>CM066733.1:103011920-104269420 GCA_033961575.1 Aselliscus stoliczkanus | reverse complement strand
CCCACAGACCTGGCAGTTTTTGGGGTGTTTTTGTTGTTTTTTTTTTCTTTTGCTGAACCATCCTGCCATGTGTTGGCAGCTCAGCGGCAGCACGGGCCAGGAATCGAAATTTATGAAGCATTGTATTTTGTTTATGCTCTTTGCATTGGCACCTGATAAATGTGCCATGATATCACTAATTCCCCCAGGATTCTGTCTTCTCTCTCTCCTCTCCTTACCTCTTCCCACCCTATCTCTCCTGACCAGTGAATTCCTCAGCTCCTAACACTTGGGCTAGGCCTTTAAGAAGGGATATGCATTACAATCTGTTCTAATTGCCCTTCTTGAGTCTTGATTCATTTTCTTTCCATGTCTGATTCTACTGCTGAGCCAGCCTTTTTATCTGTATTTCTGGTGTCTAAACTCATCAAGCACTGTGACTTGATTGTGTTGATTAAAAGCCATCAGCATGGTGGGGGCAGTCTTTGATCCTCCTCATAAGCCAGTGGCCTACCATTGTTAATCAAAGTGTGCTCTGTTCTCACTTGGAAGTTTTTAGAAATGCGGAATCTTAGACCCCCTCACCCCAGAACTACTGAGTCAGAATTTGCCTGTGAAAAAGAGCCCCAGTGGTTCATAAGCACAATAATGTTTGAGAAGCACAGGTCTAACTGTCCCTTATTTGATCATCATGGCAGAACCCCAGTTGATACATTTAATTTTTAAAGTTTGGGAAGCACTGATTTAGTTGTTCCTTGTCATATCATCATGGCCAGTCTTCAGAGTCACATGACACAGGTGTAGTCACGTCTGTATAAGGAACTATCTGAATCCATCTTTCTCAAAAGGTGACAGTATGTAGGGCCGGCCGAGTGGCGTGGTGGTTAAAGCACTGGTTTGGGATGCCAGCGGCCCCGGTTCGAGTCCCACATATGAGGGCCAGTGACACTGCCCTCAAAAAAAAAAAAAAAAGGTGACAGTATGTATAACTGGTAGGCATTTGGGGTTTTGCAACCATTGGATTTAGACATAATTCAGAATTGAATGGTACAAAGAAAGACTACCATGGATAGCGACAACCCAGCACTGGTACTTGGTATGAGAAATTGTCGGTGGTGCAAAATCCAAAGGGCTGCTGGTGTGAGACACACTGGGTTTGAATCCTGGCTCTATTATTACCTCACTCTGGAAAGTGAATTTGTTAATTTACCTCTCTGAGCCTCCTCCGTGTCCTCACTTGTAAACGGGAATGACAATACTTATCTAATACAGGTTGTTTTGAAAAGTTACTGAAAAAAGTATGACTAGGCAGGCAGGTGTTCAATATATATCAGTCCCTTCCCTTTTTTTGTCTTGTAAACCTTCAATTAAAGTTAGTGAAACAAAGTCTTTGAAAAAGAAAAATGACAAGCTACCTCAAGTGTGTAGCTAATGTCCATGATTATGACACCAAGGCCATCAGAATTGGTAGTGGTAGTGGGAGGGGTAGAGGAAAGATGCCCACTCTGGCTCCCAAGGTCTTCATTTCACTTCATTAGCTGAAGGACCCTCAGGAGGGGAGCTGGCAGGCAGGCATGCTCAGCTCCCTATGCTTCACCCTGCAGGGCAGGGTCCTGCACAGCCATTGTGCAGGAACCCAGGGGGTTGAGCCTGGGATCTGGCTCTCCAAGGGATTCTGAGGAACCATTCTTTTTTTTTTTTTTTTTTTTTTTAAGCTGAGCCATCCTGCCACCTGTTGGCAGCTCAATGGCAGCTCAGCTCGGGCTGGATATCGAACTCCTGTTGCTCCGAGCTCAGCTCGCACTCTTGAGCGAGCTCTTAACCAGCTGAGCCATTTGGCCGGCCCTGAGGAGCCATTCTTTGAAGAGTCAGTCTCCTTGGCTCCCGTCTTAACCCAGTTCTGTTCAGTTCCCTCTGGCTGTTAATTACACCACTGCCACTCACCTGGAGCTCAGTGCCTGCCCAGAGTCGTGGCCTTCCTTCTCTCTGTGGCTGCATTGCTTCCCTTTCTGGAGCAGCTTTCCCATGTAGGGCTCAGTCTGATCTTGCATGAAGAATTGGCTAAGGCTTGCATTGCTGTTTTCCCTTCACAGCTGTAGCTGCTGTCCTTGTTCCCAAAAGCTTTACATTCTCATACCAAACTTTTGCCCAGCTCTTAGGTCTGTTGACTCCTCAGAGACCACTCTGCCTCCTTTCACCTTTATACAAAATTGAGTTCTAATAACCTTCTTCCTTCCATGCCATGGGTCTAAAAACTAAACATTAACCTGCATCATATTGTTCAAGATGTTATTTTAGGTTTTCCCATGGGATTTTATTTTACCTATGCCCGCATGTTACAGAAGTTCACTTCAGGGTATCTCTGAGACCATATTTGAACCAAAAACTAGATGACGCTCAAAGATCTGATATTCCCAGGGAGCAGCAGTGGACCACTGGCCTCCATGAGTGGGCAGGGCAGGTCTGACTGCCAGAGTGGCTGTGAACATGAAATGCAGTCAGTGGCTCTCTGGAATTAAAATATTTACCTTCGTGTGGTTTCTAACTCTTATTGGGCGGAGAGTGTGCCATTATGGATTCTCCCTCTTTGTCTTCCATATTCCTCCACTTAAGGTGATTTCTGCCCATCACCATGGCTGGCCCTAGTTGCTTTGGCAAATAATTTTGTACCAACTGTCAAACTGATATTCTCTAAATATTGCTCAACATTTAATGAGAACAAAAGCTGAGTGCTCTGTGGGAAGGACATAGAAGAATGGGGAATCACTGGTGCCAGCACTCTGTCCCCTCTCAGCAAAAGCATTTTTGCTCTGATCCCAGGCTCCGCCCACTTTGCCTCCTGTGAACCAGGCCCTGCAGCATCCAGGTTCCTCTTCCAGGAAGACAGTCTGGTGACTACCCCTGTCACTCCGGCAGGCCCTTGAGTTCCACTCTTTGCCACCTGCTCATGGAAGGTTCGCTTCCAACCACACTTTGCTTCTTCCTGAAAGGTCACACATACAGTAGTGTTTGGGACCCCTCACTGCTGGTGCTTGGGCACCAGCCTGGTTAGCCTCGCCTCACCTTTTCCCCAACAAGCTTGTGCTGTAACAATATGACCGCACTCACCTGTCTAAGGGCTGGCGTGGTAAGGGAATTAGGAAGGAAGGCAGTCCTGTTTCACCCTAATCTCAGCTTCCTCATGCACAAGCCTGGAGGGTTCCTACATCCATCCTTTCACCTTAAGAGAAATAAATCCTCAGTTGAATTTTTTTCAGTTTCTCCAAACAATTTTAAATTACCCATGCCCTTGCTAAAATCTGTGTGTACGTCATAAACTTCTGTGGAACACAGTCTTATTCTTTTGTACTTACAAACCAAAAAAAATGAAGTTAAAGGAAAAAAAAATTGAACACACACACATACACACACACAGGTTTGACAGATTTTGCTGCACCAAAAAGGAAAAGAAAAAGAAAAATAAAACACTCTACATCAGCGAGTTCTCTGATAACGATTTCAAAGGGGGAAAGACTTGAGCTGGGTTTGTCACACCAGACATCCCTCCTTTTGGCACATGGCCAAGACCTCAGTAATTGTGTCATGTAACGAGTGTGTTTTGGTAAATTATGCAAACACTCCGAGCTTTGCAGATGGACAGAACAATCTAATTCCCACCTTGATCCGGGCCTTCGTTCCCAGCCCCGCCGCCTGGCGTTCCCTGCCCGCAGCCCCGCGCGGCCCCAGGTGAGTCCGATGCGCGCCGCGCTCCCCGGGCTGCGGGAGGGGCTGGAGCAAAGGCGGAGGGCGGGCCGCGCGGGTTGCGGGGACCGAGATCCGGGCCCTGGTGCAGCCTCCTCCCGGCGGAGCCGTTTTTGCAGCCGCCCCCGCAGCCCTCCCCTAGCGCTCGGAGCCTTTGCAGGCCGTGCCTCCCGGAGGCGCGGAGCCCGCCCGGCGCACCCCAGCCCTGCAGCTCCCGCCGGGGCGGAGGCCGCCGGACCGCGGAGATGCGGGGCGGGGGCAGGGCGCGGGGTAGGTGACTTTATCCCGCCTCTGTTTCCCTGCCCTGGGGAGCAATGACATCACGCGGCCTTCTCCAGGCGCCGACACAACGAGAGGCGCGTAGAGGCCGCTGCGGGGGAAGCCGGCGGCCGCCGCCGCTGCCGCCCAGGGCCCTGGGGCCCCGCCGGCCAGGCCCGCCGCCCGCGGCCGGAGGCCTCCCTCCTCCTCCGCCGCCGCCGCCGCCGCCTCGGTCACCGCCGCCCGCGCCCCCAGCCTGCAGCTGAGCCCGCGCCGGCCCCTTCCCATGCGGGCGGCGCGGGCCCTGGGAGGGACGCCCGCAGCCAGCCGCGCAGCATGCACTGGGGGGTTGGCTTTGCCTCGTCCAGGCCGTGCGTGGTGGATTTGAGCTGGAACCAGAGCGTCTCCGTCTTCGGCTGGTGGGCCGGGTCCGAGGAGCCCTTCTCCTTTTATGGGGACATCATCGCTTTCCCTTTGCAGGATTACGGTGGGATCATGGCAGGGCTGGGCTCCGATCCCTGGTGGAAGAAAACACTTTACTTGACCGGGGGAGCTTTGCTGGCCGCAGCTGCGTATCTGCTCCACGAACTCCTGGTCATTAGGTGAGCGGGAGAGAGGGCCCCGCGCAGGGGCGCCGGAGGGGCACCTGGCCAGCGCGAGGGGGGACCCGGGCCACCCCCTGGGTCACCACGCCCAAATGCCCAGAGTCCTGTCCTTACTTTTCCCCAGAGGCAATCTGTGGTCACCGGCCGTGAGGGGCAGTTTAGAGTTGACAGGAGAATTAAGCTGGTACTGCGAGGGAAATACATTAGCCTCCCAATCTTTTCGTGCTAAACGCAGAAAGTCTCTGGGTTGTTATGGAGCAAAATAGTCTATTGTGAAACGCCCTTAGGAATTTCTTAAGGGCAGTATGTTTGCAACAATAGAATTAGGCCCTGTAGAAATACTAAGTTACACTTTTATGAAATGCCTTATTTGTTTATAGGTAATAATGCTGGAATAGTCACCACTAATCTTATCTTTTACTTAAAGGTTAGTTCTTCACTGTCCCTCCCCAAATGTTAACGTCATTAAAAGGCTGAAATTGCAAACGCTCAAAGACCTCTGGGTCCCTGTGAAGATGCCTGGCCAAGCGCAGTGTGGCGTGCAGTTTTGATGCAGCTTTAACGCGTGGTTATCTGCTACTCTGCTATCGGAAGTTAATCTTCAGGTTTAAATGTCATTGTTGTGTGAGCAGTAGGAGATCCGAGGACAGGACTAGCACATGGGCGTGTTCGACAAGAACAAGGGTGTCACCCGGGCTGTAAACAGTTGTATCCGCTGCCTGCCGCAGGACTGACTTGGAAATACCAGAAAATGGAGGCCCATCCTGATGGTACATCCAGCCAGACACAAGATGTTTGAGTAGGGTAATACCATAGATCACTGAGATGGTTGTTTGGCTCATTGATACATTAATTTATCCTTAAAATTTCCATGCGTTTGAACCCTCTGTCAGATGACCAGAAGGAAGCAGTTATCAATAGCTTAGAATGGCCCTCGTGGCTGGTATTTTTTAAATAGGGAGAAATGTGGGGAATCCTCCACAATAGGTTGTAAACAAAGACAGTGATAGGGACCTTTTGTAGGCTTGCAGGGATTCCAGGAGGACATTGTGACAAGCTAACTTAGATATTGTGAATATTGTGAGAGGGTGGGAAATCATTTAGGTATGGGGAAATGTATTGGCTTTCATATTATTTAGCCATAATTTAGAAGTTTTATTTTGAGCTTATTATGCATTGAATGCTCTCATTTAGCCCAGTGCCTTGAATGTAGGTGAACCAAATAAAACATTTTAAAGTGAAATGATCCCTCTAGATCATTTTGTTTTTGCTGCTTTTGGAACTCTATATCAAGTTCAGTTTCAAGCTACGTGAAAAACTAAAACATTTGTGCAGTAATTTAAATGGTAACCCTGTTGTTTCTCAACTATATTCGATTCCAAAAGCCTTTTCGGGATCCTAATGTGACTTCTCACCAGTCATCCACTTTGTGGAGGCAGCGAAGTCATGGCTTCACAGGACTGTCTAATCCTGGCTTAAATGACCTTGCAGAAATAGTGAGGCGCTCAGAGCTCACCCTGGGAGCAGGCCACGCCCTGGCACACCTATGTGGTCGCTGAATACTGACTGCTCTGCCCACAGATGTGCCCTTTCCCCCTTAGGGGACTACTTGGATACTTATTTAGATTTTTGACCCTTGGTTTATTTACTTTAGTTTCTTGACAGATGTTTAAGTTGAGTTGGGAAACCCTGTTATAATGCAGATGATAAAAATGGCTGCCCATTTTTGAGCCCTTAGTAGGGGCTCTGGGAAGAAATGCTTTACTTGCAGGATTGCTTTTATCCCTCACAATTAGCATTGGATACTTGATCCCCTCTTCACAGGTAAGGAAATTGTGGCAGAGGGAGGTTAAGCAACTTGTCCAAGATCACACAGTAAGAGTAGTAGGATCCAGATTCAAATATGAGAATGTGTGTTGGTTGTGCCTGCACTTTTTACTACTGCCTCCTAGAAAGTACCAATCCTGAAATAGGTTTTGATGGGGGAGAGGAAGAGAAATGTAGAGAATTGGGGCATTGTCCAGGGAAGACAGGCCTGTTGCCGGGACCTGAGTTTTTGACAGCCTCTAGGGGCATAGAGGGATAGGGGGAAAAGACAGAAAGGTCAGGGACTGAGAATCAGAAGTTACATGGTAGACACTTCTGCTTAAGGTTGAAATCTCAGTTTCAGTTGTTCCTGTAGTTTAGGCAAAACATAAAACAATCCAAAATATGCAGGATGGACAACACACCTCGAAATGGCTACACTATCTGAGTTCACTGGCAATTGCAAAGTCTTCACCACTCTACTTGGATTTGCTGCTGCATAGGTTTCACCTTGATCTATGGCTACATTTCCAGGGTGGAAAGTGAAGTTGATGGGTGAGAATTATTTAGGAAGTTTCATTAATGAGTATAACCAAAGTATGTACTTTGGATTTTATCCATGTTTTCCCCACCACAATATTTTTAAACAGATGCAGTCCCAACCCTCTACTTTTTTCCCCCTTAGTGGAGATATCCTAATAGCTATCTTAAATTGAGTCCTGCATTTGGAAATATATTGTTTGTAAACTGAATGACTAAATAATGACTTCGTTAGGGGTAGCTCATTTGCACTTTGTCCTAGAAAACTTAGGGAATTGGAGCAGCCCATGGGTCATCTGGTTTCCATAAACTAACAGCTCATCAGCCATACAAAGAGGCATGGTCACCTGTGATATCTATCACGGTAGTAGGGGATTGCCTTGCTCTACAGGTGTTCTCTTATACAACCCTCATTATAAGGACACTGTAAAATACAGCTGTCCAGGAAATAGGTCACGTGCTCCTCTGATCCTAAGTTAGAGAGAGGTGCCTGATGTGTGGAGGGAGGGCTCCAGGGGCAGATTGGGTTCAAATTCACTGTGCCTTTAATTAACCATGTGACCTTGGATCTGAGAGTAAGCTTCTTGGTTACTTGGTTTTCTCATCTGTCAAATGGGGATGATAATAGTGGCTTTCCTCATAGAGTTGGTTAAATGAGTTAACACATATGAAATGCTTAGTATACAGTTTTCCGTATAGTGACCATTCAATGAAAGCTGGACATCATTAGTTATTATAGACTTTCATCAGAAAGGTCCAGGCTTGAGTGGTCTGAGTCAAGCTGGCTATTAGTAAAATTAACTTAGGATTTGTCCATTTTGGTATAGTTGAAGTGCTTAAAAGCTTGGAAACTGAAGTTAACAACTTGATGTTAAATTGATATTCCTTGGGCAAGTTTTTTTTGCCTCTCTGAGCTTCAGTTTCCTTTTTTACTGTGAAATATAAGTATGGTATAAGATACTAAATTTAAATTATGTCAATATCCATCCTAGAGTGTTACTGAAATAATTTAATATGCATTATGTATATAAAGTATTGGCATATCTGCTTATCACATAGTTAACATCCATCCTTTCTGTGACATGGCACAAGTTAACCATTAGAATTAGATCGCTTCTAATGGGGACTTTTAGATTTATCAAGGGGTGTAAGGAATTTTATATTTATCTCCTATCCTTTCGGTTCTTAAACTTTTGCTCAGCAAATTTACATGAAAATACCACTCTGTGGCTTGAATTATTTGAATGAACAACATCAGTTAAAATGCTCAAATCTACAGTTTGCACTTTCCAGGAACATAGTCTAAATGGCTTCTTAATTTTAATATCTGACCTCCCAAACATTTCGTCTAAATGGAAACCTTTGTTTTATAGTAAATATTGATAGGAAGCAGCAAATATGTTTATTCTTTCGACCAGTATTTTCAAAATGAGCCATTTCTTAACTTCGTAAATGGAATGGACACTGAGGTGGTCAACTCCGAAAGAGTTTGTTTTGTTGAATGGAGATGCTGCAGTGACATCTGTGTCATGACGATACAAAGAGCTTATTCTTGCTCGGGTAAAAGTCCATGAGGGAACGATGTGAGGGAACAGGAGCCTCAGGGAAGGCCCAAAGGAAGAGAGGGAAGCAGTTGGGTAGAGTGAAACCTGGAAATTGCAGAAGGTTCATGTGGTGGGGTTTTGTGGAATATTAAGATTTTGTAGTTTAAGGGCATAAGACCTTTGAGTGAGAATAAAGTCCACTCTTACATAATGCTTGATAGCTCACCAAATGTTTCTAGATATTATCTTATTTAATTCTCAGGATAACAATTGATGTAGAATAGGTACTGTCCTCACTTTCCCTATGAGAGAGAAGAAATGTAGGGTAACATAGCTATTAGGAAGCAGGGCTTGGACTTGACCCCACGTATCCAGACTTGGAATCCAGCATTTGCTTTGCTTCATGGTGGCTATTGAAAAAACTGTACCAGGGAAGTCCTCCTTTCCCCCTAATACCACCTCCCCACCCCCCAAAAAATAGCAAAAGGTAAAAGTAGATATGTGGCTGAGACCGAAGAAGGGGTAATAAGATATGTGCTGTGTGGTGAAAATGGGGACCCTGTGAAGTAGAGAGGATGAGCTAATTTCCTCAGCACCATAGGTGAAAGGTCAGGTGAGGGCATGGGTAGTTTGGAAGATGGACCAAAATACTCAGAGTCTCAGATTCCCCTCAAACTTGGATCATGGCAGAGCAAATCTACAGTGTTATTCCAGGGTCCTGTGGATGAATAAACTGTTTCATGGTACCGTCTAGTGGTCAAGATCATAGGCTCTCACTACCTGGTTCAGTCCAGATTCTGCCTTTTACTACTAATGTGACTTAGGGCAAGTTAATCCTCTGTGCCTCAGTTTCCTCATCTATAAAACGTGGATAACAATAGTACCTAGCTCATAAGGTTATTATGAAGGTTAAATGAGATAATACCTGTCTCAGAAGAATGACACAGTAAGTGCAGAATATCATTTTTTATCCATCCAACTTGTCCCCAGCAGGTAAACATAGCCAGCTGGGGAAGAGGTGGACCAGTACCAGAAAGTACGCTTCCTGCCCATTGGCTACAGGTGCCAGAAGGAGGTTGATATATAGTTACTTTTCTGAGCCCTTGGGGTCATGATAATATCAGAGTTTGTAAGGTTCTTTTTTGTGTTTTGACCAAGCTTCCATTCTCTGAGTGTTTCTGGGTGAGGTAAGCCCCTGTGACAAATAGATCTGCTTGTTCATTGAGGGGCTACAGCCCAACAGGGACCTCTGAGGAACTAAATGTATAACACGTGGACTGTTCTTTATTTCTGTTTTGGTTTTAACAGGAAACAGCAAGAGATTGACTCCAAAGATGCTATTATTTTGCATCAGTTTGCAAGACCTAACAATGGTGTTCCCAGTTTATCTCCTTTCTGTTTGAAAATGGAAACTTATTTAAGGATGGCTGACTTACCCTATCAGGTACTTGTGTGCAAATGTTTTATTCTGACGACAGCAATATTGGTTAGAGAGTGGTACCTAATCTCACATGGTGGGAAGGGATGGCATTTGGTGCTAGAGGGTGGGGTATGCAAGTAGCAGTGGCCAGTCCTTTGTAGACACTTAGCAACTTAGCAGACTTGACTCCAGGGTCTGTTGATTTTTACATGCAGTTTAATGAAGGATCAGAAGGATCTGGACTTTTGTAGGGTTCAAGGCCATGTTACTTTTTTCCTGACATAGAGTATACTTTGGTTAATCGTTTGGATAGGACTGCTGGGCAGCTGTTAATAAGGTGGGTGTACCATTGTCTGATGTGTTTTTTTCCTTTAGGTTTCTATTTATTGACAGCTTGCATTTCATCTCTCATGAGCCCTGCTGGGGCAGAATGCCCAGCAGGCCACCAGGGAGGCATCTGTTGATTTTGTAAGAGTTTTTCCACAGTGCTCCATGTTTTGTTTGAGTGGCTTTTAGCAAAATGCTCATTTCAGCATCAGAGAGTGAAGAGAGGACTGTATTTAAGGGCGTATATTTTTCCCTGAGTGATGCTTGACCTATGCTTCACAAATTTGACAGGTTATGTTTTCACTGTCATTTGATTCTGTGTATTTTTTTTAAATTCCCTTGGGTTTTTCTTTTTTATGTAAGTTCTAGCCATAACCATTTATTTTTAAGCTTGACTTTTTAAATTTTTATAACATTTTATAGTCAGAGCAGGTAGTCTTTGTGATTTTAATTCCTTGGAATTTACTGACTCTTTAGCCGAGTGTTTGGCTACTTTTTATAAATGTCGAAAATAATTACGTATTCTCTCGACTGTAGAGCTCTCTCTATCTACTTGCTCAAGCATGTCTAGTGTATTGTTTTGAACTTCTGTATTTCTGCTTATTTTTTTGTCTGTGTTCTAGCAGTTTCTGAAAGGAGTGGGTTAAAATATTCAAGTGTATTTGTTGATTTACCTCTTTTTCTTGTCATGCTGTCGGTTCTTATTTATCAAAGAGTATTTACATATTCAAGGTTATATTGTTAGGTCTATATAATATGAAAGATCACCTCTTTTACCATTTTTTTTCTTTTCTAACATATAGCAGCTATCTCTGTCCCTTATGATTTTTTTAACCTTGAATTCTGTGTTATCAGATATTGAGGTTGATTCTCCAGCTTTCTTTTGGCTCCTGTTCGCTTGAGATATTTCTGTATCCTCATTCTCTATTTTTTGTGTATTTTTCTTTTGTAGGCAATGTATTACTCATAGTTAATCTGAGAGTTCTTAGTTGGTGAGCTTAATCCGTTTATACCTGTAATTATTGTTTTATTAGTACTTATTTCTATCATATTTAATACTTTCTCCTTACTATTACTTTGTTTTTCATTTTTTTTCTCATTTCCTGCTTTCCAATGGATAGCTAAAATCTTTTTCTTGTCATTTAAAACAAATTCTATTTTTGTTGTTATGGTGGGTGTTCTTAAGATCCAAATTTATGTTTATTTATCACTATTCATTTCTTAAACGTGGCACATTTTGTATTTGTCCTCTAATGATACATGTTAGCAGTTTCATGTGAACCTTGGGTCACTTTCTTCCCAGCTTTCATCCCAATTGTGTTGCTGTTGTATGTTTTACTTCTGAAATTTTGGAAATACTTTTTTTTTTTTTGGTCCTGTTTTAGACAACAAGCCTTATTAAGTTATTGACTAGCCTAATTTCTCATATATCTTATCCTACAGGATTTATTTATCATCCTATCTGAGTACTTCCCTAAGGAACATTTTCAGAGTGAGCCTTTAAGTGGCCAATGTCCACTGGCTTTTGCCTCTTTATTATACATCTTTATTATATCTTCAGGTTTGACAGTTCTGTGTTCAGGGTCCTTTTCTTTCAGTGGTTAAAAAATTACGTTTTCTTTTTAATATAAAAATTTAAAAATACTACTCCATTGTCTTTTGGCATCAGTGTTGCTATTGAAAAATCTGATGTTAATCTGATTCTTTTTCAGAATGGAAGCTTTTAGAACTTGTGTTTAATCTCAACATTCTTAAATTTCACTATAATTGTGCCTTGGTGTGGGTCTTTATGTATCTTGTTTGGTCCTTTATAAATTCTTTAATCTGAAATCTTTAATCTCTTTTTAATTCTGGAGGAATTATCAATTTTTTTCAAATATTTCCTTTTCTTTTTTGTTTGTTTTCCCTTTCTTCTTTCCTGTTCCCTGTTTTCTGGAGACTGAAACCTCTCTTTTATTTTCTGCATCTCTGAATGTTTCCCTGTGTTCTTGTCTTTTTCCTTCTGGGAGAGTTTGTCTCTCTGAGCTCCCTTTGGATTGCTCTGTTCTTCTTGTGTCTGTTGTGATACTTCTCTCATTGATTATGTTCAACTTTTATATTTTTCTTCTGCTGCTTCTTTTTTTTTTTTTTTTAAATTGGGGAATTGGGGGAGGGGAACAATGTTGGGGAATTGCGGAAGGGGACCAGCCAAGTTGTTGTTCTTCAATTTTCATTGTGGAGGGCGCCAGTTGCCATCTGGCTTCCTGGCAGCAGCTTGTGGCCTCTAAGCTCTGTTCAATCTTAGTTGCGGGAGGTCATGGCCACCATCCTTGTGGGAGTTGAACCAGCAGCCTTTATTGTTAAGAGAGCACACTCTATCCTCTGAGCTCAGCTCAAGGTGCTGAGTTTAGTCTTAGTTGCGGGTGGGCATAGCCCACCATTGAACAGGCAATCTTTTTTTTTTTTTTTTTTTGAGGGCAGTGTCACCGGCCCTCATATGTGGGACCTGAACCGGGGCCGCTGGCTTCCCAAGCCAGGGCTTAACCACCGCGCCACTTGGCCGGCCCCATGAACAGGCAATCTTGTTACACCAGTTGAGCCATCCTGCTACCTGTTGGTAGCTCACCAACAGCTCAGCTCGGGCGCAGCATTCACTGGCCCATGTGGGAATCGAACCAGCAGCCCTGTTGCTCAGAGCTTGCGCTCTAAGCCAACTCTTAACCAATTGAGCCACTTAGCCGGCCCCTGTATTTTTCTTAATATTTCCCCTTGGTTTGTATTACTAATTTCTTCCTTTATCTCTTAGAAGATGTTTATTATGCTAATGAAATTTTTTTGGTCTGTCCCAGTAATTCCACTTCATGTTGTATATATGCAGCCTATTACCCTTTTCTTACAGTGGTTGTCTAGTTATTTTGGTTTGAGGCCTCCTTTCACCAGGGATGTCAGCTTCCCTGCCTGGGAATTTATACTGAGCAAAGGCTAAAGCTCAGGCCACAGGCGGCGTGCCTGTAAGGGAGTTGAAGAAAAGGAAGGAGGTGAGCCCCAGGCCTCCCCAAACCAGTGTGATCCCTCAGGTTTGCTGCCACTCCTCTAAATGGCCACCACTGGTCAGGGGTTCACCTTTAAGCTCTTACAAAGTAAGCAGCATTAGGAGGAGCTAGTCTCCTTGGCTGGAAACAGACTAGCAGGGAGGTGGCAAGGGGAAGATTCCTCACTCAGCCAAGTTTTTGGTTGCCCTGACAACAATATTACCCCGCCAACCCCTGACTCCCCCTGGCCTGTACTTTCTGAGCCAGTGCTTCTACAGGAGAAGGGATGGGGTCAGCAGTGATCCTCTTAAGGCAGCGCTGGGACAAGATCCATGACATGTTCTCAGCTGAGTAAGTGCTATTATGGAGGTCCTCTGATAATATGGTGGAATGGCAATGAATCTGGACCTTGGGAGGGGGGACCTGGGACAGCACAGGGTCTCTATGATTAGGAACTAGAATCAAGGTGTGTCTGGAGAGAGAAGCAGGGAGAACATTATTCAGGACTTCGTAAGCCATGTTGAAGAAGAAAATAGCAATAAAAACAGATAAGGCTTGGATCATCTAAATGCATGGGACCATGTTTGAAAAATCATTGCTCAGCATGGTGTTAGCAGTGGGCACTTGGAAATGTGTGTCAGTCATCGAGGTGCACAAATGAAAGGCAAAGGTTGCTAGCCCACAGCTGCCTGTCTATTTCATCATCATTCTTGACCAGATTGCCTCCTTTATCCATGATACCTTTGGGGTAGTTAGAGTCCAAAACCTGAGTTTTGTGCTATGCAAACTCTGTCTGCTATCTAGATCTTGTGTGCCTACTACCCCGATGAAGTAAGCTTGCTGTTTGCAGCGGCTACAGCAGCTGCCCTGTGGCTGTTCCCTTTCCTTTCCTTCCGGCCATCAAGCACGGGTTGCCTTTGCTCCGCCTTCATCAGCAGCCGACTGGACCTACCTTTGTTCCAGTTTTTGAGGAGCTCCTTGTAGTTAGTATAACTGAAGCAGCAGAACACACACTTCACTGTGAAGCCTTTGAGAAGGGGAATGCTTACTCCCTTCCAAAATTATTATTTCCTGTTCAGTTTATTATTTTTTTTAAAGGAATGGTATAGAATATTTTTTCTTCTGTGAGGACTCTATGGAAAATAAATGGAGGGGGTGTTCAGTGCAGGGCAGAGGTCTTAAGTAAAAGGAAAGTGGTTCTGAGGTTTAGGAAGGGATGCTCTGTGCCTGCTTGGGTGCCATCAGTGACGGTTTGTTTGTATTGGTGCAAGTGGTGACTGGGAAGTGCTGGTGGAGCCCATTTCTCCACCATCAGTAGAGAGGGTTTGTCATATCCCCAGGGAGCCCCCCCATCCTCTGCCCCTTCTTTGTCCTATGCCTTTAAAATAAAAGATTAAACTGTCGTGTTCCTAAGAGCACGACTTTATATTTGTAGCTTTTTTATTTAATAACCTAAGTGAGACTGGAATAAATATTTTATGATCATTAGTAGGCACTCACAAGGCTTTTTAAAAAGGACTGAGGTATTGGTCAGTTATTATTTTTTTAAAACCAGGATATAAATATCGGTAGGTTAATTTTTAAAACTTTTCATTTTGTAATAATTATAGATTCATAGAAAGTTGCAAAATATGTAGGGGGATCCCTACAGATATGATGATTTTTTAAAAAATGCAACTAGCTTTACTATTTTTTTTGGTTACATGTAGGTGACATATGGTCTTTTAAGAATTTCAAACAACACAAAAAGTATAAGTGGAAAATTGAAAATCACCCGATATCCTTCTACCTAGAGATTACTGTCATCCTTCCTTACACTTCCCTGGACATACGTAAAGACACCTACATCATTTGACATAACTGGTAGTATAAGAATCATGTATTTCACACAGTAAATTTTTTATTTTTAAAGATTTTTATTGGGGAATTGGGGGAGGGGAACAGTGTTGGGGAATTGGGGAGGGGGAACAGAGAAGTTGCTGTCTTTTTTTTTTTTTTTTGAGGGTAGTGTCACTGGCCCTCATATGTGGGACCCGAACCAGGGCCACTGGCCTCCCAAGCCAGCGCTTAACCACCACGCCACTCGGCCGGCCCTCATACAGTAAATTTTTAAAATTTATTTATTTTTTTCATATTTAAAAAAAAATTCCTTTTATTGTGAAATAAACATTTTTAAAAAATTAGTTTCAGCTGTACAACACAATACAGTAGTTATACTTTTTACCCCCAAAGTGACAACCCCCCTCTCCCAGTTTGCCACCCCACTCCGCCCCATATCAATATCATACATATCTATTACAATTCCCTTGACTCCCTTCCACACTATACTCCATATCCCGTGAATATATATATATATATATATATATATATATATATATATATATATTCAATTACAATTGGCGTACAATGTTATACAACATCAGCTTCAGGTGTACAGTGCAGTGATCAAGCCTCTACTCCATCCATGAAGTGGTCTCCCTAACAAGACATGTGACTATCTGACACCCCACAAAATATTTACAACATTATTAACTATATTCCCCGAACTGTCTTTCATATCCCTGTGGCAATATTGTAGTTGCCTATTTATGCTGTCTAATCCCTTCCCCTTCTCCCTCATCCTCACCGCCTTCCAACTAGCAACCATCAGTTTTTCCTCTATATCTATGAGACCGTTTCTGTTTACTTTGCTCGTTCATTCAGTTCTTCAGATTCCACACAGAAGTGAGATCATATGGTATTTGCCTTTCTCCAACTGACTTATTTCACTTAACATAATAGTCTCTAGGTCCATCCATATTGTTGCAAATGGTGCGATTTCATTCTTCTTTATAGCAGAGTAATACTCCATTGTATAAACGTACCACAGTTTCTTGATCCAGTCATCTACCAATGGACATTTTGGTTATTTCCAAGTCTTGGCTATTGTAAATAGCACTGCAATAAACATAGGAGTGCTTATATTTTTTCGAATTAGCGTCTTCAGTAAATTTTTTTTTTTTTTAAGATTTCATTGGGGAATTGGGGGTGGGGGAAAGACAAGTTGTCCTTTTTTGTTCTTCAGTCTAGTGGTGGAGGACATTGCTTCACTGGCCTATGTTGGTATCGTCATTGCGCTCTTCTCAGGTGAGGCAGATGGGTCGCTGGCCTCTGGACAGCCGCTCACAGTGGCTCTCGGCAGCTCACACCAGCTGCCAGCTGCTCATGCTGGCCTCCAGCTACTCACTGTAGCCTCTGGCAGCCCACTGCAGCAGGGGCTGCAGCTATGCCATCCCTGGGGACTCACAGCAGCCCAGCTCCAGGTGGAGCTGTCGTTCACCATCTTAGCTGTAGAGGGCAGTGTCACTGGCCCTCATATGTGGGATCCGAACCAGGGCCGTTGGCGTCCCAAGCCAGCTCTTAACCAATGCGCCACTGGGGTGGCCCGGTAAATTTTTTTTAAATAAGAGAAAGAAAAAAGAAAGACAGTGGCTCCTTTGGAACTCTCTGCTTTGGCTTTCAGCCCTAACTTTTGATGTTCTACTTATTTGCTGGTCTTGTCTTTTGTTTCCCCCCATCTCTTTGAAAATTTTCTAAGCTATAGACAAGTTAAAAGCATCGTATGTGACACCCATAAGCCCTTCATTTGTATTAACCAATTGTTAACGTGTTGCCTTCTTTGCTTTATTTCTTTTTATATATACCTTTAGAGGCACATTTTTTTTTTTTACCAGCCATTTGAAAGTAGACTGCAGAAATCATGACACTTGACTGTTTACTACTTCAGTGTACATTCCAGAGAATAAGGACATTCTTTTAGAAAACTATAATACGTAGTGGATGCATGGATTTTTTTTTCTTCAGTGTGTTAAAATTCACAATAGTTGCTCAAATTACCTCAAATTTAGTCAGTGGGTGGCCTTTCAAGATGGCTGCAGGGTACAGAGAATGTAATAGATATAAATTTAGTTGAAATTTGGGGGCATTATGGCTGTGAAACAAATCAGAATCTCGTGACTCTGGGATTTCCTTTAAGGTCTCAAGTTCTCCATCTCAAAAATGGGGATGGGGATGTTCATACTTCTGATGATGGCACTTTGTCAAATACTTCATGGCATTTTCTGATTTGTTCTAGTAATTGTTGTTACATTATCCCCATTCTGTAGATGAGGAAATTGATCCCAGGGAGGATTAGGGAGAGCTAGGGAGGTCCAGGCCACACAGTGAATAAATGATGGAGCCAGATTTTTAAATCCAAAGCCTATGGCTTTCACTGATGGCTGAGAATGTAGCGTACATATAGATGTATTAATCTCACCTGAGACAGACTTGCAGAGGGAAACATCAGCTCAGAAAACATATAGAGGATTTGCCCATTCATATTTCTTCTCAAAATTAGTTTTAGGAATTACTCTCAGTGGACCAGTCAGACTACAATTGCGTAAATAAAAATAGACCAGGATTTCTTTAATACTTTTAAGGAAGTTAAACAAATTATTATATACATATAATATAAATGTATACCTATATATATGTATGTATTGCTTTTAAAATGTGTTTTTTAATTTTATTTTAAAAGTAACATAACCACGCTCATAAAAATTGAAATGCATGGAAGAGAAAAGATCACCTGCCTCTCTCCCATAGTCTTGCCAATGACTTCTGACATTTTTGTTTCCTTTTAAAAATTTTTTTCAATTACTCTAATTTTTCATTAGACAAATCAGTGTTTCTACAGTGTTGTCTCCTGTGTTTTTTTTTTACCTCGTAAGCAAAATGAATTTTTTTTTTTTTTGAGGGCAGTGTCACTGGCCCTCATATGTGTGACTGAAGTGGGGCCGCTGGCTTCCCAAGCCAGCGCTTAACCATCGCGCCACTTGGCCGGCCCGCAAAATGAAATTTTTGATGATGAAAACACTAGAATTTTCATTTCCATAAGAGTTGATTATTAATTTCTATTATTTCAATTTTAAAAAGTGGTCTAGATAAAAATGTACCAAGTACCCAGAGAGAGGGTGGTCTAGGAAAGGCAGATAGGTAAATAGAAGTTCTCTAAAGGGACGGAATGTACACTGTACAGTGGAAGCACGGAGGCAAGGTAGACAATGGTTGCACCTCGCGGAAATAGTTCACACTAACAAGGTGAACTTTGAACTAAAGTTTTTGGATAGATGAGACTTTGCAGAGAATGGGGAAAGGGATTCCTGTAAAAAGTGTAGAGTGTACAAAGTCAGAGAAATTGCAAATTATTTGTTGGTTGGGTGAAGGTAATTTGGAATTCAGGAGACCAGAGGGACTGATAGCAAGAAGGATAGGCCAGCAGCAGCTAGATAGTGTGCGCCTACACTGCTATGTGAAGGGGTTAGATGCCATCCATGAAAGCCGTTGGATAATTTTGAGCAGTAGAGGTCTTATAACTCATTTGCATTGCAAACAGTTCCCTCTGATGGCAGTGTGGAGGATGGATTATATTTGTGAATGACAGGAGTCCAGAAGGAGATATGTTAGGAGGATATGGGTGGTATCAAGAGAAAACTAATAGTACTGCTATGTTATATGGCAAATTTACATCTTTCATGTACAAATTATAAGAATGTCAGATGTACTAGCACCTTTTAGATATATGTGATATTTCTCCTGGTTAACATCAGGGTTACTGTCCTGGGCTGCCATGTATGGTTGTGCAGGTTGTTCACTGCACAACAGTGCGTGGCCAAGGCGTGGGGGCAAGGAGTACTTGCTAAGCTGTGACACCTGGCATGAACTGTATCCAACCTGAGGAGATTCTGTTTTCCAAATTGCACAAAAGCAATATGGCTATCAGCAGCCCTAATAGCTCCCTTTTCCAGGCTGGGCACAAAAGGAATTTCTTTAGAATAAGCAATGAGATAGAGTATCAAGACACCAAGAGGCAGAGACCAAAGTCCCCATTATTCTGTGCCAAAGACAGCAGTAAGCAACCTTTAGCTAAGACCTACTCTACTTTTCAGCTTCCCAAAAAGGTGCTATTTCCTCAAAGGTCTGAGAAGCCTTGGGACCCTTAAGCATAGTCCAAGCGCAGTCCTTGTGGGTACAAATGGACAGCAGCCTTTAAGGGCTATGATATCTAGCCATAACCCTGTTATGTTACTGGAGGCCAAATTCAGTGGTACTACATGCCACACAACATGCAAGAATAATTTGTAGACACGGACTTGATTTAGAAATTTTGCAACATTCTATGTTTTTTTATCAATTGTGGTGAGATGTACTGTTTGATTTTGGGGCAAGGCACACATAAATTTTGGTGTGATACAGGTAAGAACAATTAGAGCAATAGTCACTTTTATTAATCCCAATGAGTTATCACACAGAAAACACCCCAATCAGTAATTTTTTTCATTTCTTGGCAAATTTTGGTTTCCAGTCTAAAAGATTTGACCAGGGGCCTCCTAGAAGTGGGCCTTCCCTTGTCTTTCTGTCATCATGCGCCTTTGCAAAGAGGTATCTTCTTGTGTAAGGCTTGATGCAAATGGTTACTTAAGTTTAATTTTGTTTCTCTAGGAGGTGATGAGGGTAAATGGAAGCCTCTAAAGCAGAGGTAGCAGGCTCCAGGTCTGTGGGTCAAATCAGGCTTATGAGCCAGGAAGGATTTTCACATTTTTAAATAGTTGAAAAAAGTCAAAAGAAAAATAACATTTTGTATTCTATTACATTCACCTTTCAGTGTCCATGAACAACTTTTTATTGCTATTCTTATTAATTTATGTATTGTCTGTGGTTGCTTTCATGCTACAACTGCAAAGCTGAGTTGTGACCAAGACCATATGACCTGTCCCAAATTTCCTATCTGGCCCTTTCCAGGAAAAGTTTGCTGACCCCCTACTTTAGAGAAACAATTTAAAGATGTAGAAGACTGATGTATTTAAAATTTAATGCTATTTTTTAAAAAGAAAATACAGCTTTATTGAGATATAGTCGGCACTATAGACTGTACATATTTAAAGTGTATACTTTGATACATTGTGACATTGTAAATTTGTATGAAAACACCATCACCATCAAGATATTGGGTTGTTGGAAAAGTCATGATGTATTTTGTCTATGTTTTTCAAAGGTCATTTATTTATATAAAGAACAAAGATCAATCAATGATATATTGCCCGTTTTGTTCGATAACCTTTTGCCATCTTTCAGTGAGCTCCATAATCCCTCGTTCATAGAAGGATCTGTCTATATTTGCGAAAAACTGAACAAGGTGCTGATTTACAGCCTCATCTGAATTGAACGTTATACCACACAAGGAGTTTTGAAGAGAGCGAAACAAGTGGAAGTCTGACGGCGCAAGGTCAGGCGAGTGTGGTGGGTGTGGCAACACATCTCATCCAAGCTCCAATAACTTTTGACGGGTGATCAAATTTGTGTGTGGTCTTGTGTTGTCGCAATGAAACACAACTCCTTTATAATTAATAAGCTCTGGACGTTTCTGGATGATGGATTCATTCAAACTGTCCAATTGCCAACAGTACACATTCGAATTGAGTGTTTGGTTCCTTGGTAGGAGCTCGAAAAACATGACACCTTTAAAAATCCCACCACACTGAGAGCATAACCTTCCTTTAATAAATGACTGCTTTCAATGTCGTTTGAGGCAAATCATCACGTTGGGACCAAGACCGTTTGCACACCACATTGTTATAAACAATCCAATTCTCATCACCAGTTATCAGTCGCTTCAAAAAAGGATAATTTTCCTCACGTTCAATGAGCATATTGCATATTTGACCCATCGTCAAATGAACTTCTTTGAGTTCATGTGTAACCCAAATATCGAGCTTGCGTACATATCCCAGCTTCTTCAGGGGGTCATGAATGCTTGAATATTCAATGTTTCTGCAATCTCTCGTGTCATGTAATATGGGTTTGACTCGACCAATGCCTTAATTTTGTCATCATCAACCTCAGTGGGCCTCCCTGACCAAGGAGCATCATTGAGATCAAAATCACCAGCACAGAATTTTGGGAACCATCTTTTTAGCGCTGATGCTCTTGTAGAGTATTGTCACTGTAAACTTAATGCAGCTTTTCACAAGCTTGATGAGTGTTCTTCCCTTTATGGAAGTAAAACACTAAAATATGGCAAAAATGCACAGTTTGGTCTTCTATCTTGAACTTGTTGTAAAATCTCCAAGTCTCAACCAAATTTCTCAATTCTTTTTTAGAATGAAGCTAGAACTGTCAGCTGTCAAATGACATAGCAATAACATAGATGTGAATGACTCTAATACTTCCAAAAATGAACTGGTGCCATCTGTTGCAAACATGTGTCATGACTTTTCCGACAACCCAATAGTAATATTTTAACTACCCACCAAGTATCCTTGTGCCCCTTTGTAATCCCGCCATCCGTCACTTTCTGTACCCCATTCTCCCTAGCGAACACTGATTGGTTTTCTGTCATATAGATTGTTTGTATTTTCTAGAGTCTCACATAAATTGAATCCTACAGTAAGTATATTTTTTTGGTCAGGCTTATTCACTTAGCAATATTATCTTGAAATTCATCCATGTCATTGTATCAGTAGTTCATTCCTTTTTAGTGCTGAACAGTATTCCATTGTTAAAATTATACCAGAATTTTATTTAGTCATTTACCTCTTGATGGGCATTTGCTCCCCCCCCCGCCCGTGTTTGACAATTGCGTATAAAACTTCTATGAACATTTGTGTACAAGTCTTTGCATGGATTTATGCCTTCTTCTCTTTTGGGTATTACTCTCTCCCCTCCGCTCCTTTGCCCTCCTCCCCCCTCCCCTCGCCTGCCCTCCCCTTCCCTCCCCTCCCCTTCCCTTCTCTCTCTTTCTAACAATAAGCCAGAGTCCATGATAAAACCTATTGGAGTAAATAAAGTCATATTGTCATGTGAGGTAAATCTTTTTTTTTCTTTCCAAGAGTAATCATTTATTCTTTAAAGAGTTTCTGTGCTAAGTACATTCACTTGAGTAGCACAGTCACTATCACGTATAAGGTTGGTATGTTTGTTTCTGTTAATCATACAGTGAAATTTAAATAAAACATTGTTTTTATCTTTTTAAAATTTATTCTACTTAGAACTATTTTGGAGGAAAACTTTCTGCTCAAGGGAAAATGCCTTGGATTGAATATAATCATGAAAGAGTTTCTGGCACAGAATTCATAATTGACTTTCTGGAAGAGAAACTTGGAGTGAATTTAAACAAACATCTTGGCCCTCATGAAAGAGCCGTCTCCAGGGCAGTGACGAAGATGGTGGAGGAGCATTTCTACTGGTGAGTCCCCTGGAGAGCTGAGCGAGTGCCCAGGGCCTGTCCTCATCCTTTGGAGTAAGCCAAGTTCTGGGTCACCTTTCAGACACTCCCCAAACCTTTTCATTTGAAAGGAAAACTTTTCAAAATTGTTTGGCATTCTGACTGACTTAGGGGTCAATGTTATGACTTAAGTTTCTAGGTAGCTAGAGCAGAGTGGGCATTTTCTGTAGAAGCCCAGCTAGTGAATATTTTAGACATTATGGGCCGTATATCTCTATAGTAATTACAGTTGATCTTTGAGCAATGTGGGGGTTAGGGGCACCAATCCCTGTGCAGTTGGAAATCCACATATTACTTTTGATTCTCCCAAAACTTAATGACTAATAGCCTACTGTTGACCAGAAGCCTTACGGATAACATAAACATTCAATCAACACATGTTTTATGTTATATTATACACTGCATTCTTACAATAAAGTAAGCTAGAGAAAAGAAATACAGAGGGTGCCAAAAAAAGTATATACATTTTAAGAAAGAAAAAAAAAACTATTGAATTGTAATACTCAATATATACCCATAACAAAAGATGAATACAAGTCAAGATTGACTTCTGTAATTACAAGAGGTGCTCAAAGTGGTTACCATCAGCTCCCAGACACTTCTGATTATGGCGAACTACTGCTTGAGCAACACTGACCAAAGTGTCCACTTGTATACATTTTGTTGGCACCTCTCTCACCCCCCGATATTAAGAAAATAATAAGAGAAAATACACTTATAATACTGAACATATTTATTGAAAAAATTCACCTGTAAATGGACCCACGCAGATCAAACCCGTGTTGTTCAGGGGTAAACCATCTTCCCTGCTGTTGTGCAAAGGTGACCTTAGAGGATGTGCAAATGACTAAGCAAATGACTGTGCTTCAAGAAAAGCACTGAAATTTTAATTTAATTTAATATAAAATATTATCTTTGGATTGTTTTTCCTCAACCATTTAAAAATGTAAAAATTTCTTAGCCCATGAACTGCGTCATTGCCTCACCCCTGATATAGACTGGAACTCACTAAGGTGAGGGAGATACTTCAATAGACAGGGCTTTTGACCAATTCAAACTGCTGAATTAAAGTAACAGTACATCAGCTACCCAGAGGAGGGAACAGCAATCTTAAGTCAGGAGTCTCAGGTGAAATAAATTACGCAAAGCTTTGTGAGGTTATTGTCAGTTTTTCCTTAGTTGACAAGAGCACCTCTATGTTCCGGAAGTAAGGCATACCTCTGCTTTCTGAGTGTCTTTGCCTTGATTGCCGGACTCCTCGCTTATATTTCCCAAGTCTGGAGCATAGCACACAGTGTTGATGAGTTGGCCCCGTTCTGTTGTGCACGTGGCGTTGTCCTGGCTGTGGCACCATGTGAATTCAACAGAAATAGTTCTTCTTGCTTTACAAATTCATTGTCATGTGGTTGTTTTATTCTTTTTCTTTCATCCATTTTCTGGAGTTTTAGTACTTTTCTGTATACCCCAGATAAAAGAAATTTTCTCTCTGATTTCTGCAAACTTTATCTTTTTTCAAAGATTTAATTAAAAATTGTTAAGCCCATTTCCTTTTGGCAGTAATTGTTACTCCAGGGTCAGAAGCTCACCCAGTAGCTATTACCTACCCCATTGAGAGACACATACTCAGTGTGGGCTCAACGGTAGAAGGTTCTTCCCCATCACCTTCCTATTTCATCCATTCATTTCTCTTTCAAATGGAAAACTTGCTGTTCTGCCTCTTGGATTTTAAGTGACCCTATATTTTTCTTTTCTTCTTTCTATTTTCAGTTCTTGCCCCGTTTATCCCAGGGCTGACCCAAAGCACCACTTCTCTTCCCCTTTCACTGTAGAGGTGAAGGGATGGGAGAAGCAGGCAGAGAGTGGAGGCAGGGGTACAGATCTGTGTGGGAGTCATCAGACTCAGGGTTCCTGAAATGAACCCAGGTCTTTTCCTTACAGTCATACCTGTGGATAACTGCTGGACCTCTCAAAAGAGTGCAGGGGTTTGCAGTGGAGACCAGAATGCACGCCTGCCTGTGACCTGCTTAGCCTCAGAGAAAGGCTTGCCAGGTTCCAGCCCCCGATGTGCAGTGATTGAGGGAAATGAAGAATCAACATAGGGTCACCACCCTGATCCTCGGTGCCTTCCGATGGAGTAGCCTTCCAAAGAGCTGTCTCAGTTGATTGATGAGCCCATTAATGTGGGGTGCTAGCTCTTTGTCAGCTGCCTGAAAAGTAGCTGGAAACCTTACATTTTAGTTGGTACTTTTGTTACAACTCTTTGATTTCTGTAGTGGTTCATAAAATTTATATTCCATTTAGAAAGACTTTGATACAGCAAGATTCCCAAGTACCACCTGTCATTGCGTCTTCTTCTAGGTGTATGTAACATTTTATATATGTTTACTTCCCGGCAGAAGTTCATCTTCTGCTCTTTCTTTCTCTACATGGGTCCCAATACTTGCTGGGGGGCAGGGCATGGTGGGGGGAGGGAAAGGTCGTTATGGGGAAGGGTAGGAGAGAGAGTTGGGAGGTGGTACTCTGGTAGGGAAGAATCTCAATAGTACAGACCACAAACCCCCAAATGCTTGGCGAGTTGTTTGGGTCATACATACATAGATTCTTATTCTCTCTTTTTAATTAGGAAACTACTTTTTTGGGTTAGCTACTATTTCTCATTTGTGACTCCCCAAGAGTTAATTTGGGGAGAAATAGTGAAGGTGGGATGTCGGGTCTTGATTGCAATGCAAATACACACTGAACTTTTGAAGAAAAATTCCTAGTTCCTCCAATTCTCTTAAGTCCCTAGTAGCAGGAAGAAAATCAGACGTTTCTATGTTTCATAAGGTTTCCAAACCTACAGCCAACTTCTTTCTTTGGGAGATGCTGAATAAGCTTTCTTGAAAGCTCTAAATTCCAGCAGAGAAAAGACTTGGTCCCCTCATGGTAAGAAAATACTTGAGGCAGAGAATCTCCTCTTCCCTCAGGCTCCTCTCTTCCTTCCCTTTTTCTAGTCTCTGAGGCAAAACACTGAATATGTACCGGTGGAAAGGGAGCCAGCACAGGGAATTAACCACAATATGTAAGAAAATATTTTAAGTATGAGCTTTCCATGAGAGCTTGTTAAATTCTGGCAATCCATAAGCTCCAAGGTTGTGTCTGCACTTACAGAAGTGGAATTGATTGTTTGACTCAATTTATTAATTCATCTGGAGTTTTTAGATGTGTTTATTTTGGTCTGAAACTTTAAAAATACTTCGCTTCAGGTATGATTTTCTGAAATGCAAAGACAATGGAAAGCTATCATTATTATGTAACATCACATAATTCCAAAGCTCTGTTTTAGGCCTGTTCAAATAAACACACCCAGCTATTTTCTTGTACTTGAAAGCCATACAGTTATGTCCCATTTGCTGCATAAAGCTGTTCTGGAAGATGAAGAAGACAGATTTTATCCCCTTTGTTCCACTGAATACTTAAGTGAGATCCAGTGCAAGCAAGTTGGCATAAAGGGAAGTCTGAAAGACAGAGGGTCAAATTACCGGAATGAAATTGATTTTTGGTGACAGACACCATAACTGCTTTAGTGTGACATACTGCCCCACGTGGACACCATTGAGTGTCTTCAGAGTCTTCAAACCCCATATAGGAAAGTATGTGGATAGCAGTTGTCAAACTATCTAGTCATAACATTTTCACGCATAAAACTATAGGCATTAGAACAGGGAATTCAAATTTGTTTCTAGGTTGGCCATGGTTTTTAAATTTTAAGTTTGGTTTTTGGTGTAGTTTCAGTGAATAAGGAGATGGGAAGATTTAATGAAATGACTTACCCACGATCTTCTCTAAAAGCCAGGAGACGGCCTCTCCCTGATTACAACCCGATTGCTGTGTTCTCTGATCCTCCCCTCCCAGTTGTAGATGTAGTGATGGCTCCTGTTTGAAGGAGCTAATCTAATGCCTGTGAAACATGGTGAAATTACAGAAGTTTATCCTATGCTTCTGCACCCTTGAGCATCTAGAGTACAAGCCACATATGGCAAAGATGTAGCAGAACATGGAGAACAGTGTCTTTATGCCTGGGAAGGCCCGTGCAAGGCCTCACTCATCAAACAGTGGTTTGCAGTTTCCCACACATGGACATTGATTTCTGCTATGGGCCAGGTCACATGTTAGGTTCTAATAAAAGATATCATTAAAATATCCAGGGTCAGCTTTTTCTTCCTGCCTTCTTGATCTCCTTTAAAAATGTTTGAGCAGGTTTTATTCTTCTGTCCTAAGATAATCATTGTTAAAAAAACAAAACAAAACAAAAACAAAAATCTCTGACCCTATGAGTATCAGCTTCCTGAAAGAGGCTTTCAGAATGATAAACTATTTTAATTGCTTAGTCTGGTATGCTTTCCAAATTGTCCCTCCCAGGCTTCTCCAGTAAAAAATTTATGACTCCTTGTGCAGCAGGTCTCTGCCCCGTGGAGAGTGACACAGATCTCAGAAGAGAGCAGTGAGTGGAAGCCCCTTCTTCATTCTCCATAGGCACTTCAGCTCTTCCCATTTTTCTGTTTAAATATTGTCATCCTTAGGAACACTGCTTAGTGGTAGCTGGCTCTGCAGAAGTAAAACCTTTTTTTCATTTGATCAATAATTCATTCTTTCAGCAAACTTAGTAAATGGATGACTACTAGTGGCCAGGCACCCTGCTGAATGGGGGGAAAGCAAGGTGATGAGATGCTATCTCTGTCCGCAAGTGGTTTACAGGCTGGAGGGAGACATCCAGCTTTTGTAATGGTCAGTCCTGGGGGAAGAGTTTGAAGAAACAAGGAGAGGCTGCCAGCACCTGCTGGAGAGAAGAGGGGAAGGTTTCCCAGAGGAGATGGTGTCACAGCAGAGTCTAGGGACACTCAGAGTGGCAGGCAAAGGGACTGGGTGGAGGGGGAAGATGGGGAAGATTAGGATATCCAGGCAGAGGGAGCAACATCTGTAAGTTTAGAGGCACAAAAGAGGCGTTTGGGAAGCACATGTAATTCTGTATGCTGATGCATGGACGCAATGCCAGGAGATGGGTGGGGAGTAGGCTGGTGTGCCAAGCAAACTGCTATGGGAGTTAATGAATGGCTCCAAGAAGCAGCACGATATGATTAGATTTGTGTTTTAGGAAGCCCTTTGTGGCGGTCTTGGGGCAAATGGATTTCTGGAGAGCCTTGAGGGGATGTCAGGAGATCTGCTAGGAGGCCACTGTCCTCAGAGGTGAGAAATGATGAAGGGCTGAGCTACAGTGTTGACTGAGTTGGAGATCAGGACAAATTCCCAGGGTGACTGTCTATCAGGAGTGAAGAATAGGGAGCACTGAGGAATAACTCCTGGGCTTTTTTTCTGGCTTGGGTGAGGAGAAGCACAGTGAAGGGAAGGAAGATGATGAGTCCAATTTTGGAAGTGTCAGTTTGCAGCTCCTGAGGGTCCATTACGGGGATCAGAGGTTTGGGCTGTATATGGAGTTGGGGGTCATCAGTGAAATCATGGGCAGGAAATTGATCATCCCATGAGTGAGGTATAAGAAGATAGAAGGAATAAAGATAAAAATCTTGGGGACATGTAAGAGGTGAGAGGAAAAGCAGTGGGGATATAAGCTGGCGGAGAATTTTAAGAAAGATGCCAATAGTGTTAGATGCTCTATGAATATGAAAAAATGAAATAAATATGAAAAAAAGGTTGATTTGGATTTTGGAATGAGGAGGGATGGTGGACTTGGATAAGAGTGGTTCTTGGGGAGTGGTATGGGCGGGTGCCCCACCATGGGGACAGAGGTTTCAGGAGCATGGTTGCAGGAGGAGGTGGATTCATCATTGTAATGATATGGAGGCATGTATCATTGATGTCTTTGAGCTGTACTAATTGATTTAGGAATCCATGAAGCACCCATTTTCTTTGGTATTTAAAGTTCATACACACTTCGCTGGGTTTGACCCTGAAGGAACCTGCCTGGCCCTCATTTGCTTCTACAATATTGGGCCTGGGGAATGAAAGAAAGGAAAGAAATCAAGAGTGGGGCAGACAGTTTCTGAGGTTATCTAGCTGCAAAATTCTGAATCAACTCAGTGTTCCTTCTTCTGTGCCCTGCATTCAGCTTGCTAATGCAGGTAGAGAACCTTTCAGCATTGCACTGGTGGGGGCTCCTCCTTGCTCAGCTGTGTGCCCCAGACAGCTGCCTCTTCCATCTCCACCTGCTGCTCTATTCCTCTTTTCTTCTAAAACTCCCCATTGTGGTATCCTCATCTTTGGCACATGCCCTTGTTTCCTGCTCTACAGACGAAACTGAAGTTATCAGGCAGGAACTCTGAACCTCCCTGCAGCCCCTCACCTCTTGCAACGCCCTTCTTCTCTCTATCTCAGAGAAAGTGGTGTCCTTACCTCCCTCCAAGCTGGCCCTTACAGCCCGGCCATCTTGTCTTCTAACTTGCCCTTGACCTGTCATTTCCCCAGCATCACTCCTTACTCTAGAAGTTTCCTTAGAGGATCTCATCTCCTCTCACAGCTTTAAAACTGCCACTGATGTCTCTGCCCACAAATTCGCTATCTTGAGTCTAAACCTATCTCCTGAATTCTCAACCTTCAGGACATCCTACTTGCGGGGTTCCATGGAGACTGCAAATGCAACAGGTTAACTGATCTTTCATTAATGAAGTCTGTTCTACCTTGTGTATTGTGTGTACTGCCAGTATTGGTTAAGAGCATTATCATTCACTTAAGCCATCAGCTTGGGGGAAAACACCTAATTTCTTTTTGTACCTCATTTTGTATGTCCATTGGTCTTTTTCTTATATATCAACATTTTCCCTATGCATTCTCAGTTCACCATCCCCTCGGCCATCCCCTTAGTTCAGTGTCTCATTTCTTGCCTGGTCTTGCCATGGTCTTCTAGCCAGATTCCCTCTGCCAGTTTCTCTACTTCCTTCACGTTGCAGCAAATCTGGTTGTTTCTTATCTGCTTGAAAACCTTCAAGTGGTTAAATTTTGGTTTCAAAATAAAGTTCAGTTCTTTTTCCATCAGACCCATGCTCATCTGATCCTTGCCTTCCCCTCCAGCCTCAAACTCTTACAGGCTTCCTCTGGCACCCTGTACCCCACCCACCTGTCCCAAAGACCTCACAGTGCATCAATCAGCCAGGGCCCTTTCTGCACGCGTCGTCTCCCTCTGCTCTGCCTGGCGAGCTTCTGCTTGTCCTGAAAATCAGTTATGCTTATGACAAAACCTAGGTAATTTGCCTACAAAGGGTGTATTTTTTCTCCCTACATCAACCTATGAATTTAGATCTACCATATTCCTCATTTTTAACACTTTAGAGGCTTCCTGGATGCTATATTACCTGGTTATACCTAATTTAAGATCATTTAGTTTTATAGTCAGATCACTGGCTTCCAAAATAATCAAGGATGATGTAGCCCTCTTATTGTGAATTTAGATCTAGTACAATTAGAATGAAAGTGCTGAATTACTCTAATGGAATGTGAAAGTTGACACCTTAATTACTTAATTGCAGGTGTAAAATGAAGAGCAAACGCAAAAGCATTTATTATGAATGCTTTTAAAGAATTTACTAGAACAAGTGTGAGATCTTTTATATCAAAAACTCCATTGACTACTCTGACTGCATATTAATTAGTTACCGTTGTGATGTACTTTTTCCTCTTTTCAGCAAAATCCTCTTCTTGATTCCTCAATATTTTATTTTGAGAAACTTATAAATAAAAAAGAGGCACACAAAGCTTTCTAGCAAGATTTGTAGGCATTCCTTTAAAAAAGTAATAAGAGTTATGGTTGTAGTACAGTGTGCTGAAGTTGGTTATAGGACTTCCCTGAAAATCAGGAATGCTTAAAAAATTCAGAGAAATCTTTTTTTTTCTTATTTCCATTTTGTAGAGGAAAGAACACCGAACAAAAAAAGTAGAACAATATAAAATGATCAAAATTCCAGGGCCCTTTTTCAGCTTTTGTTTTTTTTTCCTTGAGGTGGAAAGTAGCTACAATTTGCCATCATCCCTTGTGTTCCCTCTGTAAAAATATTTTTCACTCTTTTAAGTTTTTTGAAGTGGCCATTACTGCTATGTCAACCAACACAAGGAGTAGAGATGACCACAGAGGATGCCAAACAATGTATACACATTTTAAGAAAGGAAAACTGTATTAAAATTGTAATACTCAATATATTGGGTTGTCGGAAAAGTCATGACATATTTTTTTCTATTTTTGTTGCAATAATGCGTCATGACTTTTCCCACAACCCAATATACTAAAAACAAAAGATGAATACAAGTCACATTTGACTTCTGCAATTACAAGAGGTGCTCAAAGTGGTTACCATCAGCGTCCAGATACTTCTGATTATGAACTATTGCTTGAACCACGTTGACCAAAGTGTACACTTGTGTACATTTTTTTGGCACCCCCAGTATCTTTTGTTGCTTGTTATGAGGAAAAACTAAATATATTATGACTGTATGCTTGCAGCTATACTTTTCTCAGCCTTCAGGAGAAAAACTTTTATTCTTCTTCTTCGTTTTTTTTTTTTTTTTTTTAGCTGAGCCATCCTGCCACCTGTTGGCAGCTCTGCAGCAGCTCAGCTCGAGCTGGGCATCAAACTGGTGTTGCTCAGAGCTCAGCTCACACTCAGTAGGAAACCCTTTTAATTTCTATCTACCAATGCTCAACACTATCAACTATAAAAAAAAAATCCTGCAGTTGCACAGGTTCAGAGAACAAAATCAGCAAAGGCCTGGGTATTGCTGCCAGCATAACACATGAAGAGTAAATTAACTGTCTGTTAAGCAGCTATTTACTGGGTGGGTGAGTTTGCCACAAGCACCACCCAGATGGGAAAAATGATTCTACCAAGTTCCTTTGGTATTTGTATTCACTTTGAAGTCCTGGAGAAGAGGCGGAAGCAGAGAGCTGACTTTCTGGAGAGCGAGTTATTAACATAATATTTATAATTTATATAGTTTATAATAAACATGGACAGGTATACCTACTTCCTAACTCTGTCAAAACATCAAAAGGTTTTTTTTTTACATAAGTCCTTTTATATCATGAAATATAAAATGCATACACAAAATGTGCAAACCAAAAACGTGCAGCTTAATTAATGAACACAGAGCATACATACTTGTGTAACCATTGCTTTGGTCAAGAAAGAGAATGAAGCCAGCACCCCATCACTGCCACCTCTGCCCTGATGCCCCATAGGTACACACTGTTCTGTCAGAAAGCCTTTCTACTTGTTTTCTGTGGGGTTGCCTAAGAGAACACAGAAGCACGGCCTTGGGGAGTGGGAGACAGGGAGGTTTGTTGGAATTGTAGCATGGCATGGTTTTCTGGATTTGTTACTGTGTCTCTCATGGGCTCTCAGTCTAGGCATGGACCAGAGCCTGTTGTAATATCTGCCATGCAGACTGCTTTTGTGTAAAAGCTGCCATGATTCAGTTCCTCCAGAGTATGCTAAACTCTGCACCACTCACTGGAAACTGATCCTATGGAGCTGATATGTATCTAATGCACAGTAGTAACTTGTTTCCACACAATTCCAGGACGTTAGCTTATTGCCAGTGGGTGGACAATCTCAATGAGACCCGGAAGATGCTCTCTCTTAGTGGTGGTGGTCCCTTCAGCAACCTGCTGAGGTGGATCGTGTGCCACATAACGAAAGGAATTGTGAAACGCGAGATGCACGGCCACGGCATTGGCCGCTTCTCAGAGGAAGAGATTTACATGCTGATGGAGAAGGACATGCGGTCTTTAGCAGGGCTTTTGGGTAATGTACCACACCTTCTATTCTATATTTTCTATCCTTACTTTTTGCATGATTAGTAAAGCACTGCTAGTTTACTGATTTTAAAGTTTTATTTTGGTTGGCTTCTTTGCTTCCACATGTAGGTTGCAGTCCCACCATAGGTTTAATTGTGTTTAGGAAGCCCCTCAAGGAGAAGCACAGAGCCATGTGTGTCCATGGGTGGGTGAGGATGCTGAGAGTAGAGTGACGCACCTCATTCACCTGGTTGGCTGCAGGTGGCCTGGCTGATGTGATTCTGGGCAGAGCTTGACTCGTAGCTGTGACAACTCATAAACATCATTTGAATTTAGGTGGCCTGTCCTGGGACAACTAATATATAGGGAGCCAAGTCCTCTATGTGACTAGTCACATGACTTAGTCCACTGGGGCTGCTGATTTTGTTTAGTGAAGGTGGGTTTTCACTGGCCCTGTCCTGGTGCCATCATCTCCATTGTGGAGCACATTAGGTACCTCACCTCCTCTAGGATGTGAGGTTTAGAATTTGTATTGTGGAAACCCACCTGGTGCCCTAGGAACTGGGGGCTGTGCAGAGTTTAACCTGACCCCTGCAAGGTAACCCATTGTGACTGGCTTACTGGACAAGGAGTCCTTCCCTGAACCCCAGCCTGCTGGGGTGGGGGGTGGAGGGGATCTGGACAGCACATCTAGCTCTCACCCAGCTTTGTGATGTGTGTATATTTGGTGAGGGAAGCCAGAGGAGAGTTCGATGCTGGCTGAACTCCTGATCTAAATAGACATTCAAAAGCACTGCCTGGTTGTAAGATGACACTGTCTGGACCTCCTGGTGCTTTGCCTCCTGGGCCCAGGTCGGCTTGCCTGATGTAGGGATGAGTGGAATTAGCCTCCAGTTTTCCTCATTCCTTTGGAAACTTAGACTGCGCTCCCAGCTTCATAGAGCAGGTGTGCAGAGGGTCATTTCCTTTTTAGCAATGGCTCTGTCTGCTCCTGGCTTCCTGCTGTTCCTCAGCCATTGAAATTAAGATAGAATTATGCCAGTAAAGTGCTGCTCCTCTCTCACAGTTTAACGATGTTGGTTCCTTAACCAGAGAGGAGTAATCATCATCTTTCCGGACCATTTCTGATTGGGAGAACCAGGGAGCAGGGTGCTAGCTGTAGTAATGAAAACTGCCAATGTTTTCCTGGCATATAATGACTTAGAAAAATGCCTTCTCTCCAATTGCGGTGAGATGGGAGGTGAATGATTCGCTGATAGCTAGGCTGGATACCTGACAAGTATTCAAAAACAGCATCACAAGTCTAGGTGATTTTCTGCCATGAGAAGATGAGTGAGCTACTTGAAAGCATTTTTTCTGCGTTTGAGGCTCTTTGCCTGATCATCACAGTTTTTCTTACTAAATGAAGCAAAAATCATCTTTACCCAGATGCCTAAGAGACTCAAAATGCAAAATGACTTTTTAATTGAGATTGTTGAAGATTTGGGGAAATTGTCCACAGATGTATTCGATTCATAAGAATAAATTAGTTATTGATGTTTCATTTCAATTGACATCAGTGATTTGAACACCTTTATGTGCCAGGAGCTGGGGAACATAAAGATGATTTAGAGATCTTTACACTCTCAGGTAGCTTACAGTCCAGTGGGAGAATGAGCCTCTAAACTGGGAGTAGGCAAATTATGGCCCATAGCTGGTGGCCTGTTTTTGTTTGTTTGTTTATTTTATGGCCTATGAGCTATGATTGATTTTTAGATTATTAAAATGTAAGGACAGAAATGCAACAGAGATCGAATGTGACCTGGAAATCCTAAAACGTTTGCCATCTGACCCTCCATAGAAGTCTGCTGGCGCCTGGTCTACAAGAGTAACCACGCACAAGTAGGGCTGTGGCGGGTTCCATGACAGAGGTCTACTCTCAGTGCTCTGGGGACAGAGCAGAAGCTGGGGTGAAATGGCGGGGAGAGCTGGGGAGAGACACAGAAGAGATGGCAGTCATGTTGGCCCAAGAAAATAAACAGTTGTCCTAATGAAGACAATAAGGAAGGAGCTTCCAGGAAAATCTTGAGAAAAGCAGTCATGAATGAGGGGCATTTTGGAATCAAAGTGGTTGAAATGAAGATTGAAAGGCAGTTGGGAGCCATATTATAAGGGATAATAATTATGCTAAGAGGTATGTACTTTATCATACAGAAAACATAGAGGCTTTGCAGATTTCTGAGTATAAGAGAGAAAGAACCACATTTGTGATTTAGTAAGTGGCTCTGTTGGTGTCACAGAGGATGCACTGGGCCTGAGGTATAGGCGGTAAAAAGAGACTAAAGAGAGGAGTCAATATCTATGGATGTAGTTTTAAAACTCTAATTAAATTCAAATTAAAAAATGAAATTTCGACGAACTAAAAATTAAAGTTAGTTCATTTTAATTTTGGCGTATTAAAATTTTTTTTACAGCCAGACCAAGTAGAAACAAAATAGGAAATATGGTGATATAAAACACATTAATAATATTTGTTATAAATAGCTAGGAGGAAAATCATAATTATCAAAGCACTGAAAAGGCATTTGACGATGAAATTCAGTATCCATTCCTGATAAAAACTCTTAGTAAAAGAGACTCGAAGACTAGTTCCTTAACATGATGAAAGGATTAAGCCAATAGTCAGTGTCATAGTGAATGCTGAGTCAGTAGGAGCATCTCCAATAAAATACAAGACAAGGATGCCTGCTGTCACTGTTATTTAGTGTAGTTTTGGGAGGCCTGATAATGTAGTTGGACAACATGAGAAAAAGACGGTATCTCCACTTTGGAAAGAACAGACAAAAATGATTATTTACAGAAATTATGAGATTATGGGAGTGGCTGTTTAGCTCAGTTGGTTAGAACGCAGTGCCCATAACAGCAAGGTTGCCAATTCAGTCCCTGCATAGGCCACTGAGCTGCGCCCTCCACAACTAGATTGAAAAAACTACTTGACTTGAAGCTGATGAGCCTTGGAAAAACACACTGTTCCCCAATAAAAGAAAAAAAAAAAGGCAAATTGAAAAAAAAAAAGAGGTTATGTAGCTAAAATAATGACAAATCAACTAAAGTTATCACAGTTAATGAGGGAATAAGTTTACAAAAGTTACAACTTGAGCATCCCAAATAACAAGTTAGAAATATAACTTCAAAATCCCATTCCTAATAGCAATAAAAATAAAAAAATATTGGAAATATGATTTATGAAAATTTAGGACCTACAGAAATAAAATTAAACAGTCCTAATAAGACATAGTTGTTGTTTTTTTAAGAAAATGGAGAATGTGCGTTCATTCATTCATTCATTCATTCGAGAGTGATGACACTAGAGCCAGAGTCAAACCCCAGCTCCATCACTAGCTCTGCATGTTGGGCAAGTTTCTAATCTCTAGGCCTCAGTTTCCTTATGTGTATAGTGGGGATAATAGTGTGGAGAAGAAAAGTAATACATGTGAAGTGCTCAGAATAGTACCAGGCATATAGTAAGCAATCAGACAATGAGCAAAGGTAAAATACAATTAACTATGACAAGGGTAGGGAAGGAGATGTTCACGGTGCTGTGAGAGCCTATCATGGAAGTGGGAGAGGGTTGCCCAGTGATCAGTGCTGGTCCCTATTTGGCTCTGCATGTTCCCACATCCCCTTTGGGAAGGTGTGTGTGTTTAAAGCAGAGATACCATGTAGTGAATGCTCAATTTTCACCTCATGCAAGAAGTGCACACAGTGTCTATTTTCATCCCCCTCCCAAAAGGGTGAGAGTCAAAAAAAAATATCAAAGATGTAAAATCAAAAAAAAAAAAAAAAAAGAAAAAGATTACATTTTTTGGGAAGCAGTGTGGATGGAGGCAGGATGCCTAGTGGCCAGCACATGAGAGGGAGTTCTGGACTCAGATCCACTGGGTTCATACTTTGGGCCCCACAAGTTACCAGCTGTCTGACGTCACATGAATAACTTGAGTTTTTTTCATCTGCAAGATGGGGTCAGAATAATACCTGCATCATAGAGTATGAGGACTAAATGAGAATTTATATAACGTACTTACTATAATGACTAGCACATCATAAATGCCAAATAAGTATAGCGATTATCATTATCACTTTCACAGATTTTATGTAATACAACTACATTGGGAACATTGTTTTCCAGGAAAAATGTCTTTGTGAAAAACCTTTATCTGATTTTAAAATTTATTAGTTATTGTAGAAATTTGGGAAAGTTCAGAAGAGCATAGAGAAGGAAGATGTTACCATGTTGGTGCATATCTTTCCAATATTTTTATGCATAATCCAATACAAAGTCAATGTAACACCACCCATTTGTCAGATGATGAAACTGAGGCACAGAAAGGTTAAGCTACTTGCCCGTAGTCACACAAGTAGTAAAAATTGGAGCCAGGAATCAAATCCAGGCTGCCTGACTCCAGATTCCCACCATTTCTGGCTCAACTACCCTGAAGTTCCTCACGAATTGTGACTTAAAGTGGAGTTGTGTTACGACAAGATGATTGACTCCTTTTGGAGCATTTTCTAAGGTTGCCAGAACTGTAATTGGTAAGTTAAAATGTAGTTTCTGAAGTAATTTTTAAATATGTTTTATAATGTTGCCCCTGGAGGCTGAGTACAGAATTAAATATGGAGTGTTCTCATTGATTTAGATTTCCTGGGCTTTGTAAATTCAAGTCATACTTTCCTTAGGAGGCTGGTTCCCCAACAAAGAAATGTGTTAAAACTCCAGGCAGAAGTGCATAAGTACTTGAGGAGAAATGATCTCTTTTTAGGAGCTGCTATTGAAAGAGCCAAGTAATAAAGTGGAATATGTTAATGGAAGTGAGAAAAACAAGCTGATTGCCAGCCAACTATATTTGACTAATAAAAAATGTAAAGCACTTCCTTCTCCCTCTCTCCTCCACCCAATCTGAAGGCTTTTATTAAGATATAAAAATGGTTTGGAAAGTGTTTATTTTTCAGAATCCTTGTTGACACTGTGTTGGCACATGTCAGAGCCGAATTTATTGGTTATTTTAAGAAACATCAGTGTGTGATCTTGACTAATAAAGAATAAAGGGATGCAAAATTGTGCTTCCTTTCAAAGACAGTAAAATGAGTCACTTGCCATGCATGCTTCATGCTTTTAGCACATATAGTTACAGTGTGGTATAGTATCCAGAATGAATTTATCCTGCTGTTGAATTAAAAAAATAATTTTGTTTTTAAAGTAGTAGATATTTGACTGATCATTTAGTTCTTAATTAAATAATCTATAGAAGATTAAAATAAGCTTTTGCAATAAGTAATAGAAAATCTCTAGCCTACTCGTAACCAGAAATGCCTTTTGGGGCTCCATACTTTCAGACTGGTCAGTCACCCAGTGGGCCAGAAGTGGTGGTGTGGCTCAGGACACAGATGGATTGTGGCAGGGTATGTGGGGACACAGGAGAGGGTATGAGTCAAGGAAAAGGTACAGAGTATATGGTTGCAATTATGCCTGGAAGTCTAGGCCAGAACTCTTTGAAAGGCAAGGTGCTGCTTTGTAGACCCCCTTCCTCTGGGCATTCCAGGAGAAGAGAGAGCTGGTCCCAATGAGCTGGGACTCCAAAGGAGGAAGCTGGGCTCCAATAATAAAGGATTGGGGGTGGGGGGCTGTAGTCGCTATAGCATGGGAGCTGCCTGCCCTCTTTGGAGAATGTGCCTTAGGTTGTTGCAAATCCTTTTGGAAGGTATATGCTCCTTGTCTTGTGGTTCTCAAACTTCTCCCAGTCACAACACAAGATTGTATTTTGATACATAGGAGGAGAATAATAAAAATACAGTTTCAGTTATGAGGCTCAGCTATGCACGATTGGTGGGCAATAAATATCTGTTGGATAAATGACAGAAAGAACGAATGAATGTCAGGACACATTTAGCAGACAGGCAATCCTGGACTCCAGGACCTGTGCGTCTGGGAGTACTTTCTAAGCAAAAAGTTGGAATGTGTGAATGCGTTTAAGGGGTAGTCAGAAATAGTGATGGGTTCTTCAGGTGGAACCTGCAATTTCCTGTCAAAGCATGCTCTTTTTAGCCATGGCTAGAGACTTAGGAGGAAACGTATACTTGTAGTAATTGGAATTCAGACAGAAGGACAATACCTTTGAGGACTCAGTGAGTCTGGCTGTATGATCAACACACAAAGGTGTGCCAGTCTGTCTGTGAGAGGCTGAAGAGACTGAAGTGAACCAGTTGGGCACAGCCCTGAGCAACTGGAGCTGCTACCTGAGGGAGACATTGTTGTAAGTATTTATAATATATAGCAACACATAAGAGAAGTACCACACTGGAGAGTGCTAGGTGCAACGAGGGCATTTTTTCAGGGAAAACTAATAAGGTCAGGCAGGTGGTTGAAGGTTTCTTTGGGTGGATGATGTGTAGGCTGGGCTCTGAAAGATAAGGTGGAGTTAGGCAGGCATGTGAGTAGGGAGGAGGAACTGGGCTGCGACAGGGAGAAGATTGGCTTGGAGCATAGAAGGAACATCACATGTGAAGGTTCTGAGTTGAAAGGCAGCTGGGATCCTTCAAGGCACGAAAACATGGCCAGTGTCTGGAAACTGTGAAGGCTGAGGTGTGGCATGAGGTGGAAGTAGGCAGTGGCTAGATCACACAGGCCTGAATAATTTTAGACTTTGTTCTAAGAGAAATGGAAGCCATCAGAGATTGAAAGTAGGGAAGTAGCATGATCTTGTTTATTTTTGTTTTGTTTTTTTGAGGGCAGTGTCACTGGCCCTTATATGTGGGACCGAACCGGGGCCGCTGGCTTCCCAGGCCAGTGCTTAACCACCGCGCCACTCGGCTGGCCCTAGCATGATCTTGTTTATACTGAATGTGCTGGGAGGGCCAAGAGTGGATTTGGGGGCACGGAGAGGAGGCTTTTGCAGTCTAAGAAAGATAAGATGGCATTTTAGACCACATCCATGATGATAGAATTGGGCATAAAATGATGGATTAGAGCTATATTTTAGAAACAGAATTGACTAAAATTTGATGTGTGTGTGTGTGTGTGTGTGTGTGTGTGTGTGTAAGAGAGAGAGGTGATGGAGAGGGCAGAGATAAGGAATATCTAAGTTCTCGACATGAAAACATAGTAAATGCAACTGCCATTCACAAAATTGGAGAAGAGGGGAAGATCATGAATTTGGTTGTGGGTGTGCTGAGTTTGATATCCCTGCAAGACAGACATGGGAGTGGAGATGGAGTATATGATAAAGGCAGCCTTTCCAATCAATGGAGAAAAGACACATGAATTTAGTGAATAGTGTTGGGACAGCTGGCTAACCATTCGGAACAAAATAAATACAATCCTGACTTTATGTCATACACCCAAATCAATTGCAAATGGATTAAGCATTGAAAAGTAAAAAGTAAAACCAGAGAGCCGGCCCAGTGGTGCTGTGGTTAAGCACTAGCTTGGGAAGCCAGTGGCCCCGGTTCGGTCCCACATGTGAGGGCCAGTGACACTGCCCTCAAAAAAAAAAAAAAAAAAAAAAAGTGAAACCAGAAAGGTGTCAGGATACAATATGGGAAACTTATTAACCTTGAACTTGGGACAGTTTTTCTAAACATGGAACTAAAGGAAGAAACTATAAAAGAAATGTTGAATTGCTAGTTTACATGCGAAAAATAAAACAGACCTTCTGTATATGAAAAATCACCATAAATAAAGTAAAAATTGAAATGGAAGTTGGAAAAATATTTGTTAACACATGACAAAAGAATTAATATTACTAAATATATGAAAAGCTTCTATAAATCAATAAGAAAAGTGAATAACTGAAGGGGAAAATTGGGCAAAAGATATAAAAAGGTAATTTGCAAAAACAATACAAATGATGAATAAATATATGAAAAATGTTCAACATTTTTAGTAATCAGAGCAATGCAATTAAAAAATGAGGCAGCAATCTGTCAATCAAATTGACAGTGTTTTTTTTTTTAATAATGTGAAGTATTGGCAGTGGTATGGTGGAGGCACTAACATACTCTGCTGGTAGGAATAAAAACTAGAACATATTTCCTGAAGATGAGTTTCACAGTTTCAAGGGTCATAAAATTTTTCACATTGATTTGTTAAATAATTCAATCGTTGGGATTTTTCTGCTAAGAAACTAACGACAAGGATTTATCTATAAAGAGGACTATAATACTGAAACATTTGAATCTTACAATTATTAATAATATTGATTTTTTTTGTCCAGAGTCCCTGGTTTCTGTTTGAAGTGGTAATGGAAAACTTGTTACTTCAGGCACTTGCGCTCTGTCTTTCCCTGCCCTCCTCTCCCCTCCTTATCTTACCAACTTCAGCATCTTTCAGTTGGGGGTGGGGGTGGCCTGAAGGGTTAACTGTGGCAGAACACATAAATTAGTATATCTTTAGGTGCCAACTTGTGGCTCATTTGTAATTTGCATTTCTCTTGAGAGTGAATGATATCATTTTATCAGTTCTTTTTAGTCACAGACATACGTAAAGAAATTATTATAACTGCAAAGTATACTCTAAAGAGCTAAGCAGTGAGTCATAATGTCAGGATAGAATCCAATGGACTGAGGTTTGTGGTTTGTAAGACAGCTAAAGGTTTTTTTTTTTTTTTTTTTAAGGGTACAAAGTTAAGTGACAATAAGGAGAAAGTCAAAACACCCAACTCAAAATTTGCTTCTATATAGGTAAGAATTAGAAAAACAAACTGGGTGAGAAGGTCGCAAGAGGGGACTTCAGTATCTTTAAAAACTGACAGACTAAAAAGCAATCTAGTAAATACTATTTTTGCATTAGTTATACACCATGTGCTGTGCTAGGTTCTTGAGAAACAAAGGTAAATAAGAATGGCGTCTCCCTTCAAGAAGCTTACAATCTAGCAGTGCTCAAGTTTCTGGGCCCAAACGATGTCCTAGGATGTGAAACATTTCCCATATGATCTTGGAACTCTGATTCTTGCAGAATGGGGAGAATAGGGAAAATGTCAGAAGTTGAAGATAGGAAATTGTCTCTATTTCTAAATGGGGAGGGAGAAGTAAATTCTAATAGTGCAATAAAATTCTATTGGGTTGTCAGAAAAATCATGATGCATTTTTGCAATGAAAAACATAGAAAAAATACGTCATGACTTTTTTGACAATCCAATAGAATGCAATATTAAATAGATGGTTAGTTTTCATGAAGGACGATTATTGGTTCATTGTGAATAAATCAGACCAAAAAGCTACCACTGTGTCTTCTTGACTTGCTGGACGTATTCATTGGGTAGACTTATCTCTTGATTTCTTCAAACCATTGGATACCATCTCTCATCATATTCTTGTGGGAAAGATGGCTGGTTTTCAAAGAGTCGATTCATGGATGTATGGTGCCACCAAGGTTTCTTGAGTGCTGTGGTGGGGAGAGATTGACTCTTTCTACCCCTGCTTCACCTAGAGCAACTCCTCTGTTATCTGTCTTTATAGTGGAAATCTGCATTTTGTTTGACAGAGAACTTCCCCTATCAAAGAAAAACCTTTGAAAGCTGCTGGATTAATTGTGGTGGATTTGTGGCTGGTTGAGTAGCTGTGTCCTCACACAGATTGATGTAACCTGAAGCGAGCTCTCCAGGGACTCAGCTCCTGACTTTTCTTAATGACCTGTTGACAACTTCAAAGACATGCTTAATGGTTTTTGAATGACTTCAGGTTGAAGGATAGCTGAAAAATTGGACAGGAAAATCAGAAATCAAAGTTTTCAGTCTTAACAAGAAGAAACCTAATAGGGATAAGTGTTAGATTCTGTACTTAGGTCCCTGAATTGAATTGCACAAATATAGGGTAGGGAGAAACATGTGAAAAAAGGCTTAAGGATTTTAGATTTTAATATCAGTGTGTCACCAGTGTGATGGGTTGCCAAAGAAGCTAATAAAAACCTAGCCTGTTTAAAAAGGACATAGTGTCTCAGTTCCAAAGTTGTATCCTCAAGGACACCTTTCTGGAACTTGCTCCCATAGTAGGTCAGGCAAACCTGCTCCATGCTCCCAGGCACCTGGTGCTTTCTCCCTCAGAGCACTCCCTGCACCTTCTCTCAGTGATTTGGTTTGACTGGCTTCTCAGCTGGACTTTGTGCCAGGCCTGGCGGATTCATTTCTGTCTCTAGGGCCTGACCAAGGGCCTGGCACACATTGGGTGTCCAATAAGTGTTTGTTGAACAAAGGAGTGTCATGTTCACTTCTGGGATCCACCTTTTAAAAGGAACTTGCCAAACTAGGGGAGAGAAGGGTGGTTAGGAAGGTGGTTAGTTAGTCTCACAAGTTTTATGTGAAGAATTTGAGGATCCTGGGGATGGAGAGTCTGAAGAAGTGAAGATGTACAGGCCATGTACTAGTTTTTCTTCAAATATGGCAAGTGGGCAGCGATTTAGGTGTTGCTGCAGATGATGAACATCTTTGAAGAGAGGAGAGGAGAGGAGAGGATGAGAGGAGGGCAGGGTGTGTATGTGGGGAAATGACAACAGATTACAACTCAGGGTAAAGCACTTTAAAGCAGACCTGCCCACGATTGAAAGGGCTTGTCTTGTGGTGTGGCAGAGTGGGCTTCTTTGAAATTACACCAAGGTGAGGTTGATGACCGCCATCAGGATAGCTGAGGAGTCTTTTTACAAACAATGAGAGGTTTAACTAGAGATGGTCTCTGGGAGTCTTTCCAGTTCTGATGGCTTCATGATTTTATATTCAGTCTCTAGAGAGGAGCAAAGGCAGTTTTCCAAGCTATAAAACAAGGCAGAGGCCAAAGTGGAAAGTCATTCATTCGTGTTTGGTTGATCTCTTGGATTGTGTTTTATGTTTAGTCAGCTACTCATGCCTTCTGAAGGCCTGGTGCTTTCAACCACCTGTGTTGACTCTCTATCTCTTGTTACTAAACCTACTTTTTGAGCAGTAGTTGGTTTCCAGTAAACCTCTCTTCTGGTCTTCCACTTCTTTTAAAGTTACTTTTACTCACAGACTTTGGTCACTGGCAGAGTTTTTTTTTGTGATTAAGAGAGCTTTAGCCTCTCTTCTTACCCTGTTAAAATACATCATGCAAACAGCACTGCATTCACAGTAGGCCCCCAGGCCTAGGCTGGGAGCCAGCTGCACCACAGCAGCTATACACCATGCTCCCAAGCGAAAGTGACAGAGAGCCTTCAGGACTGCGCAGTAGAAAAGGATGAGAAACATTAGGATCTATATACACATTTTAGCACATGTAGTTTATGTTGAGTAACTGTGGATAGAGGGCAGAGGAAGAGAATGAAGACATAGAAGTAATTATGCCTGTCAATCTAGCTAGAAAGATAAAATCCATAGATAAAAGAAGAAAATAATAGATCCTAGAAGGACTGTTCTGGAACCTCAAAGCAGTGTTTCCTAATGCAGGTTCTAAGCCCTTTCCAAAATCACTGTCTATAAACAGTGGTTCTCAGCCCTGATTGCTCATTAGAATCAACTCAGGGGTTTTTTAAAAAAAATTAGTTTCAGGTGTACAACACAGTGCAAGAGTTATACATTTTACCCCTCAAAGTGACAACCCCCCACCCCCAATTCGCCACCCCACTCCCCCCTCCATATCATATATATCTATTACTCTTCCTCTGACTCTCTTCCACAGTATAATCCACATCCTGTGACTATCTATATATATTCAATTACAGTAGGTATACAACCTCCGCTTTAGTTATACAGTGCAGTGATCAAACCTCTACTTCATCCATGAAATGGTCTCTGTAACAAGACCTATGACCATCTGACATTCCACAGAATATTTACAACATTATTAATTATATTCCCCAAACTGTTTTTCATATCCCAGTGGCAATATTGTAGTTGCCTATTTTTGCTGTCTAATCCCTTCCCCTTCTCCCTCATCCCCATCCCCCTCCCAATTAGCAACCCTGATTTTTCCTCTATATCTATGAGACAGTTTCTGTTTACTTTGCTCATTCATACAGTTTTTCAGATTCCACATATGAGTGAGATCATATGGTATTTGTCTTTCTCTGACTGACTTATTTCACTTAACATAATAGTCTCTAGGTCCATCCATATCATTGCAAATGGTACGATTTCATTCTTCTTTATAGCGGAGTAATACTCCATTGTATAAATATACCACAGTTTCTTAATCCAGTCATCTACTGATGGGCATTTTGGTTGTTTCCAAGTCTTAGTTATTGTAAATTGTGCTGCTATGAACATAGGGGTGCATAACTTTTTTTGAATAAGTGTCTTGGTTTTTTCAGGATAAATACCTAGGAGTGGAATTGCTGGGTCAAACGGTAGCTCTATTTCCAGTTCTTTGACATACCTCCATACTGACTTCCGCAGTGGCTGCACCAATCTGCAGTCCCACCAACAGTGCAGCAGGGTCCCCTTTTCCCCACAGCCCCGCCAGCACTTGTTGTTTGTTGATTTATTGATGATAGCCATTCTGACTGGAGTGAGGTGGTATCTCATGGTGGTTTTTATTTGCATTGCCCTAATGACCAGTGAGGTTGAACTTTTTTTCATATGCCTGTTGGCCATCTGTATGTCCTCTTTAGAGAAATGTCTCTTCATATCTTCTGCCCATTTTTTTTTTTTTTTAAAGATTTTATTGGGGAATTGGTGGAGGGGAACAGCGTTGGGGAATCGGGGAAGGGGAACAGACAAGTTGCCGTCTTCTTGTTCTTCAGTTTTAGTTGCGGAGGATGTTGCTTCACTGTTGGTATCATCATTGCGCTCTTCCCGGATGAGGCAGATCGGTCGCTGGCCTCTGGATGTCGCTCATCGCGGCTATTGGCAGCTCACGCTTGGCTGCCAGCCGCTCACGCTGGCTGCGGGCCACTCACTGCAGCCTATGGCAGCCCACTGCAGCAGGGGCTGCAGCCCACACCATCACCGGGGGCTCGCACAGCCCAGCTCCAGGTGGAGCTGTTGTTAGCTGTAGAGGGCAGTGTCACTGGCCCTCATGTGGGATCCGAACCGGGGCCGCTGGCATCCCAAAACCAGCGCTTAACCAATGCGCCACTCGGCCTGCCCTGCCCATTTTTTAATTGGGTTGTTTGTTTTAGCACAACTCAGGGGCTTTTAAACACAGCTACACAGGCCCTATACCATGTCAAATAACTCAGAGCCTCTGGGAGTGGGACCTGGGGAAAGGTATGTTTTAAACTCAGCAGGTGATTTGAATATATTTGTAATCTAACATAGGGCAGAGGGTGAGGACAGAAGAGCTGGCCTGTGCTGGGAGGAGGATGGTGTTTGTAGAGCCATGGAAGGCAGATAATTGTAGACTTTTATAAGGGACGTGATAAAATTACAACAAACTGGGCCTCCTTCACAGCTTTGTCAAGATGACTGGTTGGGTCTGTCTGCGTGTACTCAGCCCAGTCCTTCCTTTTTTCCATGTCAAGCGACCTGTTATGTAGACTGCAGATATTTCGTGTGGATAATTTTTAGACTCTGTTTTTAACAGCATCTTGAGATGTTGTCTCACAGTACCTCTGAGAGCTACTGAATTTATGGATGAGAAAGGCAAGTGAGAGTGAGAGAGGCTAGGAACTGGGTTCCAGGCTGTTCAGCTAACTACAGCGCTTTTCTTTTGCTCTAGTACAACTTCTATGTGTTTGCATTGGTGGTTTGTCAAAATCACATACAAGGATGGAATAATTTGACTAGGAAACCATAAATTCTACTTTTACCTCTAGTGACTGGGTTCCGGTGAGAGCCCAAGCTTTTTATAGTTTCATGCTGGAGTCCTGTACTCAGCAACTGAAGGGGAAGTGATTTACTCTGCAAGGTCTGTATGTATTATTCGATAACTCTAAATTGCTCGCTGCTCACTAATGGAGAGGACCATTAGATCAAATACTCAGAAACCACCAACTTTTCTTTTCAAGCTTCCTTTCCCATGGGAGGGATGGATGGCCTGGGGGCCTGGGTATCCTTCAGTAGCCAGGGATTGGTGGGGCTGGGACCTGCTCTTATTAAAGTGTTAGTAGCTTTATGAGGACTAGGCAGTTGTGGGCCAGTTGTGGCTCATTTCTTTTCCATGTTGGTATTTCAATTGGTAAAAATATTGATTATTTATACAAAAATAAAAGTTACTTTTGGTAGAATAAAATGCTAATCAGCACGGAGTTCTTCAAATCTTTGTGGCTTCTTTAAGAAACACATTGGTTGGTATAATTCTGACAGAAGCGATCTGGTCTCCACTTTATTCTGGGGCATTCTAGCTGTTTCTCCCTCTGAGAATAGTGACTTTGACTCTGTGTTTAAATTTTTCAGGGTTCCAATTCCTGAATGATTAGAATAAAAGGAAGTTCCTTTTTCTCCACAGCCTCTCCATCACTTGTTATTATTTGTCTTGTTGATGATAGCCATTCTAACAGGGATCAGGTGATATCTTATGGTCGTTTTGACTTGAAACCTACATAATTTTACTAACCATTGTCACCCCAATACATTTAGTTAAAAAAAAAAAGAATGAAAGAAAGAAAAATCCCCAAGATAGCACCATGTAGACAATAGGTTTTTAAATCTTTATCAGTACACATCCTTTAGGTGTCTATGTATTAGAATGAAATAGAATGAGAAGGCTCAGTGCTTTCCCAATGTTGTCAGGGATGGAAGCCCTCTCCATTTGTATTCTGTTGGCTGATTTATTGGGATAAAATTCATTGAGTAGATTGCCTAACTCAGGGAGCAATCATAGATAAATAATGACCTGATGTATCATAATACATTAAATCAGTTGTTTGGTCTTTGATGAACCCAACAGCATATTTTATTTTTTTAATGATTCAATTTGTATTAAAAGACTATAGTCAGCATTTAAAAACCGAAAAGAATTTAGATATCTCCTATCATTCTATCACCTAACTCAGTAACTGTTTTCTGTTTTCCTGTATCTTCCACATACATATTTTTAATGAAATTTAATGTCTAATGTACACATCTCTTTGTATTCTGTTCATTTTTAAAAGCAAACTCCAAACACTTTTCTGTTTGACATATTTAAAACATTTATCTCCTTTAATAGATGCATAATATTTTATTGTGTTGGAAAGTATTAATTCCCTTAAACTTGGCCCTATTCTCTTTAATAGATAATTCTAAATTAAATATCTTCATGCTTTACTTCTGAGGAGTAATTTACTTGTGATAGACTTATCGGAGTGAAATTCCTGGGTGAATGAGATCTTTAGGTCTGTTCTTAGTCATTGCCATGGTATTTTCCAAAAGAGAAGTAAGATTTACAAAGCGACCGTAAAAGACTGAGGTATCACTTTCACTGAAGGCTTACAAGTAACAGGTCTTAATACTAAAAAATAGTTTACCACTTTATTCATGGTAAACTATTACCTTAAGGTTATTCTGTTTTCTAATTCTTTAATCACTTGTAAACAACATTTTTTCTTTTGATTTTTCCTAATTATGTCTCTTATGTGAATTAGTTGTTCCAATCCTTTATCCATTTTTCTGTCAAAATTCTTTTCAATTTTTTTTTTAAGTTACAGAAAAGGAGTTTATTAGAAGTAAAAATGCATTTCAAAGAAACAGAAGAGGGAGAAAAAGTAGAGAATGGCTCAAGGACCATTATTAGAAAAGAAAGTACACTCCAAAGAGTTTGGAGTGGGCCCCGAGCAGAGGCAAGTTTCAAAATGCTCAAAAGGCCCTTTTCAGTGTTTAAAATATTGATTTTTAATATAAATGGAATCATTTAAATAAATAAAATACGCTGTTGGGTTCATCAAGGACTAAACAACTGAATTCATGTATTTTTCTATCATATCTTCAGATTTTCTTTAAAATGTAATCTAGTTATATCTCTTAGATATAGTGTAAGTGATGTTTGAGACAAATATTTTCTTAAAATCTTACTTAAAATCTTAAAGATTTATGTGGGTGGACAGTTTGACACATGGTCATTTTCTTCAGTCCCAACCCGACTGTAGGCATCCACAGTGCTTGTGTGGACCTTTTGGCCAACACCTCACAGCCCTGAACCCTAACCCTGCAGTGACCTCTGCCCCTTCCATTGTGCTGCCTTCTGCCATAGGCTAGCTCCCAAGTCAGAGCACCTGGGACTATCTGACTTCTGCCCAGGACTTCAGCCTGCCAGCATGCTCCCTGTTAACTCACTCCCGTGCTTGATCACTGGCTGTTTCCATACCTCCAGCTCCTTTCTTGTTTGCCTTCCCCCCAGTCTGTCATTTTATTAGCCCTTCCTATATTGATTTTCCTTTCACTCAGCCAAGCCTGAGATCCATCATGGAAGCTCCTCTCTTCCCCAGTACCCCCCATCCCTTGGACCAGTCCTTCACCTTCCTCATCCCGCAGTGCTACGGCCAGCCCTGGTCAGCCTCCAACGCCTCACTGTTGAGTCTCAACCGCTCCACCCTCTCCTCTCTTAAGGGGTTAGAGTTCTAATTCTCTCTTTCTTGTCTTCAACCCTTATTTCTTTACAGGCTCCTTCTACTTACTGCGTAATAAGTCTTTCCCATCTTTAAAAATAACACCCCAATTCTGTCCTACTTCTTGCCTTCCCTTCCCACACAAACTTATTTGAAATGTAGCAACGGTCATAGCCTTTACCTGCCTCCCATTTACTCCAGGAGCCACCACATCCTGACTCTTAGCCCGTACTCCCACCCTGTCCCCAACTGCTGATGAAAGAGTAAATAACACCTTTATCGCCAAGTTCATTTAAAAGCCATTTATTTTAGTTGTTTTTTTTAAAGATTTTATTGGGGAATTAGGGGAGGAGAACAATGTTGGGAAATTGGGGGAGGGGACCAGCCAAGTTGTTCTTCAGTCTTCATTGTGGAGAGCGCCAGTCGCCATCTGGCTTCCCCTGGGCAGCTTGTGGCCTCTAAGCTCAAGGTTCTGTGTTCAATCTTAGTTGCGGGTGGGCGTAGCCACCATCCCATGCAGGAATCAAACCAGCAGCCTTGTTGTTAAGAGTACACTCCCTATCCACTGAACCATCCGGGCGGCAGCTCAGCTCAAGGTGCTGAGTTCAGTCTTAGTTGCGGGCGGGCATAGCCCACCATGGAACAGGCAATCTTGTTGTTACACCAGCTGAGCCATCCTGCCACCTGTTCGCAGTTCAGTGACAGCTCAGCTAGGGCACAGCATTCACTGGCCCATGTGGGAATTGAACTGGCGGCCCTGTTGCTCAGAGCACGTGCTCTAAGCTAACTCTTAACCAACTAAGCCACTCAGCCGGCTCCTATTTTAGTTTTTTTATTTTGACCTTTTGAAGTAGGGAACTTTCACCTGAGGGAGAGACTTTGAGGAATCTTTCTTCCCTGATGTAAGGCTAATGGAAATGAGGTTTCTTGGGTGTGTTGAGTACAAGGGATTCAGGCTTTCTGTCCCCCATCTTCAACGTTATAGATTCCCTGGTACCCCCTGAGGAAATTTAGGCCCAAAGAAGCAACTTGTCCAGGGACACTCAGCTAATAAATGGTGGCACTTAGATTTGAACCTAAGTGGTCTAGTATAAGCCAGAAGATATTGCTGAATACTTTTTAGCCTCTCCCTTACTTATTGGACAATTAACCGTCTCTGAGCAGTCTTCCCTGCTTCCCCTTTTCAGATTTCTTAACTATCAGTGGTTCCCAGGATTCCATACTCTGTCCTCTATTCATGTCCTGAATCCAGCTGTTTTCTATATTTTCACTTGGATGTCCCATAGCCACCTCAAATTCAGCACGTTCCCAAACAGAGGTCATCCTCCCACCAAACCAGCATACCTTCCTCTGACCTCTCCAGGTGAATGGCACCATTCTTCATTCAGCTATTCAATGTAGATGTCCACAAGTCATTCTAGAGTGCTCCTTTTCCGTTATCTTCCACCTGGCTTTCAAAGCCCTAACCTGCCTGGGTCCTGCTCTTTCCAATCTCATTTCTTATCCCTCAACCCCTGCTCACTATATGCCAGCCACCTTCTCTGCTTCACAAACCCACCAAGCTTCTTCTGATCTTAGGGCAGCTGTCTTAGCTGTTTCCCCTGCCTAAATTTCTTATCCTCAAGATCTTTGCACTGCTAGATCCTTCTTGACATTCATATCTCTGCGTCAATATCACCTCCACAGAGAGGCTTTCCCTTTCCACGCAGCCTGATGTAGCTGTGAGTAACCCTCTATCACACTCCCTTACTTTCATTCTCTGCATATCCACATATAAGGCAGGATAATATAATATATTCAACATTAATACAAAAATTTCAGAAACCAAGTAGAAAAAAATCATGTTCTTGGGATGAGTTTATTTCTAGAATTGGGCACAATTTATCCTGAGGTTTTTGGTTACCAAGATGAAAAGGGAAATGTATGGGGTAGGTTTGTCTTGATTTTCTAGGAAAAGGAAACACAGTTTCTTCAATTGGGGCAATTTTTTTCTTGGTCCTGAGTCCTAGGTAGAGATTCTTCCATGGATGTTACATAAGGGAGACTGGGCTCCCTTATGGTTAGTGGTTTTGAATATAAATATTTGTGAAAAATTTTCTTAATAAAAGCTCAAGGCTTAACATGGAATTCCAGTTCCAAAGACATTTGATTGGGGACCTATTTTAATATAGTTATGTATCTATTTTTCTGATATAATTTATTATGGGGTAGAACTTAGAGAGCCTAGAGGTTTTGATAACTTCCCATAGGCCATAGCAGAGGCACCTCATAGACCCACTTTCTAATATAAGTTGTTTTCTGCAGAGAAGGGTTGAGGGCGAGTTTTGTCTAGTCCTGAATCAGCTATTTTACACTTAATTCTTTGGTGTCTACCAGAGGCATAGCTGTTCCATGTTATTGGTTAAAGAGAATTCTCCTTGCATTAGATGCCAGGTAGTCCAGCCTTGGATAATCTCTCATGAAAACTTAAGGATCTGACTTGTGCTGCCTGGTTAGAAGGCCATCTTGCCTCTGTGGATAGTGAGCTATAGCCGTATGGGGCAGGGCCAAAATAGTCAGTTGTTCATGAACTATTAGCTCAAGTACCTGTAGAAGTCTTTGGATGATCCCCAGAGTTCTACATCCTAGAGTTCTATGCCATCAAGTATTGGGAGGGGTCATTTTGTCTGAAAGATTTAAGGTATTATAAAATAGCTCTCATTCACTGAAAAATATGTTTATTGAACATCTACTGTGTGCCTCGCACTGGAAAGGGTAGTGAGGGATACAGTCTGAGTGCTCAAGTGGAGCTCATCATCTAGTGTGATTTCTTTCTTCACTGATTTTACAATATAGACAAAATCACAAGAGAACCATTCCGATGAGACTGCCAGGGCATCTAGGTACCAGTAAGCCCCCCAAAAGCTGAGTTTATTCACCTGTTAGATGAGGGTCATTTAGCATTGCCCATTTAAACATTTGGGGTTGTCTGCCAGATGTTATAATTTAAAATTTAGCATAGTTGAGGGGCGGCCGGTTAGCTCAGTTTGTTAGAGCACAGTGCTCATAACACCAAGGTTGCCTGTTTGATCACCCTCCACAACTAGATTGAAACAACTATTTGGCTTGGAGTTGATGGGTCCTGGAAAAACACACTGTTCTCCAATTAAAAAAAAAAAAGATTTAGCATAGTTGGTAACTTTTTTTTGATCCATTATTAGTGAAAAAGAGCAGTTTTTAAAAAATTTTTTATTATGAAATTTTTCAAACACACAGGAAAGTAGAGTAGTCTAACATACAGCCTTATAACCATCACCTTAATTTAATAGTTGTTAACATTTGTCACGTTTGTTTCAACTGTTTTTTGGGGGGGTGTAAAAGTATAAGGTCAATTACAGATATCATGACATTCAACCTCCAAGTACTTTTGAATGTAGCTCTGATGTTTTCCTGCTATAGTAGACAGCCTCCAAGATGGCCACCAGTGATCTCCACCTCCCAGTGTTCATTTTCTTGTATAGTTCCCTCCCCTTGAGTGTAGGCAGGACATACTGATTTGCTTCTAACAAAGAGAATATGGCAGAGCAAGGGAATGTTCCTTTCAAGGTTAAGGTACAAAAAGACAGTAGCTTCCATCTTAGGCATTCTCTCTCTCCTGCTTTTGTTTTCTTACTCACGTGCTCCAGTAGAAACCAGCTCTGTTGTGCGTTGCTCTCTGGAGAGGTCCACTTGACAAGGAACTAGTATCTATGGTCAAGAGCCGGTGAGGACATGAGGCCTGTTAGCCATGTGAATGAGTTTGGAGACAAAGCCACGCAGAGGTAACTACAGCTCTGGGTGCCAGACATCTTGATTGCAGCCTTGAGAAACCCTGCCCTAGAGGCATGGATTCTTGACCCACAGAAACTAATAAATGTTTGTTGTTGTAAACTGCTAAGTTTTGGGTTGATTTCTTATGCAACTAGCAGTAACTAATACACCTACATAGAGCTCCAATCCCATCAATCACAGTAGGTGCCTCTTTCAGTTGCTGTTGAATTGTCAAGAGGAAAGCCAGAGTGTCAGCAGAGGAAAGAGTGCTTATCCTACTGTGGTGGGTGCCAGACACCAGATCTCAGTTGCCTCATGTTATTTAAATAGAAGGTTTTACATCATTTAGAAGTAGAATCTTATCTTTAAGTCTCTCAAGAGATAAGTATTATTATTACCTATTCTGATTCTAGCAGGATTAGTCTCATCTTGGCTATGAAGAAACCTGGATGTATTCCAAGATTATAGAGCTTGGCACACAGGAGGTTTTTGTCTCTGGATTCACTGATCTTTAAGGAAGTAGTCTGCACTGGGAGGGGAGAGCTATACAGGACAATTCTTAACCATTTAGTGGTCAGGATACATGGACATGACAGAGTGGTCAGTAGGGAAGTAATAAGGCCCCCCACAGAGCAGGAGATAAAAAGATTAAGTCCTGCACTTGAAAAGAAGTGTCACAGAATTTTTGTGATCCCCAGCATACTCATCTTTAAAGATGAGGTGGATAGCCATTTGAGTTCATCCCGAGGGACCCTTGCCCACTGAGTAAGTAAGGTCCATTACTCTGGGCAGGTCCTAAAGATTCTTGTGTTAAAAATCTGTACCAGTTTTCGGTGATTGCTCAGATATTTGAAAGTGGTTGAGGATCCTGGGATCCATAAAATAAAATGTGGATTCTGCATGTATGGCCCTGATGGCCAAACACAAAACCTTCCATTAGAATCTATTATATTCAACTTTCTTAAAGGAAGGATAAGTTCCTTATAAAAGTATTTGAACTTAAATTTCAACATGACATTGAGTTCTGTGTGATGTGTTGTTTCACTAATAACTAAACCAGATTTGGGGACCCACCAGATACTCTCTATTGAATAAAGACAATAACTGGTTCCTCTGATTGTCCACATACAAGGCAGCCGAGATAGAAATGAAATTAAGGGGAAAACTCCCAAGATGTATTGGGTTGTTGGAAAAGTCATGATGTATTTCTGCAATGAAAAACATAGAAAAAATATGTAATGACTTTTCTGACAGTCCAATAGTTTGAGCTGCATGCTCTATATTCTTTACCCTCAGAAGGCGTATTTGGGAAAGTGAAACTGGGGAACCCCATATAACTTTTATACCCCTCAACTCTCACTTTTCAGTCAAATATGTAGTTAGACTCAGAAGTAACAATATTGCAGCAACTTCAAGAAGGAGTCATAAGAATGCTGATCATCAGTAAGTCAGTAACACTGCATCATCCTTTGAGATGTTAGTTGTAGTTCTTTACAACTGCCAGGGGCTGCTGTTTCATGATGTTAAATTATAATAATAAGTGAGTCTGAGCAGGCATTTGCTTGCTCCTGAGGAATACTTTCCTAATCTATATTCCTTTGTGTGAAGTTTTTCCACAACTGGTACAAATCCTTTCAGATTTCTAAAATTATATGCCATGGAGGCTTTGAGTGTGTGGAGTTCCAAAAGCTCAGAAGGACTCAAGTACAGAAGAGCAAGTGCAGCCCGCTCCCTGCAGTGGAGAATGTACGTACTTCCCCATCTCATCATAGGGAATTCTGAGTCAGGATGTCAGCAAAGAGAAGATTGGGAAGAGGAGGTGAGATGATTGGTCTTGATGGTCAGTGGAGAATGGGTCAAGATAATTCATATAAGCTGAAAAAAATTCTCTCTTGCACGTTCTTTCAGAGAATTTCATAGAAAATTGCAGGAATATCTACTTGTTTAACATAATGATATCTGAGGAGAGATTAAATTTAAGGGCTTCTTCTGGTGTGCCCCTCTCCCCCACCTTTTTCTTTTTCCAGAGTGTGAGCCAATTGGTGAAACTAGTAGATGTCAGAAAGTTGTCAAAGTTAGTCATTTTAATTCTAAGATTTACTGGTAAGGGCCGTTAATAACCTCACATACAAGATGGCCATCCCTGGGTCGGCTGAGTGGTGCATTGGTTACGAGCTGGCTTTGGATGCCAGCGGTCCCGGTTCAGATCCCACATATGAGGGCCAGTGACACTGCCCTCTACAGCTAACAACAGCTCCACCCGGAGCTGGGCTGTGAGCCACGGCGACGGTTTAGGCTGCAGCACTTGCTGCAGTGGGCTGCCATAGGCTACAGTGAGTGGCCGGCAGTCAGCGTGCGATGCCAATAGCCGCTGTGAGTGACCATCCAGAGGCCGGCGACCCATCTGCCTCACCCAGGAAGAGCGCAATGATGATATCAACATGGGCCAGTGAAGCAAAGTCCTCTGCAACTAGACTGAAGAACAACAACAAAAAAAAGACAGCAACTTGTCTGTTCCCCTTCCGCAATTCCCCAAAAAAATCTAAAAAAAAAAAAGAAAAAGATAGCCATCCCTTCCCCGCCATAGCTGAAAGAATCACATAGTAATTTTAGAGTATGTTGGGAATATGAACAAGAGCTCTTTAAAGGAAGTGGCCTGTCACATTTCTGACAATGAGTCCAATCAGAAGTGTAAGAATAGAAAGCAGATTTTGTTTTTCCCTTTGGGAGATTCTCATGTAGAAAAAGAGCTCAACAAGTGTGTTCTTTGAAGATTGGCTGGTATGATTACTGTGACCTGTGCTGTCCATGGGGAAAGTACTCAAAATCTTTGTTTCTTAATTTCCTTAAATTCCCAGTTAATTAAAGGTGAGAGAGGGACAATTAGAAATATGAATCTTGTCTACATTTACTTCACTGTAATTATGTGCTTATAATTCATATCAGTGCTCAAATATAGGGAACTCTTTGTAGGTGAAATACACCACTACTCTATTTCTTAGACTAGGAAAGTGAGTTCCTGAAAATATTTTGACTATTCTCATTAATTTCTCTCTTGAACTTGTATTTTCTAGCAAAGTTAGTTTTTTGTTGTTGTTGTTCGTTTTTTTAAAAAATCTTTTGGCACTTATAGCACTTGGAAATTTAGCTAAATGGCAGAAGTGGAGTTGATAGTGGAAACTGGGAACAGAATTTTTGAAAGAGGAAGCAGATGCTATTCAGAGGTTCATTTCTGTAGCAGTTTCCAGTGTTGTGACATAAACTTTCTACCCACTATTCTGCAGTGATATATGTAAAGACAAGTAATCACTATTTACTTAGAAGGGTGTTAATGGAGACTTACTTTCCTAGGAATGGGTAGAATAAATATGGCCATAAATTCTTTGTGTGATTACAGAGGAAAGACCTGGGATCAATGGTGGAGGTTCTAAGGAGACATAATTTGTCTCAATATAAGGATCTATCTAACTATAGACTACTTTGCCGTGCCCAAGAAGTGATGGAGAAGTCCCTAGGGGTTGAAGAATTTGTGGTAGGAAAGTAGGAGAAGGGATTTCTATACTGAGAGAGATGTTGGACTGATTCTGTTCATAGACAGTACTTGTTCTGATTATTGGCATTGAGTATAAAATAATTCCTTATGTTAGACTAGCACCTTCTTGTTTGCAAAATGCATTCATATTATTATATCTTTTAATCCTTACAATCGCTCTCCATTCTAAGGAAGGACAGAGATCAAACATAATTAAGGCTATCATCACCTTCATTGATGGTTTCTACTGTGATAGGCGCCAGATGGATGGAAAAGTAAAACAGAAGGTTACTAGCCCTCCAGGAACTCAAAAACTGTGTGAGAGATAGGACATACACATAAATAAGACCATGAGATGACACAGGACATACACATAAATAAGACCATGAGATGACACGTGTGAATTACCTAATGAGTGATCTAGGTTAGTCGTTCTCAAACTTGGCCACTGGACAGCAGCATCAGCATTACCTGAGATTGCGGGGGTCCTGCCTCCGCTGACCAGGGTTCGAGAAGGTGTACACGGCGTCGGCGGTCGATAAAAGACAGAAACCGTTTGTTGCAGTAAAGACAGAAAATGGAGAGATAGAGCTCTCCAGTTTATTTGTTGCAGGCTTTATATACAGTTTTTAGGTAGGGGGTACGTGTAGGGATGTGTATAACATAGCAAGGAAAATATGCATTACCTCAGTGAACAGTAAATCTTTAACTATTTACCAGAAACTTAAAGGTCAGTGAAACCTTAGGGGGTCAGCTTCTCAAGACAATTTTCTTCCATTAACCCAGATAGTCATCTTTCTTTTGTGTCCCAAGGAACTGGCCGTCCTCACCACATACCTCAGTAGGTACTAAGCACCCTCCAGGTACAGAGAGAAACAATGAAAGCAGAAAAACAAGTTTATGCTTCACCAAGCCCACTAAAGCCAGCTTGCAAGTCCCTCAATATTGGGGACCATGGCCCTCAACATCTCCCCCTTTCTTATTATTTAAAAAGCACGTCTGTGACCCCAGACGGCTGCGAGTCACAGTGCCTGTCTTAGGTGTCCCTCAATGAAATAACAACCCGTCATCGGCACTTGATCCTCTGGCGATCAAGCCCTGCCTTAGGTTAGTTACATTCAAGGAGGTCCTTACCCGTCCTTGGCTATCCTGTCCTCGCTGAAGCTTAGGGGCAGTTGAGGCTAGTAAGCAAGTGGCTACACTGGAGGCCTTGCCTTCAGTTTGATCTCATGGATGTTGGCTTGGACGTCCAATATCTGCTTGAGGAAACATCTAATGAGGATGGGGAGTAGGCACAGAACCAAGCAGACACAAATGGCCAATGTAAGGAACGTCACAATGGAATGGCTAATATTGGGCCAAGACGGCAGGACATTTTTTACGACATCGACAAACTCAGAAGCAGCTTGAGCTGCATCAAATTTTAAGGGTTCAGCTTCTCTCATGTTTTGAATTTCATCATGAAGCCGAAACATGTCCAGAGTCAAATTAGTATTATGCCAAATTCCTTGAAGATGAAGACGAACTTTATCCCAATCATGTTGACTATCATTATATATTTTTGGGGTTACAAAAATCCAATGATAATCCGAATGACATTGTAAATGAGACCTAACTTTTAAACTTTGAATTTCATCACCCAAATATTGAACCATATCATATAAAACGTTTACCTTTTGTTCCAACTTTTTCTCTATATCTTCTTGAGTCCCTAAGGCTAGAGTGACATTCTTAGAAAGGGTATTAACATAATGAGCATTTTGAACAGTCTGTGAAAGAGCCACAGCAGCAGTAGCAGCAGTTGCAATTAGAGTAACTAAAGCCATAATTCCAGCAATCAAAAGCCCTATACATCTTTTTGGTCTACTTAAAGCATATTCAATTTCTTTAAAAATTTGCAAACTTTTTTCAGCATACCATGGTCCGGAAACATTAACAGAAAGCATAACAAAAGATGGTTGATTAAGTATCATAACATGAGTCCCAAGTGGTACCCAAGAAACACAATTTTTTAAAGTACAATTATAGCAAGATACATTAAATCTTAAACCATTAAAAGTAATAGACAAGTTTCCAATCATGAGTACATAAGGAGAGGGAACACAGGCGGATACATTGACAGAGCGAATAGTTGAAGTACAGGGAGTATCTGATCTACAAACAGTCACAGTTTGGAGGTTCTCACCCATTGTCCCTGCAAGTTTCCAAAGAGAGTTTTGTTGGTATTGTGTGTCTGACTTCCACATTCCAGTGGCCAGTCCTCTTGTCCAACTCGTTTTGTTACTTTGAGACCAGTCCAGAAAGTACTGATTCACTCCAGGAATATTGTATCTCACTGGCATGTTGCTATGGCACATTCTCCAGGGGACAGCTTCGGTGTTCATAGACCAGGATTTCTGGGCTCTCCCAGACGGACTGATGGAGGATGAGAACTGGGTGGCAGAGCAGAAGGCCTACTCCAGAGCAGTGGAGAAGGGAGGGGTGTCAGTGGCCGGTGGACTGTAAGGGCTGTGGTGGCCTGGGCACGGCAGGGGGCTGCTTAGGTGGCAGTGTTAGCACCAGGAGGCAGAGGCTGCGGTGCAGGCAGATCAAACGATCTGGAATCCAAACTGGAGTGTCTGTGTCCTGAGGAAATACTCAAGCATACCCTCTTCCCCTGGGTTAACAGTATGTCTGGTCCCTTTCAGGTACCAGTTTCCCTGTTGGGGTCCACAGACTGGAGAACTTACAGGACCCGAAGAAGGCCCTTGATTATCTCCCAAACGATATCCATCTTTATGAAATTTAGATCGGCATTCTTTAGTCCAATGAAAGCCCTTTTGGCATCTACCACAGACAGTTTTTGGTTTTGATTGTTGTAAATTGTCCTGTGTCGGTCCTCGAGTGAGAGGACACTCTTTACTGAAGTGACCTAACTGATTGCAATTGTAACAGTGAGAACCTTTTGGCCTGTCCATAGTTTTTTGTCCTATGTCACTTACATATTGGGGGTAACTTTTTCCTTTTAGAGCTGCAGCGAGAGCCATGCCTTGAATAACGGCAGGATTGACATCCTGACAGGCTCGCACAAAATCTTCCAATGTTCCTGTTTTATGAACTGGTCTAATAAGAGCCTTGCAAGTGCTATTTGCATTTTCATAAGCCAATTGTTTTAATAGAATGGTTCCTGCGGTTGGGTCAGGTATAACCTTCTTGACTGACTCTGTAAGTCGAGCCAAAAAATCCTCAAAAGTTTCATCTGATTTTTGTTTAATTGCAGTTAATGCCGAGGAGGGTCCTCCTCGTTTTGGAATTCTTTTCCAAGCGGCCACTGCACACGCACTAGTGAGCGTAAGAGCATCCTTTTTTAACTTAAGTTGAGCCTGAGTAGAGTCCCACACTCCAGTTCCTAACAACATGCTCTCAGTGACTGTACGACTCTTTTTTGCTTCTGACCTACAGAACTCTTCATTTTCAACCTTCCAAATGATATATTCTCCCCCTGAAAGGCAAGCTTTTGCCGCTCCTTGCCAGTCACTAGGTGTCATCCATCTACCTGCCAGCGCTTCCACCAAAGAAATTGTATAAGGATTGCTAGGGCCATACTGTGTGCAGGCCAACTTTAACTCTTTCATAATTTTATATGGTAACGGCTCCCAAACGGGCTCTTCCCATTCTAGATCTACCGGAAAGCAAACTGAAAATGACAGATCACCCTTGGCTTCTGCTTCACGGATCAAACCTTTTAAGCCTATTGAGTGAGGTCCAGGGGGGCTTCGTCTCTTTGGTTTACCCTTTTTAGGCAGAGGAGGGGCAGATGGCAAGGTATGTTGTAAGGACCCATATCTAGAGCGTAGCGCAGGAAAACCATCATCATGATGATACCGCGCTGCCTCCTCCTCTAGGGTCTCTTCCTCTTGTGGATTTAACTTTCCTCCCCCTGGATCCTCGGCCCCAGAATCTTCCTCTGAGCTAGAGTCTTCCGAGTCAGAGGTTTTTGGACTAGTAGCAGGGAAAAGATTATTTTTTGACCCTTTGGATGGCTTTTTATCAATGAGCGGATGGATTTCTCCGCAATCTCCTGAATTTTTTAACATAGATTCTCCCAGATCCTGAAAAAAGGTTGATGATTCATGTCTAGGGTCCAAGGAATCTCGGAACAGATTCCACAAACTAAATGCCTCATGAGGCACCTTTCCTGGACCCCGTTCAGTATAAAATTCCTTTATTTGTTTTCCTACCTTTTCCCAGGTTTCCAAATTTACGGTACCTTCCTCCGGAAACCAAGGGCAACATTGTTGCACAAATTGAAGAAATTTACTAATCTGATGACCCTGTACTTGCACCCCACGGCCCCTTAATGAAGTCTTAATGAGGTTAACATATAAACGACGGTCTTTGGATTCAGATTGACCCATATTTAATGTTAGTAAGTGTAAAGGATAGAAAGAAACAATCACTCGATGTCCACTCTGATGCTCGTCTGGCCGCGCCCCTCACGGGACTAAGTCTGTCTTGGCAAAGGCTCTGCGGTATAAGCCCCCGCACAGGTGAACGAGTCAGTCGCCGTTATGCCTTACGACAGAGAACGGAACCGCAGATTAGAGCCCACTCAAGTTCCGTAGCGAAAAGCCGTGGAACTATATGCACTCACTCACACAATCACACCCTTGCACACGAAATGGTTAGTAAAATAAGTATTCCTACAAAATCTGTGAGTATATTTTTAAACGGCACTCTTATTTCAAGCGCCAAAAATCTGTGACTACACTTATAAGCGGCACTCTTGTTTCAAGCGCCAAAAGCGGCACTCTTGTTTCAAGTGCCTTGATTATCCACCTATTCTCACCTGGCGTCACCAACCAGGGGGTCTGCAGCACCCTCAGTGGAATCCCATCCGTGTCGGAAACTATAAAAAAGACTTACCTTCAGGTCCCTGTTCGGGCGCCACTTGCGGGGGTCCTGCCTCCGCTGACCAGGGTTCGAGAAGGTGTACACGGCGTCGGCGGTTGATAAAAGACAGAAACCGTTTGTTGCAGTAAAGACAGAAAATGGAGAGATAGAGCTCTCCAGTTTATTTGTTGCAGGCTTTATATACAGTTTTTAGGTAGGGGGTACGTGTAGGGATGTGTATAACATAGCAAGGAAAATATGCATTACCTCAGTGAACAGTAAATCTTTAACTATTTACCAGAAACTTAAAGGTCAGTGAAACCTTAGGGGGTCAGCTTCTCAAGACAATTTTCTTCCATTAACCCAGATAGTCATCTTTCTTTTGTGTCCCAAGGAACTGGCAGTCCTCACCTCCTCACCACATACCTCAGTAGGTACTAAGCACCCTCCAGGTACAGAGAGAAACAATGAAAGCAGAAAAACAAGTTTATGCTTCACCAAGCCCACTAAAGCCAGCTTGCAAGTCCCTCAATATTGGGGACCATGGCCCTCAACATGAGATCTTGTTAGAAATGCACGTTCCTGGGTCCCACTCCATATCACTGATTCAAAAACTCCATAGGCATGGAGACATCAATCAGTGTTTTTAAAAAGCCCTTCAGTTGATTATGAGGAATGCTCAGGTTTAGACCTCTGATCTATTCTCATCTAGATAGAGACTTCTTAAATTTTAGTGTGCATAAGAATCACCTGGAGCAGTGCTATTCAAAGGGGGGTCCAAGAACTACAGGCTCTCCAGGTGATTTTTATGCCTGTAAAGTTCGAGAAACACTGACCTGAAAGCATGTTAAAACACATATTCTGTAGTCCTACTCTTAGACATTCTGATTCAATAGATGGGACCTGAGAATTTGTGATGCTGATGCTGCTGATCCCAAACTATTCTTTGAGCAGCCATGCTCTAAGCAGTTATACATAGCAGAGGAGTGAGCAATGAGAGGTACTAGTGGAATGGGACAGTGTGGATAGCCTTCACGGAGTGGAGGAAAGAGAACTTTATCTGAATCTTAAGGGGAAGGTTAGGTTAGATAAGTGGAAATTATTTGGGATAGGGAGGATGGGATGAGGAATGGTAGTGGGATGAGCACGGAGCATGTTTGACTAAGGAGAGCATTCATGCTAGGTAGACCTTGGCTTGTCCTACCTGAGCCTGGGGAGAGTTATCTGCTGTTTGCTGTCACATATCCTTCCCAAGGAGGAGGTTGAGAGCCAGGCAGCAGGCAGTCTTCGACCAGGAGTGTTTCTTCAGTTGTGCTGTTATGTAGTCCTACCCCCTAGTGGGACTTTTAAGACCCATGTTGCTCTCTCCCTGTCCCCTCCTCTTCCTTTGGCTTCCCTGCTCACCAAACCCAGCTTGATTCAACTCTGCAGCTTGCCTATTCTCTCATTTTGGCTTGGATCTTCAGGCTTGGATTCTGGTCATTCTTCTCAGACTCCATGCTGACTTGGTTCTCCTGGACAACTGTGTGGCTTTGCCTTTCATGTTCACCCTTCCCCCTCATCTCTCAGCAATCACCTCAGTCAGTCCTAATGGGGATGGGAGCAGGTAATAAGGGCGAAGGACCTAGCCAACTTGCTCAATCTTCTTCCACATACTCTCGTGTTTGTTGCATCCTGGCATCTCCTGCTCAGCCCTGTGGTGTGGTTCATGATAGGAGAAGTGGAAGACAATCTGGGAAGGGCAGAAACCAGGCTTGGAGGTCAAGATAAGCAGCCTTGGGTTCATGGGGTCACTTCAGGTTTTGACCAAGGATCTATGATAAAGTCCAATCACAGTGAGCCTATGTCTGGGGTACAAAGAGTAAATATCCTTCAGGGCCCCAGAATATTCTTGTTATTCATGACTTAGTACTTCCCCATTCAGTACTTTTTTTTTTTTTTTTTTTAGCTGAGCCATCCTGCCACCTGTTGGCAGCTCAGCAGCAGCTCAGCTCAGGCTGGGCATCGAACTGCTATTGCTCAGAGCTCAGCTCGCACTCTTGAGCGAGCTCTTAACCAACTGAGCCACTTGGCCAGCCCTTAGTACTTCCCCATTCAATTTTTGGTCATCCTTGGGTGCCCCAATGGTTCTTGCATCAACAACATGACCTTTCTTATGGAGAAGAGCTGCCCAAACCACCCAGGAGAGGTAGGATCAGCTTCTAGAACAGGAGTCAGCAAACTTTTGAGACGGAAGAGCCACCAGAGGTCAGCAAACTGCAGCTCGTGAGCCACATGCATCTCTTTGGGTATGTGCATCTGGCTCTGAAGTAAAATTGAAAATGAAAATAAAACTATCATAGTTTCATTTATAAAAATTTTAAAGGATATTATTCACATAACAGTGATTATGTAAAAATATATTTATGGCTCTCAAATAATTTTTAAATTGTTGTGAAGGACAAGATTGGCTCTTACAGGGGTCGGCAAACTTTGATTTTTTTCTTTTCTTTTTTTTTTTTTTTAAGGGCAGTGTCACTGGCCCTCACATGTGGGACTGAACCGGGGCTGCTGGCTTCCCAAGCCAGTGCTTAACCACCATAGCACTCGGCCGGCCCAGGGGTCGGTAAACTTTTGAGATGGAATATACCCAAAGAGCCACATGTGGCTCGCAAGCTGCAGTTTGCTGACCCCTGCCTTAGTGAAGCGTGGGAGTGCTGCAGACTTGATTTCAGCTTGGCCTCTTCATCTCTAAGCAGAATCGAATCTAAATTCTAGTTCCCTTTTACCACTTCCTGCCAAAGTCCTTTTAAAAGGCCAAAGCTGGAACAATTTGAGCGCAAAATAAATAGTAATGAGAGTCCTGGATTATAATCCATAGAATAAAATAATTATCTATGAATTCATGCTTACATAAATAAATAACTGAATACATTAGTAAATGAAGGATGAAGGGAACAGTAGAATTCTAATCAGTACATGTAGAAGGAATGAGGGAAATAGAAAAATCCTGATTAGGCAAACACCACAGTAGTTATTATCTCAGATAACATCCACAAATGGATGCTAAAATCAAAGGGTCAAAGTTTATGGAGAAACAGGATATTTATATAGTTTCAAAATATCTCTCCCAAGATTGTGAGTTGCAAAAGGAAAAATAGTATCATTGCAGTGAAGAAGCCTCACAGATGCTACCTTTACCACCTCGTCAAGGTGAACATCTCCAGTGATAAGACATGGACATGATGGGTCCTCTGCTATGATACCCTGAGAAGGTATATTATTTAGGGATCACCAGAGAAACAAACCAATAGGATACATGAAAAATTTTTTTATTATATTAAAGATTTAATATAAGGAATTGGCTCATGCAATTATGGAGGCTGACAAATCCGAAGATCTGCAGGGTGAGTTGGCAAGCTGGAGACCCAGGAGAGTTGATGGTGTTGGAGTCAAAGGTCAGTAGGATAGAGACCCAGGAAGAGCCAATGTTTCAGTTTGAGTCTGAAGGCAGGAAAAAGCCCACTGCCTCTTTTGAAAGGACTCAGATAGGAGGGATTCTCTCTTATTCAGGGAGTCAGCTTTTTGTTCTATTAAGGCTGTCAACTAATTGGATGAAGCCCTCCCACATTGAAGAGGGTGATCTGAATTAATTAGTCTACCACTTAAATGTTAATCTCATTCAAGACCACCCTACAAAAACACCCAGAATAATGTTTGACCAAATAGTTTAGCACTCCATGGCCTAGTCAAATTGATGCTTAAAATCAACCATCACAGAAGAGTATATAGTATTACTTCTGTAGTGTTCTCACCAAAAATGCATGATCTAATCTAATCATAGAAACCTTAGATAAACCCAGACTGATGAAGATTTTACAAAATAACTGATCTGTATTCTTTAAAAGTGTAAAGGTTATTGACAGACAAGGAGAGACTGAGCAGTTTTCAGAGGTTGAGTGAGGAGACGAAGGAGACACCACAACTAATGCATTGTGAGATCCTAGATTGGATCCAGGAACAGGAAAGGACATTAGTTGAAAAACTAATAAAATTGGAATGAAGTCTGTAATGCAGTTAATGGTATTGTATTAATGTTAATTTCTTAATTTTGAGAAATGTACTGTGGTTATGTAAGGGTGAAATTCGGTAACTCAATAATGTAATTAGATTTAGCTTTGCAGTTTGGCCACAAGGCTCCATATCCACTTGGCAGTTTAATCCACCCTAATATTCAGCTCTTTTCTCTTTGTTTCTCCCTCACTGATTGACTTAAGAACTCTGGTTTGTTTTCTTTCTGAGGACTACCCATACCTCGTTAATCCATTTAATTAACAAAATCCTCATCTGGAAAGGGTGATTTCTTAATCCTCAGTCACCCAGACAGGAATACACATAAAGCCTCAGGCTGCAGTGGCCAGTCCGAGTCTGGAGTTCGCAGATAACATTATTTTAAAACAGACCAGCCCCCAGGAAGGATGTCAGGCCTCAGACCTGCCTGATTGATTCCCCCTTCCCTTTGTTGTTCTTCTTATGTACCTATAAAACCTTCTGCCTGAGAATTGGGAGATGGCCTTTGGACAGGGGTCCGCCATCCTCCCAGAATGCCGGCATTCTGCATAAACCTGCTTTTCTTTCCACCAACCATGTCTCTTGATTTCTAACTTTTTCAAGTGGCAGGCAGTCAGAACTTAGCAGTCAGTTATGTAAGATGCTAGTATTAGCAGAAGCTAGTTGAAGGGTATACAGCAACTTTGCTATTTTTGTGACTTTTCTGTGAGTCTAAAATTATTCCACAATAAAATGTTTTAAAAAACGCTTCCTGCCACTGGGTACTCTGAGGACTTTTTAATAACAGAGGATGTTTTTACATTCTTTAAATGTATAACTGTTGTGTGTGTGTGTGTGTGTGTGTGTGTACACACAATTTTGTATCTACCATTCAACATTTACATAAATACTAAATTCTGTCAATTTTGTTTGCAAGCACCTTTAAAAAAGCCATGAGACTTCTGTTCTTCCCCCACTCCTATATTACATGTTCCTTCCTAGCTAAAACATCTTTTTTTATGAACATTCACAACCCAACCTCCTGCTGTTCCATGGGGTTTTTATCTCAGAGATGATGATTCACATGATATACTGGGCAGAGCAAAGAGCTTTGTGCTGGATGTCAGGAGACCTGTGCCAGCGTTCTTAGTGTGGTTCTATTACAAAGTGTCCTTCCAGTTTTTTTTTATGATAGTTTTATTTAAATTTTATTTTATTTTATTTTTTTTGAGGGCAGTGTCACTGGCCCTCATATGTGGGACACGAACTGGGGCCGCTGGCGTCCCAAGCCAGCACTTAACCAATGCGCCACTCGGCGGGCCTGTTCTTCCAGTTTTAATGTTCTGAGGCCAATAGCAAATTTGGGCTGAAAACTCTATGTACTAGTTGATGTGTGGTTTCAAATGATTATGTTTATTATTTTTTTCTTTTTCTTTTTAGGTTTCACAAGGTTTTTTTTTCCGCTTTTTTTCTTTTATATATATACATTTTTTCCTCTTGCCCCAAAGTCTTTGGATTCTGTAACAGACTTCACAATTTACAAACTTTACTTTGGCATTTCCCGTAGACTCTTTTTAGCAATTTGAGGTGGTCAATATTTTTCTTTTTTCACCTTTTGATCAGGTGGAAGCTTTCCTCTGTCTTGTTTTCTTCTCTGTGAAACTGTATGTACCCTTTCTCACAATAGTCCCTAGAATCCTCTTGTGGCTTCCACTAGGTGAGCTTTCCCACATCCAGGCTTGAGTAGGCCGAGCCCTAACATGGTCACTGGCTGGCACACCCCTCCTGCCCTTTCAGGATGGCATCAGAGCTCTGGGCCAGAGTCCCTCTGCCTACCTGCATCACTCATGCCAGCAGGCGTGTGGCCCAGGCAGGGAGCCAGCAGGATGCACCATTAAGAAGTTACTGACACTTCAGCTGATTTCTCAATAGAAACTTTGCAGGCAAGAAGGGAGTGGCAGGAAATATTCCAACTGATGAAAAGCAATGACATACAACCAAGATTGCTCTACCCAGCAAGGCTCTCATTTAGAATTGAAGGACAGATAAGAAGCTTTCCAAACAAAAAAAAGCTGAAGGAGTTTATCACCGGCAAACCAGTATTACAAGGACTGTTAGAGGCTCTTCATTAAGATGGGAGGGGGGTTAAGGATGGGTGAAAAGGGAAGGGATTAAGAAGTACAAATTGGTTGTTACACAGTAGTCATGAGGATATAGGATATAGCATAAGAAATATAGTCAATAATATTGTAATAACTATTGGGTTGTCAGAAAAGTCATGACATATTTTTTCCTATGTTTTTCATTGCAAAAATGTGTCATGACTTTTCCGACAACCCAATAGGTATGATGCGAGATAGGTACTAGATCTATCAGGGTGATAGATGGGAATGGGTCTGAGGGCAGGGTGAAAAAGGTGAAGGCATTAAGAAATACAAATTGGTAGTTAATACAGTATGGGGAATATAATCAACAATGTTGTAAAGGTCATGTAAGGTACCAGATGGGCAATGGACTTATCAGGGGGATCACTTCATAGACTGTGTAGATGCCTGACCAATGTGCTATACACCTGAAGAGCTGAAGTAGAATAATAGTGAATGTCAACTATAACTAAATATATAGGTATATATGGTCACGAGATGTGGAATACAACACAGGTAAGATAGTCAATGGTATTGTAACAGCTATATAAGATGTCAGGGGTAGTAGTTTGAGAGGTAGGTTATTTATATGGGGTTTAGATGTCTAACTATTATGTTGCTTTGTACACCTGAAACTAATAAAAAATAAATAAATTAAAAAAGAAGTAACTGATACTCTTGACAACAAATGATATACCACATTTTTCTTTGTTATTTTTGCCCAGGTAGTACTTTTCCCATGTATCCCCACCATTTGGGTAGTGGGCTTAGATCCCAGGTTAAAACTCAAATGATGAAGAAGTGGGCTGACAATGGGGAACACCTAAGAGATTGAGCATGGATGACTTGCTTATCCTCACCAGAAAAGATGATTTGGTTAGGTTCAGCATATTGGACTAATATAATGTATTCCTTGGTCTCTGCAGAATATATAGTAGAAATGATTTTTAAAAAAAAATTACCTCCAGCTCCATTTGGTGGGCTGTTTATTGTTGTTTTATATTTTTAAAGCTGAGATGTATTGACATATCACATTGTGTAAGTGTAGGGTGTACAACTTGTTGATTTGATATGCGTGCATATTGCAATATGACAACCACTGTAGGGTTTACTAACACCTCCGTCAACTTCCAGCTTCATGTGCATCAGTCTGATAACTCGTATTCTCACCTCCATCCATTTCCCCCACCTCCTGCCTATGCATTGTCAGGAGATATTTGATTTTCTTAGCTTGCCACTCAAGAACAGTGAAATGGGAGGATATTGGTAGAGGACAGCATGTAGAACCATGCCTGGCATGGAGTAAACACTGTTAGAATTTGTTAAATGAAGATAAGAATGACTCTTATTTCAAAGAGCTTGCCATTTAGTTGGAAAGATGAAAAGAACAAATGAAAGACAACCCAATAACAACTAGCAATTCTTCCCATTTTATGGTTCGAGAAATTGAGGTTAATCCACATGAAAGGCCTTCAAGTCCTATAAGATCATCTGGATAAAAGTGAGATTTGAACACAGGACTGCCTGGATTAAAAGCTACTGTTGGCCACCAGATAGAGTGGACAAAGAAAGCTTTGAAAGGAAGCTTGAGCTCGACCTCGGAAGATGAATAGAATTTATCACATGGGGACAAGTGGGAAGCACATATAGGTTTCGGTGGGCAGGGAAAGGGGTGAGCATAGCATGAGAAAAGGTGTAGCAGTGGGAAGCATAAAGTGTGCTGGGGAAAAGGGGTGTTCCCCGGGTTTGCCAGGGTGAGAGAGGAATGAGGGACAAAGCTGGAACATGGCTTGGAGGCAGAGTGTAAGGAGCCTTGAATTCCAAGTTGAATTTGGACTTTATTTCACAACCCATTTCATGAACTGTTGAAGGTATTTGTGAAAGGGATGATATGAAGAAAGTGTTTTAGATATTTAAGTGCAGGGTATGGAATAGACTGGAGAACCAGAGGGACTATCATCATGAGAGCTAATGTTTATTGAGGCACCCAGATGTGGTACTATGTGTTTTGCATGCATTATGCCATTTCACCCTAACAATAGCCCTAAGAAATGGGCACCGTTAATATCACCTGCATTTTCCAGATGGGAAAACTGAGGCTTAGAGAGGTAGAGTAATGACCAGGCTTCCACAGTGAATGCCAGGATATGAACTAGGAGGACCAGTTTTACCTGTGCTGCCTCTGTATGCTACAGCACCTGACGGTAGCCCACAGGAAAAACTTGGGGCAATTTTAATAGGTCGAATGTGATAGTCCCAGTGACGAGGCCTAAACTAGGTCAGCAGTAGTGGAAAAAGAGAGGGGAGCAGCGGTGTGAAATATCCTTATATGGGCGCTTGATCTCAGGGCTGGGCCTGTAGTTTTGTAGCTTCTCTTTATGTAATGTTTTCTGTGGAAGCTGGTGCTCAGTAGTGGAAACCTTGCTAAGACCATATGGGCATCCTGAAAGACCTTGTCTCCAAACTTCTGAAGTAGCTTAGGCTTTTTGTTTCTCCCTAAGAAATGTATTAATTTAACAAAGTAAGTGCTGAGGTTGGGTGTGCTTGGTTTGGGTTACTTTTGAGATATTTTAAGCAAACTTCCAGCATTTTTCAAGCTTTAATCACTAGAGTTAGGCGACAAAGAGGTCTGTGGGTGATTGATTGTCCCTTTTTTCCATGAACCCTCCTCCCTCATCTGCTTATCTTGATATGGTCTCAGTTACTTCCCTGCTTTTGCTATTGTATGGGTTGATATATCATGAATGTTTTACTTTCATTTCTAATTTTTTTTTTAAGAAAAAAAAGGTGCATGCATTTTGACTCTGCAAAGCTTTTGACGTTAAATGAGCATATAATGCGAATGTGCTGAATTGTGACCATGTGGGGTGACGCAGGCCAGCCCGGTGACCTCTCTGCTCTGTCTGCTGCAGGTGATAAGAAGTATATCATGGGGCCGAAGCTTTCCACTCTCGATGCTACTGTCTTTGGACACTTGGCACAGGCAATGTGGACCTTACCTGGAACGAGACCTGAACGGCTGATCAAAGGCAAGCCCCATGAAGCAATTCAGGTTTTGAGAGTTGCTGGGAGGGTGAAGGGTAGGGGTAACACAATGGAGAATTCTAGGCTGATGCTTGTGAGCTTGATGGTGCTTTGTAGAGACACCAGGCTGTGGTCTGTGGGTTCAGGGTCAGGTTTCTGTGCTCATGACATGTACGGGTGGAGGGGAGACACGGCTTCTCCTGCCATCTGGCTCACACTGTGTTCTCAGCAAAGCTGACACAAATCTTGCCATATTCTACACCAGGGCTTTCCTTCCAGCTCCTTACATAGTAAACTTAACACTCATTGCTGAAACAGGTGCTGAGATCTACCTAGCACCCTTGTTCTGTTGGCCTTTGTACACTTCCTTTGGACAGTGATGGCTTACCACGCTCTGGCCTATCCCATGTTGCAGCAACCACAGTGGGTGGGGCTGGTGGACACACTGCCCATCTCAGGTGCTCTTTTATCTTTTATCTTCACTGGTCTTGGATATTTTCCATCCAGGTATATAAGTACATATGATTCTGTGTTATTTGATTTCAGTGGAGGGTCTGTAGGTCATACATTCAAAGTAGTAGAAATGGGAAGTTCAAGTTTGTGGGAAAACGAGGAAAATATTAATAAATGCTTTGTAAGCCTGGCGCTATGCCAATTATTATTAATATTATCATAGGTACATTTTGACCAAAGAAACACAGTTATGTATCTTTGTTGTATGGTCTTGGCTGTAAGGCCTGTGAGAATTACAATTCTAGACTGGAGAGCTAGAAGTGGGGATAAAGGGAAGCAGAGCTAGAGAATGAATATATGTGTGGGGTGGGGTGTAGCCAGGAGTAAAATTCCTGTTGGAAAGGGGACAGGGAAAGTCCACTGAACTTGGGTTGATGTCAAAAGACCAGATCTTGGAGAAGGGGTGTGTGAATGTGGTAGAGTGAGGTAGTGGGATATACGAGGTAGCTGGGGTCCCTGAAGAGGGTTCCCTGCATTGGTGGGTGGGAGGGAGCTGTTTGGAGTCATCTCTAATTTGAAGCAGTAACTAATCAAATGCCTGAGGCTGGGGAACTGGGGGTCAAGGATCAATATTTAGGTTTGGGGAAGGGGATTAGCAAGAGTTAATCAAGGTGATTATGTCCCAACGGAGCTGGCTGGGGCTGTAAATGAGATCACCCGTGAATAGCATATAGAATACTCTTAATTAGTGTTGGATTGATGGAGGGATGAAAAGAATGAAGCAGGCAGAATCATACATGAAACTGAGGCAGGTGAGTGGTCATATGTGGTGATGACGGGTGGGTTGGTAGGTTGGCTGGTGAAGGCTGTAGCTCTGTGTGTGTGTGTGTGTGTGTGTGTGTGTGTGTGTGTGTCTGTGTGTACACTCATGCATGCCCAGAAGTTCAGACCAGGCTAGTAGCAGGAGTCACTCTCCAAGTCCTCCCATTGGTATCACTGGGGCTCCAGATATATTATCAGACTTGGTTGGAAGTGTCTTCTGGGACTTCAGATGAGTGGGATTAGGGAAAGTATGGATTGATATTTAATTTCCTAAATGATTGGCATGACGGTGTTCCTTGTCTTGTGATGTGTTGGAACTTACCTAAATTAAATGTTATCATATTTGGGATATACATAGCATGTAAAATATTAGCTTCCCTTTATTTTAATCAGATTTTCTACAGTGGTTTAAAATACATTGATTCCTGGGCCGGCTCAGTGGCGCAGTGGTGAAGCGCTGGCTTGGGAAGCCAGCGGCCCCGGTTTGGTCCCACATATGAGGGCCAGTGACACTGCCCTCAAAAAAAACCCCAAAAAAAAACAATAAAATACATTGATTCCTTTTAGTTCAGTTAGGAATGTGTTTTATATTTACTCTCTCCCTGTTACTTCCTACTTCCTTCCTCTATTTTCCTACCACACCAAAAGCACCCCCCCACATATATTTACATACTTGTATGCACACACATCCCATACACACTCACTTGTACACATACACTTAATACTTCTATGAAGCACACACATACACACACTCTCACTCACACCAAACACACACACACACACACACACACACACACACACACACACACACATGCCCTATGCATATACATACACACACACACATCTATTGAGGTCATCTGTTATTTTTTTTTTTTAATTTTTTTTAAAGATTTTATTGGGGAATTGGTGGAGGGGAACAGCGTTGGGGAATCGGGGAAGGGGAACAGACAAGTTGCCGTCTTCTTGTTTCAGTTTAGTTGCAGAGGATGTTGCTTCACTGTTGGTATCGTCATTGCGCTCTTCCCGGATGAGGCAGATCGGTCGCTGGCCTCTGGATGTCGCTCATCGCGGCTATTGGCAGCTCACGCTTGGCTGTCAGCCGCTCACGCTGGCTGCGGGCCACTCACTGTAGCCTATAGCAGCCCACTGCAGCAGGGGCTGCAGCCCACACCATCACAGGGGCTCGCACAGCCCAGCTCCAGGTGGAGCTGTTGTTAACTGTAGAGGGCAGTGTCACTGGCCCTCATGTGGGATCCGAACCGGGGCCGCTGGCATCCCAAAACCAGCGCTTAACCAATGCGCCACTCGGCCGGCCCGAGGTCATCTGTTATTTAGTCAGCATTTAGGTATCCATCATTAGTAGAACTCTCAGATTCTGTAGTATTCCTTCTTGCAGAAATGAAGCATCATTTGTTAATTTATTTATGACTTGGCCCTTTTCTCTGTTACATTATGGAAGGACTGGAGGCAATTAGTGTTCTTTTTGAAGAAACGATCAGCCTTTTGGAGGATTGATTTTGAGTTCCACCCTGAGACACACACATTTGGGGAAATCTGACACCATCGTCTCCAGGGGACTTCTGGCACAGAGTTGCATGTACTTTGATTATTAAAACAACTTAGTGGCTTCCAGTTCCCTGGGGGGCTGGCGTAGCATGAATCATTTAAGTGTGCAGAGGAGTCTCAAAGTCTCATTTTAGTCATTATTTCCAAGCCCCTTCTAAACTTTTTGATCAGAGCTGCTAATATGCAGGCATACTACTAATTTGATCTCAGTTTCTTTCTCCTGTCTTTGTCTTTTCTGTGATGGAAACTTTCCCAAGAAGTAGCAAGAGAAGGGAGATGTAGAACCAAAATCAAGAGCCTGGATAATTTAGTACTGGCTTTAACCCAGGAGCGTGCATGTCTTGGATCAGGCATTTTTCTGCCTTTGGTTTGGAATAGCCACATGTATGAGTGGTTCTAGATATTACTAATAATACCTAGCACACAGATTACTTCTGGAAACAGCTAGAATAGTGAGTAGGAGGACAGACTCTGAATTCAGCAATTCTTAAAATATTTATAAGTATGTGTTTGTTTATATATTAATATCTATGTAGATATATAGATATAAGAAATATTTCTTTACTGGAGAAAATTTAGAAAAGACAGCAAAATTAAAAAAATAAAAAATAGCTTGTGACCCCATCACCCACAGAGAACTACTGTTAATATTGTAGTATGTATCCTTATCTTTTATCAAGTACATATATGTATATATTTTAAAAAATTGTGACCATGATGCTGATCCAATGATAACCTGCAGTTTTTAAATTAACTATGTCTTATCTCCATTTCCCTTGTCATTAAATATTCTTCAAAACAATATATTTAGTAGTTGTATAATATCCTGTCCTATGACTACATTATAATTTATGTACTTGATCTCTTTTTGGACTTGTAGGTTGTTTCAAATAATTTTTACTAATATTCTACAGTGAATATTGTATAAATATATAGTTCTGCTTATCACTGGTTATTTTCCTTAAGCTATGGCTAAATTGCTTTCTAGAAAGACTGAAGCCATTTATATTCACATGAGCACCTCAAATTTTGTTCCTTAGTTAGGGTTGAATATAATTTGTTTGGAAATTTTTCCCATTTTTACAGTCAAAAAAGAATCTGTTTTATTATCAGCAACACTCATAATGAGGAGTCACATTTGATATTTTGATCAGAGTATCCTTAGAGAATTGCATGTGGACTTGGGCACTCTTTAAAACAGATGTGGGGGGAAAATACGCCACAAAACCAAAAAGACAAAACAGATGTGGAGACCCAGAGAGCCTAGAAAAGTAAAAGTGAAGCAACAAGAAGGGAAGGGTCCTGCCCTGCATCTGCTCATCTTGTGGGGCCACATGAACACCACACAACCGAACACTGTTTTTCTGAATCTGTAAGAAACACAGCCTTCTGTGTTCTAAGAAAAGACTCGATCAGCCACTTTTTACCAGCATTTATTTATTGTACTTGGATGCCTTTTTTGCTTATTACTTGATAGATTACAAGGTGGACAAAATACTGGCTATCCTTGAAAAACATAGAAGTAGGTACTGACCCCTACTTTCTTAGGTTCTCCATCCAGAAGTGTTTGGGAAGAGGTTGTCATGGGGCCATTCAGGTCTCGGCAAAAGGCTGGCTCAAATGACCTTTGTGGGTCTTTGTATTTTGAGATACACAAGTTAGTATCCTTTTGTTTCAAGGAGATGAGGGGATGGGAGTGTCTTCATTACAGCATTCAAGTTTGCCAAGAACTTTTCTGAGCCGATATACTCAGTGCCCCCCCTGCTTGTGTGACAGAATGCTAAAGGGACCAACCAAGAGCACAGCTGGCACCTCACACAGGTCTGGGACAGGGCATTGCTGAGGAAATACCTGTGGACCCAGTGAGTGTGTGGGTGCTGAATCCATGATTTCCAAATATTTGCTGGTTAATGAGCAAGGGCTGGGCAGGTGGTTTTGGGAGACGCTGATAGGCTTCTTCCTCACTTGAATTACTTCCATGCATGATTGGCAGCTGGGAGAAACTGAGTACTAAGTCTGGGTCTGGTTGACAATGTTTTCAGTGTCAAATTGTACAGAAAGTTTTTGAATCTTAGAGAAGTTGGAGCGATGGGATAATAAAACAACTGATTTTTTTGCAAAGAGCAGTGGGGATATTTCCATTTGAGAAACTCCAAGAGAAAAGCTCTTTATTCTGTCTGGGAATGTCCTCTGGGCAGAGGGCCATTTATTTGGCTGTCTAATAAATATCCTCTCAAGTTATCTGAGAATATCACTAATCACTCATTAGCAAATTACTAATTTATTTTATTGGGTTTTTAAATTAAAGTAATACGTGATTGTCACAATAAATTGAATAATACAGGTGTGTTTTTAAATTCTTTTATTGTGAAATAAACATTTTTTTAAAAATTAGTTTCAGGTGTACAACAGAGACCGGAGTGAGGTGGTATCTCATTGTGGTTTTTATTTGCATTTCTCTGATGATTAGTGAGGTTGAACATTTTTTCATATACCTGTAGGCCATCCATATGTCCTCTTTTGAGAAATGCCTCTTCATGTCCTCTGCCCATTTTCTAATTGGGTTGTTTGTTTTTTTGGTGTTGAGTTTCATGAGTATTTTATAAATTTTGGATATTAACCCCTTATCAGATATATCGTTCACAAATATATTCTCCCATTCAGCGGGCTTCCTTTTTGTTTTATTGATGGTTTCCTTTGTTGTGAAAAAACTTTTAAGTTTGAATAATCCCATATGTTCATTTTTTCTTTTACTTCCCTTGCCCGCGGGGATGTATCAGGAAAACTATTGCTCAGGGTAATGTCTGCAAATTTACTCCCTATATTTTCTTTTAGGAGTTTTATGGTTTCAGGTCTTACATTTAAGTCTTTAATCCATTTTGAGTTTGTTCTCGTATATGGTGTAAGTAGGTGGTCCATTTTCATTTTTTTGCATGTGTCAGTCCAATTTTCCCAGCACCATTTATTAAATAGACTATCTTTACTCCAATGTAAATTCTTGCTTCCATTGTCATAGATTAACTGACCATATATGGATGGGTTTATTCCTGGGCTGTCTATTCTGTTCCATTGGTCTATGTGTCTGTTTTTATGCCAGTGCCATACTGTTTTGATTACTGTAGCCTTGTAGTATGTTTTGATGTCAAGTAGTGTGATGCCTCCTACTTTGTTTTTATTTCTCAACATTGCGGTGGCTATTCGGGGTCTTTTGTGGTTCCATATAAATTTTAGGATTATATGTTCTATTTCTGAGAAAAATGTCCTTAGTAGTTTGATTGGAATTGCATTGAATCTATATTGCCTTAGGTAATATTGACATTTTAACTATATTAATTCTTCATATCCATGAACATGGTATGTATTTCCATTTATTCATATCTTCTTTGATTTTTCTCTTTAGTGTCTCATAATTTTCTGAGTACAGGTCTTTTACTTCTTTAGTTAAATTGATTCCTAGATATTTTATTGTTTTTGAAGCAATTGTAAAAGGGATTGATTTCCTGATTTCTTCTTCTGATATTTTATTATTGGTATATTCAAATGCAACTGATTTCTGAATATTAATTTTGTATTCTGCTACCTTACCAAATTCGTTTATCAGTTCTAGCGTTTTTTTGGTGGAGTCTTTGGGATTCTCTATATATAGTATCGTGTCATCTGCATATAATGACAAGTTTACTTCCTCTTTTCCAATTTGGATGCCTTTTATTTCATTTTCTTGTCTGATTGCTGTGGCCAGAACTTCCAGAACTATGTTAAATAGAAGTGGTGAAAGTGGGCAGCTTTGTCTTGTTCCTGATCTTAAGGGGAAAGCTTTTATCTTTTCCCCATTGAGTATGATGTTTGCTGTGGGCTTATCATATATGGCCTTTATTATGTTGAGATATGATCCCACTATTCCCACTTTGCTAAGAGTTTTTATCATGAATGACTGCTGGGTTTTGTCAAATGCTTTTTCTGCATCTATTGATAAGATCATATGATTTTTATTTTTCATTTTGTTAATGTGATGATGTGTTATGTTAATTGATTTGCGGTTATTGTACCAACCTTGCATACCAGCCAGGAATGAATCCCACTTGATCGTGGTGTATGATCTTTTTACTGTGATGCTGAATTCGGTTTGCTAGTATTTTGTTGAGAATTTTTGTATCTATGTTCATTAGGAATATCGGCCTGTAGTTTTCCTTTATTGTAATATCTTTGTCTGACTTTGGAATCAGGGTGATAGTGGCTTCATAGAAAGAGTTTGGGAGCCTTCCCTCCTTCTGTATTTTTTTGGAATAGTTTGAGGAGAATAGGTATTAATTCTTTTTTGAATGTTTTGTAAAATTCACCTGTGAAGCCATCTGGTCCAGGACTTTTGTTTGTTGAGAGATTGTTGATTACTGATTCAATTTCTTTGGCAGTAATCAGTCTGTTCAGAATTTCTGTTTCTTTTTGGTTCAGACTTGGTAGATTGTATGCTTCTAGAAATTTATCCATTTTTTCCAGATTGTTGAATTTGTTAGCATATAGTTGCTCATAGTATTTTCTTAAAATTTTCTGTATTTCTGTGGTATCTGTTGTCACTTCTCCTCTTTCATTTCTGATTTTATTAATTTGGGTCCACTCTCTCTTTTTCTTGGTGAGTCTGGCTAAGGGTTTGTCAATTTTGTTTATCTTTTCAAAAAACCAACTCTTGGTTTCATTGATCTTTTGCATTTTTTTTTGTTCTTGATTTCATTTATTTCTGCTTGGGTCTTTATTATTTCCTTCCTTATATTCCCGTTAGGCTTGTTTTACTATTCTTTTTGGAGTTCCCTTAGGTGTAAAGATAGTCTGTTGATTTGAGATTTTTCTTCCTTCTTTAGGCAGGCCTGCACTGCTATGAACTTCCCACTTAGGACTGCTTTCGCTGCATCCCAGAGATTTTGGTTCGTGGTGTTTTCATTTTCATTTGTCTCGAGGTATCTTTTGATTTCCTCCTTGATCTCATTTTTAACCCACTCACATATTTAGTAGCATGTTATTTAGCCTCCATGTATTTGTAAACTTTCCAGATTTCTTCTTATAATTGATTTCTAGTTTCATAGCATTGTGGTCAGAGAAGGCACTTGATATGATTTCAATCATCCTAAATTTGTTGAGACTTGTTTTGTGGCCTTAACATGTGGTCTATCTTGGAAAATGTTACATGTGCACTTGAGAAGAATGTATATTCTGTAGCTTTGGGGTAAAATGCTCTACAAATATCAATTAAATCTAGCTGGTCTAAAGTGTCATTTCAGGCCACTATGTCCGTGTTGATTTTCTGTCTGGAGGATCTGTCCATTGGTGACAACGGGGTGTCGAAGTCCCCTACTATGATAGTATTACTGTTGATCTCTGTCTTTATGTTTGTCAAAATCTGTTTTATATATTTAGGAGCTCCTATATTGGGTGCATAGATGTTTGCTAGGGTCAAATCCTCTTGTTCAATCAATTCCTTTATTATTATGTAATGCCCTTCTTTGTCTTTTATTGTAGTCTTCATTTTAAAGTCTATTTTGTCCAAAATAAGTATTGCTACTGCAGCTTTTTTCTGATTTCCATTTACATGAAATATCTTATTCTATCCCTTTACTTTCAGTCTGTGTGTGTCTTTTGATCTGATGTGAGTCTCTTGTAGACAGCATATGCATGGGTCCTGTTTCCTTATCCACTGAGCCACTCTGTATATTTTGATTGGAGCATTTAGACCATTCACATTTAAAGTGATTACCGATAGGTGCATATTTATTGCTATTTTGTTATTTGTATTTCTTGTCTTCCTGATTAGCTTGTTTTCCCCTTTCTATTGTTTAAAAAAGCCATTTTAACATTTCCTGCAATGCTGTCTTGGTGGTAATGAACTCCTTAAGCTTATTCTTTTCTGAGAAGCTCTTTATCTCTCCTTCAATTTTAAGTGATAGCCGTGCTGGGTGGAGCAATCTTGGTTGTAGACCTTTATTTTGTGTCACTTTGAATATCTCCTGCCACTCCCTTCTGGCCTGCAGAGTTTCTGTAGAAAAGTCAGCTGTTAGTCTTATAGGAGTTCCTTTGTATGTAACCTGCTGTCTTTCTCTTGCTGCTTTTAGGATTCTGTCTTTGTCTTTGAGATTTGCCATTTTAACCATGATGTGTCTTGGTGGGGGCCTGTTTGGATTCAGCCTGTTTGGAATTCTCTGCACTTCCTGGGCTTGTATGTCTATTTCTTTCACCAGGGTAGGGAAGTTTTCAGTCATTATTTCTTTAAATACATTCTCCATCCCTTGCTTCTTCTCTTCTCCTTCTGGTATTCCTATGACGCAAAGTTGTTGCGTTTCATGTTGTCCTAGAGGTCTCTTAAACTATTTTCATTCTTTTTTCTTTTTGTTGTTCCAGCTGGGTGATTTCTGCTATTTTGTCTTCTAATTCGCTGATTCGCTCCTCTGCTTCATCTTTTCTACCGGTGATTCCTTCGAGTGTGTTCTTCATTTCAGTTATTGTATTCTTATTTATTTATTTATTTTTAATTTATTTATTTATTTTTAATTAGTTTCAGGTGTACAACACAGTGCCATAGTTATACATTTTACCCCTCAAAGTGACAACCCCCCACCCCCAATTCGCCACCCCACTCCCCCCCATATCATATATATCTATTACTCTTCCTCTGACTCTCTTCCACAGTATAATCTACATCCCTTGACTCTATATATAGTCAATTACAGTAGGTATACAACCTCCACTTCAGTTATACAGTGCAGTGATCAAACCTCTCTCTACTCCATCCATGAAATGGTCTCCCTAACAAGACCTATGACCATCTGACATCCCACAAAATATTTACAACATTATTAATTATATTCCCCAAACTGTTTTTCATATCCCAGTGGCAATATTGTAGTTGACTATTTTTGCTGTCTAATCCTTTCCCCTTCTCCCTCATCCCCATCCCCCTCCCAATTAGCAACCCTGATTTTTCTTCTATCTCTATGAGACAGTTTCTGTTTACTTTGCTCATTCATACAGTTTTTCAGATTCCACATATGAGTGAGATCATATGGTATTTGTCTTTCTCTGACTGACTTGTTTCACTTAACATAATAGTCTCTAGGTCCATCCATACCATTGCAAGTGGTATGATTTCATTCTTCTTTATAGCGGAGTAATACTCCATTGTATAAATATACCACAGTTTCTTAATCCAGTCATCTACTGATGGGCATTTTGTTGTTTCCAAGTCTTAGCTATTGTAAATCAGTTATTGTATTCTTTAGTTCTAACTGCTTGTTTTTTATGGTTTCCCTATCTTTCTTTATGTCCTCGCTAAGTTCCTTAAACATTCTTATCATCAGTGTTCTAAACTCTGTCTCTGAAAGTTTGGATGAATACAGGTGTGTATTTAAAGATTTATGACCTCCCCCTCATCCATGTCTAATATCACTTCCATGAAATAACCAATATTAAGGATTTGGAATGAATCTTACTGCCTTTCTTTTTTTTACATACAAATTTGTATACACATATATAGCTGTTTTGGTTTGTTTTTAGTATTTTTAAACTGACCAATGGAATTACATTTTAACATTATAACTTACTTTTTTCACTTAATAGACTATCATGTCTTTTTAATAGCTGCACAATATTCTATAGAATTGATACACCATAATTTATTCAGTCAGCCCCTATTGATGGACATTGAGGCCTGTTTCCATCTTCTTTCTTTTTTATAAGTTGACACCTAATTCTGCATTCAACATTCATGTATCTTTACATACTGATGCCTTTATTATAGTAGAATATAGTGCTAAAAGTGGTCTGATATGTACATTTAAAATTTCAATAAATAAGATTACTTTCCAAAAAAGGTTATAGCAATACTTCTAGCCATATAGTACAATATCTGACCTTCTATATTGGATATTATCAGACTTTAATTTTAACAGAAGGATGGTTGAAATTGTTATCTGATTGTTGAATACACTTTGAAAAATTCAGTTTTTCTATTTCACAAAGTTTACATCTTCAGTAGAGAAATTTATGTTAACAAGCCTCTCTCTCTCTCTCTCTCTCTCACACACACACACACACACACACACACACACACACACACACACCCTCACACACATGCACACATACACAGATGACACATAGCTTGTTTCTACTGTCATCTTTTTTTTCTATTCTTTTGGCTGATAGCATGTTGAATGGTCTGCTAATGGAGAATCTAGGTACAGGAAGAACTGGCAAAGCCAGATAAAGGTAGAACTCAATTATATATTTTCACTCCTTGTTTCACTCTTTTTATCAAGAGCAGGATATGAAGATGGGTATGTGAGCTCCCAGTCCTTGCTTATCAAAGCAAACTCTTTCTTAGCTGCATGATAGAATGATCACTTCTTTCATGAGAGCTCATTATCTTTGAGGGGCAGCACCTCATAATTCTTTGAGCCCCCACAAAGAATTACAGAAAAATATTCTGTGACAGGTTGTGCAAAGCTGTTAATTCCCAGGCCAGGTTGTCAACTTCCTAGTAGAGAGGCAGAATAGAGTCGTGGTGAAGGGCATGGAACCTGGAGACTGCTTGTGTTTAAATCCTGGCTCTACCACTACCTAGAACTTGACATTAGTCAAGTTAATTAACCTCTATATTACAGTTTTTCCATTAAAGATGGGAATAATAATATTTGCTGCCTCATATAGGATTTTTGCAAGGACTGATGGAGATAATATGAATTCAACAGATGAATAAAGCACTTCAACCAAGCGCCTTATACACAGGACTATATGCCTGTTTGCTGTTGTTATTATTAATTTGTATTGTTGCACACTGGAGTGGTATTGATGCCACACAGTCATGAAGGGGGCAGCTCTCCTGGAAGAAACAGGCTGTAGAAAGACCAGCCACAAAAGAGGTGGTTAGAGTCGTAGATGGTGCAGATCCTGTGGATCTTGTGAATAGATTCTGACTTTCTAACTGCTTCTAGGGACCAGCTTGTAGGGAATGGATGTGATTAAAGCAAACTGGGCTGTCTCTAGGGCCTGCTAAGTGACCATAATTCATCTTTGATGTCTTCCTTTAAGATTTTCCTTAAGATTTTCATTATATGTTGTTAAGTGGAAAAAAGTGGGATAGGAAACAGAATATATAGTACATTTTATACAAATGTAAATATATGTAAATGTACATATAAATATATAAAATTCTGGAAGGAATTTGTATGTAAATGAAAATGTTATGGAGAATGGGATTATTGATCATTTTTTTATTTTTTGCTTATCTATATTTTCTAATTTTCTGCAATAAAACATTGACTACCTACATAATAAGTGAATGTTTATATACTTTTAAAAAAATAAACATCCAAAGAATATTTTTAAGGCAATGAAGTCCTGTAAGAGATAGTGACCAATTATATATCTATAAGCAATGTTGCCATCTGGTGGATTAAAGGCAAAAACTCAACCTTCTTCCCTCATTTTTCATTTGAAATTGGGAAATGAAAGCCAGATACTGTGTCATGTTTCAGATACATGCCTGGATGATTTTAAGGACTTAACCAAAGTGTTCCTTTGATTCACATGAAAAAGTAGTCTTTCAGTCACTGAATGGAAACCCAATCGTGGGTGCAGCTGTGGAATTTAATTTAAAAAATTAAAAAATATCTGTTTTACTGAATCTGTTTGTGGGCATACTCCTCCATGAAGACAATTATGAGTTATCGATTTTATGGATTATTCAGGGTAAAACTTTTCATCCTAATGTAACATTTGTCAACCATTTGGCATAGTACCCAGTCTGTAATAACACTACAAATATTTGTGGAATGAATGATTGCTTCTGGCTGACTTAATCCAACTGACAGTTGGTGTATTTTCATGGACTATAAATTAATTTAAATATGAGCCAGTTGAAGCACTAGTTCTCTTGATAGGCAAACATAAATTAATAAAACGCTTCACAAAGCCAAATGATGGTAGTTTAGTTGCCATTTTGGATAAACAACCCATCCCCCAACTTCTCAGCATCATAGGACTCACTGCTAAATTGCATCCAACCCACTCACTGAATGGAGCTTTTCCCACTCACCTTTCTTACTATGTGTATAAAAATTTAAATATTTTGACAGTGCCTCTCTGGGAAAACATTGTTAATGTCTATCCCGCTCCATTCTTCCAGATTTCTCAGAAAGTTGTTGGCTTCTAGAACTAACCCTCGCTATCCTTACCACACTGCAGGTGAGCTGATCAACCTTGCCATGTACTGTGAGAGGATAAGGAGGAAATTCTGGCCAGAGTGGCACCACGACGACGACAACACCATTTATGAGTCTGAGGAGAGCAGCGAAGGCAGCAAAACCCACACACCCCTGCTGGACTTCAGCTTTTACTCAAGGACAGAGACCTTTGAAGATGAGGGAGCAGAGAACAGTTTTTCCAGAACCCCAGACACGGATTTCACTGGACACTCACTCTTTGATTCTGATGTGGACATGGATGACTACACTGACCATGAACAGTGCAAGTGATGTTCAGGCTCGTTGTCCCTCTTCTGCTGGAGCTGCCACTCCCTGGGGTCAGTCCAGTTTCCCAGGTAGAATTCCATCCAAGCTGGGAGGAGATCTTCGTGCTTGGCACAGTTCTCACAAGCTAACTGGACTATAGCAGCCTTATTTCTTTTTTGTACAAACAAAACAGAACCATTCAGATGGCTCCATTTAAAACGAACAGGCAAAAAAAAAAAATGTCAGCATGGTTCCTGAAATCCATTTTTGTTTTCATTAGAAAACTAATATTGTGAGGTAGGCCAGGTGCAAGAGGGGGTTTTCCTCAGATTGTTTATATTGATCCTCTTCAACCTGAGGGCTTAGTTGTGAGATGAATTCTTAAACCTCCTTCATCCACCAGGGTTTGAAGTTATGAGAGATGTCATCAGAAGAAATGTAGGAGATAAATGTTCTGTGGTGGCTGCTTGTATTTTATGTGTGCATATTGTATGTTGAGATATAAGTCAAATAAAATCCATAGTCAGTGAACACCTACTATGTGCAAAGCACTGTGCTAGGTGCTAACCAGTATACGTTTTGGTCAAAGCCCTGCCAGTGACTAGCTGTGTGATGTTGGGCAAGTCCCTTAATTCTTGTGTGCCTCATTTCCCCCACTTGTAATGTGGGGATAACAATACTCTCCACCTACCTACCTCACAGGGGTGTTGTGAGGATTCATGGGGTCACATTTGGCGCTTTAAACCTCTTGGAAGAGGTGTGACATAAACACAACATTTTATTCTTTATTGTGCTTTGTGTGTGTGACGATTTTAGGGCAAAGGAATTCCACATCCAGGCAACAGCAGTCACAGTCCCTCACAAAAGCCAAGCAGATGAAACACACAAAGGCACAGTCGGGACTCTGCCACCATTCCTCTTTGTGATCTTGCTTGAACCGAAATCTTTTGTTGAAAGAATCTTGGAAATATTTTTACAAATCATCAACTACAAACAGTCTTCAATTATGTTTGCAGAAACATCTTTCTTTCGTTGCCTGACCACACCCTGGAATGTTTTCCTTTGTTGACTCCCGAGTGTTACATTGCCCATGTTTGATTTATTTGGAGGGAATAAAACTCAGCAATATCATGGACTTAATAGAGGTGAAGGGAAAGGATTTGATTGATTTTTGTAAGCAGAAGCTTGCCAACTTGTAATGTCTTTTGAAAACAAACCTTGTGAGAGATATTGAAAGGTGAAGTAGGAAGAGGATCCTGTTAACTACTATCAGAGCACTTTGTGCAGTATAGACTCTATGCAGTTTTATTAATGCAACTTTTCTGGTGTTCTCAGCCATTGCCCAGTGAGAGGAAGGCAACGCTGAGGACACATTTTAATGTTTCTTAAGGATCTTCCATTCATTCCCTGTAAGCCCCTGTCTTACCTTTAGAGATTATGAACTCTGTATATACTGTATTTCCTAAAGCACTCCCTCTGAAGACACAGTTTTTGTTGACTGAAAACGTTTTCCAGTGAAATTTGGAGTGAAGATCCTGGGATGATGGCCGTGGATTTGGGCTAAGAGAGTCAGTGTTAAGATTTAAAACTGCAAACAAAACTGGTTTGTTTCTGACCACAACTGACTGACTGCGTAAGGATTATTCATTATGGGATTAAAGAAGTACTTCTTAAAAGACAGCAGCTTCTTCTGAGAAGTTCATGTGTTTTGCTTGAAAAAGACTCTTTGAATATAGCTTTTGCAAAACAATCCTAAAATGCTGTGGATTCACAGAGAGATAAAGGAGAGTTTTTGAGGCTATTTACCATTTAAACAACAGTGTAGAGCATATAGAACAAGAAGAAATGCCAAAATGCACTGTTAAAATCCTCACTCCACAGACAACTGTTGTTGGCATCTTATTAAAACCATTTTTGAGAGGGCTGATTGTTGCCTCATGATAATGTAGTGGCGAAGATAATGGATAAGACTGCCTGTTTTGTCTCCAGGGTCATTTGGGAGGACTGTTTGCTGCTTTTCTCTTGAGCAAGTGTGCCTGAGGCCAGCTGGTAGTAGTTCTGTGTGACAAGGGAAGTTCCTGGCCTGAAAATGTGAGTGTAACGAACAGGCAGGCTGTGGCTCTGCCTCCACAAAGACTGAGTTTTCCTTTCTCCATGTTCAACTGGAAAGAGTTGTGTTTGAAATTTTGTCTACAATTTACCCTTACTGTATTGCACCAAGTATGATGTGTTTTCACTCCAAGATTGATTAAGTCATGAGTCTGTAGGTTCACATATATTTTTTTATTGTGTTTTCCTTGAAGCCCAAGTACATGGAGAGCCAACATTAAAAGTGAAGTTGTAAAACAGCTCATTCTATTCAGGTACCTCCCACAGGGGCTTGAGGGGATATTGCCACCTGAAGTCTTGGGTACTGGCCTGACAGCTTGTGACTGGGTTAACCAACATTTTGTAGGTGTAGCTTGATTTACAACCCTAGAATATATTTAGGTTTTACTTTCCCAATATGTGTTTTGGAAACAAAATCGTTAAGAAAAAAAATCACTGTGATATGGATGACTTATACAGTCTTTATTGGGAGGGCTTTAATTTTATGTGGTTCATTCTTTAGCTGTCCAGGTTTGAAGAGTTCTCCAATTTGATGAATAGGTGCTACTTATTAGAAAAATTAACATCAAGAAATTAGGAGACATTTTGGTCATTTGGCTCACTTGATCAACTTCTGGGTTTCTTTTTACTGGAAAGTAACTTAAGGAAGTATGCTCTTTAATATTGAGAGATGCTGTTGGTTGGACAGAAGACGCATGGGCCACCTGTTCTTATTTTACCTCTCATTGTGAAAATGAATTCTGCGTCTCTACCCACTTTCCTTTGCCCTCCCCATTCCCACTCATCAGGATTAATGAGCAGCAATAGTATGCTTTGCTTTGTATATATCAGAGTAGATACAAGGACAATATAAATTTATGTAGAAGTAAACTATACTGTGAGTTTACTATTTTGTTGTAATATAATTATGAATGGTGATGCTTCCAAGACCATGGCCTACCCAGGAGACTGATCACAGACTTAGAGCTACTTGGACATGCATCACGATAGCAGTCTAGTCCTCAAGTGAGCCTGCTTGGTATTAGGATGTTTTTGTGAAACAGCTAGGGTTCAAGGAAAGGGAGTGTTAAGGATTTTAGCCTCATGGGTCTGGATTATTTGAGAGAAAGGGTTGAATCATAGAAATGTATAGCTAGGCCATGGATTGGTTAGTTCTAAAAAGCCCCTGACAAAAGAGGCCTGAGATTGTTATTGGCTCAGTGTGACATACATACTTATTTCAAGGGCAGGACCAGGAACTGAGTTCTTTCACTTTGCCATAGATCGTTCTTGCTATTTTACCACTTTGATTTGGTTTCATTTTAACACATTTTTTGCGGGAAACGAGTAAACTCGTCATATAGCTTTTTATGCCCGCTTACAAAGTGTTAAAATACACACTCCCTGAGAGATCACTCCATGTTGCTAGAAATAATATAACCCCAGCCTGTCTCAGAGAGTGCTGGGAATCCTCAACTCCTTCCTCCCCTGCCCCCATGTCTATTAAGCGTGGTCAAGGCCAATTCAAGAGACCTTTCTTCAGCATCTACTCTGTGCAAGGAAGGCACTGCTAGGTTCTGTGAATGATACAAGATGGATATCCAAGTAACCAGTGTTTCTCATGATTTGTTATTTATCTTTTGAAGCATCCATCCCCATATGCTCACTGTCCACTGACCACATACCCTGTGCGTGTTCCTGGGATCCACACTGGATTTAGGGTGGTGAACAGAACAGACATAATGCCCTGATATCAGGGCACCCTCTTTTGGCTAGACTTCTGTGATAGTCTTTTATGTGCTTGGCCACTTCCCTGATCCATTCCACCCATCACCACTAGGTTGATCTTACTAAAAAGCTCCTGCCTTCATGGGGTGCCGGATCACTCCTTCGGCCTGATAGTCTCACCTCTTTATCTTGTCTCCTGGGACTCTTTCATGTGAGCCATCTAGTGCATCCAGGGTGGTCCATTTGTCATGGCTTAAACATGCCTCATGGGCCCTCGCTCTGTGTCTCTGTTCATGCCAGTCCCTCTCCTGAAATGCCTGCCCTTCTTCTCCATTGACCCAGCTCATACCCACCTCTCAAGGCCCGACTTCATTAGTTCTGCAAGGAGACATCGCAGTTCATTATAATCTCCCCTTCCGCTAGACACACAACACTCACATTTCCTTCCCTGAAGTCTTCATGGGAAAGGTATGCTCAGAAAGCGGGCCACATGCTAAGAAGCAGTGGTTTTAAATTTTTGTGTCAGATACTCCACTGATAATATAAAGATAGCCCTATACCCTATTCCCAGGAAAATATACATATGCAAATATATAAATTTACATGTAAATACAGGAGATAAAGAGACCTTTTGAAATTTTCTGTGGATAACTTTGGGGGTTCATGGACCCCAGTTGAAGAAGCCTTCTTTTAAAGAGTCTTTAAAAGTTGTTAGTGTTTGTTCTTTCTTGCCTTTAACATATCCAGAGAGGAGAACAATTGGAATGTGATGTGCAAGCAGAAGTAATGTTTATTATTATCCACACTGAGTATCTGCTGAGTGACAGGGAAGGAAGAAGAACTGGTGTACATTAATTGAGAGGATATCTTTGTTTTGACCGATTTGGCTTTTTGAAAGTGACAGGGCTTTGTCATTGTCACTGTTGTCGTTTACCTTTTCACCATCCCCAAGGTCAGTTTTTCACAATCAGTTCAGGGCCAGGTGAGCTCCATTGCCCTGAAAACCACCACTTCCGCATGGACAGTCTGATTAGCCTGGGGCTTAGGTGGGAGAGAAAAGGCTGGATTTTTTCCTTATAGGAAAAAGGTCTGCACAAGCAGGTTTTTTTCTGTATGCATGCATTCACTCATTCATTAATTCATAGAACAATTGTTGAGTGTATTTTTTTTTTTAAGATTTTCTTGGGGAATTGGGGAAGGGGAATAGACAAGTTGCTGTCCTTTTTTTTGTTCTTCAGTCTAGCTGTGGAGGACGTCGCTTCACTGGCCCATGTTGGTATCATCATTGCGCTCTTCTTGGGTGAGGCAGATTGGTCGCCAGCCTCTGGATGGCCACTCACAAGCAGCTCTTGGCAACTCACACCGGCTGCCAGCTGCCCACGCTGGCTGCCAGCCACTCACTGTAGCTTATGGCAGCCCACTGCAGCAGGGGCTGCAGCTATGCCATCCCTGGGGACTCACAGCAGCCCAGTTCCAGGTGGAGCTGTTGTTCACCATCTTAACTGTAGAGGGCAGTGTCACTGGTCCTCATTTGGGATCCAAACTGGGGCTGCTGGCATTCCAAGCCAGCTCTTAACCAACTTGGCCAGCCCCTATTGAGTGTATTTTTAATAAAAGGTTGGTGCCTTTTGTTGAGATAGGGAACAATTCAGGTTTTTTTATTTTTATTTTTTTTTTATTTATTTTTTTTACAGGATGAAGTTATTTTTGTTGCTCCTGACTATTACCTGGGGTATTTTGTTCTCTTTTATATGCAGTGCTGTTTAAGTTGAACAAGAACAGGCGGAAGTGAGAAATGTTAATACTTCCGAGTCTATAAATACTGACCTCTGGTCACCCATCTTAACTTGTGTAGGGATCAATTGTGTGTGATTGTGGAGTGCTTAACCTTTATTCCCTTGCTTCCCGTGGTCTGGATAAAACCTGCAAAGTTGAAAGAGCTCCTTGGTAGGTGGGGCAGAACCCACCTTTTGCCTGCAGAACTCTTAGTACTGCCAGGAGGAAGTGAGTGTGTGCAGATTTTCATTATTTGAATTCCTTACCAAAAACTTAGGTTTTTAGTCCCTGACTTTAAAGACTATCTTAAAGGTATTTAAGGTTCCTTAATCTTTAAGATAACTGGAAGCAGGAACATATAGGCCTTGCTCCTTAAAGGTGGTTACAGAGAATCCTGAAAAACAGCTTGAAGGAAAGCAATTCACTGTTTTGGGGCTGACAGTAACCACATCAGTCATTCTGGCTCTTGCTGAAGCAGAGAACTCGTCCCTAAACCAAAGTTCCCGAAACTGCTGCTGGCAGCTAGACTATGACAAATTAGGATGCTCAAATTTCAAGAGGACTATTGCCCCAAATTGCCAAATTTGTAGACAAGTAAAGGAGACATTGCAATAAAAAAAAAATAACTTATGGAAGTGGCCTAGACAGCACCAATACTCCCTGGTATTTCACTGGGTAATCAAGTTATTTAGAGCAAAAGATTGATACAGTCTTTTGGTGTTCTGTATACAGTTAAGTAATTTCAGCAGTGAACTTGATGGTCTTCTTGAATATTTTAAAATTGCTATTGTCCCTAATTACAGCTTTAAATATTTTGAGATGATCTACTAAGTGTAGAGCAATATATATTTATGATACTAGTTAATTTTATGAAAAGCAGTATTACTAAATGTGACTAATTCACTTCCCACCCCCCATTGGCAAGCATTTTTTTGTTGTTGTTCTTTTGTGTAGCCCTGGAGTAGAGTAACTTCCATTTATTAGTAATATTTAAACTGTTTTCTTTGTTTAGTATTTTTTTTAAATTACTGCATCACTTTAACAACAATAGGATTCAGCTCCTGAATTGCCATGTTAATTAGCATTGTCATTGTCAAAATAGCTAGCCCAGGGAAAAGAATATAATTGCCCACTGGAGGGCTAGAGAAGAGAAATGCTTTGGATATTATCTCTCTCCTCTTAAAAAAAAAAAGTTCTATGGACTTTTCCCTCTAACAGTTTTTCAGAATTTGAAGTGTTTTCTCATATTTAATACTATCTCCCCTTCCCCTGGCTTATTAAAACATATACCATGTCCAAATGGTAATATTTTTATCTTTAATAAATTATATCTGATTTTTGTTTTGTAGCAATAAGACTAAAGACAATACTCAAACTTTCAAGGGTTCTCTGCTTCAGTAGGGGTGACATGTTTGTGTGACTCTTGTCAAAATGACTTTACCTCAGTGAACAATCTCATGGGACTATGCTTATTGTAAGCATATGTTTTTCCCATTGATTTGTGTCATGTGGACTGTCTGACAGCTCAAATATTGATGAGGGTGATGGGTTCTGGATGGTGATGTTTGGGACGATGGGGGTCCCGAGTCTTTCATTTGGTGATATTTGAATTTCACTGAGTGGGAGGAGAGAAGGAAAGTAAAAGATATGGAGGCTTCAAACAACCAGGTGATATGCCTGGGTTAGAGGTGTGTCAGGCACACTGGAAGTTTTCTAGGCAGTGGCATCTTGCTAAAATGAAGTACAGGTTTTAAAGAAAAAAACAAATGTAATCTGTAGGAAGGATGGTTTATGAATATGTAAGTGGTTGGTGCAGGAAGCACTGAAGAAATGTGATTTTTGTCTTAGTTTATACGCTCCTGCTCCAAGAGTGTCTCACCTGAAGCAACCCCTGAGAACCAGGGGAGCAGCTGAGAATGGCCAGCCCCAGTGTGTGTGTTCACTCCTGTGATTCTGGAACTTTCTTCTAGTCTCTCAAAAGTGTTTGTGGCATATAGTTTCCATTTTATAAATATAAAATGTACAAAGTAATGTATATTTGTTGTATAGAAATCCTTTGAAATGTTTGGAGATATCCCGAATCATCCCTGTGTAGGCAGTGGTCCCTAAACCTTTGTGCTCATTCACCTCATCGGTAAAAGTTCCTGAGCATGGCCCTCAGCATATTGATTCATAAACACACACACACTGCTCGCCCTGCTGTACTGATGCATTATGTACATTGGAAACCATGGTGGACAGACATTCTCCGTTACTTAACAGAGTTTAGAGAATGGCTAAAGAATGTATATGTAACATTTGTGGCAAAGTGGATATAAAATAGGCATGGATGCATGATTTTGGGTCAAGGGATTTCTTTTCTTATTTTTTAAGTTTATTTTTACTTTAAATGGGCATTTTTGGTTCGGGGAAGAGAAGAGTGAATAATTAGATGTAACCTTTATAAGAGCTCTTTTTTTTTTTAATTGGGGAATTGGGGAATGGGAACAGTGTTGGAGAATTGGGGAAGGGGACCAGCCAAGTTGTTGTTCTTCAATCTTAGTTGTGGAGGGCACCAGTTGCCATCTGGCTGCTGTCGGTAGCTCGTGGTCTCTAAGCTAAGAGCCCTTTTTAATTCTCTTTTTGGGATCACTTGCTCTAGAATGTTTTGAAAATTCCTGAAACATTTCACGGTACACTGATTGAATTAAAACAAGACAAGAAAGGCGGGGAGAAAAACCAAATAATGCAAATACAGGATGTATTGCCTGAGATTTTCAGCACCGATCTGAAACACATGTTTCAATAATTCCTGGTAACCTTGATCTCACCGATTATAATGACTGTCTTCTATTTGTTTATAACCTCCTGTTTCCAAATGTGGGGGAGGTGTACAGATTTATTTTCAGATATCTAAAAGGGGAGGGACCCCTCTCGGTATAATTGGAACCTACATTTCAGCTGCTTGGGGGCTGATGAGTTGGACATTGCCTAGAAACATTTACCTGCATCATCTATTTTGCAAACCCAAGAGCTAGCATCTTGCTGAATAAGGGCCTCGATGTAGAGGCGGCATTCCAGTGTTTATTTCTGGACCTATGAGTTACTTTAGCAGTTATTGTTAGTAGTTTATAAAGCCATATTTAAACTTGTATACTTGATTGTAAGATAGGTTTGAATTGTGCACTCTGTTGATTACTGTATATAAATGTGAAAATTCTGTATATTTGGTCTTAATGCTGTATGTATTTGATGTGTAAATGATAACTAATGGATACCAAATAGCTTTCTGTGAATGTCTTTATTCCAATTCGCTTCCCTTTTGCCAATTTGAATCTTTAAACATTACACCCATGGGGAAAATCTGAAATTTTTGCATCTAATATACTGTTAAGTGGTGGTCTCTTAGATGATTGGGAGAATATTTTAGTTGTAAGGCTCTTGTATAATTAGAACAGAGATAATGAATTTTTTAGGCATATAACTTTATGATAGAATTTCAAATGAATGCTTTTTAAGTGGAAGAGCAGGTCTTTGAATATGCTGTCTTACCATCTCCTGCTTTTACTCCATGCCCAGGGTGTCCCTCAGGGCACCCTGAAGGGTGATATCCAAGGGCAGAGAGAAGAAAAGGGGAGGGAGAAATCAGAACACATTAAGACCTTCTCTGTGGTAGCAAGACCTGATCATAGACCAATTTCCCCTTCAATAATTAGGGTATCCATTAGTCTTTGCACCTCTTCCATCAAGTAATTGCGATTCCCATTTTACAGATGAAGGAGAGGCTTAGGGAGGTATATTAGGGTAATGTGGCTATGATATGCTCAATAATATCTTGGGGTCAGAGATTCCCAGAGAGGTTTTGGAAACACAAATCTTATTACTAAGTTTTTTCACATATATGTGCATGAACCACTAATCTTAGCTGGGTGTAAGGGCATGTCGGGATCAATACAGACATTCTAGATATTTGAAATCCTACCTACAAATCTGACCAACTATTATTCAAATATTAGCTTCTTACCATTAGAGCAAATTACAATAAGGTAGCATCCAAAATCCCAAAATCCCCAAACCATGGGAATATCTATTTAGTGGAAAATGAGAGAACCCCCAATCATACATTCTAGAGATACTAGTTTGTTTTTTTATCCCTTTACACCCAGTTTCTCTCTTGACCTAATAAATCCCAAATATTCAGTGCTGCTGATTAACATAGTCCCTACTTGGAAATGCTTTGGGACACATCTATATCTATTTCAACTTAAGTTGGCTCCAGACCCATCTAGAACTTGTGTTGGAGCCCTGGACTCCAGCTTGGTGTCTGTCCCCTTAGGCAAGCTTTGCTCTCCTTGCTTTCAGAAGGCATCACAGGGAAGGGGGTGTATGCCTTTCCAACCTGCTGTGCTCTCAGAAGTGTTAAGAGAAATGTTTTACTGCCAGTTGTACTGAATATTCCATGACTTGACTTCATATTATTGTCCTTTTTTCCTTTAGAGGAGAGGCAAAACATTTGGTCTCCTGGCTCTCTCAGGGGCTGCCCGTTCTGTTTGTAGATGATGCCACTGTCAGCACCCATTAAACACTCCCCAGCTGGGCTGGTTCCCATTAGCAATAGACTTTTCTTTTAAACACTGCCAAGGGTAAAATAGCTTATCCTTTGGATGAAAGGGAACTTTGGGAAACAAAGAGGAGTGAGAACCAGCTTCCTTCCTCACCGTAATTACTGTGTTGCTGCCCTGTGTGTCTAAAAGTACCTGGTCTATTTTAATGAGTGTGTTTTTGTGTGAAGACTTAGGGGATCATCTCAGGAGAGGAAGTTAGGTTTGGAGGTTTGCCTACCTGGGGGTATGTTTGGCCTGGGCAAACACACTGAGTAACTCACGCTCAACTTGTATCCAGGTAAACCCTGATGAAAACGACATCACAGGCAGCCTCGAAATGGAGGGGGGAGTTGAAGAGAGGGCTGTGTGTGGAAGGAAGCAGCCCCACGCCCATCCCTGACCCTACTGTGTCCACGTGCTCACTGTGGAAGCACTGCTGCTTTCTTCACCCTCACAAGCCTCCCTCCATGTTAGCTGGTGAGTTCAAAGGAAAAGAGCAGACATTTTCAGGGCTGCTCAGGGATGACAAATACGCCAGATTTTGCTGGTGGCACCAGCATGGGAAAGGGAGTCAGAGGGGAGGAAGGACCCTGGGGCAGACTGTTGGGAAGTCACCCCTGTGGGCATCAGGAGGGTTTTGGAACAGGGGACAAACATGAGAAGAGTGAGTAAATAAGGTTTATGTGATGACAGCTCAAATGCAGGACTAGTCAGAGGAGGTTGCAGCAGAGCAGCTTGACCTAATCTTAGTGGCTCAGAGTAAAGCTAGAGGCATGAAATGGGGTAAGGATGGCGAGGTGGGGAGAATGGCCACCAAGCTCAAGGAAGCACTGAGACTCTTGGGGAGTACAGGGTGGGCGGAGATGATGAAGGAAATCCTGGGAGATTGGGGAATGTGGTGATATTGCTGCCAGATGCAGGGCATGTGGAAGAGGGGGAACTGGTTTTGGGGGAAAAACATGTGGTTCTAGCCACACTGAATTTGAGGAACCAGTAAGAGATGCAGGACTGGAACTTGTGAAGGGGGTAAAAGAGAAGTCATGGCTCCTGAAAGGATCGCTGAAGCAAATAAGCTAAAGAGATAATAAAAATTATTAGTACCTTGTATTTGTATAATGTTTGTCTTTAAGATCCTGTTAGAGTCAGTAATATCTGGACCATGTCACTTAGCATCCTCATATACAGAATGATAGTTCTTGCAGGTTGATCTTTTGAGATACCTTCCAGCGGAAATAGTGTTTCTTTCTTCCCTGAGGTTGAATGCCACTTTTCTGTAAACACTGATTCTACCTACTGCTGTGTTGATTCTCCTCATGCTGAAAAGAGGAGTTACTGACCAAATCAACTAGTAATAGCTAGTATCTATATATTAATTACCATGTACCATGCCCTGTGTTCTTAGCAACCTACATGCATTAATTCTTTTAATCTTCACAACCACCCTGTGAGATTAGGTACTATCAGTGTCACCATCATCTTCATCTCTAGCACCACCTTCATCATCATCATCACTGTCATGACCACCCCTAGTTTGCGGATAAGAAAACTGAGGCAAAGAGAGGTTAAGTCACGTGCTCCAGATCTCTGTGAAGTGAACAGAAAAGCTGCGGTTTAAATGCAGAGAGTCTAAGAGTTTAGTTTTTATACCACTGTTTAGCACTAGCTATACACCTTAAAAGGGATAAAGAATGCAAAGAAGTGTCATAAAAGGGTTAGAGTGGATGTGGAGTGAATCCGTGTCAGGGAGGGTCAAGGCTTTGCCGGGAGGCACGAGATCAGCTGCTTGGAGGCCGGTGGTGTGGGTTGCTTGGGTATATTTACCTCATATCTTAGGATCAGCTAAGTCAGTTCCTTTCTCCTTAAAAGCAGCTTCCACAAGTCACTGTGCAGCAGCTTTTCCCTGAGAATGGGGCTCTGGAAAACCACATAGACAGAGCCCCAAGGATGGAGCACTTGGGGAACCCCATCCCCAAATGCCAATGGTTGTATCCCCATTAAACATTTATTTTAGTTTTTGTCATTTTTGATGAGTATTTACTCCACAGGCAGGGCTCTCTAGCTGGCACATGTAGCATGCTTGATTCCTGGTACTGGATAACTTTAAGGGTTTAAAGCCCATAGCATCTGGAGACCAAGAGAAGACTGCACAGCCCACTTCTTCCATATCATGGTAAGCATGTAAGAAATGGTCATCAAACATCTGTTACAGGAATGGACAGGATCTCAGGTAAAAGACAAATCAAATTATAAATGAATATCCAAAGCTTAGGTCTGACAAGACAGACTGTACAAAGGCAACCAGTAAATGATTCATAGAACAAGCCACAGGTGACTGAAATACAGGGTGGTAATTTCTGTAGGCTCAAGCAGTTTATGCAATCCTCAGGGTCCCTCAATGGAATTATAGCCCCATAATTCAAACAACTCCTGTTTCCTTGACTCACATAAGCCATGGATCTGAGTCCCAAATCCTAATGGTTGGCACTGAGGTTTTTCCCCCCTTTTGGTCTTATGCTGCCCAGGAAATTCTTTTGTTAGAGCCTCTTGTGTTAGGTACATTCACTTACTCCCTGACTTGTTTCTATATTGTTTCTATGTGTTACAGGATATATAACTTATTAATGAGGCTACATATATTAGAACTTTGTGAATAGTTATATTTTGGGTCTTAGAAGTTTATTTCTTGTAACTATCAGTCTTTGCATCCCCTAGGAAGCAGAGTAAGGTTAGTCTATTAGCAATAGACTGCGTTAGCACTGGCACGTAAGGATTTAGCACGATTTCTGCATGCAAAAATAGGTGACATTCCTGGCAGGTAGAAGATAAGTCTTCTTCTTTTATCTTTTCTTCCTCCTACTTTTCCCTGATATAGGAATTTGAATTCATAGTAATATGCTAATGTTTTCAACCTTCTTTCCTATATTTTTTACATATATACAGAGGGTGTCAAAGAATGTATACACATTTTAAGAAAGGAAAAAACTATTTAAATTGTATTACTCGATATATACTGATAACAAAAGATGAATGCAAGTCATGTGTATTCATTTTGTTGGCACCCCTGGTATATTCAACTCCTACCTTAAAAGCAGATATGTCAGACACAATTGTAAAGTAACTTACTATTTTTTTTTTTATAACTGCTCCTACAAAGTCACTCTGTGGAGTAGTTTTTCCATTAGTGTTGGATGAAATTTTAGGTAAGCCTCATTGTTTATCTGCACACTCTTAGCCAGTGAAAAGCTGGGGATCTCTTTAGTCCCTCAAAACAGCTGCAGTTGTGGTATTAACATGTACAGTCAAGTGTGATAATAAAAGTTTTGAATTGCATTTAGCACTGAAGCTGCCCCCTGCTTTGCTTGGGTCTCCATCAGAAGGAGGGCATGGTACTTCTATTTCCTTGCTTCTATCGACTTCTCCTGCCTCTGTACCCCTTTTCCACCCTGTACACTCACTAGGCTAGCTACAGCTTCTAATCCTTCTTGGGTGCGAACAGAGGTAGAGAGGGGAGTTTAGAGGGCATGTCTAACTCGACTGCCACCTGGACGGTTGGAGATATTTGCAGATGTTCAAAGATGACTCTCTGTGCTCATTCCCACAGGCTTTTTGGAGACCTCCGTAGTATTGGGGGTCTTTCACATGCAGTTTCCATGACATAGGCAAATGCATCTCCTCTGGCCAACCCTTTATGACTGCCATGGCCCCTTGGTTGGAATTCTAGCACTCTCCCAAAAGTCCTCTTGGGCAAAGTCTCTTTAAGATGGTGTCATTATCTCTGTCTGTCTTTATGCTGAACTGTAGACCTCACCACTGAAATGTGAAGCTCTCGCCCACACCCTATTCACTAAGCTTGAGGGAACTGGAAGCTTCCCCTACCTTTCACTCTCCTCTGCCAAACCTGCATATGAGGTCTGAGACCTATTGTTGGTACCTATTGTCTTGGAGACTCAGGAGAAGGCAGAGTCCCAATTACACCCTGCAAATGCAGCATATACATGTGAATGAGAATCAAACACATGTTTAGGTGGGCTTGATGGTCATGAGTCTGTGGAGAGCCACTGATGTCCTCACCGAAATGAGCAAGTCTCTGGCATCTCTTCTCAGTCTGGGTGCAGGAGGCTCTTATCACAAGAGCTCTGCTCCAAGCAGCTCTGCCTTTTCTGTTCCTTCTCATGGGCTCCTGTTTCTTCCTTTCTCATTGCAAAATAAAAGAATGAAAAATTCTCTGTTAGTACAACTAACTGGTTAATCTTACTCTCTATTCTGTCTCTGAAGTGGGAGATTCTGAGGTACTCTGAAGATAACCCCTTAGCATGGAGGGATATTTCCAAATGTTTTTTTGTTTCCTTTTAGTAACCTAGAATGAAACTAGCACCCATCTATAAAAGTCAATCAATTGATCAACTGATATTTATTGCTCACCTTGTATTCTGTGATAGTGATTTGGAGGGACTAAATAAGATTATTTTTTAAATACAGGAATATATTACTATGTATACATGAGAAGATATCTGGCAAGTGGACCAGGTGATAATCAAGGGGCTGGATGGGAGATTGGCTAGTAGGAGCCCTTGTTTTTATAGAAAGCAAGTGGAATTTTGGTGGGAAAGATAAGTTATTAAAGTTTCTCATCTAAAACTGAAGGATAAATTGTTCCTATAGTTTTTTCCCATATTGTGATTCAGGGAAGTTATGATTTATTTGAGTTAGGCTTGTGTTTAAGATTAGGGTTAACCTAAGACATGAAAATAGTACAGTAAATTCATGCTTTTAAAGTCTGGGTGCTCTGTGCTTCTGTGCCTCTGGCATGCTATTGCCTCCTGCTGACAGCACATGCAAATTGCAGAAGCAGTAACCAGGAACAAAAACCAATCTTAAGTGCTGATTTTTTTTTTTTAAGATTTTATTGAGGAATTTGGGAAGGGGAACAGCCAAGTTGTCCTTCAATCTTAGTTGTGGAGGGTGCAGCTAGCACAGTTCCAAGTCCATTTGCCATCTGGCTGCCTGGCAGCAACTTGCTGCCACTCAGCTCAAGGTGCAGTGTTCAATCTTAGTTGCAGGTGGGTGTAGCCCACCATCCCATGCAGACTCTAACTGGCAACCTTGTTGTTAGGAGCATGTGATCTCACCAGCTGAGCCATCCTGCCACCTGTTGGCAGCTCGGTGGCAGCTCAGCTTGGGTGCAGCTCACTGGCCCATGTGGGAATCAAACCAAGGACCCTGTTGCTCAGAGCTCACGCTCTTAACCAACTAAGCCACTCAGGTGGCCCCTGAATTTGTTTTAAATTATAAATTTGTTAAAATTATACATGATGAATTACAATCATACAATGGGTGGAAAAGATTCCAGGTGCAGATGAGTTCCAAGTAAGGAAGGCCTGTGTGGACAACAGCGATTATCGATGGCCCTAGAGAAGATGTGGTTATGAGCTTCTCCTGGATGAACAGGTAGGTTTTAGGCAAAAAAACAACAGAAAGGGGTTCCATTCGATTGTAGGTCTTTGAAAGTGTACTTTATTTGATCATCTTTTCATTTTCATCACATCTAGCACAGAGCTGAGTACAAAATGTGTGACCTATAAATGTGTGTTAATAGTGAACTGTATAAGTGCTGGAAATAGTGAACTGACGGCTTGAATGCAGTGAAAAGGTCCTGTCATTAGGTAGTAAATGAGTTTGTAACTAGATCTGTGCAAGACTGTAGAGCATAGTGGATGCCAAGAGAAGGACTTTGGACTTTGTGTGGGATGCGATGAGGACTTTTGAGTGGAAAATTAGCAAGAAGATAAAGAAAGAGTAACCCATCAACAGTGTGCGTTAGAAGGGAAGAGCAGAGTGCCCTATACATTTATTCCTTCCTTTCTATTCATGTTGTTGCTTTCCATTTGGGTCCTTATTGCTTCTTGTCAGAACCTCTTATTAAGATACCTTTGATGACTCCTTACCTTCTACAGAATAGTCTTAACTCTTTAGCTTGCTTGTCAAGGGCTTCCAATATTTGGTTCCTAAATGTCTCATTTTCCTGCTGTCCTGTGTGATGCTTTCTCACATGAGCTGTGTTCTCCACCTAGACAACTGAGGTACTAAAAATCGTGTCATACCCTTGTCACCTTCATGTCTTGGTTCATGGAGTTTCCATCCTGTTGGCTTATCTGTGCTCATCCAATGCATTAAAGCCACACATTAAATTCATCCTTATCCAGGAAGTCTTCCTGTTCTGAAAAATGGTCCTTTTTTCTTACTTTCTGAAGCAATCATTGTTCATCAGTCCTTTGAACACCTATCATGTACCTACATGCTTTCCTATTCATTTCTTGTTGTATACCATATTCCAAACAGCACCTAAGTTCTTACATATATATATTTTAAAGATTTTTATTGGGGAATTGGGGGAGGGGAACAGCGTTGGGGAATCGGGGAAGGGGAACAGACAAGTTGCTTCCTTTTTGTTCTTCAGTCTAGTTGCGGAGGATGTTGCTTCACTGGCCCATGTTGGTATCATCATTGCGCTCTTCCCGGATGAGGCAGATCGGTCACCGGCCTCTGGATGGTCGCTCACCGCGGCTATTGGCAGCTCACACTGGCTGCCAGCCGCTCACTCTGGCTGCCGGCCACTCACTGTAGCCTATGGCAGCCCACTGCAGCAGGGGCTGCAGCCTACACTGTCACCGGAGCTCGCAGAGCCCAGCTCCAAGTGGAGCTGTTGTTAGCTGTAGAGGGCAGTGTCACTGGCCCTTATATGTGGGATCCGCTGACATCCCAAAACTGGAGCCTCTGGCATCCCAAAACCAGCTCTTAACCAATGTGCCACTCGGCCAGCCTACGTGAGTTCTTATATTTTTAAAATTCCCTCTGAGACTTCACTAATGTATGCTGTCCAAGGTGGGGACAGTGGAAATAGAGGGGAAGAGACGTGTACACAAGTGATTTTGAAGGAAGAGTTCACGGAACTTTGCTATTACTGACTTATCTAAACCCTTCCTGGAGACTTATTTTTATTTGCATGCTGTTCAAACCCTTGAAATAATGGGTTCCATATACACCATACTCCTGTGCAAAGAAATTCTTCCTTTCATTTGTCGTAAATTGCCCTTTATACTGATGATCGTATTTAAAGCATAAGGTCTACATGCCTTTTAAAGGTTAGGGCACTGTTTAGCCAGACGCCCAAATATTTATATTCTGAGACCTACAAGAGTGTTGTCTGATTAATACCTGTCTTCTTGGGAAAGCTGTGAATAATGTCAACATGAACTACATTATTCCTGCTAAAAATTCATCCATTTAGTTTAACTTGCATGAAACGACACCGGAACGTCAGGAACTGTTTGCTGGGTGCTGTTGTAGCTGATTCATAACGAATGGCAATGAAGTGCCTTCAGCATACCAAACGGGAGCATCAGCATAAACAGGAAATTTAGGGGCTCCTGGAAACCTTTAATATGTGATGAGTATAAAGGGAAAATGCAGTGTGTCTCAGAGAAATCCTCGTTTGGAAAAAAAAGACACCTTTAGTAATAAAATTGAATTAAGAGTTAAAACTATGTTATTTACCACATGCTTTACATTAATGCCAGTTGAAATTTATCAAGAATAGCTAACCAATAAAGTGGGTGGAGATGGAGCCAATACTAGATCCAGGAAGGGCTGGGGAATGGCACAACTTCTGCCTTCTTTTTTTACCTTTCTGTTTCCTCTTTTTCGATTCCTTCTTTTCTCTCTTGTTACCTGACTCTGTTTATGCTTTTACTTCCCTCGTGAGAACTTTTATTTCTCCTGGTCCTTCATCAGCGTCTCCTCTTTTCTCTAATTGCAGACTCCTTTCTCCCTTCCGTCCTCTTTACTATTGTCTGTGAGTATACCCTCCCTCCGCTTCAGACGTCAACCCTGGACCATCTAATTCAGTCTCTTATAGGAGAGACTGAACAGCTCAAGAGAAATCAACTCACTTGTTCAAGTCACCCAGAAAGTGATGGATAGGATCTGCCCAAGAAGCACCACATCTTAGTATTGAAAGGAACTGTAATGTCACCTATGCCATTCATCCAATACAGAAGCATTGTCTAAAATATTCAGAAATATTTAACCTGTTTGAGACTATTTCCAGAGAGGGTAGCCCATTTCCTTGTTAGGTATATTATTATATTGTTGGAGAATTCTGGTAGAAAGGTATTCTATTATTTTATAATTAATTTCCACCTGGCTGTGATTTTCCTCCACCTTTCCTACTTCTGTTTACTAGAGTTACAATGAAGGCTTTCTTTCATGTGCTTGCTCTTTACATATATGATGAAGCAATTGACTCTCTTCAGCTTTTTCTTGCCTACACCAAAATCCCAGTTCTGTTAATGGTTCTGCGTGTCACGTGGTTTACACTTCTCTCATCACTAAGCCCTCCCCTCGATGATCTCTAGTGAGCATCATAGGATGACAACAGATTTAGACACAATATTTCAAATAAATTTTAATGCACACAGACTGCAGTGTCATTATTATCTAGCATGATCTGGGAGCTTTATCAATTGATTAGTGCTCATCCCATTGTGCTCATATAATGTTAGCTTATCCTGAGATTAGATGCCACTGAAACCCTCAGGTTTCTTCCATTTAAACTGCCAAGTATCCAGATCTTTCCAGCTCCTCTTATCTGATTATGTAAATGATTTTAACATTAACTTAGGTCTTAATCACTTTTCCTATATTTGATCATTTTGGTTTTGTACCATTATTCCCCCAGCAATTGGGGCTCTTTCTAGGTTGGTGCCATTCGCCCACATCCTGCACTTCAACAGCGTCCTACTGGTCAGTAGCCAAGTTTAATCAATGTGTAAATTCATTTTGGTTGTGATGTAGTGTCCATATTGTTACAGTGATATCTGCCAGATGGAATGTTAGGGGATAGAATGTCACGTGGTACAGAGTGGAATGGAGTATACCTGGGCTTATATCAGTTAAGGTTCATTGGATTGCAAGCAATAGAACACTTTGTATCTCACAAAGCAAAAGGAAGAATGGGACAACCAACCCTCAGAATGGAAAATTCTGTGATAAGTGTTCATGATGTTTTTTAGAGATTGGTGACTCTTAGTCTTTGGGTCTTTCCATTGTCCCCTTTAAAATTCTTGGTGAAAAAGTCTCATTGATCTAACTTGAGCTCCACCTAGGTCCCTGGAGCTATCTTGGTTTCTGCCCTTCCACTTTGCTCTGGGTCATGTAGTCAGTGGTGTTAAGTTTTGTTACGTAAACATAGGGTCACCAGGATCCAATTCCTGTGCCCTGGACTTCCTACAGAAGGAGAAATAGAAGCTAGTCAGTCTCGATGATGCTAATAAATGCCATGGCAACATGGAAGGAAAGCGCCAAAGGAAGAGAGTATGTTTACTGGAACATATGAGAATGCAGCCTCATTAGTATATAAATAGAACAAGGTTAGGGCAGCAAAGTGTCTCAAACAGCTACACAGTGCAAAAGGGCAACCATGGGACTAGTGAGAGGTTTAAAGACGCTGCAGAATGTACTTAAACTGTAGGAGTGATTCTGCAATAATTTGCTGCCTTGTTTGCTCATCGAATAAATACTTATGTGTTTACCATGTGTGTCATTATCATAGGAGCTAGAGAAACCATGGTGAATAATATATGTGGCTACTGAACACTTGAAATGTGGCTAGTACAATGAAGGGGCTTTAATTTTAATGAATTAAAATGTAAATTTAGTTAGACACACATGGCTAGTGGCTACCATATTGGACAGTGCAACTTTAGGCTAAGAGACTGTAGGTGGGTAAGTGATGCAAATAGATATATGTTTAATGATTCCTCCAGTGGAGGAGTCATTAATATAAAGCTGTATCTATGCAATGCTAGGACAATCAATCAAGTAAGAAAAAAAATAATTTTGTTGATTGATTTCTACATAGACCAGCCTTAGCATGAAAACAGTGGTCATCTTGAAGTTGAGGATGCTCAGAAAACAGGCTTTTCTAGCACGAATACTCATGGGATCAGAATGAACGCTTCTTTAAATCTCTACTTCAGTAATAGTATTAGTAGCCTTTGTATTGTGATATATCAATAAAAAGGTTATAACAAATAAAATACTGTTTTATAAAGCCTCCCCTCTGTCCTTAGGTTATTATGTTGCATTTGTGTAAGATTTCTGAAATTTTGTATATATATTAAGAATGTAATAATTTAAAAAAAATCCATCTTGGTTCATTTATCTGTCACTAGTTAAGTTGCAAATGATGTGGATGCTAATGGGGAAATCTTAAATCTTTCATTAGCACAGGGTAGTCTCCAGAGAGACTGTGACTGCAACACACAATTTGGATATATTCCAAGTTAGGGAGGATATCTTTCAATATTTCTAAACACAAAACCAATCCTTTTAGCTCTTGAAGGGCTAAGGCCTTGTCTGGTGCAATTGGGGATGGGACTTGGGCTGCAGTGGGGGGCACAGCATCTGTTCCCTGCCTGGGCTTCTCAGTGTGGGTGGATTCATCCTCTCCTGCTCCCTGGAGCCCAGTTTGTTTTCACGGTTGATCTAGTTCAGGATTTCATGATGGACCTAAGCCCCTGACCTCGCTACTCTAGAGAAGATGTAACCCAAAGGACTGGTCCTGGAATATTTTATCTTACTAGCTCTTCCCCACCCCCACCACCCTTGGTTGGCCCAGGTTTAGGCCAATAGTCCAAATCCAGATTTGTGCCATTGGACAAGTCAGACCTTTTGCTGTTTCTCCTCCTTCACCTTTTCCTCCAAGGCTAAGGATACACCCAGGCTTCCTTTGATCAAGTATACCAAGCTCCGGCCAGAACTAGACAAATGTCCAGACACACTGGATAGTTGGGAGCAAGCAGAGGTGCAGTTTTTCCAGGTCCTTTGCAGAGGTGAGCTGGGTTTTTGGACACCATGAATAACTTCCTTCCTTTTGCATGAGTCTAGTTTTGGAAACTGGCAGGGCAGTATACCAAATCACCCACAAGAGGGCAGCAAATGATTTCATTTGTTTCTTTTCCACAGAGCTTCTGTTTAGTCAAGGAATAAAAATTTGATGCTGATGGGAGGAATGGGACCCGGGTTTCATTTCCCTGTACAGCTTTCTTTTGCACATTTCCCAGGTATCCTTGTTAGTACAGCTTAGCGCTGACGTGTGGCACGTCCGGGCTGGTAGTCCCCTGGCCCAAGCATGTGGGATGGGGAGGCCGGTGGGGACCAGGCTTTCTCTTCACTCAGTGTTCAAGGTCAGGGTTTATTCCTTAGGAGAGGACCATCACAGCTATATATATATATATATTTTTTTTTTTTTCCTTCAGCTTCCCCTCAGACTGTGCTTCTGACCAAATTATCAGACCCTGTTTAGTTGCTAATTTACCTATATAGGAGACTGAACATGGTTGGGATGTACTGAGGGCAGAAGTCTTTCTCTCATTGGTCATCTCAAGGAATGCCATCCTGTTGGTGAATGGAGTGTAATTATTCCTGTGTTCCCACTGTATGAGGCAAAGACAGTGTGAGCACAGGCTCAACTGTGAGATTGGTGCTAGACTGGCGTCCTTTGCTCACCTCCTCTCTGTGCCCTTTTCTCACATGGTAAGGGTTTCCTACAGTTTCCAAGTAGAATCGGTTATTAATAGTTATTAAGCTCCTCTACTGACAAGTCACCAGGTAAATAGATGCTAAAAGGATCATGAAATGACACTAAAAATGACAACTTATTTATTAAATGTTTATTTACTATTTATGTTTATTTATGTCTGCTCATTTCATGAGATTTAATGAGTCCTGAAACAAACCCTCTTGAATTAGATATTATTCCCAATTTGCAGATGAAGAAATTGAGGCTGTGAGAAGTTAAGAAATTTACCACTTAGCTAGTCAATGGGGAGGCACAGGAATTTAAACCCAGGACCTTAACTGTGATGCTATGAGTATGCTGATTTTCTGCCTAGAAAGGCCTTTAGTCTCAAAGACGCTGTCATTTAATGCAGTGGTTTTCCAATGTGGGTGCACATTAGAGTCACATAGGGAGCTTTTAAAAATCCCAGTAGCAGGGGCTTATCCCCTGCTAGTTAAAGCAGTGTGTGTGTGTGTGTGTGTGTGTGTGTGTGTGTGTGTGTGTGTGTGTGTTCCCAGGCAATGGCATTTTAAAAAGTGATTCCTCTGTGCAGCCAGAGTTGAGGAGCCCTGCTCTTGTGGAAGGGAAGGGATGGATGATGTGAATCCAGGCACCAAAATGAAGAAGGAGTGTATGTGTTTTTGTTGGGATCACCTGTCAGCATTCCTCACCCCTCTACAGCCGGCGGTTGACCATTTCTGTCAAGGGGAGCACCTGTGTGCTGAATAAGCTCTCATTTGGTAACGGTTATAACAACAAATACTTTTTTGAGTGCTTGCCCCTTGTGAGATAGTTTTAAATTTTCACCTGTATGAACTCTATTAATCTTCATGCCAATCTAATGCAGTGGGTCCTATCTTTTCATCAAGTCTAAGATGCTATGCATTCTAAGATGCACCATTGTTTTATGTACACTAAGAAATAAAGAAAAACACTATGAATTAATTGTAAGTCCCCATAACTTATGATTTGTTTTCTTTTTTCAGAGATGTTCATATGTGAGAAAACATGCATCTTAAAATTAATAAAACATGGAGGTGTTATTTCCACTTATTGATGAAGAAACAGAGGCAAAGAAAGCTTAAGTAACATGTCCAAGATCGCTCAGCTTAAAGCATTATGAGCAGTTACCATGCCATCAATATTCTTCCTAAGCATAATTTTTAATGGCAACATTAAGTTTCATATAAATATACCCTAATTACTTTAATCACTCCCCTAGTTTTAGTTGATTATATCTTGATGTAGGTTTTTATATGTGTCTTTTCCCAGGGCATTGCCAACCATACATTATGCACTGACTATTTTACAGCCAATAATTCAGTTAAATCATACCCACTGATTCTCCATGTGTCTTATGTGCAGTGGATGCTGGGATATTGTGGGCCTCTTGTAGAGCAAACTCTTCATATTGAACTCTGTGGATGGTGGGATGCTGGTTGGCTGCACTTGGCTGGTTTTATCATCCCTCATCTCTAGTCCTTCAGCCTCAGACGAGGCCCTCCCTTTGCACTCGCCCAGCTGCTCTCTGAGACCGAATGACTAATGGTTGTGTAGTAAATCAGGCCTTGGATGCATTGCTTTGCTTCAGCATGGGGAAGTGAGTGGAAATTTATGACCTGATGGGTGAGCATATTCAATGATCAGGAAAAAGTTGCTGGGGCTTTTTGATTCTGGGAGATCCAACCCTCTTCATTGCAAGCACCTGTAGACACCTGTGAAGAATAGAGCTAGGGGGAAGACAGAGACTAAAATCAGGACAGAATCACCAAAACAAACAAACAAACAAACAAACAAAAACAAACAAACCCCTTTAGGGATGTTAATAAAAAGAGAGAAGACTCACGAGGGCCAAGTGGGTGTAAGAATAGGAAGAATGTAATGCAGCACAGACTCCTCAAACTTTTATATGCAAGGAAATGACATGGAGTTCCGGATAAAAAGAAGACTCTTATTTTCTAGTTTAGGGTAGGGTCTGAGTATCTGCATTTCTAAAAGCTCCCAGGTCTTGCTGATGCTGTCTGTCCAAGAAGGATCTAGTGAAAATGAGAGAAATGAGAAAAGTTTTCAGGATGGGGAAAAGTAAGTGAAGGTTGGAGGTGGTGCCCAAAAGTACTGTCAAAGGAGTCACTGTTCTCTGAACTGCTCTTACCCGCAATTCTCTACTAGGACTATGAAAGATGGGGAGACAATGCCCTCCCAGAAAACATGTGTGTGGGAGGGAAATGTCTCAGTGTTTGTTTATTTATTTGGTACAATTTGGTAAGTTGAATTCAGATATTTTCCTTTCTTTTTTTTTTTTTTGAGGGCAGTGTCACCGGCCCTCACATGTGGGACCGAACCGGGGCTGCTGGCCTTCCAAGCCAGCGCTTATCCACCGCGCCACTCAGCCGGCCCCAGATATTTTCTTAAATATTCCCCACTCAACACTCCCCTTCTTCTAGTGCATTGGGATTCCACTTTTCTAGCATCACCTGTGAAATGGTCTCAGAGAGATTCATTATTTGGGGAAATAGGGAATTTGCTAATTTTGAAACTGCTTTGAGATTATGGGCAGATGCCGTCATAGCCCAAAATTCATTTGAAGATCAAAATGATGTTTGAAGACCTCAGATAGTCAACAAAGATGAGAATTACTTGAAAAAAACCTATCTCAAGACTATGTCCCATTTAAAGCTATTATTTATTTTTATTTTTCTTACATGGCAAGACTTTGATTTTCTCATTTCTATAGGGTAACCATTCTAAATAGTGTGAGGTTACTTCTTTTTCTAAGAATATGCTTTTAGTCTCCCAATAAAATCCTAGGAGCACTTGATCCTGGCTGAATAAGGGGGAGATTATACCCAGAAACCAATAGTCTCCACTGTACCTCTATATGGAGGTTTGGGTCTCCATTCCATCTGAGATAGAACGGTGGCTCAGGACCACCATTACCTCCATGAAGAGAACTGTGTATAGATTGTAATGGGAGGTTAACATTTCTGTAGATTTATGACTTCCAACCAATCCCAGCCACTGTTCAGATAGACGGTATTTCCTTTGATCACATCCCTTCAGTAATAACATGGGAGATAGGGTCAGGGTACAAATAAATGATACCACTCAAATTCAATTGGTGATTTTTGTGTCATGATAGTGATTTCAGGTGTATACTCCCAAGCTCTATGAAATGGACTGTCATGTCTTTTGTGTGTGGGAACTTTGATTTATAATACTTGTTTTCCAGATAATTGTTTTCCTTAGTCTTATATTACTGCATCCCTGGGATGCTAATATTGTATCTAATATTGTATCTTCTTCTTTAAAGTGGTCCAGTTTAGATAAGGAAACATGAGTTCAGATTCTTTTTTTTTTTTTTAAGATTTTATTGGGGAATTGGGGAAGGGGAACAGCGTTGGGGAATCGGGGAAGGGGAGCAGACAAGTTGCTGTCTTTTTGTTCTTCAGTCTAGCTGCGGAGGATGTCGCCCCACTGTTGGTATCGTCATTCCGCTCCTCCCGGATGAGGCAGATCAGTCGCCAGTCTCTGGACAGCTGCTCACAGTGGCTCTTGGCAGCTCACACCGGCTGCCAGCTGCTCGTGCTGGCTGCGGGCCACTCACTGTAGCCTCTGGCAGCCCACTGCAGCAGGGGCTGCAGCCTTCACCGTTGCCAGGGCTCATGCAGCCCAGCTCCAGGTGGAGCTGTTGTTCACCATCTTCACTGTAGAGGGCAGAGTCACTGGCTCTCATATGTAGGATCTGAACTGGGGCCGTTGGTGTCCCAAGCCAGCTCTTAAACACCGCACCACTAGGCCGGCCCAGTCGTCATATCATTTAATTCCTTCAGCAGCCCTACAAGATAGGCATTATCATCCCCATTTCCCAGTAGAGGAAACCACAGTTTGGAGACAGCTAGCTTTAACAGTGGCAAAAAATTAATTGTATTGGTTTTCACCTCCAACCTCATCCATCCCTTTAGTTTCTTTGTCTTACCCTCAACCCTGCTTTTCCCTTTGGAATAAAGAAAGGGTAAGAGGAGAGGAAGGAGGAGGGGCAGAAAAAGAGGATAACGTTAGTGGTTCAAGTTAGGAAAAGGACTGTGCAGACTCAGAAAGTGGAAGTGAATGGCATAAAATTGCTCTATCTTGATCTTCTAGGCCCTGACACACATATTTTCATGGAAGGAGACAACAAGTGACCCAGCCAAATTATTTGAAATAACATGGAGGGCAGGGGTGGAGGACAAGCTCCCTGGAACAAGCTCTCCTTGGCCTCATTGCCTGCACCAAGGACACTGGTGTGGAAGATGCAGGAACCTTCCATTAGTTTAGGGGCTATGCTCCTATTCTCTAAAGACAGGCCAGTGGCTATTGTTTTATTAACATTCAGAATTCAGACAGTTTTTTCACTTTTTTTCAGTACAGGGGGTCATCCTTTGGGGGAAGTGCTTCCTTTCCTTTGTTAAACCTACATTCTTCCTCAGAGGTGAGGATGCTGCTGCAGGGGGCTTCAGAAAGCTATCACATGAGGCAGGCACCACAGATTCTGGTTCTGGAAAGTCGAGTCCTCCTTCTGGAATCCTCCATAGAGGCTCTGGGTTTGCAAGGCAGTGACCTCCCTTCTTTGAAACTGAGGTGATCTGCTAAGCAAAGGCAGCACCATCACATCTTGCTGATGCTCCAAGCAAACATCAGTAGCAAATGATCCTCTTAAGCAAGTGCAAGTGGCTGCAGGCAATGCTGGGGGCTAAAAATACGGAATGGACTAAGACCAAAACAGCTGCTCAACCTCAATGCCACTGTGTTGGAGGAGCCCTTTTGAATACTGATGTGGGGAAGGTGCCTTAGAACTGGCAGGCTGATGGAGTGAGAGAAGGGTCTTGATTCCTTATGAGCAAACCGCTCAATTCTTGGGGGGCCAAGTCTGTGACTGCAGCTCTTTGGCGATTCCAGCTCTTTGGCTTTATCTTTCCAGTTAGAGAGAAACTCAGCCACCGAGGTCAACCTGGACGAGGGTATAACAGGGCTGGACCTGAGCTGGAAAGGGAAATGCTTTCTGCCTACTCTGGCTCTTTGATTTCAGCAAGCGTTATTCCTTTGAATCCAGTGGACCATTTCCCATCCTTGTCAATAGATGGCAGAAGTCCCTGCTACTCAAGTACATGGTTTATGTTTTGATTTTGGAAAAGAGAACTCTTGGATATTTTTCACACAATCCTTGCTCAGTCTTAGCACTCTTGTCAGCAGTTTATTCTCAATCACAGGAATTCCCTTTCCAGATGGATGCCTGGGACAGGGCTCTCTGCATGAAAAGGCTGGTGGCACTTGATTTACTAGGTTATTAGTCACCCGAGGTTACTATTGTAATTGGGACGCATAGAAGTGGGGCCAAATGAGGATTCAAGCTTCTTAACTATGGAGCTATTAGTCTGCGGGGTGGAGGTGTTTTCACATGACTGTTGGAATGGTTTATGGGATTTGATGTTTGCATTTTTATGGAATCCCATCTTCTTTTTCTTCACTGGAGTCAGTAGGGTCTTGTTTGCTTCCTGGGTTGTCTGATTTTCAGCCTTTGTTGTCGTCTCTCCCCAGAGCTGGGTCTCCCTGAACAGCTCTGACTTGGGCTGGAAGACTAATCTCATTTCCAAGTAGGAGAGATTTAAGGAGCTTTAGGCTTCAGCATGAAGTGGCCCTTGGAGCTTGTACAGTCTTGAGCTCAGTGCTCCAATTCTGCTAACTGAAGTGTGTGCCAGCTCTGAGCCATCTTACTCTATGACTTGCATCTGAGAATTGAGCTTCTGTGTAGTATACAAGACTCAAATGTTTTTGTTGTTGTTTTGTCACTGAAGAGTTGAATTTTTGTGTTATTTGCTTGCTGTAAATTATCGTTTCAACAATTTTCCATTTATTTTGATTTCTCCAGGATACAGGTTCTGCTCTTATTAGATTCCTCCTTGTTCTCACTTCCTGAATACCTTCCACCTGCTGATAGATCTCTCTGCTGCTGCCTGCCTATCAGGGCTGCTGAGTTTCTCCTGTGTCCCTCATATCCCCTGATTTGCTGCCTGTATAGGTAATATGCCATCTCTTTTTAGATTCTGACAATGAATGGCCATTCATCCACTGACCCATCCATCCATCCATCCATCCATCCATCCATCCATCCATCCATCCATCCATTCACCCATTCATCCATCCACCCAGGAGTGACTGTGTACCTACTGTGTACCAGGCATTATCTTCTGTGACTATACTCGTTAGAGAACATGTTGCACCTGGCAGGTGGTGTTTCCTTCCAGCACTTATAACTAGACCTGTCATTCAACTCCATTGAGTGGATCCAGGCATGGGATGTTCTTCCCCGGTGTCAAGCCCTTCTAGCTGTTCTCTCTAGTTGTACCTTACTGAGATTTCTCATTTGTTTACATATGACAGAGTTTTCAGTTTCATTGAAATTTCATTCTTTCTTTTATGAAAATACTTAGTTTAAAACTTGAAATTCAATTTTTACTAACTCCATGGTATTCCTTTGATTTTATTTATGAAGAATTAGGATCTGGTCAATGTAAACATGATTCTATTGTTTCATATATGTTGACATTCCTTCTACATTATGTAATTAATTCATATTAATTCCACTCCTACTTTTGTCTTGATAAATTTCAATGTTGTGTTCTTCTGAGAAATTTTGTCAAAATCTTTCATATTTTCAAGATACCTATGAATGGAAAAACAAGGTGACAAAGAATAAATGTCTTGCCAAGTTAGGCAACCTCAGAAAGTGACAAGACTAGAGAGAAAGCCATTCAATACTCTCTCTTCAGACTACCTAATAGGTAATTACTGTTCAGCTTTTCAAATAAATTGTGTAAAATGATTTCTTTTGAAGTGGTAGATTTGTTCTACAAAAACAGAAAAATGGTAAGAAAGAGTTAAACAATTAAGAAGACATAATAAAATTATTTGGTTTAAAAGAGGATGAAAAGACATTTAATAATCTGAAAATATGGTAAAGGAATTTTTAAAATTTTTTTTTGGCTGAGCCATCCTGCTACCTGTTGGCAATTCAGCGGCTGCTCAGCTCAGGCTGGGCATCGAACTGCTGTTGCTCAGAGCTCAGCTCACACTCTTGAGTGAGCTCTTAACTAACTGAGCCACTCAGCTGGCCCCCCCTTTTTTTTTTACTTAAAAATTAGTGGCATGTGTAATAAGTTAGTCCAAAAGCAAGTTCTAAATGCAAATTAAGTGTCAACTCAGTGAACTGATAGAATACATGAATATCTCAAAGAGAAGAGATTGGTCGTTTCTGAGGAAGAGTGTTCAAATATGGGTGCTGTTCTCTGAACGGTCAGAGGTTCCAGGATACGGGTGGAGACATAAAGACTAGCAGATGCCACTGGAATCCCAGACACTTTCATTTACGCTTCCAGACAGTGTGTTCTGAAGGAGCACTTGAATCGTTCCTCTGGGCAAAGTCCTTAGATGTGGTGGCGGAAAGCCAGTCTTATTATCTCCACAGTCCTCCTTCTCTCTCTTAACTTTGTAACAATTCACTTGATTCCCAAATGAAATGTTGCTCTCCCGTCAGAGCCTTTGATCTGGCATGTCAGAGTCACATCAGATTGCGTCACCTGCTCTCTCCTCTCCTTGCCGTATCATCTTACTCTGTTTCTTCTGAAATGCGTGTCCCTTCACATTTGGATGATTATGTTTGAAAATGCTGCCTCGACATTTTCCCTATTGTATCCTGTGTCTTGTATTTCCACTCTCTGTTGGAAATGAGAATGCACAGTTAAAAGAAACCCAAACATTTTAGTTAACAAGACAGGACAGAATCCTTCCTATGTGTGCCATGCACCGGAGTACATCTGAAGAGATACCCTGAAACAAAAAAAGCACTTCTTTAAAGCAATGCATGTAATTCATTTAAAGTAGTTAAATTTTAAACAATAAAAACAAAAAGAAAAATAAGTAGTTAAATTTAAAATTTAAAAAACTCTAAATTTTGCATAAACTGATTGGCTTATTCTCTCCTACTTTGTTGCAAATTGTTAAGAACTACCTGCTAAATTATACAGTTCTCTCTGTTCTTTATTATAGCATGGTACATTTTATTTATATGGGATAGTATGACAGTATGTTATATGTGACTTAAGCATGATCACAATCATCTGGACCATCAAATGTATAGTTCCTAGTTTCATCAAATTTATAATTATAATAGGTCCTACTTATTCAGCACATACATATAAAATAGTGGTTTTCAAACTTGGGTGCACCTCAGAATCACCTAGCTAGCTTTTAAAAATCCCAAACTAATTAAATGAGAACCTCAGGGGGTGGGACACAGTCATCAGTATTTTTTTTAAAGTTTCTTGGCAAGATGTAGTCAGGTTTGAGAACCAGTGATATTCAGGCTTGCTACTCAAAGCTTGGTCTATGTATCAGCAGTACAGGTATTACCTGGGAGCTTGTTCGAAATCTTGAGCCCCATCCCAGACTTACTGAATCAGAATTTGCATTTTCTCAAGATCCCAAGATGTTTCTATACGTACTTTAAAATGTGGGAAGCACTGATGGAAACAGAGGGGAACGCCGCTAAGCACTTTAAGGCCGTTCATCCACAGTTTATTACCCTTCTACAATGTGCTGGGCGCTGTTTTACGCTGAAATCCATCATTACCTGGCAAGTGGAATTTGTGCATTATTTTATGAGGAGATTGAGGCTTGGGCAGGCTAAATATCTCAAAAGAGGCTCAGACAAGATTTGTATCCTGGCCTGTTACTCTATAATACAGCTCTTTCTACAATACCAAGCTCCTCCTACGTATAGTTCTTAGGTGTTTTCTACAGTAAACAAAATAAACAATGCTTCTTGAATCTTTACCCTATTAATAACATCTTCAATCTCTTTATCAAGGACAGAATTAAAGGTAGGATTTCCTGGTGAAGCATGTCATTCCTGGCAGAGAAACATAGGAAGGTGATGAGCTATTTTGTTAGTCACTGATGCAGAAGGCAGGAACAGGACAAAAATATTCCCCTTTGGTTATGAGTGAGTCCCAGGGGACACACTGAATATTCATTTTAAAGAGGAAATATCCTCAGTTAGTTGTGTGGGGGCTCTCATGTGCCTGACTGCAGTAACTGGTCCAGAAGAACCAGAATTGCCTGTGGGGTAGCTTCCCGTAATTCAACATACATTCTTGTCATCTCGCTCAGCTGTTTGCCTCAAGGGCATCATTCTGGGGCTGCATGTTCGAAGATTTTTGTATAAGCAATTCAGGGGGACTCTAGTAGCTAGGATGTGAGGGATATTCGATATGACTGAAAATGTGCTCAGCAATGTATATTATGTGTACTGATAGTATTTCAACTAAACAACAGTAATGATCTGCCAGTGTGGCTCTCTTCCACAAATCTAACTCTTGACTCTCTTGTGTCAGCTTCCTTCTCAAATTAGAGTTGGTTTTAGTGGGACATTTCTAAGATATAGTAAATGTAACAAGATGGAATAGGTAAAAATAAACCCTACTTTTTAACTTAATTATAAGTCCATTTCCTGTCATTAAAAACCATAAACATGCAACAAGCTTTTCAAAATGATTGTTTAACATTCCAATCTATTAATACGTCATAATTTACTTCACCATCATCATATTTTTTTTTTAAAGATTTTATTGGGGAATCGGGGAAGGGGAACAGGCAAGTTGCTGTCTTTCTGTTCTTCAGTCTAGTTGCGGAGGACGTTGCTTCACTGTCCCATGTTGGTATCGTCATTGCGCTTTTCCAGGATGAGGCAGATCAGTTGCCAGCCTTTGGATGGTCGCTTACCATGGCTATTGGCAGCTCGCGCTGGCTGCCAGCCACTCATGCTGGCTGCCAGCTACTCACTGTAGCCTATGGCAGTCCACTGCAGCAGGGGCTGCAGCCCACACCATCGCCAAGGCTTGCACAGCCCAGCCCCAGGTGGAGCTGTTGTTAGCTGTTGTTCGGATCCCATATACTTTGGCTGCCTCACTTTTCTCTATTTTATATGAACATTTTTTCCCCACAAACCTTCATTCATAGTTTAGATAACTTACTTAAGATGTGTGTCCCAAGTGGAGATAGTGAGTTAGAGAGTATAAACAATACAATCAGAAAGGGAATGTATTAACTTACAGTGAAAAAGGTAATTATCAAAAAGACACTCTTCAATATTCTCTCCTTGTTATAGAAAAGTATAGATCTCTTGAAGGCTCATGATACATGGCGTAAAGTTGCTTTTCAGAAAGTAAATACAAATGTGTATTTGCATTTTGCATCAGAGTGGCATTTGAACACCAACTGCCCCTATGCGGCTTGTGATGGAGGTGATGTGGCCGGAGTTCACCCTAGCTCTGCCACTTCTGAGCTCTATAATGTTGGTGACCATCTGTGGTTGCTGTTTTCTGCAAAAAAATTCAAGTTATTTAGCAAAAACAATAATTCCAAGAGGGAAAACCAGGCCACAGACACAACTAGGTCTAGTGGACCCACTGCCATCAATAAGACGTCTCCTTTCTCAGATCTTTTGTCTCTTTGGGTTCATTTTCAGGTGTTTTTTTTTCCACTTTGTGGCAAAAGTTATGCTGGGGTAGCTCTAAACTTAGATATTCCTGATAAATGACAATAGAGGATAAAAGATATGAAGTCCTCTTTCCTTATCTCCAGATCAATTCCTGATAATGGTTCTAATTGACAGTGTTTGTGTTACATATCCAATCCTGGATTACGTTCTGGGAAATGTATATTCTGATTGGCTAGCTAGAATCATGTACGCATTCCTGTGTTTGAAAGTCCACCAGATAGAAAAGGAAAGCTACCGAAAGAGAAAGCTGGAGGACAACCAAAAGTTAAATGTTGTAGAAGACAGACATCATTCTATGTGTGATTTTTCTGGGCTCTTGCTTCTTCAATAATAGAATTAAGGAATTGCATGAAATAATATAATGTCTAGGTTTCTTTTGAAAAACATTATTGATTTACCTGATTCTCAAAGTAATATATGTTGATGTAAGAATTGAAACAATACACACATTTATAATGTAAAGGAAGATGATCACCTAATCTCATGTTTTCTAGGTTTTTTTCTCCCATGCATTGCCAATATTTATTTTACAAAATTTTATCTGTTATTGGGTTGCTAGAATAAAATACCATAAAATGGGTGGCTTATAAACATCAGATATTTATTGCTCACAGTTCTGGAGGCTGGAAGTCTGAGATTGGGGTGTGAGCATGGTCGGGTGGGAGCCCACTTCCAGATTGCAGATTTCTCATTGTATTCTAAGTGGAATGAGGCTAAGGAGCTCTCTGAAGCCTCTATTATAAGACCACTAACCTCATTCATAAGGGCTCCACCCTCATGAGTTAATCACCTCCAAATGGTCCTACTTCCTAATACCATCACATTGAAAGTTAGGATTTCAACATATGAATTTTTTTGGGGGGAGGGCACAAACATTCGAAGCATTACAAATAGTATGTTCATTTAAAATATAAATATATGATGTCAAGTGACTCATCAAAAGGTTGTGTGAATTTATATTCCCACTGACAGTGATTAAGAGGGTTTGCTTCCTTATACTTACATCAACATGAAACAGGGTCAGTTTTCTTAATCTCTGCCAATTCAACAGATAAAATATATTTTAATGTTTTAATCACAATTACCATTGGCCAGATTCTTCTACTTATTTTCAAGGCTTGCCATAAGGTGATCCTGGATTATATAGTCAATGATCACTTCTACAATTTCATGTAAATAGGGTCAATATGGTAAAATTTAAAGGATTTTGAAGGGCAGCATATGGGCCACAATAGAATAGTACAGGACTGTACCAGAAAGTTCTGAATTTGTTAATTCATTCAACAACAATTTATTGAGCACCTATTATGTGTAAGGCACTATGTTTGGTGAATATATTGAATATGATAGATACAATTCCTGTCCTCTTCCTTAAGTAAGAGCAATTGATATTGCACAATTGATTCATAAAAGGAAAATAGGATTCATTTGGGATGATTTAAAATAGGGTACCAGACTTTGTCTGGAGAATTAATTAAACTTCTCCAAGAAAGTGACATTTCTATTGAAACACAAAAGATGAGTTGGATATAGGAGTGAGAGCAGAGAAACTTCCAGGTAGAGGGAGGCTTGTGGGAAACATGGTAAGGGCTGGAGTTGAGAGGAGCATGGTCCAGTTAAAGAAGTCCAAATTGGGTAGAACAGAGAAAAGTGGTCTAGGCTGTACTGGACAGGTGGACAGGGCCAGATCACAGGTGCCTATTAGAGAGTTTGGGTCTTTTCCTAAGGGCAGCGGGGAACTACATTAAGGTTTTTAAGCAATGGAATGACATGATTGTATTTGCATTTTAAAAGATCACACTAGAGGGAGTGTGGATAAAGGATTGGAGATGAGTAATACAGGAGTGTGTAGAGTTCATCAGAGGCTGTTGCAGTGGTCCAGGCAAGATAGGACAGTGCCTGGACCAGGTGAAGACAGTGGAGGTAGAGAAATAAGGAGATATGGGAGAGGGGTAGGACAGAGAATCAATAGGACTTGGATGCAGGGGCAGGAGAGGATTAAAGTGTGCATTTGATAGAAGACTTGCCTAAGTGACATTCAGAATCCTTTTTACCTCTGAGGAGATAACATTCATGAGCCCGTCATATACAGGGTCACACAAATTTGAAATTTTTTTGTTAGGAAATGCACTTGGCTCTAGGGAGAAAAAAGACAATCCTTTCACACAGGAGGAATTTTCAAAGCTAGGATAAAAATGATAATATTTTTATATTATTTTTTAAATATTTGAAGCTTATTTATTTCTAAACAACTTTATTAAGATATAAATGACATTCAGTAAACTACATATATTCAAATACTACAACATGATACATTTTGACATATGTGTACAACCATGACACCATCGTCACAATCAAGGGAATGAACGTATCCCTCACCCACAAACATCTCCTTGTGTCCCTGGATAATCCCTCCCTGCCACCTGATACCCAGGCAACCACTGATCTTTTTGTTACTATTTATTAATTTGCATTTTTTAGAGTTTTATATAAATGGAAATGTATAACATTATACTCGTGTGTTTTTTTTAAAAAACCTAGCTTCTTTCACTCATGAAGCTCATTTATGTACATTTTCTTTGTTGTTTTTTTTAAAGATTTTATTGGGGAATTGGGGGAGGGGAACAGAAAAGTTGCTGTCCTTTTGTTTTTCAGTCTAGTTGTGGAGGACGTAGCTTCACTGGCTTATATTGGTATTATCATTGCACTCTTCCTAGGTGAGGCAGTAGGTCACCCGCCCGTGGATGGCCATTCACAGTGGCTCATGGAAGCTTATGCCAGCTGCCACCCGCTCATGCTGGCTCCCAGCCACTCATAGTAGCTCATGGCAGCCCACTGCAGCCTTGCTACAGCCTATGCCATCTCCAGTGATTCACAGCAGCCCAGCTCCAGGTCAAGCTGTCGTTCACCATCCTAGCTGTGGAGGGCACAGTATCACTGGCCCTCATGTGGGATCCGAACTGTGGCCCTGCTGCTCAGAACCGATGCTCCCAAGCCAACTCTTAACCAACGTGCTACACGACCGACCCTACATTTTCTTATCTAATTATTTTAACAATGACCATATTATCATTAAACTGATATTCAAAGAGGCTAAGTCCCAAGGTCACCCAGGTAAATAGTGACAGTGAATGTCTAGGAGTCCACGCTTTCCCCATCACCACACACAGCCTGGCTGGGGCAACCCCCACAGTATGCACAGTCTCTGAGGTGCTTCATCGCAAAGTCATGAGTCTAAAAGGAGGAGTACAGCCATGTCTCATGGGGTTGGAGATTGGGATCATGACCTGGAGTATCTGAAGATGTGCTCCTTACCTCTTATGATAGTATACATGTGAAGAATCCTAGCGGCAGAGAAAACTGACATGAATGGCCTGAAGTTTTGTAGAATCTTCAGTTGTGAAGGCCACTGGAGGCCTGGGCTGGTAGAGGCAGAGGGATCAGAAGACACTGCAGAGACTGTGCTTTCTTGGTTTGGAAACAGAACCCAGGGCAGACCTGGGTTCAGTAGAAGCGGGGAGGAGAGCTCTGGTTGCCTACCTCTCCCTCAACCAGGGCAACTCTGTTCTTATCTATTTTGTAGATTGTGCTTCTGGGTAAGATTTCCTTTGATAGAAGAACTTTGTCCTTAAAAAATGTTTGAAAATTACTGCTCTGGTTTAATAGTCCACTTACAGATGAGGAAACTGAGGCCTTGATAAGGTTGCCAGGTACAGTGCAGGATTCACAATCAAATTAGAATTTCAAATGAACAGAAAATTTTTTTTTCGTGTAAGTATGTATCAAGTATGGCATGGGACATACTTATATTAAAAATTATTCATCTTGGGGAGCATTTGGGATCTTGCTTCCCAGCAGTTATCGTCAGTTTTGGCTCAAATAAACTCTTATAAAAATTTTAAAAACTTTTTTTTTTTAACTTGACAATGCTAGGCCTAGAGAAGATGATTACTCTGCCTGAGAGAAGGTCAGGGCTGATAAGGCATAGGAGAGGGGTATGTGGCTGATTCAAATGAACAGCCTCCTGTCCAGAAGTAGACCTTGGTGGTATAAAAGTACAGACCCTCCCTTGCTGGGGGCCCAAGAGTTGTTTTCGGCAGCTTCACAATTGGTTAAGGGCTGGAGTGAGAAAGGCTAGTGGAGGCAGGGCTGGATGAAGCCAGTGGCCCTGCTAGTGTCTACCATACATCCTGCCTGTGTATCTTCCTGTCTGCCCTTCCCAGGTGTGCCCTGGAGTCTTGGAGCTGAGCAGCCCATGACACTTAGGGTAATAAGCCATGTTATAGCTCCAACATTGGTGCCTGGTAAAGGGGGCACACTGAATCCTTGTCCTGAAAGCTTTTAGCTTTATCTAAGGAACATGAGAGAGAGTTGAGGAGAGGGAGAGAGAAGAGGCCTGAAAGTTAACAAGCAAAATCACCCAAATGATCTCCTGTCTTACTCTTCCCTGACTTGGCCTCATTAACACAAGGAGGTTAATATTTGGCTCGGGAGTGTGGCAGGACTGAAGCTCTCTCCAGGGGCTCTGTTAAATGTCATAAATTGTGAGAGCGCAGCTTGAGGAGTTTGTGAATGGCATCTGAGCCTGAGGCCATCTAGTAATATTTATACTGTGGAAGTTCAGCCTTTTTCCCCCTTTAAAAAAAGTTTCCGATTTGTTTCAGAGCATGTCCATCTTAATCACTGTTTCTGGCCCTCTAATGGGCAAAATTCTCAGGTCCTAAATGCTAGGGGAAGGCTGAGGAAGAGACAAGACTGCACTTGGGGAGGTGCTCACAGGAGCTCAGATTCTGGACCTTTTATTGTGCCCAATGCCTTCTTGCTGTTTGGGGTATAGTCAGGAAGCAGGTCTCTAGCTGTTGAGGGCAAAGAGAATCATACTTATTTTTAGTCTATAAAATCCAGAGAATGAATTAAATGCCCGTTTAGCTATGAGGTGTGATCCAAAAATAGAGTGCTTAAATTAAAAAAAATGTATTACAGTAAAAGAGACATTTCCATTAATGCCCCTCAAAATCCTCCTCCTCACTTCAAACACACTTATCCCATTGTTCTTGCCACTTTCTGAAGCAGCCCTGGAAGTCCTCTTTTGTGAGTGTCTTTAGCTGTGCTGTCGTGGCTGCCTCGATGTCCTGAATTGATTCAAAATATTTACTTTTCATGGTCATTTTGACTTTGGGGAAGAACCAAAAGTTGCACAGTGACAGATCTGGTGAATAAGGTGGATAAGGATGCGCTGTAATGTTTTTATTTGACAGAAATTGCTATACCAGAAGCCATGTGTGACACAAAGTGTTGTCATGATGGAGGATGATTTGCAGTACACTTTATTTATTTATTTTATTTATTTATTTATTTATTTATTTAGGCAGTGTCACTGGCCCTCATATGTGGAACCGAACCGGGGCCGCTGGCTTCTCAAGCCAGCGCTTAACCACCACGCCACTCGGCCGGCCCCTACAGTACACTTTAAAACACACCTCTCAACTGTAGCTCACACCCGGTTGACTGCACCGAACATGTTGAAACTTGTCACACACCATTATTAAGATTCGACATGCCGCTTCCCGTATTGAAGATCGTGCCTTTTCGTTAGATGGCGCTTGGCAGCAGCATTCACCATAGTTTTTGATCACACCTTCAAAGGGCATAAAACTCCTTAGCAGAGATAATGCAATATTACCAAGAATATTAAAATAATAACTAACACATACCTAGAACTTATTATTTGCCAGGGCCCCTGTTCTAAGCCACATTTTATTTTTCAAACAGTACTGTGAAGTACCTACTGTTATTATCCGCTTTTTAAAGATTTATTTTAATTGGGGAATTGGGGGAGGGGAACAGACAAGTTGCTGTCTTTTTGTTCTTCAGTCTAGTTGTGGAGGACGTTGCTTCACTGGCCCATGTTGATATCGTCGTTGTGCTCTTCCCGCATGAGGCAGATCAGTCGCCGGCCTCTGAATGTCACTCACTGCAGCTATTGGCAGCTCACCCTGGCTGCCAGCCACTCACGCTGGCTGCCAGCCACTCACTGTAGCCTATGGCAGCCCACTGCAGCAGGGGCTGCAGCCTACACCGTCGCCGGGGCTCGCACAGCCCAGCTCCAGGTGGAGCTGTTGTTATCTGTAGAGGGCAGTGTCACTGGCCCTCATATGTGGGATCCGAACCAGGGCTGCTGGCATCCCAAAACCAGCTCTTAACCAATGCGCCACTCGGCTGGCCCTATTATCCGCTTTTTAAAGGCTGAGAAACTGAGGCTGGAGTCTTAACTACTAATCTTTATCTCAGACCCAAATAAAAGATCATGCTATCTGCTCTCACCTAGGGTGGCTTCTGAACATCAGAGCCTGGCCTTCTAGGCCCCTCCTGATTTATCCCCAACCTGCCTTTTCCATTTTATCTTGCATGACTCATCCTTGGGTACAACTCAGATGTGGCAGGTCTCACTGTCCCTGAGCTCATCAGGCACATTCTTCCTCTGACACTCTGAGTCCATTGGGTATGTTGGGAATATAGTCTGCCCATCTTTTCATAAAGAAAAAAGAATTCCATCCTCCCTTGGATCAGGTCCCAACTTCCACCTAGGCATTTTCATGACCATTCTAGACCATCAAGTTTTCTCTCTTGGTCTGAATTATTGAAGAACTGCTCCTCAGTCAGTTAAGCCTGTACAGCCCTGACGTTGCTTTGTACTGTCACTCAAGTCTGGTGCTGTTTCTTAGTGACTTAACTCTCTGTATTCTTCCTTAACTAAATTATAAGCGACAGGAGGGAAGAGGCTTTGTATGAACATAATGGTCCGTTAGTCAGAGATACTGAAGAATAAGGGGCTGGGAGCTTTATTTTATACTTGCTGACTCTTAAAAGAATCACAGAAGAGTCAAGTGGTGCCCTTCATGGGCAACTGAGATGTTCTTGTTGTCTCTTGGATTAGGCAAGGTCTAAAATTTAATATTGAATATAAGCAGACTGCTCTCTCATTTAAGCAATGCTGGTCTTACACAAATTCTATTTTCCTCAAATTATTCCATAAAGTACATAATAAGATTTTAGAGTTGGAGAAAGTTTGTGTTCTTACAGGAACAGAGTCAGCTGTTGTGAGCAGTAGCCACTATATAAGCAGGTCTTTCCTTTCTTTCTGGCATGATTTTGGTGACCATAGGACTCATGATATATCAGCTTATTATAGTATGTCACTGTTATTTTCCCATTAATTGCCATGAGTTCACATTAATAGCCTTTCTATTAATTGCAGAGCAATGATTTAGGACAGACTAGAAGTCTGACTAAAAGTGTGAAGGTAAAGTCCAGCAGTGTGAATACCGACTTCGTAACTAGCTATGGATGGTTCAATAGATTGAGCTCACGCTTATTTTTATGATGCAAAAGTGAGTTCTGATCAGGGAGAGGGGACTGAAAGGAACAGAAAATTATGCTGAAGTTTCTTGACTTATTCTGGACTTTCACTAAATATGAGTTTTTCAAGACCTTTTTTTATCTGAACAGTTGAGTATTTCAGTGAATATTTGTCACTTGTGAATGTAAGATAAACCAAAGATGAAATGTTTTTGGAAATGTATAAGCGTTTTGAGCCCTTACCCTTTGTGAGGTTGATCAGCTCACACCTACGGTACTTCTGGCTTTCAGGCCTGTCCTTAGCTTTCCTTGTTGTCCAGAGAGAGCTGTGTGTCCTCGTGACAAGGGGGAAGAGGCCTTCTGGGGACAGAGAATAATGACTGCTTTTCTTTTCTATTCATCATAAAGATCGATAATCCACATATAATTTCCACAAAGGGCCATAAGTTTAAGTAATTATAGAATAATTAAATGTGCTAAGGGCGGCAAGGACTGTTAGGAGAGCAGTTATGTAGCCATCTCCTCTGGGCTGCCTTCAAACAAGCGGAGGTGAAATGAAATAATTTGAAATACAACATCAGATTTCAGAATGAACATTTGAGTCCTCTTCAATTACACACTGTTTACCTGTAATAGAACTTCTCAAAATTGAATGAACAAATACTAGTCTTAGGACCTCACACAAGGGCAGGGACAAAGGAAATTGAACACTGTGCCAAGGCAGGGCTGTGGCTGCCTGCCTTTGTGCATGTCTCTACGAGAATCCTGTCAGTCTTTCACTATCTAGTTCAAATGCCGCTTTCTCTTGACAACCTCTGTGATCTTAGTTACCTGACCTTAACCAGAGTACTCTCGACGTCTGTAGTAGAATTCGGTAAAATCTATCTTATTTTATGGCTAAATGATAATAAAAATCTTTCTATATTGCTTTATAATTTTAAAGTGTTTTTTATAGATCTCCTTAGAATCCTCATAACTTTGTGAGGGTACGCAGTAATGCATATTTATAGATGAAGAAACTAAAGCTCAAGTGACTTAAAATAAGACTTTTATATTCAAATGCTTACAGGAGTCCAGCAAGTTACAATGCAAAATCATCTGTTCAGATATGTGTCTGTCAGCTTAAGCTAATGTATGCGTAGTACCAAAGTGATTACCCAAATCTTGGTGGCTTGTATCGATAAAGGTTTATTTGTCAATCAGTTTTCATGTTCATTGTAGGTTTGACTGTGGCCCTGCTCCATGTATGTTTCCTTTGGGATCCGGGCTGACCACAGGGACCTTGCAATGAAAGAAACAAAGGATAATACAGTGCAACCATGTGATGGCTTCTAAAGATCCTACTTGGAAAAGCTGCCTATCTCTTCAGCTCACAAATCCAAACATGGCTTCTGTAGTAGATCTGCATGAACCAGACAGTCCTCCTCCATTCGGGATTGGCAAACTAATGCTTAAGGGCCAGATCTGGCTTATTGCTTATTTTTATATGGCTTGTGAGCTAAGAATGGTGTTTAGATATTTAGAAGGTTGAAGAAATCAAAAGAAGAATAATATTTAAGGACACAAAAATTACATGAAATTCAGATTGTAGTATTTTTGTAAATAAAGTTTTATTTGGACAAAGCCACTCTGTTTATTATCTATGGCTGTTTTCATGCTACAATGACAGAGATGAGTAACAGCCTATAAAGCTTGAAGTATTTACTGTTTGGTCTTTTACAGAGAGTTTGCTGTACCCTGTCCTATATCATTGGCCAGAAATTGACTCAGTTAGGGAGGAGCTCAATCTAAGTCAGTCTCAGGTGTGGGTTTTTTTTTTTTTTTGAGTTCTATGGAAATGTTTTTGGAATCCAGGACCTCAGCATACCACTGTGCATACCACAGGGGTGTTCAAATAGCTTCTAATGTTATTGGAGCCCCTGAACTCATATGATGGGGTGGCAAGGCTGTTAGTGTCTATATGCAGAAGGCTTCTTACCTCTTTCTTGGAACACTTTCAAAATGGCATATGAATTGTACCTAATACAAACATACCCTAAATTATATTAAAAAGCAAATGATAACCTGTGGGAAATACTGGCAACAAATGTGGTAGACCAAAGAAGGATATTTTTAATGCATAAAAAAAGCATATTAATAAGAAAAAGATAAATACCACAATTAAAAAAATGGTTAAACTTATAAATATTTAAGTAAATATCCAAAAAGTGTATGATAAAATTTTAGTCTCACCAATAGCAAAGAAATGACAATTAAAACAGTGAACTCCCAATTTCAGCCATTAAATTGGCACAATATTAGACATGCCCACCATGGGCAAAGGTAAAAGGAACAGGGCACATTCTATAAATGTGTATAGTTTTTTATGGATAACTTAAAGTAAATTGAAAGCTTCAAAACATTCATACTTTGTTTACCTCAAGGGATTTATCTTAAGGAACTAATAAGTAAAGATGCACAAAGAGATTTATGTACAAGAATTTTTACTACTGATGTTATTCCAAATAGAGACGATTAGAAACAACTTAACTATCCAGCAATAAATAAAAGACAATCCTTGAAATTATGTTGTAGGAGAAAAATTAATGTCATGGGAAGTAGTTTATATCATTAAGTGAAACAAACAGTATACAAATAGAATATACAATATGCTTCCATTTTTGTGAAAAACAAAAACAGGAGAAACAATGTATATGCATAGAAAAATGTATATGCATGGAATATATTTATTAAAATGTTAATAGTAATTATCTCTGAGTTACTGGATAATGACTGGTTTACATTTTACCTTTGTGTTTTTCTATACTTTCCTAATTTTGTACCATATAAACATATATTACTTTGGTAATCAGCAAAAAAATAAAATAAACATATTTGGACTCAGGGAACTTTGTACTTAGAGGATGCTCATGAGTATACTGGGGACCATGTGATCCTCCTCATTATTTCTTTCAACTTTAAGAAAATAATTTTTGAGCCACTTTTTGGATGAATAATGGGCTTTGTTTTTTTCTTGATAAACTAGAAAACGAGTGATTCCAGATGTTCACAAAGGAACATCCTGATGTGATCTCTCTTAGATGGCATTGAAGAGAAAATATTTTGTTTGATGCTCTGAGGTATTTAGAAAATTGCCTCAGCTCAACAGCCACTTTATTATTGTAGTTGTGGCTTAAGACAATTGGAGGCCAGAGTGTTTTCTGAGATGGAATGATCCAGCTTTGAAGAGAAGTGGTCTTCTATAAATTGGGCTAGAATTCCGCAGCAGGTGGTCTTCATTGAGAGTCTGCACGCTTCCCCACCCCCTGAGATGAGTGGGCACCTCCTCACCCCAGCCCAGGCATGCCTGAACATTAGGGGGCGAGCAGCCTGGTGCCGGCCTCACTTTGGAAAGGTTGCCAACTGCTACTCAAGAAAATTGCTTTTGTTCTCCAGTTCTTGTTAATGCTAGTCTGGTCCTGATTGTCTGTGGTAAATGAAACTCTAAGGAAAGTTTGGAGAAAGTTGAATACTTTTTTTTGGGTCTGAAGTTAGAAATCTATAAAGTTCTGGGCAAAAGCCTGTTCATTTCCTTTGGAAGTCAGTTTTCGTTGGGCTTCTTGGACATGGTGCCATCACAGAGTCTCTTACATGACATCTCTGGGGTCATGGTGCTCCCTGTCCTTTCTTAGGATTCATACTGTCCTCAATCAGGTGCTCGCATGCAGATGGGGCAAATGGAGGGAACTAGGAAGAGGCCCAGAGTGGTTCTGGTCAGCCTTCAGGGGCTGAGGGAAGATTGGTCTGGCCAGCACAGCAGGGATTCCAAGGAGTAGGGAGGGAAATAGGGTGGCACAGTCCAGCCATGTGGTCAGCGGAGGGGGGGGGGGATCCAAGACAAAGTAGCTGGAGGTCCCAGCAGAGAGGCAGATCCCAGCAGGGGGTGGGTTATAAGGCAAACGTGTTCTGAATTCCCAGTGAGCAGTCAGTCAGTGGGTAGCAGGGCACCAGCCACTGGATTCAGGGAAGCCAGATGCTTAGCACAAGACTGTGGTAAAGGTCTAGCACTGGCCAGCTGGTACAGTGGAAGAGATATGGGCTTTGGAGCCAGACAGACCTGGGTTTGACCCTGGCTTCACCACTGCCTCCTTGTGTTGCTGGTGAAAGCCTCACTGTTTTACCTGCCAGTAGGCTAACAGCACCCAGCTTTTGGAGGTGTTGGGAGAATTGAATGAAGTAAGTTGTATAATGCATTAGAACAGAACAGACACACAAAGGGACTTTCTTAAGTCTCTTTTGCTCCAGCTTGGCATTTGAGCTGGGAATTGGGCTGGGCTTGCAAATGGAGAATCAGTGGTCCCAGCCAGTGACCTGCTGTGCTGAGGCTGAAAGCAAGCCTGGGTTTCACACTATTGATGAGGATTTTAGGGAAATATTCCCACTGAGCTTTCCTACTTCCTTTTCTAATGGCTTATCTTCAGAAAGTCAAGGACTTTGATCTGATTTGATCAAAATCTAAGGTGATTAGAGAAGAATGGGTGTGGTTTGAAGAGCTACTGAAATTGGACTTGTGTAGAGAATTCCAAGATGCAGCAGAAATTTTGGCAAAGATATAAAATTATGAACATTTGTTGAAAGAGGCAATCAAACTGTAAAGGTTATTATTCATCTGACACATTGCTTCCCAATTTCAGTTAAATAAAGTGAGTACAAACCTATCCTTTAGGTTTTCAACCCTTTGTAAATAATCTAAAAAGAAGTATTAAGGTGAATATTTTTTTTTCTTTTTTTTTAAAGATTTTATTGGGGGAACTTATTGGGGGAAGGGAACAGACAAGTTGCTGTCCTTTTTGTTCTTCAGTTTAGTTGCGGAGGACGTCGCTTCACTGGCCCATGTTGGTATCATCCTTGTGCTCTTCCCGGGTGAGGTAGTTGCTCGCTGGCCATTGGACGGCTGCTCACGGGGGTTCATGAAAGCTCACGTCTGCTGCTGGCCAGCCCCACTGCAGCCTATGCCATTGTTGACTACTCATGGCAGCCCAGCTCCAGTTTGAGCGGTTGTTCACCATCTTAGCTGTAGAGGGTGCAGCGTCACTGGCCCATGTGGGATCCGAACCAGGGCCCTGCTGCTCAGAGCTGGCATCCTAAGCCAACTCCTTACCAACGCGTCACTTGGCCGGCCCCTATTTATTTTTTTTAGTGTGTAAAATTATTACCACTGTAACCCTTTCAGCACTGCATTAAAAACTCCAGCTTTTCTATTGTCGTGACTTCATTTCCACTCTGACATTCCATGAAAATAAAATCACGTTGCCAACTCCTTGAAGCCCACAGGAACGGTGCCACATTCACCTCTGCCTCTCTGATTCTTAGCTCAGGGCATCTCTCCTCCTAGGGGGCTCTCAATAAAGGGTCATTGAGCTGAACTGAATGATAAACAACATGTTATTTTAATTTACAACTCGATTGAGGTATAATTGATATACAAAAAAAACTGTATGCATTTAATGTATACAATTTGATGAGTTTGAACATATACATGCACCTGAGGTCCCAGCACCACAATCAAGGTAATAAATGTATCCATCACCTTCAACAGTTCCCTGATAAGCAATATATTTTTTAAAATAATTTTTATTATTATTGATAGTTATAGATGTACAAAACTATGCAATAGTTATCTTTTTCACCCCTTACAAAGTGATTACCCCCTCCCCTGTCCCCTCACCCCCAATATCATACATATCTATTACAATTCCGTTGACTACATCCCCACTCTATATTCCACATCCCATGACTATATATATGTTAAATTATAGTCAACATTTAATATTAATCAGTGGCAGCTTCAGATGTACAGTGCAGTAGTCAGGCCTCTACACTGTCGATGAAATGGTCTCCCTGACAAGACATGAGTCCATCTGGTTCCCTAAAAAAATATTTACAACATTATTGATTATATTCCCTAAACTCTCTCTTCTGTCTCTGGGGTAGTATTGTAGTTATCAGTTTATGTTGCCTCATCCCTTCCTGTTCTCCCTCATGCCCACCCCCATCCCATCTAGTCCTCATCAGTTTTTCCTTTGTGTCTCTAAGACTATTTCTGTTTATTTTGCTCATTTATTCAGTTCTTTAGATTCCACATGTAAGTGAGATCATATGGTATTTGTCTTTCTCTGACTGACTTATTCACTTAGCATAATGTTCTCTAGGTCCATCCATATCATTACAAATGATATGATTTCTTTCTTCTTTATAGCTGTGTACTACTCCATTGTGTAAATGTACCACAGTTTCTTTTTTTTTTTTTAAATTGGGGAATTGGGGGAGGGGAACAGCGTTGGGGAATCAGGGTAGGGGAACAGACAAGTTGCTGTCCTTTTGTTCTTCAGTCTAGTTGTGGAGGACGTTGCTTCATTGGCCCATGTTGTTATCATCATTGCGCTCTTCCCAGATGAGGCAGATCGGTCGCCGGCCTCTGGATGGTCGCTCACCGCGGCTATTTGCAGTTCACTCTGGCTGCCAGCCGCTCACACTGGCTGCTGGCCACTAACTGTAGCCTATGGCAGCCCACTGCAGCAGGGGCTGCAGCCTACTCTGTCACCGGGGTTCGCACAGCCCAGCTCCGATGGAGCTGTTAGCTGTAGAGGGCAGTGTCACTGGCCCTCATATGTGGGACCTGAACTGGGGCTACTGGCATCCCCAAACCAGCTCTTAACCACTGTGCCACTCAGCCAGCCCTGTACCACAGTTTTTTAATCCAGTCATCCACCAATAGGCATTTCGATTGCTTCCAATTCTTGGTTATTGTAAATAGCGCTGCAATGATCATAGGGATGCATCTATTTTTTCAAATTAGTGTCTTGGGTTTTTCAGGATAATTACCTAGGAGTGGAATTGCTGGGTCAAAAGGTAGTTCCATTTTCAGTTTTTTGAGATACCTCCATACTGACTTCCATAGTGGCTGCATCAATCTGCAATCCCACCAACAGTGCAGCAGGGTCCCCTTTTCCCCACAGCCCCGCCAGCACTTGTTTTTTGTTGATTTATTGATGATAGCCATTCTGACCGGAGTCAGGTGGTATCTCATTGTGGTTTTTATTTGCATTTCCCTAATGACCAGTGAGGTTGGACATTTCTTCATATGCGTGTTGGCCATCTGTATGTCCTCTTTAGAGAAATGTCTCTTCATATCCTCTGCCCATTTTTAATTGGGTTTGTTTTTTGGTGTTGAGTTCCATGAGTGTTTTATAAATTTTAGATACTAACCCCATATCAGATATATAGTTGACAAATATATTTTCCCATTCAGTAGGCTTCCTTTTTGTTTTATTGATGGTTTCCTTCGTTGTGAAAAAACTTTTAAGTTTGATATAATCCCATATGTTCATTTTTTCTTTAACTTCCCTTGCCCGCAGGGATGTATCAGTAAAAATATTGCTCAGGGTAATGTGATAAGCAATATTTTTAATTGAATGTGCTCCACTCCTAGAAAATCCAAAGAACACTGAGATTTATCAAGCAGATATGTATGATGGAGGTGGTGGTTTGGATGTGAGGGAAGTTAAAATTCACACTACAAATAGTTTCTTATTTTATATAGTAAAAATGCTCTTAAAGAGGAAGTTCCTATATTGAATTAGAGATAAGATTCGACTTGAGGAAATTCATCTTTGCATCCCTTTTGGGGGACATGTTAATTTTATGAACTAAGGAACATAGATACTTCTTTTCCTATTAAAGTCATTTTATGTATTTATTTATTTGAAATTTTATTGAGGAACAGTGTGTTTTTCCAGGACCCATCAGCTCCAAGTCAAGTAGTTATTTCAATCTAGTTGTGGAGGGTGCAGCTCCTTGGCTCATGTGGGAAATGAACCAGCAACCTTGGTGTTATGAGCCTGCGCTCTAACCATCTGAGCTAATTAGCTGCCCTAAAATCATTTTAAAAGAAAAGTGTGATTTTTCTTGAGGTGTCAGAGAGTGTATGATTCTCTGACCCTGATGAGGAGAGGAACTTCCCCAGTTCTGCTGTGGGCCTAAAACCTAAATCCCTAAGACTAAAATTCTAAGCCCTTCTCTTGCTCACCCATGGAAGAGCCTCCACTTCGTTTCTTCACCCTTGGACGTGTGGTGGAGCAACAGTTGTGGGGATAGAAAGTTCCTGGACAGGAGGCGTCAGTGTGTCTGAGTCCAATGGCATCCCAGGATGGGTCAGCCTTGGTGTGGGAGTTCTCTTCAGATAAAAGAATGTCTCGGGGAGTGTGTGAGCTATGGGAGAGAGGCAGAGGCAAGACATCAGCAAAGAGGTGACAACCAGAGAAGACAATTGCTAAAATATAAGAGATGGAAGTGAGTTATTTACTGTTCAGCTGTAAGGTTCAACCTCATGTGCATTGCCCTGGGAGTACTTATTACTTATTGCCAGTGCTGAGAGCTATGCCACTAATGTGTTTGAAGCATCTTTTGTGGATTATAAAGATCAACTGCAGTTCACCAACAGAAGTATTTTACAATTAATACTGGAGGCCATTCGCAGGCACAATTTTAGCCACAAAGGCAAAGTATAATAGATTAGGTTTGAGCTTGTCTCTCGGTCAAGCAGTTTTCCATTGAGATAGAATAAGGTTCTTTATGCAGAGATTGAATTTTTAAAGTGTCATCTGTATTTCTAAACTTATTTTAAAATATCCATATTGATCTTACAGCATATGATATATAATCTGGCTCTCTCATACCTGTCCTACTGCATTTCTCCCAGCCCTACTATGTGGATCCTTACATCTAGCTTTGCTGAATTGTCATTATTCCCTTTATACTACCTGTGTTATTTGCCTCTGTGCCTTTCCTTCACCTGAAATTCCCCTGCCCTCCACAAACCAAACCTATCTTTCCTTTAAGACCCTGCTATGGGCTGTATATTTATTTGTCCTCCCAAAACTCATATGTTGAAACTTAATGCTCAAAATGTTGGTATTAGGGGGTGAGGCCATTGGAAGGTGATTAGATCCTAAGAGTGGAGCCCTCATGGACATGATTAATGTCCTTACAAAGGAGGTCTGACAGCTCCTTAATCCTTTCCAGTGAGGTTGAAGCCAGAAGACGGCCTTCTATGAGCCAGGAAGTGAGCTCTCACCAGACACTGCATCTGCCTGTGCCTTGATCTTGGACTTCTCAGTCTTCAGAACTGTGAGAAATAAATGTTTGTTGTCTGTAACCCATCCAATTTATGGTATTTTTGTTGTTGCAGCCCAAGTGGATTAAGACAGACTCTGCTCAAATGCTGATTCTCCATGAAGACTTTTGTAGCATACGAGTTCTCTGAGTTCTCACCCCTATTCCATTAGAAAACCCAGGCATCTGCAGGCAGGTCCTATAAACTCTGAAACTTCCTACCCTCCCACCTCCCCCAAGAGTATTCTCTGGCCACAGACTGGGGTTTGGGTAACCAGGCAATGGGAGTTAATGTCCTAGGAGTGACCCTTAATTATGAGAGGTGGGGGTTATGGGACCAACACTCCAGCTTCCTTACTTCTCATTTTGATGATTCAGGGCAATGTTCAGCCTCTGCCAGAGACTCCCCTTGGGGAGAGCCCCAGTTGTTTATAGTGGTAGCTCATTAAAATATCCTGTATTAGTTTTCCTTCTCGTGCTGCCTTGACCTCCACTCTTTGTACTCACTGAGATCTTCTCCTTCCCAAACAAACTACCTGCACTCAAATTCTTATCTCAGGATCTGCTTTGGAGAAACCCAAACTCCACACAGCTTTCCCTGTACTCCAAATGCCAATAATTCCTGTGACATATGCCATATGACCTGTACTTCTCTCATTGCTTCTATTATATTATACCTCATCTTAGAGAAAGTTATAGCTGTGACTTATCTCCTCTATTAAAGGATAATATTTCTGAGGGCAGGATACCACGTTGTATAACAGTACTTTTCACAGAGTAGATACTCAATATCTGTCTATTGAATCAATGAATAAGTGAATGATGAATGAATGAACAAATGAACAACAAAGTTCCTTTTCACCTTGTGGCTTATCAGGGCAGGTTTAGGCAGAACGCATCGTAGAGGCTCTGTCTTTGCACACAGGAGAGGCTCAAAAATGTTAGTGGCATGAAAAAAAAGGCAGATTTGACTGAAACAAAGCAATCTGCAGGAGGGGCCAGAGTTTTGACCAGACCTGTGTCCAGTTCATGGTCACTTGATCCGATGGTATTCCAGAAGCCTGCATGTCCTGCTGACTTTAGAGTCTGTTGGCAGCCAAACTCAGTTTGCTGGGGCCTCTTGGAAATAGCCAAAGCAGTCTGTCAGTCTGGGCTGTGTCCTTGTCTCAGTGAATGAGCCTCAGGACTGGCCGACGGCGAAAGGGAGGCCTGCCCCCTTGACAGCTGTCAGCTGCCCGGATAGTGGGAAACCAACTCAAATGGTAGCCTATAAAATTCAGACTACTCTGAACCACTGAGAGGAAGTCTGAAAACCCCTCAGATAGTGCCCTAGGGCCTTATCTCAGCCTGAAGAAACCCCTGGGGGACTGGGGCCTGGCTGGACTCCAGTGGGGATGGATGGGAGGAGGGAGCCCAGAAAAGTCTGTGGGAGTGTTGAGGAGGCAGTGATTTAGACTCTCAACTGCTTGAAGTAGTTTCATGCTGGTGGACTGTGTTGTTATCTCAGGGTCCAGGGTGGTAGAAGAGGTGACAACTACTTCCTTGTGTCAAGGGAATTGCTTAGTGTGTTAGGAAAAGACCTCACCAAGATGTGAGGTGTGTGGGCAAGGGCACTAACGTGCATTATGTGACAGCCCAAAGCAACCTCTTGTAAGGAGCGGACTTGGGATCCAAAATCACTGAGGCACGGTAGAAAAAGACAGACAAAAGTCTGATGCCTGGTAAGTCCTGGGCCGTTGTGCAAGTTGCACACACATGCTCAGTACAGCTGCCTTCTCTGTTATTGGGAAAAATAATGACAACCCAGAACAATTAGGATTGTGAGAGATTACTATTGAAAACACAGTAGATGCTCACTGTACATGTCTTTTCTTTTCATGCTCCCCCTCCCTTCTTTTCCATTTCTCATTTCCATTACACGTTGAGAGAAAGAGCAATAAACTGGAAAATATCCTTGAAGTGTCTAATATTTTTTCCTTATCACTAATAAACTATTGACTGGTCTGTTTTTTGAACACTGCAGAGATACACGCAATAGCATGTAGGTTCTAGTCACTTGTCAAGGGCAGCCTCAGGCAGGGAGCCAGGCCCTTATTTGAATTCTTCTCATAGCTCCTCTGGGTCCCAGGCTTTGGGCCCCGCCCCTCCTCCCTTCCCTGTGCCTGGGCTGGGGCCAGTTCTGACCTGAGTCCCTGAGCTTCTGCCTGATAGGCCTCTGCGGGAGCCAACACCCACAGGTACCTCTAAGTCACCTGAAGCAGGCCCCTTAATGGGACTTGGATGGGAGTTTCCCAAAGTGGAAAAACTCAGAACAGTTGATAGAGGTCTTGTACATTCCTGCCTCCTGGAAGGAAGCAGAGAGTGATGCTTAGTTAAAAAAAAGAGCGTTGCACACAACTCAGAAAAGACATTAAAAAAATCATAATTTGTAGTGTTAAACAAACTAATAATTTAACATATTCCTGATAACAGAAAAACAGCAGTGTTGCCTAAAGAATAAATTTTAGCACTTTTATTTTTGTTTGGAATTTGGGAACAATAAGGGAAAAATAAACATTTGTAAGCCATATCTGCTTTCTTAGGGAGAGAAAACAAGTTTAAAAAATCTCTTTTTACAGATCAGCAAGCACTCCCTTCTGTCACAACTTTTTTTTATAATGTTGGCAGCTATATTTTCTATTACTTTATTAATTAGTTTATCCACATATTCTTTTTAAAGGATTCATGCTTCAACAGAGAAACAAAGAGCTTTGTGTGTTTCTATTGATCTGTCAATGATACTGAGGAAAAATACATTGTGATATTGTAGTGTTATAGCTCCATTTTGGTACACACATCTATTAATCAGATGTTATGGGTTAGATTTGTGTATTTTACTGCCATAAAGTGCCAATGAAAATAACTAATTGATATTCCAAATACTCTTTCTTACTTTAAGGTCAGTGGAATGACCTTAAAATGCTTATGTATAAAAAAATGAAATGTCCAGAAAAATATATTATTCCATCTCTTCCAGCCTGAGAATTTCACGTGAACTTAGTTGTTGTTTAAAGTGATCCACCACCTTGAAGCGGAGATGGCTGCGTGTACCTGTGCTTGCCGTAGGGGCTGCAATTGGCTTTGTGGGGAGGACACGAGGGGCTGGGGTGGGCATGCAGATGGGTAGGGGCAGAGGTAGGGGAGAGCTTTTCACTGAAAGGTCATTAGAGGATCAAGCTAAGATGAGGTCAGCTCATGTCTCCATAGATGCATGGAACCAAAGATCAGTGTAGTCTCATAGGAAGGGGTATGGGAGGTCTTAGGGTGTCTGCGGGTAGCAGGAGAGGAAAAATGAAAGGAAAAAAGTCAGATAGCTTGGCATATCGTAGCTCCTGTCAATCATAGACTCACCTAGAACGGATCAAAAAGGTCCTGAACTCTCATGAGCACAGGGTGTAGGACCTCGAGATGCAGAGATTATCCAACGGGGTTATCCAACAGCGAGGGTGGTGGGGGAAGAGGGCTGTTTCCAACCTAATCACACGGTTTCTTCTAGTTCGCCGTCAGAGAGAGACATGACATAGAAAAATGGTCAGAGAGATACAACATTGCTGGCTTGGAGGATGGAGAAAGGGGGCCACAAGCTAAAGAGTGCAAACAAATGGACTTTCTCCTAGAGTTTCCAGAAAGGAATGAAGCCTTGCTGATACCTTGATTTTAACCCATGAGCTCTAGCCACACTTCTGACCTGCAGATCTGTAACATAATAAATCTGTGCTATTTTAAGCGACCAGTTTATGGCAGTCTGTTACAGCAACACTAGGAAACTTATATGGTAGTAAACTGGACTAAATGACTCGAGGTCTTTTAGAGTGCTTACAATTCTGGGATTCCTTAATCCAAAGTGGTTTATTAAACACCTCCTCCAAAATGAATAATTTCCTCATTAGCCTCACATATTTCCAGAGATAATGATGGCACAAAATACTTAAGACAAGCAGACTTAATGAATTTGTTTATCTTAATTTTTATAAACATTTTCTCATTGGTCAGACAAGTTATTTTATTTTATTTTACTCCGTTCACTCAGAATCGTCCAGTTCAAACATACTTCCTTTGAAATGGAATTCACATGTGTATCCTGTGCACATCATCAGTGTTTTGTACTCTAGGACTTTAGGAAATTAACTTTTATATGTTACCTTTCAGCTGCCAAGACAGGTCATTGACACCTTAACAGACAAGATTTAATTAAAGCTTAAATGAAAACGTTCCAATGTGCTACTGAGAGCAAACCAGTCCTGGCTGAAGAGGGCTCAGGACGGTACTGATTCTGAGTCAATTAGCAGCAGAAAACTCAGGGAAAGCAGAGCAGGGAGTTGTATTGTCTCACTGGACTGCTCCATGAAGAGATTTCCCTTTAAAAACAGCCATTAGGCAAAACACCCTGAAATAATTGTTTTTAAGCACTAAAGTGAATATTTATAATCAAAAGACTTACAGATTTTTAAAAGGTCCTTAAGTCTGTCCTATTCCTTCCTAGAGTGTGTTCTTTTTTATTTGTTTTGTTTTTGCTTCACCTGTTTTGCAGCTCAGAAAGCAAGAGAACTTGCAGAAAGGGAGAAGCATCCACTTTCGAAAGACAAAAACAAATTAAATTTCCAATTTTCAACAGGTGAGAGGATCACGGTCACTGAATCATGATTTTTTTTTTTCCAAGTCACTTTTCCCTAGATTCCTTTTTTAACCTCAAAGCCTTCTAAAATATCTAGACAAGAAGATAAATCTAGGGCATGCCATTCCATTCTTTCCATGACATTCCACTGAATTAAATTCAATTTATGTTTATTGAGCACCTATTATCAGTCAGGCATTGTATCAAAAGTTGAGAAAACAAATCAATAATATACAATTTTTATCCTCAAAGTACTCTGTTGAGCAGGAAAAACATGCAAACAAATTTCAGTTGAGGGATTAATGCCACAATAGGAATAAATATAAAGTGTAGAGGGAGCAGAAGAGGAAGGGATTAATAAAGAGGGCAGAGAGGATATCCAGGAAGGCTTCCTGGAGGAGGTGATGTCCTTATTGGGGTTTCAATCATGATCGGTATTTTAACAAGCAGCAATGGGGAAAGTGTTTTGTAGGTGGAGGAAGCATCCTTGCAAGTGCATGCTCACCCACCTCTGAATGGCTGACTGGAGCCCTTCAGAATAGACTGGAAGTGAAAGTATATTGACCATGGACTTGGTTTCCAGAAGGACCTGTATGTAGGTCTTGCCACATACTTCCTGCATGGCCTTTAAAAAAATTACTTAACTTTTTAAAGCCTCAGATTCCTTTTCTGTAAAATGTAGATACTAGTAATGCCTACCTTAGAAAGCAGTTCTGAGTTTCAATGAGCTAATGCTTTGCATATCGCTTGACATCTAGTAGCAAACAGTACTGATTATTTTTGTCCCAGCTCTAAGTTTGATCCTCCAAGAACCCAAGGGCAACCCTTTCTATTACTACTTGTCTGCTTAGGTCATTAAAGTGTCATGAATATTAACCTCATTTTCTCTCATTAGCCAAAGACATTGGAGTCAGAATTGATCAGGCACGAGCAGTGGTGCAACCAGATGGCTCCTGCGGGTGAAACAGAAGGTGACAAGCAAGTCCAGCTTCATGGGCATGTGACCTGTGTAGTCACACAGGGCCCCACACTCAGAAGGGCCCCACACTTGGTTTCTGCTGTCACTGTCTTGAAATTCTTAACTTTTTAACAAGGGACGCTGCACTTTCATTTTGCACTATTTTCTATAAGTTACGTAACTCGTTTTGGTGATGGGGTTGTCTTGGGGTGGGGGGTGACCAATTCCTTCTATTCCATACGTCCCTGTTGCTTAGGGACTGTGGCCTCACACCCCTCTGTGAGGTCCTCCCTGGGGAAGGGCTGTGGCATCTCTTCCTATGGGTCTCTGGTCCAGTCCCGAGGCAGGACAAAAACAATTATCCACCAGCTCATCTGGCCCTATAGTGGGGCATTTACAAAAGTGAACTTGGCACACTTTCTGCCTTGGGGGAGCTCACATTCTAGAAGATGAAGAGAGTATATATATATATATATATATATATATATATATATATGCAACTACAGTAGATTGATATGTCCAGTTCTAGAAGCAGGGATACAGGTGTTCTGGGATGTGCAGGGGTCACATTTATTGGGAATTTATGACCTTTGTATGTGGTCTTTTTCTCTAGGTTCTCTTGGCTGGAAGAGTCATTTTTCTCATGATTTTATTTCCCTGAATGAAGATCCAGGGAAGGGAAGGTTAGTGCGATTCTTGAAAACTCAAAATGGGACAAGACTTGGACATGTTTAGGCAGAGGCCTTCTGCCGCTGAGATCGTACAGCGGGCTCTGGAAGCGCCGCCCCCCCAGGCAGTGTGCATGGCTGCTGGTAACTGCAGCTTGGCAGACAGGCACCTGAAGCTGTCGGGATCTTCCTCATAAGGTCCTTTAACATAGGTTTGAATAACATTTCCCTGGGTAACCTCATCCTTTCCAAAATAAGTTTATCTTCCTCCTCACTTGGAAATGCCTTGAGTGTTAATGCCTAGAGGTGAAAAGATTCTAAAAAGGAATATTCATTCAATGCTCTCAATTATAAAATGTTTTCACTAGTCATCCAAAGAAATGGTTTGGGGGGTAGATTTAGGTTTTTTTTCCTCCCCTCCTGACAAAAGAATTATAAATACATGTCTAGACTGGATGGTGGCTCCCAATAGAAAAACTCTTATCTCTTCATACTGAGCTCCATTAAGGCAGAGCTTGTGTCCTATTGCTCTTCATCTCTGCTGTGCCTAGCACAGTGCCTGACACTTGAGAAGGACTCACCTAACAGCTGTTGAAGCTGAATAGAATAAAAACGAAGTGGAAGTGAATGCCTTTGGGAACATGAATATCAAAAAGCAATTTTGAGAGGTATAATGGCGCTTCTATAGCTTCAGCTGAAAAGTAGCAAACTATTCAGGGTCCTGGTCAATTCAGGGTCCTGGAGAGTATCTACCTTTGCATACCAGGGTTATGCCTCCTTGATGCCAAGCAATTGGATTCAGCGATTCCAGCTTTCCCCGAGTTGTCCAGTTGTGTGCTGTTCATGGGGAATCGCCGAGTGTTCCAGCTTCTCTTCCATCGCATATACTGAGGCCTGAGCCCCTCTCCAGAATATTTCCCAGGTGACTTGATTCAATGTGTTGCATTATTCTGTTTAACCTAATACCCTTTTGAGGCAGAAACAACAGCCCTGGCCTCACTTACAGCCAACGCATGAATATGCACAGCTTTAACAGAACGCAGTGCTCTTTCAGAGTGAAATCCCACCGCAGGATTTTGACACTGCTCCTTGGAAGTCACCGGCAGCTGGGAGCCCATCTCCACTGACATCAGTCTGGCCTTTGGATTCCAGTCATGCTCTCTAGCAGCCGAGGAAAGCATTTAAGGTGAGCAGGAGCTCTCGGGAGCTGAACTTCTGCTCCTTATTTCCTCAGGAGAAGATCTAGGGCTTCTCGTGAAATAACATTTAGCATTTGTTTTATTTAATGTGGAGAGAGAAAGAAAAAACAGAGTAAAACAGAATACATTTAAAATAGAAAACCTCGGTATCTCTGAAATCAGATGCTTGCCCTGGATGCCTTCTTCCTTCTCTGTGTTCCAAAGAGCAATGTGTTGTTGATCAGGTGACCAGCACTGCCATTATTATTATTATATATCAGTCACATAGCACTAGGTGTGTGCAAAGTGACTTATAATCATGCTTTATGATTTATTAAACAGAAAATAATTCTTTGAAGAGAACTGACTTTAGCTGGAGAGTCTGCTGATCTCTGGTTCCTTTAACTCTGGCAGCAAAAAGGAATGGCTCATTTTCATTCCTGAATCTGAGCATATTTGTACACAACCTCCAAATTTTAGACTTTAACACTTTGGTGAAGCGTAAAAGACAGATACAGTTTTTGTGAAATTTTTTTAGCCTTTTGTAAAAACATCCCTTCTGTGGTACTTGTAATACTGGTAGTTACAGTGAATTTAAATCAGAAAAAGAGAAAGTAGGTTAGAAGGAAGAAGAGACTGACTTGGGTTTAAAACAAATGCCACCTGTACTGCCATTCTCCTAATGCTGGCTCTCAATTCTTGGGGCAGGCAATTAGAATAGCCTACTCTGTCTCCCCCTTCCACAGTTTACCATCCATAGTAAGGGATAGATAGAAGTGATCATGTTTGCACTTGCTTGAACTTGTAATGACTTTCCATTGCTACCCAGTGTCTGACATGCAGTAGACACAAAGCAAACTTTAGTTGAATTTGTTTGTTGAAATTCTCATTTATGATACCCCTAGGCTACAAGAAAGGAGTCAGGAAAGAGAGAGACTTTTGATTGATTACTAATGAGATGCAATTCCCCCCCCACCCCCAAGTTTATAGAACTTGTTTGTGTGTTTGTGTATGTGTGTGTGTGTGAATTTCCTGTTTATGCTCCTTATCTATTTTTTCTGACGTGGTAAGTGTACTTTTATTTCTTGGTCTCAACATACACTATTTAAACACTTTCTTGTAAGATGCGATGACCCAGCTCTTAGCTCTCTTGTTCATGAATGTGTGTGCGCATGGGCACACATACACAGAACTATTCTGTGACCTCTGCTTTGCATCATCACTTGGTTAACTGCGCTTAAACTGCTTCAATAAAGAAGTCATATTCTTTTCTATAAACCTTGTCTTTACTCCTCGTCCTATATCTAAAGTGCATATGAACAGTACTAAAATTGTCTAGGCATTTAAATCTCACCAATTTGGGCTTAGGCATGGGCTTTAAATGAGTTCCTTCACTAAGGAGGCCTAAGCTCTCTGCTCTGGAGTGAGCACTCTCCACTCGCTCTGCTGTTGGGCCATTTTCCAGGCTCTCGCTGCCCATTGCCCCTCTTGCAGTCTACCCCATTTTCCCTCTATCCTGCATGAAGCTGGTAATAAAGGACTAGAAAAGGACTTTATGTTCAATGAACGCATGAAGAGCACTTACTGAACTCTCATCATTGGGCAACTTGCGGAGAAGACCTGGCCCCTCCCTGCAGGAATGTGGCCTTGGTGAGGTGTTTGAGTAATAATAATATGAGGCCATAAGTTGTTACACTTTTGAGGGAATGGTTCAGATAATAAGTGCTATAGGACTCAACGAAGAGAGAGAGCTATGGGATTTGAAGGCATGGGGAAGTATTGCTAGAGAAAATGGGACTTGGGATTTGAAGGGTGGCTAGTTTGAACTGCAAAGATATTCCAGGCAAGAAGAGAGAGTTTGAAATGAGGTTTCTGTTGACAGCATGGGGACGTAAAATGGAGTGCTTGGACAGATCTGGTTGTTTTGTGTCCTTGGTACCTGGTGAAGTCTGGACTCTGGGCTGAAGACCTGCTGGAGATTTCTGAGTTGAGCTAATGATGGAAGTATTTGAGGAGGATGATTCTGCTGGCATCATGGGGGAAGAAATGATGAGGAAAGAACCTGGAGGGAGGGAGATCCTTCAACTGTGCTCTGGTGGCCGTGTCAGAGAAGGACTTCATCTCAGGAGGGCAGTCAGAGTAGACAGGCTTGGCCAGATACAGGATTTGATAACTGATTGCACATGGGTCAGAAGTTTAAAGTGTGTCCTTCTGGTGGGGTCACTGACAGTGGCATGTAAAATGAGAGGGAACTCTGTTTCTGGTCTTTGGTGAAAGAATGAGAGGGTTGGAGCATGGTCCTCTGAGTGCTGGGGCTTCTGTCTCTCAGCCACTTCCTCCTTTCATAATCACCTAGGGATTTTTGGGCTGTTTTGGTGACACCCTGCCTTGTAAGAGATTTCACAAGGCCATCAAAGAGCCTGCCACTTCTGTGCCTCTCCAACACACATGAATTCCTTCTGCTGCTCCCATGCTTTGCTGGAAGCATGAGGTGTGTATGTGGAAGGATTTACCAGCCTAGACGCAGGGTGTGGCCATTTCTTCCTAGGGCATAGGGAACTCTGCACCACTCTGCTCTTTTCCTGGGGCTCTGACCTGGAAGGGCCTACACATTCTTTGCTCTCAGTTTTTCCAACCTATCATCATACTTCATGCCTTCCTCCAACGTGTACACACACACACACACACACACACACACACACACACACACACACACACACAAATGTATATACTCTTTATTTCTCTACATCTCCTTTAGCTCTTTCTTTACCTAGGCAAGGGAATCTCTATTTCATCTTGGGGTAAGGAATGTCAAGGAGGCTTTGTTCTTTTTCACATTGCATCTTTCCAATTATTTTGTCTATGTCAGGGCTGAGGCATTTAAAGCCAAGAAGTGACTCCTGTGTGCTTTCTACTTTATGCTGTGTCATTTCTTCCTTGAGGTAATTAATACCATATCAGGAATTATAGGAATAATAAGAAATATTAGGGAAAAAAATCCTGGCTAATAATTCAATATATGAAACAAATTTGGGGATGAGAGTATATCATGCTGATTTACTTAAAATTGTATTTTTATCATTTTCCTGTCTCATTTAATATTTTTCTAAAACATGATTATTTTTCTAAAACATAGTCTGCTAGAGCTCCTATGTCAAAATACCAGAGACTGGCAGAAATTCATTGCTCACAGTTCTGGAGGTTGGAAGTCTGGGATCGTGGTGCTAGCATGGTTGGCTGTAGACTTTTGGGCTGCAGACTTCTCATTGTACCGTCACTTGGTGTGGAGCTCTCTGGACTCTTTTAAAGGAACACTAATCCCATTCATGAGGGCCCCCTCTTCAAGGCCTAATCACCTCCCAGAGGCCCCACCTACTAATGCTGTCACCTTTCGGAATTAGGATTTCAGCATATGAATTTGGGGGAGACACAAACACTCAGACCATAGCACATTGTTTCCAAGATTTATTATTTATTTATTTAATATATATTTTTATTTATTATTATTATTATTAGTTACAGATGTAGAAAACAATGCAATAGTTATCCTTTCACCCCTTACAAAGTGACTCTCCCTCCCCCCTCTACTGCCCCCCCACCCCCGATATCATATATATCTATTACAATTCCATTGACTCCATCCCCACACTATACTCCACATCCCATGAGTATATATGTGTTAAATTATAGTTAACATCTAATATTATTCAGCGGCAGCTTCAGAGGTACAGTGCAGTGGTCAGGCCTCTACACCGTCCATGAAGTGGTCTCCCTAACAAGACATGAGTCCATCTGGTTCCCTAAAAAATATTTACAACATTATTGATTGTATTCCCCAAACTGTCTCTTCTATCCCTGCAGTAATATTGTAGTTAACAGTTTATGTTGCCTCGTCCCTTCCCCTTCTCCCTCATGCCCACCCCCATCCCATCTAGTAATCATCAGTTTTTCCTCTGTGTCTCTAAGGCTATTTCTGTTTACATTGCTCATTTATTCAGTTCTTTAGTTTCCAAATTTTTTTTTAAAAATTTCAAAATAACTTAGTAATAAAACACATTGTTTGCTAGTCTTTGGCTACATTTCTCTTTATTTCCTTATTATGAATTCCTAAAGAGGAATTACTGAGTCAAAGCACATGAACATTTGAAGGACTCCTGTAATTGTGTCCAAATTGCCCTCCAGCCAAATTGTTCCAAACACTCTGAACTGTGGCACCTATTTATACTGTCAGCAGCCTTATTAATTGAGCATCATCAGTTATAGAATGTTTTTCATCTTGAGAGTCCATCTTTCTGTGTAGTTTTGAAGTTCACCGTCTTTATTGTAGTGTGGTTGAATAAGCAAAAAGTATTTTGGAGGTATCCTGGAGAAGTGGGACTCATGTGGGTTTGTCAGGGAAGAGGGGAAAGGCTTTGATAGACTTGGGAAAGGTTTTCCGTCCGTGCCGAGGAAGGCACGTGGCAATGTGGGATGAGGAAGGGGAAACTGAGAGCTCAGGCAGGATGGTAGGGTGAGGATACCTCCTTTCAACTGCTCATGAACATCAGTGTAGTCACATTCACTTTTATTTTGTAGCTGCCATATTAAAAAAGAAAACCTCCCTATTTTTTTTTCTAAGTAAAGTAGAAGACTGGAAAACTGTAAGGCTGACATACAGCACATTCCAAGTGGGACTATTTGCTGGCTAAGCAGCAGATCAGCACAAATTATGAGCATTTAGACATGTGTTAATTGAGGGTAGGGGGGACACTAGATGATGCGTTCCCTCTAGATGCCCTTGATCTCCCCCCTCCTGATTCCTGAAACACAAATTAACACTCTCAGTCAATACTAGAAAACATATGGTAAGGATAAACACTACCCCATAAAGAATCTCACCCTGGCTTGTCACAGGACATTAACCGACCCATACTGGCACCCCTAAGGGGGTGGTAGCAGCAAATTGTAATGAAAAAGTTACTATTTTCCTATTTAACTTTCTATTTGAGAAGAACATCCTGTGAATGTGTAAAAACAATAAAAGAAAGTTGTGTGTGTGTGTGTGTGTGTGTGTGTGTGTGTGTGTGTGTGTGTTGGGCCTTGTGGTCTGTCTCATTCTCATTCTCACTCACGTGTGATCTGACTATTGTTGCTTTGGTATAAGATCAGCCTAATTGCAAAGGTGGTTAGAGGAGTGAGTACATGATACATTTTGAGAAGTCATCTGAATGACTTCCCAAACAACGTTTGAAATTTTACCGTTGGTAAGCCATCTCCCTGTGTCAAGCAGTGCCCCTCCCTCAGGGAGCTCCTATGTCATGGGAAGTCCCTTGGCATGGATTAGTTCATCACTTTGCATTCTTTCCTGAAAAGAGAGATGAAGCCACCTTAAAGACAGGGTGCTCCCCAGGAAGGACAGCAGCACTGGCCGTTTGGCTGAGATCTCTCTGTGGGCAATGCTCCCTAGCCTGAGGGCCTTCCATGCTCCATCCTGCCTAGTGCCTCCCAGGACTTTGGACTTCAGTCCCCCTGCCCTGCATGTAGATCCAGAATGATGACCCAGCTGCCCACCTCCCAGTCCCTGGAAACTGTGAATGTGTTAGGTTACATGGCAAAGGGAACTAAAATTGCAGATGGGGTTAATGTTTCTAATTAATTGATCTTGAGATGGGAAGATTATATTGGATTAATCAATTGGGCTCAATATAATCCTAAGAGCCCTTATATGTGGAAGAAGGAAGCAGGAGAGAGAGTACCAGAGAGAAGGCAAGGTGAGAAGCAGTCACCTGGTGTTGTTAGCTTTGAAGATACAGAAATGGGGCCATGAGCCAAGGAATGCAGGTGGTCTGTAGGAACTGGGAAATACAAGGAAATGGATTATCCCTTAGAGTCTCCCGAAGAAATGTACCCCTGCTGACACCTTGGTTCTAGCCCAGTGAGACCTGTTTTAAACTCCTGAAATCCAGAACTTTAAGATAATTAATTTGTGTTATTTTAGCCACTAAAGTTTGTGGTAATCTGTTACAGCAGTAACAGGAAACTAATACAATGCCCAATTTGTTTGTTCCTCTCAGCCTGGGCCTCCAGTAAAGACATTGTCTGAGCTCACACCAAACTCAAGGTTGTGCCTATTCTCTTGGCTGGTATATACTGGTTATTTACTAGAAGCTTAGTAATATAAATATTAGAAATGGGATGCCCGAGATACATGGGAAGATGATGCAGAATATTTCTAAATTGGACCAGCTGGGTTGGGGAGGAGATGGGAAAGATACAGGATAACACTTTGAGGCCCTAAGCATTTTCCAATTGATAAGTAATACTTTTGTGACCCCTGTTTAAATCATTAAGATCTATTGTCTAATTGATCATGTCCTTGTGTTTCTGTTCAACCCAGGCAGTTTGCCCTAGGAAATCTGTGCTGTTCAGATCATGAAGAGTCATGAAAAGAGTTTTTGTCTTTAAATATTGAGCTGATTATAAACATTTATTCATTCATTTATCCAATGCACATTAACTTCAGGATTTTGTTATGTAAGCTGACAGAAGGATACTGTCTCCCCCTTGCGAAATATAAACCTGGGAAAGCCTGAGAGCAAGGACTTGCTATCTGCCCTTGAAGTATTTACCCTCTTCTAGTCAAGAAACTGAGACAGATTAAAAACCCTGACTCTGTTATAAGGGAAATTGTGGACATTCCCTAAGAGTGATGTTAGCAGGGGCAATGTGAGTTCAGAGGGTCAAAGATAAAATGGATATGATGGGACAGTGGAACCAGTGTTTAAAATGGGACAGATCATCTATTGCAAAGGTTCATTGTACTTTGGATGGAATGCAGTAGTATCCAGGGCCAGTTTGGTTTGACAGACAAAACTCTCAGTGCTGGACGAGTGGCGCGGTGGTTAAGCCAGCGCCCCCGGTTCGGGTCCCACATATAAGGGCCAGTGACACTGCCCTCCAAAAAAAAAACAAACCTCTCAGTGCTGCCACAGGAACAAACCAGCATTTATTCTTAGGGTCAGAAAAGCTAAAAACTGAGTTTACTTTTTTCAGATTTCAAAATAATGATGCAAGTGTGCAATAGCAGCATATTGTCCTCAAACAAAGGGATGGGGCTATAAATATAAATGGTCAGAGTATAACAACGTCCTAAGGATGTGGACCACAGCAGAGCAACACCAGAGTGCTTAAAATTGAGTGGCTTTGTTGTCTAAGCTCAAGTAATGAGCCAAGCAAGTATATGTGAGTCATCCTACTTCTGTTTCCAAAACAGACTCACTGACCTGATTTAAGAGGCATTAAAAGGGACAAAGTTGACATTTGCAAATATATTTAACTTATTTGTCTTGCAGGCAGAGAACATGTTGGGGTAACTTTCAACTGCATTATGTGTGGTCCAGGAGCTTTGATCTCTTTATGCTTTCTTTATATTGAAAAAAAAGCTTTGAAGTATTTTGGAATAATGAATACAGTAGATGCCTGTTGTAATGGGTTGTTATGAAATTGATTTGACTCTACCAAGGGTCAACTCTTGTCTCCTGATGAAACCCTCACGTGCTGTAAAAGCCGTTTGCCTCTCAGTAACCTAAGAGAAGTGTGTTAGTCATACTTCCTATTTTTCAGCTCAGGGAGGGGCATTTACCATTTAAGTTTCTCCTTTAAGTCATTGATTAGATAGGGTATCTGTGCCAGAACGGCTGTCACATTGGCCAATACTAGCGGAAGTGACATGATTCCCACAAATCTACCTCTAGGCAATGTTTTTCAGTAAATGAACTTTTTGAGGGATGCTGGTGATTTTGACATGGTGCTTTTTCTTGTGGCTATTCCATTGATCAGGGAAACGAAAGCAAAACCTAAAAATAACCGTCTCTTGGATATATATTATCCATGGATCATAGATAGGTTTAGCTTGATTTTACCTGACAGCTTGGAGCACATAAAAAGCAAATCTGTGTTCTATCAGCTGAGTATCCCTTTCTGAGCAACTTGCCCAGGCATTCCAAATCGGATCAAGAATTGGGAACTCCTGAGTTCCTGCCTCTGTGGAGCCTTGAGACTCAGAGCCAAGCGTTCCTGAAAGGGGGTGGCAAGCACCTGTGCTGGTCCCTGTAACCCTTAGCCATCCTTCAGGGGCTAGAACATGGTTGAAGAGCATATTTGACCCTCCACTAAGCAGAAATAACTTCTTTTTTCTCCAGATTCTTTCTTTCCTGCCTCCCATCACATTTTGGTCTTTTCATATTCTCAGGCTTCTGGTTGTGTGGCCTTATTATCTCCGAAGTGGAGATGGGTAACTGGGAACAGTCCACTGAAGTGTCCATGTTTGTAATTTCTTTCTGCATCGAGATGGCTCTGTTTGGGATACAGGAGTTTGCTTGGGATTTGCCAAACCCTCATAGAAACTTTTGTGAAACCCTTATTCAGGACATAAGCACCAAGTGGATTTTACATCTTCTGGGTGAGGCTAATTCTATAGCTGGGTGCTGTTTTAAGAAGATGGTGGGGACAAATGGGTGGGCCTAAGTAATAGTTATTTCTCCTGTGGTGGGGAGGAGATGTTTTTAATGGCTTAGGAAGTGTGCCTGCAGACTTAAATAATGAGTATCGGAATTCCAACAATAAGTTACTGGTCTTTAATAAACTCCAAGTAATCTCCTTTCACTGGATTGACTTTCACTTCAGGAAGATCAGTTTGTGGCCTGAAATCCATTCACAATGCTCCTTTAATGAGAAAAATAGTGACTTGGGATGAGGGAGGTCTGTTTAGAGCACAAATAGCTATTATTACAATTTTGGGTAACCCAGTCTAACAGAAGGCCTTATGATTGAAAGGATGGATGATAAAATTGAAATATGAGTAGAGTCTGAGAATACACTTTCTTCTAGTGCTGACTGTCTAGTTGTATTTGTTATCTAACCCAGTAATTAGGATGGCATTCAGAAAATATGAGGAAAGTTGGTATTCTTTTCATAACCCCCAAATCTTTGCATTGCTGCATGAAACTTTTGGCTTCAGCTTTCCCCTGTTCATTAACCATGCCAAAATTTTTAATCTAACACCACTGTTAAAGAGTGGCAGGCTTCCAGGGAAATATATCAGCCAGGCTTATTAATTTCATGCCAAGTGCTGGAGGCGTGAATGTAGAGAACGCTGTTTGACTTTGGATAATAGGAATCAGGCAGCTTAAAGGCAAGGGATAAAGATCAGGAGCCCTGTGTCTCAGGAGGAGGGGCAGGTGCAGGCTTCAAGCAAGGCCTTCAGGCCCAAAGGGGCAGCCCATGCTTAAAACAATCTGCAGTGCTTTTTTTTTTTTAATTTGGCGTGTGCCTCTCACAGCTTAACAGACCGCTGCTCCACAAAGAGGGGTAAACAGAGAAAGGGAAATTAAAAAGGGAAGTCCCAAGGTAGACAAAAACAAATTAGGGCAAACAAATTACACAGAGTCAACAAATAAACAAGGGAACATCTGTGAATATATTTCTTGGATTTTCTGATTCTGAATGCAACCTGAGAAATGGTAGAGGGAGGTGAGCAGTTTAATCTAGAGTAAAGTCCTTTTAGAAAGAAGTGAGCAAGCTGAACACAAAAGAGTGAGAGGTACTTAGAAATTTAACTCTCAGCAGGGTGCTACAGGAGGAGGTCAGAAACATTGCAGGGGTGCTGGGCAGCCAAAAGTGGTAGGTAGCTTGGGTGAACTGGTCTCCTTGTGTTCTCTGCCGCACTCTGTCTGCCTTGGAGGGCAGTTGCTGCTGTGGTTTCTGCCGACCTTCACGTAGGAAAGGGTTGTAGAAATAATAGAAAGAGGTGGCAGGCCACTCACAGCAAAACAAAATAAAGCAAGCAACATTCCAATAGCAGATGTGTTCACTTTATTCATTTTTTACATCTAGTCCTGGTGGGCACACTTAACTCTTCTAACCACTTGACGCTCGCCAGGTATTGGCTGGCTCTTGGGAAACAGTTGAGCTGCTCCTCTGGCAGTTTGGTTGCCAGTGACACAATTCACCTTTTACTCAAGGCTGGTGAGATGGACTCAGGGTTTTAAAGGAAGTTCAGCATATTACGTACCATTAACCAAAGGCAGAAACAGTGCTGCTAAATTTAGAGACTTATCTGTCCTTAAGTGGGAGTTGGTTTACAACACCTTCCATGGATCCTCTCACTGTGGAGAATGGGCAGTTATAATATGGGAGTGAAGAAGTGATAAGTATTTGATTAATTCATTGCATAAGCTCAAATTATACTCATAATTTCTAAAACTTTTCCTTTGGATTTTTTAAAGCTTCATGAAGTGTTTGGTTATTTAGGGTTTAAACTACCTTTTTTCTAATCTTATTGTTGTTCTACATGCCCTATTTACCTTTCCTCTCTTTTGCTTTCATCATGTGGGTGATAATAACCTACTAGAAATACTCAACAAGATGGGAACTTTTTTTGGTAAATACAAGAAGGAAATGAGTATCCAATTCTCCCTCTAGTCCTCACTTATATACTTTTGCTTTATTGCTTATTCCTAAATGGGGCACAGCAAGTAACTTGTGCATTAGAAGAATTATACTAGATGTGGCTAGTATGCAAACATAAGAATGGTACCACTGTATTAGAAACAGTCTAGCAGTTAGGATTTGGTCTATGAAGTAAACTGTAGGGAGTAACAGTAAGCAGAAAGTCAATACTAATCAATAGCTCATTAGATTGGTAGGGGGGATACCATGGCAGTTTATATAACTGAGGTGGGCCTGTTAATGTGACCTTGGTTGAAATATTTGACTTCTGAGTGCTTGCTGATTTGTAAAATGGGCATAGCCATATTTGCTTCTTTCTAGTCTTTAAAGAAAAGGTAAGAAGTCCATCCAATATCTATGAGATACTTTCAGTTCTCGACAAAAATTGACTATAAACACACCAGCCTCCATTTATTATTAATTCTCAAGTCGTAAGATTGCAAGGGGCCTTGTGAGGTCAGCCTATTCTCACCCAGCCTTTGGTGCTTGTTACTTGGAATCTTGGAGAAGCGCCATGATGGATTATTCCAAATTCCTTTGTGTCAAGGTATTAAGATGAGGTACCCAATTACTTTCAAAGCCCCACTAAAAACTCATTGTAGAATGCAAGAAATCAATATCATCAAATATTTATTGGGTGTCTATTGAGTGCTTTGTGTTTCATTTGTAACTATTCGCCATGATTTAAAGTTCAGGTCTACAGGCTCTTGCTTGCTTATTTAGTAACTTTTCTCTGCATTCATTTTTTTTTTCTTTTAAAATCTTTAGATTCCTTTTATAAACTGAATAGCCCTCTCTGGAAAGAATTTGTAAAAAAAAAACAAAAAACACAAAAAGCCCCAGGTCTAATGCCAATTCTGGTGAGAAGGCATGGAAAAAAACTTCAATTTCATAGAACAAAATATCACTTCACAGGCTACTGCTATAGCAAACCTGAAAGGATAAACAAAATATGGTTTGTAATATTGTTATGGTTGCCTGTACATCAGAAACCCAGTTCTGTCTTAAACTGCAATATTTGTTGTTCTATGAATCTTATAGAAAATTATTTCACTTTAATTATGTTTTTAAAAACATGATTTGAGTAGCCTTGACAGCAATCTATGCTTTACTTTGCTTGATGAAGTGTCCAAATTAGCACTTAGTACATGCTACATATTTTCCATATCCCTTTAGGATACTGGAGGTTGTGGGGAGCAACATACTTAATATGTCCTGCTATACTTGTGGGGAGTCTGTTTCCTAGGATTTCAAACCACTTCAATGATTTTTGGCAGTCAGCACGTTTAGTACCCATTTTAATCTAATTTCTATGGATACCTGTGTACCTGGGAATTTATCTTATTCCATTACTCCAATTTTAGCTTTACAAATTAGAACTGGAGGGAACTAGTAATGGTCCTTTGTTAATGTGTAGAAGTACTTTGAAATCTGTGGAAGAATGGTGCTATAGAAATTCAAGGTGGTTATTAGTTTAATTAACCAAATAATTTAAGGAATCCAATTAGTTCTTAACTTTGTATTGCTTGTAGCCTATTAAAAAGTAATTACCACTCCTGCTTTCGATTAAGATTAAGTAGCTAGTATCAGACTAACCTTCCAGTTAAGAGCAACTAAAAAACAGATGTTTGAAGCAACAGTGGGAAATCAAGGCAGCCAGGATTTGACAGATCAAAATTCCAAACAGAAGAAAAATACATTGAAGTGAGCCCTATATTCATTATCAAACTTTTCCCTGTGAGGCATTTGCCAATTGTAGGGCAGGGCATAGGGTCTAGACATAAACCTTGTAACAAGTGTACACTGGGCTGGAGTTCAAGTCTCCCAAGGCAGCCAGGACTTGAGGAGCAAGATCCCAGAGGAAAGGGTACCTTAGACTATTGGGCGCAGTATTCTGCCTGCAATTTCTCCTTGAGTCTTTTCTTTTCTTTTTTTTTTTTTTAGCTGAGCCATCCCGCCACCTGTTGGTAGCTCAGTGCTGCTCAGCTCGGGCTGGCTTCAAACTGCTGTTGCTCAGAGCTCAGCTCACACTCTTGAGTGAGCTCTTAACCAACTGAGTCATTTGTCCAGCCCCTTGAATCATTCGTTGCATCCTAAAAGCTTTATCTGATAACATGCTGATAAACTAAGCAGAAAGTAGCTGCAAGAAACTAAAAAACTAAGCAGAGAGAGTAGTATCACAGTGCTATGGAAACTGAAATTGAGTTCAGGAATAGGGGCTCTGGTAAACAGCAGAGGCTTTCAGTTGAGACTCCTGAGGGGCCAAGCATTGGAACAAGGGAAAACCAAAAACAGATTCACCTCACCTGGGTCAGGATGATCCACAGGTCTCCAGCTGCCTTCCAGAACAAAAAAACTAAATCTTTTCTGTGAAATTACACAGAGACAGGATTTTTCACACATTAAAATAAAAGATCACCAGCCATAATAGGAAACAGGACCCAATGACAAACAAATAAACAAACACCAAAACCAAATAAAAGTGATAAAAGAAACAGATCCACAGGTGATGCAGATATTGGGGTTCTCAGACACAAGTAGTTTAAAATAACTATGATTAATGTGCTCAACAAAATTAAAGAAACAATGGAAAATTTTTACCAGAGAACAAGAACCTATAAAAATGAAGCAAATGGAAATTGTATAACTGAAAATACAATAACTGAATTTAAGAATTCAATAGATGGGTCAAATAGATGAGAACTCAGTAAAAGAGGATTATTGAACTGGAAGATAGGTCAGTAGAAATTATCCAGATTGATGCACAGAGGGTCAAAAAAGGATGGGAAACATGTGATGCAATACAAGATATAATATGGAAAATGGTGAAAAGCTCTAAATATCTGTAATAGGAGTCCCAGAAAGCAAAAAAAGAGACAATGGGTCAGGAGTAGTATTTGAAAATATATTGGCTGACAATTTTCACAAATCCATGGGACACCAAACCACAGAGGCAGAAGTCTTATGTAATCAAGATTATGATAAATGCAGAGAAAACTACACCAAGGTATACCATAATGAACTGATGAAAAACAAAGACAAAAATAGAATTTTAAAAGGAGCCAGAAAGAAAAGAAACATGTTTACAGGAACAACAACATGATTAATGACTTTTAAGAGAACTAATGATGGGAGCTAGATAAAAATGGCATTTGTTAAGTTTTTGTTAAAATAACTGTCAATCTAGAATTTGTACTAGCAACAAAAAATATTAAGTAGTCAGGAAAACTATAATAATTGCAAAGCTTCTACACAGAAAACTATAATATATTACTGAGAGGAATTAAAGACCTAAGTAAATGGAGGACTATATAACAATATCATGGCTGGGAAGGCTCAATATTGAAAAGATGTCAATTTTGCCCAAATTGATCTATCTTAATAAAAATTCCAGCAGTTTTTTTTTTTTTTGGTAGAAATTGACAAACTGATTTTACATTTATATGTAAATGCAAAGGGTTACAAGTAGTGAAGACAATCTTTGTTTTTGTTTTTTGTTTCTAAAGTTTACAGCAGAGGACAGTTTATTAGGGTAGAAAGTAACAGATCTCAAAACAAGAGGGGGTCCCCACTGGGTCTCTCCTAGTGAAGACAATCTTGAAGAAGAACAAAGTTGGAAGATGTAGACTTCCAGATATCAAGACTTCTTATAAAGCCACAGAAATTAACCACTATTTTGTTGGCTCAAGGATAGACAAATTGATTAAAGGAATAGAAAAGTCCAGAAACAGACACATAAATATCCCTGGCCACTTGATTTATGACAAAGGTGCCGTATCAGTACAGTGCCAATAAATAGTGCAGATCAATTGGATATAAATTTGGGGGAGTGGGACCTTATCCCCTATCTCAGATAATACACAAAAATCAATTCTCAGTGGATCATTGACCTTAATGTGAAAGAAATATTTTAGATAATAACATTGGAGAATGTATTCAAGATCTTGGAATATTCAAAACTTGCTTAAATAGGGCACAAAAAGAACTCACCACAAAATGAAAGGTTGATAAACTGACTTCATTAAAATCAAGAATCTCTTTTCTTGCCATTAGGGAGAGTGAAATGACAAGCAACAGAGGAGGATATTTACATTAGAGAGAAGATATTTACATCACTAATATCAGACAAAGGATCAGCATCTAGAATTTATAAATATCCCACAAATCCATAAAAAAAGGAGAAAAGCCAATTAAAAATGGACAAAAGGCTCAGATCAGCACTTTTCAAGAGAGAATATCTCAGTAGCCAATATGCATACAAAAAGATGCTCAACCTCAGTAGACATTAGGGAAATGCAAACTGATGCCATAATGAACTATTGGAACCACCCATGAGAATGCTTAAACTTTTACAAATTGACAATATTAAGTATTGTAGAGGATGTAGAGGACTGGAGCTTTTATAAATTGTTGGTGGGAGTACAAATTGGTAACATCACTTTGGAAAACTGACAATATCTTCTAAAGCTGAATATATGTATTGGGTTGTCAGAAAAGTCATGATGTATTTTTTCTATGTTTTTTGTTGCAAAAATGCATCATAACTTTTCCGAAAACCCAATATATTCTATGAGACAGCAATTCCACTCCTAGGTATCAACCCAACAGAAATTTATAAATGTGTGTGCCAAAAGACGTGTACAAGAATGTTTATAGCAACATTATTCATAATTGCCCAAATTAGAAATGACCCAGATGTCTATCAACATTAGAAGGGATAAATAAATTGTAGTATACTTATATAGTGGAAAATCATACAGCAATGAAAAAGAATGAATTAATGATCCCACCACAACACAGAATCATGTCGTGGACATAACATCTGAGCAAAAAAAGCCAGAAATAAAAGAGTGTATATGGTACGATTCCATTGACAGAAAGTTCAACACCAGGCAAAACTCACCTATGGTGATGGAACTCATAACTGTAGTTACATTTGGCTGAGTTAATGCCTTGACAGGTATGTGGAAACTTCTGGGATACTCGTAACATCATATATCTGATCTGAGTGCTAGTTACACAGGGTAATCAGCTTGTAAAAACTCTTTATGTGTACACTAAAAATTTGTACATATTGATTTATTTATTCATCAATCAAAATTTATAAAATAGGGCCAGCCGAGTGGCACATTGGTTAAGAGCTGGTTTTGGGATGCCAGCGGCCCTGGTTAGGATCCCACATATGAGGGCCAGTGACACTCCCTCTACAGCTAACAACAGCTCCACCTGGAGCTGGGCTGTACGAGCCCCGGCGACGGTGTAGGCTGCAGCACCTGCTGCAGTGGGCTGCCATAGGCTACAGTGAGTGGCTGGCAGCCAGCATGAGCTGCCAATAGTCACGGTGAGCAATCATCCAGAGGCCGGTGACTGATCTGCCTCACCAGAGAAGAGCGCAATGATGATACCAGCATGGGCCAGTGAAGCAACATCCTCCTCAACTGGACTGAAGAACAAAAAAAAGACAGCAACTTGTGTGATCCTCTTCCCTGATTCCCTAATGCTGTTCACCTCCCCCAATTCCCCAATAAAATCTTCAAATGAAAAAAATTTTTATAAAAATAATTACTATCCAATAATTTGGACACAAATCATGGGTTGCTTTTACAGGGTGGTGGAGAAGTATTGGGTTGTTGAAAAAGGCATGACCTATTTTGTCTATGTTTCCAAAGGTCATTTATTTATATAAAGAACAAAGATCAATCAATGATATATTGCCTGTTTTGTTCGATAACCTTTTGCTGTCTTTCAGTGAGCTTCATAATTCCTTGTTCATAGAAGGACTTGTCTTTATTTGTGAAAAACTGAACAAGGTGCTGATTTACAGCCTCATCTGAATTGAACGTTCTACCACGCAAGGAGTTCTGAAGAGAGCGAAACAAGTGGAAGTCTGATGGCCCAAGGTCAGGCGAGTATGGTGGGTGTGGCAGCACATCCCATCCAAGTTCCAATAATTTTTGACAGGTGATCAAACTTGTATGTGGTCTTGCATTGTTGCAATGAAATGCAACTCCTTTATAATTAACAAGCTCTGGCTGTTTCTGGATGATGGATTTGTTCAAACTGTCCAATTACTGACAGTACACATTTGAATTGATTGTTTGGTTCCTTGGTATGAGTTTGAAAAACATGTGACACCTTTAAAATCCCACCACACTGAGAGCATAACCTTCCTCTGATGAATCTCTGCTTTCAATGTCATTTGAGGCAAATCATCATGTCGGGACCAAGACCATTTGTTCACCACATTATTGTAAACAATCCAATTCTCATCACCAGTTATCAGACGCTTCAAAAAAGGATCATTTTACTCAAGTTTAATGAGCATATTGCAGATATGCTCATTAAATGAACATGCCATCAAATGAACTTCTTTGAGTTCATGCTGAACCCAAATATCGAGCTTCTTCAGGTGGTCGTGAATACTTGAATGATGGATGTTCAATGTTTCTGCAATCTCTTGTGTCATGTAATGTGGGTTTGACTCTATCAATGCCTTCATTTTGTCATCATCAACCTCGGTGGGCCTCCCTGACCGAGGAGCATCATTGAGATCAAAATCACCAGCACTGAATTTTGTGAACCATTGTTGAGCACTAATGTTCTTATAGAGCATTGTCACCATAAACTTTAAGTAACTTTTCACAAGCTTGATGAGTGTTCTTCCCTTTATGGAAGTAAAACAGTAAAATATGGCAAAAATGCCCAATTTGGTCTTCCATCTTCAACTTGTTATAAAATCTCCAAAACTCAACCAAATTGCTCATTTTTTTCTTCAGAATGAAGCTAGAACTGTCAGTTGTCAAATGACATAGCAATAACATAGATGCGAATGACTCTAGTACTTCCAAAAATGAACTGGTGCCATCTGTTGCAAACATGCGTCATGACTTTTCCAAAAACCCAATACTTGCAGTGGAGCTGAACCATGGCAGGATTCTAACTGCAGCCTTCTAAAAGGGAAGATTGTCCTCGAGTCCCTCTGATCCCTTGTTTACCTGGTGATTCGATTGTTATGCTACTTCCAAGAGCTGATTTAAACCAGCCAGGCAGATCAATTAAGTCTGGTTGGATGACAAACGGTTGTTTAAAGAATCTTGAGACAAAAAACCACACTTGGGATTAATAAACTCCTTTTCTACCCTTTCTGTAGAACCGGGGCTGAGACTGAGTTGGTAAAGCTTTTCTTATGCTTGGATTTAAAGAAAAAGAAAAATGACTACCAGCCTGGCATCTTTTGGGGAAGAACAAAAGGAGACATGGGCGAGGCTGAGGATGGGGAGCATGGGATGCTGGATCAGGGGTTAAGAAGAACCAAAAGAGCAGGATTCAGAGCATCAGAAGGAGGGAAAGGGTGTCAGAGGCCGAGAGTTAAGAGACAGCGAAGGAACCTGGAGTGAATCAGTATTTGTTCATTTGGATATGTAAAGCACCTAAGGGAGAGGAAAACAGGTGCAATATGAATGCATTAATGGAATGAAAAACGAGGGTTGACCTATGAATAAATATTCGGAATAAAAGCATTCTAAAGTGTATTTTGGTTTTAGGGCACTTACTCTGTCTGGCAGCTAATTCCAAGTTTTCATGGTCACACACTCACAGCTTTGTATGGGGCTGAGATGTACTCACTGAGGTTCCTGGGGTCTGTGCATCTTATTCTTCCTCTTCTGTTGCTCAGTCTTGTTTCTCTTATCAACAGACTCTGCCTAAATTGTATAAAATAAGATCCCTTATTTTATGGATTTAGATGGTCAAATTATGTCAGCAGAAACCATGACAAAGACTTCAAGCCCTTGGCAGCAACCCTAGAGGCCAGTTGATTGGTCCGCGTCTCCCAGAAGAGCATGTGGTGGCACCTGCACTGTGGCCTTAGATTTTGCCCCTGTCATAATCAAAATCTTCTCAGAAAACAATTAAAGAAAAAGATAAGTTATTTCACTCTTCAAAATGTGGTCTCTGACAAGTTGGGTGGAGACCTCCATTAGTTCATATCTATGAGGAGCATCTCTGAAAAACAAGAAGTAGGCTTTCAGAACAATTTTGTTAGCCTGGAGATCTGTGGGGGCATCAGGCAACTGCTGAAATCCACCCATAGCTGTCTCTCTGGCCTGAGACAGGAGCACAGAAATATCCCCCCAAATATTGAAAAGTTTTTTTTTTGGTTTAGGGGAGATTCTTCTGATGGGACAATCTAAGATCCCTTGAGGACAGGCAGGCTGCCATGATCCTCATAGTCGAAGCATTACCCCGAAGCAGGGCTCAGCCTTCTCCACCCTTCCCTTTACTTTGTCCTGCCTCAGCTTGCCCATATGTACTGGCTTTTGAAGGTGCTGGCCTGCCCCTGCATCTTAAGAAGTCAACATTGTTTAGCTTTTGAATATCTGTGAGATTCCAAGATGGAAAGTAGGTTTTCACCATAGACTCACATTTAGATTTCATTAATATCTTCAGGCTGCAGAGGGCAAGAAGAGCAGTATGGAGCAGATAGAACATGAAAGCTATTCAGGGGGTGGGAGTGGGATCAGGTAAACATGCGATGGTGGTTCCACGATAATTCCCTTTCTCTACTACAATCACTTGTGAAAAATGACTCCATATCTTTCACTTCTCTGAATCCTCCTCCCCACATTCTCCAAAATCAGCTTTCAAGAAAATTTCAATTGGTGCCGTGATTGCCTAAGTGTTCTCTTTACACATTTGTACCTTCTCTGGCAAAAATATCATCCATAATAGAGAAGAGCCTATGCTTTTATTCCAAGATTTAAAAAATTTCAGGCTTGCAGGTGTTGACCTTAAACAAAGAGAGAGCAAGATATTTCTCCAGCAAAATGGGTTTATTCAGGAAATACAAAGAATTGCAATTGTGGACATGCTGTGTAAATGGCAAACAAGGCTCAAGTCCATAGTAACAAAGGAAAAAAAACGCTCTTTTGTGGACTTTGGAGGGACTGTTGTAAATGAAGAATCCATTGGAGGCAACTGAGAGTTCGAAGTATAGTGACTTTTTATTGGCTGAACTATGGCAGTCTCCCATTGGCTGAGCTGTTACTCTACAAGGAGGATTCTTTTTTTCCTGTAGCTGAGGTAGTTAAGTAGTATCACTTCCTGCTGGAGATGTAAGGTACCTTTCTGCCTTTTAGGGTCAGTAATGTGCTTTGAGTGATGTGTGTGAGAATTTTTTCTTCTAGCCTCCCTACTCTACTTTAAATAAGGATTTATTAATTTCCACACAGAAATGACCAAGGGCTTATTTAATTTCCCTGTGATTTGCATTAGGATCAACTTCAGGTTTGGGAAGGGTTGAGCATACAGCTGGGGCTCAAGAGGCTCAAGTGGTAGGGATGGGAAGAGTGGGGCAGCAGAAAAAGGGTGGGGAATGGGTAAGTGGGACAGCGTGAGGGGTACCTTCAGCATTTAGGTGGCTGTCCCTTTGGCTCAGTATTTGGAAGTGCTAATGTGTGGTGTTTGCTCCTTCTCTTATACCCCATGAGATAGGGTCCTTTAACGACAATGCAGAGTTTGTTAAAAATTTTTATTCTCTTTCCTGCTGTTATTTAGCACTGTCTTTTGTCAATAATGGTAATAGGAATAGCCAACACATGTATTAACTCATTAATGTTTACAACAGCTCTGTGATGCAAGCAGTGTTATTAGCCCCGCCTCACAGAAGAGGAAGCTGAATTACAGAGGTAAGTGACCTGCCCAGAGTCACCAGCTGGTAAATAGTGAAGCTGAAATTTGAACCCTTGCTCTTAAATACTATACTGCTTTTTCAAGAAGAGCTCCTGAGCTTATCTTGATAAACTGCTGGCTGTGAAATCAGATATGGTGTAGATAACCTAGCCACAGAATTTGGAAAGTTTAACAGCATCTCCCTCCTATATTGTTTGATTGATTGGTTGGTTAACTCATTTGATTAAACAGTGAGAGCCCACTATGTGCCAGATATTGTGATGGGTGTGGGAAATTCAGAGATGAGTAAGACAGGGAGCTCACCATCTATATAAGAGAAGAAATATGTTTACAATTATTTATTAAATAACTGTATACATGTGAATGTGGAGATAAGTATTGCATGCATTTGAATTATCAAGGTAAAGGCAAAGGAAATCAGGGGAAGATTACAGAGTTAACATTTGAGTAAGGCCTAGTAAGAAAACAAAACAGAACAAAAATAATTATTTGAGGGATACATTTGCTGTATAAAAATGCAAACTGTATAGAATAAGAAAGGAAAAACTACTCTGTCCCAGAGGGATCTATTAAAAGTTTAATATGTATTCTTCCAGACATATTTCTATATATTGACATAAACATGCCCATGTACTAATATAGAGTTAGGACTGTACTGAAATAGGTGCGTATTATACACACTGTTCTGTACATTGTCATTCCTTCCCCAATTTATTGATATTTTTCTGTGTCATAGCATATAAATCATTTCATTCTTTTAATTGTTGTGTAATAACTGATTAAATGGTTATAGCAGAATTTATTTCCAATCATGCTACAAATGGGCATTTAGTTTATTTCCATTTTTTTGCTATAATAAACAATGCTACCATAAAAATATGCATATATATCATTGTCACTATGTGTTTGACATATACATTATTGTCAAACTATGCATCATTTAAAAGATTAACAATCTCTTATAATTTGGCCAATCTGCTCATTAAAAATGATACCTTATCATTTTAATTTTTAATTCCCTGAACAATAATATGTTTGTCCTTGCTCGTATCATCTTGCTTTGTGCTTTCAGTTTTTAAGTTGTTATTACCATTACTATGTTTTTGGGATTTTGCTGTATGAGGCATATTTTGTTCGTGTCCTTCCGTGATCTGTATGGCTCACATCCTGCTTGAAATTTCATATTGCTTACATCTTTGTTTTTCAAAAACTTTCCTGAGTTTACATTTCATTCAGGATCAAAGAATTTAAAGTTCCTAGGGCCGGCTGAGTGGTGTGGTGGTTAAGCGCTGGCTTGGGAAGCCAGTGGCCCCGGTTTGGTCCCACATATGAGGGCCAGTGACACTGCCCTCAAAAAAATAAAATAAAATAAAATAAAATAAAATAAAAATAAAAAAAGCATAAAGTTCCTTGTTGCCCTGCTCCTCTACTATATAAGATGGGTTCTTTAGCATTATTTTAATCGTATTCTCCATTCTCTGCTATTCCTCACCACCTCCCACCCTCTTGGTTCTTCCTACTGACGTTGGGGATCCAGATTACTGTTGTTGAATTGTTTTGCGTTTCACATCTCTTTAAAGAATATTTCTAGATAGATGTGTTTGATTTTGTATCCATGTATGCTTATTATTTTTGCCTTTGACTGTTCGCAATATTTACTGCTAAGCTTTTTATACACAGCTTCCAGCTCTTTATTCTGATTTATCACTTATTTGACTAGAGTAGGTATTCAGTTATTTTTCCAAGAAGAGGAAGAGTTTGGTATATTTTCTGGGCTCCTGTATGCTTGAGGATATTTTCCTAGTCCCTTAACACTTGAATGACAACTTGGCTGAGTATATACTTTTAGAATTTTTTGTTTTCCATTTTTGTCAAAACTATCTTTTTGGATTTAGTGTATGGAGGAGACATCTGAACTCAGATTGATTTGATTTTACCTTTGTATGAATTTACCCTTCCCAACTTGGTTGCATGTCTCCTCCTGCTTCTCCTTCTTCTATTTAGAAAAGTTTAAAAGATACCAAAAAGTATAAAGAATAAAACAAACATTACTATTCTCCATACCCAGAATGAACTGCTATTTATAGTCTGTCTCACTTGCTTCAAGTCTTTTCTGTTTTCCCCCTTTTCTTTCCTTTCCCCTGCTTCCTCCCTTCCTCCCCACTTCCTAACAAATATTACAGATATAGGCAAAGTGTCCTTTAACCAGCACCTTACTTCCCATTCTACTCATTAGTCCCCTCCAGAGCCACTCAAGGACAACCACTATTAAGAATTTGAAATGTAATTTTCAGGCTATTTTTTATAATTGGACATACATATTTATACATCCATGAATAATATATAGTATTGTTTTGAGCTTGTGTGTGTTTTCCTTATTTATATTAATTGCATCATACTAGAGATAATCTGTATCTACCTTTTTTGTGGGGGGTGGGAGGACCTTCAGGTGAAAACTGGAAGACTTACTAGATAAATTTAAAAAGAGCTGTAGGGCCGGCCAAGTGGCACAGTGGTTAAGTGCTGGCTTGGGAAGCTAGCGGCCCCAGTTTGGTCCCACATATGAGGGCCAGTGACACTGCCCTCAAAAAAAAAAAAAAAAAAAAAGAGCTGTAAGCACTGTGTCTACCTTTTTAAAGGATTCATTTTCCTTAACCCCTATACTTAAAAAAATTATCAGGTTGTGTTGAGGTGTAGTCTTATGTATTTTCAAGAATATATTTTGATCCCTTTTAATTTGTACCTTCAGCTTTGTTTTTAGCTCAGGGATTTTTTTTATATTATGATTTTGTTTATTGCTTCTGATGGAATTGTTCTAGTATTTCATTGGGAATACTTACAGTTTGTAGAGTGGATCTAATTGTTGACCACTTGTTTTTTCTCCTTATTCATATTCTGATAAGGAGAGGATAATCCAGACTCAGTGTTTATTAACATAAAGATAGATGGATTTTGTTATTCATGTGTACACTGTTAACATCTTTTTTAAGGGCATAGCTATATGGGGAAGGTTGATATGCTCCTTTGCTACAAATTCCAAGTTTCTCCAAGTTTTTATTTTGGACAGCTCTAATAGACTGGAGCAGGACCATTTTTACTGTCCATTTCTGTGTTCTTTGATGACCCAAAGAGAAGGAGTTACCAAAAATTCTAAAATCTCCAAAGTCACCTCACTCAGGAATCTTTTTATCTCTGGCCCCACCCACCTCATTTACATATATGGAATAATCTTCTCAGGATGCTTTGCAGGACCAGCAGAATCCCCACTTCCCTTTTCACTCCAATTCCACGCCTCATTTTCTGGAATTTGTTATTTCAGAATGGATGAAGAAAGATTTGGGAGGAGCGGGTTTAGGGACTAGTACTCTAGACTTTTTCAGACTTCTACATGCCACATAGATCCTGGCAATAAGATAACTGTAGCTTAAGTTCTTAGTTTTGGATGATATTATGAGCTCTCCTCTCTCTCTCTCTCTCTGGCATTGCCTTTTTTATCCTAGCTAGTTTAATGATAGCTCATGAAGGGACAGTTAGCCAGACCCTGTTTTAATTGAATACATTTTGACTGTTTCAACTCTAGGACAGTTTGGCTATTTCCTTTATGCCCTGACACTTGGATAAAATGAGATTTGTTTTTTTTCTTTGTAAAGCCTTATTATCCCAAATCAGCACTGATCCCAGTGGTTCTTGAATCTCAGTGTTGGCTGTACACTCTTGAGTCTCAAAGTTTCTCTTACCTCCCAGTTTAAAGTGCAATTGAACTAGGTAGTTGGAGTAATAACTTCTTAAGTAGATATGGTCAGAGTGGTGTGGAGTCAGGGTCAGTGGTGATATGGCACTCTAGATAAAGGGAAAAAACAACAACATGTGCAATGGGAAGAAGATAGAAAGAACATGGCACATGTGAGGAGTGTTACATTGTTGATACGATGCCTTAGTTCTAAGAATCTGGGTTTTACTATTAGACCAGTTCCATTACAACTTTTACAAGCCACTGAAACATTCTTCACATTCCTCATCTACAAAATGGGGGACACTAAGAGTAGTTAACTCATATGATTTTTACACAGATTAAAAAAGATATATATATATAGTGCATACATACTAAATACTCAGCACAGAGTAAGGATCAGCATTATATATATATATATATATATATATATATATATATATATATATATACACATATAGTGCATACGTACTAAATACTTAGCACAGAGTAAGGATCAATGCTGTTATGTCTTATTACTGTTGTTATTATTATTATTTATGGTTAATTTTGACCTAAAATGACTTGGAGCCACAGGGTTGGTCAAGGGATTGTCAGAAGTGTAACCAGATGACCATGGTCAGAATCATAGGTGTGGTCAGATCATGAGAATCCACCAAAAAGAGCAGGGACATTGACATGATCAAATTTGTGTTGAAATGTTTGTCTGCTGTGCTTTGAAGAACAACTTGCATGCAGACACTAGGAATGGCATGCTATGCTGGAGGGTGTGCATATCAGCTTGTGAGAGCCAATTGTTAGGTTTGCAGGGATTTTCCAAGTAAGTTGTTGAACACAGATGTTATTACATATTAAATTATATAAAGTTATAATTAAAATATATTAAAAACAAAGATAAATACTTAAAGCTTATCACCTCCTAATTTTACTACATTTATGCTCCCGAGGTTACTTATATCGACTGTGTCTGTATGGCTGAAACATTATAGAATTCCATCTCTTCCCAACACCGTCATCAGTGATATCACTTTAATAGCTTGAAATGAGCCAGAGTGGGAGTGTTTACACTATGCAAATAAGCAGATTCTACAAATCAGGGCTTCAGCACTTCCTGTAGAGTTGGTTCTTAAACCTTTACTAGCACACCTCTGGGCCAGAAAGACCCTTTGGAAGCTATTGAAGTAGTGCTGTAGACAGATGAGAATTTGAATCTTAGCACTTGGAGTGGTGAGGAGACAGATTTGAGAGACATTTTAGTGTTAGGATCAGTAGTGATTGACTGAAGGTGGCAGAAAAGATGAAGCTCGGAGACTGAAAAGGAGGCTATGGCTCGAGAAGCTCTCCTTTGTTGTCTTTGATGAGGCAGGCTGCCATATTGTGACCCACATTGCAAAGAACTGAAAGTGGCTTCTGGCTGACAGCAGTGAGGAACTGAAGCCCTTAGTCAACAGCCCAGACGGTACTAAATCTTGCCAACAACCATATGAGTTTAGAAGCAGATCCTTCCACAGTGAAGCCTTCAGACAGGACTCCAGCTCTGGTTGACAACTTGATTGTAGTTTCCTGAGAGAGGCTGAAGTAGACGACCCAGCTAAGTTGTGTGCAAATTTCTGACCCACCAAAACCGTGAAATGATGAATGTGTGGTATTTTGAGCTGCTAAGTTTGTGGTAATTTGCTCTGCAACAGTAGGTAACAAATTCAAGGCCTTTAATTACTTAGCTCTGGGAACACTTTCCTGGCTTGGGGGTGAGTTGGCTGGAGCCTGGTCTCAAAGCCCACTGAGCAGAGTTCCACAGTGGAACCTTCAATGGGGGCTTGTCCTTCTGAGTGACAGGTGAGTAGCTCAGAACTTGTTATGCTTCATTCTGCTTTTCCTGTGTGCACTGACTGAAGCCTTCAGGCTTCGGAAAGTAGTTAGCAGCGCCCTGGGATAAGGGTGGTAGCTGACGTGAACCCTGTGCTAACAGGCAGAGCCTAGTCACTGATCCAGAATTGGCCTAGAAGAATCCTTCTCCGATGAAGGAGCCATGATCTTCCTTCTGTGTATGACCTCAGGGGTGGGCCAGGTTTCATGTCAGAAGATCTGTTTATATTCCAGAGGTGGGAAGGACCCTCAAAGGAAACATGGGTAATTTTTAACTTAATTATTGGATGTGGGAAAGACCACATGATACCAGATACTCTTTTTTTTGTCCTTTTGTGTTTCAGCAGAGAGGATTTAAAAAATTTTTCATGAAGATTTTGTTTATTTAACTTACACAGCCTAGAGGAAAACAGAGGATACACATCTTGAGATGATGCTGGTCATAAAAGAAGCTCTGAATGCGGTTTAGAAACTAACTGGCAAAAGTGTGGGTCAGCATTTTGTTCCTGATCCCTCAGGCTGAAGAGAATCCCTTGTGTTTGACTCTGTGCCCCAGACATGGTGTTTAAAAAAGTCCATGGCCAAGACAGGAGTCTACAAAAATGACTTATTTTCCCAGACACCCATTTTAAAAACAGAAGTCTAATTGCCTATGGGGAATTTAAATAAAAAAAAAATAATGTAATTTATTTCTAAAACCAATTACCGACATTTAAAAGGCTGCCTCTGTAAGAGGTTAAGCTGAGCCCCTCATTTAAACTGACCCCTTAATAACACACTCATTGAATTTTTTTTTTTTTTTGCTTTAAACAGGCTAATTTTAAATAAGCCTTTTTTTTTTTTTTTTGGCAGGGGGGCTAAAATTCATTTATTTATCTACAAATATTTATGGCATGATTACTTGGTGCCAGGCACAGTTCTAGGCACTGTCTTCATTCTAGCAAGGAAGAAAGACAATAAATAGACAATGTATTTTGTAATATGACAATATAACAAAATATCAGTAAAATATGAGTGACATACAATATGATATTAATTTTATTGAGTAAAATATATTTATGACATATAGTAAAATTAATCAATATCTTGACAATTTTAATGTATTTGTTAACAATAAATATAACTACATTAATTATATAACATAATGTCCAGTAGTGATATTATTAATTCTTAAGTATACAAAATGTAAAAATTTATTCCTTTCTGGCATCATGCCGAAATGGAAACATTATTTACTCTTCCGAAAAATAAAGACTATTAAATAAAGGCTCTTTTTCAAAGTGATAAAGGGATAAATGAACTTCTCAAGGTAGTTCAGGAAAGCCATTTGGTGGCCCTAGTTTAAGTAGGAATGCTTTTGCCTGTATGTGACAGAAAACCCAGTTTATAGTGGCTCATGGAGACAGGTGCTGCTCGAGTTGGCTCAGCTGCTTGGCAATGTCAGGACAAGCTTTCTGTCGTACTTGTTGCCTTGTAGCCACAAAATGGCTGCTCCAGAACCAGGTATTACATTCATCTTTGAAGCAGAAAGATGAGGGGTAGGGGGAGTAGATGGAGGAAGGCCTGCTATATTTCCTTATCAGGAAACCAAAAACTTTCCCAGGACCATCCTTACCCCAGTAGACTTCTGCTGTATCCTATTGGACAGAGCTGTGTCATAGGGCTATCCCTATTTGTAGAGGAGCCTCGGAAAGTGCATACTTAATTATTCCATGTTCTGTAGTGGAAAGGACCTAAAAACCAAAGGAGCAAGAAACTGGGTATAGATGTTGCAAATTAGCCAATCAGCAGGGATTGCCACAAGCCACAGGGATCTGAGTTAGCGCCGTTAAATTGTTCTCAAAGCTTTCCCTGCATTCCTTCCTTACCCACTACCGTGGTTTCCTCTGATTTGGAGAAAGGCAGCAGTTGATAGCAATAAACTCAGTATGAACTATATATTTATTTTTGTGAAGGGGCTTTAGGGAAATGGATGAATTATAATGACATAAAATCAGAGCTTTTGGTTTAAAATGATAAACATAGTGGAGACTTGACAATAATGGCCTGGCTCTATACTAGGGGTCGGGAAGTACATGGATTAATGGGATTGTAAGAAACAAAACAAATTGCTACTCCTTGGCAGGAAGAATGGTGGGAAGGATAATCTACTTTTAAGGCTAGTCCAAATATGATACAGCAGAGGTAGTTAAAATAAAACAACAGATTGTGGATGACCCAGAAAGATGTGATATAGAGAACCCAGTATTGGGGAGCTAGGCTGAAATAGTTTGAAAGTTGGGTTGAAGCTGAGACTGTGTGGATACAGAGAGCTGGTAGAAGGATAGGAGAGGGGCACGCCTTTCCATCCTTTGGGAGGTCATGGGCAGAATACCTGCTTGGGTACCAGGCCAGGAAGTAAATGTGGAAAGACAAAGCAAAAGGCACGAGAGGGTGTGTGCCCCACTCCCCATCTGCCTTTAGGAACAAAGTAATTGGGACAAATCCCATTATTGGTTTTGGTAGAGTTGGATTTACTGGTATACTGCTTCACTACATGTTCCTTGAACTAGTTTGAAATAAACCTGGGTCAATGGCAAGACCTTGCATGTGGGGATGACTCACTAGTATTGCATGTAGGGTAATCTTTATTATACAGTGATAATCTTTTACCGATTAGTTGAGAAAGCATTTGTGATGTTGAAGGAATGCCATCAAAGCTCTCAAGAGAAGTTTACAGGCCAGTATATAAGAATGGTGAACATCCATCCCTGACGGGTATGCACAGATATGTTGGTTGGAAAGCAGGCCCCTCCTCTGGACGGATGATAGGTATGGGGCTTAGTTCATGAGGGTAGATATGATTACATTAGGGAATTTAATGTCCTAGATTCAGAAGTAGAATTCTCGGGCCCTTTCATAGGGTTGGTTGAAAGAATAAGTGTTTTGAAGCATTATAACTATGTCGCCTAGATTGTTGAATATGACAGGAACCCAGTGTCTTTCTTGCCTCGTGTTTTAATGGTCACCAATCATACGAAAAGGCAATTTCAATCTTTGCCTGCATCACTTGAAGTATTAAAGAGCAGTTTAATTTACACTTTACAGTGTTACTTATTAAGATCTCCTTGAAAATTTCTAAATCTCTAAATTTCTAAATCTCTCTGTTCATCATGACTTTTTCCAACACCAGGATACTTCATTTGTCTGTCTTCATTTCCTGAATTCTTCAGCATGTACTAAGCAGATAAACTTAGGCTTTTTTTGTCTTATTTTGTTTTCTTACCCCATGGGCTATTTTCCTAGATTTCTTACAACATAGGAAAGGCCAGGAACTGACCCAGTAAGTTTACATCCTTCTCATAACTCCCCCACTCCTGGAAATTTAGGATATTTGAACCCATTTTAATAGCTAAACCATGAGGAAGGTAGCATGCTGAGAATTATAGCTTTGAGGCCCCCAGGTCTTTGAGTGCCTTTATATGGCAGGAAATTGTACATGGGCCTGAAGAGTAGAGGTTCTAGCTTTGTCTGAATCGTTTTGCAGAAACAATAATGTCTTATGCTGGTGGAAGAAGGAAGGGGATCAGGGGGAGGGGAGCAGAATTTGGTAACTTGTCAAGGTCAAGGAAAAGAAAAAGACTTTGCTTTATTTTATTTACTTAACTTGAACAAGAAAAGCTTAATATAAAGAATTATTCACTTCAGTAGGGGATTGGAGCAATGAGGGATTTGCTGACAAGAGAACCTAAAGAATACAGGCATAGCAGATATAAGGAGCAGCATCTCCCTCTGAGCACCCCCTTCCCCGTTCTAGGGCTGACATACAGTGCCCGAAGAAGAGCCCCCCAGTGCCTCACCATTTTGCCCAGCTGAGTTCAAGGTGTTGAGGCTCAGTGGATGGCAGAGAAGTTGCTGAGATGCTGTGCCGTGGGAATGTGTTGGGGAGCTTTCCTTTGGAATGCAGGGAAAAGGATCCACAGAATCCTTTGAAGATGCAACACCTCCAAACTCACTGTGAAGCCACCTGAGGGGATGGTGGGGGAATCTGCAGGCCCCAAGCACTGGAGAAGCCACATAGGCTGCCCCTTATTTTATTTTTTCACCCAGAAAGCACTCTAGGTAGTAACTCAATGGTTTGTAAATCTTAGTTTCTCCCTTGTTAAATAATCAAGCAGCGACTTTCTATCAGGTAACTTTCTGAGCCTGTGGAGAAATAGCAAAAAACACTGCAAACTATTTTCATACTAGGTTCATATCGATATGAGTTTTCCTTCAGCTTGAGATTTTGTACTCTGTTAAAAGGCAAATACCTGATAGAAGAAATGGCATTTTAAAGCTGTTATCAGTCATTTATACCTTAATGTACATGAAGGTGCTGTCTCCTTTTCGGATAGCAGGGTTTGATGTGATGGTGGGGATGGGCGGGAGATGAGGTGATGCTGGGCAGCTAAGGGCCTTAGAAAGGGATGCTCCCAATCTCCTGACAGACAATGGAGAATGGGATCCAGGGGTACCCGGCCATGACCCAGCCTACTTCACAGTTTTGGGGAGTCCTGTCCTGATTGAGTTCCATCAAAACATCAAATGCAAAATCCACTTTCTTTGTAGAACGTTTCTCTTCTGTTTCTTCCCTTTTCTTACTTGCTTCGGGGAAGTTTATGGTTTGAAAAATTAAAGTGTGGATCTATTTTCATTACCAAAGGATTTGCAAAACCGAGCTGGGCCTGTCTGAGCTCACATTTGCATTTGCCATCCCTTAAGCTGATTTTCAATGCTGAGCAGCTATTTTAAATGTTTTCAAGAGGCTCCTTTTTAACTCTTTTCCTTACTTGTGTTATCTATTTCTGCAGTTTAAAAAAATTCCATTGCTGATTCTTAGTGGAAAATCCCTATGCCAGATGCCAGGTGCAGTTATGGGTAACAGTATTTGCTCAGGGAATGACTGGGCAGTTGCAGCAAATATCCAAGGGGTGGCTCACCCTGAAAAGCCGGGCTTGGAGTTTGTGTGGGATGGCAGCAGATCCAGAACCTTGGAACATTTAGATGACGTCAAAGTTCCTTTAGGGCTGGAGCAGTGATTGGCTCAGTGTTGGTACTCAAGAAATATTTGTGGAATATATGAATGGACCAAAGGAAGGAAAATATTGTGGGCAAATTATTTATTGTTCAGTAATACTAAGTGAATGGTTTATTGGCTCTCCATTTCCTACAGGCTAGACCATGCAGTCCTTCATGTGCGTGGCTCTTTGTGATGTGGCACTTGCTTGCCTGTCCAGGCAGACTCCCTCCCAACCTTCACAGGTTGTGCTTTGCCCTGGAATGCTGCGGAGGCTTCTTTGTGAGGCCCTCCCTCATTCTTCTAGGGTGTGTCTCCTCTGGGCTCCCACTCCACCTTGTACATCTCCCATTGCAATAATGGCCATCCTGTTTTTACATGCTATAATGTAATATGCTGGCTTGTCTGTTTCCCCACTAGTTTAAAATTTGTTGCTTCCAGGCGTCATGTCTGAATATTTCAGCCCTTCATTACGTGTTTGTTGAATGAGTAAGTAAACTAGCAAGTATAAACTACCAGCAGGTTAGTAGAGCTGTATCTAAGTAGCCACAAGTGCTTACGGTTTTTGAGTTGGCTCCTGGGGCAGTTAGTGGTGAGCCCTCCCTGGTACATGGTGCTAAAGAGCCAGTCAAGGAGAATTATATTTCAGAAGGTCAGCTCAATGCTGATTCCAGGATCGACAGTTAGCCCCAGTCTATGTATTTGTGAAAACATTTTGGTTATGGGTAGCTTCTGTATTTTATTTATGCCCCATTTTACTTGTATAAGTTCATTTCTTTTTCAAACTTTTCTTTTTTGTTTTTGGGTAATAGCTTTAATATGAACTTCTATTTGAGAACCCAGCCCTAAAAGTTTAAAAATGTGGAGGGTCTCTGGTCAAAGCAGGGGCAGAGGGACAAAACTGGTCCGCCTTCACCTCTGTGGGTGGTAGACCCTCAGGTTCCAGGGAGCACAATTTGAATACCACTAATTTGGATTAAGGAATAAAATGAATACATGGGAATAAACCTTTTCCTGATACATTAAGTAGGAACCCTTTGGCAACCAGGTTGTATATTTACCAAACCTTTCATATGAGTTGAAATTCTAACTCCAAATCAGTTTTTACGGCTTAAAAATTGGTATTGAAACAGTTACTTAGCTTTAATTTTAGAAAACTCAGGTCAATCAATATGTATGACTTTTAAGTTTAATCCTTCCTTTGGGGATCACGAAGCTCCTTCCAGCTCCAGTGCTCTTTGATTTTCTGATTGTGAAGGGCAAGGTGGGGAAGAAATAAACAAGGTGACTAGGTTTCAAGGGCTAGCTTTCTTGACATGAATGAGTAATTGGAAAGCCAGCATAATCAAAGTAATTTCATCCATCATATACAGAAAGGGAAATAGAATTCAGGTTATTAAGGTTGCATGAAACTGCTTTTTGAATGTATGTACATATTTCTTCCTAGGGGCTAGACAACATTTCCCATTTTTATTTCTAAAAGGAGTTATGGAAAAAGACAACTGAAAATAAAACAGGAGCTGTGGTCTCAGAGCAAAGCTAGAATAACTCATTAAAGAAAAGAAAAGGATTTTAGGTTTCCCTTTTAAAAGAACAAGCTCAAAAACCAGAACCTATGTTTTCAGCCCCTGAAGGGCCACCAGGCCCATGAGTCAGCAATGTCCTGATGAGTCTGCCCAGGACAGAGCCAGCCCTGAGAGACAAGCAAGAACCTTAGCTCTTAGCTCCTCAGATCGTTGGTCTGGAGGGAGGAATCACGTAACTTACTTTTGGGTTTCACAATTGTCTAAGTATGTGACCTTTTGGAGTTTGGAGAAAATAAACAAAATGGGGTAAATGGAGCAAAAGAGAATCTCTAGCCCAGGTAAGAGAGATGGAAAAAGAGCCACGGAGGGCCAGCTATGTACAGCAGAAAAGAATTAGATGCGAACGAGATAGATAAGGAGAGGAAAAGGAGCCAGCAGAGAAAGGCTACATATCTAGACTTAGTGTCAGAAAGGTGAATTTTCCCTGTGGGATAGATTTAAAAAAAAAAAAAAATCTGAGTTGATTTTCACTAACTCATGAAGCGTTAGAGCTAAGGTATATCCAAACCTTTGTTTGCCTCATTCTTTTTAAGAATCATAAGAGGGAGGATTTTCCATTGCTACAAACACTCCAAAATCATAGGAAATTTGTTTCTTTTGTTCACAGCTGTGTCTCTAGCATCAAAAGCAGTAGTAGGTGTGCAATGAAAAATTTTCGAGTAAATGAATGAATGAATAAAATGATCTTTATTTCTTTATTTTACTCTTTTAATCCCCTTCCCTCTGTCCCTCCCTCCCTCCCTTCCTCCCTTCCTTTCTTTTTTAAAAAGAAATTGAAATAAGTAGAGACAGTATATTCCTGGGAGCTATGATGCATTCTGAGGTTATTAGGAAACGGGATCGTTATATTTTCCCAATATTAACTAGGCCCAGCTTGCTGAGCCTTCATTGTTCTGCTTCATCCATCATTATTAGTAGTTATCACTCTCTGTTACCAGCTTGTCTAATTACAGTAGACTCCCCACTTTTCTCTTACTATTTCCAATTTTCTCCTCCCTCAAATCTAGGAAGGACTGAAGATTGCCTTGAAAATAAGAACACCAAATTTGTGCAATCGTCAACCTCATTTTATATAATTTTCTAAGTCATGGCCATGGGCAGAGATGCTCCTTTTTGATTAATAAAGATAAATAAAAAGCGCAGAAAAAAAACCATAAGGGTCAGTTTAGAAACATGTAATTCTATGTACGGGTGCTAAGTCTCCCCCTTGCATATCCACTTGAGATGAGTGCTGGTAGCATCCTTCAAAGCCCAAGTGCATGAATTCCATGAAGTCTTTCCCAATTATTCTCGTTTTAATTTTCCTTCTCTGAACAGCTATGACATTAATTTATTACATAATCATGAATTATGGCATACAATTCCTTAATTGATGTTTGTGGATTTATTTTCCCCAGCTATATTTTAATATCCTTGAGGACAGAAGCCTTGCTCTTATAGTGTTAAAATATCCATCCCCTGCAGATCTTAACACAGTGCTCTGTGTATAGAAGGTACATGTTGGTTCACCAATTTGTTCCTCACACCAAGTGTTCAGGGAGATCCTGCCCCCCACCTCCACCTCCCAGGAGATCTTATACCAAGCCAGGACAGATGAGATTCTCTGGCCTGCCAAAAACAGTATGTACTTTCCAGTCACCATAGCTTCTTAAGTGCAGGTCTTTCAATTTGTTCCTGGTGAGAAAGGAAGTAGGGGAGATTTCCCTTTTGAGAGAGGAAAAATCGTATGTGAAATCGCCTGACCTTCTAGCTTGGAAGTTAATATTTGGTCCTAAGTACAGTAACCTTTCCTTCATTAACTTGTTCTTGGAGTTTTCCAAGCAATAGTCACTTAGCATAAAAAAGAAAAACCTCTGAGATCCAAGAAGAAGTTAGATTATTGTTATTTAACCATTGTTATCAACAGCTATATATTTTGCAACTGTCCCCTGGGGGCTGAAATAAACCCTAGACATCTTAATTACATACAATGTCACTGTCTGTGGCCCATTACGTTCCACTGCATCCCTAAATCCTGTTATGGTACTGTTTCTGGCTTCAACATCTTTCTTCTTTCATCCTCACATTATATTTGGGTCTGCAAAAGCAGAAAACTTAAATGGCATGAGAGAGAGAGAGAGAGGGAGGGAGGGTGAGAAAGAGAGAGTGAGAGAAACTTGGCATTATTTCTAAAGACTGACTAGCTTTATTTCATAGACTGTTTTTAAAACAAAAGTTTCAGGTTCCTGGTGACTTTATTATTAATATCCTAAGTGTTCATGCATGATGACATAAAGATGATAGAGCCAAAATATAATTGTGTTTGAAATTTTTTTTTTTAGTTTAGTCCCTCATCTTTCTAATCTGCAGACCTCAAAATTATGAAAAAAATACTATGAATTAAATTTCTCTTGTTACTGATTTTTCTCTTCAGTAACAAGATTAAATTTTAATATAAAAAATGTGGAGTTTTCTTTTCATTGAATTTGGACTATGGTATAATATTTATTGGGGAATTATTTATTTAGCTATTTTGGCATAAGATACATGGAAAACAATGGAATTTTAGAATATAAGCAGTTCTAGTTGCCTGTCAGTATCACCTGGAGAAATTTTTAAAAATATGGATACCATCCCAGAGATTCTACCCCCAGTAGATCTGTGGTGTGGCCCAGAAATCTGGGATTCTGACTCAACTGGGATTCTGAACAGCACTGGTTTAAAATATATTTTGTGGGATTCCAAAAAGATGGTATAAGATATTGGTCAGAAAGAGCCAGGTTTTTTTTCTGGCTGTAAGTTACCTCTTGCTTTTAACTTCAACACTTTTGGGGCTTAAAACAATTATCATGCACTCTAAAGTACACAAAAGCACCCTTGTCTGGATGTTGTTAAAAATCGTGACAGCTCCTGAAGATGGTTTTTTATATACAGCCAAAGGGTAGGTAGCCATTATACTGGGAGACTTACATTTACATTTCCTTCTTGTTTTATTTCAACAAAAGCGGTCAATCCACTGTAGATAAAATAGACCTGATTTTGCCAACTGAAGTGTGAACTATTCAGGTTTTCCAAGAAACTTGATACTTTAATAAATGTTCTCTCTAAGGGCTCTCCAAAGGACACCTTGCAGAGAATGAATCTTTCTGAATTGCTGAGCTTCCCAGATAACTGAGGGCATTCAAGACTGACACTATCCCATTCTCGTTCCTGTATGCCTTCGAGCTTCGAACACTGCCTGACACACAGCTGCTCCTCAGGAATGCTTTTTAAAGACAAAATGGATGAAGCCATAGTCACCTCTTATTATTAGTGTATGTTATGAATGTCTTGGCCTTTTTAGACTATATCAAATATAATTTTTTAAACAAAGTTTTTTATTTTTCAGTTACAATTGACATGAAATATATTAGTTTTAGGTGTACAACATAGTGATTAGACATTTATATAACTTACATAAGAGGTGGTCATCCTGATAAATTTAGTACCCATCTGACACCATTACCAAATGTTAACTTTTTTTTTTTTTTTTTAGCTGAGCTATCCTGCCACCTGTTGGCAGCTTAGTGGCAGCCCAGCTCGGGCTGGGCATCGAGCTCCAAATGTTAACTTTTTTATGATGGTTTAGGCCATCACAATGAGCTCTAATGCCCTCAGGGGTCTCTTGTAGTATTTAGAATATTTTTGTTCAGCACTAAATGATCCTAAGCTGCAGTAATTTTTACTTCCTTTGTTTGCTTTCTACAGTTATTCCCCCCCCCCCCCCCCCGTTTCCATCCTTGCTTTAAAGCTATCAGCTGTCACTCAATTCCGGTTATTGAAATGCCTTTTCTAGTTTTCTTCTTTTATTTTGCTGTTCTTTTTAGGCTGTTCATTTGGAAACCTGTTAGAATTTCTGAAGAGGAAGACTAGGTGCGGAGTCATGACCCCATGAAATCTGTTTTTGGTAAAGTTCATAAATGAGAGTGGGATCTGTGGTGTAGAGATGTTGGCTGCTCAGAGGTCTCTCGTTTGTTTCTTGGTTCACAGCTGTTTTCCAGTAAAGCAAGTACCAAATAAACAAAGTGACACTGTGTCTTTAAAGAGAAGCAAGACTCCCTTTTTTTTGCATTCCAAATTCTTGTACTTCTTGGCACTTAGAGATGGTAGGCAAGCATTTTTTGTCTCCATGCTTCTCCTTTCAGAGGAATTAGCTTGAAGTGAAGGGGAACCTGACAAAGCAATTCAGGGTTAGTTTGGGGTCCTAACTAAAGTAAAGGTCTAATCTCCTTAGGGCCAAAGAGGTAAAAAGGGTTGGCCTCTATACATTCAAGTCTTTATGTAGCAGAGTGGGAAGGAAGGGGAGAATTTTTAACCCTGTGAGGAAAGCAAGGCAGGTATTTTACCCTTATTGATTACTCTCATTTTACAAATGAGGGAAGTAAAACATGTGCTATAACATAAAGTGGTTGCTGCAACTCAATCTTTAACTTTGCTAACATTAAATTTCCCTCATCTTGTAATTGTCTTATCTCATGGGCATTCTCAGCTCTCCTCTTGTGTGTTGGCATTCAAGACTATTGTCGAGCATGTGCTTAACAGTTAAAAAAAGCTTCCTCTTTGTGTTTGGTCCCCTCAGATTTGGACACTGGAGTTGGCCTGTTTACCCAGACTTGAGCCTTGACTTTCCTTTGACCCTGATGTCCTACTGTGTTATAGACATAGCCACCTGAATGCCCCACAGATATAGCGAGTTCAACATGTCCAGAATAGAACTTTTTGTCTACCATTCCCAGTCAGTAAATTCAGAGTCATCTTGTCACTCCCATCAACTCAAAGTCTACTTCTTGTCAATTCTCTCTCCTGAATATGCTACTTACTTGTCTCCTGCTAGCTATACCTGTTTTTTTAATATTCCTGCATAACAATCACCCCAGATTTAGGAGTTTAAGATAATGTACATTTATTATCTCACAGTTTATATGGGCCGGGATTCCAGGCTCGGTTTGATGGCTCCCAACTTCTAGAGGTCCCTGCAGGTTCTCACCATGGGACCTTCTCGTAGGCCCTCTCATAACAGAGTAGCTGGCTTCTTTATGACCAGCAGGAGAATCATGCTGCTTTTAGTTTCTGACCTCTAAATAATCTTTAAGGGCTTACCTGATTAGGTGGGGTCCATCTAGGATAAGTTCCCTTTTGATGAACTCATAGTCAACTGATTAGGGACTTCACCCACATCAACATTCCTTCACCTTTGCCACATCACCGAAGTGAAAGCCATTCAAGGGGAGGGGATGGCACAGTGGGTGTGCAGCTGGGAGCGCTAGCCTCAGGATAGGGAGTCTCAGTGTTCTGTCCCCACAGTATCTCCTCCTCTGTGTCCTGAATACTGTGGCCTCTCCCATGTAAATCTTACTGCCGCTTCCTATTGTAGTCTATCTAGTCTCAACTTATTCTCTACACTATTAGCACAGTAATCTTTCCAAGGGATAAATATGATCAAATACTTATCCAGTTTAATTCTTCAAAGGTTTGCCCTCCCCCCCCCCCAAAAAAAAAGGAAAGAAAGAAAGAAAGAAAGAAAGAAAGAAAGAAAGAAAACAAAAGAAAAGGAAAACCACAATAAAACAAATTTTTATGTGGCATAAAAGACTCCTTGTGATTAAACCCTTACTAGTTTCCAGTGTCATCTCTCTTTTTTTCTGGACCTGAACTGGGGCCACTGGCTTCCCAAGCCAGCACTTAACCACTGTGCCACTCGGCTGGCCCTCCAGTGTCATCTCTTGATTCTCCCTCTTATGTAAGCAAGCAGACATGTATGTCCCTGAACACACAGTACATTCTTTTTTTATTTCTCTAAGCCTTTGAATTGGCTGTTCCTCTACTTTTTTTGCCATTCCATCCTGTAACATGTACAATGGTGGTCTGACTAATAAAATACAACTCATTTTCCAATTATTATCTCCTCAGTGACATTTTACAGACTCAGCTGTTTTTTTCTGGGCTCTAGCTGCATTTCCTGCCTGTCTCCACCGGTGTTGTCCTCTCTGGGGCTGAAGGAGTCACATGTGTCAAAAGCTAGCTGTGATCCGGTGGGAAAGGCCCCAGAGAAATGTGTTGGCATTGAGGCTAAGAAACCTCCTGGGGAAAAAACGTCAAACTCTGTCCTCTCTCAATATTCAGGCAGGTCTGGTGATGTCTGCACAGCTGGCAGGCTGGCTGGGCTCAAGGCCTTTCCAAGGAGGTCAAGGAGCTCTTAGGAGGATTGGCTTTGTTCCTGGCCAAACTTACAATGGGTTCAAATCCTGTGGGTGCATAAAGACTACAAATGCTACTTCATTAACTTCTGTAAAATTTCTTAAGGACCCACACGTGGTAAAACAAAGAGGAGAGGGTTGTTTCCTCTTATTCTGCTTGGTACTAGGCTGACCTTAGTACCAAGAAGATTCTGGATGAGGGTAATAGAGGTATGGGGGAGCGGTGTGCCCTAAAATGGCCACAAGAGCAGCTCAGGCAGCCCTGTAGGGGTGACTGGTTCCCAGAACAATGGTGGCAGCAGCAGTGCCTGACAGGAGAGGAATTGCCTGGGGCCTCTATGAAATAACTGAAGGAGGTTTTAGCCTGGGCAGCCTCTGTGATGAAGCACATAGTCAAACAGGGGAAATTTTGTTACATACTAATTCTCATTTTGAACGGTGATTGTTGTCACTTCACTAGACAGTATGATTTTTTAGGATAGGCCCTGAATCCCCACTGCTTGGGGTACCTGAAATGTAACAGATACTGGAATGAATGAGTGAATGACTCCTCACCATATGGAACAGAGTTCTTTTCACTCTTGTGCAGCAGATGTGTTGAACTTTGAAAACTGATTAGGCATGGGTATTCAGTATCAGGTGAAAGCCTTTGGGGGACACTGGGTTGTCTGTTGTAAAATTTAAAAATTGTCAAACCAAAGTATGTATTCATGGCTTCCTGGTAGGAAATAATTTATATCTGGTTCAGAGATACTTAACATCACTTGTCTGGCAGCTTATCTAATGGAGCTTTCTGTTTTTCCTATTTCCTACAGAGTGCATATTAGGCCACTGGAAGTGAGAAGAGTGGACAACGTGGTGCGTAATTTCAAAGTAGTTCTAGTTGATTTGAAAACTACTGGCACTGATAATCTCCAGGGCCCAGTTTGTGCTTCATATGTCCCTAGCAACTATTATCAAATTGATCCTATTTGACCACATAACTTGGAATCCCCAGCCTGTTCTGTTCCTCTCGGCAGGGGGTGGGGAACAAAAAGGAAAAAGATTCTTCTTATTGGACTCAAAGTTCGCAAGATTACAGATGTGAGCAGGCACTAAGGACTGGATGTACAGAGACACTGGTCAGCAAAATTGTACATGATTAAATGGCTGGTTCCAGTGTAATTCCATTTGTCTCATTTTTTTGTAGAAACAATTAGAAAATTCAAATGTTGTATTCATAAATTGCATTTGGGACTTAATGGTGGTATTTTCTCCCCAACTGGAATGCCTCTGTGAGTTGCCCTCTAATTCTCATTTATTTTTCCTTTAAGCTTGAGCCTAATTCACATGTGGATCAGAATAAAAGCATTTTGTGCAATCTTTTAACTGTTAAGTTTGCCATCTATAGAGGTCTTGGGGTCCCAACGGAATGCCACTCTTTTTGACTGCTGATGTAAAAAAAAAAAAAAAAGGGAGCTCTTAGGAACTGTGGCAAAACGGCTAACATTTGAATGTATCTGTTCTTTAAAAAATATATGTATTTCAGTGATAATCATCTTGCTATTGATTTAGGTTATTTATTTTTTGATCTTGAATTAAATCTTCCAGTGGTTGTCTTGAAGCAAATGTATTTTTCACATGTGTTTATATCAAAACAACATTATTTCCTAAGTGTTGTGAATTAGATACAAAGTCACTGGGAAATTTATTTACGAAACACAAGATACAGTTGGGGATTTGAATGTAGACTCATGTGCCCATTATCCTATTGTATAATCAATAAGTATTCTTTTGTTAGCCAAGTTATTGGAGCTCTCCATACTTAGGAGAAGTTATTTTTATTTTATTTATTTATTTTTGCCATATTCTTTGTTTGAAAAATTGAGTTTGTTGTGGGTATTTATGAGATACTGGAATTCATTTCAGGAGTATGTACTGATAGTTGCTCTCACCTAGAATTGGTCCACATGAACATGGATTTGCTGAATCCTTTTGGCTCAAACAGGGAAACTTTCCAGAATTCATGTCCAGCCAGGGTAACATCATTGAAATGGCCAAGAAAAAGTAGCAGGTGATGCTTAAATGATTAAGACTAAACACTTATTTGTCAGTTATGTATCTAAAAGGAAGACGTCAGCTAGTAAGTAGTTGTTGAGAATTCACAATATGTCAGGTACTGAGGATATACACACTCTTCTCCTTCAGGAATCCAAAATATGCTGAAATTTGCATTCATTTTCTCAAGGCTGTGTGTCACATGTGAATGTTACCCATTCCCATACATACATATCAGTGAGAAGAATATGACCCTTGGCATTAAACAAATAGGGATTCAAATTCTGACTTAGTTATTTATTAAGAGTTTCCTTTTATCAAAAGAGTCATTTTATCACTGTGAGACTCTTTTTCCTTGTTTGAATGATATAACGAGGACAATAAATATGTTTCTGATTGTTGTAAGGTTTAGAGATAATGTGTATAAAATAAACTTATATAGAGCCTGACCTGTACAGAAACTTAGCTGATTATCATATATAAATATGTGTCAAGTGGGGTTTCACCATTTCAAGTAGGTTGAGAACACAGATCTACACTGTTTATGATAGCTGATATCGTCAGAGCCTTTGTTGCAATCATAGAGCTTAATGAAAAATTTCAGCTGCAGTGTTTGTACAAAAGCAGCCATACCCCAGCAAGCCAGGCAAGTCCTCCTTAGATGATCCTCCATTCCTTGAAAGATGAACAGTTTTGGCTCCTCGAGGTGCCAACATTAATTTATATGTTTTCTCTGGGAATGTGTGCTCGGTATCACCACAAATCTGTGCACACCAGCCTTGCCGAGGAGAAAGCTGTGTGGCTGGCTGTTCTCTGGGAGGGTAGGCTGGCTGAATCTTGCCAAAGGCACATCTTGCTGGGGAAGGAGCAGAGGATGTTTCCGGATCCTTTTTGTCAACACAGTGGGAGTTATCTGAATTTCATCTGGGTATTAACTGCTGTGTGGGTTGGGTTTCTCTCTGTTAGAGGAGCTGATGTTATTGGATTAAAACCACAGTTGTTGAGAAGCATTTAAGACTCCATGGGGGATTTCTCCATCAAAGAGCAGGGTCAGAGTTTTGTTTTTTCTCTTTTCTAGTAACTCTACTCTCCCAGAGATTCCTGTTTTCCAGGTAACTAACTATATCACTTAGCTGGAGATGGAGAAGCAGAATTGCTTTCTTATTACCAAGGTGGCAGACTAGTCAGCTTGGACATTACCCAAAGCTCGATTTGGCTTTTCGCTGTAGGACTGGAACCACAGCCTATGTGAGGACACAGAATTCAGTGGTAGGGGAGAATTTCATGAACAACAAACTTCAGGTAAAGCCGCACATTCTTATGTTTGGTTAAAAGGCCATATTATGAGCATGAACTCATTCTCAGATCCTTCTGTGGTTTGGAGTCACGGTAGATTTTATCTTTTTATACAGATCCTGGCAGCCTTGGCATGTCCCGAGTGCTACCTTCCTTTAGGTGGAAGCTTGAAGCCACTACCAGCACCACTGGGATGTGCAGGTTGACATCTGCTAGCCTACTGGCCCAAGAACCCAAAAGCCTGGGTTTTAACCCCAAACCTCATCTGCCAGTGCTCAGCGAACAAATTTATCCAGTGAAGAGAAATGCATTAGGATGCCTTAAAAGTTTAGCATCTGCTCCTCTTTGGCTCCTGCTGCTTTAGAAAAATATTCGGAAGTTTCTATTGGATTTGGATGACACAGAGATGGCATATTTTCCGCATCTCCGGAAGCCCACATCCCACTTGGGGAGCTTCATTTACATGCACATCGGATGCCGTCTGACTGCCTCGGACTGTACCTTTGAGCAGATCCAATGGGATCCCACTTGCATGTAAATGAAGCTCCCTTAGCTGCCTCCATCCAAACAGGCAGAGAGCAGGCTTTTCTTGAAACTTGTTACTGTGACAGTCTCAAACCAGACACCACAATAAGGAATTTTTTTCTCCTTGTTTGTGTGTGTGCCAGGAGGACACCACGTAACTCATTTTTCCAGACTGAGGTAATTTATTTAAACATGGATTATTTGAAAAAATGGGAAGGGATACAGGGCTTGATTTTAATCCCTGCTAACATAGAGAAAAGAATGCTCGTGTCACAACTCAGTGAGTGTAAAAATTAAAAAAGGCTGAGGCTATTGTTTGAAAACAGGCAAAATAATTAAAATTATTATGGAATAATCACATATCACACAACAGCCTCCCACTCTTATGAGCAACAATCCAAAACAGCTCCTCCAAAGCGGGCCCAAGGGCAGAGGTTCTGTATATCATTCAAAGACCATCTGTCATGCAATTCCTGTAGCGCCTTTGCACTATTCTGAGGGCAGGCTGAAATTTAGTCCTGGCAGTTCTCTTTCCATTTGCTAACAAACAGCAGTGATGGCAGATAAATATGGCAAACAATAGGCGTTTGTAATGAACTGGAAAGGGATGGGAAGTTTTGGAACCAGCACCAAAATCAGAAGTTTTGGGTCCTGTGCTGGGCCTCTGAGACCCCCAGGGCCAGTTCTTGCCATGTGGCAGCTCAGACAGACATCTGTAGGCTGAGGGCTGAATGAGGCTTCCGTGCACTCAGCCAGCCTGCTAAAAGCCTGATTTAACTAAAGTTCTTTTTTCTTAAAAAAATTAATAATCACAAAGACTCAAAGCTAGTATTCATTCATTCATTCATTCATTCATTCATTCATTCATTTTTGCTCCAGGAAATCAAACATTGCAAATAGTTCCCAAAACTGACTTTTTAGTGTGCAAACTTTGCTTTTATTTGGAGGCCATGACTTGTCCCTCCATAACTCCCCTCACTCATATGTGCTTGTATATTGTCTGATTTTTGTCGTTTTATAGAGCCTGTTAGAGCATAATTGTGATGATTACACTCAATATGGTATTTATTGTCATTGTTTTAGAAGTACACATTTGAGATTTGATTAATGTTTAATCAGGGAGGCCAAGATATGATTATATCAATCTTTAATAATTATTGTTTAAATCTACAAATTAGTAATATCTGAACAGCTCTAAAGCTGTTGTTTTGAATGTTCATAGCTATCTAGAATTCTGACCGAAATCCTCTTTAAAATCATTTGTTGGCCACTTTTCTGAGAACTATATCTATATACACAAAGGCCTCACAGGCTCATATATACCCAGCTCTCCCTACCCTATTTCTACCTTCTTCCCTTCTCTCTCTCTCTGTCTCTCTGTCTCTCTGTCTCTCTCTGTCTCTCTGTCTCTGTCTCTGTCTCTCTCTCTCTCTCTCTCTCTCTTTCTCTGTTTCTGTCTCTCTCTCTCTCTCTCTCTCTCACACACACACACACACACACACAAACACAGAATTCATTGGAAGTCTCTGTAAGACTTCATGGCAGATTCAAGAATGGATCACATAATGAATAGATATTATTTGCAATAGGAACAGAACTGAATCTTTAATAATTTTAATTTCTAGTTGGAGTAATAAAAGGGTTGTGCCAGCTTATCTTGTAAAAGTAGCACTTCATGCTAAGGAGGACACTTGTTTACATTGATAAAGAACCCAAGTGGACCTTAAATAGCAAGGCTATCCTAGACATGTGATGTGGGCTCTGGGAAGAGTGACATTGGTGTAATTGGCAGTTCAGGCCATTAACAGGAACTGCAGTTGGGTGGGTGTGGAGGAATTTAGAGGCAAATTCCAGTTCTCCATTACTGAAATCATGAAAAAACCAGGAGCTGATATGGTGCTCTTCCGGCACCGCCTTTGACTTTGCTTCTCACCAGCTGTCCTGCCAGAGTGGTGTGCTGAGCTCCAGTGCTGAAGCCCCTAATGGCACTCATATTGTGAGCCAAGCAGGTTTTTATTTCTACCAGTACTTTGCAGTGAGCATAGTCTTAAAGTCTAAACAAATAAGTGATTTAAAAAAAAAATTCCACTTAGAAGCCTAGCATTTTAGAGCTGCATGGAACTTTTGGGGATTATTTACTTTATAGTTGGGGCAAACTGAAATTGTGAAAAGTTACATGATTTTCCCCCCAAAAAAATTTTCCCTAGGCTTTCCAATCCTAGGTCGGTGCCTTTTGAAACAGTGCACTATCCCTTGAGGTTTCGGTGCCATAGGTCACTGAGTCACACTGTGCTTGGTTATTTAAAGTAGTGTACTAATGAAATTTGCAGAATCATGGGATCAGAAGTCTGAAACCTCTAGCTTTAAACCAATACAGTAAAACCTTGGATTGCGAGTAACATGGTTTGCTAGTGTTCCGCAAGATGGGCAAACATTTCTAATACATTTTAATGTGGTAAACGAGCAATGTCTTGCAATACGAGTAGTTTGCTTCCAGAGCGAATTATGTTTGCAAACCAAGGTATCACTGTACATGCCAATATTACAATATTATAGCAGACAACCAAGATTTCTCTTTAGTCTTTTTAAATTAATTATCTAGTTTTATTATGTCTGCAGTCACTCTGAGTTTATATCATTTTAGTAGATTCTGTTTACCTATTTATCTGCCTATTTGATTATTGGCAAATAACTATAATTCATGTTACCTGACTCCTAGAACAGTTTCTTTTTCTCCCTACCACTCCAATATTTTTTTTTCTCAAAGGGTGAGAAAAATCCTGTATGGGATTATCCCTGTATGGGATAATTTTGCCACATGTGATTTCTTCCCCATACAGTGGTGTGCTGGTGCCAGACCATTGCAGCCCATGAGAGCCAATTTTTGTTAGGAATTTTGCATGTCAGTTGTTAAATTGTTGGCAGCTTTAAATTGGCTATGGTAGAGTATTTACACCATAGAAATTGGCAAACATTACAAGTCAGGGCACCCCCTCCCCAGAGAGCTGGTTGTTCAACATTTACTAGCACATGACTGCCTGTATCCTTATCTTCCTATCTTTTTTAAGACGAATAGGTGAATTAAAAGGAAGATCAGAGTTCAGTACTTCTGCTGCTGGGGAGTGCCCAATGAGACAAAAACAAACAACTTCATAGCAAATCTGTGCTAACCAAACTATATTCTGACAGCATTATCATTTTTATTTACTGGTACTAATAGTGGTGATTAAATTGGATATGTGCAGAAATACTTATTTGTAGATCTTTCTAGAATTGTCTTGCTATTAATATATTTAGTATTTCACAATACCTGGAATGTATCTATGTATACTACCAGAAAGGAATTCATTCAGACTACTGAATAAATTCACCGCATCTCCATAAAATGTCTGTGGGTTTTACGCTCTCCTTTCAGATGAGGAAATGAAAGCCCTGGGTTAGGTTAGCTCTTAGAGTAATAGCTAGACTGAATATGTCATTAAAATTCAGTCAATTCAAAATACACTTATCAATGGGCTATTTTGTCTAAGGCACTGGACAATAAGAGCCCAAGTAAATTAACAATATTAGGAATAGCCCATGTCCTCAATTTTTTTCAAATTCAAAACAAATTCATGTACATTTATTTCCTTCACAATGAAGGCTGAGTATGTTGGCTATCCATTCACAAGCTCTCAGTTATCATGATTTCCTTTCCTCCCTTCTCTTCAGAATCTTCACAACAAATGAGAGAGGAAGGATCCTATGCTCTTAGGCCAGAGTAGAGAAGATTAAATAGCAGTGGATGGCAGCTGGTCAGTTTACCAGACAGTTCTAATGTTTCCAAAAAGAGAGAGGAGATTTTCCAGACTGTCCTGTGAGCTGGCCCATGTGTCCAGGGCAAGTGCAAGCTTAGTCTCTGCCAGGCACAAGTAAAACTGGAATGCATGCTGAAAGCAGATGCTGCAAAAAATCAAACAGGGATTTGGGCTACTCTAGAAGCTCCTGGATAGTGAAGTCAGGACACTAAATAGAGGGTTTTAAAAAATCAACAATGGGTCAACTACTGAGTCACCAAACGTGGTTAGTAAATTTGTCATTCCTTGAAAACGTATGTGTGTATCACTGGATTATATTTTATCTCATGATCCTTCCTCATCTGTCTTCCAATTTCAATTCGAGTGACTAGAACAGGTTATCTGAGCACCACTTTTTCTTAAAGAGATAAAAATAGCGAAAATCCTAACTGCTGGCAATGTTTCGCACTGAAAAGCATAGAGCCAGAGTAAAGAACTGAATTTTATTTCTACTGCTGTTATTGTTGGACCAGCCCCATGACCTTGGGCAAATGACCCAATCGCTTAAAGCCGCAGTGAACTCACCTTTAAATGAGATTAAAATGAGATGATGTGTATATATGACAGGCTGGTTCTTATTTGGTACAAACATTTAGAATCCCCTTTCCCCTCCCCCTACCTCCCTCCCCTGACACACACACATTTTCTCCATATAACTTACTTATTTTTACTTCTCCTACAATTCTGGTAAAAAGTGAAGTGCTCTTTCTTTATAGCTGTGATTCTTAAAGTGTGCTCTCCAGACCAAACACACCAGCAGCACTTAGGAGCTTGTTAGAAATGCAGCTCCCAGGCTTGATTCTTAGGTGGAGCCCAGCAACCTGTGTTTTGACAAGTCTTCCAGGTGATTCTGATAGACCCTTTTAGAGAGTCAGATTCAGAGGTGCATATGAGGAGTAGAATGGTAAGTGTTCCGAGCAGCTCTTTCAAAATCCCTTTGGCAATCAAGTCCAACGTTCTCGCAAAACCAAGCACCTTCACCTAGTAAGCCAGTTTGCAAAAGTGAAGAGACTGATATTATTATTGTTAGTAGTAAAAGCATTAATAATGTGTGTAGGTGCTTTTTGCATTTCAGTATTATTATTATTATTTTTTACCTTATTTTCTCATTTGAGACTTGGAGCTGGCAGCTAGAATGGTGATGATGAGAGGCTGTGATACTCTGAGTGGGGGCCTAGCAACTTAATAGACTAATTTCCATTCAGTAAGAAATGTAGTCCCTGCTCCAAGGCCACATTTTCTGGAGTGTGGTGATGGGCAAAACTGCTCTAGTGCCACATGTGGACTCTGCTACTCTCTCAGATTTGGATCAACGATCTTTCCTGGGGAATTGTGGATCCAGCAGACCAATAATTACATATCTCAACCAATGACAGATACTGTAAGGGAAATAATTTTCACATTTAAGCCACCCAAGTCCATGACCAAACAAGTTACAAGTGTAGATGAAAAAACTCTTGTTTCTGCAGCTCATGGGTGAGAGGAGCATGTTGACTGGGAATTACTTACTCTGAAAGTCAGAAGGGGCTGCAGAATCGTGTGACATAGGGCCCTCGGGCCTCTCACTCCTTTGATTGGCAGGTCACACTCTCTGGTTTTTTGACTAAGGCCTGTCACAGTTGAAAAGACAGCTAGTGAAATGGTTTTCACTTCACTGAGGGCTATGCCACAGGTCACCCAATGCTGCCACCCTAACATTGAAATGCTGTGATGCGTCTTGGTTAAGGACAATGCTTAGAGTAGCTTCTCCCAGCTACATACTGCTGCTGGATGGAAGGTTGGCCACATGGACTAATGGAAAGATGAGGAAATATTGTAATCTATGCATATTTGCTAAAGCTGACAAAATGATGTTCGACTTATTAACATGCTTATACAGAAGTTATAGAGTTACCGGTTAGTATGTGTAAGAAGTAAGTGTGTCCAAAATAGTTTGTTTTGGATATGAATTAAGAAACAAATAAGGAAAATACCTCGTTAACATCTTGATTCAGTAGGAAATTCATAAGGCAGATCTAGAAAATCAAGAGTGTCTTTCAGGGGGATAGATTTGATCTGATTTGATAGAATCTGAAGTACATTTGGCAGCAAACCTCAGCAGAGTTTCTCGGGTTTGTACACATCACACCAGAGCATATATTCATTAATGCAAATACATATTTAATTTTCCTTAAAATGAAATTATATGGCATTTAGAAATGAATAAATGCATAACCTTTGGGATTGTTCATGGTGACATCTCTCAGTTGTTTTTGCGTGTGTGTGTGTGTGTGTGTGTGTGTGTGTGTGTGAGAGAGAGAGAGAGAGAGAGAGAGAGAGAGAGAGAGAGAGAGAGGCAAGTTTCATCAGTGACAGTCTTCTATGATTTGGGAGAAGGCTGTGGATTATTTTTACAGATAATTCAGTGTTACTACTTGATAGAAGTTGGAATCGTAGGGTGTCTGTGTGCATTTTTCTTAAGCAACACTTCCTTTCCCTTTTTCTGTTTTTTTCTTTTCTTTCCTTTATTAAAAAAAAACATAATCTTGAATTGGCGCTTAAATTTATTTTGGGATATGATTAGAAAAACAGAAAATAGCGTCAAATCTGATGACATTGGTGAAACATACCTTTAAAGGGATTAAAAAATCTAAACCACATAAGTGTAAGTATCTCACTTTAAAATCTTCATTTTATCCCATTTCAGAGGGCTCATTGATTTTTGAGTCTCGTCCTTGGTGCAGCTGTCGAGATCAGGAGATACTACACAGTTTGTTCATCAGAGGAAGAGAGGTTCATAGGATGGTTAAGGAGCAAATTGCACTGAGAAAAGTGTATATTCTGTCAAAATAAAATAATTCTGTGAAAATGGGGATCTCTCCCTTTGTCTTCACCTTGTCTGCCTGTCTGGTTTTTTTTGTCTTCAACTCTTTCTATTGTTTTTCTTTCTCACAATTACAACAAAAAAATGAGCTTTGACTTCAATGTTTTTAACTTTCTGGGTTGATTGTCTATATGATAATTAAAGATCAAACGCTGGATAATGTCCACCTGGTAAAAAACGGTTGGCAAGTTAAGAAAGCAGAGTGCTTTTTGTTCTATATAATCAACGCTAGTTAGTTATTTCTGCTTTTATTATTCCAGTGAAAATAATTTGAATTTTCATAAATAGGTTTAACTTTAATTCCTATTGTGGTTCACATAGAGACCCAGACTCAATTAGTGTTTTCTTATAGTGAGACTTTTTTTTTTAACTTAAAGTAACAAGTGATCACCCTTCATATTAAAAGTTTAAACAAAATCCACAATTTGTGAATGATCATTTCTTGACATGGATGTTATTATCTAGTGGTTGTTTGATGATATCTACTCATTTATAGGGCTTATCACCATCTGAAATCTACCCCCTTCCCTTTAGATAAATGAGTGGTCTTTGTTCAGCTTGTCCTCTACTTGCTGTCTGCCCACCTGGTTTTTTTGGTCGCTCTTTTCCCTGGTGTCCAATCTAAACTACACTTTCTCAGGCATTTTGGTTTGGGCTGTGTACACGTGAAGTCAAATGACAAAAAAGTTAAAAACCTTCCCATGAAGTAAGCAAATGCCCCAGCTAGCTTACTGAGTCAATTTGTTTTCTTTAACAAACTGAATTCTATCAGAGTACTTGTGTACATGGATACAGCCTGACTATAGGACATCAGAGGGAAGATGTATCTGTACATCTAAGAGATATATCTTACCTTGATCTTGAGTTCAATGATTATTCGAATCGTGGCTTGCTCTGTCTTTCCACCATGAAACTGTGTTCCAAAAGGGAACAGACTGGGGTAGGTAGAGAATTCCATCATCTGCCTTTTTGGGTTTCATTCAATTAGCAACAAGGTTGCTTATGCCCATTTCTACTGTGGAGTTCATAGGGAAGATTAGATATTCACTTTGAAGCATCTTAGAAAGTTGTATACAAGACACTCTAGTTTTTTCACACTCCTGGGACATATTTGATTCTGGGTTTCTAAGCAAATTGGGATAAGTTGAACAGCTTTCGTCTAGTGGGTAGTTAAATGAAAATTATTAGCAATTCCTGGCTTGTATTAATTTTAAGCATTAAAAACTCTGTAAGCCTTTACTTTCTGATTATATTTAACCATTCTAACTTTTAGTGAATAGTGTGCTAGTCTTCCAAATTCTGACCTAGTTCTTGAGATAGCTAATGATATCTGTTTTTCCCCCTTTGAAAGATCTTTTTGAGGAACAGTATATAAATGTACATTTTAAAATATTTCTCATACTATAGAATTAAAGTTTATTATAGAAAATATAGAGTAACAAAAAAAAGACAATAATAATCATGTTTAACTTCACCTTCTACAGATAAGCACTCTTAAGATTTTGAGGGATTTGCCTCTAGACATTTTCCCTTACTCATATAAAAAACTAATATCATTTCCTCATCGGAGTGAAGGGGTTAAACAGGAAGGAGAGGATTATTTTACTTCTTGCTTACATTTTCAGTTCCCTCAAGGTCCCCTCTTTAACAGACTGTCTCTGGAGTGATTCGGGATGCTGAAGCAGTTGATCACTGAATAAATCTTCCCTGACTCTGAAAATGTTACAGTATTATGCAGCGCACACAACGCAGGTTGCAGCTGAGCTGCTCTGTGGCCAGAGATGATCTCTGGGTAAAGAAACTGCCTGGAATTACCCAGGGGAGTTTGCATTTCAGAAGCAAAATCATGAGCGCAGAAATGGAGTTGAGTGACTTGCTCAAGATTTGGGCCATATAAACACTAAGCATGGGCTGGGGGAGTGGAAGATAAAAGAAATCTCAGTGTCTTTGGATTCAAGGGAGAGAAGGACACCTTATACGTGTCACCCATTAGAGACCCTTAGAAATGGGCCATTTCAAATACATCACCAAACCGATGGCAGGATGGAATGTCCTGGAAGCCCCATTTCTCTTGGAGCCACCTGTGAACAAGAAAGCCATGTAGCATGAGGTAATGTCTGCTGCAGAGCCTTGAAGAGCTGCAGATGTCAGCCTGTCCTTTGTGCTGTTATTGGGATGTGGGAGATGGGGGAGGAATACTTCAAAATAAATTCTCCTAGAGTTCTGTTTCCTCAGCATTTGGACAGTGAGAAATCAGTTTTTACACATGTATTTAAAGGAATATTTACATGCCATTCTGACCATCAGAATCATTTTGAAACACATCCCTCCAAACTCTGAGCTATTTGTCTTATTCAATTTGGTGTTTCCAGTGCTGAGGCAAGTGTTTGAAACATCTTAGGTGCCCCATAAAAATTTAATTAATGAAGAAACAAGTGGACATGTGTAGTAAACAGTGATTTAGGATTAACTCTAACTTGTGAAGAGCATGGTCATACACAGCAGAAAACACTTTTGGGTACCATTTCTTCTTCATGTACCAACAAAAGTAAATCCTTGAGACATGGGCAATATGGTATAGGGAAGTCCACAGAGATTGTAAGCTGTCAGCCTCAATTCAGTACACAGATGTGTATTCCCGAGGTGCGAGGTAGGGGAAGAGGTGGCAGAGGCACCTCACAATATTAAAACAATTTTCAGTGAAAATGCTTTTGGATGGAATATTTATTTTCTTATACAGACACTAACTTCTGTTAAAAGGCATCGTTCTATATCCACATTTCCTTGCCTTGCTTGTGAGGCATTTGAACTTGAGGTGCAAAGCTTCCCTGTATACCAAATGAACTGAATCTGACTCTCAAAGGGGAGGGGAGTCAGGAGTTTATAATATAAAAAAAGTTTTCCTGATGATTCAAATACAGGTGTTCTTCACACAGACATTTGGAAACCAGTGGTATGGAGGAAGGTATACTGTCACTTTTTTTTCCTATAATTTATGTGAGCCATTTCATCTTAATGTCCAATTACTATGCAGTGTCATAACAATTACCACATGTATGTTGTTAAATGTGTGCCTGATTAACTTTATTACAGGTTGTCTCTGAGACAGTAGTAACTGTACCTCCATGGGGTCTCAGTCTTCCAAGATTTTTATGAGCAGAATGTTAGAAACATGAAAGGGAGCACATTTTAGGGCCAAACGTCAGCATTATGGCTTTCATAAGTTTTACATGTATATCAGTATGGAAAGTTAGGTTGGTCCTCATTTTTTTTTAATTATTTTTTAAAGTGGTAGAGTATTGTTTTCACTTTCATGACACTTGGATTTTTTTGTGATGAATTTGGGAGAAAGGAAAAAGATGATCTAAAAGTACCCGTATGCATGCAGAATAAACAAAATTTTGTTGTGTTGGCAGTCCTCCCTCTTCTAGGATGTTGATCTAATTTCAGGACATATTCCATTGTCTGTCAGCCTCATTGGTGATTATTGGGCATGGCCAAGAAAGCTAGACCCAGAAGTCATATTGAATTCAAAGATCCACTCCAAGGAAAGAAAGAACAGTTTGTTCAGGGCAGCCTCTGCAAATGACCGATGCACCCCTCTTCTATTATAGACATTTACTACACCAGAAATTGCTGGGCACTTATTTATAGCACACACCAGATACGACCCTTTCTGACAATGGTCTGAAAGTCACATTTTAGCAAGTTACCACCATCTTGTGTCATTCCAGTAAAAAAAGAGAAAAAAACAAACAAAAACAAGGTAAGCTGAAAACAATAGTAGGGATAAAATAAGTATACCAAAAAGCAAATTTCTGGAAACAATTCATTATTTTAAATAACCATTGAGGATGGTGAATGGACAAGAAAGGCACTGTCCTGAATGCCACAGGGGACAGAACTAGGACCTGGCCCTCACCTTCAGGAGTTCACAATTTGTTAAGCTTCTCCTGGGTCCAGCTACCACCCAGTAATCAGCAGGAACCTCTCTTCCTGAATTACTCAGCCACTCCTACTGACACTCAGCCCCTTATAGTTTAGTGAAGAGCTGACACTCTCAACGAAAAGGAATATGTCCAGCTCTAGCTTCCTTTTCACCTTGAGTGACCACAAGGGAGGCAATGATACTTGTGCAAATCACAGGCTTTGGTGCTCAGGCCCACCTGACTTCACATTCCAGCCTTAACAATAACTTCCGGTGTGAATCTGAACATGTTATTGCTGCCCAAGAGCTTCTGTTCCTACAGGTGATAAACAAGAATGACATCTACCTTGTAGTGTTTGAGTATTAAGTGAGCTTGTGTGTGTACAGTGCCTGTCACATGGTAAGGTATCACTAAGTAGAGGCTATTTTCCTTTGCTAGGAGCTATGGAGGTGACTCAAAGCTGTCCTGACACCAGAGTGGAGGTCCAGATCCTGTGCCAGTGAAAAGGTCCGATGTGGCTTTTCAGGGGAGGCGAGCCTTTCAAATCAACCCTCTCTCCAGCCCCACTGTCACTGGACAGTTCTCTATAACCAGGGACATGATTTTGGATCTGGAGACTATGTACCTGAAACACACTACTAGTCTTTACATAGTTCTACACCCCATTAATATGTAATAGAGGCATGATGCAAAAATGTGTTGTTTTTTTGGACGAGCACAGGGAGAAGGAGAGTCATGAGTGCCAGCAACTGCTAGAGCTCAAGGTTAGGACGTGACTCTTGGTTCTTTTGAGAACCTGCAGTTGTTTACAGCAATGAATTTAAGGGGGAAAACAGATTAGTCAGATACTTTATTTGCAGTGGGGCTATCTTTTGAAGGCCGGTGTTTTTCTCCCCTTCCTTCCTCTTCTCTTCCTTCCTCTCTTCTCCTCCCCGGCTTCCCCGAAAGACATCTCGTGATCCCCCCTGTCCACATTGGTCTTGTTCGTTGGCTGATCCTGTGATACTTTTCCCTTCTAGTGATTTGGTGTGATTCTTTGTACTGTCTGTTAACTGTTTCACATATTTACTTTTGGTCTCCTCTAAGAGATTGTAAGCTTCTGGAGGGCAGGGAAGAATTTTCCATTTCTTAAGTCATTCTTTCAGATCTTCATCAGGGGCTCTGTGCATGCTGGTAAGTGTGGCAATACATACCCATTGAATAAAGTGCTTATGTTTTTAAAAGGCTGTCGGATGCAGTCAATAAATTTTTATTATAAGAAAGACTTAAAAGGACTGGAACTTATTGGGAGAGGATGTTTGTTTTACTAACTCTCCTGGTTGCCTTAATAATGCAGAATATTTAACATGATTAAATCTTCATTTGCTAAATTAGGAGGTGATGCTTGGAGTGGTGGGGAGAGCACACCAGACCAGAAGTTGGTTTTGTTTCTAAGGAGAGGTGTAACTCTGTAGACAATTCACTTTCACACTCTATCCCTCAGCTTTCTCACCTATGAAATGAAGGTGCTAGAGTTGATCATCTCTAAGCCTTGGTATCATCTACGACTTTATTTTTCAATGGTTTAAGGTCTATGCTGTGATGAGTGCTCATTATATAGTACCATTGCTGTCTTGAAAGGTATAGAAGCTGAATTATCTATCCTTTTTAAAAATCACATTTCCAATAAATAATTTTTATTGTTGTTGTTGCTTATTTTTTGATAAAATTACAAATATTGCCTGAATAATTGTGTTTGAGTCAATGAAGCTTTTATCCAAGTTGAGGATTCAAAAAAAGGTATTTTTTAAAAGTCAAGAATGCCTTTCTAGTATTTTTTTTGGAAAACTATTTTATAGCATTTTTATAATTACATTTTAAAATTATGTCTTTAATTTAAGAAATCTGAATGCTGTAAACTCAAGCTGTAAAAAGTAGAGAGACTAAAGAGGAATCTAATATCTAGAATAAATATATTTTTCCTGGTAAAATTATAGACAGTATTATGAATGTTCTGCCTGATTAACTCCTGATTACAGCATTCTAATTGGAAAAGTCCTTCAGGTAAAATAGGACAGGCTGTAGTATAATAGCCTGAGAAGCATGGTTTCACGGACACAGTCCGGCATCCAGAATTTAAGCATGCTCTTAGGGTGTTGAGTTCTGGGCTGGAGACTTCTAGGGATACGATAATTTGGCAGATTTTGTCCTCAGAGTTCTTACATTCTGATATAGGGCTTGTAGTTCCTATACAATATAATATTGTTTATTTATCCACCTAGATATCTGTGTCTGTCAACCGACTAAATAAACCCACCCAACCAAACTCTTGTTTTAAAAAGTAAAACAAAATAGTAGCTTTGCAATCTTTTTCCAAAATAATTTTCAAAGTTCCATTTACTCTGAAAATTTTAAATATGGCTGTCAGCACTTGAACCCAGTGATTTGACATTCTGGTAACTCCTGGCCTGCCAGATTTCTTTTCTTCATTGAAAACAACACAGCATTTTCTTGAAGACATCTCTGTGTTATCTTATAAATACAGTGGTTTCCTTTAAAAACCAATCACAAGGAAAAAGAAAACACAGAAAAGAAACAAACAAATTCTCCTGATTTCTTTTAGACCCTGGACCTGACTTTATTTTTAGGCCTGATAAAAAGTTTACATTTATTTATGTACAGTCGGCTTTGTTCCAAAAAGGATTTAAGGTTACTCTATGGTCTCTATTTTTAGTTCTCAAATGGAACAAATTTGAACAAATCAACCAGATAGTACTAAGTGGGTCCTATGTTGAAAACGTGGCAAGTCCCCAACTGTCACTGAGAAATTAGAAGAGTGCTGAAAAGCCTTCTGAAGCTAGATTATTGTCCCCCATTGACTTTCCCAATATCAGATTTCATTAGAATCACTTCTTTGGAATCTCCTGTAGACAGGCATTTTAACTGGGTTAAGATGTTACCTGGGACAGGTGCCAAATAAACTAATCTGTGTTAATGTGTTATATATCTGATTAATTCATAGTTGCAAACACAGTGCCTCAGGGGCCAGGCCAGGAGCTTGCAGGAGGGCCGCTCTCCTGGGACAGCTGGACAGGAGTGGTAGGGCCCCCCACACACACACAGCTCCTTTCCGGCAGCTGCCGCTCAGCCCCTGCGAGAGTGGAGGGTCAGGGTTAGGCAGCTGGTTTGACTGGACTGTTAAAAAGATTGATATGGGGAATATTCTAAATTTTAAATGTTGATAATTAATTCAGAATTTTTGAAAACACTGCATGGTCTTAAACATTCTCCCTGGCCACCCTGATTTGGCCCGGCTATGTCTCCAATTTGCCACCTCTGGATTAGTGCATGAATCACGTCGCGTCCTCTAATGGCAGGTCCGGGAGCGAGTACTGTTATGAATGTTCTGATTGAGGGCTGGGGTGAGAAGAGGTCTGCAGATAATACCCAAACCTTGGGGTACGGGGCATGGGGGCTCTGGGACAGGCCTTAGGCCCTGCAGACCTGATTGACTGGAGTTAGGTCTGAAAGAGGATGAGGGGGTCATAGTCTCATTTATTCTGTCTAGGATGAGACCCTGAATGACTTGGAGGCTTCTCTCAGCTTCAGGAGATGACACTCATTTCTCTTTGAGGTGGAAACTTCTGTATTCATTGTTCAGAGAACTCTGTGTTCTTTGGTTCTCAAGGTGCTCCTGAGCAGGGCAGATCCCAGGGTCCTGCCCTGTCAGAAGAGCAAACAAACCCCCAGTGAGTCCTGCTGGCTGCATCTCAGCCAGAGGATTAGCCACGATTTAAAGAAACATTTAAAGAAACACAGCAGGACACTTTGAAGTGTCTTCTTGGCACTAGAGTTAGCCAACAGCTGACCTTCAGGAGAAATACAACCCTTTAATTCAGGACCAAAAGTATGATTTTTCAAACAGCTCTCAAGAGTCCACCATGAGAGTCTGCCACTTGTAACAAGCAAACACCATGTAAGCCAGGTTCATTGTGAAAGATCTTGACTGTGCCACAGGCATGGGCTTTCGTGGGGGACACAGGTACCCCAACAGGTGGCACTTGACACGTGGGATTCTAACACAGAGCCTGCTAGCAATGGTAGGGAAATTTGTGGGTGGCAGATGAGAGGGTCCAAGGAGGGGAAGGTGATCTTGAATGAGATTAGCCTCTGAGAAGTGGCTTGTTTTGTTTTCCATCTGTGGAAATGCAGGACAATGTAAACCTCTGGTTTTCCTATTTGTTCCCCTCCATGAGCCAGTCATTAGGGGGAGCTGTGTGATTGACTAAGATACATAGATGGCTGAGTTCAGCAGGCATCTGAAATTTTCAGAGAACTCACAGACCTCATTTTATATTCTTTTTCATGTTATGCCTTTGTCCTGCTGCAACAGGTGATTGCTTTAGGATATTATTTCAGACATGGATATGAGAAGGCACAAGGGCTGAACAAAAGAGAAGGAATTGGCGTTAATTTTGGTATTTTGGAACAAGAGGGATTCTGTTGGAAAAGTAGTGTGTGTGAATAGGGGAGAAGAAAGGATGAGGTGGAGCCAGGGAGGAAGAAAAGGGACAAAGAGAGGGGAAGAGACATTCTTAGTATGAGACAAACTATTGGGTTGTCAGAAAAGTCATGATGCATTTTTGCAACGAAAAACATAGAAAAATACGTCATGACTTTTCCAACAACCCAATACATTTGTGACTTCAGCAAATCTTACAAGGGCTGGACTACTGCATGTATTTGTAGACTCTGATGATAGTCCTGGGTTAATCATCATGTGGCAGCCAGCCAGCTCACCAACAGACCCAGTGGAGTTAACTTAAGAACAAGCACCGATGTTGGTGCATTGCTCAACAGCTGACAAGTGAGGGGTTGGAGTGATTGCATCCCCAGCCAAGATTTTACATGGTCCTTTTCAGTTTGTGCTGCCAGCTTCAATGTATCGACTTACTCCCTGGTCAAGATGAAGATCTGGAAATATAAGTAGGATCTCTTAAGTGTTTTGTAGCTACACACACAGAAACAACCTGCGTGTTGCCGTTGTACTAAGGAGGAATCTAGACGTTGACCTTTTCTTCCCAGCCCCCCTCTCCCTTCTCCTCATCTTCATGTGCACGTAGTGGGACGTGCTACTACTGTTTCTTTTCATTCCTACCAGTTTGGAGGGAATGGAAGAGAGAGTAAGTAAATGAGGTTGACTATGTTAATTTACCAGCTGTTTTGGTTAAGCAAATTAGCAACAAAAATTTGGGGCCAAAATAAAATACAGATTTTGTTTATGGACTGTGGTGGTCCAGATAACCCTAGGCTTCCACTAACATCGATATGTATATCCCCTGAATAGCAATATCAGCAAAACTTCACAGGCATTGGGGTGGGTAATAATGTTTCTTTAAAATACTTAGGAGAAGTGAAAGTCATTTTAGAGGACTATAATTGCCATAAAGTGATTCTACTTCCCACTTAACTTTTTCTGCCTCAAGGTCCCCTTTACGCAGACTGTCTGGGGCATGATTTAGGCTTTTGGAAGCAGCTGATAGTGGCATAAATCTGGCCAGACAGGGAGGGTGCTATGGAGCTGGCAGTACATCCTGCTGGCTTGTGTGCCCATAGGAAACACTCCGAATGCCTCAAGCAGGGCCTGCTGAGCACCCCAGTGCAGATAAATATAATAGGAAAGGAGAAAGTGTTGGTTCCTGTGTTTCATTTACAATTCAAGTGAGGTTTTGGCCCCAACAGGAGCAATGTTAGAAAGACCTTGGGCAGTGTTCCTCAAAGTCAGGTCTGAGGAATCCAGCCAAGTGTGGGATGACAGGTGCTTTAGTCTCACCTCTGACCTGCTGCATCAGAGCAAGGGAGTGTTTGCTTTCAAAAGTGTCCTGGGTGACTCTTTGCACACCAAAGTTTGGGAAATACTGCTTTAAGGACCCCAAGGTCCCTATCCTGAGAGAACAGCACGAGACAGGGAGGGGAAAGTCCAACATTTATCCCGTGACCTTCACATTCCAGGCATGGCTCTCCGTCCCTTTAACCTGCATCCTCATAGTATCAAGTGAGAGTAATACCAGTGAAGATATGGAAGCACAGAGAGGTTAAGCAAATTGTTCAAGGTCACACAGCTGCTGAGAGGCTGAGCCAGCCTTTGATTCAAAAATTAGTGTTCTCGGGCCCGCCAAGTGGCGCGGTGGTTAAGCGCTGGCTTCGGAAGCCTGCGGCCCCGCTTCGGTCCCACATATGAGGGCCAGTGACACTGCCCTCAAAAAAAAAAAAAGTTAGTGTTCTTGTCACTAAACCATGAAACATGGAAGATTTTTAGTTTTCTTGTCTTTAGTTTTCTTGTCAAGGAATGTCCCCAGATATTACTTATTATAACCAGGCATGAAAAGAGTTTAATTCCATTTCTTTACGTTTATTCGGGTCAACCTCCTGACATGTGCCAGCTGTAACCAATCCAAGCTATCGCTCACACTTCATAGCAGCCACCCTTTTCCTTGGGGCCATTCTGGAAACTTGAGAGAAAGGAAACACTCATGCCTTGTTTCCAGGGGTGATTTAGACCCCACATGCCTTAAATGCTGTATTCTTTTAGCCAATACAATGCAGCATGTCTTATTGCCAATCTGGTTTTCAGCTACTTGTTGAAATAGACATAAAGCCTTTCCTTAGATGAATTTTACGTCAAACTACTCTATTTGTAGGTTTGGCAGGATTCATTATTTTTCAGATTTTAATTGACAAAAGAAAAACTCTCTTTGAAGAGGGTTTGCCCATGAGAATCCATCCCTAGTTAAGGAACCAGCCTCTTATTTTTTTAGATACTGATTTTAGAACATCTCACAAATGCTTCTTAGTGAAATGTAACCGATAGCGTTTGTTTTTCAAATCAAGAGTAAAATCAGCTCAATTCAATGAAAAGCTTATAAGCACTGGAGGCAAACAGAAAAGCAAGCTATTGAACTGTTTGGGCCCCTGTTTTCCCAGCCATTAAATCAGGAGAGTAAAGCTAACTTTACAGGAAGGCTGTGATGATCAAATGAGAAAAAGTGTGAAATGCTAATACAGGATCTGGCACATGGAGTCAAATGCCACTTTCTTGTTTTTGGAAGGGGGAAGAGCAAGGCAGCAGCCCTGGGCTGGGAACCTGCAGCAAGGGGAAACTGAGGTCAGACACGGGCACATGGGAAGGATGCAGCGAAGGTCACCAGCTGACAGACCAAGATGTAAGTACATCACCTTTACAAAATGAGACCTATGCTCATCTCAGCTTCTTTGGCTCTCAGCTACCCAGCTAGGCATTGTCACCCTTAAAGAGTGCTTTGTTGTGCATACACCTCCATCAAACCCACAGGTGACTGCTTGGTTCAGATCCCAGCCCTGCCACTTATTGGTCATGTGACTTTGGGCAAGTGACTTCCTCAGTATCTTCTTCTGTAAAATGGAGATTTGCTTACTGAAAAGTGGCAGAAGAAAGTGGGGGCTGAAAGCTGAGCAATATGCATAGTGGTCTCTCACAAGTATGGGCAGATAGTTGATGTGTAGGACCCACCGGGAGGAGGAGCTCTGGTAAACACCCCAGGATTTCAGCATGGTCCCCTAAAGCTACTCTTTCTACCTACTTCTCTTCCTTTCACCATTCAAGTTGCTCATGAATAGTTGTTAGTAATAGGTTAACCAAATCTTACTGTTCCAAACAACCAATACAGAACTGAACAAAAGCTACTGTGTTGGTGAGGGGAGGGTGCTTCCCAGAGACAATATTCCTTCCTGGCCTCTTAGCCTCATTTACCCTAACCTTTGGTAGATCCCTGCCTCTTCAGCAAATCATGGGACCAGAAAGCAGTCAAACAGATAGAAATGCAAGATTTTTCTTCAGGTCTTGTAACTAAGCGAAAGTCTAGATTGAGTTGCCAACTACTTGGATATTTGTGGGCCATCAGTAAAGAGATATTAAAAACATTGTTAGTTAAATAAAAGGGCAGTGGTCACATAATTTAAAATAATATGTTTCTTCAAACTGTGTTGTATGTCTTAGACTGAATACTTTCAGAATGCCATCTATTGGATACTTTATTTCTATGTTAGGATATATAGTCAAAATTCAAGATTGCTTTAGAATCCCAATGTTGAAGAGTCTATAGCTTAAGGTAGTATGCAGTTTTGTTTCATTGATTTTCTTTTATGCATGAAAATTTGTCAGTATAGTGGATGACTGCTATCAATAACCTCTGTTTGTTAGAGGTCAGGGAAGATTTTGATTGAGTACAGGATGTGTTGGTTCTGGTAGAACAGGTAAACTCAGAGTAAGGCGGCAACTGGGTAACATGTGCCAATGCATCTCTGTAATTCCCAGCTGTTTAAATGAAATAAGTGAGGAAGATGCAGTACTTACTTGAAGGCTTAAACATTAAAAGAAAAGTTTTTATTTGAAATGATTTCAAACTTATAGAAAACTTGCAAGTATTAGAATACTACAAAGAACACCATGAAGTCTTTAGCCATATTTACCTATTGTTAATATTTTACCCCATTTGCTGAATTACTTGTGCTCTCTCTCTTTACATGTACATATATTTATATTCTATAATATGATATGTGGAAGTGTATATATACTCGGACTATTTTTTTCTGAACCATTTAAGGGTAATTTCCATATGTTACGGTCCTTTATCCCTAAATACTTCCGAGCATATTCTCAACATAGGGATATTTTCTTACATAATCCCAGTTCAGCTCTCAGCTTCAGGAAATTTAACATTGGTATAATACTTTTTGTTGGAGCTAATGTCTATATTTTAATTTTGTTAATTGCAAATAGTGGTCATTTCCCCCCTTCAGTACAGGATTTAGTTTAGAGTCAGGTATTGCAATTCATTGTCATATCTCTTTAGCCTCCTTTGATCTAGATTCTAGAACATTTCTACAGCCTTTCTTTGTCTTTTTCGACATTGAAATTTTCAAAGACTACAGGCCCTATCTTTTTTTTTTTGTTAATAGAGCGTTGCCCACTTTGTCAAATGTTTCTTCCTGTTTCAAGTCAGGCTATGCATTGGCACATCCAGAGGTCTCTTCCTGCATTAGTGATGTTAATTTACTATATTGCCCTTTGCAAACTAAGAAGCATTCTATGGTTAGGCACTTTCAGACCATGCACATATTTTGCCCCTCATGGAATTTTCCCCTGGTTTAGCATCTATTAACGATTCTCGCCTGATGGAATCTTCACTCTAATGGTGATGTGCAGGCTTTTTAATGGTAAATATTAGGTGGTTAAAAGGCCCTTCATTTTAGGATGTGTATAGCTAATAGACAGTGGCAGCTTTGAAAATGTAAAGTCCCATTCCTTTTTCTTTTTAGCCCAGGGCACCAAATAGTGTTGAGGTTAAATCTCCATTTTCCTGGCCAGCTCGCATCTTTATGAGATTTAGATGGACATACTACCACGCTTCTCTTGTGCCTGACCTGTCTTTAGCTGCCTGACCTTGGGCTTGATGAGGGTGGCATAGATTTGACTTGTTATAGTGCTCAGAAGAGAGTGTATTACCTGTTTTGTCTTCTCCTTGTCCCATCACAATGGATTGATCCACACTTGGGCTTCTCAGGGTTTCCTTTACTTAAAGTTAACTGGTTGTTTTTCCCTTGACCTCTAAACCTTGGGAAGAGAAGAGGGTTGTGGCGGGGCTCTGGGGAGGAGAAACGCCTACCTCTCGAGTATTGACAAAACAGTGTGTAGAAAGTATAAATAAATAAATAAAAGAAGGCAGGCAACCAACTCGGAGGCTCTTGCAGCCCTGCCCCCTGCCGGGAGTTTGCACTTTGGGACCATAATTCACATGTTACAAAATTAGGAAGAGATAAGCAGGAAGGTAGTGCTGCTGTGCCTGTCTTCCTGGGGGAAGTGGGGAGAAGGGTGGTTTATCCTGTGGCAGAAACTATCTGTGCTCCCCAGTAAGTCCAGGAGCAATCTCCACTTATTACAGCAGCTCAAAACCCAGGACTGTTTATAGTCTCACGCGGACCAGACACTAACCCTCACTCATTACTGTCACCGTGGGGATGGATCTGCACCACTCTCTCGTTGTACGTGGCCCACATTTTCATCCAGTAAAATCACATCTTGTTAACTCAATATATACAGCGAAACAGCATGAATAATGGAACCTTTAATCCTTACTTCTCAAAATTAGATTTCCACTTTTTCCTCCTCCCCTTTCCTCTGTTTCTCTCTTTTTTCAAACAAAATTCTTCTCAGTGCCAAGCAGAATAGATGTTGTCCAAATCTTAGCTCTGAGCAGTCTGCGGTATTTCCATTCCATTACCAGGTACCTTTGCAGATCCAATTTCTTCCCCTGGTCACTTTACACGTGACTCTGGAGAAATTAACATCATCCTTATCACAGAGAAAGAGATAAGCCCATTGACACTGGGCACATTACAGCAAATGGAGTGAAAACTTAATGTCTGGTTAAACTTATATCTGTAATATCAGAGCATGAAGGCACACTCAGAGCCTGTCTCCTTTTCTCAGGCTTCCTCTTGAAACAGATTTAGTGGGTTGGAATTATTGTTGGTATTAAATCGGAAACCAGCAATGCTAAATCAAACTTCAAGGATGGGGCTTGTCAAAGACTGGTGTGAGGCATCACGACTCCTTTGTTAACATACATAATATTACATGGTACTCAGGCAAATACACCTAAGGGTTGTACAATGATATTCAGCTTGTTAAATTTTCATTATTCTAGATACAGGAAAGTGAAGCCAAATGGACTAGATTTGCATTGGCTATTAGGATGGTCAACCTGCATAGACTGACTCTCCATTCCTTTTGATGGTTTAGAAATAGTCACCTACAGTTCTCAAGTGCCACAGTTCTGAATATCTGAATACACACACACACACACACACACACACACACATACACATTATTTATAACTTGATTCCATGTGTGAATCCACTCAGTTCCAGTCCTGACTCTGCCCCTATTTGCTAGGTAACCTTGACCAAGTTCCTCATTTCCTCATCTGTAAACCAGGGATAGCCATGAACCCTACCTTGCCAGGCTGTCCTGAGGACTGAATGTGTTAATGCATGTAGAGTGCTAGCTAGCATGGTGCCTGTCCCGTCCCAAATGTGCGATGAGTGTTGGTTATTGTTTCCAGAGAGGCAGTTTCGTAATGAGTGGATGAGTTGAACTGTGGCCTATATGATCCTGATCTGAAACCACAGTCTAGGGGAATAAAAAAACAAAAAGCAAAAATAATTAAATGCTCTAGCTAAAACCGGATTGATCTATATCAGTCATCAAAGTGGCCAACATAATAGATCAGTTAGCCTGTGATCTATTCTTTTCATGAATTTAAATCTATCTGAAGAATTTCTATTGAAATACCATAAAAATTTGCCTCTTATTACTGTCACCCCCGATCTTAAAGAGACAATAGCAATATTTTCTCTTTCCGATACTTCCCCCTTTGGATTTATTTTTAACAAATGAAAGCCTTGATTAATTGTTTGGGAAGCTATGAAACCTTCATTACTGAAAAGTACTTGGTGGCAGATAAGTTGCAGCTTGCTATTGTTTAAGTCCTTTTCATCGTACTGGGACTTTGCAGCCTGCAGGTGAGGCTGACCAGGCCTTGTGCTGGCCGGCTCCCACCGGCTGTCAGCATTTGCTCCTGGCACACCTCTTCCTCATTATAATGATAGAACATCCATGTGGAAGGGGAGTAGGGCATGTGAGTAGGTATGACGTTCAGGTTCAAGCAGAAACACCTGAGGACACCATCCACTTCCAGGATAGCAGGCAGCCAGCCATGTCCAGGCTTGTGTGTTCCTGTAATGTACAGTTGCTCCAGCAACACCTATCACTTTGCATGGTCAAGGCATTTTTCAAGCTTTCGCAAAATACCTTTCTGAGGAAAGTAAGTATTTCTGTTCTTACTTTATACAGAAGGAGATAAAGGTAGAAGAAATTAAAAGATTCATCTCATCCCCACCAAATCTATCTGTGTTAGCATTGGCAGAGGAGCTGATTTTTGAATGCAGGAGAGGTTGATTTCTGCATTTCCCCCACCTGGTTGCCTAAGCCTTTCTTAGTGGGTCTATTACTTGTTAGCGAATGTATAACCAAGTGACAAAATGACCACCTTCAAAAAAATACCTTTCCATGCATATCGAGTCTTCTGACTTGCAGTTTCAAAATCTCCTGTGTGATTCTGTTAGATGAACAGGATCGCAGGAAGCTTTCGCGACACACATAGGCATGTGCACATGCCACGTGTGTGCAGGCAGCTCTGAGGTCAGAGGACAGCATCCATCTGTGAAGTCCAAACAAGAAGGAGCCAAGAAGGTCCATAACAAGTTGGAGACAGCTATCCTCTGTGAAGTTCTGAATTTCCTAAAGTTTAATAGTGTTATAGCATTATCATTTACCTGTTGGGACTTCTCTCTTGTTCCTTAAAGAGGTGATTATAAAGTTAGCATCAGTCTCCTCCATTTGACTTACTGTTGTAATCTGTGTTCCCTCCGCCCCCTTCCTTGAGCACAGGGCCCTGAGATGAGGTAAATCGCCCCTGCCTCAGAATAGTCCAGGGCTTTGCTGCTCTGTGGAGATCAAGTTTAGTTATTGCTGGCAGTGCCCATTAGCAGACAGACAGCTTTACAAGTGGCAGCGTTACTTCATTTCTAGTTCATCTAGTCCAGACCCTGCAGCTGATTTAATGACTGATGTGTGATTGCTTGAGCTATGTGTCATTTTCTCAGAAACTAAATTTGGTTTAAATGAGGCTAAGGTTTCAGTAGTTGTGGTCCAGGATCTTGTCAAAGCATAATTGTCATGAAGTCAAGGAAAATGAATAAAGTAGGGAATTCATTCAATTTTTATTAATTAGTGATAGGTTCTCATTAACACTATCTAAACCACTGTGTGCACACTCTCTCTATCTCCCTTCTCCCTCCCTTCTCCCACTCTCCCTTAGTGTAACCTGTCCCTACCTCTAAAGTGAGTGCCCTCTGGCTTAAATCTTTAAGCCCATGGCAGGGTCCATTTAAATAGAGCTGAGTAGCACCTGGCACTTCGGTGCTGCTTGCTTGCTAGTCGATTATTCTGACTAAGTCCTAGCTGTCGCTTCTCTGTGGTAAGGATGTAATAAGATAAACCTTTCCTAACTTAAGTAAGTTTATATTTAATTCCATATCTTATTCCATTTTGGAAGTAGGAAAAATAGATACAAAAATACCATAATTCTAAAACAAATACAATCGTTAGCTGAAGGGTAAGTAGTTTAAAAAGTTAAATTCAGTGCTTCTTTCTGAATTTGTAATGGATTTATGGCATATCATGACCCTGTAGGTCAAGGTATGCTGAATTCAGTTTTTTTTGTTTTGGTTTTACTCTGGACTTTAGGAAACACCTTCATAACAAGAGAAATTTGTTTTTTATTATGGCTTAAAAGCAAAGCATTTGTATTGATGTTGCAAAAATGGTTAGTTACAAAAAATTTCAATAGCATGGTTTGGTGACTAGAAGATGTTATGTTAGGTGACTTAGTCAAGTGATGTGCGTGTGTGTAAATGATTTGTGTGTGTGTGTGTGTGAGAGAGCTGCATAATTTAAACTCCTCTACAGTTTATCCAACTTTAATTGTTCATAAAACACATGCTATTCCTTTGTAAAGACAATAGTCCCTGTAATGAGTGGTAAGTCTACTATAGAAAAGTGCAGAAATGACTCCAAGTTTACCCTTTGGTAGGATCACCTCTGCACTATCACGTTGCATCAAAACTCAGAAGAAATGAAAGGACATATGACCAAAGCAAGTGTCTGGTAACTTTATCTAAAGTGCTCATAGTGATTTAGCTTGTATTCTGAACTGTGAGTAAAACAGGACACTCAGGTAAGAAATAGGAAGGTAGTTAGTGGTCGTTTTTAAGGTACCTAAGTTTTTCTTCCTTTTCTGTCCAGTAGGGGGTAGTCTGACACCAGAATTGTTTATGCAAGGCTAGAAAGAGCTCTGTAGTCACCAGCTGTCTTCTCTGGAGGAAGAGCCATCCAAACCAGGACAGATCTTGCCACCTTGATGAATCAGACCTGCTCCTCAAACATAATGTTAAATGATATCAGAACAAAGGCAACCACTCAGATATTTTAAACTGTGTCTTAACTACAGATAAAAGAAAGAAGAGTTAGTGTTTAGTCTCTTGCACAAGCATTTCATACTTTTGCAGAGCCGCGTGTTTCTACTCTCCAGGTGTGTGTGTGTGTGTGTGTGTGTGTGTGTGTGTGTGTGCGCGCGCGCGCACATTGCGTTCTTTCCCCTCTTTGGAGTCTGTTTTGGAAGGTTGTGATGTTGGCCCCAGAGCCTCTGTCGCTAAATCATTGCTCTAATCCAAAGTCACCAAAACGATGGAAAGTGTCCCCTTCTTTTTCCCTTCTTAGGAGCAGGCTGAACTCCAGAGCTGACCCCTTCTCTAATTAAAGCCAAGATGGTTTCCAATGTGCAAAAATATCCATAGGTGTTAGAAACTTGAACAAGTGCAGCATCTACTAATGCCTAGAAAACCAAGTGGTCTATGGATAAACTTGTGTGTCTAGATTTGTGTTGTCTGGCACATTAGCAACTAGACATAGGTGCCTTTTAAATGTATTAAAATGAAATAAAATGAAACAGTTGCTCAGTCACACTAGACACATTTCAGTGCCAGATAGCCACACATGGTGCATGGCTCCCGTGTTAGACTGCAGATGCAGGACATTTCCATCTTCTCAGAAAGTGCTGTTAAACAGAACTGTTTTAGAAACAGAGTGTGGGTTCCCATTTTGGGGCCTTAAGGAAAACTTTCCAATAGATCACCTCTCCATGCCACTATTTTCGTTAATCACCTCACCAGGGTGGGTGGCGGAAAGGGGACTCCTGCTTGGTGGGGGCATCCAGTCCAACTACTTCTATAAGGACAGAGACCATTGGTAGAGTGGTGATACATGTCTTCAGGTAAGTACTGTGTCTCAGTGCTGCCTTCTTTGTGACTGCTTTAGCCACGTCAGCTAAACGTGGGCAGCAGAGAACAGTGTTTTGTGTTTTTTTTTTTAATAATTGAAAAGAAGAGAGAAATTAGATTATAAATGAGCCTTGTGCAATTTATTCACAGGCAGCATTTCTTCCACCTGAACTATTAGAAAAAAAGACTGATCTTAGGAAAGAAAAAGGCTGTAAACCTGGTTCACATTTATGTAGTTACTGAAAACCCTTTTTCATGCTTGTTTTTTTTTCTTTTTGTTATGTCTCTCCCAGCTTCTTCATCAAAATGTGAGGTATGTGTAACACTTGGAAAGTGCTTTAAATGAGAATACTTATTTAAAGACTGTAAAACTTTGATTTTTTTTAGGCTAACTGCAAAGAAATGAGAGAGATACAATTAGTGTAATTATTAATGGTGCTTCCTTTCTCTCTCAAAAACGGCCCACTATGGGTGATAAATTATGTGGTCACCACATATGTTCTGCAATAAATCCTAGACGTTTACAAATTGACTGATGTTAGGGATGCCTTCCCTGTTTATATTTTAGTTTGAATTTCTCTCTGAACCGCATTGAAGCTTACTTTTAACACCTCCAGGTCTTGGTTTTCCCCTCTCTGCTCTAATCAAAACTTGATCACTCCCAGGAAGTCTCTGATCTCCTTTTAGGCCCCATCCTTATCCTTTCTCTTTTTCTGGGGCATCATTTTAAACTTTGAGAGAGGATTTTGTGATTCTATTTGAATGTACATACTCCTGAAAGAACATCAGTCTTGTCATCACAAAACTGTCATTTTGCTGTGATACAGATTTGTTTTACCACTTTGGCCAATTCTGTGCCTCAGCTTTTCCATTTTTAAGTGGGGATGAACTGCCTCAGGGGAGAAATGTGGTTGGTTTTTAAAAAAAGTGCTTTGAAGTTTCCAGATGAAAGATATTGCCATCATTCAAAGCATTCATTAAGAAAGATATTAAATTGTTTTACATATGTATATTGCTTAACATCTTTAGAACACAGCTGTTCTAAAAATACATTTTCCTTTTTTGTCTTTTTATTAATCACCACCCCAATGACTTGGGAAAATATCAGTGGATACTCATGCCCTTAAGATCTAGACATACTACTTATTGGATCTTCCGTTTCCTCCCAAACACTTGCAAATAGAGTAAGAAGGGCACATTTTGTCAGGGTACAATAAGTCAACAGCCTCTGACAGAAAGACAGCTGCCGAAAGCCCTGTCTGGGGTGCACATGATTTCATTTGCATTTTGATTTCTGTGATTTAACTGAAGGCACAGGTTGTCTCTGCCAAATATCCCTGGCCTACCAAGGGATGCCAGGTAGAACTGCCCAGAGCAGCCTGACTTATGAGGACTGCCACAGCAGCACAACCAGTGCATCTCTAAACATTCAGTAATAAAAAATCTGTTGTTCTTTAGTCGCCAGGATTTAACAAGCCTAATCCCTAGGAGAGGCGATAAAAATTCATTAATCTAATTAAATACTTCTTATTGCCAAAGTGACTTTGTGGAGTAGCTTTGCTGAAGGATAAGTGCAAAGTAAAATGGGGTCCCAGCAGAGAAACAAACGTTAGACTTGAGCAAGCTGGTGCACGCTTCATTAAACTCATAATTATCCTTTGGTTCTAAGTAGCTGATAATATTTAATGAGTATCCAAGATAATTTAAAGAAAATGTTTACTAATGAGGTACAAACAGTGCCACAGAACATGGATACCTAGGGTGCCATAACCGTGTATCTTCCTGCTGAATCTTGTTCATTGGATTTTGGGAGGGAGACCACGGACATTGTGATAAGCGTTTGAACTGAGTGAAGTGAATTTGGTGGTAAAAACATATCGCTAGAGCCAACTGTGTAAAAAGTTCTAGGACACAGAGAGAATACTAAGGGAATTTATTACTAGGATAGAAATTTGGAAAAAGAAAATTTTTGAGAAAAGACCAAATGCCCTGTTACATAAGAAGTAGTTGAAGAGCTTTGGTGTTTCTGATCTTTGAGGAGCTATCTGGTGGAAAATGACTAAATTTGTTCAGATGCTCAAATCACTAATCACCAAGGAAATGCAAATCAAAACCACAATGAGATATAAACTCATACCTGTCAGAATGGCTATCATCAATAATCAAAACCAACAACTGTCAGTGAGAATGTGGGGAAAAAGGAACACTTGTACAGTGTTGGAGGTATTGTAAATTGGTGCAGCCCCTATGGAAAACAGTATGGAGGTTCCTCAAAAAATTAAAAATAGAACTACCATGTGGCCCAGTAATTCCATTCCTGGGCATTTATCCAAAGATATCCAAAACACTAATTTGAAAATAAATATACTTTTCTGTGTTCATTGCAGCATTATTTACAATAGCTAAGATATGAAGCAACCTGTGTCCATTGATAGGTGAATGGATAAAGAAGTTGTGGTACATATATACAATGAAATAAAAAGAATGAAATCTTGCTATTTGCGACAACATGGATGGACCTAGAGAACATCATGCTAAGTGAAATGAGTCAGACAGAGAAAGACAAATACCATATGATTTCACTGATATGTGTAATCTGAAAAACCAATCAATGAACAAACAAAACAAACATAAACTCCTAGACACAGAGAACATTTTGATATTTGACAGATAGAATGGAGTTTAGGGGATGGATTAAAAAGTTGAAAGGGATTAATAAGCACAAACTCCCGGTTATAAAAGTAGTCACAGGGATGGAAAGTACAGGATATATAATCAATAGTATTGTAACAATTATGTATGGTTTCAGATGGGTACTTCACTTATCGGAGGGATCACTTTGTAAGGTATATAAATGTCTAATCACTGTATTGTACACCTGCAACTAATATAATATTGTATGTTAACTATAACTGGAAAGTAAATTTTAAAAAAAGCATAAAATGAGTACAAATGGGTGGAAACTCCAAGGAGATAGATTTGTAATCAACCTAAGAACTTTCTAGGACACAGAACTAACTGAAAGTAGAATGGACTTCTTTGAGGGGTAATGAGGTCCTAAGCATTGGTTGGATGACCTTTTTGGGGAAATATTGAAGGGAATCTTTGGAAGTTTAGTAAATATTCTATTCTCCTATCTCAGCAAAAAAATGATACATCTCTGATCTGTTGAACTCAAGAGTGATCCTATGACTTGCTCTGGCCAATGAGATGTGAGTAGAAGTGACACCTGCCACTTCCAGGCAGAAGTTTTAAGAGAAAAGGCATGGTTTGCTATATCTCTTTTCTGTTTGCCACAACTGGCAATGTGTAGTCAGCTTGGGCCCTGAATGAACATGGTGCAGAGCAGAACCACAGCTAACGTATAATACAAATACATAATGGCATGAACAGGAAGAAATCCTTGATGCTTTTTTAAGCCACTGGGATTTGGGGGTTGTATATTACTTTACAGTAACTGCCTATCTTGACCGATATAGATGATATCCTGGACAAAATACACTACTCAAATCTACTTCTATAGCTGAGGTGTTATAAATATTTTCATAAAAAGCACTTAAATGTGTGATACTATCTATGGTATCTTTTACTTCTAGCTATTTAATTCCTTAACATCTTTAGTCACAGTTGAGTTGTAATTATCAGGGGTCATAAAGTCAGTGAAAAATCATGAATTGTCAAAATTACCCTTGAAAATAATGAAAAACATTCAGAAACAGCAATAAGTACAATGGTATATATACAATCCTGTTAGTATTATATATGCATTTATAATGAAGTAGTTGGATTGTCTTTAAGCATTATGTTGCATGACAATCCATATCTTTCATTTCTTGGATTATGAACAGTGTAGCAAGACACTAATGTTTTGAAAGCTATCAGGACACTGAGGCCAAACTAACTGAGGAAACAGAAATTAGTGTCTCCCATCTCATGAAAACTGGAGCATATACTCAGTGAGTGGAATGGCAGGTGGAAACATCCCCATGGTTTATTATTATTATTATTATTTTTTGAGGGCAGTGTCACTGGCCCTCACATGTGGGACCGAACCGGGGCCGCTGACTTCCCAAACCAGCGCTTAACTGCCGCGCCACTCGGCCGGCCCTCCCATGGTTTAAATGTTCTTTTTCCCTGCCCTTAGCCTGGAGTATTAAGTTGAATTCACCTAAGTTGCATGTGCTTATGATGCCATGCTATTGTACTGCACTTCTTTTCTTCTTGACTGTAGTGTGAGTGTTGAAAGTAAGGCTAGAACCTGAATTCAAATTTCAGGTGGTCACAGGTTTGGGGAGACTACCAACTTTGGACAATATCCTTTTGTGTTTGTTCCTTGCCAGGGATATTTTTTTGGGGTGAGGGTATACATGTCCTTAAATTGTACCCCCTCCCCAACATCTGCTTATATCACTTTGGCCAGGAGTTGGCAGAACAATGGGCCCAAACAACAGGGCGGTCACTTTCTCTTAGTCTCTTTCATCTAAGAATAAGGAAGAAAGAAGACAGATGAAATAAGCTATGATGCAGGAAATACTTTTGGTCCTCAAGGCAGCTGGACTGAGAATGAAACTAAATCATTGCTTCATAAAGATTCTATGAACTATGCTTCATTTTCTTACCTGCTCACTTTGAGACAAATAACATAAAGGGATAAAGCATTTTACAGGCTCCTTTTCTTCGTTGTAATAGCAGCAGTGTTGGTGTGTTGGGGAAAGGGGAGGTGATGGGAGAGAGGATGAAGGTGAAAGCAGGATTAAAGGGGAGACAAGGCAAAGCTAGACTCACTCACATCTTCTCCCGGCAACGTACCAAGAAAGCTATATTTGTCACAGATTAGAAGAAAATGTTAAGTAAACTAACAGCCTTAGCAATTGAACCAATTCTCAAAACCTGTGGTTACTCAAGGATTATGATTTTGGATATTGTTATCAAATCCTAATCCCTGGAATTTGTGAATATTACCTTATTTTGAAAAAGGATTTTTGTTGATGTCATTGTTAAGAATCTTGAGATGAAGAGATTATCCTGGATTACCTGAGTGAGACCAATAAAGCCACCACAATGTCCTTAAAAGAGAGAGGCAAAGGGAGGTAGGATGGACAGAAGAGATGCTGTGAACATGGAAGCAGAGATTGGAAAGATGTGGCAACAAGTCAAGAAATGCTGATAGCCACCAGAAGCTGGAAGAGACAAAGAACAGATTCTCTCTTAGAACGTTGATTTCCAACTTCTCGCCTCAGGAACTGTGAGAGAATGAATTTCTGTTGTTTGAAGCTATCCAATTTGTATCATTTGTTACAGCAATCCCAAGAGGCCAATACAGATTTCTAATGAAAAATGTGAGAGAATTCGTTGGCCACCATTTCATGAATGCTGCTATCTGGGCACTCAGCCTCCTAGGCAATAAATAGGCAGAGATTTCCATGAAGGTTTCTATTGGATCCTTGCTTTTAACCAAAGGTTCTGGTTTCATTATGGAAAACCTCTTGCTCTGAAAGTTCTTTCTCTGGTGAAATGTGAGATGCCCAGTTCTTCTAGGGTAATGTTAAGCATAACCTGGACTGACTCTGATGATTCTGGTGGGCTACTGGGTAGTGAGTGGGCTAAGGAAACCCAAGGACTTTTGTACAAGAAAAGTAAATGGAATTGGAAGGGGCAACTTTTGATTTTTACCACCTTGAGATGTCCTCTTCTACTGAAATGAATGTAAACTCTGTATGCATGCAAATTTCAGCCGTTTCCAACCCAATGGGAGACTGGTTGCCTAATAGCTCAGAATTAGGGGGTCTATAGGCTGTAATGGTTTGGCTTCTGTTGCTTCACAAGAGGTGGAATTCTTACTAATAATAGAAAACTGGCAACACTCCTTGGTATTTTCAGATATATCTCATCAACAGGGATTAGGTAGAATGACTTCTGAACAGAACTCACAAGGCTCACATTTGGGGGGTGGTTTTAATGTAGGAAGAGTGTAATTTTAACAGCTGCCTTTCCTGCTTCTGAGTGTGGTTTTGCAGATGTGTTACCTATTGTGCTGCACAAAAGGTGCCAGCATAGTAAGCAGTCATCAATACAGAGTCAGGAGCTGTCTGTTCACATCCTGGAAGTATAAGCACATGATAGTGGCCTGAGTACTTCATCTTGTAGACACAGTGAGATTCATAAAACTGTCTTTTAGCCATTTTGGAGTTGAATCTTTCTCACCCTCCAAAGCACTGCTTCAAAAACTAGCAGGCATTTTACAATTGAGCAGAGAGGCTGATACTATTAAAACTGCTTTAAGGGACATAGTAAATGGAAATAGCTGCCTTAACTTCAGACCAGCTGGGAATGCAATCTCTATTTTATGTAAAATGAAATGATACCTGGTTAGCTTTATTTTTTAATACTCAGCTTTATTATTTTTTCCTGAATTTTATGGATGCTATAGAAATAGTCTACTTACAAAACCATCCTCTCAATATTAAGTTATGCAGAATGATTGTTTAAAGCTATTAGAAACTTTCCCATTCTCAGTTCATTCTTGATTCATTTATTCCCTATCCCTCACCCCCAATCAGTAACAGCTTTGCCCATATCTATACTTGTAGCATGAAATTGAAATTTAAAGCAATTTTCTGGGTAATTGAAAGTGTAAAACCTCACTCTACTCAGAAAAGACTTTGTTTGGGCTAATTATCCAAATACTAGTTACTTCAATTTTCACTTTTCCAGTTAAGCCTATTTGAAATCTGCATTCCCAAATTTTCTTTTTACCTGCCTTCCATCCTACAAATCAAAAAGTACCTGTTCAATATCTCATTCTCTCAGACCTTGCTCTTCACCTCCCAGTGTGACACTTAGGTTTTGCTAAAAGAGATGCTAGATTTTTTACTTAGCTTCCTGTGTTTATTTAGTAAAAGTCTTCCCCTTTGAGCTGTTATTTTTAAAAAATGTACTCTATTTGAATAAACAGTGTTATACATATATCCTGAAAAACTGAAAAAAGCATGGGCTATTTCTTCCCTATTAGATTACAAAAATAATAATAACGATAAATTTAAAATGCTGGTTCATCTAATAAATAAATAAATAAATAAGTAATATGCTGGTTCTATGTTTCCCCATTCTTTATAGATAATATATTTTTTAAGAAATACATCTTTGCACATGAAAAAGATATGTTTCAATCCCAGCCAAAGCAAATGCCCTCTTTGGAAGCTGTATGTCAGTGAGGGATAAGGGAAGAAGCATTCATTGTGCATGTTTCTGCTACCTGGAGTGAGAGAGTATGGTAATCCAAGCCGAAAAGAGGAAGATAAGGTTAATTTCTACAATACACATGGGTTAACAGAGACAAATTCACACCATTTGGAAACAGAAAAGAGCTCAGTGTGCCTATAAAAAGAGCTTACCTATATTTACTCAAAAGGGACTACCATTTGTAAGTATGGATCCATGGTAGGCTTGTTTTCTGGAGATTCATTTGTCCTGTGTTGAAATTTTACATTAGCATGTCCTTACTATCCTGTCTTTGGAAAGTCATTTGATTTCCAGCAGCTCCTATAATCACTCCACTCTGCACCATCAGCATGGCTGATATCCGTGCCTCATACATGCTGTTGACTTTCTTGATGTAGTTTTCCACTTTTATGATCCCACATTTTGGCGGGTATATGGACCATATTGCAGAGTTTGGCATTTCGGGGGAGAATTCTTACATATAGATTAAACCTCACTTTAGAAAGGTTTTTTTTTGTTTTTTTTTTACCTGACTTACTTAGATTCATAAATTTCTTTTACCTGGCCTTCCAGAGCACAGTTTTTGGTGAATAGTTTTAGTTAACATCTTGAGTCAATGATGATGAAGGTCTACTAAATTGGAGAATTCCCAGAAAAGCTAGAAATGCAGTCCACTCCCCAGTCCTTCCAGACTACCTTAGGCCAGGCCTCATTAAACAGAGAGTAAAACCAGGAATTGCTAGATTTTAGTACATGTAAGCCAGAACTTTTTTTGGTCACTAACTTATTTGAGAAGCCGAATAAAGCTAATAATTCTTTGCCTGTTGCTATAGTTCACACAGTGAGACAACATTTTATGTATTAACCTTCTGAAACCCATCTATTACCTGTCATTAATAATCTAGGTGTTATGGTATTAAAATAACAATATTAGAAAAAGATACCATTTTAAAGACTGTAAAATGAAATGAAGAGTCCATATCCTATACCCAGTGGCTCAAAAAGCCATGACCAGGGAGTGGTTTATTATCTAGAGTCCTGGCTGCCGTTAGCTTAACAGACTGTGGGGTGGCAGGGACAGGCCGGAGGATCTCTGACACTCTTTGTTTCAGTCACTTATAGCAAAGGAAATGGATATGTACATTTAGTGGATATACTATCAACTATAATGTTCTGACCAAATAATTAGACTTCTGGTGAATAATTTTCTGTTCCTCTTGCTTTAAGAACGATATTGATGACCATTTCCATTTCCATGGCTATGAGTGGTATTTTCTCTCATACTGGATAGCATGGACACTTGTGCTGTAGGATACTAAGTCTCAGTAGAACAATCTGGGACAATGTAAATAGACATTTAGGATTTATTCAATTATTTCTCAATTCAGTGAGTATTTAATGAGGACCCCTATGTACTAGGCCCAGCTTGTTGCTGGGGATACAGTAATGAACAAGACAGATATGATTTGGAATAAACTTTGTAGGTCTTTAAATAAATTGAGTGATTTCTCCCTGGATAATAAAAGCTGATTGTGAGGGGCAAATGTGTCGTGTGTGTGTGTGTGTGTGTGTGTGTGTGTGTGTTTGTGTGTGTGTATGTCATATCTGTATATATGTATATATATGTGTGTGTGTATATATATATATATTTTTTCCTTTAAAAATATCAGCAGCTGAATTCTGAATTAGATGAAATATGCTCTAGAAGAACATTTGGTGAGACTAGAAGAAGGAGGCCGATGTGATGGATTTCAATCGCCACAGTTGTAATGACTGATGGCAGGAATGGAGGTTCCTCAGTGCAGGGAATAGTAAGAGAAGTCCACATTAAAAATGAGAAAAGGGACGCCTTCACCAAGTCTAGAAAATTACCCTACTGCTTGACTTGTGAGAAGCGCTTACAATTATAATAAGTTATAAGGTGAGAAGATTTTGAAAGACCCGAGGAAAGTCTAGTGAATCAATTATCCCCACAACCATAAAAGAGCTTCCTCCTTTGTAGACAAAGATGAGAACAGCAATAAAAGCCCACAAGGAGCCGACACACCAGCTTCCAATAATACGCCTGCCTGGCTTAAGGAAAAGGCTGACTGCAGGTGATAAAGCTATCACGTTGTAAAGGACACTTGCCAGGACTGCAAAGGGGACTCACGTGGTGTGAGGGCCTCTGGCCCCCTTCACTTTAAAAAAAGGAAAGTAAAAAAAAGAAAGGAAAAGATTTAAAAATTGAAAGGAGAGCAAAATGCCATCAGCTGTTTTTCTGTGTAGAGTAAAAGTATAACTGGGGAGGCTCTGGTTATTAGTGTTGGTTGTTGTTAAAAGTTATTTTTTCTCTGATTTCCTCCACCAGTTCATGTATGGGGAAGCTGTTTTTGGAGGTGGAATGAGAAGAATGAATTACAAGTAAAAATAAGTGATAAAATGAGGTTTTAAGCCATACATTTATTATATTTCAACAGCTTCTCACACAGTAGGTTGGAATCCTGGCAAGTTTAAAAATAATTAGTTATATCAAAATAAAATTTTTTCCTTATATTGTGAATTAAACATTTACATCCCCTAAAAATTACTGAGCAGTTTGGTACAACAACAGTCACCAGTGTTATAGGGGAAGACGTTTGAAATGGATGATACAATGGACTTCTGTCAGCTAAGGTTGCCCAGCACCTTTGTGCACCGTTTCTAAATTTCAGTGGTTTTTCTATATTGTGAGGTTTGTTTTTTCAAGGCAGACAGAATCCAAATGTTATTTCCCAGCTGTTCTCTTCTGCTGGGGAGCAGATATGTAACTTAGACTCTTATTCAGATGCACAAGAGTGAGACCTGAACTTGGAAGTGGGGAATGCAAGCGAGGTGGTGTCCAGGGGAAGGGATCCGCTGGCTGGCAGTTGTGGAGGCCTCTAGTTCTGCAGGGGCCTGGGATGGAGCTCCTAGATTCTGTTAGTGTGTTGATTCTGCTATATGGTTTATGACGTTGAGCTTTAAACCAGCCACAGCAGATTCTGTTGTTAGCAGCCAAGAACCCTGCCCAGTATAAGAGGTTAAACAATTGCCTTGAAATTTCCTGGTAAATTAGAGAAAGAGCCAGAATTAGAATGAAGCTGCCTGATTTCCAAGTTTCAGCTCTTAGGTGGAATTAACATAACATGGAAATTTTGTGTCCCCACTCTTACCACTTAGCTGAGATGCTTTTCTATATTTTCTAAACTTTCTATATGGGTATGTATTTCTAGTGTTATAAAGAAAAATAGACATTAATAACACTTAAAAAATAAAATAACTGAAATAAGATGTCAAAGAGATTAGTCACTATTTATTATAAAATTCAAACTTTTTTACAAGCATATTAGCCAGTTTTAAAATTCTAAATAAAATACCAGTAACCAGAAAACAAAAATAACCTCAGACTAATTTTATAAAAACTATATAATGATATTGAAACATTAAGATGGTTGGAATGAGTATCTGGTATTATAAGTTTCAGTTTGGCCCTTGGTTAACTTGACAGTGTTTAGCTTGTTTTTTTCCATTTATCCCAATGAGCACAGATGGACAGTTTTTAGAATTGTCTTTTATCAACAGGTCTGCTGTATCTTGTTGAAGGAAGGCAAATGAAAAGTTTCCCAGGAGTGGACAGGAGTGGAGGGGGGTGGGGCAGAGGGCGTAGGGGTGGGGCTTCATTGTCAACCAGACTCAGGAATAACATTCACTATACACTCAGACAAGAGTTGGGGATTGTAGTTATTTGTAGGCCCAGCCATCAGCTACAGGGTTGGCAAGTAAAAACAACCCAGTGCAATGTACAAGGGGTTTCTTGCTAAAATGTTAAAGTTACCTATAGGCAACCCTAAAACAAAAGACTCATATGCAAAGCATTGCTGTTATGAAACACAATGAGGAAAATTCTACAAGGAAGAATGCTGGTAATTCTGATCAAGGTCAAGAGCAAGCTGTGTGAACCTGTAGAGGCAAGCTTGCAGGCACCCACTGAGAAGGCTTGGGGGTGCTCATGCAGGGGGTCACGTTTATAGGCATGATGCTGAACTCACTCATAGAACCCCCACATTAGAGCACTGAGACATCAGCCGAGTTGTTAATGATTTGTCTTTATCCCAGAATAGCTTTCAAACAGTCTCAGTTCCCAAACAACTAAAGTTCCAGGTTGAGATTTTTGAAATTGTATTTATTTTATTATGTGTTTTATTAAATATTTTTATTAAAATATAGCTAACACATAATATTATGTTAGTTTCAGGTGTAAACCATAGTATTCAACATTTATATACCTAAAGAAGTGACCACTGTAAGTGTAAGTCCAACAACCACCTGACACTGTACCACACTATCATAGTATTATTGACTATATTCCCCATTCTATACATTGCATCCCTATGACTTATTTATTTTATATGTGGAAATTTGAAACTCTTATTCCCCTTCACCTTTTTCTCCCCATTTTAAAATTCATACTTTTTAATCCCTTCCCTTTTCACCCACCCCCAGGTTCTCTCCTCCCATATGGCAACCATCAAAATATTCTCTGTATCTATGAGTTTATTTTGTTCTTTATAAGTGACATCATATGACATTTGTCTCTCTCTGTCTGACTTACTACACTCACCACAATACCCTCTAGGCAAGATTTCATTCTTTTTTATGGCTGAGTAATATTCCATTGGATATATGTATTACCATTTCTTATTTATCAATTCAGCTATCGATGGACACGCAGGTTGTCTTCATATCTTGGCTATTGGAAATAATGCTGCAATGAACATGTGGATGCACATGTCCTTTCAAAGTAGTGTTTTGGGTTTCTTCTGATAAATATCCAAAAGTGGGATTACTGGGTCCTTCTTTATCTCTTGTTATATCTTGTTATAGCCTTTCTTTTAACCATTTTTTTTTTGAGGGCAGTGTCACTGGCCCTCATATGTGGGACCCGAACCGGGGCCTCTGGCTTCCGAAGCCAGCGCTTAACCACTGCGCCACTCGGCCGGCCCATAGCCTTTCTTTTAAAGTCTATTTTGTCTGTTATAAGTATTGCTACCCCAGCTTTTTTTCTTGTTTGTTTCCATTTTCATAAAATATCTTCTTCCATCCCTTTACTTTCAGTCTATGTATGTCTTTTGCTCTGAAGTGAGTCTCTTGTAGGCAGCATATATAAGAGTCTTGTTTTATTATCCACCAGGCCACCCTATGTCTTTTGATTGGAGCATTTAATCCATTTACAGTGAAAGTAATTATTAATAGACATGTAGTTATTGCCATTTTGTTATCCATACGTGTGTGTATATATATAATATAAAATATTATATATATAAAATATTATATATATATATATATATATATATATATATATATATATATATATATTTCATCTTAAAGAAGTTCCTCTAAGATTTCTTGTGATACTGATATGATGGTGGGAACTCCTTTAGCTTTTTCTTGTCTGAGAAACTTTATCTGTTCTTCTACTCTAAATGATAGCTTTGATGGGTGAAATAATCTTGTTTGTAGGTCTTTGCTTTTCATCACTTTGAATATTTCATGCTAACCCTTTCTGAATATTTCATGCTAACCCTTTCTGGCTTGCAAAGCTTCTGTTGAGAAATCAGCTGACAACCTTATGGGGCTCCCTTATAGGTAACTACTTTTCTCTTTCTGCTTGTAAGAGTTTTCTCCTTCTGTCTTTAAGCTTTGGCATTTTAATTATGATGTGTCTTGGTGTGTGCCTCTTTTGGGTGCATCTCTGCATTTCCTGGGCTGTATGTCTATTTCCTTCACCAAGTTAGGGAAGTTTTTAGTCATTATTTCTTCATAGGTTTTCAATTCCTTGCTTTCTCTCTTCTCCTTCTGGTACCCCTGGATGTCAATGTTGGTATGCTTGATGTTGTCCCAGAAGTCTCTTAAACAGTTCTCATTTTCGGGGATTCTTCTTCTTCATCTTTTTTTTTTTTTCCTGTTCTGATTGGGTGTTTTCTGCAACCTTATCTTCTAGGTCACTGATTAGATCCTCTGGTTCATCTAACCTACTGTTGATTCCCTCTAATATATTCATTTTAATTATTATATTCTTTATTTCTGACTGATTCTTTTTTATGTTTTCTATCTCCATTTTTATGTTTCCTGTCTCTTTGTTGAAGTTCTTCCTGAGATCAATGAATATCCTTATAACCAGTGTTTTGAACTCTGTGTCTGGTAGATTAGTTGTCTCCATTTTGTTTAGTTCTTTTTCTAGAGCTTTATTCTGTTCTTTCATTTGGAACCTGTTTCTTTGCTGCCTCCCTGTGTTTATTTCTATGTATTAGGTAGGACTGCTATGTCTCCTGGCCTTAGTAGAATGGCCTAATGTAATAAGTATGCTGTGGGGCCCAGTGGTGCAGTCTCCCTGGTGACCTGAGCCAGGTGCTCAGATGTGTCACTTGTGTGGATTGTGTGTGTCCTCCTGTTGTAGCTGAGCCTTGGTTGCTGTTTGCACATCAATAGGAGGAATTGACCCTCAGGCTCATTGGTTGTGAGGATTGGCCATGACTACAGCAGAGGAGTTGTGGTGCAGGGGCTGACCCTACGAAGCAGGATTCACTTTAGCAGGACTCTCCTGCCTGCCCAGTCTACCCTTGGGTGTGTCATCCTTGGAGGCAGCCAGGTGGTGCTTTGGCATGGTCCTATGCTGACCATTGGGAGTGCCAGCCCCAGGGCCTCATGGGAGAGGCCATTGCAGGCCATTTCAGCCATAGCCTGTGCCCTGCCTGGGGCTACCTGGCATAAGCCACAAACGAATTCACAGAGGGCTGCTGCCTGCACTGTGCTTAGAGGTGCCTCGAGAGGCAAAGCTGCAAACCAAAGCTGGCTGTCAATTCAGGGCTTAGGGCTTCTCAGCCAGAATTAGGGACATGATGAAGCCAGATACTGCTTTTTTGGGTTTTGTGAATCTTTGAGAGATTTTAGGAAAGTCTGCTGCCTGACCCAAGACAGGCCATTTGTACAGAAAACCCATTAGAAGTGGATTGGGTGAGCCCAAAATTTGGGTGAAGCAGGGTATCAGAGTCACCATGGTGGGGCCAGTTGACAGAGACTTAAATATTGTGGCTGCTTATGCCAGCATGCAGGAAGGGGGGAAGGCTCAACAAAGAAACAATGGCTATTGCTAGCTCCTCTATCCATGAAAAAGCTGCCCCTCCAGCACTCACTCTGATGCCCCCCCCCATATGTCCCTGACATCTTTGGAGCTGCTTCCTCAGCACTGGAGCTCAGAGTGAGTGAGTCCATCAACAAGTACATCCATGCATAGGCCCTATAAGAAGATCACCTGGGACACCAGCCACCCTCTGCTCACTCAGTCACAATCTCTGCTGGTTTTCACAGGCAGAAGTTATGGGGACTTCTCAACCCATCACTGGAACCCTGGGCTGGGGAGCCTGGTGTATAGCGAGGGCTCCTCACTCCTCTGGGGGGACCGCCACAGCCAAGATATCCCTCCTGATTTTTAATAGTCACACGTGGGTGTGGGACCAGGCTGTTCCTCATCTTCAGCCCTACAACCAGTCTCTAGGTGGATTTTTCTGTATGTCCTCAGTTGTAGGGCTTTGGTTCAATTAGACTTCAGGCAATTCTCAATGATGGTTATTCTGTAGTTAGTTGTAATTTTGATGTGGTCATGAGAGAAGGTAAGCACAGTGTTTACCTACTCTACTATCTTTACTGGAAATCTACTCTATTACATGTTAATTCATTAACAAGCACATCTGAAGGCACAGATTAAAAATATACCCACATCTGGAATTCTTCTAGGTACACATAAGTAAATGAAAAATATGTAAGAATCTTTGGGAAAAGATATTGTTCCATTTCCCATTATTTAAATTTAAGAACTAAATTTTAAATGTGTTGTAAAATGCATGAGTTCACTAATAATATTTTCTATATTAGAAATAGTTCAGTTCATAATTCTATGATCAAATCAAATAATCCATTTTGTACTGGAGCAAAACTACATTGTAGAGTTCATGTTCTGTTTATAATAACTATTGTGACCTTGTCATTCTGTACCTTGGAGCATTGTCACTGTGGCATGGAAATTATTATTATTATTACTATGAAATTAAAGATAGAGTTTTAGGAAATATTTCAGATGGTATCCTTCAAAAGCAGGTATATAGAAATCAGTTTTTAAGTAAACTGGATAGTTGGAAATGCCTTTCTTTCTTTACTCCAATCTCAGAGCTCTGTAATGATTCATCCTGCAGATGTAGGCTGGGTGAAGCACCATTAACACTGCGCAGTTGACACTAACCCGTTCTGTTACTCAGCTTTGCTGAGGTATCATAACTTTAATATTTTTTTTGTACAATTCTGACAGAAGATAGAATACTTTTGTGTTAATGTGTGATTAAATTGCTCCTCCTTCTTAGGAAAATTTCACACTTTAAACCTTTTTCACCTCCAGGGGACAGTTTGGATGACCCCTTCTCATTACTGTAGCATTTTCCCCTCTAAACTGGGAGGGAGTCTTGATGTAATTGGATGGATAATTGCATTTATCTTTTGGAGGATTTCTGCATCATCACTTGCACTCCTTAAGGCCACAGAGCTACCCTGCTTGTTAGTTATCATTCCAGGCCCTCTTCATCTGCAATGTGCTCATTCTTCATAGTACCTGGGGAGGTAACCCCTATTACCATTTTACAGATGAGAAAACTAAAACTTGAAGGGATTAAGTAACTTCCTCAGTTTTAGACAGTATCTGTCCATGCAGTGTGGAATGGAGGATGGATGGAGCAGCAAATGTGTTCAGAATAGATCACAAACCTGATTTATTCAGGACATTGCCCTCTTCATCCCTCTCAGCCTCCTTAAATACCTTTTCCTTCTCCTCTTTTCCTCAGTAAGCCTTTTCCCATAAATAGCCTAGTAAGTGATTCAACCCTCCCCTCCTCAACATTTTACTTTGCTTGTGTGACTGGAGCCTTAGGGAGCTGGGGGATGGGGTGGACTTTTGCTGGATTTTATGTAGTTTATCATCCCCGGTCAGAGCATCTTGGGAAGCAATTGGACACTTTTACTTCTTGGCACTGGACTTATGCTGTGTATCCAGCAAGGGGGTCCTTCAGCCATGCTATTTCTTATTTGCTCAGGGCTTTTTGACTCCATGAGGATAAGGTTGGTAAGGTACCATTAGGGTAATTATTGCCCATTGGGGATCATTGTGCCCATATCTCTGTAGACATCATTTATTTATTCATTTGTTCATTTTCTCCCTCAACAACTATTAGGTGCCAGACACTGCCTCACAATCATATAATGGCTAACAAGAATAAGAGTAACTGTGCTCATGGAGCTTGTTCCAGAGGGGGAGACAAACAATAACCAAGGGAACAAATAAACAAACAAGATAATTTCACCTTGTGACATATAGTGAGAAAAAGAAATGGGGGGCTTGACAGAGAATTTCCCAAGAGGATGGTTTTATAAATAGAATTGTCTGAAAGACCACTTCAAGGAGTTGCTTTTTGCACTGACACCTGACAGAAGGCCAGAACCCCACGGAGAAAGACCATACTGGGCAGAGGGAACAGGAAAATGCTGAGTTGGGGATGAGTTTGACTTATTGGAGAGATTTAAAAGAGGCCAGTGTAGTTGGAACCTAATGAGTAAGGGTGTGGTAAGCAATGGGGTAGGGTCAGAGCTGACAGGCTTTGTCAGTGACAGTGAGTCTCAGCTGGAACACAACATCACAGTCAAACGGGCTGTTTCCAGGTGATGTCCATTTGATTGGTGTATGCCTTGTGTTAGATAGTTAGACTCCCAACCCCGTCATAGGCCATGGCAAGGACGATTGTACTATAAAAGCATGTGTTGTACTATTTCCTGTGAAGCATGCCAGGCTATCAACATCAGGTGAGCTGTTAAGAATAAAGGAGCTCAGTCCCCAGAGAGGTGACGTTTCACTGCCTGAGGACATGAGCTGGAGCAGAGCACAGGTTGCTCCTGTTCCTGTTCTGACCTTCCTGTTTATCCAAATCATTCTGAGACACTTGCATTTCCTTTGGCAGCCCACACAGCACTTAACCTTCACCATGCAAATTAGTATTAATCTATCAAGGATTCTAGGCCAGCTTGTTTTTGTCCCCATTAACCTTTGGCTAGCCCTACACTTCTTCAATAAAGAGAACTCCATTTCCTAATCAATGGTCACTTCCAGATGGAAATCATAATTATGGCCATGCAGCATTCGGTTAGCATACACAGCTTTTATGAGTGTGATTGATAGAAGTGAGGCAATGGGACTGAATGGATCTCATGCACTCTTGTTTTGCTCATCTTATTTTGTAGGTTATGTAGAGTGGCCATATATTTATTGTCCAAATAGGGAAGCTTTTGAGACTGTAGGGGACTCTATTAATAATTGTACCATGAAAACAGACATAAATGGAGATGGGTGGTCACCCTAAGTTTTCAGTATTTGGATACCATGCACTGTTATATTTTCTAGGTTTTTCCATATAACAATGAGTGACTCACTCTTTCTTGCCCCTTTTATTATAATTAAGTGCATTAAGTCCGTATATTTTATGGGTCTAAAGAAAGTCACAAAATGACTTTTTCCAGTCTGTCTTTTACTGATGGTTATGCCAAACTTAAGAAGGAAATAGCTAAGCCAAAGCTCGTAACTTCAGGACTGCACTGAGACTCTAGGTGTCAGGAAAATGGCAGAGCGGTCTCAAAGATGTTTACTTCCCTCACTCCATATTCACCTCCCTACATGAGGGGGTACCTCTGGGAGGGGAAAGGTGGAGGTGGCATGAAGATAATTTGCTTGATGATCTCTTTCAAACCACCCACTAGTGACAATGAAGGTGGAAAAGGAGTTATTCTCAACACAGCAAATCATTTGCCACAGTGAGAACCCACTGTATGTGCTAATAAGAAATGGATGGTCTTGAGGGAAGGAATAAACCCACTTTATTACTCTGTATTACAGGAAAGAAAAATATATAACCCTGAATATCCTCAGTTGGCAATAATACTTTTTTTTTTTTTTATCATTCTTTAATTTATTAGAAAATCTTTAAAAAGAGTCTTGGCTGATTGTTTGCTTTTTTGCTTAAAGAATACAAAACTGTTGGATAAATTAACATCGTATCCTGTCCTCCCTCCCTAACCCATATTTAAGCCAAGATCTATCAGTTAAGATATTCTTCAGCTACTGAGTTCCAAAGAATCTATCTATAAGAGCTTCTTTCAATTGGGATGATGTTCTTGAAGATGCAAATTATTCCTAAACAGAACCTGAGGGTTCATTTTTCCCTGAGGACAACTTTTCTTCAACAGACTGAAGGCTGCTTGCTATAAGAGAATATTTAGTCAGCTGATTCAGACTAACAAAATATCTGATAGCACAACTACCATTAGGGTTTTAGTAAGCCATGTCAACACTCTGGGATGTTGTTGACATTTACAGGAAAGCTCACCTAATCCTCCAATGATCCATCTCCTCCTCTTCCCCTTCCCACTGTTGTTTCCTACCCTTTTTTAATTGTTATTTTTTAAACCTTCAAAAACTGAGCCTTCTCCTGTATTGGCATAGCTGTCCCCTCAAACTCCTATTTGTGTGCTCAGTTAAGTGCAGCTCAGCCTAAAACAAGTATTTTTAGGAAACAACTGGGATATGACTATATAACTCACAAATAAAACAGGGGTGGGGTTATGGTTTGAGTCTATGGAAAAATAACAAGTTACCTAGTGTGAATCACTTAGATGCAGGTTTAAGGATGCTCAACCTTGAAAGTGTTTTGCCATCTAGACCAGTGTCCAAAAATTTACAATTTTTGTGACAATGTATTTACAATATATGTGAACCACACATATAATGTAAAATTTTCTGGTTGCCACATAAAACCCAGGTGAAATTAATTTTAAGAATTTATTTTATGTAACTCAATATATGCAAAATATTGTCATCGCAACATGTAATAAACATGAAAAGTATTAATGATATATATTACTTTTTTTCGTGCTGAGCTGTTGGAACCTGGAACATATTTCAACCCAGCCTAGCCATACTTTCCATGTTAAAAAGCTATAGGTGGCTAGTGGCTACTATATTGAACAGCACAGTGCAGATGTAGACTATTGCTACTCAAAATGTGGTCTGTGGACAGATGTCACTCTGTGAACTGTTTGGTACAGGACCACAATGAGATAAGTTCAGAAACTGAAAGGACATGTTTAAAAACTTTGACAGCAATTTCACATTGCCATGACCTCCAAACGTGTGATCATTTTTAAAGTAATTTGTTCTTAATATATTTTGCAGAATATTAGTCTGCAATGGGTTGAGAATGGGAGTGGGGGAAAAACCTGAACCTTCCTCACAGATAGCTTGAGAAGCCCTGCTGCAGACCTTCCACCTTCTGTGCCCCAGACTTCTCAGGCTCAGGTTAGCCTGGCAATCTGCAGAAATGGATCCTCAAAAGTCACTCATACCGCTTCTCGTGGAATGATGGCTTCATTCAAGTTCTCATATCTGTTTCATGATATTTAGCTGATTTCTTCATCATCCTTCTACCTACTAAATCCAAGTTCACCAGGGAAAAGCATGGTTGGAAGTGAGCTAATTGAGGAAGAGTAATTTGTCCACTGAGCATGTTATTGTGGGGATGGGAAGCTTGGAGATGGGTCACCAGGGAGAAGAGTACATGTGCTAGTCAGAATTCTCCAGATAAATAGAAACAACAGGATATCTATCTATCTATCTATCTATCTATCTATCTATCTATCATCTATCACTCTAAAAGATAGACTATAAGGAATTGGATCATATGATTTTGGAGAAGTCCTAAGATAAGCAGTCAACAAACTGGAAAACAAGAAGAGCTGGTGCGTAGTTTCAGTCTAAGTTTGATGGGCAGAAGAGCCAATGGTGTAAGTTCCAGTCCCAAATCTTGTGGGATGGAGACCCAAGAAGAGCCAAAGTTCAGCTTGAGCTTGAAGACCTGGAAAGAGCAATGCCCCAGCTCAAAGCAGTCAGGGAGAGGGAGTTCCCACTTATTCTGGGAAGAGTTAGCCTTTTTGTTCTATTTGAGCCTTTAACTGATTGCATGAGACTCACTTATATAGGGAGTGCAAACGGCTTTACTCAGTTTACTGATTTAAATGTTAATCTCATCCACAAAAACACACCCTTACAGACACCCAGAATACCAGTTAACCAAATGTCTGGGCACCCTGTGGTCCAATCAATTTAACACATAAATTAACCATCATAGTGCATATGGAATTCAGATGACAGGCATAGAGCTTGCATATAGGCAGTAGTCAGGTGGTGGAAAGGACCAAGATGAGAGACCATTAGGAGGGAGACTATGGCAGGATGTGGGGTATGGGAGAGGGAGCAGGTGAGGCTGATTCTCAGGCGTGGGTTGCAGGATTTCAGGGGCAGCCAAATCCACCTGGATGTCTCCCCAGCACCTGAAACTTAAAGTCAAAGTATCCAAAGTGGAACCCCTTTCCTCCTCCTCTCACTCTCAGCTCCTTCTCCTGACTGCCATTCTGTGAACGACATCACCATTCTTTCAATCATGTAGGCTCAAAACCTGGAGTCATCTTTGCTTCCCCTCTCTTATGTTCCATCTCTTGTATAGATTCTATTTCTACAGGCTCTCTCTCTTCCAGCCTCTCATTTCCATTCATATTCCTTAGCCACCAGCTAGACCAGACTCATTACCTCTAGCCAGGTTCTTGCAATATTCTCCTAATGCATCTTCTTATTACCAGCCTCTCTGTGCTTCAAACCTCCTTTCGTATCACTGCCAAGTTGTCTTCAAGCCTGTCTTCCCTCCCTCAATTCCCCAGTGTTCACTCACTGCCTACTGATGGCGTCTAGTTCCCTTCCCTGGGAATTCAGTGCCCTCTGTGACCTGGCTCTAGCAGATGTTTTAAGGCTCATCTTCACCCTATGTTATTGAGATCTGTGTATGATTGGCACTGGGATAGATCCTGAGGGTGCAGCTCTAATAGCATGGGAGGTCATGGAGTAAAAAGTGGGGTTCTCTGGGAGCACATGTAAAGGGCTTTGACCTGACTCAGGGTTGTCATTAAGCAGAGTTGTCAAGAATTTTTAGGAATTAGTCAGGAAGAGGAAGCCTAACCTACTCAGGCCTAAAATTAGAAAGAATGTGATTCTTTGAAGGGTCTAGAGGAAAAGCGTATGGCTGAATCCACAGAGGAAAAGGACAAGCTTTAGATGATTCCAGAGAGAGGCATAAGGCAATTATCTTAACACGAGACTTATTCTAAGGGCAGTGAGGAACCATGAAAAGGTTTTCAGCAGGGATGTCAAATGACCCGATTTGCCTTTTGAAAAGTTATAACTGCTATAGATTTTAGCTATTGATCACCTCTTTTATCCCCCCTGAACTTTTCTCTAACATTTTTAACCCTATGTTAATTTTTATCTTCGCATAATTAGAAAGTCCAAAATGCATTTGTCAAAGAAGCTATTTCATATCACCTCTCTCTTGCATGCCCCGTGTTCTTCAGAACACAATTTGAGAGATGCTGACTGAAATAATTTCCTCTGCCTGGCTGCCTCCTTGCCCTGCTGAAATCCAGCATATCTTGCCATACCCAGATCTAACCTCATCTTCCTAGTCCTGGCACAGACACCTGGAGCCTCTCCAAGACCCCACTGCCGGCTCTGAAGTCAACTTTCTTCATCCCTTCAGCCAAGACTCCTTGCAGATCTGAAAAGGCCACCATTTGAGGATACCAGAAGGCAAGGAGTGGGGGTTATTATTTTTTGCATCTCTCTCACACTCCTACTGCCTTGTCCAGAGAAGGAACTAGATTGCTATATAATTAATTCTTACCCTTGAGAAGCCACCCTGCTACTATTCTAGGACATTGCTCCTTGTATCTTCCAGCCCTGTCTGGGTGTCCATCAGTTGTGCCTGAGGGAGAGCTCTTCCCATGATCAGTCCACTGGGATCCTTAAAGCCCTAGTTAACTCCCATCACCCACCTTATGTTTTTAGTCCCCAGATTGAGGCTCTCAAATGCTCGCCAGAGATCCCCGAGGATATCTAGGATGCACAGACCAGAACAGGCACATGAAGGGCACCCTCATCTCTCTACTTAGGACTTTCTCTGTTTCTCAGTTGGTCAACTAGGGAAGACAAGGTCTGTGTCTGTTGTGTCTTTGGGTATTTCTCAGCCTGTGCCTAAGAACAGGCTTCCTTTGGTCCAAAGGGTATCACAGCTGCATTTCCCCTTTTGTGAGAGCTCTTATGCGGTGAAGGCAGGTGGGGTGTAATGGCTTTTGTCAAGGAGCCTGTCCTCCCCCATGTCAGCATCGGCTCCCCTTGGCGGAGCTCGTTCCTCTAACTCCTTGTGGGAACGACTGTCAAAGGCTGTCAGGATAAATTCTCTGCTCCTACTTATGCCTTTTCTTTCTCCCTCTCTCCTCTCTTTTGATTCTGTCTTGATGTCATGCCTTCAAAGTATACTACCTGTAAAATATTGATTCACAGCAGGCTGCATCTGCCAGGATCAGGTTTCTCTTCTGCTGGCAGCAATAATAAACTACCACAGACACCTCAGACCGGGTACCAGCTTCATCGCCACTTCGCACACACCCGTCTGTCTTTTGCCTGACTCTACATAATGAAGCAGCGTCCAGAGACATTTCAGAAGCAGAGAAACCAAGTAACAACCCGTGGGGACATAAAAGAACCACGGGAGACTACAAACGGAGGGTGTACTCCCCTCAAGTAGGAGGGGAATCGGAAGCTTCCTGGGTTCCTGATAGCAACTAGAAAAAACCAGCAAATGATAAACAAAGCCCCCCCAGTAACTGCCCACAGGAGCGTGATTGCAGTGGTTCTCTGCCTCCTCTGTCCTTTGTCCTTTCTCCCAGTCATCATGGGCCAGCTTGGGAACTGCACCTTGAAGCACTTTTAACTTATGAAACCTCCTACGGGTATCAAACTTAGAGGGAAGTCAATGAAACGGAGGTGAATTTTGTTTGCATCAGAAAAAGAGAATTCATGTCCACACAGCAGGGCAGGGGGGTGAAGAGCTTGGACTCTGTAGCCAAAGCCTGGGTGGGTACCTGGCTCTGCCACTCACCATCCATGTGATTTGGGAGGAGTTACTAAACTGATGTCTCCATTTCCTCATTGGTATTATAGGATTGTTGGTATGATTAAGTGAAATCATAGTTGTAAGGTATTTAGAATAGTGCCTGGCACACAGTGCAATTGAGATGTTTGTTAAATATATGCATATACAATTTCCCTGATGGGAAGTCAAAAGTCCCAGGTAATGAGAATGGTGTAGTGGGCATTCTTCTTCCCTTTGGGGGCTGTAACTCATCCTCCTGGAAGGCTCCAGAACAGACAGGCCTTGGGGAGCCAGCAAAGCCTGTGGGGAGCCTGAACATTCTCCTCTTGTTTTGTCTGCAAATTTGTACTTGTCCTGAGATGTCCCACTCTCTGATCCATATATATATATATATATATATATATATATATATATATATATATATATTTTTTTTTTTAGGTGTCACTGGCCCTCATATGTTGGACCCAAACCGGGGCTGCTGGCTTCCCAAGCCAGCGCTTAACCACCTCGCCACTCGGCCAGCCCAGATGTCCCACTCTCTGAGAAGGTGACATTTTATTCAGAAGCACAGCAGTTATGGGAAGTTTTCTGAACCTCAGTGGTGTGTGTCTGTGTCATTCGCATCCTGACTGGTGAGCTAAGTATTAAAAAGAGAAGTGCCCATCCGAAGTCAGTAAATCTGCCATCAGAGATAACAGCTGTGGCTTTGCATTCTTGTTTTACCGCGACTTTGAGCAAGCTGGTGAAGGTGGCTATGGCGTTCAGCTCCAGTCTGTGAAGAAGGATGACTTTTTACTCTGTTAAGCTACTGAGGGGACCTTACCACTCAGCACCCTCCGGGGAGCCTTCCCTTTTGCAGTGCAGGGAAATTTACCCCTTGTGACCAACTGTTAAACTTCTTTTGAAGCCTCTTTTAATTCAGATTTGGTTCAGCTCACGATGGCTTCAGAGTCAGTGGGGAAAACGTTTACGATGTGACAAACCAGCAACCTGTAATTTTTATGAACTGTTAGAGAAATCATGGATTTCTTTTGTACTCATGTTCTTTTGCTTTTTGTTGGGAGAGATGTCCTTTGAGACCCCTCAGTTCCTCTCTTTATATTGTTTCTCCTCTTCAAACCTCAAAGCCTGTCTACACAGTAGAAGGTTTCCCTGTGAAGGTGCAGGCTGGAGAAAGTTTCATCTGGCTTGTGGTCGAAGGAGAGACTGTCAAGTCAAGTGGGGCATCCTTCCCACAACTGGGGGGTTGAGTTCCTTCAGAATGAGAGTGCTTATTTCTATTCCCCAAAGGCCTTGAAGGACACTGCAATCTAATGGGCTTCATGCTGGCTCAATGTACCCACCCTGTCACCCTCACCATGGCATGTTCCATAGGGCTGTCATGTTCTTCTTTATGCCAGGATCCTAAGTTATTGTTTGTATACCTTCACAGATATAGAGCAGGAGATTAACACTGTGCAAAGCATCTTGGGACATCTGAAGGTAGAGCTGTGGGAGATAGAAACCTGAGCCTAAAGAGGGGTAAGTGACTTGCCAGCAGGAAGACATGGGGCTAAATCTTGACTGTGAGCCAGGTTTTGTCAAAGACACAAGAGAGAGGGAATGTCTTCTATAGAAAAGGGTGATAGACGAAGGGAGGGCTGTTTGGAAGCCACATGTCAGGGTCCAGTGGCGTGATTAAATGCCTGGGCTTGTAAGTCAGTTCCGCAGTTGTATGGCCTTTGGGAAAATGACTTTACCTCCGTCTCCAGCTTCTCATTTTTAAAATGGGTTGTTATGAGGATTAAAGGTGATAATTCATGTGAAGTTCTTAGTAAGGCTTAGATTAATGTTAACATGTTGGTATGAAGAATATTGAGAGTCAGGAGTTACTCAGGATATAACACCTTGGGAACACAATGGGAAAACCATGGGAAAAGGATCTTTTAAAGGCCAGTTAAGGGCCAGCTGAGTGGCTCAGTTGGTTAAGGGCTCAATTAAGAGTGCGAGCTCTGAGCAACAGGGTCGCCAGTTTGATTCCCACATGGGCCCGAGCTGAGCTGCTGCTGAGCCGTCAATAGGTGGCAGGATGGCTCAACTTAAAAAAAAAAAAAAAGCCAGTTAATAAAGAACTTAAAAGTTGCCCTTGGTTTTTATCCACCAGCAAAACTGTTCATACTCAACATCCCTGGTAAGCAGTAGATACTCAATAAATATTTATTCAATAAAAGAGCAGATATTCAGCCTTATAGGTATGTCAGTGAGTATTAGTAGCCTAAAAAAATTTCACCATTGGCCCACTGATCTGATTATAATTTTATTGTTCCTCTCAACTAAAAAGAAATCTTTCTGTTGTCTATTTTGTTCTTTTTCAGGTCTGAGGTATAGGAGTCTATGTTAATTTGCATGACTGGGCTAACCTAAATCACATTAAGTGTTTCCTATACATTCCTTTAACTGATATTAATTGAAAATCTGCCATATTTTACTAGGTGCTGTGGTTTAGTTTCTATCTTCAAGATCTGAAAGAGAACAAAAATAGACTAGAGCAATACACCATGATAAGCATTAAGACAGATATAAATAGAAGCTGCTGTGGAAATACAAAGAGAGCTTTACCCACCTTGTGAGTGTGTGTGCATGTGGGGATAGAGGAGTTCAGGGAAGTTTTGTGGAGATGGTGGCATTTAATATTTGGTTAGTGATGTGTTACATTTCAATGAATAGGTAGATTCTATGGTGAGAATAAATGTTTTTAGACTGATTAAACATTTAGTAAAATACACTCTGGTACAAGGGATGAAAATCTTCAGGTGTGGAAGTTGACTCAACATTCAGATGTGCAAAGTATAAAAGAAACAAACAAAAATATTGGCTGAACTTCCTTAGTGTGAGACCCTTTAACTTTCCTCCTTCTGTCCCTCCATCCTTCCATCTTTCCCTTCCTCCCTCCCATCCTTCATTCCTTCCTCCTCTCTCCCTTTCTCCCCCCACCTTTATTGAAACATACTTGACATCTTTAACTTTTAAAAGCAGTTTGGTTCTGTGACTATCCTACTGGAATGTCACTGAGAATTTGGAGAACAGATTGATGGGGGTAAAAATGAATCTTCATGACTAACTAAACTACAATTTTAGATTTAAGCTTCTGATGACAGGAATTAACCAAAGAAGGCAAGGGTAGTGTGTAGGGCATTTCTCTCATAGCCTCTGTTTGTGAAGAGAGAGTTTTATTTTATGTTGACTGGTATCTATTAAGAAAGAACAATGCCAAGAGTTAGATAGAAATATCAGTAGATCACTTTTATTAATAACATTGAGATGAGAAACACAGTGCCTGCCATATTACTTAGGAAATTGCTTGGATAACAAAAGCCCTTCTACTTCATGAGTAAACATAGACAAAGGTGTATGAGTCACAAGGAGGCTAGTTTAGGTAATGGCCTGGCATCTGCAATGGTAAAAATAAATGATGAAGGGTTGAAAAGCAAAGAGAAAAGTCATTTGAAGAGAGAGAATCAATAATGTGAGCTAATATGTTTGCTCATCTGTAAAATGAAGAGTTTGGGGTTGGATCGAATCCGAGGTTCTTGCTGTCTTTGACACATCACGGACCTATGGAGTCACTAAGGAATAGACAGGCAACAGAGGGAACACAGGCTTATTTATTAAAACTTATTATGTTTTTCTTCTCAAGAATGGAAGGCTCTGCAAACAATGTTTAAATCTAAGTCATTTTTAAAGATAAAAATGAAAATATAACAAAATACAGGCAAAAATAACAGAGCACACACAAAAAGGAAGTGTCACGCTATCAAACTGATGCTTCTATGCACATGCTATTTTCTCTGGGAGTGAGATATTTGGAAAATTCAGTAAATCTTTGGGACATTGAATCACTTAGCACACCATTCTTTGTTATACTAAAGAGTACTCCCAAAATCCCAAAGAGTGAGGAATTTTAGGAAACTTCAGTAACTTATAGTCACATGTAGCTTTGACATTGAGAGAATCTGCTTCAAAATGAAAAATTAGATCAACCCATATCATAGGTTCCTGAAAATTTTTATGTTTGGTTGAACATTTTGGAAGAGAGATGTGCAACAAAATGTGCACTCCTCAATCACAAGAGTTGACACTGGAAAGTAGCTGCCCAGTCATGAACATATTTGCCAAGCCCCTTTCCTCTTGGTGAAATCATATGACTAACCTTGTCAATGGACTATTGGCAGAAGTTCTGTACATCATTTCTTGGCCCAGGATGTTAAGAATAGAGTGTGCCTTCATCACAGTCTCTGTTTGCCCTTGTGATTGGATGTAGAAGAATCCACAGTCCTAAGGGATGGCAGAATCCTAGTCTGGAAGAAGCCCAGATCCCTAGTGCACTGCATAAAGAAACAGGCCCATCTACCAGAAACCCTGCATTGTATTGTTAAGGAGTTAAGAGCTAAAATTCTATTGAACCTTTGTGGTTTATTTTTATAGCAATTCTCTGATTGATATAGATACCGAATCCCTTGGTTGTACACAGAATGTAAATTAGTTCATTGGAGAGAAACACACACTCTCTGATTTATGGGTGATGGAGCCTATTGTGAATTCTGATATGGCCTGTGTCTATGAGAAAAGAGAAGTCAGTAATCTTTTCTTATGGTGTTAAGTTCTTGTAAACAACTGGAATGCCCGACTTTCTTCTTGTCTAAGTCAAGGTGGGGTATTTGCTTTTGTCATACAGAAGTATCAATGAGTTTCTTCTTGATAATTGCCAACTTGATTACAGAGAAAAACACAAGTTTCTGATTTTTTTTTCAGCCATACATGATGAAAGGGGACACCTGTGATTGATATGAAGTGGACAAAAAATGTGGTTAAGACAGTAGGGGAAAATGCCATTTATTTTTATACTTACTCCCCGAATTTGAAAAATGAACTATAGAATTTTCCACAGTCAATAGCCACATTACATTACTGCTATTGTTAGCATTTAAAAAACACAATGGACCAAATAACAATGTGCCATAGATATACCTCCTGATCAAAGGAATTTCCTATCACGATCCAATCTTCTCCCTGTTAGTTGGTATTCACAGTTCTTTGTAGCTACTGAGCTAAAAGTAAACCCAAGAGTTAGATAAACAGTCTCATAAAAGCAGAACTCTATATGCTTGTGAAGTTATAAAAATGGTACCATTGTAAAAATTGATAGAAACTGATCATAACCAAAACTTAGGCAAGGGAAAATTTATCAGTATAAAAAATGTTAAGTGCAAATTAGTTTAATTTGTATGATGACAAGGTGAAGGAAAAAAGGGCAATTACAGTCAGGATTATTGTAGACGTGTCAGTATATTAAATACACAGTTAGTTTGGACAAAACTAGTAAGAATCTCTCTCCTTGGGCGAAGATGAATGCTTCCAGATACCTTTGTGTTTTGATACCTCAAAGAGTCCTGCTTTCTCTCTGGGATGACATTTTTGTGTGTAATTCACACAAAGGCTCTAGCAGTCAATGTCTACTTCACTCAACTCCCTGTTTGTGTGAAGATCAAATAGTAAATCATTGTTCTTTGAAAGTCTCCAAAGCAACTTAGTATACATTTTACTAGACTACTAAAAATTTATTTTCATTTTCTTTTTGAATGACTGGGAATTATTAGAAGTACCAAGTTCTTCCAGGCCTGGACCAGGATGAGGGAGTGAGGTGTCTCTGCTATAACATTTAAGGAGGAACTGTTCTCACCCTGCACCTTCATGGCCCTAAGAATGAGCTCCTCCTTAAAATTTGTGCCCTAGACACTTCACTCTCCTTACCCTAGTCCCATTACTGAATGCCATAGATTAACTAGTGTGAAAAGTGTACATCTGAGGTGTGCAAAGCAACTTGGGAATGCTTAAACATAGTGTCTGAGTTTGGGTATCTGGTAGTAACTTCTTAATGAGAAATGTAGGGAAATCAGCTCCAATGTCAAGGTGAGTTCCTGCTGAGCAAATGACACCAGGAAAGAAAAGCTCCTCTTTTGGTCTTTGCTTGAATAATAATAATAATAAAAAAAGACCTATAATTGGATTTCCTTAAAGACTTGGAGAACTCACATCTTTATAACTTTTCAGATTGAAAGGTAGTCCTTTTGAATTCTATTAACTTTGCAGCCTACATTTTTTAGAAAGTAAGATTATGTAGCTTCTGAAGGAAATAAGGAACAATGAAGGGAGCAATATTTGCATTCACAAGTTATTCTGTATTGGCAGATTGTCATCTTTTGTAGAAATATCATAATTTTTCAAAAGGACCACTTTGAAGATAAAGAATAGTCTTTAATCATTTTTTTTTAAATAAAAAAGTCATTTTGAATGCTCACTTTGACAATCAAAGATCCTGTTGCCCTTTAGCATGGTGCAGCCCACTTGAGGTAACCACATTGCAGTCACATGCACCATCCTTTTCTCATCTCCAACTCTGCCAGAATAATGGCCCACATTCACCCCCCTGCCCCTTACATTTCTAAAGGTTCCTGTTAGCAGAGGAATGAGAACCGTGTTATCTCAGAAATGTTAGTAGACTGGCATCTAAAGCAATGGCAGCTAATGGCTACAGTAAAATAGAGTACCTAGCAAATTTCATGGATGGATCAGAAAACTATTTTTGTATTCCTATCTTAGTTTAAAATTCTAAGCCTCAGTGACCTGTAACATGTGAGAGAGAGTTGTCTATACTGAGGTCACTGATAAGAAAACAACATCTCTGGAAAAGACACTTTCTCTCATTATTTAAAGAAGTTTCAAGAGATCGAGATTGGTAGATTGAATCTTCTCTCTTAGAAAATTGTGGCTTTTCACATCCCACGAAAGATGGTGGCAGTTTTCATGCATATGAGACTAGAGACAGTGATGTCACATTGGGGGTAGAAGGTAATCGTAAATGTAACTGCTCTGCTGAATGCATGGCTTCTAGGATATACTAGAACACTACTCTGGGTTTGCTTCTACAACTTCTTTAAAATTCAGGGGCCGGCCAAGTGGCCTGGTGAATAAGCACTGGCTTGAGAAGCCAGCGACCCCGGTTTGGGTCCCACATATGAGGGCCAGTGGCACTGCCCTCAAAAATAAATAAATAAATAAATAAATAAATAAATAAATAAATAAATAAATTGAGGCAGCAGGGAGAATCTTTCTCTGCCCCTGGATGGAAGATCCCATGACTTTTACGCTTATTCTTAGGTAAAACATTGACCCCGTTAAGATAAAAAAATCTCAATTCCGAAATTAGTTTTTTCTGGTCCTAATTTTAAACTATTGCATTTATCCTCTTTTAAAGGTAAGGCTTCTGCACTGCATCCTTAACTCCATGTGAAGACCTGAAGTTGACTTATTTTCAGTTTCTATTTGCTAGCTGCTTTTCATCTCCATCAGTCAAAACTGGAGGAGGGAGGAGAAGGGCTCTTCCTTTAGGATGCTTTCCTGGTTCTTCAGAGAGTCTCATTCCTGGGGCCTCTCACCTGCAGTTCCCTTAATGTTGGTGGGGTTGCCCTGCTTCCTGGGCTCCTGGGCAGTGGCAGATCATCTCCAGATTCCTCCTGTGGGAGCCTAAGACCCAAGATGATCTTGCTCCCACATGGCCCCCTTCTGGTGCGGAGGAAACACTGACACTGTAGGTGCAGACTACACAGACCCATGGTTCTCCAGTGTGTGGTACATGGTTCTTAGAGGCTCCATTGCAGGGAATGCCCTAGGTGTGAGGAGAAGGAGTCGTATCCCCATTGAGGATCCTCACACTACTAGTAGGTAACAGATAATAGTGCCCTCCAAACAAATCCCATCACAATCCCCTCCCCCTTCTTTCCAGCCTGGCCCTTTTATGTCCTTACATATGGTGACTCTCACGCTCACCTTAGTGACTGTTGCATTAGTGCCACAGTCAACACTGAAGCCAAAGGAACCCATTTTAACACTGTGCTACACAAAGGAAATAAGAATTGAGAGATTTTCTATTAAACAAACATAATTTAATGATTTTTGTCTGCTTAATATGGGCGATTTGGTGAAAACCCTTTGCTGAGGCCTGCTCTGTCCCAGCTATGGGACAGCTCACATTAGCTAGATTGTGTGGTGTGTCCACCCTCACTAATGTACTTTTATCCAAACACCTCCCCTCTTGATCCCTCAAATGCAGAAGTACGTGCTCCCTATTGACTGGGGCCTAGCCAGGACAAGGGTATTCCCCACCCCTCATCCATTCCCTGGTTGATTCAAGGCAAGGATGCCCAGGCCCTAAAGGTCTATTTCTTTTAAAGGGCAATCACTATTTTCCCCTGTTATAGACTATATTAAATCTGTAACTTACAAAATATTTCATAACCTGTTGACCTAACACCCTTTCCACACAGTTTGACCTCCTCAGGAAGGGATCTTGTCCAGCATTTGGGACATAAATACAATTGCTTGGTCACCAAAAGCAGCTGTGCACATCTGGAGATCCCACCCTGACCACTTGGCAGACAGGAGCTGAAGGTGTCTCCTTCTTCCGGTGCTCTGAGGCCTACTCATGCTTGAGAACCCAGAACAGCTAGAAGAGACTCAGGGATGTGACACAAAAGGATTATAATCTAGGAAACCTGGAAGGGCTACATTAGTAGCCAGTACCTGAAGAGCTTTCCCCTTTGTACTTTCCTCATTTTTTCCCCCCTCTTAGTTTTGGAGCAGTACACTGAAAAGTAGGACTAAGGGAGTGTGTCGAGGCTTAGAGAAGAATCTGGAAGCTGACTGTTTCAGGAGTGCTCCCCGCTGGAGGTTTTTAGGAAGCAGTTGGTGTTCTTACTGAGTTGTTCCCCTCATCTCACCAGGATAGGAAATTGACAGGTACTGCAAAAACACAGGGAGAGAAGGGAGCCGAGCATAGAATAAAATTATGAGAAAATCGAAATTCACCACATTAGTATTCAAACCACATATTTTCTGCTTGCAAAAGCTTTAATGCAGGCAAAAATCTTACTTAAGCAAAATATTTGCCTTGAAAGAACAGTATGAACAAGCCAAATGAAGTAATTACCTATAATTTTCTATTCTTTACTGTAGACGATTCAATTCAACATATTTTACTGAATAGCTTCTCTATACTTGCAATGGAGACATAAATTTAAATAGGATGCAGGCCCTGCCTTCCGGGAGCTTACAATAAAGAGGATATTAACTGGTATTTGATAGTTAACCATCTATTGCTTTAAACCAAAATTGGTGTTCGGAGCAGTGATGAAAACTTCCAGTTTTCTACTATGTGATGAACATGACAAAATATTTCCAATGTTAATAATTTCTCCTACACAAAAAACTCAGGGGATGTTAATAGCACAATGACATCTAAAACCAAAAGCCATACAGTCTATTCTTTTATTCATGAGAGCAGGCTGAAAATTTACCTGAGAATATGCGTGTCACCTCTTGCCAGGTATTCTTTTTTATTATCTTCTAATTTCAACAGGATACTTCCTGTCTCTATGATTTAAGCAAAAAGTTATTTCTTAAATCTCATCCTCAGGGCTTATTCTTTCATTTACTCAGTGAACCTGGTTTTTTGGCTTATTATGCAACCCCATTATCATCTCTGTAACTTAGAATATCATTTTACGCTCAAGCTTATCAATCTTATATGTTTTCTGTAGAGCAAATTCATCTTTTTCTTTAGCAAAAAGTTTTTGGTGGAATGAACTAGCACCTTGTGTTACGGCTAAGTAAGACCCTTCACAAAATTGCCTAGTGCTTTCTTATAACCATGCTTCTTTCTCTCTCCCCTCTTCTTTTTCCAACTCCATCCACTTAAATCCTTCCTGCCTTTTATGTAGAACACAAATGTTACATTTTCTGGTTACCACCAGTAAGTCACCCTTGATTTCCCAATTCAAAGCAAGCTTTTGTTGAGGATGTACGTTGTGTTAGTCATCAGTGTGCTGCTTGCGTATTTGGTTCTCTCTCTCATTTGGGGCATGTTGTAAAATTGTTCCTCCCTGGCCCTGAGCTCAAGCATGGCCATGGCACATTTTAAGCCAACACAATCTAAATGGAAGTGATATGTGTCACCTCCACGTGGAAGCTTTAAGAGTCACTATGGGCTTTGCCATCTTCTCCTTTCCCTCTTCATAGTGACTAGTGACATTCCAGATAGTGACATTTCCATCAGCCTGGATGGTAGAGTGAGAATGAATGATAATGATGTGGAATTGAGCCTCCACTCAATCTGGAATAGGCATGTAGTATGAGCAAGAAATAAACCTTTGTTGTTTAAGCCATTGAGATTGTTGGTTATTGCAGCAAAACCTAGTTTATTCTGAATGATAATGCTGATGATTTTTTTATCCAATTCACTTCAAAATGTGTGTTGATATTCGGTCCAGTTGAGCCTTGAGGTGACCACAGCCTCAGCCTATATCTCACTGACATCACAAGAGGGACTCCAAAGAAGAACTAACAAGGAAAGCAGAGTTTTCAGTCATCTATATTCTCAGTGGCCATGGAAATTCTTTCCCAAGCAATCGTTTGTACATAAGGAGTCTGTGCAAGTTAGAAGGGAATGTGATAGTCCTTCCTTGGCTGACCCTGTAAAGGCTGGTGTATAACAGGTTCTGCCATTGGCCTTCTCATTTTCCCTGCATATTCTCCCTGAAAAAAATCTCATATTCCACCAGATTTCAACCACACGCGTTATGTCTGTGACTCCCATATCTGTGTTTCTAGGCCTATGAATCCTTCATAATTTTCTGACCTGCAATATCATGAGCAAAATGAAATGGTCATTTTTAAACCAATAAGTTCTGGAGTGATTTGTTATACAGCAATAGTAACCATATCACTGAATTACCTTCATTGGTCTTCTTGCTCCTTCCCTCATGAATGCTGGAGGCTGGCAGGCCCCCTTGTCCTTATCCCATAGCCCCTTACCCAAGACGCCATCCTGACCTTACCACAGAGTCCCCACACTTGCTGAGATCCTGATTCAGAATTGTCTGGATGGCATCTCAAATGCGGAGGAATCTAACCAGTCCATTGTATTCTCAAAGCTGTTCACAGTGGTGATGTGTAATTTTGCTTTCTCTTTTAGGGTATTAGTATTAAAAGAGAAGGAGTGTTGGCAGAGAGAAGATTCTCTATATTCTGTCTGATTTTCCCTTGATTCTGATGGTTAAAAGTTTTTAAAAAGTTTCTAAGTTTCCATGTACTGGCTTCAGATTTAGGAACATGGCAGCATGCCATTGCTCCAGACAGATTAGCTTGACTGGGCAAAGTATCAATGCTGATGAAGAGTGGGAAATGGTACTGTCAGGAGGGGCTGTGGCCAGGATGTGAAAGACCTTGAAGGCCAGGATACAAAGTTTTAACTTCATCTTCTGGGTGATTGGGAGACATCAACATTTTTCTCAACATATGATGGCCTGATTATTAGACAACAGAACTGGAGTCAGTGAGCAGGGTGGGGTGGATTCTAAGGGTATCAAGAGTGGGGTCAGGAAACTATTGCAATAATCCAGGTATCAAGAGAAAGGGAATCTGCAGTAACTCTTGGCAACAGGATGGAGAAAGAGGCACAGATATGGAGACATTGAGAAGGAAAACTCATGGGACCTGATGACCACCTACAGTAATATATGGGATGGGCAGTGGTGGAGAAGGGATCCAGCATTAAGCCTCATATATACATACCCATTCTTACAATTAACTATTTGTACAGTGTGCTAAAGGCTTTATATAGACACTTTTATTAATTTCCACAATAACCTTAGAGGTAGGTACTCTCAATATTGCCGTTTTACGAAAGAAGTAATTGAGGCACAAAAGTTAATGCCCAAAGTTACACAGTTAATATTTAATAGAGTCAGGATTTGAACTCAGGCAATTCACCTTCAAAGCTGATGCTCTTTACCATTATTCTTTATCCCCATACTTATTTTCAGAACTCTCAGCTTTCTTTTTTTTTAGTCTGATCATACTTGAAGGGCTTAATAAAACAGTATTTGATGCTGAACTTCATTTTTTAATCACTAAATGACCATCCTTTCCTGACTGAGGAAATAAATTAATTATATTCTGGGTCTATGGGAGCATTTTCTGAAATAGGGTCTGTGTGGGTCAGCCAAAAATATATTAAGTGGTATAACAATATCATTACCAACTCTTTCACCACTCTTATTATGTATTGCTAGATATTTGCAACAATAATCGCTTTATAAATCCATATGTGAAATTTGCTTTTAAAAAAGGAGAAAGAAAGAGAGAGAGGACCTTAAAAAAATGTGACTTCCATTGAGCTCTGTATATGTAGTGCAAACATACATTTCAAGGTCACCTACCCAAATAACTGAAATATCTTTCATGGAAAAGATGATCAAAAATACAACTACAGACAGAAACAACCTGAAAACTACATTGTTAAATATAAGGCAATACATTGCTATTGTTCCCTGAAATTTGTGAGATGTAATCCAATAAACTAAAGCACCTTAATGATTAAAATGTATGGTTTGGCGGGGCGGGGGTTGAGGGGGATGAAAACAGGGAAGAAGTGAATTTTGAAAATGATTATAACTACTGTCCATATGCATGGTGCTTTGCCACAAGGCTACTCACACATTTCAAGGATGATTTATCAAACATGCATTAATCCTCCCAATGTCCTCAGAGAATATGTGAGAAGTAAACAGTGTTTGTCATTAAATTTTGTTCTCTTGCAAAAAGAAACCCAACCTTGGCAACCAAAGGTAATAGGTGTTGCTGTGAGAATCTCCATAAGCTCATTGACTATGGATGCAGCTAAACATCTGGACTGAACCTGCCAATTTCAGATACACATTCCAATGAAACAGTATGCAGGGGTTCTTCCTCCCTCTCTCCCTCTCCCCAATCCCTCCCCTCCTTTCCCCTCCCCTCCCCTCCCCTCTCCTCTCCTCCCCTCCCCTCCCTTCCCTCTGTCTTTGGACTGAAGTGGCTCAAATTCTGACTAAGCATTGGAAGGAAATCTAATTCTTGCTTTTTCTCCTTTTTCTTCCTTTATACTTAATATGGAAACATAATCTCATCATAGTAGCTCCTGATTTACATTTCTGCTCCATTGGTGGATTTCTCCCTCTGTGTTCAGCAACATCTCACTCCTAATGACTATTTATAGCCTCCCAGGGTTTCTGTGGCCCTAAGTATCACCATTGAATTTATCAGAGTTCTACCCTATCCTGATTGCCTAGGCACACCTGCTGTGGGATTTATAGCCTTGAAAATAAGTACCAAACACCTAGTGGCTTCTAAACTTTTTTTAACAAAATAAGTCTTTCGAGATAGGTTGTTTCCCACCCTCCCCTCCTTAGGAGGTCCACAGGAGCTGTTTCTGCATGATGTTGAATCATCCAGATGAAAAGTGAAAATTCTGTCAATCTTGTTCTCAGCTGTAGTTTAATGTGAGAGGCATTTGTATGGTTGTTGAGATGAAAACAAGTTTGGGAGGAGGGTAAGGAGCAAGCTCTCTGCGTCCCAGACCCTCATGTCTCTCATCCTCAATTACTAGGCCCCTTTATCCCCCCACCATCACTTCAAGACCTAAAGAGGTGCTGTCTGCTTTTGAGACCAAATTCTCCTGTCTCCAAATCTGCTCCTCCTGCCCCGTGCACTTGGTCTGCCACACACACCCTCTGTCGTCCTTTGCATCAAGGCTGAATGTTTGTCATATGAATTCACTCCTTTCCATGCACAAAGAATAAGGATCATCTCATGTATACATCTGATGTATGTGTTTCTGCTGCATCCGTCAGTTCAGAGCAGGGCAAACATGACGAATGAGAGATTTCTGATGAGAGATGATGGATACATTTTTAAATCTAGGATTGTATGCTTCATTTCTGATGAGAAGAAGTGGGGGATTGAATGCATGACCCCTGGACCAAGCTGGTGAGAGGGACCAATGCGGCCACTTGATGATTTAAGAAACACTAATAATACCAACTCTGCTTTTCCACATAGCCCCCAGGACCAGTAACTCTGGGCATGGTTAGGTAATGTGGCTAGAATGGTTGGAGAACTCACTTTCATGCATCGTCTGTGATCCCTTTCAAAGCAGCCACAAGGCTGGAGCCATCTTCCTAGGACTGAGGGGAAGGTTCTATGACTTTTTCCTATTGAGCTTATGTATGGGGTCTCTTCATTATAAGCGGATAGCCTCCTGCTTTTGGAAGGGGGACCCTAAAGCAGCGCCACTGTGGAAATCCTAAATCTGCCTCCTTCTGTAACTCAGACCTAATGGGATCCTCCTGTTACATTCAAGTTGACATGACAGCCTATTACCCAGTTAATCCCATCTGTTTTATCTGAAATAGGCAAGTCTTGAGGTTCTTTTAGTCTGTATTGTCCTCCAGGTCCTGTAGCCACTATCATATTTCTCTGGGCAGGTTCTTGCCATCTCGGGAAAAGGTTCAGCCTTTTGGCTTCAGGTCCCCCTGCATTGCCCACTGGCAGTCCAGCCTGGTTCCTGGCACCGATGGAAGCAGAAGGCGTGTCAGAGTCTCGTAGCTCAATAGTGGCAATGCTCTAACTCCACAGTCTGGGATTTCCTTGTTTCTAGTATCCAGGGAAACATCCCCCCCCACTGTCTTTCATTTTCCTGGCCCAGTGTGCGATCTGCAGTCTCCCTTCATGCTTCCTGTGAGTTCCACCTTGCTTTCTGTACTGTGTCTACCGGAGCTTTTCTAAAAAACTCAGTGTAACCTGTACCTGACTCTTGCTGCCCCAGCTAATTCCTTTCACCACCCCTTAGCTCTTACCCTCCACTTTGCTCTGCCTGAGCAGTCCTGACTCATTGCACCAATCCCATGTTCTGTATATAAACCCTCTTGTCCTATTTTGGGACTCCACACACTTTAATCCTGGTGTACTCTGCCCACATGCAGCAACCTCCACAGTATCTGTATCATTTGTTAATCATCATCAACAAGTGCATACACCTTTATATGGAAACAAAAATAATGGTGTGTGAAGAACTGTAGTTTTTTCATAAGTTTTATACAATACGTTAGCATCAACACAGGCCTAAGCTACATTGAGGACCGTCAGACTGGCAGGAGGCATCTGGCACATGGGCTGTTGAGTGTTTTTATTTTTGGTATTTTACTGCAAATTTGGTGCTATAAAGTCACAGACACAGTGAATAATAGCCCAGCCAAAGCTGCCTGCCTGGGTTGCTTTTGCCTTGTGGGCCAAACAATGACAGCCAAATGGCACCAAGAAGAAGAAAATCCTGAGCTTTGGACTCATTACAAAGTCATTTACAGTGATCAGTGATTTCACTTTTTTTTTTTTCTAACTAAAGTAGTATTTTTGAAATGACTGATCCCTGTGGTTTATTTTATTAGATAGCAAACCCCTCCACTCTGACTTTGTCTCCCGTGTCTTTCATACTTTTCCTGAGAGATCTGAGACCTAGAAGTAAGCAGTCAGCACAAGCTTCCCACTCATTTAGAAAGAGTTTGTGAGAGCCGGCATGGAGGGCTTTGTGCATTCCAGTCAATCTCTTCACCATTTCCCCTGCCATTTCAGCCAGAGTAGAAGGCTGGTGGATGTCCCAGAACTCACAAAGATGCCAACCTGTGGCCAGGAAGTTGGTCTCTACAGGGAAATGGCAGCTGCAAGAAGCCATAACCTTCCTGATATTCTCTGGTCTCTCCCGCTCTCTTCTCTCCTGCTGCTTTCTTTTTCCCTCAGGGCCACTGGGGTGGATGAAACTAAGGAGCCTTGTATGATTAGAGAAGTGCTGCACTTTCCAAATTGTTGGTATGGCTGTCTGCTTTATCCCCAAATTAAGTAAAATACATACTGGGGGAGAGAAGAGAAGTTTGTGGTGTTGTAAGAAAAAATATCTGAAAATTTAACTGGATACTCCAAGTGAATAAACACACACACTTCCTTGCCGTCTTACCCTCCAGCTCTCAAATGGGTGTCACTTCCTCAAGGAAGCTTCCTTCATCCAGACCAGTTCGTCTGAGTTCAGGATCCCATGGCACCATGTACCTCTCCTGAGTAGCACTGTCCACAGCTCCAATTTTACATTTGTTTATTTGCTTAATGATGCTTTTCTTCCCTGTAGACTGTAAACTGTATGAGGCCAGGAATAGAGTCTGTGGTGGAAACTTCCATGGCATCCCAGCCCCTCGCATAGCATCTGGCATATGGTGCTAGTCAGTATATTTTTGTTGACAAATTTAATGCAGTTGCTTAGATGTATCTAACCTGACCCCACCAAGAAAAAACAACAAAAAAACCAAAACTGGACTAGTAACCCTTCTCTCAGGCCTCTGTTGGGAATGTGCAGACTATACAGTAAAGTCTGGCTTCAGACAGGATGAACAGACCTTGGATTTAGAGCTGCTCAGTGTACATGTGACTACATTGACTAGTTCAGGGGTCGGCAAACTGTGGCTCGCGAGCCACATGCGGCTCTTTGGGTATGTTCCGTCTCAAAAGTTTGCCAACCTTTGGAAGAGCCAATCCTGTCCCTCACAGCAATTTAAAAATTATTCGAGAGCCATAAATATATTTTTATAAATAAAGAAAATTCAAAGTAATATTACAAATGAAATTTTGATAGTTTTATTTTCATTTTCAATTTTACTTCAGAGCCACATGTACGTACCCAAAGAGCCTCATGTGGCTTGAAGGCCACAGTTTGCCGACCCCTGGTGGATCTTCCATCTCAAAAGTTTGCCGACCCCTGGACTGGTTCATGAAACTGCTAATTTGGGTGATTTGGTTGGTTAGTTGGGTGAGTTACCAAATGACCATTTGGCTTCAAATAACCATAGTAAACCTTAACCAGTTCCATGTACCAGCTAATATACTGTCCAACATTTAAACTTTTGACTTTCCAGTTTTTCAACAAAGTAGTAAAAGTCCTTGAGACAGAAAGAAGGCTTTGGGCCTCCTGAGACATTTCAACAGAATGATTAGGCTATTTGGAATTAATCTTCCACCTTTCACCTCTATTTTGTCTTATAAAGTCAGGCAGGTGGGAATGTTGGGGTATTTTTTGATCTGTGTTGATGCAAGTAACATGACACTTTGAACTTTCTGCTCTCCCCAGAAGTTCATGTTTTCTGCTGTTTCTCCCTTTCACTAAACCTTTCTGCCAAACATGTCATGCCTCCTTTTTGTATGCCCGATTCCTGTTCTGTCCTTGAAAGCATTCTTTGATCTTCCTTTTTTTTTGTCAGCGTTTCATTTTGGTAGAGTTGCTCAATGAATTACTGCATAAATGCTCTTATCAGAGTCTGAAATTGTATCCCTGAAGATCTTTGTAGTTTCCTGGTTTCAATGAATAATCAAGTACTTGTCCAAGATGTCTCTTTCCCACTGCTGAGTACTTTACAGTTTTGCCATATATAACTCAATTCCAATTATGCACACACACCAACACACACACCGTATAATTATTAGTGAGAAGGACACTATTTAGCTGTTAGCTATTGGCTTATTCACTCACTGACAGGGTGTTAATTCATATATTCATGTTCCAGTGTAGTGGATGAACTATTGCAAAGGTGATTATAGCACCATATTCATTCATAGATATTTATTGAGCATTCCTTAGGCATTAGGCACACATTAGTAGTCACTGGGGGCAAAATGTTGGTCAGACATAAATGCCCACACTAAGTTTATAGTATAGTAGGAGGTCAATTAAACCAGTAATTACACTAATTAATATAAAATTGTACCAATGATATGAGCTAGAAAGTAGAGGTAGGTGTGATGCCCTGAAAACCTATAATAGAGGGTTTGATCTAGCCAAGGATGTAAAAGAGGTTTCTTGTTAGAAAAAGTGATCAAGGTAATATCTGAAAGAAGAGTGGTTACTAAATAGGTGGACAAGGTGGGAATATGTTGTAAGAAGGGAGGAGAAAATGCGCAGGGCCCGGGGTTTGGAAGAAGTGTGGAACATTTGAAGACTGAAAAACTGGATTTTAAAAAAGTATTTTAATGCATCAGAGAGCCATCAAGAAAGCCAGGATTTGCAGGACAAGAGAGTACAAAGTAGAGAGGAGAAGGAAAGCATACTCAGATGAGCCTCACTCTTGCATCTATTTCTATGTTTAGTCATTTGCTGATCCAAGAAATAGAGAAAAGAAGCTAGGTAGAAAGTGGTGGCCTGAAGCTTTCTGCAACTTCACTAGACTGAAAAGATAAAAGTTGGATGGGCCAGCCAAGTGGCGTGGTGGTTAAGCGCTGGCTTGGGAAGCCAGCGGCCCCAGTTCGGGTCCCACATATGAGGGCCAGTAACACTGCCCTCAAAAAAAAAAGATAAAAGTTGGAGTTTAGAGTTGCCAAGGTAGTCTAGACTTGAGGGGCTAGAAGAGAAGGCAACTACAGAGAAGCAATCCAGAAATTTTCTATGCAGTTTCTCTTTGAGAATTGTAAGTTATGAAGATGTAAGGAGAGATGCTAAGACACCAAACAAATAGCAGCACCCAAGAAGATAAAGAACCGAGCAGATGAAAGCAGTCTCCTGGGTCTGTGAAAGCAGAGGGAAAGGTTCAGAGCCCACCAAAGTGGAGGGGTACTGAAAAAGAATCTAAATTTTCAGTTGAGACTGTAGCAGGGCTGCGCCATAAGAGTAAGTATATCCCAAGGGTAAGAATAATCCAAAAACATATCAGTTAAGACAAAGCTTGAAACTCTACTTTGATTGGATCAAGGTGATCTGTTCATACTCTGCCTGTCAGAATTAAATCTTTTCTGGCGGGGAGGGGGGAAGATACCAAATAGAACTTCTATGATTTAAAAAAATGCATTGTTCAGGATTCAAAAGAAAGTTACCAGGCATGGTAAGGAACTACACCAAATGTCCAAAAACAAAGGAAAACAATAGAAAGGGACCTACAGATAGACCCAGATATTGGAATTATCTGGTAGGAACTTAAAAATAGCTGTGGTGAATATATTCAAAAATGCATAGAGAGGATTTCACAAAAGAAGTGTTATATAAATAAAATGGAAATTTACAACTAAAAAATAAAAGCAGTCAAGAACTCAGTATGTTAGTTTAGGTCCTCCTGGAAGATGGCACCGAGGCAGTACTAGATGAATATGAGATTCATTGGGAGAAACACTTGTGCAGGAGGGAGGAGGGAGCAAGAGAAGGTAGAGAGAGGCTTTGAATAATAATGCGGGTCTGATTCCTCTGAAAGGAGAGGAGAGGATTGATATAGATAAAGTCTCAGAATTCAGAAGAGTTCTAAGAAAGATTCAGGCTGATGGGGAGTCCTCAAGTCAAAGTTGTTCTTTAGAAGAGTCCTGTGTTTTGCTGGAATGAGCTTGCTTTAGTGCCCTTCTGTGCTAAGTCATTGGCTGGGAGTTGCCCACAGGAAGTGTTGCCTCTGGGTAAACATAATGGTAGATCCACAGGGGCAGCAGTTGGGGTGATCCGTTAGTTATGATCCCTACAATAGGAGACATGCTGATGTATTTTCATTGCCACTGCATTCCAGTCTTTGTGCCACACAGCTTTACTTCTCCATGTAGATTCAGGGAGCACCTCCTCCATGGTCCCATGGGCCTCTTTTCCTGAGGGGAAAATTAGAGATGGGAACTAATGAGATAAACTATAGACCTTGTTTTCACAGTTGGTCTCTGGGTATAACTAGTACTTACACACTATCCATTCTGAATTCCTCTTACCATCAGCTATCATCTTGATATGTTCTGGTGGCCATGTAGCCTCCATCTCAGGCACTAAGTCCATTTCATTTGTATGCCCACCACACCAGTATTGGGTGGGCTGATGATGAAGGCTGATGAGGGTCATTTTGTCTACTTGGTTGTTCAGTGTCTCTTGTGTGGTAGATATTATCTGGTGGGCATTAATGTGTGATACAAAAATGCTCATACTTCATGTCCATGCCCCTATATCTATCCATATGTCTCTACCCCAGACCCTTTTGTCTCTAAACTTTCAATCAGTTTCCTTCCAGGCTCTTGACTGGGCATCCAGGTAACTAGTCACTGCCTAGAAATTTATATATATTCTCATCTGGGGCTACTTCTCCATAGTATAAGTATATTATATGCTTAAAAGTTGCTATGAGAGTAGATCTTAAATGATCTTGCCATACACAAAAAGGGTTATAATTATTTAAGGTGATGGGTGTGTTAACTAGCCTTACTGTGGGAATCATTTCACAATATATACATGTTTCAAATTGTGTTGTATACCTTAAACTTACATAACATTATATGTCAGTTATATCTCAATAAAACTAGAAAGAAAAGAAAGAAAGAAAGAAAGAAAGAAAGAAAGAAAGAAAGAAAGAAAGAAAGAAAGAAAGAAACTAAGGAAGGAAGGAAGGAAGGAAGGAAGGAAGGAAGGAAGGAAGGAAGGAAGGAAGGAGTGGAAAGGATATATCATGCAAAGATGGAATCTGTCCTATTTGTGCTGAATTCAACACTCAGAGAAAACTAAGTTTTTTAACACCAAGCTGCCAACATAAGTAAATGTATGCTTCAAAAATATTTTGAAAATTATTTTGATGGATAGTATAAATAAAAGGTCATGATTTGAGGTATATTAATTACTTGAAATACACTTTGAGTAAATATTGATAATTTTAATAATGACATTCAAACTTTGAATGCAATGTTTTCGAGACTGGAAGATTTGTGCAAGTTTAATGATTTGTTGTCTGAGTGTGCAAATAAAGGTAGAAACATAAAGCATACTATATAATTGTTTCCCAAAGCATTTTTTAAATTTTAATGGTAATTCTGTATACAGGGAGACCTCACATTAATTTGGAAAGCAGCAAAAAGCTGTGGAAAGTTCTGGATAAACTAGATTTAGACTATCTAATACTTTAGTAAAGAACAATAGTCCATTTAATTGGATAGGAAATAGCAGTTGCCTCAAATCACCCTGTATTTTAACAAACCATTATTAAACTAACAAGGTATAACTTACCTTATGTGATATTAAACAATCAGAGCTAGTATTTCAGAATTAGTTTCAAAAGCGAAAGAAGACTAATGAATATGACAAAGGGGGTCAAACCAGTGTTAGCTTGAGATGACCCTCAACTTGAAAGTGTTTTGCCAGGCACAAGGATATTGGCAAATTATACACATTTATTAATCTCATGTGAAGGCTATTTTCTGTCATAAAATAGTCTTCATTTGAGTAAAACAGACAAGAGGCACAAACTCTATGTCAAGCTTTCATTTGCAAAGAGAAACACAAATAAGCCAAAAATGGAGCTTCGTCACCAATGCTTTAGAATATAATTAGATAGGACCACAAGTACCATAAAGTGGCTAAGATATGGGCTCTGGTGTCAGACTGCTTGGCTTCAAGTCCCTGTTCTGCTACTTGCTGGGTGGACTTGGGCAAGTTACTTAACTTCTGCCATCGTTTCTTTACTGTAAAACAGGGGCGATAAGAGTAACCAATAAAACCTTCCCTGATCAAGTCTTAGGACGGGATTTTTAAAGCACAGTGCCTGGCATTTAGTTAAGTGTTCAAGAAGTATTAGTTCATTGTTATTATAAGAACCTGACACATGTTAGACCATTAAGTATACATTTATGCAGCACATATACATATATATATCTCAATTAATATATTAATCAATACATTCAGATTAATATATATATTAATTGCACATAACATTAATATATCAAATCATATAATATCTAATATTATATTTGATATATAATATATTTTATGTATTAAATATATATTAGATTAATTTATATATCCCAATGCCTTTAATTCACAGCAAAAATATAAATAATCAAAGGATAGCCACATCTGACAACCCCTTACTTTCCAAGCTTTGCATACCCAATTTGAGGAAAGATTTATTCCAATGGTTTCTTATACGAGTCACTACAACTTTCTTGAACTCTCGAGTAAGGAAAACTCAATTTTCCTAGGAAACTCAAGAATCTCAATGTGCAAATATTACCTTTCCTTGTAAATATTCACATTGGTTAAGACTTCTCTATGTTGGGAAAAGAAAACTAAGGCAACTCTTCATACCAAAGTGTGGGCCATCGGCTATGTTGACCTGCACAAAATTCTCTAAATAGTTAGTTCCAGGGGAAAGAAGAGGGGTCTCAAGGTCACACGATAGGAAGTACTTAGGTAACTGCTTCCCTTTTTCTATCAAATGTTTACTAAAGGCACTTTCTAAAGTCTTCCATTATTCCTTAATAGATAGCCATTTCAATAGTGCTTTTACTATAGAGATTCTCCTGCAATGAAGTTTATAACTGTAATATGACCACACTCCCTAGTTAATAGGACAATAGCACATTTTATTAAGCTATTCTGTGGATGTTCCTCAGAGAATCTTCTCATTCAGTTTGATCTCCAACTCTGAGTGCTGCGTAGTGCAAAGAAAAATGGTTACCCAATTCTATGGGTAACTGAGATTTCATTTAAACATTTAAATAAGTAATGCACCTTTTGTGGTACACACATGTGGAAAAGAGGGATTTCCCTGGTGTAAAATGAAACTGGTCTGATAGAGGCAGACATAGATGCATATATCTCTAGTTAGTACTTTACCAAATGATTGGCACACAATAAGCACTACAATGAGTCAGAGCCCTGGGATTAGAATTTTCAAAAACATCCTTCTTGTAAAACATTTTAAGTCTCTCCCTTCAGGGTCCAGCTCAGTGCCTGGTTTATTTATCTGAGGAATCAATTTAATTAAATATGCTAATTATTGATAATTCATTTTTTCTTTCTTAAATAATATTTGTACTTTTTCAGGCTTTTCATAATAGTGTAGGAGGTAAGATAGGATGGTGCTGAAAAGCCCAAGCTCTAGAGTTAATTTGGATACTCACCAGAGCTGTAAACTTGAGTAAGTCACCTGGTCTTAGGTCCTCAACTGTAAAATGGGTTAGTAACGTTACCCCCAAATGAGATAACCTGTATAGCGCACTTGAGCTACGTTTTCATCATGACCAATGGAAAAATGTGTGAATTATGGAGATTCAGAAATACAGAAATGTAGGGTTATTTTGGGCAATGGAACATTTTTAAGCACCACAAATTATGTCTCCTAAGAAGTTATCTGGGCAGCCACAATTAATGCTGGCCTCAAAAATACTATAAGAAATGGCTTCCCACCTGGTTTTCTACCAAGATTGCATTGGAGATGAAAAAGTCTGACATTCATTCACCAATATTTATGTAACATTTATTGTGTGTGAAGCATTTTGTAAGGTACTAACCTGAGATACCAAAATGAATAAGAGCAGTATGAGATAATTTGCAATTCAGCGTGATTAATGCTTTAGGAGCCTACTTCCTCTTTACCTACCAAACCATTTTTATTCACTGAGAGCTGCCTATTAAATTTACTTGCTCTAATGCAGACATTTTTTTCTGTAGTTCCTTCAGGGCTGACTTTACCTTTTTTGAAAAAAAAAAAAATCTAGATGCATTTCTTTTCATCTTTCCGAAGTGGCAAAGCTTTTTCTCATCTATTCCCAGCTTGCTGCTGGGGTGTGACCTCTTACTGCCCGGCAGAGACCCCTAATGAGGACTGAATTGGCTATGTCTCATTTCGATGAATAATGGGCCTCGTCACCCCTCAGTGCCCTCCAGATTTACTCACAGGTCCCTCGGGATGTCGCCAGCAAATCAATCCTCTGACCTGCTGCAGGATCCTTTTCTCCTACCAAATCCCTTCCTTGGGCTACTTGCCAGCTCCTTTGCTGGGCTGCTTCAGCCTCAACTAATGTGGATTTTAAACCCCAAATATCCTCAGTCCCCCAATTGCATGTTTGCGCCAGCCAGATTTCTCGGGGTTGTGGTCTATTGAAGACAGAGCCACTACCCCATGAGTCTCCCCTTTTAACATCAGAGTTCTCAATCTGTGACGAATTTGTTTGTTAACCTGCAAGAACAGGTTAAATCCCCACCTGGGAGCTTTATTTGCTTTAACCTACATTCAATGGAGTCAACTATGTCTTTATGTGATCGGCTGAGTCCCCTTAGCCCCTCTGAACACATAGCTGGTCAGGTTTGATCCAGAGCTGCTTCTCTGCTTCCAGATGTAGCCTTGGGCTGATGTGAAATGGGAGAAAAACTGAATAAATAATGGTGGCAGGGCTGAAGAATGGTTTTTTCCTTGTTTCTGGTTGTCTCAGTAGCTCTGTGAAGCTCTGTGGATGCCAAACTCTGCCACTGCTACTGTCAGGCCCTTTTGCAACTAAGCATTTTATCCTATTACATTGGAAAACACTTTCGCATTCAGAGCAGAAGTCAACTGAATACACCAGAGGTACCCAAAAGAAATCACATCAGGCTCCCTGTTAGGTTTGTTAGTTGTTCTGTGGCCTATCATCCCATCCCACCTTACAGAGGATCCAAGAGTGGTTTTTGGCTTTTAGTGCAGAAAGATCAAAGGAAGGCCATCAAATGTTGGCTCTAATCACTTTATACAGTTCAAGCTTCTGTAATGCCCCAGTGTTTCCATTTACCATTTACCATTGTGTGCCTTGTGTAAATAGAAGATTTGAAATTTAAGCCTGCTATAATGGGGGTGGGGTGGAGTGTGGGGGTCTGACAATCGGAAGAAGGGGGAGGAAGATTTCGACCAAAATTTTAGGTGGCTAAATGCCAGCTCCATATTTTGCACTTGTCCTTCTGGGTAACCTAGGGGCATCAGCTCCATTCATTTCCTTCTGCTGCAAGCCCAGAAGCCCATGTTAGCAGTGACTACAGACTGGATATTAGCTAAACTCTCGGTGAATCACAGCTGACAGTGCTGCTATTTCTAAGCCGCCGAATGACTCTTTGAACAAAATGCAAGCGCTGTGTCTTTTCAACCTGTTCTTCAACAGCAGAAGCAGCAGGATTCCAGCACTGTATAATAACTGTCAGAAACAATTTCTGCTCTGTAAGTGAGGTGAAGCAAAATGTCAAAATATTTGAATACATTTCATTGAGGATATCTTCTTTTAAATTAGTGAAGGCTAGAGAAGAAGAATCCCATTCTCTCGCATAATAAATATGCATGGAACCAAGGAGCCACGTGCATTCTAATAAACCTGAGTCCTGGCTTGTTAATGTGTTATAGGTCCACAACAATAAAACACAATAATTACTAGTTGAAGAGATGCCAGTGTTGGCCTTTTACCAACACATAATTCATAATAAATTTAGTAAGGCTGAAGTCGGCCTGTTAATTAACCTATTTTGTGTAATGACTGGGATGGAGGAAGCAATTGTGTAACCCCGCAAGGCACGCCCCCAAATGTGCACATCTCCCCCAAGGTTGGACTCCGCAGTCTGGACTCATGAGCCTAACCACAGAGTCCTTGCTTGTGTCAATACAGGTGAAAGAGTTTGGGGAGACATAGGAAGGGAATATCTTACTGTGCAATTACCATATTTAAAAAGAGAAGTTGCAGGACTGTGGGGTGACGGGATTTTTTTTTTTTTTTAAGCCAACAGTTTAAGCAAGAACAGAGCTGAGGAGAGGGGATAATAATCTTAGAAACTGGATATAGTTTTCCTGTGTTGCTCAAAACCCATTAAAATGACAGAAAATATATAAACATGTCATGATGCTGGTAAACAGGAAAGTGTACCATTTTCTGTTAGAAATTAGGAAATTTCTGGATTATAGAAAATAGAAGAGATAGGACTGGCCAGGACAGAGGGTATTATAGCCTAATCCAAACCAAGGCAAACAACCTCCCTGGATTTATATTTTCCCAAATCTGCTATTACCAGCCAGTAAACTGATAGGAAGAGAAGAAAAAGGACCTGGGAAGTTATCAGGATTGCTTCTTTTTAAAAAAAAAGAAAAAAAAGAAAACCTGCTTTAGAACATTTAGGCTAGCCTTCCCCCTCCTCACTCTCTCACACTAAACAACAGGTGGCAGAGGTGCTTGCCACCAAGCTCAAAGTTAAAAAGGACACTCTAAAGAAAGCGAAGGTGCTACCCAAGGAGTGCTGGAAGTTGGATGTAGGAGCTGGGGGAACCCCAAATCTCCATGACAGGTGTTGGGTGGGGAGGGAAAGAAAATACTGTCTTCAAATGAGTGATGCACTTTTTATTTACCAATAGAGGAGGGAGGGTTTGGAGTATGTGGGCATAACGCAGGCAGGCTGATGGAGGTTCCTCTCCCCTTTCCAGTCAGGGGAGAGGCATGATGGAGAAACAGGAGAAACCCGCTCCGCTAATCAACCTCTCTCATTATTCATAAACTGAATGGGTGACCAAAGATCCCCAGCCATTGAATAAAAACTAACAGTACAAATGAAAAGAGCTAAGTGAACTAACAGAATGGCTGACAACAGAGATAATTCAGAGAACTGAAGAAAACATTAAATCCGTCCTAATTAGTATCCTCAGTGACATTCAAGACTATTAATCTGTAAAATAGAATATACCACATAAAAAAGGAGCAATCAGAAAATGAAGAATTCTTGGAAATTAAAAATTTTGATCATTGGATTTTAAAAATTAATAGAAGGCTTAAATAATAGAAAGGACATAGGAAAATTATTACTAACCTGGAAAATAAAATTGAGGAAATGTCTAGGAACATAAAGGGATAAAGAGATAAAAATGTAAGAACTGAGTTTCAGCACATGGAAAATTAATATTTAAGATCCACCATCCATCTAATTGTTTTTTTTTGTTTTGTTTTGTTCTGTTGTAGAAAGTCTGAGAGATGTGAAGAAATAATAGAAATCATAGAAAAAAAAATTCCCCAACATAAGGTACAAACTTCCAATTGAAAGAGTCTATTGAATGGTAAGGAAATGGAACAGAAGAAGAACCATTAATCATATCCAAATGAAATACCTGAGCAAGGACATTTCACCATTAAGACATTTGTTAATGAAATTTATTACTTTAATAGCTTAAAATCTAAAAGCTGTGTTAATAGAATAATATGTTTGTACATACTCACCATTACTATTCACATTTTATTGGGTGGCTAAGACAAGAATAGTAATTACTAGATATAAATATTGGTAAATAAATTTAATAAAGGTTCTACCTTACTGTTAATAGCAAAAAAAGCAAATTGAAACAATTCACTATGAATGTGTGTGTTTCTGATGAGCATTTAAAAGTTTGAGGATAAGAAAACAGGCAGTCTCAAACATTGCTACTGGGAGCATTAACATGGAAAGCTTTTAGAAAGGGTAACTTCGTATATTTATCCAAACTTAAAATTCAGAGATTTTTAGAGCTAAGCTGTCCTTTTAGGCATCTACTGCAGAGAAATGCTTGTGGGTGTGAATGAAACTTCATGTGGAGGACGTTCATGGTGATGTTATTTATATAAAAAAGAAAAGGGCAGCAACCCAAATATTAAAAATAGAGAAAGGGGTAAAAAAAAAATGATAATATACTACTAAGACATAGGATGTAATTCTAAAAAAAAAAAAAAAAAAAACCCTTGAAATGCAGTTCTCTAAAATCTTCTGAAGCAAAATCATGTGATGTTTGGAAAGGAAGTAGAGAAACACTGGAGTGGTGGCTTTGCGAGCTTGTCCTGTATCTCCTCGATTTGTCTACAGCTCCGTGCACCGATCTTCAGAGCCCCAGCACCACATGGAGCCAGGAACGGGCTTTCTGCCCCTGAACCTGCTTGTTTTTCTAAAGCCTGGGCACAGACAGAGGCCTCAAAACACTTGTAAGAACATTTTTTTTGTTCCTGATGCAATTTTTCTTTTTAATTTATTCTCTTTCTAATCCAAACTATGCAGAAAGAAGTATTTTTTTTTCATAGTTTTTGTTCTTCAGAGAAACTAAAGCTAGTAGAATTGAGATTTATTGAAATTATTTTTTCAGTAAAAATCCTGCACTTTAAGGATTTATATTATAAATCAATCCAGCGCCTTGGTGTGTTCCGTGAAGGTCACTGCTGAGAGTGATAGAGAGTGTAACAGGTGTGATATGGGCAGCTGCAAAAAGAAAAAAAAAAATCTCTTTGTTTTGCTCAAAGAACCTAAACTATTATCTGCTTTTTTTCCTGCTTGGCTTCAGCAAACTTAACCCTATTATAGCTGGACATTTCTGTATTTAGTATCTTTTAGATAGTCATTCTCATCCAGAAAATCTTTCCATTCTAGTACAAGTATCATTACAGTATTATTTTAATCCCTGTCAAGCTCAGAGCTGAATTTCTGAGTTCTCTCTGCCTTAGAGATCCCATGGGTCCGGACCCCATTTCAGTGTGGAGTCGAGGGAGGTGACAAGATCGCCTCTTTTCCCAATGTGGTGTGGTTCTTTGCCCACGGTGGGCAATTGTGATGAGGACTGTGGCTGATGTTAGCTCACTGGGTGGCACATGGGATGTCCTTTCAGGCTCCCTGCCCAACTGCCTAGTGTAGGTAATCTCAGGAAGGCACAGACTCTTCTTTTGCTTCCTTCACAAGGTCCACTCATTACCTCTACTGGTAGGGTCTCCTCATTTCCACTGGATGGTTTCTGACAGGGAGCCTGGCAGACTGTCTGTGCTTTGGGCTAATTTCTGTGCCATACTCCAGCCAAGATTACCTGTCTGGGAGTTTTCAGGAGCAATCTTTGCTCAGGCCCTGCAAGATGGGCCACTCCATGTACCTGTCATCTTTCTCCTACTCTGGTAGCAGGAGAGGTATTGTAAGTTTTTCCAGAGAACAAACACCAAATGAGGTGCAGAACTCATTTTCTTTATTCAGAATCACCCCAAATTCAGAATTTCTGGGTCAATTCTCTCAAGTACTTTCCCCTTCACCCACCACCCCTCCCACCTCTACAAAGTTCTCTCAAAGAAGAAGGCACAACACAACTTGCTTTTACCTTCCTCCTTAAATTTTGTTCCCCATATTCTTTTGCCCCTGTCCAACTCTCTCACACCACAATAACAGCCTGGGTGTTTTGCTTGACAGGGTGCTTCCTTGAGCTTAGAATCTAAAGAGTTATATGTTTTCATCAGTTTTTTTATTCAACTGTGAACTTTCTCTAAGGTAATCTATGCTCATCCTATTTACAAACCAGATGGAGGAAGGTCCTGGTGGCAGTCTAGAAACACAGGACAGTACTAAGGAACAGTACTAAAAAGACTTCAGTAAAGAGAAATTAAGAAATTGAGACCTATAATGAGTAGCTTGCATCATTAAAGTATTACATCATCAAAGTATTGTTGCTAAATAAAAATCTACAGGAATCTGCATTTTTGCAAGTTCCCTTGATCAGCCAAGTCTGGGGTGACCCTTCTGTGAACAGTGCTCTCCTGGCTAGCAGAGCAATAAGAGATGAAACAATGAGATGCACACTGTTGATTCCAGAGCATTTGTGAGCACCTGGCATTTGGTTGGCTGCTTATTCAAAGTAAGGGCAACAGAAAGAAAGATTCCTAGAGAAGCTCAGGTGAGGGATGATGAACTCAGCTGTTGTCTGAACCACTTTGCAGTTCTTCTGAAGCTTGGCTGTACTTTCTGTAATAGGACTCTGGGAAATTCTGTAAGATCTTTATGATGAGCCCATTTTCCTCATTATTGTTTCAGTTCAATGGGTATCTGAGCCTTCGTCTCCCCAAAGGGGTGAAAGTTGTTTCTTGAGAGGGGAGCAAATAAGATCTTATGTATTACAGTGGTTTATGGTCTTCCAAAATTCAATTCTACTTAATAAAATCTTATTTCTTAGTATTTAATTTGTCCCATTAAGGAGAATTTTAATTTAGTCTATATTTTAATTAATTAGTTAAAATAATTTAGTTTGAATTCATTAATTTAAACAATGTTTTCTCATTAGGGGAAAGTTAGAGAAAAAAAAAAGGCTGGAAAAAAAAAAAAAAGGTTGAGAAACATCCAACATGACTTGACTGAAGCATCTATACACTTTTCCCCAATTATTTCTGGAAAAAAAAACCAAAACACAAAAGGAAAAAGCAAAGCAATTCTTTCCCTCAAAGTTCCTGAGATTCTCTCATAATATCCACAAAAGTGAATATTAAATTATATGAACCTAGTCCATTCCTTGAGCAGCAGGAAGTAATCCACATCCTTATTATCCTGTTGGAGAAAGAGAACTTAGAATTGTCTTGTGTCCAATTAATCAATAAGCCACCTTGCATAGATGCTACCCAAACATCTCCACTTCTCTGTTTTGCACCTACACTATCAGAAGATCAGCAAACTGATATGACAAGAAATAGAACTTGGCTGTAAAAACAAGAAGCCAGTCATATAACTGTTTTACAGCTTTTCATTATTCAGAATATAATATTCTTGCTTCCAATATTGATAAAGCTTTATGAAAAGGGCTTTATTTCTCCCAATGTTGCCATCATTTTCCATGTCACTCTCTTTTGAACTCTGACAAAATTATCTGCAAAAGTTTGGAGGTTCTGTTAATGTGTTGTGTTGCTTTAAGGTAATATAACCTTCTATAAAACCAAACCAAACACATACTACCTATGGAAGAAGACAAGAGAAAACTCATACAGATGGAAAACTCCCCTCTATACTACCCACAAGAATTATTTGAATTGGAAAATAAACCAGATAATGAAAGCCATTCTCTTGCTTCATTAAAAATCTCCACCTCTTGAAGGTATATTGGTCTTCCTTACTTCTGTCTACATAATCTTAATCATTTGATTGTTGTTTGTTGAAACTTTTAACCTGTTACTCATTTCAGTAGCTGCAGCACCTTTTTGATAATATAAAATGAGACTCTACTTGGATCCTCACACATGTCTGGGTAATTTTAAAGTACAGTGTCGCCTCTTGGCTAATGGGCTAAAAGGCTCTTCTTTTCCCTTCCACTCACCTTTTTAAAAACTACCTTGAATTCTGAAAGCAGTGTAAGTGATCTTTCAAGTTGCCTTGTTCGCGCCTCTTGAAATAAATGATAAATATTTACCTAAAAGAAACCTGGAATATGGGATATTTTGAATTTTGTAGGAGACCTGATAGTGGGTAAATTTCTCGATTCATTGACTCACCCCATTTATCCAAAATAAAAATATCTGACTAACTTTTCTTTAAAATTTTCACTTCATCATAAGGTAAAGTCTGAGACCCATGTGTACTCGTCTGTGTTAGGTAACGTAAATATCACAGATGTTTATTTATAAATCAATAGAAAATGTTGCCAGTTCAAGACACACACAAAAAAAGCAAAGCAGGATTCAATAACAGAAGAGATAAGAATACTGAATATTTAGGGGCTTTCAGATCCAGGAATTGCAATTATGATTGATCACCTATGCCATAGGTAGGGATCATTTTTGTTCATAATAAGATTCCTTTCTCAATAATAAGACAGGTTAAAGATGGAGATCACAGCTCCTCCCCATCTGACTGAAACGGGTGTAGGTAACAGTAAAATCTGTAATGTGAGAAGGATTTATTGGCTCCTGTAAAGCCCAGGAGTGGAGCTGGCTTTTAGGTACAGTGTATACAGTGGGAAGTTTCTCTTTGTCTCTCAGCAGGGCTCTAGTGTTCTCTGAGTTGGCCTCTTTTTCAGGCTCTATTCTATGGCAAGAAGACTCGGGGGAGAGTCTGAACCACAGCTGCCTGGACCTCTAGTAGTTGTTCCCTGTTCCTCCCTGATGCACCTTGACCTCTAGCAATGTGACAACACTATGCCCGTTCAGACTTGTGGTGTCTTCCAGTCCTGCTTAGCTGAAATCCTAGACTATTTCTTATAACTAGCTTATTTTATTGCTTTCTAGACATAAATGTGATGTTCCATGAATTGTTTTGTTCTTTAAAGATCCATGGTTCTTGATCCCGGCTGCAAAATCAAATACCCAGGGAGCATTTTAAAAACACCATTGTTCCGGACACACACAGAGCAAGTAAACGAGAACATCTAGAAGTGGGGCTCAGGTACTGGTATTTAAAAGCTCCTCTTTGATTCTAATGTACAGTCTTAGTTGGTGGTGTGCTGGTAAATATCTAACAACCAGCTCTCTGGAGTGGAGGGGTAGGGAGAAAGAAGACCTGATTTGTAGCACTCGCTAATTTCCATGGCATAAATACTCCCACCATGGCCAATTCTAGTTATAACCATGACATCACCGAACATGTAGATGGGAAGAGAAGCTCACAACTGGCTCTGGTGAGCTAGTGAGACCTGTTTCCAGCACATAGTACATGCTGGTAGAACCTGGGTTTGGGTGATGAGTAGTTACTTCTCCGCAGCACTTAACAGTGTTGACTAATACAGCTCTTTACAAAAAGCTGTCTTCCCTTGGTTTCTGTGTACAGCATTTACCCATTTCTCCTTCTATCTCCCTGAATGCTCTATCTCCAATCCCTTTTTCAGACCTACCTTCTTTTAACCACGCTTAACATGTTGGAGTTCTCCGTACTTGGTCCTAGGATTTATTCTCCTTACACTAAGTTCTCTCTTACCCTTAAGGTCTTATCTCTGCTCTTGCCCCAATTACTATCCATGTAATTCATTACTCTAAATATAATACCTTCTGCAGTGGCCTTTCTCCTGGGCAGACCCCAATATCCAACTGCCTACTCCTCATCTCCATGTGTATGTCTCAAATTCAACATTATAAAAATGGTACCCACGGCTCCTTTATCCTCCTCCTAAACTTCATTGCTCTCTAGTCTTCGATAGCTCAGTGAATGGCACCACCATTCAGAGTGTTGGACAAACCGGAATCCAGGAGTCACTATGGACACCTGCTCAGCTCTGTATCAAACTACATCCTGCTGATCTTTACTTCCTTAAATTGCTCTTGAATCAAGTCACTTCTCCCCATGTATGTGCTGAAATAAACCCTAGAGGAGGGAGACACAAACTTCTCAGTGACATTCATTTGAACTGACATTTGAAGGGTGAGCAGGAAGTGGCTGAAGAATGGGGGAGATATTCTGGGAAGAGAAAACAGCATAGTTACCTTAACTACAACAGACTCCTAGATGCCATTTTATATCTCTACCTGCCTGTCTACTGGGCATCTCAAGTATAACAAAACTTGATTCTGCCCACATCTCTATATTTTGAATTATTCTTTCCTATCTCAGGAAATGGCCCAACTATCCATTCACCAGTTGTTGAATGTAAACACCTCAGAATCATCATTCTTTTTACACCCACATCCAGTTCCTCAGCAAGTTTTAGCTGCTCCACCTAAACATATGTGCTGAATCTGGGTACCTCTTCCTAGTATCTCCACTGCTACTGCCCCTGGTCAAGCAATCTGCATATTCTGCTTGAATCAGAACAATACCCTCCTGAGCAGCCTCCCTAAAATCCTTTCTCAACATAGCAGTCAGAATGATTTGTATAAAACAGTAAGCAGATTTTATTTCTCCCTTGCTTAAAGTTTCCCAGTTGCTTCCCATCACACTTAGAATAAATTCCATCTCCTAGGCCTGGCTGTAACTTTCCACATGACCTATGTCCTGAATACCTTTCCTACCACTTTTACTACCAGCCTCACTCCAGTCTCTACAGGCACTGGCCATTTTTCTGCTTTACAAACACATTAAACTCCCTTCAACATTTCTCTTCTTCCGAGTCTTGGGAACCTTTATACTCTTCTGGAATGATCTGACCCCAAATCTTCATGACTTCAGGAAGTCTCCCTGTCCATAGAGACTTAATTGACCACTGGCCCACCCGTCCCTCTTAAGTGGCCATCGTATCACTTTGTTCCATTGTCTTCATAGCACTTCTCATTATCTGAAAACGTATTTATTCATCTATTTACTCCCCATCCCTCTACTAGAACATATTCCCCTCTACTACCTATAATAAAAATCTCCATGAGAGATTTTGTCTGTCTTATTCATCCCTATTTTCCTAGCAACTAGAATTGTGCCTGGAATATAGTAAGTGCTTAGTAAATTCTTACTGTTAATACATATTTACTTTTGAAAATGTTTTCCAAGATTAAGACAAAAGTAATGGAACTATTTACCCTGTACATGTCTTGTTCAATGACTTATGTGACCTCAAGCAATCAATTGATATTCCTTCTTTATTTGGTTTCTTACTCTGTGAAACAACAAATAATATTACTTCCTCTACATTTGCTAATATGAAGAGTTTAAAGATATCTGACAATACAAAGTATTTTTGTAGCATAAATATATGGTAAATATGTGACAGGAACACAATTATTAAAGCATGATTATCTACACCTCTTCCCCACCAGCTTCTAAGGAGTCCAGGTCTCAGCCTGATCACATAAATCAGAGTAAGGGCTGAGGAGGAAATTGGAGAAGAAAGGAGGTTAATGGGATTTATATTGCAGACAGAGAGTATTACATATTGAGGAGAAAAAGAATAAAAAAAGGCCAGAAAAAGAAAGTGCAAAGAAAAATATGAGCTAGAAAGATTGTTCTGGATGAACTGGAGGATGCGTTTTGGAGATCTGGGAATAAGGAAAAAGCATTAGGATTAGCCCTGGCACCAAGTAGCTGTGCATGGGAAGGCAGGGGCAGGGGTGTAGATAGGGGAAGAGGATTTCAAAAAGATTTTCTGTGGTTTATGAGTCCTTTTGTTGGCATATCCAGGAGATGACAGTAAAGACTTAATTTATTTTTCAATTAATTTTTTGGCCACCACTTTGTTTTCTTTACGGCAAACCCACAGAATCTTTCTGGGGCTGGCCATGGGGAGGCAGCAGGCAGGTCTGGCTGTGTGAGAGCTACAAAGGGAAATAGAAGTGTCATCAGCCCATCCTTGACCACCTTCAGTATTATACTTCCCATATACTTAAATAGGAAACTATCTCAAATATAGCAACTTGTATGCTGGAAGAATGGGAAGACAAAGAACTGAAATCAATGAAGTTCTCCAATGTAGAAGGCACTGGGCTGGGAGCTTGGGAGAAGTTTATTCATTTGCCTGAGGTTATACAGCTGGCAGGACTATACCGGGCTCTGTCTGACACCAGAAACGCCTTATGACATAATGCCTTCCAGCAGCTGATGAAGTTCAAAAACGTTGATCTTGGCACTGGAAAGCTGGCTGATGGATCTGGCTTTGGCTTTTACCAGCCATGCAACTTTGGGAACAACGTGAAACCATATCTTCACTTCTAAAATGAAATGCTGAACCAGGTTGATGGTTTCCAGACACCAATCTGAGAGCTTCACGTCCGGCTGTGAGGAAGTTTTCATCAGTCAGTGAGTGACAAATTAAACAAAAAAAAAGAGAATGTTACATTTACATCATTTATATATATTTGTTACTGGAAGATTATAAGTGGCTTTTCTTAGAAATGGCTGTTCCATTTTTTTATTGTAAAAATAACTTATTTTATGTATCATGGTGATATAGATAGTAATTAATTTTGAAGATAAAAAATTGTCTTGGCTTATCAATATAAAAGTTCACAACCCTTTGTTTGCCCACCAACATCTGTGAATTCATTGAATTAGATTATTTCTAATGTCCCTTCTAGCTTTGAAAATTTCAGATAGGGAGGAGAGTTGCAAACTTAAATCCCTTGGCCAGAAGGGTCTGGCCAAGTAGTTAAATATTGAATAAGGCTGGACTCAGGACCACAGGCACTAAGCTGTTTACAACAATTTTAACTGTAACATTTGTTAGTTTTACTGTCTTTCAGCTCATCTGAAACAAATAATATCCAACGAAAACTATCTGTGGCTAATATGTGACTGCTGACCACCCTTTGCAAACCCTGATCAGTTCATTTCTCCCAGGTTTCTTGAAGTTCTAATACTCTGAGTTTCTGTTTTGAATACTGCACTAAAATATTTAAGCGTGTATTTATTCTTACAATTTCATTCATTAGTTAGCATGGCAATAAGATTATATTATGCTGGTGCCTGTAAGTTTTTCATTCACATCATCATGGAGATTGACAACAAGAGCATCTCTTCATCTGCAGGCTTTATGTTTGGGTGAAAAAGGTGGTGTCAGGGCCTGTTCAGAGAGTTTCAAGAAACTGATGCTGAACTTGTGTATTGATGATGTCACAACATATGGCTGAACAGCAGAAATACTAGGTGTCATTCTTTACATTTTTATTTTATTGGTTCTTCATGAATATGATAATAGTGTTCCCACAAAATTAATGAAATAAGCAAGTCGGGCTGTCATCTGTATTATAAAATCTCAAATACAGGAACTGAAGCTTCACTAACAATTTTCTAACTTCAGGAACAGTGATACAGGCTTTTTAAATATTTTCCAAAAGTTCTGGTTTTGTGGATTTTCAACTTTATAAACTATTAGAAAGTATCCTTTTCTGTAATTTAACTTTAATCCATCTTCCTTTCTCCAGGGGAAAAGGCAAGAATCAGCTACAAAAGAAATTATCTCCTAGAGGTATGTAGAATGAAAAATCACGCCATCAATCTACCTAAATCTTTATTTTGATATATGATTGTAGATGGGGCTACAAAGGGGAGCTTCCAGACTTGATATGCATCCAACCCCTTTGGTGTTGGTTCCCACTGAAGTCCAATAGGGAAAAAAAAAGAACATGATGGTTTTGAGCATAATTTGAAGTAACACTGAGACTCAAGAGCAAGAAGCTCTGAGAGATAAATGACCCCAAGTCTTTCGCTTAGAGGTGAGGCCCTCCTTAGATAGGTAAGGGGCCACTGGAGGCCCCACAGGGTGCTCCAGGCAGAGCAAGCATAAGAACACATATCTGCCTGGCATGTTAGCTTTCTGCTCTTCCTGCTACTCCAGGTTAATTATGAAACAATAGCTGACTTCAAGCATTTTTGCAAGTCTCAGACTCTTCTAATCTTTAGTCTCCATTGTAGTAACATTATCCTTAAAATTTTATCCTTCGTCCTATACCCTAGATTTATCATTTAAGCTTCTAAGAGAAGCCCTCTGCAGCCTTTGCATCCCTACAATCTGTGCAACATACTTGATTTATGTAGACTTTGGGATTCTTGGTTCTGAAGAAACTTCCTTTTTGAAATCTTGAGGCCTGGGGATCCTTCCTGATTTTTCTCTGAACTTTCAGAAGCTAAGTGTATTGACACTTAGGGCTACATTTCCTGAAGGAAGAGCCACACAAAAATGAAGCTCTGTGGGGCAATTCCACAAGCTTCTGTTGTTGTTGGGGGGGTAAGTAGAAAAAGCATTCCATGACTGACTATATCTGAGAAACGAGGATTCAAATAATTTCAGACCCTTTTTACTGAATGACTTCTGGAACATGAATTTCCCAGAGGGTGATTTAGTAGGGCTCCTGGTACCTATTTTACCGTGGAATCCTTGTTTATTCGAAGAATTTACTTAGGAAAATTCTAGTCTTATGGCAATGATAGCCAAATGCTAGTGTACAGAGAATAACCTGAGTAATTTAACGAATATTCAGCTTGTAGACCTCTTCATAGTGAGTGATTCCACAGGTCCCATAGGGAACTCAGGAATCTGCATTAAAAAAAAAATCCTAAAACCATGCTTCTCAAACTTTAATTTGAATAGGAATTACCGGGGATTTTGTTAAATGCAGATTCTGACTCCAAAGGCCTGTGACGGAGCTCTAGATTGTGCGGTTCTAATAGCTCCCAGGTGAAGTTGAGGCTACTGGTCTCAAGCCCACGCCCACATAGAGCCAGAAATCCTCAGGGATTCTGGTCATCCGGTGTGCTCCACTTCTGTGATTATCACAAATGTCACTGTCTTCCAAGGTTTCTGTCACTTTCAATTCATGAACAAGTGTTGCCTTATTGGTCATAATTAAGTTCGGAGTTGTAATTTCCTTCATTGCTTATTCTACCGTCTGAGAGGTGGGACAGTTAGCAAAAATGTCAGGATTTATCAGGTGCTCTTGTTCTTAACCTAACATGATGTCCAGATAGTTGCAGGCTTATAACCCACTATCCTACTACTCATTGGTACTAGGTCGTTGGTCTGACCCAGGTCCTGCCATCCAGGTCTCCAGTCTTACTGACCATATCGCTACTTCCTTTTTGCTAGTGTTGTCATACATTGGACTTCCTACATGTGATAAACCTCATAAACATTATCAATATTTTTGCCTGTGATCGTAAATTGTATTTTAAAGAAATTAAGAAAAGAGATTTCTGTCCCTTTTTTCCCCCTTGTGTAGATTTATAGTTCTGTGGGGTATCGTTTCCTGTCACTCTATAGAATTTTCTGTTTAATTTCTTGTAGTGTGGAACTGCTGCTGTAGAATTCTCTCAGCTTTCCTTCATCTGAAAATGTCTTTAGTTTACCTTCGTTTCTTTTTTTTCTTTTTCCTTAAATCATAATAGATTCACAGGAAGTTCTGAAAATATATACAAGGCAGTCCTGTGAATCCTCCACCAATTCATCTTCATTTTTGAATATTATATGTATATGTGGCTACCTATCAGACTCCAAGTTCATGTATATTAGTCTGATATCCTAGAAGTGACTGGTCCTCTGTTTATCTGTCTTTAAGTCTTTTTCTGACTCAGTTTGAATAATTTTGCTTGACCTCTTTTCAAGGTCATGGATTTTTTTTTCCCCTCTGTGGTGTCCAATCTGCTGTTAAGCCTATCCAATGATTTTTTAAAATTTCAGATAGTGCATTTTTCAGTTCTAGAGTTTTCCTTTGGTGTTTAAAAAGAGTTTTATTCTTTCCCTAAAATAACCTTTATTTATTTATTTATTTATTTATTTATTTATTTATTTATTTATTTTTTGAGGGCAGTGGGCCCTCATATGTGGGACCTGAACTGGGGCCAGCACTTAACCACCATGCCACTCGGCTGGCCTACAATAAATTTTATATTTCTCTATTATATCTATCTTTTTCTGTAAATTTCTTAGTATATTTAGAATAGTTGTTTTAAAGTCTGCTAATTCCAATACCCTTTTTATGGAATGTGTTTCTTTTTAATATAGTTCACATTTTTCTATTTACTCTCAAGTCTCATAAATGTGTACTGTACTCTGAACATGGTGTATAATAAACAGTAGGAACTGAGGAAAACTTATGTTTGGTTTGACATATTTCCCAAAACATTCAAACCTTTTCCTCCATCTGGCCATTAGGCAGAAGCTATTTCATTCAGATTTTTTCTAGAGTTGAGTTGGGCAAGAAGCATGCTGTACCTTAAAATGACTGAGATCATCTGGGATTAGTCAACCCCCAAACTTCTATGCCACCACTGTGGTTTAGATCTTGTCAGTATTTAAGCAGGGAGAGAGTTGGGCTATAGTTTCAGATATATTTTTAGTTGACCTTTGGGTTTCATCTCGGGCAGGGCCCAAGAATCCAAGTGCATGACTATGTGATTTTTGTCTGATTTCTAGCCCTTTTTCATTGAATTTGGTTAACATAATTCAGGGTAGGGTTAGGTGGAGATGGGAAGAGAAGAATTGTCAGGCAGTTTGCATTTGGCTCTTTTCAATACCCTAAGCCATTCTGCCAGACTAGACTGTCCAGCCAGCCCAGAGTGTCCCTGCAAAGTTTCTGCATGTATGGTCTATGACACTTTCTCCAACTGTTCTCCACAGATCAGTCATCTGTTGCTGGTGATGAAAGCTTTTACCATTCTCTTCTAACCTATAAATTATTCGTTTCTCTCTGGAATTCAGTTAATTAGGGCTTTCTTGCATCCCCTGATCCTTGCTAGCCCCATTGATAAGTGTAATTTAAAAATTTTCCAGGTTTGTTGTTATTACAGTGGGAAAAAAATGTCTTCTGTTTTTTTCTTCATCGTAATCATTTTAAATAATCATAAAACAAACCAATAGTATACTTCTCCCACTTTTTATTTGAAATAGGTAAACCTCGAGCACATTTAATTGCTAAAGAAATAATTCTTACTAGGAAACTTTTGAATAAACTATGACTATGCACTGGATGATGGTTACCATCCAATATCCCTTCATTTCTAGTTAACAGCTGAAATCCTACTTGAGGCATATGAAGTCCTCCCCAGCTACACTGGGTATCCAGGGCCATTGTTGATTTTGTGTGTGCTGAATGGGCACTCTAACTGACATAACTTTTGTTAATGCTTTAACAGCTTTCCAAGAAAACAATTCCCTCAAATATTTCCTCCTTTATTATTGTTCCTTTGCTTTTTCTGTATAATCAAAGTAAAAAAGAGGAATTATGATACCTGAGATAGAATCTGACCTCAACTCTACCTCCCATGACTATCAGAAGGCTTTAATTTCTTCTTGACTTTTGAAGAAAAAGGTAAATGCCTCTCTTCCCATAAGTTTTCCTGCTGGGAACAACTACCATTAATGTCACTAAAATTGATTTATAATTGCCCTTTTGGCAGATCTTTAGCAATAATTCAGGTAGCCTCCAATTCAAAACTTCCATGGTAGTTTTCTGAAAGAATTTGTAACTCTATTAAAGTATACTTTGAATGAAATTTAAACCTATTTTTAAAAAGTTAATTTAAAATGACTTTATGACATTGCTGTTTGAATTATCTTCATCATTGTTATCTTACATTTAAATTGACTATTTATGTTAATATCATTCAGTTTCTGCATAATAGGACAAGGGATTTAAAATGGAAATCAAAGCCAGGCAGATATATTAATGATGTTTGCTGCAAGCTGCAAGCTCCATGAGTTCTCCATGACCATGAAAAGATGAGGGCTCCTCTTCCTTTCCCGTTTATCTTGAGTCCTCCTCTGATTGTTTGCAATGCTTGCAGTCATTGCTTCATATATTTTCTACAATCTATGTCTCACTGTGGGCCAAGTACGGCAAAAAGGAGGACCAATATAGAGGGGAACAAAGGTTTTGTGGCTGATTAGTGCTTGGAGTCAGGGAATAATTGGCAAGAATCTCTCTATAGCTTTTGTTTTCTCCTTCATACTTTTTCCATCCAAATCTTTTCATTTCCCATGTAGTTTTCATACTCATTGCCTTCTAAGAAGTAGTCATGTGTTTACACAAAACCAGTAAAATTGTGAGCATCAGTTCCTTTCTTCTCTCAAATGGTCTCTTTACCATTCACATCAAACTTTGTCTTTGTTACAACCAAACCACACTGCTTCTGACAATTCTAGAGAACATTAAAAGGAACTTGAGTTACTAATAATGTAACCAGAGCTCCCAGTTTCCAAGTAGACTATTAAATGTATGATGAACTCTGTGGGTGTTTAGTGTATACCAGGCTAGAGTATTAGTTGAATATGTTATGCTTATCATACAAATCAAGAAATTTCTCTCCAAAACAATTGATTATATACACTTTGAATATGTGTACTTTGTATGACTTTCTTCATTGACAAGGTTATTCTTTTTGTCTACTATGGGGTTTGTCATATGTCCAGGCAAGATCATCGTAGGGCAGAAATAATTAATAATCTCTATTAGCACTAGTAGATATGTCCTCTTTGTCTGTCAAGAATTGTATTAAGCAATTGGAAACAGGTAAATGAGTAAAACTATTAAAGTAAACCAGAAATAACAGTGGCTTAAGTTAAACAGAAACTTATTTCTCTCACAAAATGTGATATACAGATGATGTATTACAGAATTGTACACCTGTAACCTATGTAACTTCACTAACAATTGTCACCCCAATAAACTTTAATTTAAAAAAAAAAAAGGGGCCGGCCAAGTGGCGCGGTGGTTAAGCGCTGGCCTGGGAAGCCAGCGGCCCCGGTTCGGTCCCACATATGAGGGCCAGTGACACTGCTCTCAACAACAACAACAAAAAAAGAAGTGCTAGGGCTGGCCAAGTGGCACGTTTGTTAAGAGCTAGCTTGGGACTCCAGCGGCCCTGGTTCGGATCCCACATATGAAGGCCAGTGACACTGCCCTCTACAGCTAAGGTGGTGAACAACAGCTCCACCTGGAACTGGGCTGCTGTGAGTTGCTGGGCTATGGTGTAGCTGCAGCCACTGCTGCAGTGGGCTGCCATAGGCTACAGTGAGTGGCTGGCAGCCAGCGTGAGCAGCTGGCAGCTGGTGTGAGCTGCTATAAGCGGCCGTCCAGAGGCCAGCGACCAATCTGCCTCACCCGAGAAGAGTGCAATGATGATACCAACATGGGCCAATGAAGCAACGTCCTCCACAACTAGACTGAAGAACAAAAAGACAGCAACTTGTCAGTTCCCCTTCCCGGATTCCCCAACACTGTTCCCCAATAAAATCCTTAAAGAAAAAAAGCTATTGCCTAAAAGGAGAATTAGACTTATTTTTTAAGAACCAGGGGCAGCTTTTACTTGAATTGGACCTGTCCAATCATAAAAGTTTGTCTCAGAATGTACAAAATTTCCCCTCACTAGAAAAGTTAAAAAAAAAGCTGAGCTTCTAGAAACTTTTTCAAAAAGTAACTGGAAAAATTTGCAAAGATATATATGATCATAACTCCAATGTTTAAAATATCAAGAAATATTAAATCATATATTTATCCAACAAACAACAAAGGTTTAATTGAATAAGTTATGGTAGAGCCACACACTATGCACACTTTTAAGTTATAACATAAATGCTTATTTATTGGCAAAGAAAGAGGTTCATGATATATAATAAATTAATGAGTTACAGAACAAACCTTAGAGTATGATTTTATATATATCTATAAATAGAGAGCTATGCACCAAAGATTAATCTAGATGAATTGTGAGGGCATTTTTTCTTCTTTAAGAACATATTATATATAAAAAAAGATTGTCGAAATATTTGGCAATGAATATGGACAGTTATAGCTAGTATATTTAAGGAGGAATAAAAGCCGAATAATCACTTGTCAGGAATAAGGCAGAAGAGATTGGGTAGGTCAGGCTGTCTGACCTTTACTGTTTCTTCCAACTCTAAGATGAGATGATGCCAAAATCCATGTTTATGAATCAAGTGCATTGAACAATCACAGAATGAATAATCCACACACACAAATAATCAAGCAGAGATCCTGTGGATATTGCTGGTGGAACTCAACTCAGAAAAGCTCAGTACCTTATCTCTGAGCTCATTCCTCCCATTATCTTGGTGGTGTGCCTTTCTACATTCTTTCTTTATTTTCACCCTAAATTCTTCAACACAGTGTTAGATAACAGACAGCTGTTGTTTTCTAAGAAAACCATCTACTCAAACCTGTTTTATTTATGCTTTATTTTCTTTTTCCCAAAAGCTACAATTTTGCGTATAAAAACATAATGACTACAAACTGATATCTTAAAATAGCTCCCTTAGCCACAGCTGAAGGAAGCCTTGGCAAGAGACACAGCTATGTACAACCCTGTTACTTTGAGAGGGGGCAAAACAACAATACAAAACAACTAAAAATCTGAAAAACTTCTAGAGGATGGACAAAAAGGATGGTGATTTTGGAAAATGTAATACTCTTTTTAGAAAATTTAGTGGTTTGTGATGACAAAGAATGTATCCTTGTTTCCTCCTTAAAATTGTGAATGAGCAAATGTGCTTTCCCTCATGAACCCTGAAGTTCTTTCCCAGAAGTGCTGATTGGTTTCCACAGATCAGTTCACCAATACATGCTGACCTAGTTCTGCTTTGATACATGAACAAAATGACTGTCTGGGCTTACATACACATACATATGGACATACATACGGACATACATAGTTATGGAAAAGACTCACACTAATTTTGTCTCAGTATTTTCCCACCAATCCTGGATAATAGAACACACACACACACACACACACACACACACACACACACACACGTTAAAATTGGCTAACATCTAAGAATATGTAGAAAAAGGCTAATAAGAATATATTAGCGAGGGTTATTTTTAATGTAAGCTTACTAGAGTAAGTGGCTCTGAAGTCAAAACATGGATATTACATAGGACTATTTTGAGATGGGGACAGTTGTTATATTTGAGGAAATTTAATGAATAGTGAGTCCATTTGTTATTTACTTTCTTCCGAATGTTAATAAACAATCTGTTATAATTGCTGATTTTCTATATATATAGAAAACTGGCATTTCATAAATGTCAAATTGTGATATCATCTACTTGTATGCTGGATTTCTATGAATATATAAATTTAGTAATTACCTAGAAGTGTGAATTAATTTTTGTGTGTGGCTAAATCAACCAAGAGAATGATAAATCTGTTAAAATGGTAGAATCTTTAAAATCCTTTCATTGTTCTTTTTAAGAACTTATTGAAAATGATGTCATGGAGTGGCATAGAAAAATCTAGGATAGGGGCCAGCTGAGTGATGCGCTGGTTAAGAATTGGCTTGGGATGCCGGCTCTGAGCAGCAGGACCCTGGTTCCCATCCCATATATGAGGGCCAGTGACACTGCCCTCTACAGCTAAGGTGGTGAATAACAGCTCCACCTGGAGCTGGGCTGCTGTGAGTTGCCGGGTTATGGTGTAGCTGCAGCCCCTGCTGCAGTGGGCTGCCATACACTACAGTGAGTGGCTGGCAGCCAGCATGAGCCGCCAATAGCAGCGGTGAGCGACCATCCAGAGGCCGGCGACAGATCTGCCTCACCCGGGAAAAGTGCAATGACAATACCAACATGGTCCAGTGAAGCAATGTCCTCCGCAATTAGACTGAAGAACAAAAGGACAGCAACTTGTTTGTTCCCCTTCCCCAATTCCCCAATAAAATCTTAAAAAAAAAAAAAAATCTAGGATACAAGATTTTCTGTTAAAGCCACTAAGGTGTTCATCAAAACTAAGTAAAAATGCAGGTATTTGACAGCGACAGTGCATAGAGCTTTCTCAAAAGACCAAAAGGTTAGGAAGACTTTCTAGGTCTCGAATAATCAATGTTTAAAGGAAAACAATTGTGCAGAGGTTATATTAATTCAAACTAGTAAAGGATTTCTTCGTAAAAGGAAGTTTTAGCTTATTTTAATTCCAGGGAAAAGAAATTCTCACTTGAAATGTTTACTATTGTAATGTATTCTTTTGGATAGTATTGGAAGCAAGTCCCATTAATATTTATCTTTAGAACTTTGCTCCATTTCATGGCTCAGTAGAGAATTAATATTTAGGAAATTGTTGATCAGCCTTTTTTGGTCTTATGGCTCATATTCACCCAAGTCCTTCATATGCAGGATTTATTTTTATTATGAATTTATAATGAGTCTGTATTTTACTCCACATTGTGGTAAAATCCTTTATTATAGGCTACAACCTTTCTTTCAAAGCTAAGTCACATCAAACTCAAATGTTTTACTAGCCAAGGGGAAAAGATGACTCTTTAGTTAGAAGAAATTTGATATCCTATTTATAGCTTTGGTGTACTAAAATACATGGGACTGGCCTAATGCTGAAATAATAATCCCAAATCATGAAAACTCCTTTTTAAAGGATTTAGAAGAAACTAAACACTAATTTGACCAGTTTCCAAATTTTCTGTTATAGGTTGACCATGTGTCTCATTAGATCACAATTTTAAAATGGTCTTTCAATCCAACTGTACTTGGACACCTGTGCTATGAAGAATAGATTTGGTGGTGGTGAAGGACCACCCACAGTAAATATTCTGTCTGTTAACAAAGAGACCACAAACCATGCAATCTTGTATCTCGGAAGCAACTTCAAGATCAAAATCTTCCTTAATCAGAGGAATGTGTCTTTGTTGCAAATGTTTGTGTTTTTTTGTTGTTGTTGTTTTTTAGGGCAGTGTCACTGGCCTTCATATATGGGACCCGAACTGGGGCTACTGGCTTCCCAAGCCAACGCTTAACCACCATGCCACTCAGCCGGCCCACAAATGGTTTTTTAATAACCTGGATGAAGCCTGTTTACAGTCCAGGTAATGATGCCAACATTATCTCCCACAAGCATCGTAATCAGCAGGTGGGAGCACAAATGTGTTTAACAACCTCCTCAGGTAGAATTAGAGCCCCACCTAAACAGCTGGCCAGCACTGGAGTCCAGTATGAGCTAACTGAATTAGAGCATGTCATGCTTTTTCTTATTAGGGAATTAAAAATAATTATTTGTGTTTTAAATAAAATCATACATGGTGTAGTGAAATTTGGAATGCTATAGAAGACATGGTGTTTGGTCATTTTCTGTGGCTAAAAACTGATCAAAACGTTGGCTATGGTTTTGGATTTTACAGTTTTTAAAGACAAGTCAATTAAGTGGTTTCCTGAGATGTATGTGAATGTAAGGTGAACATGCATTGTGTCTCTGAGACCCCTTCCTTATCTTTGTTTTCTGTAGCAATCCAGTTCAAGTTCTAGACTGTGTTTTGAGCACAACTGAGGCAAATCTTTGACTCTCAAAATGTGTTTGTGCTCAGGACAAGTGCAGAATTTTCCTTAAGTGTTCGCCTGAATTCTAACCCATGTGCTATTATAGCAGGGATATTTTCTCTTTTCTGGGGTTTCCATTTACGGTACTTAAAATCTTTCAAGTTGCAAGTGGCTTTAAAATTCCCTTTTTTGTTTTAGAACTCCTGTTCTTTATTTTTTCCCTACACATTGGCTTTGATTTGGTTTATGTGATTTTTTTGGAACTTGGAAGTTACACAAAATGGTTGACAAAGTTGATCATTATTAGCAGAGATGGCTTCTCCACCTGAAAATGCCACAAGAAGTCCAAACTCCTAAAAATTCATAGAAACTATGCATAATGATTTTATCCTAGGAACTCTCATCCTGTAAAGAAAAATCATAGCAAATTCTTTCCCATATTATGTAAAATGGTCCAAAAATTATTTTAATTTTCCTACTTTTGTGGGTAGCTCCATGATTCCACACAAGTGGGCTTGGTTTGGTAAAATAATCACAGCCCCTAATAAACATCTTCTTTGGTGACCATTGTCTTCATGGCCAGTAAATAACTGGCACAGATAAGTGCCTCACCTAGCCCTCAGGGCACTCCTTAGGGGCCACTTTTCCAGGCTTCACTATTACTAAAATATTGATTCCCTAGTTGATATTCTGATGTGAATCCACAAAAGTTCTTGAAAGTAATGATGCTGGTTTTTTAGTCCTGAAAATTCATGGGATTACACATAAGTGAGATATCAACTTTTGAACCTTTATTCGCATATGGATTTTTTAGCTCAGCTTGCCCCTAAAACTGAATATCACTAGATAACACCAAGTATTGACTGCATCTAAATGACAAGTTTTCAGGAAGAGGTATAAGGCTCATTTGTCTTCATTGACTGTGAATCAATGTGGGGACCGCAAGTATGCAGGACCTCGAATAACAATAATAATAGTTACTAACACTTATCAAGGACTCATTATAGATTAGCTCTTAATCCTCAAACAACCATTATTATTCACATTTTAGAGATGAGCAAAAATTATTTCTGGAGGTAAAGAAACTTGTTCAAGTCCAAAGAACTAGTCAGGGGCAGACTTGGCGTTTAACCCCAGGTAGTTGGATCTCGGAACTCAGGCTTTTAACCACTCTGTCTTCTTAAGAGCTAACCCTTTCTGTGAAATGGGTTCTGTCAGGTCTGGAGGCCCTCAAAGAGCCACTCAACTGCTTGAAATGAAGGAGCATTTAGTTTGTGTCCTTTGTGCCAAACTAGGAGTCTAAGCTGAGTCTTGTTATAGGAAGTGGGGTCAGCAGGACCTTTCTCACTGGGTCAGGAGAAGGGCTGGGATTATTGAGCCCTGCATTCAAAAACAAAAGCTGGAAACCAGTGGGGTTTCCAGCTGCCGTCTGATTTGTCCAGGGTAGTAGGAATTATAGTGTGAAGCTGTATTTTCTAAACATTATGAGATTTCTAAATTAACATAATTTTCTGTATTTCTTGTATTTCCTGTTTTCCCATGGTGATTGGTAGTAAAATCCTTAAAATTAAGAGGGCTCGTGTGTTTTTCAGCTAGTCCTGCAGAGAGAATAATCCCATAGGATAGTGTGAGTGATGCACAGCTTTAAGGAAAAGAAGAATGTATATATGAAATGATTTAAAAACATAGTATGGATTGAAAAAAAAAAGCAAGATGCAGAATGATACATAGAGAATCGTTCCATTTATTCAAATATAAATCTGTAAAATAACACTATAGAATTTTGTGGATTCATTTATGTATGAAAGGAATAAAAAGTGGAATGGAAAGCTATACAACAGACTCAAGATAGTGTTTGCTTTGGGGGAGGTGGAAAGGGGATTTATGGTTGCAACATCTAATATTTTATAAAAGAAGGAAATGGACATGTGTTATTTTTAGATGGTGGAATGTGGTATTATATTTTTTGAACTTTTCCATAATTTAAAAATTTCTCAAACTCAATTTTAAAAAATAATGGAACACACACAAAACAAAAATAGAGGGAAAGAAAGAAGACAAAGTCACTAGGAACCTTAAAAGAAAAGACAGAACATGGAGCACTAGTCCGGGTTTGACAATTGGTCCTGCTATTTTATGGAGCTGACTCTACTTCAGACTTAAATAACTATGAAAATTTGTTTGTTTCATATTGTTGAATATGTTAGACTCTTGTTTGTGTGTATGTAGGGGGGTAGTTTTGGATGGGGAAGGATATTTTTTGGAAGAAAGTCTGGGTCACATGCACGTAACATTACTAACAATCCAAGTCTTCACTCTTGAAATAGAAAAATCAAAAACAGTAGTCTTATATATGTTTAATTTCAGCATATGACCATTCTTGTTTCCTTTGATTCTTTGCATCCCTCTTTTCTTCTGCAAATGCTAAACCGTAAATTCTCCAGGGGTATTCTGTGTGGTGTAGGATAGTAAGTTCCCTGAGAGCAACCAGATTCAACTAATGCCATTAATTGTCCAGAGTTCCTTTTGCTTCACTTGATTTATACATTCCTACTGTTTCTGTATGCATGCAAAATGCTTTGCCCTTTCATTTAAATCCCAATGAAAGAGCCAGCAGAATCTTAGGAAAGGTCAGGCTGGAAAAATTAGGTTTGGCCTCAAAGAACAGTGTGATCAAACAAACCATACAGAATATCACATTTTCATACCAGCGCTTACTTAATTCAGTTGCATGTGGTAGAAAGTTAAGTTTTTTTTTTCTTTTATCTTTTTTTTCAGTATCTTCTAAAAAATATACAACAAAAACCCTTCAAAACCAAGCAAAACAAACAAACAAAAACAAGGAATCCCCAGGGATAATGTATGCAATGGGAAAATGTTCTCTAATTTGCAACCTGTTACATATACAGGGGCCTGCTCAGAAAGAAGGTACCATTGCAGGGTTTAAACTATGACTTTCCTACTGACTATAATAACCCAAGCGCGATGGCCTTCAAAACTTTCAGAGCACTGCAAGAGAGCAGCAGGCAACGTTTTCTAGCTTTTTGATGTCAATGACACATCAGTGGTTAAAGCAGAGAGCCCAGTGATAATCCTGACTCTCAAAGGAATACAAAGGGAGCTTTGTAATGAGCACCACCCCTTTCCTCCAAAACCGGTCATTTTCAGATCAAGACTGATCCAGTGTCCCCACAAGGGCCAAACTAGGCCAGAGTGTTCCAGTCCAGAACCAGCTGCACCCCTCAGTGATCTTCTTTCTGGAGTCGGCCTCTAGGAAGATGTCGACAGCAGGAGTCAGCAAAATCTATTCTGCAGGCCCAGTCCTGCCCACCACCTGTTTTCTTAAGTGGGCCTACCATCAAGCTAAGACAGGTTTTCACCTTTTTTTTTTTTTAATTCAAGTTTATTGGGGTGACAATGGTTAGCAAAGTTACGTAGATTTAAGGTGTACAATTCTGTAATACATCATCTATATATCGCATTGTGCTTTCACCACCCAGAGTCAGTTCTCTTTCCATCACCATATATTTGATCCCATTTACTCTCATCTACCATCACGCACCCCCGCTTCATTTTTAAATGGTTGAAAAAAGAATCAAAATATTTTTTTTGGTAACCTGTAAAAATCATATAAAATTCAAATTTTAATGACCATAAATAGTTTTAGTAGAACATAGCCATGTCCATTCATGTTATATTGGATCTCTGACTGCTTTCACATTATAATGAAAGAGTTGGATAGTCATGACAAAGACTTGATGTGGTGTGCAAAGCCAAAAATATTTACTATATGGGTTTTTGTTTTTTGGGTTTGTTTTTTTTTTTACAGAAAAAGCTTGCAGTTCTGTGCCTGAGAACACTCTGCCACTACCAGAAAGGCTTTGAAACAACTGCAGCTAATTAGACCAACCATTTTGAGAATTATCTGGTTTGCTTTGGGACTATAGGTACAGCCCCAGTTGGAATGCTCCAGAAACTCTCAAGCAGCATACTGTTTTGTGAATAAAATATCTGTAGACTAACCTAGGGAGATGCTCATACCTAATTAAAGCTTTTTTTGTTTTGTTTTAAATGCACCCTTCCTCTACCAGACAGGGCTGCTATGGAAGGCTGTGACAGGAGGTACTACACAGCCTCAGAGTACTCCGTTCATACAGATGGTGATGTGAATGGACCCTCTTGAGCTGTGTGCTACAATAACCTTCCTCCTAAAATTTGTGAGAAGAAATACTCACAAATTAGGAGTGGGGCAGTGAGTCAGTGTGTTAGTTTGGGTGTTCAGGAAAGCAGATATCAAGACAGACTTAGATGTGCAAGAGATTTATTGGGGAAACACCCATAAGGGATAAAGTTAGGAGGGAGCAGGAGTTGGGGGGCAGATCTTCAGATGAGTCGAAGTTCTGACACCTCTAAAAGGAAAAGGGCAGGAAAGAGGTCTGAGAGAGAAGAGCCTCAGATGGCAGTGCAGTGGAGAAGTCTTGACCAGGCTGATGAGGGAGCCCCGGAGCAAAGCATTCCTGTTGGGGGAGTCGTTAACTTATAAGTTCCTGGTCTTAATTCCCCTGCTGTGCTCTGTTGTCACTTGGGAGCAGCCTGGGACAAACATAACTTGGCATGAACACTGCAGGGGATCCAAAGGTATCAGAAGAGGACCCGAGGTGTCATTTGCAGCTGGAGGCTGTGCACTCCTCACAGCAGGTTCTGTCTTGAAGGGAGATTAGCAGCATAATCCCATGGCCTCCACAGTGATTGTGAGTGAGGGGTGTGTGTGTGTGTGTGTGTGTGTGTGTGTGAGTGAATTGGAGAGGGAAGAGTTGATTGTTGATTGTAGGTAAAAGATATGAAGACACAGTTCAGAGCTGCTTTGGTTCCATTCAACTACTGTCTTTACATTATAGTCTATGTAATTTGTGTCATCTGCAATTATTACAGAGCACCGTCCTGCACCACACTGTAGGAAGTAGAATAACCATAGTCATTTCTAATCAAGGGATATTGATAAGTTCATCCATACTTCCTGTAAAATCCCTAGTTATACCAATATTGTTCCTGATTTTCCAAAGGTAATCCTTGATTTCCCAGATAAAGTCCCTTTTCCACAACTCGTAAGGTCCCTTCAAGGCAATCAAGATCCCTTTGTTGGGTCAAGGATCCCTTGAGCTTCACACCGTCCACAATACCTCATACCCCAGTTGGAGAGCACTACTCCTTCTCAAAGTGCAGTCACTTCTATGATATGATTCCATCGTTACACAATCATTAGAGAAAAATGACACCTATTATTTTATTCATTCTATAAATGAGAATTCTAAAGCTCAAAGATTAAATAATTTTCCCAGAGTCAGAACTCAGGTGTTTGGCTCCTGGCTCTTTGTTTCTTTCTTGGACGAACCAGCCACTTGTTGAAATAAGCCCCTTGTCAGGAAAGGAGGGCAACATGTAAAGGTTTGTGCTGAACTAATGGTCTCTAGGTAGAAGGATACGCCAATGCAATGCTCTCGGCTTTTCTGAGGAAATTTCACTATATTGATCTGCAAAGTGACCCCAAACTGTAGACATATGTGCATCACTTAAAAGTTACAAATACAGAATTTCTGAAAAGAATTTCATACCAGCAAAGGGCACATTTGGAGTGAAAGTGTGCCCCAATTCCCAAAAATGTATCCTTCAAGAGAGAAAATAGAAAAACTAAAAATGAAATGGGATGACTGAAGAACCACTGAAGGAAAAAATAAAGCTGACTCCTTAAGCAAAATGTATTTTAGATGGAGCAAATATTTCCACATGAAAATAAAACCATAAAATACTGTATTAAAATATTAAAAAATAATTTTGCAGCCCTGGGCAAAGGAGCCTCTTTCTATGCATGACAAGTAGCCCAGAAGTAAATACTGATAGAGTAAGATCCTCCATCAAACCAGTGTTTTTCTGAGTCTCTGGTCACGAAATAATCTGATCATCATTCATCTTTCTATGTAGCCATAGTAGTAAATACTCATTCAGCATTTACTTATCATTGTGATAAACATTTTACATAAATTTCTTCACTTAATTCTCACTATTGCCTCATGAAAACACTCTATTGCTGTGTCAACTACACCTACTTGGACACCATACCACAGAGAGTTTAACTGACCAGGATCAGGCAGCCAGTGAGTGGAGATAAGGTGTTAAGACCAGGTCCACCTGAGGCTGTGTCTTTGCTCTTCTCTGCCAGGTGGATTTTCCTACAGGGGAAGGCGCAGAAGAGCTGTGCTGAATGCCTGATCCACTGCGATGTTAGGTTCTTCATGACAAGTTAATAAACTGGCATTTCCCTTATCATCTTCTTCAGCTCAGTCAACATGAGTTCAACTCCTAAGCCCTATCAACATGGGGTACACAGACCAAATAAAGTCCAAACACAGGACTCAGGATGGAGAGACTTGTTGAAGGAAATGACTGTTCAGCCCAGAGTGGCTATCTTGCTGCTCCTGCTGGCAACTTTCTATCACATTTTCTGAGTTTTAATTGTAGATTCCTGCTTCTGAAAGGGCAAAGACATAGCATGTAAAACATAACTTAGATAGCAGAGGATGAGGTTGCTAGGCTGATATGGAACAGTTCTTTTAATGGAGCAAATTTCTGACTTCAAGGGGCCATAATACCAAGTGAGTGGTTCCCACACTTATTGTAACATGACATTACTTAGAGCACAAGCATAACATTGGTTATCTATAAAGAATACAGTTAACATGAGATTAAGCTTGAAGTTTGATGAGCCTTCAAAGAATCAACTAAAAGGCAGATTTTGTGTGCCCTAAAAACCACCATGTTTTGGTAATTTCACGGTGTTGACCTAAGTCAATTGAGAGGTTTAGGTGATACACTATATTCTGACAATTTACTACACTCAGTATCATGGTTGTTTATCACAGTTTTCTGAAATCAATAGATAGCACTGGCAAATTTTCCTGGCAGGGTAATTGTTTTCAGTAAATTCTAGAAGGGCAGCTGCCGAGTGAGTGGCAAGAAGGAAGCCAGAACTGCAGTGCTGCCATTGACCTTAGAAAAGGGTCAGTTTCTAAGCCCTGATAATGACCACAAAGAATAAATGCCGCACAAACAGTGAATTGATTAATTTGGTAGGAGAAAGGGTGATTTTGAAATATATAGCTAGGAAGTCCCTAAAGTGTCTTTAAATAAAATAAGTAACTATTACATTAGTAAATATGCAACAATTGGGATTCCTGGTTAGTGAGTATATTACAAATATGGTTTGTGTTCCCTGAAGTTTTTCTAGAACATCTGACTTTCTGAAAGAGAAGTCTGTGCTTTCTCTTCTTCAGTTGCCATTCACTCCCTAACTCTTTAAAATCCGGCTTCTGCCCCACTGTTCTATTCACAGCATTCTCTTACGTTACCTTGCAACTGTCACGTTCCACATCTTTTTTCCTGCTTTTAGTTATCCTTGACCTCTCAGTAGCATTTGATAATGTTTAACACTCCTTTTTAAAGTGTCTCTTGCCTCAGGTTTGATGATGTAATGCCCTCCTATTTCTATCCCTCAGTTACACCTCAGTCTCTCTCACTCATTTCTTTTATACTTCAGGTCTCCTAAAGGTGGCTGTCTACCCAGAGGACCTATATTTGATCCTCTTCTCTCTATACATTCTGCCTCTTCTGTCTCATTGTCTCCTGTGGGTATAACGACACACTAGTGAATGTCTCTCTGACCTGAGTTTCCAGCCCCCTAAACTGCCGCCCTCTTCAGTGCCAACAAGGGGTCAGTGCCAGACCCCTTCACCTGGCCAGTCCACTCTGTTCTGCTGTTGGTTTCCCACTGTAGTTTAATTTCCTGCTTCCCACATTAAATACCCTATTAGTTTATCTACATAGCAGCATTTTTCTCAAACTTGTCCCCACATCCCTGTCTCCATACCTGACTTTGGTGTTTTTACTAGTGGTACTGCTTAAGCAGTTTGTGGTGCAATCAGAGTTCAAAGTGCCTTGTTTGTCTTTTAAAGTATCATGCAAGCAGATAAAACAGCCAAATAAACGTGGAAGCAGCTGTATAACCCTGGGGCTGCCAGTTTGCGTCCTGTGATTTAGAGAGTTAAGGGAAGAATGTTTGCTGTATTTTACTTTAGTTTACTTTTTATTATTTTGCTTTATTCTCTTCTGTTTTGCATGTACTAAGTCAACCATCATCTAATTTTGATCATAACACCATCCTCTACAAATTCTCCCCAATGCCAAGGAAGATCCCAAAAGTTACGATTGATATGTGAGTTCCCAGCACCTGGATATTTTAAGCCATATTCCTTGTTTGAGGACACACCTTCACCAGGTTTTGCAATAACACATTTGTCTGTCAATTTGTTTTAATCCTTACATGATTGGCTTTATTTCCAGTTCTCAAATGCCTCTGGAAAGATTCATACAAAATACTGAATAGAGTGTAGACTGGGTGAGTTGGTTATCAATGGTAGATGACATAGTAAGAACTGCTTGCTCATTTTTAGCCTAGAATGAGACAAGGCTGGGCTGGAGCAGGGGTCTGTCACTGGCCAGGACCTCAGGTGAGGTAAAGTACAGATCCTACAGAGAAGATCCTGTATGCTGGGGAGAGCAGAGGCTGGCCAGCGTCAGACACGGCTGTGAGGGAGGCTCCTGCTTCATGTCTTTGCTACATCTCAACATAGCCCTGGGTATATTTATAAGAAAGGAAGTTTAAGGATACACGGGCGTTTAGGTTAGGCAAATTACCATGGAAATACCATATTTCCTTGAAACTAAGAAATAAAAAATGCTGTTAACAAAACTAAGGCATCTCGGGGCTGGCCAAGTGGCTCAGTTGGGTAAGAGCTCGCTGAAGAGTGTGAGCTCTTGGGCCAGCCGAGTGGCGCGGTGGTTACGAGCTGGCTTGGGACACCAGTGGCCCCGGTTCGGATCCCACATATGAGGGCCAGTGACACTGCCCTCAAAATAAATAAATAAATAAAAAGAGTGTGAGCTCTGAGCAACAGGGTTGCCAGTTGGATTCCTGGCCCTAGCTGAGCTGCCAACAAGTGGCAGGATGGCTCAGCTAAAAAAAAAAACTAAAGTATCTCATATATTTTAAGATACATATTTCAGAGATGTTAAATTGTTCAAAAACAGCAAGTCTAAGAATTGATAAAATGTAGTAAAAGCATTCTATCATGAAAAAAAAAAAGAGAGAGAGAGACTATATCAAAGAGAATATCTGTTTAATTCCCTCCACTTCCGGTGGGCATGTAAGACAAAAGTACTACAGAAAATATATACTCATGAAAGGTAACATTCTTGATTGACACTGTGAGTTAACTGAATCTTTCTTTGCCTATGATTTTTAGGCAACTTATAACCTTAAAATATAAGACAAATTATTTTTTCCCCTAGGGAGCACAAACAGAATTACATATATCAGAATATAACTTTTTCCCTTGGTTTTTGAAAAAATTTAGGTTTCTTAAAAAATTAAGAGACACAGACCTTTTCAAAAATGCAGCTCACATCTTATCAGTTAGCAGCATACTTCTCTCACCAGCTGTGACTCAGTAAGAACCTGCTCCTTGGGTGGGTACAGCCTGGGAAGGCTGCTTTCTCCACACCTCCTGACAAACCTAGGTTCGCACCATCTGCTGATTTCCCTGATTTTGACTGATTTGGAGCCAAGGTGATAGTAATTTCCCACCAGGCCAGGTTAGAGTGAGCACTGCCACAGATCAGGTGAACACACAAGCAGTCAATAGGCAAAGTCTGCTCTAAATTAGAAACCGCCAAATACGTAAGAATTTTCAGAGCTGTTTTCCTGACTGATGTGTCTGCACCTGATTTCCGGAGTCCCTGATTACAGCAGCTCTTGGAAAAATTCTTCCAAATGCTGCCAAAGCTAAATTGCAAATGATCTGCCTGACTCCTGGTATTGGTAGCCTGAATTAAGAATGAGTGCTAAGGAGATCAGAGACTCATGTTAGTGGGACCACTCGCAGGCCCAGCACAGCCCAGGGGTCTCAGATTTGAACCATTCCTGAAGTAATCACTAGATTCTTTAAAAGAGAAGTTTGGGAGACTTTCTACCCAAAGAATGATGAGGAGATTTGTTATAACTCATATCTTTGCTTCTAATTGCCAGTAAAATCTGGAGGACCCTCCTTGGGTGCAGACACATCTTCACCTATCAAATCTTCTACCTCAAGAGGGAGAGAAGAACAGCAAGGAGGGCAATGATTTATTTTGACAACAGCAAAGTAAGTGAAGAAAAGGTTTCTCTTTTTTCTCTAAATAGCACATATCATACAATCATAATCTTGTACCCCTTCTTGTTTGGGTGCTATAAAGAAAAGAGATGCTTTTATTGAAAATGTAATTCCTGAATACTTAGTTATCAGATATCAGACTGAGATAGTTTATTTTATGGCATTTTGCTGAGCTAAGGCTTCCAGAGTCACTTAAGTATATTTTTTCCCTCAAATTCTGCTGGATTAAAAAACAACAACAAAGGATTACAATGCAACATTCAATACCATTTTTATACAAGTGTCCTTAATGTTCCTTATATGAACCATTGCCATATTTATGTTTCGGGACTGAAAATATAAATGAAACTGAATTCTTAAGAAGGTGCTTTGATCAAATTTTCATACTCCAAACCAGTCATGATCAAGCAATACAGAAATTGCAAGACTGTTTCAACCTTCTCCTGTTTGCTAATAAAAGCAGCATTTTTATGCAATCAAGCTTTTGTGTTCTGAGGTGAACATAATATAATGATTGCATTTGCATTTTCAAGTATTGATCATGGTAGCATCTTTTGCAGCACACCTGTGAAATTTATACTTTGGAAAAATTGCTTTGCGACGTGAGGAGACTCCATTCTGGTTTAGTTGTCTGAGGGTGGCATTGTGGAGTATTGGTTTAGAACACAGTGGGCTTGGGGGTCAGGCAGAACTGGGCCTGAATCCCAGCTTTGCCATAGCACTGGTGTGACCCTGAACACATAAATTAACCTTTCTTTTTTTTTTTTTTTTTTTAAAGATTTTATTGGGGAATTGGTGGAGGGAACAGCGTTGGGGAATCGGGGAAGGGGAACAGACAAGTTGCCGTCTTCTTGTTCTTCAGTTTTAGTTGCGGAGGATGTTGCTTCACTGTTGGTATCATCATTGCGCTCTTCCCGGATGAGGCAGATCGGTCGCTGGCCTCTGGATGTCGCTCACCATGGCTATTGGCAGCTCACGCTTGGCTGCCAGCCGCTCACGCTGGCTGCGGGCCACTCACTGCATCCTACGGCAGCCCACTGCAGCAGGGGCTGCAGCCCACACCATCACCGGGGCTCTCACAGCCCAGCTCCAAGTGGAGCTGTTGTTAGCTGTAGAGGGCAGTGTCACTGGCCCTCATGTGGGATCCGAACCGGGGCCGCTGGCATCCCAAAACCAGCGCTTAACCAATGCGCCACTCGGCCGGCCCTTAACCTTTCTTAACATCAGCTTTCCCATCTGTGGGACTGACTTGATAGTAATATCTACTTACAGGACTGTTTTGTGATTAAATAGGATCATGCATATAAAGAAAACACTAGCACAGAAATATGCACTCAGTAATATAAACTGTTGATTTGTGATATTGGTGCTGCTAATGGGATTATCATAACATGACTAGTAAAAAAGTCAGACTAGTTGTCTCTGACTTGTGGATGGAAGGCTATGACACCTAAACCCATGGAGGGAAATGGCCTATAGTTTGGGAGAAAAGAGACAGCTGGGGAGGAGGTATGTTGCATATGGAGACTTGGATTTATTGGTTCTACACATGAGAACAAAAGCTTTTTCTTGTAAAGAAAGGAAAGAGACTGTCCAAAGATGCTGCACTGCAAACAAGACTGAGGGCTATGGGGTTCTCAGTTTCAACATCCACCTCAGAGCACTGCATGTGGAAGTCACACGGGAACTGGGGGTTTATTTAGACTATATCATCTTTGACAATATCTTTTTTTTTTTTTAATATTTTATTTTATTTTTAATTAGTTTCAGGTGTACAACACAGTGCAATAGTTATACATTTTACCCCTCAAAGTGACAACCCCCCACCCCCAATACACCACCCCACTCCCCCCCCATATCATATATATCTATTACTCTTCCTCTGACTCTCTTCCACAGTATAATCCACATCCCGTGACTATCTATATATATTCAATTACAGTAGGTATACCACCTCCACTTTAGTAATACAGTGCAGTGATCAAACCTCTACTCCATCCATGAAATGGTCTCCCTAACAAGACCCACGATCATCTGACATTCCACAGAATATTTACAACATTATTAATTATATTCCCCAAACTGTTTTTCCTATCCCAGTAGCAATATTGTAGTTGCCTATTTTTGCTGTCTAATCCCTTCCCCTTCTCCCTCATCCCCATTCCTCTCCAAATTAGCAACCCTGATTTTTCCTCTATATCTATGAGACAGTTTCTGTTTACTTTGCTCATTCTTAGAGTTTTTCATATTCCACATATAAGTGAGATCATATGGTATTTGTCCTTCTCTGACTGACTTATTTCACTCAACATTATAGTCTCTAGGTCCATCCATATCATTGCAAATGGCACGATTTCATTCTTCTTTATAGCAGAGTAATACTCCATTGTATAAATATACCACAGTTTCTTAATCCAGTCATCTACTGACGGGCATTTTGGTTGTTTCCAAGTCTTAGCTATTGTAAATTGTGCTGCTATGAACATCGGGTGCATAACTTTTTTGAATAAGTGTCTTGGTTTTTTCAGGATAAATACCTAGGAGTGGAATTGCTGGGTCAAACGGTAGCTCTATTTCCAGTTCTTTGAGATACCTCCATACTGACTTCCATAGTGGCTGCACCAATCTGCAGTCCCACCAACAGTGCAGCAGGGTCCCCTTTTCCCCACAGCCCCGCCAGCACTTGTTGTTTGTTGATTTGTTGATGATAGCCATTCTGACTGGAGTGAGGTGGTATCTCATGGTGGTTTTTATTTGCATTTCCCTAATGGCCAGTGAGGTTGAACTTTTTTTCATATGCCTGTTGGCCATCTGTATGTCCTCTTTAGAGAAATGTCTCTTCATATCTTCTGCCCATTTTTTAATTGGGTTGTTTGTTTTTTGGTGTTGAGTTTCATGAGTGTTTTATAAATTTTGGATATTAACCCCTTATCAGATATATCGTTGGCAAATATATTCTCCCATTCAGTAGGCTTCCTTTTTGTTTTATTAATGGTTTCCTTTGTTGTGAAAAAACTTTTAAGTCTGATATAATCCCATATGTTCATTTTTTCTTTTACTTCCCTAGCCCGTAGGGATGTATCAGTAAAAATACTGCTCCGGGTAATGTCTGCAAATGTACTCCCTATATTTTCATTTAGGATTTTTATGGTTTCAGGTCTTACATTTAAGTCTTTAATCCATTTTGAATTTGTTCTTGTATAAGGCGTAAGGAGATGATCCAGTTTCTTTTTTTTGCATGTGTCAGTCCAATTTTCCCAGCACCATTTATTGAATAGACTATCTTTACTCCAGTGTAAATTCTTGCTTCCCTTGTCATAGATTAACTGTCCATAAATGCTTGGATTAATTTCTGGGCTCTCTGTTCTGTTCCACTGATCGATGTGCCTGTTTTTATGCCAATACCAAACTGTCTTGATTACTGTGGCCTTGTAGTAGGTTTTGATGTCTGGTAGCGTGATCCCCCCGACTTTGTTTTTATTCCTCAGAATTGCCGAGGCTATTCTGGGTCTTATATGATTCCATATAAACTTTAGGATTATATTTTCTATTTCTGTGAAAAATGCCCTTGGTAGTTTGATAGGAATTGCATTGAATCTATATATTGCTTTAGGCAGTATGGACATTTTAACTATATTAATTCTTCCTATCCATGAGCATGGTAGGTGTTTCCATTTATTTGTATCTTCTATGATTTCTTTCCTCAGTGTCTTATAATTTTCTGAGTACAGATCTTTCACTTCTTTGGTTAAATTTATTCCTAGATATTTTATAGTTCTTGACGCAATTGTGAATGGGACAGTTTTCTTAATTTCTCTTTCCATTAGTTTATTATTGGTATATGCAAATGCCACCGATTTCTGAACATTGATTTTATATCCTGCTACTTTACTGAATTCGTCTATCAGTTCCAATAGTTTTTTCATGGAGTCTTTGGGGTTCTCTATATACAGTATCATGTCATCTGCATATAATGACAATTTTACTTCTTCATTGCCAATTTGGATGCCTTTTATTTCTTTTTGTTGTCTGATTGCTGTGGCTAGAACTTCCAGCACTATGTTGAATAAAAGAGGAGAAAGTGGACAGCCTTGTCTTGTTCCTGATCTTAGGGGGAATGGTGTTAGCTTTTCCCCATTGAGTATGATGTTAGCTGTAGGTTTATCATATATGGCTTTTATTATGTTGAGATATGATCCCTGTATTCCCACTTTGCTAAGGGTTTTTAACATAAATGGCTGTTGGATTTTGTCAAATGCTTTTTCTGCATCTATTGAAATGACCATGTGATCTTTATCTTTCATTTTGTTGATGTGGTGTATCACATTAATTGATTTACGGATGTTGAACCAGCCTTGCGCACTAGGGATGAATCCCACTTGATCATGATGTATGATCTTCTTAATATATTGCTGAATTCTGTTTGCTAATATTTTATTGAGAATTTTTGCATCTATATTCATCAGGGAGATTGGCCTGTAGTTTTCCTTTTTTGTGCTGTCTTTATCTGGTTTTGGAATCAGGGTGATAGAGGCTTCATAAAAAGAGTTTGGGAGCCTTCCCTCCTTCTGGATTTTTTGGAATAGTTTGAGAAGAATAGGTGATAGTTCTTTTTTGAATGTTTGATAAAATTCACTTGTGAAGCCGTCTGGTCCAGGGCTTTTGTTTTTTGGGAGCTTGTCAATTACTGATTCAATTTCCTTGGTTGTAATCACGGTATTTAGATTTTCTGTTTCTTCTTGCGTGAGCTTTGGAAGTTTGTATGCTTCTAGAAAATTATCCATTTCTTCCAGATTGTCAAATTTGTTGGCATATAGTTGCTCATAGTAATTTCTTAGAATTTTTTGTATTTCTGTGATGTCTGTAGTCATTTCCCCTCTTTCATTCCTGATTTTGCTAATTTGAGTCCTCTCTCTTTTTTTTTTGATGAGCCTGGCTAGAGGTTTGTCAATTTTGTTTATCTTCTCAAGAAACCAATATCTTATTTTTTTTAATAAGCAAATTTTAAAAATTTTTTGGTTTTCAAAAACTACCTAAATTGTTATCCTTTCAGCCAACATGGCCTCATTTGGGAGGACAGAGATCACTGGTGATTTTGATCCACACTCTATTTGGATCAAATAGGAGGAATCAGTCACAGAAACTCTATATTTCAGGGGTTCTTAATCTTGGGAATGTCATAGACAACTGAAAATTTGATGAAGTTTAAATGCCCTTTCCCCAGAAAAAACGCAAATGTACAACCATAAATGTAATTTGTACATCATAATTATGGGATCCCAAATCCTGCTAAAGCCCACGCATGGGACTTCAGGTTATGGTTGTTTTCTAACCTCGGGTATCAAGAAAGAAATGATCCTTACAATCCATGACTTTGTATTGGCTTCTGGGTACCACTGTAGCCTTCAAATTAGAGCAGGCATCTTGCTCCAAGGTGCCACATCAGAGCTGTACTTTCTGACTCTAGAATTGAAATTAGAATGAAGGGGAGACAGGCAGCAAATAACAGACAACCGTGATTGATCAGAGCCTGGAAGAGGTGGGTGAGGTAGAATAATTGACCCATGGACACACGCTAGGAATAAGAGAGACTACATCTCCTTCAAAGCGTGGACAGCTGGTGCTTGAATTCAAGATTTGGCTCCATGTTTGTGTCTCAGTTGAGGAGCTAATTACATCTTAAAGTAGAGGGACCCCCTCAATGCATTGGTTGTTTTGCTTAGGTATCTTGTAGCGTTAATTATATCCCAAGAATTTGTGAAAGAGGCTGAAATTCTTCATAGGGAATCTTGTGAAATGAGCCCTGAGGGTGATTAAGCTGTATGCCTGAAGTTACAGAATGAAAGAGACAAATAAAACAAAAGCAGAATATTTTTATGTATTCCTTTGAATTGTGTTCCATTACAAAAGAGAGCAGTTCTAATAATTGCTGGGTTGAGTTTTCAAGATAGGTCCTCTTTATCTTGAGAACGTTCAAAGGACAACTCTGTGAGAAATGCAGATAATAAGTTTCTGGAGTCTGCTGAGTAAAAGGAATTCTTGTTTCATGTGAAATTAGAGCTACTACCTCTTAATTTATATTTTCAAATTTTGAAATTATTGCTTTGTAGAATATTTCTTAATTATTTCTTGTAGTGTACTCTTTCAAATATTATCACTTCAGATCTTCAGAGTTGGGGTAGGGCAGAATGTGTTATCGTTGTAAATACATTTTTTTTTTTTCTGCTTAGAATTGGTCTAGACTTGTCTAAGGGGATAAGCCCACGGGATTTTGCCAGGAAAGGTGTAGATATATTCCGGCTGGGCTACAGTGTCAGGACCTGGTGGGTGTTTTTCTATCTTCTTCACTTAGTCAGCCTGGGGGAGGCCTGAGATTACCACACAAGATGTCTGCACCCTCAGGACTGGTCTCAGCCACTTACCATTTGACCCAGTGAACCATTTTTGGCCACACTGAGGTTCTGGTCTTCCCAATGGGCACCCAAGTTCACATAAATGGATGGCCCATCAACAAATCTTTGTAGAATCTGTATATACCCCTAAATCCATGTACTTCTCTAAATCTCTTTTTCCCACACTGCACACCTGAATTCCACCTATGACCTCCGATCACCCTTTCAGAGAAGGAAAAGCAGCCACATGCAAGGATCCACTGTTTTTATGAATATACTAAAACTCAAGAGCAATATCTCATTGATTTTCCACAGCAAACCTCCAGGTAGCACTTTAGAATGCCCGCGGGCTCCATATTTTAATTTTATCATGATTAAAAGAAATATTTTATGTTTAGACCAAATAGAGATATTCTGTGTTGTTTCACCACTTCTACTCTCCTGGACTTATGTGTCTCTTAGTCCAGTCACTCATGCAGTTATCTCTCCCTCTACTTAGTGGTTTGTACATCAAGTCTGTGCCACACGCCTCCTGCTTCTTAGGAGGCCTTTAGTAGGGGCCCCACAGGAACCACTCAGCATATGTGTGTGCAAAACCTAGAAATGCCTTGTAGGTAAACCATTAACTAGGCCAAGGAATGAATGCTTCTCTGCACAGCTGCTTCTGAGACATTGCATATGACTGCTTAGCCTGTCCCCAGGTTCCAGCAACCAGGCACCCAGAGCAGGAGGCAGCTCAAGAACATTTGTCCTCCCTCCTTCCCTGTTCTGCTCTCTAGTCCCTCACTCTTGCTCCCTGGAACCTCATAAAATTTTAGGCAGGTAAAAATCTACCCAGGTAAAATGGATTCAGGTTGTGACTGATTATAAGAATGTACAATGAAGAGAAGGTATTGAATGCCAACCATCAGCCAGACAGGAACTATGGTAAGCACTGATGCTGAGGCAGCAAATACAATACAGATCTCTAGCTGCTTACAAGAGAGGAAGAGGAAACATACAATGATAAATGTAATAAATAATTACATTATATAGAATGGTTTAAAACTATTATGGGGCTGGGGTGGGGGGAAGGAAAATGGGAAAAGAAATCTAGAGCAATGAAGGAGTTGGTTGCAATTTCAAATAGGATGGTCAGAGTAGGTCTCAGGGAGAGGGTGACATTTGAGCCAAGTCTTGAATGAGATGAGGAAGTTAGCATTAGAGTATGTGGGGACAATCACTCCAGGTAGAGCAGACAGCTCAGACAAAGATTCCCCAGGGCATGTTCAAGAAACAACAAAAAAGCCAGTGAGGCTGAACATGTATGAACAGGGTTATATAGTAGACAGGAGGTCCTAGAGATTACATGGAAGAGTCAGACCTGAACAAATCATTCCCTGACATCAGACTAAGGCCTTGTGCTGATTGGCCCAAGCCTGGATTTCTAAACAAGTTACTGGCAAGAGAAATCAGAAAAATGCCACAATCACTCCCTTAGCTAATGAGCCTCAGAACCTGCCCTAAGGTTAAGGGGCTAACCCCAAACCACAGTGTTGTTACATGAGTACAGCTGAAAAATGAAGGATGGATGCTGGGGCTTAACCACAATTTCCTCCACTTTCTTAAGGAATGATTCCCTGGACCATCTTTAAAGTTTGAGTCCTGTTCTTGGCCAAATAGCATCTCTGTATTTGCCTATTATAACCACAGGCTGTTAGCAAACATTTTTCAACCACAGAAACTGGAAGGAAAAAAGGCACAGATAATGTGGTTGGTTAAGCAGGTAAACAAGGAAGATCTTAATGGCAGTAGATAACCATTTCTGAGTGGGATGTTGACTCCCCCTCTGTGGAAGCCTACAGAGCTAGTGCTCTGCCTGCAGGGCTTAGGTGAAACCCTGCGGGCACGCCTCTGACAGTAGCTCCATGAGTTCTTCCCAGCCTTGCCCTCCTGTGACCTGGAACCTAGTGGTGCTGGTTCAGAGATATTATATTACAGGAGTCAGCTTTATTCTTGCTGGCCTCCTGTTGCCTCCACATTCACAGCTTTCCTGTAGACCTCAGTTGAATAAACATGCTCATAAAATGTGAGAGTTTGGAGATGATTTAATGCTATTCCAATGCCCTTGGATTTCAAATGTGAAAACTGAACTCAGGGAAGAGCAGTGACTTGCCTAAATGTACACTCTTGGGGATTCATTTTCCACCCTCTTAATTTAATACTCTCTCTACAGTAACACTAAATTAGCTGTTACTCAATTTCTTAAAAGTTGTCTATTACTATAGATTTGAATCCTGATTATAAATGTCAAAAATAATCTCGGGCTGGCCGAGTGGCGTGGTGGTTAAAAACTGGCTTGGGAAGCCAGCGGCCCTGGTTTGGGTCCCACATATGAGGGCCAGTGACACTACCTCAAAAAAAAAAAAATAATAATCTCAAAGTTATTAGGTGATGACAGAGGACTCTTGTAGACAGAAGGGATTATGTACGACTCAAGTTATCAAAGTTGATTAGGTGCTTATTATCTACTTAAAAGCCAGACAGAGGATGTGAGAAAGTGTGTGGAATATACACCATTATGAACATTTACCTTCAGGAATGGAAGTAAATGAAAGTGAAATTCTAACTTAAGTAACATAATAATAATAATGCACACTAGATTTTGAGATGGAAAACTTGGGTTTTAGGTGTCAAATCCGCCATATCTGTATGACCTTGAGCCAAGGTCTACCTTGAGCCAAGGTCTTGAACTGCACTATATTCATCTGTTAATGGGGATGGGGGAAAAGCTCACAGTTTTCATGAAAATTAAGTTAAAAATAGATATGGAAACACTTTATAACCTCGAAATCTCCTCACAAATGGAAGATAGTATTATTTCCAAGTGTAGACAGACGGCATGTTGCTCTGGTGGAGGTAGAAATGAACTAATGTTGAAAACCAAATAAATTATTGTAATTATTATTGCAACATCTGAGTCTGATAATTTACAAAGTAATCCATGAAGTCCAAAGACATTTGGGGAGATACACTTCTCCATAAGGCTCACAACTCCCTTCCCGACAAGTGTTGTGATTCGGTCCCACCTATCTTAGCTCAGGGGCTATTGGTGAGACCTGAATGTGTACTCTGATCAAGGCTGGGTGGTGAAAAAGGAGCAGGATTTGTGGCCAGGAGGCAAAACATGCTGGATGGTGGGAAATTGGAGGGTGGTCCTGTCAACGGCAAAATCTCATTTGGTTGGGGAGGAGGAACTGCTGTCTCACAGCTAAAAGGGTTGGCCACCATTTTTATAGGAGACTAGAAGTTGGTGCCACAGAAAACATTCTTTATTCTTGGAGGCAGTGTGAATAACGGTTATGAGTGCAGGTTCTAGAATCAAATTGCTTAGATTCTTATTCTAATCCTATTAAGTTTTAGTAACCTTGTGCAAGTTATTAAAAATGTCTAAGATTTAGTTTTCTCATCTGTAAAGTGGAAATAATAGTCCTAAGGTTTTTTTCATGTGTGTGTATGTCAATATTAACTGAAATAATTCATAAGAAGGGCTTAGGCCAATAACTAGCATATAGCAAGTGAACTGTCAATGCCTCAATCAAACACATTCAAATAGGTTTCTTTCTCTGGATATAGCAATAGATAGGAATACTATATATTTTAAAACCCTAAGTATTACTCTTTCTTGTATTTGAATATTTAGTGTTAAAAAAAAAATTGACCCTAAGGCTAAATTTCTTCTTCAACAAAAAAAGAGAAAAATGATAAACAAGAAGACTACTTTTTAAAAATACATGAAGTTAGCTCAGCCTGGCTTTTTACTAGACTACCACTCGATCATGTAATGATAACGACCTTTTGTTTCTGTTTTTCTTTCTGTGGACCTCAGTGGGGTCTCATTTTGGAGAATGTAGATTTTACTTTCTGAGAATTTTCGCTGGGCCACACCATCTCTCCCACTAAGCCTCCTGAGGGCCCCCTGTAGGTTGAACAGAGAGGAAGCCAGAGCACAAGCCTTTGCAGGAGAGATGCATTGTGTGTCATTGAAGAAAACACTGAGTCCATCCTCAATTAGAGGAGTTTATGGCAAGGGCTATTCCCAGGGCTGGGGTCTGTGTCCTGGGATTTCAGTCTCTTATTCTACTCAGGGCTGGAATTTCTGGAAGTGAGGATTCGAAAATCTCTCCCTCTCACCCCAGCAAGGTTCTGATCCTGTAAAGCACCTGTGTAAATAAACTATACACCTTCCCCATACACCACAAGATGCTTTTGCTGTGCCAGGTCTTTCTATGTGAAGACAGTTGGCCAGAAATGCCTGGTGTGTCTTCATTCCTGTTAGCATCTTGATGACTAGAACACTGGATTGGGAGTTACACTAGTTAGCTAAATATCATCTTTGGAGCCTCATTTTTGAAGAGTGGGAGAATCTTACCTACATTCTATAGTCAACAAATGAGAATAAAAGGAGAAATAAAAGATAGCTGCTGTATCTAGGTAGGCTAATTAAAATTAGTTTTGGGGGCCAGCCAAGTGGCTCATTGGTTAAGAGTTGAATTGGGAGTATGGGCTCTGTGTAGCAGGGCCACCAGTTCGGATCCCACATGGGCCAGTAACACTGTGCTCTCTAGAGCTAAGGTGGTGAACAACAGCTTGACCTGGAGGTGGGCTGCCATGAATAGCTGGCATAGGCTGCAGTGGGCTGCCGTGAGCTACCATGAGTGGCCAGCAGCCAGCATGAGCAGCCGGCAGCCAGCGTGAGCTGCCTTTCAATGGCCAGAGACTGACTGCCTCAGCCAGGAAAGAGCACAATGATCACAATACCAACATGGGCCAGTGAAGCAACGTCCTCCACAACTAGACTGAAGAACAAAAGGACAACAACTTGTCTGTTCCCCTTCCCTGATTCCCCAACATTGTCCCCCTCCCCCAATTCCCCAATAAATTCTTAAAAAAAAAAAGAAATTAGTTTTTAACTTCACTGGAAAAGAAAATTGGAAGTGAAAATAAGTTTAAGTTTCCACGAAAAGGAAGAAAAAAGAAAGAGGTGGGCCTTTAGAAATCCTGGATAATATAGATACCAGGGGAAGCATTTGGAAACCCCCATGAGAATTGAAGGATGGCACATCATGCCAGCACATTCCCAGAGGGCCACCTATCACCTTTTCCTGAACCGTAGTAAGCTTTACTCTGGGGAGTCATTCACATCATTGCCCTTCCTTACGGAGCTAGTAATTCAGAGCCGTTACTTGCAGTGAAGAATTACAAAGTATAGCTTTGCTCAAATTCTGGGTAAGCAGAAGAAAGTGAGCCTAGAGTAATACCAATAGCCTCTTCCTGGGCAGAACCATTACTACAGCCATCTTCACTGCCTCCCCAGTGGGCTCCCAGTGGGAAGTTAAATAAGTCACTGCGTATGTTCTCACAGACCACTTTGCCATGCTTCTCTGTAATACACGATGCTCTTACATATTTAAGGTTGCCATCATAAAGTCAAAACAGCCATCTTCTCTTCAGTTTTGTAACTCCTCTAAAGTAATGCCAAAGAGAAGCTTTTAGTGAGTTCACAATTAAGGTCTTTCTTCCTTAAGGATAAAGTTTGATTAATCTGGTGTTGCTTCTCTTTGAATTAATCATTTTCAAAAGCAGTGGGCCTCCCAATTTCCATCTTTCTCTGGAATCTTCCCTGCCCCCCCCCAAAAAAAAAGTAGAGATGCAGGCCATTCCCAAGAAGCAGACCCCAGGACAGAACAATAATAATTGGAGGACTGGGGTTTTCCAACTTTTAGCCTAACCAGCAGCTACTGAACCCTCTATTTCATCACCCAACCAGAGGATTTTTGTTGCAGCAAATATAGTTGTAACAAAATCCAGCACTGGCCATGCCATGGGTCATTGGTTCTGTACAGAGTTCTTGATCGTTCTTTTCAAATTGGGATTGCAGAAATCCTATCTGTATTATCCCTGCCCATTGACACATTCTGAGGTGTGTCTTCTGTTGTGTCCTATTCTATGGAGAGCACTCAGCAGCCACCGGGACAGGAGAGAAACAGTTATTTGTTGAGCACATTATTGCTAGTATTATTATAGCTCATTATATATAAAATGAACAGCTAACATTTTTTTGGAAGCTTATTTTCCCTAGGCATTGTGCTAAGTGCTTTTATTACATGCTTGAACTCATTTCATCCCTGATGAGGATGTTGATGAAGCCCTAAGATAAGAAAGGCAGATGTCATTTTATTATTCCTACTTTTATAAGCAAGGAAACTGCTTTTCAATGTGGAAACACTTGTACAAGTTTCCTCAGGTAACACGTGGTGGATCTAATTCAACTCATACTTTCTGTACCCAAGCCTTGTACTCACTTTATCAGTCTCAGTTCATTCAGTAAAGTGGGGAGGAATTTACAAGGGGGAATAAGAGGCTTACACAATTATGGGAAGGACTTGGAAAGCAAAGGTCAGGAAGGCCACTCCTGATTTTCAGAAAATTGAGATGGACTGGAATTGCAGGAGGGTCACCACTGGTGATTTCCGCTTCCTGTAGCACAAAACGGTTGAGTCTTAGAGGGATGTCTGGAAGCTTCTGGCAAAACTTCATGTGTTCTGCCTGTTCATGCTGGTGCACTAGCCACTGTAGAAAGTAATGTTTTTTCCTTCTCTTTTATTCCCAAAATCTCTTGGGAGTGCCTCTCACTGAGAGAGTTTAATCTGGAGCCCTGCAAACAAAGAGTTCTGGAAAACAGAGTTCCCGGGCTTCTCTGCAGTGCAGGGGAGAGTGTAGAAGGAACTGGGATTGTGCTGAGTTGACCACAATCTGTTCTAATCACTGCTTTCTACTGCCTTACAATAAGAGAAACTTTTCTGTGGTAGTGCACAGGACTACCATTTCTCTGGTACGTAGGTATAGACACAGGGATGGGAGGGTTTTAACCCTCCATCGGGTGCAACTGATCTCACAGATACATTGTACACACATTTTCAAATATCTAACACTTAAGTATCATAACTCATCGCTTCCGTATCTTCCCCCTGTACTGTAACCTATCTCCAGTTGTGTTTGTGACTTAGTAAAGAGTAATTCATAGTGGCATCTTTAATCTCACAGATTCGTTACTCCTATTTGAAATATTTTTTATATTTTTTCAACAGATTTTTCTTTGTATAATACTATCCTTTCAGACATTCCAGAAAGAGATTGTAAGTATAGTTTTATTATTGAAACTTAGTAATTAGGTATTTTATTTTCTAATTAATCTGACAGATTCATAGCACCTGTTTAGGGTAATGTATTTCCTTTGTAGGTTTTACCTTATAAAATGGCTCAACCTCAAAGATTTTATAATCCAGGTGACCCGAAAGATGTTGAAATATTGCTGCAGATGTTGATGGAGTCTGATTGTGAAGAAAATGAACTTGAATTTGAAGAAGAAAGTGACACAGATGGTGAAGATCAAGTTGAAGAACAAGACCAAAATTCTGACGCTGAGCAAGAAAGTTCTCTTCAGAAAGTAGTAATGAAGAAATAGATGAATATTATATTGGGAAAGATAAAATATAAATGGCATTAATACACAAGTGCTATATGTAGAGAATGGAAATGAAGTTAAGAAAAGATGTTTATTTTTGAGATAGTTGAGTAGGGAATTGGTAGCTGAACATCTGAACCAAAAAGCCACAAAAAATAGGGGAATTTCTTCACTTCTCCCACAAAAATTGCAGAAGTTTCCTACACCTGTTGTCAAAGTTCAAGCAGAAGAGCCTGAGGCCACCACTTTGTCCAACAAAAGGAAATGGTGTGCACCTTGCATAGGAAGCAAAAGACAAAGGTATTCCAAATACTTCTGTAAACTTTGCAAACAATTTTTGTGTTTAGAACGTGCGACAATGATTTGTGAACATTGTTTCAACCCAAAATTCGATGGCAATGAAGCTGATGAAGAGCAATCAGATTATTTTTTGTTATATTATTAAATGACATATTTTGTCTTAGTTTTATGTTTTGAATCTGTTGATTTTTATACTGAATTTATGTAATAAACATATATTGTTTTTACTTTGTGGCAAATTAAAATTTCATTCTGAATAAATAATAAGCATGCTCTCACATTATTTTCATTCATTTTCAATTTAAATAAATAAATGTCATACACGCATCTAGTAGATGCATGCACCCAAACTCGTAACTTTTGCATTGTGCCCAATGGAGGGTTAAAATCCAATATTCCTGGCCTTAAGTGCTTATCACAACGCCCACAATCTTATTCAGATGACTGAAAGTTTTCCCTGTTGTATCCTTCTTTACCATAGAATTTATTTAGTGAAATGTATCAATTCACATCAGATTGGTAAGAACTATAATTATTGCAATCACTGTTTATCCTCCCTGCTCACTCAGGTTTATCTATTACTTGTTTATCTTTTTTGGATTACTTTTTAAAATTTAAGTATAGTTGGTTTACAATGTTATATTAGTCATATTAGTTTCAAGTGTACAATATAGTGTTTTGACATTTTTATACCTTACAAGCTGATCATCCCACTAATTCTAGTAGTCATCTGTCACCCTGCAACCTCATACAGCGTTATTGATTATATACTCCTTCACCTTTTCACCCATCCTCCCACCCTCTTCCTTCTGATAATCATCCTTTTGATCTCTGTTTCTATGTATTACTTATTTATCTTGAATGGTTTTCTTCACTGGTAAAGGAGTAAATATGGGAATTTCTCCTGTTAGGGTTTTTAGTGTTTGTGTCTGAGATTGTTTTGTGGTTTATTATTTTTTATTAAATTAGTGACTGTGACATCTACATTAGACCCCTCATCTGTCACAGTGCATTATTGCCACAGGGTCTTTAGGGTCCCGAATTCTGAAAGAAGATCAAAGAATCAAACCATGTCTCAGGTGTCACTGGTAGATCTAGGCATGAGTAACAGAAGAAGGAACTTGGGGAAAAGAATAGAGAATAAGGGAAATGAGAAGTAGAAGGGAAAGGAGAAGGGAGAAAGATAAAATCTAACCATGTGTCATGGGAAACAGGTGCAGTAATACCACCAACTGGCTTGAAGTTGACCAAAGAAATTGAAGCAATAGATTCTACCCCCTTAATATATGTCTACTCTGTCCCTTCCTCCTCCCCTAGTACCAACATCATCATCTTCCTCTTGGATTATTGAAACAGCTTCCTTATTTTTTCCCATGTCTCCAACTTCACTGCCACCGATGCCCTCTCCTTAGGATAATCTTACAAAAAAGGAAATCTAATTATTTTGACCCTCCCACCCAAGCCTACTCATAATCTATTCATGTTTACAAAAATTTTTAATGGGGAAAATCTTATAAAGTTAACTTTTAAAAGGTGGATATAAAATTGCTTTTACAGTAAAATCTCAATTAGGTAAAAATAATAATAATAATAATAATAATAATAATAATAATAGTGATGATGTCTCAAAAAATATTGGAAGACATCTGCCAAAATAATTGTATGCCTTTGTGTGATAAGATTATGGATAATTTTTTTCTTTCCAGTTTTTCTAATGGGCATATATTACTTTCAAAATCAGTAAAGAATGAAATATTTCTTTAAATGACACAAAAATAAACCAGGGTACCATCTTATGATTAAACTCAATCATTGTCTCTTCAGTGATACATTGTAAAGACTGGCAATCAGCTTTACTGGTCAATTTATCTTGGGAACAAAGGAGATATTTGATAGAGTAAACTTATTCTTTTGTGTTATGTGTTATCTATCTTCTAATGAAATTAGAACCCAAGGTAAGAAGATACACACACACACACACACACACACACACACACACACACGCACACACACACACACACACAGAAAGTATATGTATATGTTTGTTTATATATGTGTTGTAGGCATGTTAAAGTCATCATAAAAATTCTGTCTCTATCTAGAATGTTAATTCCTAAAAAAAAAAAAAATGGAGGCCTAGAGAAATTCTGTAATATTTATGAGGTTTCCCAGTAGATACTGCCTCATGAACATTATTCAGTACTGCTGACACCAGCCTTCTGTTAGTTCACTGATCTTTGCTACTTGTCAGGTAAAAGAATGGCAAAGTTCTCTATCTTTGAGTCACATTGATTGGGTCAGAATTTATTGGAGGTACTTATTGTTCTTGTCAGACTTTAAAATCCAGGAGATAAAAAAATAATCTGATCCAATTAAAAGAATGTTTTCCCTCTACTGTGAGAAATTAGCATCTTTTCTTTGTTCCAATTTTCCAGGAAGTTTTACAGTAGAGTCCAGCCCTGGGCCAGTATATGACTCTCTTGGTACTAATGGATTTTAAATGGCAGACAGGTCATGCTCAGAAATTTTCCTCTCTAGGCAAAGAGTTAATAAGGATACATCCTGTCTGTCTTGATGCCAATATAATTCCTCCCATGAATGGTAAAACTTAAAAGATACAGAAAAAAAATTAACACAATATTATTTCTTACTATGTATATCTTAATCCCCAAAGATCTGTAAATTTTTCTCATTTATTATTATTGTATAGACCTGCTGTCTAATTGGTATTTCTACTCTAATTTTTTCCTTCCGTATTTGATGACATTATTTTTTTTTCTCAGTAGAAGTAACCAATATAGGAAATGGCAAGCTTTTACTTCCCTATTTCCCATGTTATTTTTCATCTGTAGTTGAATGTGAATTATTTTAAATGAAGTTCCAAACTATTACAATGTATATTACTGTCAAATGACTTGTTTTTGCACAGAAATATCATAAGTTAGTGCCTCTTTCATCTTAGCACTGTTGGGTACATCTTTCTCCCAATGATAATATGTAATAGCCACATCTTCCTAATCTAATGAAGTTATCAGTTATTTCATCAGATGCTTCAAAAGAAATATAAAATTAAGGTTAAGTTTGTTTGCCCAGCAGTAGAATGGGTTCCAGAAGTGCATTTGGCTATAACTTTTCATAGAATCGTTATATTGCAGGGACCCTTAGAATAAGAAATTTTTGTAAAATTAATCTATACTATCAATGCAACTTGTATTTTTGAGGCCTTGACAATGTATGTTTCTATGTGAAGGGCTTCTAAATTATCTGCTTGTGTATGAAGACTAATGAAAGAATAGCCCTGGAACCCTGACTGAACAATCTTGAAAGTTGATTTCCTGGTTTAACAATAAAAGGGAAATAAATCCCCAAATTCTGAAGAAATGCTTGGGATTTTTCAGTGTGCCTGCTAACATTATTTTGGATTTAAACCTATATTTCCCTCACTTCTGCTTTTTCTTCTACTGTTTTTACTTTCACATTTCCATTATATATTTGTCAAAATGACATTGGATTAAGAAAGAAATGACGACGTGAAGAGAGTGATAGACAATGAAAGGGTGGAAAAGTTGATGAATTGGGGGTCCCAATTAAAATATTATTGAAATCAGGTACTAGAAGCAGGAAAGATAGATGAATAGGGGACTTAAAATTGAAGTTATGAAGGAGTTACAGATATTGGTAATAACAAGTCTAGAGTATGTATGCCCACAAGAATGAATGGCTGAGATAGGGTAGAGGACAATGTCATTGGAGAGGGAGGTCAGAATATCAGAAGTATCATCCCTATGGATATAAAAATCACCAAGAATTAAGACTGAAGTGTGTGAAGAGGTGATAGCGAGTCTGGTACTAACATCTTTGATGAATGAATGTGATGACTAGAGTTGGTAGATGACTGCAACAAGTAGGGATTCTGGATGGTAAGACCAGGAGCTGAGGGCTTCCAGGCAGGAGGGGGGTGGTCAGTGGTCTGGAATGAAATGAGAATTAAGGAAGCTACCTCAGCTCTGGGTCCATCTGTAGATATAGTGTAAGAAAAATAACTTCCACTTGTTAAGCTTCCAGGGGGGCAGTGCCTTCAGGGTTTTGTCAGGTTTCAGTTAGAATAAGAAAGTGGAAGGAATGCTGAGCAAATACTCAGTTTTGAGCTGAGGGCCCATGGAATTGACTTCCCACCCTCTGTGTGTTCAGCAGTTGTTGTGTAGTAATGCTGGTTGCCCTGATCCAGGATCTTGGGTCAGTCTGGAGCTGGGGTAGCTGAGGGAGCCAGAACAGAAAAGGGGGTTGACTCATTGCACTCATGTCTCATCTCACTCACTTATTCACTCAGTGAACCTCCTTAACACCCATCATGCTCCATGCCCTCAGGGTACTCTACTGAGACATGCAAATACATGAATGCAATCTAATGTTATAGGTAAAAGATAAAGAGATTAGTTTAATTTAACAGTTTAGTTTAGAATTTTTTGCATGTATTTTATGTACTATGAAACACACAGATAGCCTTCTTTAAAAGGTAATCAATATATAGACCTGGAGCTCACCAGGGAATAAATGATTAAAATATAGGTTTTTAAGTTTGGAGGATTTGAGAGGGTCCAATAAATAATAAATACCTTCTTCACCTGAATTCTTAAACAAGAAATAAAAAAGGAGAAAGAAGACCAAACTGATTAATCTCACAGTGGAGAATATATTCAGACAAGTAACTTTTGTGCCACTGAGTACCAGAATTAGACAGCATTACCCACCCAGTGATGGTAGACTACCAAAATTACCCTCCCTGCAACAGTAAATTACCAGGGACCATGCCTCCTAGGTCAGGGCCTTCTGTATGAAGCTTGTTGAGCGCTCATGAGCAACAACATAGTGCTGAGACAATGAGGGAAGTGTTGAGCCACGCATACCTGGCTAATTCTTACTAAATTTACTAGTTTAATAGCTGACTTGACTTACCAAAGTGAGAAAAGGGAAAGGGACCAGGAAGGAGGGTTTCACTTGTGGGGACATTTCCATATGGAAGGGAACGTGAGAAGTGGAGAAGCAGCATCTTCCCTACGACTCCTGACTCCCGCTTAATGAAATCAGGCAAATTGAGGGCACAGACTGTGAGGGGAAGATGAGAAGCTGGAGCAGGAAATCTGGGGCGCTGGAAACCAGGAGAGGGCAAGTGGGTGTGGAAGGAAGAGAAGAAAGATCTCAAGAGGAATAAGAGTCTCCTCTTTAAGTAATAAACCTGACTACCTTTCACTCCAAGAGCTATGTTTAACTATGTGACTATCAATGTTTTTACTATGAGAGTTTCCTATGCATTTTTGATTAATACTCACCATTTTGAAAACTATAAGATATATAGTATTTTACTGCCATCATATAGAGGAGGCCACCTTGAGTAACTTAACCCAGGTCACTCAGCTAGTCAGAAGAAAGCTTAGACCTAAATCCAGCATTCGGACATAGGCCCCTATGCAGCACTCGCTCTGGGTATATAATTGGAAAAACATATGTGAATGATGTCTTTGATTCTATGATTATTTAAAAGAAGGATGACCAAAATTATCATCTGTTATTAGTTATGGCTCCTCAGATACTAATAGGACAAATAGAAAGAAAACACAAAGTCTTCTACTTTTTCTAAGAGTGAAATAATTATAATAAGCTATCTGTGTGTTTGATATTAGATTAATATTACTCTAACTCTGTGACATAATTGGGTTCTTTTGGACTCTTTAGTACAAGGGAAAACTCAAAGCTTTGGCAAAAGTCATAAAATATCTGAGAAAACATGTATTTACTATCAGTGCTAAATTGTGATTTATGTCAATTCACCAAATAATTCAGAACTAGCATTTAACATAAAAAAAGCTGAATCTCAGACTTTTTTTCCCCACAAAAAGTGCACTTTTTCTCTATCTGTACCTCCTTCCAACATTCCTTAGGCTTTAATTAAATAAGAGCAGGGGAGAGCACTGGGCTTGGGTTCAGGATAAATATCCCTGGCTTGAACAGGAGATTTTGCTTTAATGACTTGGAATATATCCAGAAAGCTGAGGCTGGCTAGCAGGCAAATGTGACAGCTACTGGATCTCACAGCAATAACATTCTAACCAATTAAAAGCTGAACTAGAAATAATGGTTTGTCACCAAGTGGTGTTTCAGAAACCAATTGGTCCAGATTAACCAGAGGATTACCTTTTTAAACTGAATTTAAAGGCCACGGGAAGCTGATTTTAATGAAAGAGAAAAGCATTCAATTAGAAGGGGAAAATGTATAGATAGAAATTAGGTTAATAGATATTGCTATATTATTTATAGACAACTAACCAAATTGCTCTTATTTTATGGCAGAAGTTCATAGTCAAGGATAAATACGTTTGTTATGAAAAAGAAAGTTAAATGAGCAATCAGGTAATGGAAAGGGCATAGATGGGCTTCCAACACCCACAAGTATGTCACTTTTAAAAAGGATTCTTGGTAGATAAATGCAGCCTACTTTTGATTGATACTTAACTGATGGGATCAAAGTCAAGTTAATGATTTGACCATCTGACTTGTGGAGGCACCTGAAATCAACCTGTCTGGTGGCACTTGCATGGATAAGACAACACCAGAGGCCCGTTCTTATCAGGGCCCCTGAAACATGTGTGAAGAGAAGGTTTCAGTGTCACTTGTAGAGTTTTTTACCCACTGGATGAGGGATGACTTTTCCTTGTTGAAAGAACAATTCCTCTAAGATTCACTGTTCCTGCAGCAACCTACCTCCATAGCACCCACTCCTGTTGTGCTTTCACCCCTCACACAGAAAGTAAAAGTAGTTGGGTATGGGTGGAGGAATCTCCAGAGAGACCTTAGATGAATTACTGGCTTGAAATTAAATGTTAAAAAGATCTCCTGTTTAAAGTTATAATAGTTCCTGTACCTAGCACATACTAGGTTTTAATAAACATGTATGGAGAGAAGATTGGGCTGGGGGGAGCTGAAGGAACAGAAGGAGGGAGGAAAGTCGATGGGAGGGAAGCAAGATATTATTACTGACTGTATGGGATGAGAATGACCAAACAACCGTGTCAGTTTCAGCTCTGTTGTATGTGTGTAGAACGTGAGTGAAGTTCTAGAGCTGGATTTGAAGAGCTGGATTTTGATGTGAAGAGTGACACTGTGTCAGGTGTATGAAGGACCTTACAGAAGAAGTATGGCACCTGGACAGTTTAACGGGAGCCTTTTGATCCCTCTCTGAGATATGTGTCAACAACCCCCACCAGGCACCACTTGTCCCTCCCCAAGCCAGGCAAGGGGTTAGCGTTTTAGGCAGGATCTAAATTCTTAACTGGATCTGTTAATAGACATACAGCTCACAGTCAATTACCTGAACAGTCCCCTCTGGTTGGTTGGTTGGTCCAATGTTCAATTCATGGGTGGACATCAGATTTTATGCCTATATTCAGGCATAATTTTCAGTTGGTGTGTGCTGATTTGGCTCTACTGACTGTTAAGAGACCAAAATGTTTTTGTACCAGTGGTAATGGCTGCTGCCACAAGCACCCCCTTTCCCATACCCAATGCCTCCCACCTATGCTGTCCTGACCTCTTCCTCACTATCCAGCAACTAAAGGTCTGGCCCAAAGGGGACCTCCAGTATTCTGAACCACCACTGGGACCCATGTCCATTCTTGGGGGTTGGTTGGTGTGAATATTGCCCCTGGCTACGTCTGTGCTTTGCTCTGAGCGGTTACTAATGCCTGTGATGTGTGTTTCCATTTTTGTTTCAGTTTAGAGAGGTCGCCTCACTGACTTCTGTTCATTGGGAAGCACATAAGTAAATTACCTGCTGCTATCAGTGAAGCAGTGGGTTAACATCTTGGACTATACACACCAAGTCCAAAGAGAAGTTTAGAAGTTACTGTTATGTGGTTTATTTAGATGTGAGGGCACTCAAACCAGCTCTCTTCGTATAAAGTGCACTTTGCTGACGGAATTATTTAATTATTTAAAGTGGCTATTTAAATTAACCAGGTATGTGACAGTCTCACTTTGCTCTAGGCACAACTTTGTTGCTAGCATTTTATAGCAAGACAATGAGCATTTCAAACATTCTTAGCATTAGAAAAATTCCTTTGTCGATAGTTAGTTTTTCTGAACCATTGATTTAAGCTTTCTTCACTTTTAAACTAGTTTTACTCAAATGATAAGAAGTTATGGTGGGGGCCAGCCAAGTAGCTCAGTTGGTTAAGAATTGGCTTAGAGCACATGCTCTGAGCAACAGGGTTGCTGGTTTGATTCCCACATGGGCTAGAGAACGCTGCGCCCTCAGCTGTTGCTGAGCTGCCAACAGGTGGCAGGATGGCTCAGCTGGTGTAAAAACAAGATTGCCTGTTCAATGGTGGGCTATGCCTGCTCGCAACTAAAGACTGAATTCGGCACTTTGAGCTGAGCTGCCGCCTGGATGGCTCAGTGGATAGAGCATGCGCTCTTAACAACAAGGCTGCTGGTTCGACTCCCACATGGGATAGTGGCTATGCCCACCTGCAACTAGGATTGAACACAACATCTTGAGCTTAGAGAACATGAGCTGCTGGCAGGAAGCCAGATGGCGACTGGCACTCTCCACAATGAAGATTGAAGAACAACAACTTGGCTGGTCCCCTCCCTCAATTCCCCAACACTGTTCCTCTCCCCCAATTCCCCAGTAAAATCTTTAAAAAAAGGTAATGATGGCCAAATAAATTGACAAATGTTCATATTAAACCCTTAGTAAAAAGCCTTTGTCATAGTAACACTTCATCAAACCAAAGTTATCTCTCCTGTGTACGGACAGCATGAAATTGAGCGGTGCTTGTTCCACTTGTGAGACATGACTGAGCACCAGTTAATAGGTTTTGCGAAAAGTACACTCAACAAATGCTGAGTGCCTATTATGAGCCATGTACTCTTTTGAGTTGTAGGGATTCAGAAATAAGTAAAACAAAATCCCTTCACTTGTGGGCCTTAAAACAATCCTGTACTACTGTGCTGTTTGCAGGAAAAGAATCACAAATTCCCTAAACATTTTGAGGATCTTAAAAAAGATTCTAAGTTATTTTTTATCTTATTTTTCATTCATTCTAGTGATCATACTTTTCTATTGTATATTGTATCCTGACTGGAGATGAGCAAACCTGAAAAAAAAGAAAAAAAAATCTCAGAAAGATACTTCTGGTTATATTCATTTATTTATGAATGAATACTACAAAACACTAGATAATCCTAATAAATGACCTCCCGATGCATTTTTCCCAAAAAGGTGCACCTCATTTGTTGGCTCTGATAAAATGCATGGTGCTTAAAAGAGTGTCTCTACCCCCACATTCGTCATGCACTGCACTGGGTCAGACTTCATGCTGGCACCTCAGTATGGAAAGCTCTTCCCCACACATCTCCACTTGCGCAAGTTTAATCTTCTTGGTCATTTGCAGACTCACTCCTTCGGTGCATACGTTCTCCCCCATATATGGTACATCCTTTAAAACTGAGGGTGTTACAGACATGTAAAGGCTGCCCTTCCTTCAAAGCCTTGCTTAAACATTTCCAGCTCCAGGAACCCCTCTTGGCGCCCCAGGGATGGGGCTCATCTGTCTTTCCTCTCTCCCACATTCATTATTCAGTGCTTCCTGCAGCCTACCTTGAATTCGGGCTCTTTGCACACACCTTTGCCTCTTTCTCTAAAGCACGAGCTTCCAGAGGACTAAAGCTGTATTTTAATCATTTTTGTATTTCCCAGAGTAGCTAGCACAATGAGTTACACAGAGTAGTCACTTAATAAATGCTTATTGAATTGAATAGAATAAAATAATTTAGTGTCAGTGTAATCCTTTATCACTGACTTGAAAAGTTGGAGAGGGAAAAAATTGGGTTAAGTTGAGCCATACTCTTTTTTGCAGTATACTATATCAGACATAAATATGTCTTGGGGGCCTTAAAACAATCCTGTACTACTGTACTGTTTGCAGGAAAAGAATCACAAATTCTTTTTCTGCAAAAGATTCTATAGATTTGTTTCAAGTTTCTTATAGAATATCCCTTCAATTGGTAGATACACTGTATATTGGAATGCTGAAGTGAATTACACATGAGGCACCCTGTCTCAAATATACAGAGTTTACAGAATTGCCTAGGCTTTGTGGGACCCCCAAAATGAGGGAGATAAAGGCTATCAAACTTTTTTTGAAAGCCACTGGAGAGGAATAAAATACAAAAAGGTAATCATGCAGCAGCAGCTGCAACACGCTCCCAAAGTTGTGTCAAACTGCCTGACTCGTTAACGCCATGTTCAAGGTGTCTCCCGCCTTCTTCTTTAATGCTCTCCATTCCCTCTGCTGCCTTGGGAAGCTTTGTCTCATTAAAAGGGATGGGAAACTAGCCACATCATTACCTTCACTTAAGGCAGAGTTTAGCTGGTCAGTTCTCACCATTGTCAGCAACAGCTGCCACTTTGGGATTTTCAGCCCTTTTTGGCATTATGGTTTGGGTTGGGATTTTTATTTGTCTTACTTTGAAATTTACATGTCTTTAGAACAACGAAAATTCACGAGAACAAACTAATTAATGGATTCCATTTTTGACAGCTACAAGAAGACGGATGAGAAAGTAACATGCTTCTGGCAGCGTGTTATCAATTGGGAGGCAACAGTGCATTCCCTCTGTGTGGAACAGTGAGCTGGAACCAGCCCTGACAGATGACACGGGCCTCTGACAGTGACGCCTGTAGGAGCTGACAGCTCCACTTGCAGTCAGTCAGTCAAGTCTACACTCGGCAGTGGAATTTTAACGGGCTTGATTTGCAGAATATGCTTCGCCTGCTTCTCAGCTTGTAGTAGAAGTGACTAAAAATTTCAAAGCGTTCACATTAAATTGTGGATTCTAGGAGCTGTTACCCTACCTTCTTCTCCCCACAAAGCTAAGAGCAATAAACAGGAAGTAAAGCATAATTCTGGGGGAAAAACACAAAACTCCAGTATATCTAGGAAAGGAACAATTCTCGCCTTAAAACTGGTTTTCTATATCAAGGTAGTTTACCTATTGGTTAAATCTCTTAAGGACGAGGTACCAACTTTCCCAAGGAAATGATAATTTAATCATAAAAATATGTGAATGCATTTGTGTGTGTGTGTGTGTGTGTGTGTGTGTGTGTGTGTGTATCTCACCCTAAAGGGACTGACTGATTTAATTATGCTTTTTTTTCTTAAAACCTCATTTTATTATTATTTTTTTATTTTTTATTTTTTGAGGGCAGTGTCACTGGCCCTCATATGTGGGATCTGAACTGGGGCTGCTGGCATCCCAAGCCAGCGCTTAACCACCGCGCCACTTGGCCAGCCCTAATTGTGCTTTTAAAACTTACTGAATGTACCAAAAAACTGTTTCAAAATATTAGAAAATATTTTCCTTTAAGGAAATTAGTCTTGCTCATTCACTTCTTGGTTTTAGGTCATGCTTGTTATTTTACCTATTGGCAATCTATTCCCTTTGAACAAGACACCATGAAGCTGATTTTTTGGTGTGGCTTTTGTAAAGTTACTATTTGGTGTTTCAGTTCCTTCACCAATAAAATGTAGCTAATCACTCAATGGTCATCAACATATCTCACAGGCTCAGAGGAAGAAATAAGGGCAGCAGGAATTGCTAGCTAGTGACTGGAAGGCCCAATTGGACTGGCAGGGGTTAGGTGAAGTCTTTGCACTTGAATGCCCTAGGCTGGGTATATCCCCCCCAGTTTACATTGTTGCTGCTCCCTAACTAGCACTGTGTCTTTTTGCACATGTATATAACTTGCCTGGGCTCTGATAGCAATTGAGTTTGTGACCATGGATGGCATCAACAAATAATGTATTCTTATTTCTCCTCATAGAAGCACAGAATAATTCTAACATTGTTGGTTCTCAAAGACTCACCATAAATGGAAGAAATAAATAGAATTTAATGGTGGGGATAGGCAAATACAAATGAAATAAGCATGCAATTACAATGAACCACTAAAGTAAAAGGTTAATATTGGCATACAATGCAAAGTCTGTTCCAAGGGTGAGCCACACTCCCTGAACAGCCCTAACTAGTCCTTCCCTTCTGCTCCTACCATGCCTCTCCCAGTAAACAAACACATAGTAGGCCAAGATAAGTGACTCATTTGTTTCGTGGGTATGTAGCCAATTAAAATAACTGACCCAGTCTTCAAGTGTGTATAAGTATTAATGATTAGAAGAAGTGATAGGGATGGCATATGTCGGAGAGATGAGTTTCTGAAATGTCTTGAGGGAGAAAGTTTCGTGGATTGATAGAGGAAGGGAAAAAGTCATTTTAAGCAGAGAGAATGGTTTATGAAAAGGTTCAGAGATGAGAAAGACTAAGTCTTTCAATGAGCCCCATACAATGAGCCCCATGCACATTGTAATATGGAAAGGTAAGGCTAGATTCCCTGGATTAGCTTCAAATACCAGGTATTGCAGCATGCCAATTTGTAAGGAAACATATTTCACAGACTGCATACAAAAACTATTCAAGATGTAATGACCTTCCATTTGTTTTATGGTAATTGGACATTTATTTCATAAAGTAAGTAGTATTATTATACCGTGGCCCATGATAAAAAAGAAAACTTTTCAGTTTACATTTCACCCGTCGTAACCTTGAATATTAAAATAAACTTACAAGCTCCATTAACTAGAAAATAATTCCCATCCATGCTTTGAATTTGCCTAGGGTGTGGTTCTCAGTGAGCACAACTTCAATTGATATGCTTGAAGAATTCTAATTATGAAACAAGGTAATTTCAAAGATATGGCTTTTAGTGCATTATTGCATTTTTTTAACACATGTTTTTATTCAATCCTTCAATTTCTTGAAGCTCCAATTTTTTTTGAAGTTTAACTTTGTGATTTCTATATCAATTAAATCTTATAGGCCAGGCCAACCTCTTATCCTACAGATAAAAATTATCATAGGCTGATAAGGGATATTTGATTAGTGCTTAGTATGCCTAGAATAATGTATCAATGTCTATTAGTTGGATATCTATGTGCTAAGTGCCTTGGTGGTATTAAAAAAACTCATTGGATGTATTTTTTCCCTGTAATGAGCAGCTGAGGATATGAAATAGATAATTGTTGAAAAATGCATTTCCTCTTTAAATTAATACTTCTTGCCAGGTTTCTCTTTTTCTTGAATCTCTAAGTAATCAGCTTTATTTGCAAAGCCCTCAACCAGTTATATGGTAGAATATCAAATAGTCATGTTATATAAGAGTTTTAAATAAGATGGGATGATTGTAAGAAAATTATATGTGATGTATAAAATTAATTATAAGAGGGCCGACCAAGTGTCGTGGTGGTTAAGAGCTGGCTTGGGATGACAGCAGCCCGGGTTCAGATCCCATATATGAGGGCCAGTTACACTGCCCTCTTAAAAAAAAAAATACAAAAAATATTAAAAAAAAATTAATTATAAGAAAATTTCCCATTATAGATGGAAAAAGAGAGAACCAAAAGTCAAATAAATAACTCCATCAGGCATCAGGGGTGTATCTCAGACAGAACCCCTAAATGCTTGGGGCATCCAGGATTCTTGTCAGATCTCTCACTGCGATGTTTATGGTCCAGAGCCCACTACACTCATGTAGTGAAACTGAAAGCCTGTTTGCAGGAAAGCCACATCTCAACACCAGATGTACTGCAGTGAGAGAATTAAGCCTGTCAGGAAATTCGTGGTGATTTTGGTCACCATAGAACTGTGACTTGATTTCTTTTCCCTCCTCTTATAATCAGAATAACAAATGGTTTTTGTTGGAGTAGCAACCTGAGCATTTATAATTGGCAGGGGCCAAAAGTAATAGTTTGTAGCTTAAATGAACTCCATGTTCAAAACATGAATCTTAAAATTAATTTAAAAATTCTCTGTTTTTTATGGTTTCTGTACATCTAAATCAAGCTATTTGTTTTATGAATTTCCTAGGAAACATTTGCTTAAAATTATGTTGTTTGGCATATTCCTTATTCCTTATAAGTTGGATAGAACTAAAAAGGGGGACAAGTGTATCTGATGATAAGTGACAATTTTATTTAATAAGACTGATTTCATAATATACATAACTAGTATTGGGTGTATTAACTACAAATAGACTTTGATTTTCAAAACCATTTAACCGCATCAGCAATTGTTTACTCCTTTTTACTTTACTTTCCCCCAAATAATTTTGGGCTCAGTTGCTTCTGAATTCACCTTCCTACACCTTGGGGAACTCCACTGAGTGAATCTTGTGGGAAAACCAAGAGACAGTGTATCCACTATCTCCCCATTGGCATGATCCCTTTCTGTTTTCTCAGACTACAGATTTCTTCCCTTCCCCAATTATTTTCTTCATTCATTCAATGGATATTTCTTGACAATGTGTTGGGCTGTGCTCAATGCTGAAGAAATAACAATGAACACTCCAGGCTTGGTCACTGCCCACTTGAGCCTACAGTCTTGGGAAAAGCAACTACACATGCAACTAAAGTGCAATATAGGAGATGTCATCATGGGGAAACATAGGAGGGGAACCCAACCCAAAGGCCTGAGGAGACTTCCTGGAGGAAATGACACAACAAACACCTGAAGGATGAAGGGGAATTGGCCAATAAGATGAAACATGCTCCTGGCAGATGGTCCAGCATATGCCAAGGCCCACAGGGAAAAGCATGTAAAGGGAATTCACTACGGTTGGAATAAAGCACAGCTGTGAGGGAGTGGTGCTAAACAGTGGGTAGGGGCTAATCATATGGAGCCTTATAAACCATGCTCACACTTCATCCTTAGAGCAATAGGGAGCCATTCAGGAACTTCTATTGGAAGCATTTATATATTTTCTGTTCTCCCCTTTGTTTTCACGGGCAAGGAAAGGGAAGAGGGACATAATTCCTTTCCTTGAGAAATATCATCTTGTCCTTTTCATCTCATTATACTTTTGTCCCTCTGTGTGTGTACATGCACTGGTAGAAAAAAAATTTCCATCTGAATAGTGGGGATTCTCTTTCCCCCAAAATAGTCTTCCAAAGGCCTCTCTATCTCCTTGAGTTCTCCAACCCTGTTTTCTAAAGTGTGTCTTCACTGATGCAAGCATAAATATATTTTTATCATTTCCACTTGCCGATCATTATGCTATTATAACTATGGGGACTTAATGGTGGGAAGAAACAGACACACTGCCTGCTCTTGGAATTTACATCTCTGTTACAGTTTCCTAAAAGAAAACCCTAAGTAAGTAAATAATAGATAGTTCCCCAGTGATAAAGGAATAAAAATTTAGAAGCACAGAGCAACTTCTTCTCCAGAAGAGCACTTCAGAGAATGCAGATCTGGATTGAAATGATTATTGGTTCATGTTTAAGCCCTGTTGACATGATGACAAATAAATATTTAGGCAAGTTGTAAACTGATGTGTGAAGGCCACAGCAGTGTCTTAACTTCCCCATATCCTTTCCTGGCTTCACTCAAAAATATTTTGTGAAAATGTTTCAAACTGCTGTAGTATACTGTCACACCAAAGGCAGGTTTCCAGGGGGAAGAAAAAAAGTGGCAGCAGCTTCTCTGCTACCACAGAGATTAATGTTTTTTAGTTATTTATATCCCATAGCATGTGACTCCACGGCATGCCTGAAGGTGCTGGAGAGCAGGAAAGCAGAGTAGGAGAACATGTGAAAGGGGATTAAAAGACATGACTGAAAACAGAGGAGACAGGATGGTGGGAGAAAATAAAATGTCTGCAGTTTTTCATAGGATTCAATGAGGAGACATATTAATGAAATCAACTTCGTTGGTTACATTCACATCCCACAGGTAATAGGAATTTGAGGCTGACATAATGGGAAGTTGACTCTTTCTAAGCCTGCAATAATTAGTCAGTGAATATTTATTGACTACCTTTGTACAAAATGGTACAGAGAGATATAAAAGAACAGAAATCTAGGGCCGATGTGAGTTTTGTTTTCGTTCAACTCCATGACACTTGTTTTGACGTCCTGATTGGGTGGAGTTACTGATCCCTGGGTTGGGGGCACTAATACCTTGGAAATCCTCAGAATCCAATACTTGTCTCTATAATTCTATTGTGCCATTCTGGGACCTCCTCACATTGGTCAAAACTTTAGAGAATTGTAAAGGTCATTTCTGGAATAAGAGTGCAGATACTGTGATATGGACATTCTTTAACCAGAGAACTCTTGGGATTTGGGTTGCATCTACTAGGGGCTCATCTGGCCAATAGAATTACCAGGAAAATTTTTTACTGAACAGAAACTGCATTTGGGGCCATGTTCCCAAATCTAGCTGTCTAATAGAATCTCTGTGAAGGTTTTTAAAAAATATGCATTCATGGCCTAATGTCAGACCTTCCGACGAACTCAGAATTTTGAGAGTATCAGAATCCTAAATTTTCAAAAGCTTTCAGGGTGAGTCTTATGCAACCAGCCTTTGAATGTACTTGGGAAAGACTAAATGGCAACTTGTATAAAGACTGCGTTGTTTGACTCAAATTTCCCTTCTGAATTTGGATTCAGTTCAACAGTGATAATTTGATCTACTAAGAATTATTTGGGAGCCACTAATTAACATTGGTGAAAGTTATTTTTCTTAATGTAGATTAATATTTACAGTCATTAACTTATTGCATGCTTCCAACTATTATCTTATTTAATGATTACAACAGTCCTTGGAGATAAATATTATTATTGTTATCCCATTTTACAAAAGAGGCACCAAGGGTTAGGCAGCTTAATTATCTTGATTAAGTCATGTCAGCATTTGAATCCACGTCATTATAATAACTCAAGAGTCTGAGTTCTGATCTGCTCAGCTTACTGAATATCTCTGTGCATTTAAAAGTTCCTCTTTTTTTTTTTTTTGAGGGCAGTGTCACTGGACCTCATATGTGGGATCTGAACTGGGGCCCTGCTGCTCAGAACTGGAGTCGGAAGCAAACTCCTAACCAACGCGCCCTCAGCTGGCCCTTTTTTCTTCTTCTTAAAGAAGGCCCCTTAACATTTCTTGTAATACTGGTTCGGTGATGAACTCCTTTAGCTTTTTCTTATCTGGGAAGCTTTTTATCTGTCCTTCAATTCTAAATAATAGCTTTGCTGGATGGGATAATTTTGGTTGTAGGTTCTTGGTTTTCATAACTTTGAATACTTTCTGCCAATCCCTTTTGGCCTGCAAAGTTTACATTGAGATCAGCTGACTGTCTCGTGGTCACTCCCTAGTAGGTAACTAACTGCTTTTCTCTTGCTGCTTTTAAAATTTTCTCTTTGTCTTTAACCTTTGGCATTTTGATTATGATGTGTCTTGGCGTGGACCTCTTTGACTTCATTTTGTTTGGAATTTTCTGCACTTCCTTGCTTGTATATCTATTTCCTTCACCAAGTTAGGGAAGTTTTCTGTTGTTATTTCTTCAAATAAGTTTTCAATTTCTTGCTCTTTCTCTTCACCTTTTTTTTTTTAAATTAAAATTTATTGGGGTGACAATGGTCAACAGAACTACATAGGTTTTGAATGTACAATTCTATAATACATCATCTGTATATTGCATTATGTGTTCACCATCCAAAGTCAGTTCTCCTTCCATCACCATATATTTGATCCTCTTTACCCTCTTCTATCATCCCCCCCTCACCCTTTACTCTCTGATAACCACTAACTGTTGTCTGTATCTATGAGTTTTTATTTCTTTATTTGCTTGTCTTGTTCCTTTATTACCTTCAGTTTTATATCCCACATATCAGTGAAGCCACAGGGTTCTCGACTTTTTCTATTTGACTTATTTCACTTAGCATAATAATCTCAAGGTCCATCCATGTTGTCACAAATGGCACTGTTTCATCTTTTCTTATGGCAGAGTAGTATTCCAATATATATACATATATATCACATCTTTTTTATCCAATCATCTATTGAAGGAACTTTGGTTGTTTCCATGTCTTGACCACTAAATAAACCTACGGTGAACATTGGAGCACATATATCTTTACAGATAAATGTTTTCAGATTTTCTGGGTAGATATCCAGGAGAGTGACTGCTAGGTCATATGGTAATTCTATTCTTAATTTTTTCTCTTTGCTTTCTGATTCCCCTATTATGTGAATGTTGGTACCCTTGATGTTGTCCCATAGAGCCCTTAAACTATCCTCATTTGGGGGGATTATTTTTACTCTTTGCTATTTTGTTTGGGTGTTTTCTGCTACCTTGTCTTCCAAGTCTGTGATTCAGTCATCTACTTCATCTAATCTACTAACCAGTGTTTTGAATTCTGCATCTGGTAGATTTCTTGTCCCCATCTTGTTTAGTTCTTTTTCTGGAGCTTTGTTCTGTTCTTTCATTTAGGACAGGTTTCTTTTTCTCTTTAATTTGGCAGCACCCTGTGTTTGTTTCTGTGTATTAGATAGAGCTGCTATGTCTCCTAGTCTCAGTAGAGTGTCCTTCTTTAGTAGGTGTCCTTTGGGGGCAAGTGATGCAATCTCCCTGATCTCCTGAGCAGAGTGCTCCAGGTGTGTCACTTATGTAGGCTGTGTGTGCATTCCTGATGCAGTTGAGTCTTGATTACTATAGCCAAATCAGTGAGAGAGATTGACCCTCATGCTAATAGGTTGTGAGGACTGGCCATGACTATGGTAGAGGAACTGTTGTGCAGGGGCTGACCCTATGGAGCAAGATTTGCTTTATCAGGGCTCTGGTGCCTGCCCAGTCTGCCCTTTGGGTGTGTCATTGTGGAGCTGGCCAGTGGGTGTGCTGATTCTGCATCCTCTTGGGAGGGTGTATGGTGCAGGCCAGGGTCAGCTACTGCCTGTGCCCTCTTCAGAGCCACTCTGTATGAGCTATGAAGTGATCTGCAGATGGTTGCCACTTATGCTGGGCTTGGAGGTACCTGGGAGAGGCTACACTGCAAACTGAGTCCAGCTTCTAGTGCCAGGTTTGGAGCTGCCCAACAAGACGACAGCGCAGTTGAGGCCAGATGCTGCTTGTTTGGGGTTTGTGTACGTTTGAGAGGTTTTAGGAAAGTCCATAGCATGAGCCGAGAGGCCATTTATATGGAAAAGCCAATGTCAATGGTTTGGATGGGCTCATAAGTTGGGTAGGACAGGGTCTTAGGGATCACCAGGGCAGTGCAGATAGTGTTAGCCAGGTTGATGGAGATTCAGCTATGGTAGCCACTGGCAGCTGTATGCTGGGTGTGGGGAGGGCTCAACAAAGAAACAATGGCTTTTGTCAGCATTTCTGTCTGGGAGAATGCCTCTCCCCGCCCCCAGCTTTCACCTTAAAGCCAAACAATTCAGTTTCTCCTTGTATGTCCCTGGATCCCCTCAAGCTGCTGCCCCAGTACTGGAGATCAGAGTGAGTGAGTCTATCAAGGAGTAAGTTCATGTATAAGCCATTTAAAAGGAAGCCATTTAAAAAGAGTCCCTGGGACTCCAGCAGCTCCCCATCTCACTCAGCCACAATCTCCGTTAGCTTCATAGCCAGAAGTCGTAGATATTTCTCTTCCTGGCCCTAGAACCCAGGGTTGGGGAGTCTAGAGTGGGGCTGGGACCCGTTGCTCCTTGGGGGACCTCTGCAGCCAAGATATCCCTCCCAATTTTTAAGTGCCACATTTGTATGTAATAGTAGCCCAATTCGGGTCTCTGTCCCTCCTATCAGTCTCCATGTGGCTTCTTTTGTATATCCTTAGTTATAGAACTTTTCGAGCTAGTCTTCCGGCGATTCTCAATGATCGTTGTTCTGTAGTTAAGTTGTAATTTTGATGTGGTTATGGGAGGAGGCTAGCACAGCATTTACCTACTCAGCCATCTTGACTAGAACTTGACCTATCATCCTAAAAAATATTTTTAAGTTACTCAGGGAACAATGTGTAAGCTCCATTTGAAGATAAGAATACAAATTTAAAACATTGCTGAATTAAATATTTATGAGTGTGTAGATAGTTACTTATTTACATAGGTATATGTGAACATAGTCAAATATAGATGTGTATGCTTTTTTTCCTCAAACATTTTGTAGAATTTCTACTTTGATGTATTTTAAGTGATTTATATTTATATCAATGTGGTGATATTTATGCACTTCAAGGTTGGCAGATTTTGAGGAATCTTCTAAATTTGCTTGTGTGCAATAAAAGCAAATAACCAAATGACCTTGATGTAAATGACATACTTTATTAATTGTGGGAAATAATATATGTCACCACAGAACAAGTTCCCTCAATTATTTGATTATGCTTTTAAAAATTGTCTATTTTCAGTATCTATATAAAATAAGTGTTTTCATGTAAGATGGCATTATTTGCTAAGAATTCTTGTTTGAGCTATAAAAGAGGGTATTAAAGATAAGCATTTACAACAAACCCTTTGGGAACCAATAATATATGTCATGGTCTGGGAAGTTCCTTAACTTGTTTCCACTACTTCAGTTGCAGTGTGACTCTGAACAAATTACTTAGCCTGTTTGTACATCATCTCCTTAATCAATAAACTAGGGTTGATATTAACAGTAGTACCCTCTTTTTAGGGGGAATTGAAGAATGAAGTGAAATAATAAATATAAAGCAGCAGTACTTGTCACATAGTGAATACCCAATACTATTGGCTCTTGTTATTAATTCAATTCAGCAAATATTTACTGAATACCAATCATAATAGTAATAGGTGACCCATTTTGTGGATAATAACTGTGTCACATAGTAAGCTACACATTTTACATCTATTATTTTATTTAATCTTCATAATAATCCTATAGAGTTAATGTACTTTTAACCTATTTTACAGATAAGGAGACTGAGGCTTAGGGAGGTGATGCAGGTAGAAGATGTGCACACCAGTGTACTAACAAGCAGCCTAACCCCAGAGTTGGCCCTACTGACCATGAGGCTACAACTTCATGCCAGGCTCTTGTAAACAACAGTGAACTGAAGAGTCAGGGTCCCTTGCCATGGGAAGTCAGCCACTAATCAAAGCATTATGAAAATATTTATGGTATGGTGCTTTTTTTAAGGAATTCACATTTGAATTGGTTGAAGAGCCAGTGGAGTTATCCTGGTGAGGGAAATTTGGCAGTCACTGAGAAAGCATTCGAGGCTAGGAAAAATGGCATGAGAAAAAGCCCTGAAGTGGGAAGGAAAACAGCTCATTCTAGGGAATGTTATATTAGCTTGAAACAGCAGAACATCAATGCAAGAGAATAGAACACTTTTTACCCAAGTGACAGACAACCAGATGATATTGGGAGGTAGTCCACAGAGGAAGAACTGAATAAAGGGAGAAAAGTGTTCTAAATCATGTTCAACTCGGAAAATATGTAAAATCTAAAGCTAAGAGAGTTATATAATTCCCCTCTCATCTTGGTTACTCCAGACATTCATGGGCAAAAGAAACTCAAAATCTAACAGGAAGCAGACACTTTGTAGGGGGTATTTGCAAATGGAGATTATGCCTGTAGCCCAGAGATTGGTGGATTATGGTTTGTGGGCCAAATCCAACCATCTATGTATTCTTTTACAGGCCACAAACTGAAAATGGTTTGCACATTTGTAATGCTTGAAAATAAATGTGAAGGGGAACAATATTTCATGACACATGAAAATAAACTAAAATTTATATTTCAGTGTCCACAAGTACAATTTTAGTGTAACACAGCCATACCCATTTATTTATGTATTGTCCCTGACTGTTTTCATGCTACACAGGCAGAATTGAATAGTTGTGACAGTGTGGTCCACAAGTCCTAAGGTATTTACTATCTAGTCCTCTACAGGAAAAGTTTGCTGGGTTGTTCTACTCTAGTTTATCATCATTGATGGAAACTACTGTATTTTGCTGTGTATAATATGCAGCCACGTTTTTGGCCCAAACTTTCAGGGAAAACAATTTTTCATTTTAATTTTTTAATTCACATTTTTATTTGTTTATATTTAGGTACTTGTTTTTTTGTCTTATAAAGGAATTTTAGCATTTATATTTTAATATACAAGATCAGACAATTAAGTTTATGAACTTGTTGCAACGATGTCGCTAACCTTTTTTGATATCAGAGGGAGTATTCATTATGAATTTGTACCAACTGGCCAAACAGTTAATCAAGTTTACTATTTGGAAGTTCTGAAAAGGCTGCGTGAAAAAGTTAGATGACCTGAACTTTTTGCCAACAATTCATGGCTCTTGCATCACAACAATGCACCAGCTCACATGGCACTGTCTGTGAAGCAGTTTTTAGCCAGTAAACAAATAACTGTATTGGAACACCCTCCTACTCACCTGATCTGACCCCCAATGACTTCTTTCTTTACCTTAAGATACAAGAAATATAGAAAGGAAGACATTTTGATGAAATTCAGGACATCAAGGTTAATACAATGCCAGCTCTGATGGCCATTCCAGAAAAGGAATTCCAAAATTGCTTTGAAGGGTGGACTAGGCACTGGCATAGGCGCATAACTTCCCAAGGGGAGTACTTCGAAGGTGACTGTAGTGATATTCAGCAATGAGATATGTAGCACTTTTTCTAGGAATAGTTTGTGAACTTAATTGTCAGACCTTGTATTATGGTACAAGATATTTTATGTAGCAAATAATTACAAAACACAAGAACAGATGCCAAATACAAGAATCTTTATGTACCAATAACAATTTATGATATTTACTCATGCATTGTAGTAGCTCAAGAACTCTTTGTCATTGAACTTTCGTCGTAAGTTCAACGATACTGATTATCGTAGTCCAGGGTATTTTTTGCATATGGATATCGTTATTGATTTCTAGAGTTACTTTTGACTCATAAGCATAAATAAAAGATTTAAAAACACTTATATAGATACGGAATTAGTACTACCCATGTATAATGCACTTCCTTATTTTTCCCTCACCAATTTGGGCAAAAAGGTGCGCATTGTACATAGCAAAATACGGTAGTTGCAAAAGGAATTAGCAAACAATAAATATGCCCTAATGTTTATATTATATAAGGCAAAAAGTGTTTGCATTTTAAAACCTGGACTTTGAACCCCTCCAGACTTTGAGAGGGCCAACGCAGTGCAATTGGTGTCTAATCTATTCAAGGAAATGTCCAGCCCAGCATGTTCTATGGTGAATCTGTGACTCAAAGCAGGCGGTGGCTGTCTTGTTCCTTTGTATATCCGGTGCCCAGCACAGGACCTAATTCATAGTGTCATAAGTTTAATAAATGTATGTTGAATGAGTCACTGACATCTTAAACACATGATGCAGAATGAGGATAATGAAATTTAAGGCTCTGGTCTGCATTAGAATAGCAGCACCAACCTACCCCACCCCCCATGACCACACCCCCGCACAGCTGAAAAATCTCACTGACTTCCCAGTGACCAAAGACCATGACTATACCTATAACCAATTGTTGAACAATCCGGTGTTGACAGAGTAGAAACCTAATCTATTTTCCCCAAATCACAGCTTTTAACTACATTCTGCCAAATCCTCCTTTATCATCATTCCATAACACCATCTTCAACAGTCTCAGTTAAAAAGAAAAAGTCCACTCTAATTGAAATCTTTAGTTTCACATTCAATTTAGTATGTATCCATTCTTTCATCCCCAGAAATTGCCTGGCTTTGCTAGAGGGATTTGGCCTTTCTCCCCCTGGGTCTCATTCTCCTCCCATAGGAGGACACAGGGAGGACAGTGGAAAGGAACAATAATCTCTTCTTTACCTGGACACAGCCTTGGTTCTCTTATGGCTGTCTAATTCCTAGCCGAGATGAACTGGCCCTAAGGTTCTCTGGGTGGCAGGTGCCCACATGCTGTCTCTGAGACGAAGGTGTCCCAGGTCTCCTACATGGGGGTTCTAGCTCCTCAGGGAGGCCGTGCAGGGAGTCCATACCTCCCTACTGCACAGTGCTCTGACCTGGGAGATCCACTCCGTGCAGCCTCTTCCAACACCTCGACCTCCTGCTTTTGGTGTCCTTTCACTCTGGATCAGCTCAGCTACCTTCTGTTGCATCTATTTGATCCATGGGAAACTCAGCCATCATTACCACACCAACCGGTGGCAGTCAAGCCACTCATCTTTAGTCCTTTCTCTTCATTCTGCCATCCCTCCCTCTCCTTCTACTGAAAAAGACACCCTGCATATGCTGCATAGTACATGTTCAACTGGAGAATGAGAGGCCAGTCTCTTCTTATAGACAACCTGAACCTCCACAAGTAATTCTCTTAAAGCCCTCCTCCTAAATTGCAGAGGAGTAGAGGGCTGGTAGGAAGGATGAAAGGAAACACACAGACACACACACACACGCACACGCACACGCACACGCACACAGGCAGCACTCCCCACTGAGCTGATGACCTCTGAGCAGAGATCTCTTTGACACCGCCTTCACTGTAATAGTAGAACCAATGTGGCCAACTCTTAGTAAGCTCTGAAGATGTGTTTGTTTCTCATTGTTTTCTGCTCTCTTCATAATGTGGGATAATTGATTCCATCTTGGGTCCTCAATGTCAATTCCAGGGGAATTAAAACAATTTCTTTTTTTTTTTTTTTTAAAGATTTTATTGGGGAATTGGTGGAGGGGAACAGCGTTGGGGAATCGGGGAAGGGGAACAGACAAGTTGCTGTCTTTTTGTTCTTCAGTTTAGTTGCGGAGGATGTTGCTTCACTGTTGGTATCGTCATTGCGCTCTTCCCGGATGAGGCAGATCGGTCGCTGGCCTCTGGATGTCGCTCATCGCGGCTATTGGCAGCTCACTCTTGGCTGCCAGCCGCTCACGCTGGCTGCGGGCCACTCACTGTAGCCTATGGCAGCCCACTGCAGCAGGGGCTGCAGCCCACACCATCACCGGGGCTCGCACAGCCCAGCTCCAGGTGGAGCTGTTGTTAGCTGTAGAGGGCAGTGTCACTGGCCCTCATGTGGGATCCGAACCGGGGCCGCTGGCATCCCAAAACCAGCGCTTAACCAATGCGCCACTCAGCCGGCCCCAAAACAATTTCTAATCAATATCTTGCTATATCCTACACATTTCTTGCAGTTTTCTGTTCACAGATTTATGCTACCACCTGATATTAAATGTGTGTCGGGGCGGGGGGACATTTCCTCCACCTGAGCTTCTGGGAAAAGGCCTCTCTTGTGGTTCTATAAATCATGCATCACATACTTTCATATATACTTTCTGTTCATATTTTTATGTGCTTGCTAGTGCCAGGTGACTCTTTGGGGTGATGAACAAATTAGGCAAATTGGCTGCCTCCATGGATCTCACACTCTGGTTAAGGAGCAAACATGCTATATGTAGGTAGATTATTCTACACAAGAACCTGAAAGGTGTTGGGTCTCACTGAATGCCTTGAGCTACTCCAGATTCTGGTTATTTTACAATCTCTCTCTCTCTTTCTCTCTCTTTCTCTCTCTCTCTCTCCTTCTCTCTCTCTCTCTCTCTCTCTCTCTCTCTCTCTCTCTCTCTCTCTCTCTCTCTCACACACACACACACACACACACACACAATGATTAATTCTTAGTCTGTCCATTCTATATTCCTTTGGCCACCTATGAGACCCTTTTTTTCAAACTGTTCTCCTGACTTACTCTACTGAGTTTAATTTTGATCTCTTATACCCTGAGAGTAGAACCACTGGGCCTCTCCTGGGTGATCCATACCTCTTCCCCATCTTTTAGAATGGATATCTGCTGCTGTTCCAATAGCCCTTAACTGTGCCTTCATTACAACATTTCCCACACTTGAGGGCGGGCACTAGGCTATCCCTCTTTGTAACTCTTTCCCCCTCACAGACACACACACCACCTCCACCTCTATCACCACCATCACCACTCTCCAGGCCATAGCTGCCAACACCACTATCTTTGTGCCTTATACAAAGTAGGAATTCAACAGAAATTGTTTGAGTCAAATTGTTTATCCATTAGCAATTGACCTTTCACAATGTCAGTGCAGTCTTTTAATAACTCTGCCTGGTCAGGGAGCGTAAGAGCTCCCCCACTTCCAAGCTGGCAATAGGGACAATTCATCACAGATAATTCTATAGGAAGTGACTGACCCTCACTGCCCAGCTGTCCATTAGCTGTAGCTATTGTAAGAATAACCAGAGGCCTTCAGATTCCATGTCCTCTCATGATCCATGAACTCCCAGAAAGATAAATACATAAAGGAGAGGTCTGTTTCGAAAAGCTTTGCAGTGTTATCCAGCCTATAAAACCTTATTTATTGTATTCTTAATACGTCAATTTAGGACTCATGTTTGGTCAACTCTGCTGAAAAATGTTTGAACTGCAATCTGAGCTTCCTTTGTTGGTTTGAATTTTCCATAAAAGAATTTCTCCTATAATGAAAATAACCAAAAGGGCTTTCATTCATGAAAATATTTGAGGCATCCAAAAGCCTAGTACATGTAGGAGTACTTTTGTACTCGTCTTTTTGAAGAAAATTTCTTTTAACTCTTTTTTAACTGTATCAAAAATGTTATGACAGATCTCTTAGCAATTGCCTTCACAAACGACCATAAAATAGACACTAATTTTTTAAAAAGATATTTTCATTGGGAGTGAACAAAAGTGGAGGGTAGATCAAGGTTAGTCTCAGTCAAAGAAAACAACGATCAAAAAGCCTCCCGGGGTAATGAGCTGAAAAAAAAGGATTTTCCAAGGCCAATTTGGGGCAAGTTTTCTAGGGCAATTGCTGATTAAACAAAAGAATAAATAGGGAGCTTTACATATCATTTGTTCTCCATATGACTTTGGAAAATTGTGAACCATATTTTCCCTAATTTTATCCCTTGCTGCTTTAAAACTCAGCTAAAGACTTGGTCATCTATTTAAACATTAGAAGAACAAACTCGTAGAACCATTTTTTTGCCACTTATAATTTCTAGGTATTTCAGGAAACCTCAAAAGAAAGAAAGTAAAATTTATCATAACAGAGGAGAAGGTAAAGGACCATTACATTGAAGATAGGGATAGATAGGGTTATGGTCATTAATTTTAAATGGCTTAGAATAGAATTGATTTTATTTGCTTCTATTTGAAACAAGAAAATAGTAGCTGATTCCCACATTAATCCATTCAAACATCTAACAAATATTTAATCTTCCTCTACTGTGTGCCATAATGAAGAGTAAGAGTAGATACTTAAGGCTCATAGAAAAAAAACACTCAGGTAATAGAATTCAATTTAATTATTTTGAAGGTCCTATTATATTACCAACATATCATTTACCTTGAAGCATTCCATAATCCTCTTTATTAAGGATTCCTAGAAGTTTTTTTTTAAAGGCTAGTTCAGACTTACTTTCCAGCTTCCATAAAAACCTGTAACAATTCCATGTTTCTGGGGTTTTCTAAGAATCATGCAAAAGAGAAGCAGTGAAGTTGTGCAAATGATGTTGGAAACTGCAGGATTGGTGATTACATTGAATCTATTCTACATGTGGTAAAGTGTATGTCATGAAACAAATATTTAACATATTGAAAAATTAAGATTTTAGTAATAAAATTGGTAATAGTAATAATGTATGTTAAGAGGGATATCTTTCTTTTCTATTCCTAAGGAATAAATCTAAAATAAATATAATTCATTAGTTTAGTAATTAAGAATGCAAATTAAAATAGAAATGAGATAACCATTTTGTCTTCAAATCAACAAATATCATTTTTCACTGATAGTGCCTATTATTGGTGGGAATTTTTAAAAAATAAGCAACTTCAAATAACCATCTATAAGAGTGTAAATTGATACAGTGTTTCTGGAGATTATTTCAATACATATATCAAAAACTTAAGAAATGTTCATTTATTTTGATCTACCAGTTCTACTTAGAGCTATGAGAGCTACCTAAAAAGATAAATTCAAAAATATTCATTATAGCATTATGTATAGTAACCCCAAATTAAAAATCATCAAAATATCCAATAATAGGGGATTGTTAAAAATTTCACTTACATCCATGTTTTGTTATATTTTAAAGCCATTAAAAATCACATTGTAGAATAGTTAATGCATAGAGGAATCTTCATCATATACAATTAAGAAAAAACACACAAATGATATAGCAATGTATAATACACATGTATTGTTCTGTTCAGGCTACCATAGCAGAATACCATAAACTGGGGAGCTTAAAAACAGCAATTTATTTCCCACAGTTCTGGAGGCTGGGAAGTTCAAGATCAAGGCATCAGCCAGTTCAGTTCCTGGTGAGAACTGGCTTGCAGAGGCCGTTGCCTTATGGCTGTGTCATTACATGGTAGGGAGAGAGAGAGAGAGAGAAACTGGGAGAGTGCCTTTTTATAGAGATATTAATCCTATGGGATCAGAGCCCCACACCTTAAAACATCATTTAACCTTAATTACCTCCTAAAGGCCCTATTTCCAAATACAGTCACATTGGGAATTAAGACTTCAACATATGAATTGGTTGGAGGGAAACAAACATCTAGTCCATAGCAACATGTATATTTCCATATGTACAACATGTATTATATATACATGGAAAGAAGCTTGAAGGATACATGTGATATACATCAAAATATTAACAATACTTATGTTTAGGTAGCATGATTGAGGGTAATTTATATTTTTTTCTTTCTTTGTGAGTTCCTGTCATTTCAAAATATTCAATTAAGAATGTATTACTTTGTAATCAGAAAAACACTGTAAAGAGCATACGCATTTCTGATCCCATTGCCATAACACCAGTCCCCAAGAAGTCAACCATGCACAGAACAGGCCATCCATTGCGAGGCCAGTGCTGGAATCGCTTTGGGCAATGTATGCACAGCACAGCAGGGAACAGAGAGACATACTGAACTTCCAAAGGACCCCTTAAGAGACAGTACAAAAGATAGAGCTTTCATGGGATTTCAAGAAACAGCTTCTTCTCCAGGAGAGCCTTATTATAAATGGAATGTCCGGAGAATTTGAAAGCCAAATAAGAATAACGAACGCTTGAGTGGTACTTTTAACTTTTCTAAAGCACTCTCACATTTATTAATTCATTTGATCCTCATAACAACTATGCAGGCAGGGCAGCTATTAGTATTCCCATTTTAACAATGAAGACATAAAGATAGAGAGCGATTAAGAGACAAACGCACATCACACAATTAGCAGAGCAGAGCTGCGCTTGGGACCCAGGTCTCTGGCTCTGGGTTCAGAGCTCCCCTCCTGCCCCTGCACTCTCACTCACAGGACTTTTTCCACAGCAGAGCCTCATAGAAACTCTAGGATCTTTCCAGTGCTTATTAAAAGTAAAAGCCCCTTAGCTTTCTTGTGAAAAGAATGAAGCCAAGGAGGGCTATATGAAAGAATAAAATTCAAAAGGCAAAATAGAGCCTCCTTTCACACAGACTGAAGGCTTTACAGCTAGAGTGTATTACATGCTTGTTTCTGGACTCAAGAAGTTGTCACCTTTTCCATTGATTATATATTGTTGTTCATTTGCCCTGAGACCTAGACAAGTCATAGTTTTTTAGAAGTTAAGTGTAACAAATACTACCGTGGTAAAGCACTTAGAGACAGTGCTTATTTAATCTTGAGTTGAATGACTAGATGTGTAATAGACTCATAAAACTACATGGTCCTAGCCTCCATCTTAATTAAAAAAGGATTATCTAAGGACATTATTTTGTATAATTGATGACTTCAGAGTTTTCACCAAATGCAGGGTAAGAATATGATTTAAATATTTTTGTTTTAAACACTCAAATATGGCAGTTTGGAAGATAGTTGACAACTCTATTTTTAATGAACTGATTTAACTATAGATATTATAACTGCAAATAAAACACATTTACAAAAAGCTGTTGTCTTTAGCATTGTAAATCTGGCAAGGTTTTTAGCAGTGGAGCCTTAGTTAATAAAAAGATGCATCTTTTTAAACTACGGGTGTTAATTGGGCTTTTCTTATCATCAAGAACAGTAAAAGCAGATGTTGATTTGAAACAACCACCTATCGTGTATAGTGGTCCAAAGAAATGGCATTTTCTTTGATGCCCCTATTTATTCTGATTTACTATTGACCAGATTTACCTGCTGGTCACATTGTATTCTGACTTAGAAATGCCAACCAACAATACACAATTCGGGAGATAGCTATTACTAGAGCGGAAGTCCAACAAGAATGTCACAGACATGTTTTGTCAGTGGACTATAGCAGTGTAAAGGTGAGGTAAACTAATGGTTTCACCTTGACGTGCTAAATTAAGTACTGTGGATAAATCAGAAAACAATGGTGAATAGAATGAGCCAAGTGAATAACTTGCTATTTCCTTACATAAATAATTTTTTGTGATCATTAAAGCTTAGCAAATAAGTTCAGGGGAGGGGTGGGAGAGGCAATTATTCCACATAACAGGAGGAAGCATCTATAATTATTTCATGATAACTAGAGTCAAACAGAAGACGATATCAGAAGGATTGTGGTTGTATGTTTATCTCGTAAGCTAGGAAAAATAGAATTTGTCACTCTAACTCATACAGCTTGGATTGAAATCCATCATTTTCAAAATGAAAAAGAAATATAAACTTGGTCATCTAATAGAGTTCAAGCACAAAAAGGATGAATGCAAATACTGGAGGCTGTTGGTTTTGAGGCAAGTTGTTGAGGAATGAACAAGAATAGGAAAGCTTGGGCCGACCGAGTGGCTCATTGGTTAAGAGCTGGCTTGGGACGCCAGCGGCCCCAGTTCGGATCCCACATATGAGGGCCAGTGACACTGCCCTCTACAGTTAAGATGGTGAACAACAGCTCCACCTGGAGCTGGGCTGCATGAGCCCCAGCAACAATGTAGGCTGCAGCCCCTGCTGCAATGAGCTGCCACAGGCTACAGTGAGTGGCTGGCAGCCAGTGTGAGCGGCCGGCAGCTGGTGTGAGCTTGCTGTCCTCTTCCTGTCTCTCAATCTCTCTCTCTCTCTTTTTTTTTTTTTTTTTAAGATTTTATTGGGGAATTGGGGGAGGGGAACAGCGTTGGGGAACTGGGAAAGGGGAACAGACAAGTTGCTGTCCTTTTGTTCTTCAGTTAGTCTGAAGGATGTCGCTTCACTGGCCCATGTTGGTATCATCATTGCACTCTTCTCAGGTGAGGCAGATCGGTCGCCGGCATCTGGGCGGCCACTCACAGCAGCTAGTCTCCAGTAGACTAGCAGTCAGCATGGCACAGGATTTTGCAAGTCTGGGGGCCTACGTCTGAGTCATTATCAATCCTACTTTTACATTACTGTTTATTCTTTGCATATGTGTTTTTTCCATTGCATATGTGTTCTAACAGCAGAACTTCTCCAAATTTCTCTCAAATTTATATTGTTCCCATTTATCTTGCTTTATAAAACCCTTTGGTTGCAACTTTTCTTGCATACCGTGACTTTAACTCTGGCTTATACTATTTTTATAATGAAACCTAACTAAAAAAATGTGTCACCAAAGCTAGTACAGGGCACAGGAGCTTAAAATTTTCTTGCTTTCCTTACAGAGGAGCAAGCCGATGGTGTCACCAAGTTCTGCAACATAATGCATTTTCCCATTAAAATTAGGCAAGGCAGGGTCAAATGTCAAACCTGTTAGCCTTAAGGTTTATTGCTTAGTGCCATGTATAAGTGTTGTGACATGCTACTAAACCCAAAGAGGGGTGTCAGACCAGGACTGCACAGTGAAGGGAGTCTTCCTGGAGGAGTTGTTATCTATATTGAGAGCTGAAGGATGAGTAGGAGTTTGCCAGGTGAAAGATGGGGAAGAAACACATTTGAGGTAGAGAGCTCAGAAAAGGCTATTTTAGAGGTTAGAGAAAGTTATATATTCAAGGAGTTTGTATTAGTTTGCTAGGACTACCATAACAGAATACCACAGACTGGGTGGCATAAACAACAGAAATTAATTTTCTCATATTTCTGCAGGCTGCAAGTCCAAGATCAAGGTGCTGGGAGGGTTGGATTCCCCTGAGGCCTCTCTCCTTGGCTTACAGATGGCTGCCCTCTAGCCGCCTCTTCAAGTGGTCTTTTCTCTGCACATGCGCATCCCTGGAATCTTTTTGTGTCTAAATTTTCTATTTCTATAAGGACAGATTGGATGAGGGTCACCCGAACAGGCTCAGTTTAACCTAATCACCTCTTTAAAAGGCTCTATCTCCAAACACAGTTACATTCTGAGGTACTTGAGGGCTAGAGCTTCAACATATAAATTCAAGGGGGCGGGGGAGAGCACAATGCAGCCCATAACAGAGCTCAAAGCAAAATTTAATATCATCAGAGAATTGATTAAACAGAAAATACTTGTGTAAATTCTAAAACCAAGCCATAAGGTCAAAAACATCATATTTTGGGACAATTCAAGAGATTATATTAGTTGTTTCAAAAGGAACTATAGGGCTTTCTCTTTTTCCTTCTAAATGGAATTGAAAACAATGCTTTGTCTACATGAGTTGAAGATCTGGACCTAAAAACTCAGCAATTGGACAGTAGCAGTCCCTGGAATATTTTTTTAAAACAAACAAACACACACACAAGCAAACAAGAAAAATCTCTGCATTTTAAAAAGAACACATTCCCCTTAGTCCATTAGCATAATACCAGGCAATTCTCCTCAGGGTCACTGAGGAAGGACCCACAACACCACCAAAGATGATTCTTGTCCTACCATCTAGAGTGATATCATCATTAAAAGACCTGATAACCAAGAGCGGCACTGTGTGGAATCATTTTTATTAACATGAAAGAAAGTTCATTCATGTATAGGGCATGTGCCTGTGTAGACTGTAATGAAAACGATCAAGATTTAGGGGCATATCACTCTGGTCTGAATCTAAGAAGACCTCTGCTTGCACTGTCAAGCGACCTGGGTTCAAGTACAAGTTCTGCTGCTTACTGTGACTCTGATGTCACCCCAGGCACTAACATTCTATGATTCTATATCCCTCATATATCAAATCATGTCCTAAGGGGATCACAGCTAAAGAGTTAAGGCTGCACTTCTCTTTGTCCACACCACCAATCATAAATGATGAGCTGATGTCAGAAAGCTGTCCTCACATGCCCCCAGCCCTGAGATCGTGAGGATGGCACTATTAATGGTAGGACGACAGCTTTTCTTTTCTGGGCCTCTGGGCAGTAGGCAGTGAAACCGCTCAAAACTTGGAAAGCTCCAGCCTCATGATTTATGGCTATAGCTAGTTCTTTATTCCCTCACTTTTATATGCACCACATTCCATTAGAAAACTTGGGGGAAAATCTGCCAATCCCAGGCTATTTTGGGGTTTCTTCATCATCTTTTGACCTTTGATTTGACAAGCCAAATAACAAAATGAAATATGGGTTCTGTAGTCTTGACCATGATTACCAATCAGGGCAGGCAGCATGAGGAAGGGGGAACAAAAAAAGCCACACGGTTTGGAGTAAAAGGTTCTGAGCTAGTGGCAAAGGAGAAATTTGAGAATTTGGAGACAAAGTCCCAAGAAAGTAAATTATTTCAAGTATGATAAATTATGTTTCTAATTTGCATCTGTCCTTGTGAGGTAGAAATGGAAGCTGAAGGAATTGTATGCCATTTTTTTTTTTTTTTTTAGCTTGCTGCCTTTTTTTTCTTTTTTTTTCTTTTTTTTGAGGGCAGTGTCACTGGCCCTCATATGTGGGACCCGAACCGAGGCCTCTGGCCTCCCAAGTCAGCGCTTAACCACCGCGCCACTCGGCCAGCCCTGGAATTGTATGCCATTTTAAGTGGCCACCTATATTAGGTAATTTTGAAAGATTCTTCTCTGAGAGTGTGGCTATAGGATCTATAAAATCTGCTCGGTATTATTAAGGTCCTTAAGCTATTCTGCAAAGTTAACATTTAAAAATTTTGCTTATCAATGATCATGACTTTCCTGTATTATGTTGTAATTTTGTATGAACATCAGGGTATTTCAGTATTGTTGATGGTTTTCCATTCTTGCTATATATAACGTGGCTAAATTTGAAAGTGAAAGCAAAGTAATGAGGAAATTTGCAAAGCACAGAAATACATTCCATTCGTTCCCTTCATGAGTTTTCCCTTGCAGGTAAGGAAGAAGGTGCAATGTGCAAGTTAATCTATTTAAATGAAACCATAGCTTTTTAAGCTTTGAGGGAAAATATTTTTCAGACATTCACATGCATAAACAATTGCACTATGAAAGCTAAACTTAGTCATACAATCTACCTAGATCTTTAGAACATGCGCATATATTAAGCCAGCTCAAAATTAATAAAACTCTCTAAATTATGCATGGCGCAGAGGGTGAAAAAAGTTGATAACAGGAACTGCTGCCTGCCTAGTGCTATGAATTTGGTAATGCATTGAGAGCAACCCTATGGCTATGCACTTGAGAAGATCATAATACGGTATAATTGTTGCTTGCTCATTTGTTTGAACTCCAAAACTATATCAAATAATACTTAATTATACACATAGAATACTATTACAGAGAAGAGCGCGCACTTGAATAGCTCTGTATAAGAGAGGACTTTTGATATTATTTGGCTCCAGTAGGTGCAAAAAAATACAAAGTAGCAGCTGCTAATTAATCTGGAGTTCCTAGGTTTGCAACCTCAAGAAAATCTAAAGAATATTTCCTGGAGTTTGAATATGTAAAGTTTTAACAGCTCCATCTGGTACATGCCCTCTGATTACTCCGAATGTTGGCTGGCAGTTTGAGGGACGAATTTGATAGCTGGCCAAGTTTAAAGGTCTATTGGAGGTAAAACAATGCCTACCCTTTAACAAGAGGGCCATTGTTCCTTAACAATGCAGCTCTCTGGCTTATTTGAATGTCAACAATTCAGAAAAGTTGATGTTTGGAGCCATCAAATAAAATGTTTTTGTGAAACAGTTTATTATTTCAGTGGTAATTATTTGAATCATTCATGGTAAAGGATGTTTGCTAATGAGAGCTTGGCTGCTGTAAATTCCAGAGAGACTGAATGCTCTTTGTGCTGACAAAAAGACGCAAATCGCTGGAGAACGACTGACTGGACAAATCATTCATCTATGCAAATGCCAGCCGAAATGGTCAGATGCATTTATTACCCTCCTCATTATAGTAAACAAGGCAGGAATCATGACTGGCAGTTATCAACTTGCCCTGAAGTATGATTTGTTCTCCTACCACTATTTAAATGAGAGGAAAAAAGGCATGCCACCAGGGACTTTGTTGGTTTATAAAAGAGTAAATGTCACATAGCCCGGTGCTTAAAGACTTTTGATTGACAAATGTTTTATTTGACATATCAAACAATGATGGTTTTCATATCAAATAGTCCATATTTGTTAGCAAAAACCTTAACCCCTTGAAGTTTGGCCAATGCTTTTAGCTCACTTCTGCCAAGGCTTGGAAACTAGAACACAGATGGCAAGCTACATTAAAGGCAATACCAAATATCTCTACACACAATGTGCAAAGACCTAAAAATACTCTGCATTGGGTGACAGAAATGACACAGTGTTTTATCACAACACATATAGTGTAAAATGTTCTTCTGAACTGATAATGCAAATTAAAGGGATGTTGACCTACTTGCACTTACTAAGTATTCTTCTGCTGTTTAGTGCAAGATAAGCTAAACATTAAAGAATTTATACAGCATATGTCACAGTGAAATCTAAATTGTCTGGTGTAACTCTTCTTAAATGTCACAACAGTGTCACAACACACTGAGGGTTTCAGGGCTTACAGTTAAAGCCACAGTACCCTCATATAACCCCTCATTTTCATGTGCTGAAAACTTTCCCCTTCTTATCTCATCACTTGAGTTTTGAAGGCTTCATTTCTGCCCCCCATTGGTATTTACAAGTATGCCTGAAAATGCAGAAGCATGCCATGCAGATGTGTAGGCTTACGGAACTTGCAATCAAGGTTGTGACTTGATAAATGTCATATGACAACCTGCCTTGGAGATACTTAGGGTGATGTCTTCCCACATATGCTTTCCTTTCTTTTTTGCTGTATTTTAGGCTTGTCACCACTGCTGGATTTCAGTGTCTCTTCTTTCTTGAACCAAGATCGAGCTGTTTGTTTTGAAAAGCCAGAAAGTAACTACAATCACTAGAAGAGGTTCTAAACAAACCCAGAGCTATGGCATGTTTGCGTAGCATAGAATACAGTATGAAATGTTCATTGACTCAACTAGGGTTAGTCAGTCCATTATGTTTCACTCAGTTAAGCTGACATATTTTTAGGCACGCATGGTATTACCCTAAACATCAACATAGTCATTTTCATTGGTATAATTTGAGTATTTTATCAAAGAAATATGAGTATTCCTCTTTTAAATGTATGATTGTAAAAGTGGTGGTTCTCAATTAAAATCATATCATCTTGGATCCAAACTGTCTCCACAGAAATATTTCCACTTTTATAAGTTGCAATCATAAAATAGAGTATGGTTATCAGAGGAGAATGCTAATTTTCAATGCTTCTGTTTCCTTCTATGTAGAGGCCATCCATTAGGAAACTCTTGGATTGTATCTTCCATATCACTCAGTGTCTTCTCTGGCTGGTCCACTTGAGAAAAACCTGAGCCCCTTTCCCTGCCTGCCACTTTGGGTGCATCTGCCTGGACGTCTTTTGTTTGACTCCTTTATCTCTCAGACAGTTCAGAGCTTGGGTGAGCACAAGGAATGTATTAATATTAATGTACAATGAAATTTGCTTCATTGATAAGATTTTGGGAATACATTTTGGCACAAGTGCATTAAAAAAGCCTAGACTGAGATTGCTCTGGTAAGTTCAGAGATGTTAGGGTTGAGCAAAGGAAAAACAGGACCATGAGAGACAATAACACACAACAGGCTTTATTGGGAAGTGCTTGGACTGGGTGGCATGACAGGGGAAGCCCATCCTAGCAGGAGACAGCAACGTAAGACCATCACCCAAGAGGCGAATTAAGGCAAGGGAACTCCCAGGGCAGAAGCAGAAATCTGAGCGAGGGTTTGTGTCTGGGTGATTTTGCTCAGCAGAAAGATGGGGAATTTCTAGGTCAGAGAACTCTGAAGGGGAACAGTGGTTTGGTGTCATAGCTACAGGCTTTGTCTTATCTATGATTGGCAGATATTCGGGGCAGTTTATGAGGTCTGTAAAGTGGGTAGACTCCAAGTAGCTAAAAATATGTTTATTCAGACCTTATTTAAAGCAATTAGATGTGTGAGAATTTGAGTTTGGCACAGACAGGATTAAGACTAATGGTATTACCTGCTGTGAAGAAGTAAATAACACTGGGGCATTTTAGGTTAACACAGCAGCTGTCTCTGGCTCATTTATATAACTCTAGCTCAGTCAAATTTTGTTTCTTTTAGAGGCAAAAAAAGTATCTTTTTAGTACAAATGCTCTAGGCATTGTTCTCTCTCTCTCTCTCTCTCTCTCTCTCTCTCTCTCTCTCTGTCTCTGAGCTTTGTTCTCTTAATGCATAAAATTATCTCTGGGAGTGGGAACTTTTGGCTTAACTAGTATGGCATACAAAATCCCCAAATGTTGGCACTTTTCTGATCAAATCAAGACTTGTAATTTTGACATCATACTAAATATGCCCATTTCTTTGTTTGGGGTTTTTGTTTGTTTGTTTGTTTGTTTTTTTGAGGGCAGTGTCACTGGCCCTCATATGCGGGACCCGAACCAGGGCCGCTGGCTTTCCAAGCCAGCGCTTAACCACCGCACCACTCGGCCAACCCAATATGCCCATTTCTTGATGGAAAGCTTCCTGAGGGCGAGGACGCCTTAGGGACATCTAAACAGGTCTTCTCTTCAGAGCAATGACTTTTGCCTTGGCTTTAGCTAGTGACTTTGCAGGGTTTTTTGACACTGAGATTACATGTGTGAATTGTCTAATCAAACCTGGGCTATACCCGCCATATTTCTTATGCCATGTGTAGTCAAACCCTGCTTTTTGGTTTGTGACCATAGTTGCTTCTTGCAAGAAATAACTATCCTTGTCACAGGAAATTTGCTGAAGGAATTGATCCATCTTGCATGGCAATTGCAATCTACTGTTACTGATGATAAGTATTATACGTGTTGCTCTTCTGGTTTGCTCATTAAATATATCCCTCATTTCCTAGTTACAAGCTTGTCTTCATTCGGTTGACTCTGCCAATTGAAATTCTGCCCCCTGAAATGTTAGCGTGGTTACCTCTAGATGATAGGATTATGGGGAGGGAAATTATTTGCTTATTTAGCCTTGTTTATGTTGTTCTTATGCTTTGCCATATTTATTTTATAATTTGGAAAGACTATGATGTTCCAATTAGGAAAATATTCAGATTCAAATGACACCAGTTGCTCTCTGGTTCATCTTGCTTTACTGCCTGTAAGATAAGAGTACCAAGAGCATATTCTGTTCTATTGAAGTGACTCTAGAGGCTGCTGCGTGGTTTCTGGATGAGGACTGGCTACCTGAAAAATCAGGCCATGGTTAGAAGCTTGGAATTTTCTACCCTACCTCCTATTCTCCAGAGAGGGAAGGGGCTGAAAATGGAGTTAATAATTGATTGTGCCTGCATGAGGAAACCTCCATAAAAATCCCAAGAGGAGGGGTTTTGGAGAGCTTCCAGGCTGGTGAATGTTGTCACATTGGGAGGCTGACATACTCCAGCCCCACAGGGACAGAAGCTTCTGTTCTCAAGACCCTCCCAGACCTCTCCCTTAGTATCTCTTCATCAGGCTATTCATCTGTAGCCTTTATCATATCTTGTAATAAACTGGTAAATGTTAAGTGTTTCCCTGAGTTCTGTGAGCTGCTCTAGAAAATTAATTCAATGACCCAAGGCAGGGGTCATTGGAACCTTGGATCTATAGCGGATTGGTCAGAAGCACAGGTGATAACCTGGGCTCACAGCTGGCATCTGAAGTTGTGTGTGTGTGTGTGTGTGTGTGTGTGTGTGTGTGTGTGTGTAAGGAGTGGGGAAGAGACAGTCTTATGGAGCTGAACCTTGAACCTGTGAGATCTGACACTATCTCCAGGTAGAGAGTATTAGAATTGAGTTAAATTGAGGGACATCTAGATGTGTGAGAGAATTACTTGTTGTGGAGAAAAATCTCCACACATTTGGTGATCAGAAGTGTCAGAAGTAAACTGTTCTGTATGAGTGGTAAATGAGACTCCAGGGAAGAAACTCATGGTAGGGAAGAATGGGTTTTTCCCTACATAAGAAGATGGAATACTGGTTTGTTTGATTTTTTCTTATACTGCTAGACTGCTTTAGCTCTGTTGACCTTATCCTCAGACATATATTCTTCCTGGGGTTGCAAGATGGCTGTCAACTGCCCTTGGGGTAGTCTTCTTGGCTCATGCCCACCAATAAAGTAGGAGGATATTCGTTCCAATATTCTCATTAAAAATCCTGACATTTATTCTGATTAGACCAGTTTAGGTCATGAGCCCATCTTGAACCCATGACTGCAGTCATGAAATTTGTTTTATTTATTGGCTTAGGCCTTAGACTTAGCCCCTAAGGCTGGGAGAGGTGTCTCATCTGACTCCTGATAATAAGAACTGAGAGAGGAGGTACATTGCTAATCAAAAATTATCCAAGCAGGCAAACAACAAATGTCCACTCTGTCTTTCTGGCCACTTACACATGAATTGACCAAGAGAATAGTTACTGAAGTGACAATGTTGGTGTTAGTCTTATGATTCTCTCAGCATATGCCTGAATGACCTTTTCTGTGTTGGCTACTAAGATTTTTCTCATGGGAAGTTTTCAAAATGATTTCATTTTCTAGAAATTTCATATTGTTTAGTATATAGATTTTGAGTCCAAGTTATAGTATTTTTTATTTCCTGTAATCTTTGAAGAACATGTACAAAGATATGGTCAGCCTAACTTTTTTTAGAGGGCTAATTAACAATGGTAACACTAGTAGTTAACAATGGTAATAAACTCTTTAGAATACAACAATTACTTTTCTACCCTACATATATCGTCTAATGAATCATGATAGAAATTTTAGGTCACATTTGGAATATTTAACTAAAAGTTTCTACAAGAGAAGGAAACACTAAAATTATTAATGTATCAAATTTAATGAAGTTAATGCTTAGAAAAATTGATACATCTACCCTAGATGATTCTGAAACTACATTTTTTTAAAAATAGCAATTTATTAAAACATATACAGAGGACTGTAAGTCATAAAGATCTGCTAAATCAACTATTGATAGATCTACAGTGAGAGACTAAATATATAAACAGACAACGGCCAGGTAATATAAAAAATAGAACGTTGATCTACAATCTGCAGCAAACATCCCAGGAAACCAACCCATTATCTATAGTCACCAACCAGGAAGGCAACCTGCTGTAAGTCAGACCACTATCTCTTGCAACTAACCCAAGGAGCCAAACAATAAACAAACAATAACCTCTGTGACAAAACGGCCAGGACTTCATTAATAACTGACAGCTTTCCTAATGTTTGTCACTGTTCCCAACTACAGATCCACCAGAGAAAGCCCAATATGCACTCTTTTTTTAAAAAACTTTATTGGGGCACAATGTGTGTTTCCCAGGATCTAGTAGCTCAAAACCAAGTTGTTGTCCTTCAATCTTAGTTGTGGAGGGCACAGTTCAGCTCTAAGTCTAGTCGCCATTTTCAATCTAGTTGCGGGTAAGAAGGGGGAAGGCTCAGCCCACCATCTCATGCGGGAGTAGAACCAGCAACCTTGTTGTTATGAGCACGCCCTCTAACCAACTGAGCCATCCAGCTGCCCATCAGCAGCTCAGCAGCAGCTCAGCTCAAGGTGCTGTGTTTAATCTTAGTTGTGGGCAGCTCAGCTCACCATCCCATCCATGCAGGAGTCGAACCAGCAACCATGTTGTTAAGAGCACGCACTTTAACCAACTGAGCCATCTGGCCACCCCCTCCCCGCCAATATGCACTCTTAACCAATCACTTAGGGTACCCCACTTTTAGCTAGCCTTTTTACAGCTTTGCCTTTCCAACAGCCTCCAATCAGGACACATCTGAAGATTCCCTTTTTTCTACTATAAAGTTTTCCCATTCCTTTACCTACCTTTGAGTCTCTGCCAGAGTGAAAGTGATAGCAGCTGACTTTCTTGCTAGAGCAAGCTCTGAATAAATAGCCTCTGTTCTTTCTTATTTGGATGGTCTTTGTTTTTTTCTATAACAGTTCTTTTCTATGCATGAAAACAATAATTTTTTTCACTTAATTAGTATTTTTCAGTTGCATAGATATTTTTAAAATATTAATTAATCCTAGCATGTCCTCATATTTGTGTCTCTATTTTGCAAAGGGGGTGATCCAAAACTGCTGAACTGGGTAACTATAATAAATAAAAGGCAGAGTTAGAATTCAAATATGACATTTTCGTTTCACAACTGATCTTTAAACAAACATAATATGAATTGTAAGACAAAAATATAGCTAGAACTAGATTTCATTTTTTTAAATCAAAGTCTGAGGAAAGACAAGATTGAAGTTTATAAAATTTTTAAAAGTATGTTTATTATGGGCATCCTCTGATATTTGATAGGAAAGCATATGGACAAATGAAAGAAATCATTATTTTATTTGACTGGTATAAAACATTTTTCTTAGTTGCTGTGTTCTTTGCACTGGTAAAGGATAATAGGCAAGTAGAAGAATTATGTAGTTAAATGAGAATTAAAAGCCTAGTTCCTGTCCCAGAACTGATCCTATCTATCTGAGTTACCATCATCAAGAAACTTCACCTCTCTGGACCTCAATTTCCTCATCTTCTAAAATGAGGTTTATAACCTCTGTCTGCCAGACTATTGTAGGAATTAAATGAGATAACATATGGCAGCAAATACGTATTGGTGGTTCCCTTTCCCCCTCTGTTCAGTGTGCTGCCACTCTCAGAATCATAACTGTACATTGATCCTCTGGCATCATAGTTATTGATTTGCTAGTAATTTTCTCTCCTGATTGAACTCCTCCAGGGTAGGGATGGGGTCTTGCTCATCTCTGCATAACCAGTGGCTGATATGACATAAACACTCTGCAAATGCTAAATATAGATGAAGTATGACACGTGGTCTCAGACTTCAGGAAACACATACTTTATGAGAGAAGGATAACATGCATGATGTAATAAAGGAATAACTCAAGACAGAAAATACTTAAGGGATGAAATGTGTGGCACTGAGTAAAGGAAAAGAAAAATGTGAAAATGAAGTTAGGAAAAACATCACCAAAAATGAATGAACCATGAGGTAAACCCTGGCAAAGGAGCGGAATTGCCACCCAGAGTCAGGCACAAAATATGGTGCAAGAGGAATGTACAAAGACATAGAGGTAGAAATAGACATGAAAGCCTTGGATGGATGGTGAAAAATAAGAGCTTAATGAGCAGAAAATACATCAAGGGAGATGAAAAAAAATTGTACAGTTATGACCATATCAAATGGAGCCTTGAGTTTGTCAACAGGTATTTGAGTACCTATGTATACCTATGTTTGTAACAGCCTACATCCTCTGCTAACACCCTTAAGCCCCACCTCCTTGCTGGTTCTGGAACATTCTAAGCACCATCTGCCTTAAGGTCTGCTTTTGCTGTTTGCTCTTCCTGAAATGCAATTTCCCCATCTATCTTTCTGATTGTTTCCCTTACGTACTTCAGGTTTATGCTCCTATATCACTACTTCCATGACATCTACCTTGATCTTCATATGTAATACAGGAACTCCTTTCTCCACTTCTTCTTCTAACCTGCTCTGCATTTTCTTTTGCTCAGATCACAGTACCTCCTCACATAGCATAGACTTATTTATTTATTGTGCTTATTGTTTTATATCCCCACTCACGTATACGCTTAATGAATGAAAGGTCTTAATTCACCGCTGTAACCCAAGTACCTGGCACATGGCATGCCTCAATAAGGATCATTTACTGAATACATGAAGAAGTAGAATATATTCAGTTTTAATAAAATGAAAACAAGACTGAGTCTCCAATTTTAAGTAAATCCTCTGCCAGCCAGTATTGGGATTATTGTTTTAGCATCTCAGTTTAAGGCTCTGACCACTTTGGTAATACATACTCAAACCTAACCAGAATCTGGACTTGTATTTACTCAACTGAAAGTCACTTGAATGTTGTAGAGGTTAGAAGAAAAAAGAGAAAGTAATGGATGGAGTGCTGTAGATTTCACACTGACATGAGGTAAAGCCAAGGAGACAAATGCAGAACAGAAAGCTTTCAATCAATGAACCTGGTTTCAAACGTGTATTAAGAAAGCCTGAAGTCTTAATTCCCTTTCTCAGAAATGTAGAAAGGTCAGGAACTTTTGTGACAGAATTTTGTTTGATCTTCTAACTGAGGTTTCCAAATGTTTTTCAGATATTTAAATGTGGATAAAAGGTCAAACATCTTGAACTAAAAGTTACGATCAGTCTTTAAAACTATGTGCATTAAACAGTTACACAAACTAAATCACCATTCATCAGGGAGCAAGAGGAAGGTAGAAACAAAAGCTATGGCACTTCAACATCGTCAGCACAAATGGTAATTTGGCAATCAGTTTAATTCTGGGCAAGAAAACTTCTTTTCCCAATGGAGATAATGGTTGTAAGTATAATGAGACTTATATGCCAAATGGAGAAAAATAATTTAGCCATACGATAAATACGCAAATTGAAGTTTCTTATTAGAATTAATAATGTTATTTATCCATGGGACTCCAGTCATGTGACTTTGGTATTTACTTTAGCCAGGAATTAAGAGTTGGAAGACAGGAGTCATCTTTAACTCATTTTTTTCTCCTTTCATACATTGTATTCTATAGTAATCAATCATCTGAGCTTATGGATTTTTCTTTTGAAAGTTCACTAATGCTTACGCCTTTTCCCTTCTCACTGTCACACACTAATTGAGGTCTCTCTGGCTTTTGTTTCTTTCTTGTCCAAGGGCCTGTGCCTTATTACTTCCAGAATAATCTTTCTAAAATTCCTCCTCCAACATTCAGCTTGATAAAGATGTGTTAACCCCTTCTACATGCAGTCCACCATACTAGGTGGTATGCCTTCCTCTGTATTCCCTCTGGAGGCCCTGGACTAATGGATTCTCTTTCCTTCTCTCATCCAACCCAAGACATGGGTATCATGCTAGATTCTTTCTGGATGTCAGTTTTACTTTCTGAATGTTTCTGATCCAAATCCCTCTCCATGCCACAGGCACAGTCTTAGCTCAGTGAGTTTTAGCCTTAATTAATGCAGTAATCTCCTAAATTGGCATCCATTCTTATCTCCTTCAATCCTTATTGTGTTCAGAGAAATGTATTTTAAATATAAATCTTAGTCTACTGACCCACGTAAATTATTTCAGTAGCTTCCTATTACCTCTAAGATAAATTGAACTTTCTTAACATGGAATGCACACACTACTTTTTTTTTTGGTGTGTCTTTATCTAATCTGAAGTGCTGAGAGTGGGTACTGAGGTGTTATTAGAGAGGCATCATTCTCACCTCCAGCCTTTGTGTCCTAGACCCAAACATTCTGGCTGTGAGAGAGATGGAGTAGTAACAGTCCAGAGCATATTCTTCACTCCATAGGGTTGCATCCCAGCCTTGCAAAAGGATCATCTCTGAAGTTGTCTAGTTGAAGACCGTGTCGCTTAGTTCCAGAGAAGGAAGTAAGAGCAGGTTCTTTTCCTCTAAACAAATGGTCCCTTTCACAAGAACTCTGATTCACCCATTTGAAATCAAACCCAGGCAAGCTTTAATGCTTCCTTCCAAGTCTCCCTTCCATCATGTGGATGAACAGAGGCTGCATTTCCAGTCAGAGGACAGTAGAGGGTTTCGTTTCTCATCTCTCTAGACAAGGTACAGAGTTAGCTAGGCATACAGTGAGAACTGGGGGTTGACGTTGTATCACTCCAGGAATGAGGAAAACACCCTGTCTGAGCAGTGACAGATCAACATTTCAGCCAGTGGGTGTTTCCTGTTCAGGCTGTTTGGGAGATAGTTAACATGTACACTCTTATGATGCTAATTGGGTGTGGACCAGCTTCTTACTGAGAGCAGCTGGGCTCTCGCAACCTAGGTTGTGGAGGCAGGAAAGTGTTAGCTCAGTAGGCTTTGGTTGAGCAAATTCAAGGCCTATCTTTAGGGCTGGCCCTTGGCCAACTCCTGGGAGATAACCTCTGAGACCTTGGAATATTCTTCTGTCTGATAAGAGTGGTTTTGTGTGCTGGAAATCTTGGGTCATCATGCTTACATGTTTGCCAGATGTTTACCCTAAAAATGTAATTTATTTTATTTAAATGCAACAGAAACTCTCATTTATTGCTGGTGAGAATACAAAATGGTACAGCCACTTTGGAAGACAGTTTTCCAGTTTCTTACAAAATTAAACATATTCTTACAATGTGATCCAGCAATCATGCTCCTTGGTACTTACCCAAAGGAGTTGAAAAATTATGTCCACTCAAAAACCTGCACATAAATGTTTGTAACTGCTTTATTCATAATTGCCAAAACTTAGAAGTAACCAAAATGTCTTTCAGTAGGCAAATGGATAAATATACTGCTCCATCCAGACAATGGAATATTATTCAACATTAAACAGAAATGAGCTATTAAGCCATGAAAAGACATGAAGGAAACTTAAATGCATATTACTGAATGAAATAAGCCAACCTGAAAAAGCTACATACTGAATGATTCCAACTGTATGATATTCTGGAAAAGGCAAAACTATGGAGGCAGTATAAAGATCAGTGGTTTCCAGGGGGTGGGGAATGGAGGGATGAATAGGCTGGGCACAGGTATTATTTAGGTCAGTGACACTGCTCTGTATGATACTATAATGGTAGAACATATTGCAAATTTTTTCATGCCCAAAGAGTATACAATACCGAGAATGTTAATTTGTCAATGTAGGTTCATCAATTATAACAAATGTACCAATCTGGTGGGGAATGTTGATAATGGGGGAGGCTATGGAAGTGTAGGTATATGGGGAACCTCTGTACCTTCTGCTCAATATTTCTGTAAACCTAAGACTGATCTGAAAAATAAGATTTATTTTGTAAAACATAAAATGTGATTTACGGAGAATGCTTGTTTTTGCTCTGGGCAGGTAGGTGGACTCTGAGTTCATGCAGCCCTGCCAACCTATAGGACTGACCTCCACTGAAAACCCTGGACACCAGGAATCAGTTGCTTGTTTGGCAACACCTTGTATGTGGTGTAAAACATCACTACTGGGAGAATTCCACTAGAAGGAGACACCTGGAACCTTGTGCCTGGTGTTTCCTGGACTTTGCCCTCTCCAACTTTACCCTAGGCTGATCTCCATCTGGATCTCATCACTGTAATACACCACAACCATGAGTGCAACAGCTTTCCTGAGAACCATTCAGCCTGACAGTGATTTGGGACTCTTGCCTTAGCTGCCTATGCATACTTACCACCAAAGTATATTTTTAAAAGGTAATCACAAACTTAGATTTCAAACATTCGTTTTTCACTTACATTTAAATTTAGTGCTTTATATATAATTTTCATCTTCTCGTATTGGTTTAATGTCTTTAGGATCCACTATAAGGCTACCTTTGCTTCACATACCAATCCCTTCCCCAGTTACCAGTAGCTAGAGTGGCAGGTTGTTTTCACTTGAAGCTGGAATCACACCTCATCCCAGCTTTTGAAGGGAGAAGAAAGAAAGCAGTTCAGAAGCCTCACCTTGGAAAAGGACCGTGTACCCTTCAGGCCTTTAGGTCTTCATGGACATGTGTAACATGACCAGCAAGTACATCCTCCTTTCTTTATCCTGCAAGTTGTAAGGAAAAGCCACAACTATAGTGCATATCCAGAGTGGTTCCAGGTGTGGCTAAGTTAACGGTTTCTATCCTGTCCCAGTTTGGATGCTCTTTTTATAGATCGATGACTTCTTTTCTGTGTCCCCCACTATAATCTATATTAAATGATCACCTCTTCATCCCAGAGATGTCAATGTCAGTCCCAGACCATGAGTTGCCTTTACGTCAGTATTTGCTCCATCAGTTGTGTTTCTCCCTGAGAACATGCTCAATCAAATGCCTGTCACGGCTGTCCGCTTTCCTAGGGGTGGGGCGTTTATACCTGTGCAGTGCTCCCTGCCCCCTGCCTTATCTCCCTATGTTCCATCTGTACCCATTCTGCTTCATGGCACTGCTGGAGGAAGCACTTCCCATCTTACTCCCCATTTCTGGGAGGAGAGAATAGATAGAATTGGACCAAAACAGGCTCCTCCACTGCATAGAATGTGCAGAGTTTATGATACTATGTAGCATCTGAGGGTTTTATTGTTTAACCACTTTACACTCATATTAAGAATAAGTGATAGTCATGCCAAACATGGAGTATCTGTGTATTTTCTTAGTTCATTTTTATCAAAATAAATTCCCCCCCCGCCTTTTTGCAATACAAGATGATGCTATGGTTTCCCTCTTATGATCTGTTCATCCATTTTGTACTATTGAGCTACTTTTGCATTTTTGTAATTAACTTCACTAGGTCATTCTTTTAAACATTTAAAAATATTTGAAGAAAACGAGCTTATCTTTTACTTAAGAGTTTGTGTCAGTGCTTTTAAGGGCAATTGGTCCGAAGTTTGTGTTCTTCTTGTTGGATGGGTGCTAACGTTGTATAAGTAAGAGAGACAGTTTCTTTCTTTATCTGTGTTCTGGACCAGTTTATATAACATAGAAACAATTTGTTCCTGAAAAGTTTGAAATAATTCATCTGTAAAACCATCTGGGTCCTACACATTTTTGAGGAGTAGTTCTATAATAACTTTATTTTTTTCCATAAAAATTGACATATTTACATTTTCTACCTCTTCAAGGGCCAATTTTGGTAATTTATATCTTTTTAGACTACTGTTGATTTCTTGTAGATTTTATTATTATAGAGATGTGCAAAGTATTTTCTTGGAGTTCTTTTAATATCCTCTCTGTTCTTTTTTTCATTTCTAACTTTTTGTATAGGACACTTCTGACAACATATGTGGTTCTTGTATATTGTTAGAAGTTAAGTCATTATTAGACAAATTATTTTTGTCCTGTAGACATAATGTTACAAAGCATTGATACTATAAAAATACCAATGTTAATCCCAGAAGTAAATGCAAGGAAAATATAAAATATAGTTAAGTAGAAGCAAATATTTATAAATTCATAAAACAAATGTTTAGAATAAATTATAGATTACAAGCATCTCTTTTCTAGGATTTTTATCTGTGGAATTATATACCAGGTAGGCTTTCTAAAATGAATTTAGAAAGTTTGGATTGAGCTTGCTTCTTTCTCATCCTTAAAGGATTCCTTGAAGCAAATAGAGATGCCCTTTGTTGATCCATTTAAGATCTTCCCCTTGAAAATTCCATTGTGCAAAGTTTTTGAATGGTAAATTCTGAGAGATGGGGTTATTTTTGTGATAATTCCATATGGCTGGTTCTAATGTACACAGAGTAAAGATGAATCTGGAGAGAAAAGCAGAAAGAAGATCACAATGTGTCCTGTATGTTATGTACCATTTGTAGAATTTGGGGCTGCGTCCTTTGGGGAACCACTGAAGTTTTAACCATTTCTGTAGTATGATCATATTGTGTTTTATAAATATCACTCTGGTAGCAATATGGGGCATGGAGAAAGTATGAAGGCAAAGAAAGATACCACTTATGAAGTCAGGGAGGTGAATTAGGAGGCAGAGGGACAAATTCAAATAAAAGTTAAAAGGTGAAACGGCAAGTTCTAGAGACAATTAAGTGTGAGGGGTAAGGTAAGGGGAGACATTTGGATTTGTTTCCAGGTCACCCCGGCCTGAACAATTGGGTAAATGATGGCATCATTAGTTAAGGTAATTTGGAGAAGGAACAGGTGTTTGCAGGAAGATGATAAATTGCTTTGCACATATTGCATGTTCAATGAATGTTCTATGGAACATCAAAAAAAGATGTTTGGAAACCAGGTGTATATACTAGTCTAAAGTTTAGCAGAGAGGTTTGGGCTGGATTATGAATTTTGGCCTGATTAGAATATACTAGCCAAAGCCATGAGATGAGTTTGCCTAGAGAGAGTGTTTTGAGGAAGAAATGAGGAGGGCTCAGGATAAAATCTTGGGAAATACCAAAGTTTAAAAACAATGATATTTAAATAAGGTGTTTTCATTGTTTCCTTCCCAAACTGATTCCTCTTTTTCTGATGAATATCTTTTCACATACTCAGGCTCAAACCTCAGGGTCATATTCTTTGCTCTCCTTTGTGCACAAACAATTTGCAGGTCCTGTTGAGTCTCGTTTCAAGTCTCTCTGGCTCTTACTGTCCATCATCCATGCCTCTCTCTGCCCTAGACCCCAACATCACACATCTGGCAAGAGTCCTCCAGACATAGAGGGTTCTCTTATCTAAGATCATTGGGACCAATGCCTTGTCAACATATTTTTAGGTCTGTTTAAGCAGGGCATTATAAAAATTATGACACACATATACCTTATGAAAGTATAAGTGTACATTCACTCACTTATCTTTTGATGTAGCCATAGCATTTTCCTGACTATTGATCCGTTTATTGGTATTTACACTGTCCTTCTTTTAAAAGCCATATGCATGTGCATAATAATAATAATAATAATAGTAATAATACCTAGCTTTTCTTTAACACTTTTTATGTAGCAGATAGTCTTTTATGTGCTTAAAAATTTTTAACTCTATTAATTCTCACTAAAAACTATGAGGTAGGCACTATTAGTAACTCTATGTTACAGATAAGGAAACTGAGGCACATAAAAGTTAAGTAAATTACTCAAAGTCACATAGATCACAAATGGTAGAATTGGAATTATATTCATTAAGTTTGGCTCTATAGGCTTTTTTTTTTTTTTGAGGGCAGTGTCACTGGCCCTCATATGTGGGACCGAACCGGGGCCGCTGGCTTCCAAGGCCAGTGCTTAACCACCACACCACTCGGCCGGCCCTAAGTTTGGCTCTATAGGCTTTTAACCACTGTGCTACAACCTATCATCCACTCAGAAAGTACAACCCTCCAGCAAAGTAACCTGACTTTGGAATCCCTCTAGAGTTTCATTTTCCTCCAATATTTTACGCTTTTCTCACCTACCCTTATTCCTGCAGCAATTACAAAAACCCTGATTTACTCTTCCTCAAACAGAGAAGTTTCGTTTTCAAAGAAACAACCACCCTCTTTCTTTTCGCACTCATAATTAATTTTGTTTAAAAATATTTAATTAAATGATGTAATTGCAAGTAAAGTTCATAAACAGCTTTTGGAACAAACATTCTGACTCTTGGTAAACGAGCAACTCATTTGGAAAAGTAGGAATACAAGGGGGTGTTGGAGTGTGTCTAACTGACCTCAGCATCCAGCGTACCCTGCCCATCAGCCCATGGATTTCAGAGGCAACACTGAAAGCAAAAAGTAATGAGGCGTTTCAGTTAAGAGGAGGTCAGTTAAGAGAGAATTTCTGTGTTCTCTCAGTTTTCAATTTCTTGCCACCCTGCCCAGAGCTTTCAAAATGAGTCATTTTCCTAAATGATTATGTCACTCGCCTAATCAAAAACATGCAGCCATTTCTCCATGGCTGCAGAACAAAATCATGAGTCTAACATAAAACCTAAATTCTCAGAATGGCAGTTAAAGTCCCCAAGGATTTATCCCAATCCATCTCTCCAAATACATTTATCTTTTCCTTGCTCCAGGAATATATTAATCTATCTTGAGTTTGAATTTTGAAAAAACATACTAAAGCTTATTAATAATTCCCTTAAGCAGATTTCAGACTTCTTATGTCCTCTGCCTCTCTCTTTATTCAGGAAACTTCAACAGCTACAAAGGAATAGGAAAGGGAAGGAAAAGGGCAGAAACAGGGAACTGTGCCATGTTTGTTCTGTGAGCTCTCTAGCGCCCTGTGGCAGACTGTATTTTCCAAATCCCCCAGATCCCTCATCCCAGCCTTTCTATATAAGAGCTCTTGGGCTGGCTGAATGGCGTGTTGGTTAAGAGCTGGCTTGGGATGCTAGCAGCCCCGGTTCTGATCCCACATATGAGGGCCAGTGACACTGCCCTCTACAGCTAACAACAGCTCCACTTGGAGCTGGGCTGTGCAAGCCCAGGCGATGGTGTAGGCTGCAGCCCTTGCTGCAGTGGGCTGCCATAGGTTACAGTGAGTGGCCGGTGGCCAGAGTGAGAGGCCAGCAGCCAGTGAGAGCTGCAAAGAGCCACTGTGAGAGGCTATCCAGAGGCTGGCGACCCATCTGCCTCACCCAAGAAGAGCACAATGATGATAGCAATATGGGCCAGTGAAGCAATGTCCTCCACAACTAGACTGAAGAACAAAGGACAGCAACTTGTCTGTTCCCATTCCCCGGTTTCCCAACTCTGTTCTCCTCCCCGAATTCTCCAATCAAATCTTTTTTTTTTTTTTTTGAAAGAGCTCTTCCTTTCTGTTTTAATGTGGTACACACAATAGCCTCTCAAACCTGTTCCCGTTATAATCTGCAGTGTCCTAACTAAAGTTACTGACTTGGTCTTATCTGCACAGTTTTTGTGTCATGTTTGCTTCTTAAATCTGACTAACTAGAATATTTCTCTTACCCCCTTTTTAATATGTGCTGTCACTTGACCTAATTTATGTGTAGAGCACTACACCGTTGGTTTCCAGTACCCAACATGTAAGATACACACTTGCGTGCAGAAAGAATCTCCCTTCAGGCTTGTAATATCCTTCACATGGAAGATCAGTGAGGGAAATCTTTATATTCTGTATAAAATCAAAGTCAAATTTATATAATAAAATGCGTTATCTAAAAATTTAAGTTGTTTTCAAATAAAAATAAAAATGCATTTCTGATAAAAAAATATATGGCAGTATTTCTGGTTCAACATGCTCTTCATCACCTTGCTACTCCTCCTCCCAACAGGTAGAGTCTCTTTGAATTTGGGCAGGAGCTTACAAATACTTCTGCAAGTAAAATAGGACAGAAGTAATGCTATATGACTTCCAAAGCTAAGGCAAAAAAAGGATATTGTTAGCCTATATTTGACTCTCTCCCCTAGGATGCTTGCCCTTTGTACTCTGCCACCATATTGTGATGAAATCAAACAAGTTTTTTTGCAGACACCACATGAAGAAGCTATGTGGAACCCTGGCCCCAAGGTAACCACGCCAATGTTTACTGCAAGATGAACCTCTAGGTGATTCCAGCTCTCAGCTTTCAAGTCTTCCAGCTGATGCCCAGAGAATATAGAGCAGGGAAAAGTGACCCTACCATGCTGTGTTGAAAACCTGGTTCATAGAATCTATGAGCATAATAAATGATTGTTTTCCTACACTAAGTTTTGGAGTAATATGTTATGCAGTCATAGTAAATGGAACAAGCCCTTGGGAAAAAGGTAGATAAATTGTGTGTTAAGGGGTCTTCCTCCCAATTTTGAGTTAGAAATTGTTGGAGAAGCCCCTCCATTTTAGGATTCCTTATTCAATGTTTTTACCCCAAACTTCCACTCCCTTTCTCCATGGGGCTTCAGCAGGAGTATGAAGTGATGCTTGGTGCTTGTCTTGCAGTCTCTGCTGACAGACTGTCACCCCAGTGGGGTCTTGTGCTTCGTCAACCATCTTCTCTGTGCGCTGGGCTTGTCAGATGGTTGCCAACATTGTATGAGGTGTGATCAACAAATATGGTGAATGTTTAAAAAAATTTATTAACAGTAAAAAACATATTGCCATTAATCCCCCTCAAAACACTCCCCAATGCTTTTACACACTTATCCCATCATTCTTGCCCCTTTCTGAAGTAGTTCTGGAAGTCCTCTTTTGTGAGTGTCTTTAGTTGTGCTGTTGGCTGCCTTGATGTCTTAAATCAATTCAAAATGTTTACCTTTCATGGTCATTTTGACTTTGGGAAAGAAACAGAAGTTGCACAGTGCCAGATCCAGCGAATCAGGTAGATGAGGACACACCATAATGTTTTTATTTGACAGGAATTGCCATACCAGAAGCGATGTGTGACACAGAGCAGTGTCATGATGGAGGATGAAGTAAAGACACTCATGAAAGAGGACTCCCAGAACTGCTTCAGAAAGTGGCAAGAACAATGGAATAAGCGTGTTGTTTGAAGCGAGAGGGAGCATTTTGAGGGGGATTAATGGCAATGTGTCTTTTACTGTAATAAATTTTTTAATGTGAACATTAACTGTATTTTGATCACATCTCACATTACCAGATGACTCTTTTTTCCTTTGGGGTACTCCTTAGGCCCCTGGCGAATATTTACAATGTTAATTAATGCCATCCTCAGTTGTCTTGGGCAATTTGAAGCAGTAAAATTATTGTGTATTTTCTCCCTAGAAAATCAGTTTTGGCTTTAGAATTTCTTCACTGTGAATTTGTATTCAAAAACAGTATTTTCACAGCATTGATGAAAAGGAGGTGAAATTATCACAAAGTACTGTGGGTAGAAACATAGGTAAGAGATACTTTGCAGCTCTCATCACCAATCCAAAAACATTTCCTGCCCTTTATTTCCCCCTACAGGCTTTTCTTCATGCTGTTGCCTTTGCCTGAAAATCCCTGGAATTATACCTATCTTTTTAGCTCAGTTAAACATGCCTACTTCTTTAAGTCGTCATACTTATTGACAATCTTGTCCAGCTTGAAGCTCACACAGCATTTTGTTTATAATGCTTTTAAACCCTCTTCTTGTGATTCAGATGTTAGGTACACGTGGATGTTTGTACACATAGAGAGTGAGGTCCTCGTTAGTCTTTATTTCCTTCAGTACATTTAGCAGAATGCCTTTCCCATAATATATTCTCAGTAAAATTTGGTTGAGCTGAATTTTTGAGTTAAATTTCTAAATGAAAAGGAATAGTGAAATATTATAAGATTATAATATTATAACAGGGTTAATATAACATATATTATAAGTTTCAGAAACTTTAAATTAATTAGAGGCTTAAACTTGCATTTAGGGTGTGTTTGTGTGTACATATATACATAAGTATAGATATATATTTACATGTGATGTGATATCTCATTTCCTTCATCATTTTGATAAATTATTGTTGCCACTATTTAGGCTTAACTTGGTATATAAACTCAGAAAATGCTCTAAAGGACCTGCCTGGGGAGAACCAAAGAATTTTAGTGATGTCAAGTTATCATACACACCTAGTGTTTAATCTGGGTAGTTAGTGGAAATGTACTGTAATTATTCTATTCTGATTAAGAATCAATAAACCCTTACAGGAGCTGAATGTGAAAATTTGAACATGGAAAGTGATAAAAAATGTGATAAGAAAGAGCAAGAAGGAAATTTCAGTGTATTACCATAGCTTTTACTCTAAGTTAAAAAGTGTCGTAGCATAGTTTTGCTTTAAAATACTTGCTAGACTGTATTACTAAAGTGGAGGTGGTATACCTACTGTAATTGAATATATATAGATAATCACGGGATGTGGATTATACTGTGGAAGAGAGTCAGAGGAAGAGTAATAGATATATATGATATGGGGGTGTGTGGGGTGGTGTATTGGGGGTGGGGGGTTGTCACTTTGAAGGGTAAAATGTATAACTATTGCACTGTGTTGTACACCTGAAACTAATTAAAAATAAAAAAAAATAAAAAAAAAATACTTGCTAGATACAGTGAATAGCTTCTACTTTGGAAGTGAGATAAACGACATAAAATAATTGTTCAGAACACGTACACATGAATCAATTATTCCTTATTAACGATATGATGTACATCTTCTATTTAGAGGTATTAATATCAATCCTTTCATTATGCAAGATATTTTCCAGTTACAGCCTTCCAATTAACATACCCATCTATTTCCATATGCATGGGGATCTGTGCTAATTTTACACTAATTCCTAAGATGAATAATTGAGATATTGGATTCATTGCCTCAAAAAACTGAATCTTGTTTGGTGCTTGAAGTAACAAGTCCTGAGCCATAAGTTAATCAAGAAAACTATATACATAGGTCTTCATTAACATACCAAGAGTCAGCCCACCAATAACAAAATCACTGAACATTTACATTTAGTGGTGTGAAATTCAATCACACTTAATTCAGCCTGAAAATATCAGTATCTTAATAATCCCTTGTATTTCTATAGACTGGAAGATTTCCTGTGGAGAGAGTAAAGTTCTTTTGCATCTCTTCTTGGATTAACCACATTGAAAAGCAGATGTCATTATCCACTCTTTACAAAATGTCGAAAAGGTGAAACAGCTCAGCCAGAGTCACTGCCAGAGAGAAATCTAAATCAGCTCTAGATGTTTGGGTGGCAATTAACACTCTCCTGAACCCAGAAATAAACGGAACAAAATATATTTCTATGCATGGACACTTCCAACATATTACATGGTCTCAAATGATGCTGTCACTGACCTCTGCCTCCCTCCCAATTCTGTATGCAATAAATGAGGAAGCAGAAAAGAGATGGAGGAGGTATCTCTCAGGAGTTTCAAGACCCTGTTTCTGGAAAAGGATATAAATGGAAACCAGAGACACATCTACGTGTCTAACCATTTTGAGCTGTGGCTTGGTCATAAACATCCTATAGGATGGTTTCAAGCGTTGTTGTAACATGATCATTTGTGACCATGGAATCAGGCACACAGCACTCTGTAGTGATATGGGCCCTTTTGAAAATGCTAGAGGGCAAAGGTTGCCCTGGATGTGGTTCTAGGGAGTCCCAGGTGCTGGTCAATGAAGAAAAGGGTAGAGGGAGTTTGAAGGTGAGGTGAAATTGATAGTTATTCTAGGCTCTTGCTATGACCCTAGTCCTTCCTCAGATGTAATTTTGAGATCTGGTTAGTACTTGTATCTACATAGATAGATACATAGCTAGATAATGGAGTGGGGGAAGCAAAAATTATAGAAATGTGAAGCATGGACCAGAAGTTAGGGTTGATGCTAGATTTTGAAAATTAAAGGCACATATACCCTCATCCCTCTGTCCTTCAGCACTGGAAGTGAAATCCATTTGTCATCTTGGACTAGATGCTCTTTAGAAATCCTTTGAGTTATTTCATTATCTTATCCTGTTTATGTAAAGAGCTTTTGAAAATTATAGAATGATAAAATTTATTCCCCACCTGCTATATTTTGTTAACTGCCCTCCCTGAATACAGAGAAGTGTGGTGGTTGTTTTAAAGAGATAACTTAAGGCCAGCAAAGTACTACAAGGTGATCTTAACAGCAACAGGTAACAGAGCAAGATGTCCTCTATTTAGATATGTCAACAACAAAGCTCACGGAGAACGTGAACAGACTGATTCAACACATATCCAGGGATGAAGGGATATTAGCTTTCTGAAGAAAACAAGGCCAAGCAAATTTTGCCCATAAATCAGCAATTACTGGTAGTTAATCAATATCACAAGTTTGATAAAGTGCCAGAGCCCACTAATGGTATGAGAACATTAAGTCTTTGGTCACAAAGTCACAGCAAGACCTTGCTCAGATTTACTTTGGAGCTGTCTGGGCTTGGAGCTGTTGCTATGAATAACAAATCTGATGTTTTTCTTACGCTCTCATTTCTGTGCTGCACTTGCACTTGGTGAAAACAAAGGCAGGTCGGAGAAGAACAGCAGCTGGAGACGTGATACCCTGAGTGAGAACTCTGACATAGAGGAAGATAAATTGGTCAAGCGCATGCAATCTTGGTACATGCTGGAATTCTATCTGCAAAATGCTTCTCATATTGTCTGCTGGCTTCTCTTGAAAGATGGGCCAGCCATAGTCTTCTGAGACTGACGGGATGCCCACTCTTGCCATCACCTCATAGATTTTTCTCTGCTACCTGGTGCCTTTTCAGTAAAACAAAAATAGAATATGGACTACCTTTCCCTGATCCCAAGGAAATCTAAAACTTTCTAAAGGAATCAACACATATGTTGGACAAGATTCTATCCATTTACTTTGTTCAAGTCTACAGTTAAAGTTGAAATATTGCTTTGTAATATTAGTGCCTGTTCGAGGTAAACCTGTATAGTGCATACACAATATTCTGCAAGTGACATGGCCTAAAGCTTTCTACTTAAAGTGCATGTAGTTCAGTGGCATCCAGATCATCTGGGACCTTGTTATAAATTCAGAACGCAGGCTCCAACCCAGAATCAGAATCTGTATTTTAACATAATTCCCAGGAGATGCATAGGCACGTTAAAGTTGTATTTTTTAATTGAATAAATTTGACATGTAACATTGTATAAGTTTAAGGTATATAATGTGCTACTTTGATACATTTATATATTGTAATATGCTGATGTATTGATATTTATCACACTACATGATTGTAGTACAATAGTTTGTCTGTATTCATTATACTGTGCCTCAGAATCTCTTATGGCTTATTTACTATGTGTTACAATTTGTACCCTTAAACAGCATCACTCTTATCCTCGCACCCGCATTCTGTGGTAACTACCATTTTACTCTGTTTTTTACAGATTTAACTTTTTTAGATTCCATGTATCAGTATATCATACAGACTTGTCTTTCTCGATCTGACTTATCTCACTTAGTATAATGTTCTTAAGGTCCATCTATTTGTCACAAATGGGAGGATATCTTTCTTCCTCGTGGCTGAATAATATTCTATTGCACTTTAAAGTTTGAGAAGTATTGGCCTATAGGACTTCTAGTATTTTTACTGTAAATGTTATTTGTCAGGCATTCCACATAAAAGAATGCCTGCTAAGATTTCCATCTGTAGTTGGAAGCACAAACAAAATTGGAATAGAAAAAAAACACCAAACACAAGTATGTGAGGTCCAAGTCTCAGTCTAAATGAACATAAATTCTTATCAGTGGGAGAATAAAATACTGATATTGTCCTTACAAAAAAAAAAAAAAGGCCCCTCCCATCCTTAAAATATGACCTTCAAAGAAAGTAGCTCAAACACCCACTCTTCTGAATTTCAAATACTTGTGTTGGTTCCCTAAAGAGATACTTTTGAATGATTGCATTAAGCTTGCTTTCTAGATGCACTAAAGGCTGTGGAATAATATTCATTATTAGGGAAATAGGACATACAAATACGAAATTGGCTCAAGACCTCTCATCCTGTAAAATAGTACAACACCATATGAATAGCAATCTATTTAGTAAATAGTAAATAAAGTGCCCAGTTCCATAACAGATTGATCCCAACTGACCACTGTTAAATCTTGTCTGGCCCATCTCCAAGTTGTTTGTGCTGTCCTGGCAGCCAAAGGCGTTCTCAGGGGGCAGGAGGCCAGGAGGCGGGCGGAAGGGGGCATGCTGCCAGCCGCCCATCCTGGCTTCTCACCCTCTTCTCTTAGTGAGTTTCTTTGTGAGTCATTTGATTCAGAGGAAAAGACCCCTACCCGAAAGAAATCAAATCTCTCACCATTAAAGGCTGAAATGATAAGCAAGGAAAAAAAAAAGCAAGAGAATACTGTATAATAGGGAGCTTTATCTTTGGTAACGTTTTGAGAAAGCCATTAAAGAGGAAAGTCAATTTCTCCTCAAAATTCTGGAAACTTTCTATCAATGTATAATGATGAAAAAAAAATGCCTGGTTTTAAATTTGCTTTCTATATTTCTTTCTAAATGACTTTGAAATAGAAGGTGTTTTTTTCCCCCCCAATAATGCATTCAGGATTCTCACCAAGAAACCCCAGTTACAGTATCACAAAGGATGACATTTAAAGATGCACTTTTAGGGAGCTTCTGCCAGATTACCTTTTCCTTTCACACACTATCCGTGAGAGATACAGAACTGCTGGGTGAAGGAAATGCATCATCAAAAGGTACTGGGTTTGGGAGAAGCTTTATAATAAAGATTCATGAGTCATCATAAAGATTCATTTTAAATGATACTTCATAAGTTATTCTTGAGTCATTTATATTTACTATATATATCTTATTACTTATATTAACCAGATAGAGAAAAAAACAAAACTAAAACTTGTTGACAGACAACAATTAAGTGGTTACCAGAGTGGTAAGGGTGTGGTAGAGGAGGGTTAAAGGGGGTTAAACATATGGTGATAGAAGGAAAACTGACTCTGGGTGACAAAAACATAATGCAATATATAGATGATACATTATCGAATTATACACTTGAAACCTATATAATTTTGCTAACCAATGTTACCCCAATAAATTTAATAAAAATTGTTTTAAATACATAGATTATGTTACAATGGGGAAGAGACATTCACAGTTGTGTAAGGGCACAAATAAATTGCTGAAATGCTCTGTGTTTATCTGAATAATCTAGTCCCCTCAAATCTTCCACTGAAGACAAAATAATTGTGAAGAATTGAAGAGTTCAAATTATATGGAACACTAATATTCAAACACTCATAATCATATATATATTACTTTTGCTTTACCTGTATGGACAGAAAATCTTTGCTTTTTTTCTATTGAATACCATGTCACTCTGTGACTAGACCATAGGGAATCTGCCTACTACAGATACACAGGAAATTTTTCAAAGGTATGTCCACTTAAGAAAGAAAAAAGTGGGCCGGCCGAGTGGCGCATTGGTTAAGAGCTGGCTTGGGATGCCAGTGGCCCCAGTTCAGATCCCACATATGAAGGCCAGTGACACTGCCCTCTGCAGCTAACAACAGCTCCACCTGGAGCTGGGCTGCAGGGCCCTGGCGATGGTGTAGGCTGCAGCCCCTGCTGCAGTGGGTTGCCATAGGCTACAGTGAGTGGCCAGCAGCCAGTGTGAGCGGCTGGCAGCCAGCATGAGCTGCCAATAGCTGCCATGAGCGGCTGTCCAGAGGCCGGCGACCGATCTGCCTCATCCGGGAAGAGAGCAATGATGATGTCGACATGGGCCAGTGAAGCAACGTCCTCCGCAACTACACTGAAGAACAAAAAGACAGCAACTTGTCTGTTCCTCTTCCCGATTCCCCAACGCTGTTCCCCTCCCCCAATTCCCCAATTAAAAAATCTTTAAAAAAAAAAAAAAGAAAGAAAGAAAAAAGTAGGAAGGAGAGGGACTACCTGGGGCAATCCTGGGGCAATGGCCACAAGCTTCATTTTCATGGCTTTGTGTTTCATCCATCAAAGAACCATAGGCATGAAATGATCTCAGGAAGAGATTTATTCTGTCCATTGTCTGCAGGTGGTATTTCTCCTATTTTATTCTTGACCACTGACAATCATTTATTGATGCTAAGTTTTTAAGTAAACGAGCCAAGCTATAGAAAACAGTACAGGTCAAAACAGTACAAACAGTATAAGTTAGATGTTATTTTAAAAATATTTTAAAAACATTTCAAGATATCCTTTGGAGGCCTGTGTAAATTCAGTCTAAAGTTTTATCAGGTTATTTTAAACCACATAACTAGATTCTAGTTAGTATTCACTTACCAAAGATATTAGAAGTTATTGGAAGCTGCAAGTTAGGAGACCCACATTCAAGCCTTGGCCTTACCAACAGCTCGCCATCAGTTTTTGGGTAAATTATCCAGTCTTTTGAGGCTTTTCTCTCCTCTGGTAACAATTGAAAGAATTAGACTAGAATGAACTTGAAAGTCCTATGCTGACATTTTGTGCTAGACAGACTCAATTTCTTATCTTCAACACGTTGTAATAAATATTAATAATGTTCATACATTTGCATACTACTTTATAAGCTTACAGGGTGCTTTCAAATATATGATCTCTTTTAAATCTCTCCAGTGCCTGTGAGTTGGGCACATTTTATAGATGTGAGAACAAGCTCAGAGAAGTTGTAACTTACCCAAGATCACAGAGTTACATACATGGCAGAGCTGGAAAGACAGGTCTTCCTACTCCCAAGATCTTTTCTTTCTACTGTATTCAAGCTCATGGTAATATGGAAGTATGAGTAGTTAAATTTTTGTTAAATCATAAAGTAATGTGGTATTATAAAAAAAAACCACTAGACTTAAAGTCAGAGAACAAAGTGTCATTGACACATTGAACAGAGTGTCATTGACAGTCTGACACTCATTCGGGAAGTCACTTAACCTCTCTGAGCCTCATTTTCCTCATCTGTTAAAAAAGCAGTTTGGACTACATGAGTTTTGGGCTTACTTTTTGCTTAAATTTTTTATTTTCTTCTTCGTGGCTGTGACTATTTCTAGATTAATATTAAAATGAAACATTTTTATTGACACTAAGAGGTTAAAAAAAGTACACTAGGAGATTGCTCCTACTGGTGATTATTTACTCGTATGCCTTTTAGCCACCAGCATATTAAAAATCTTGGACTAGGGCCGGCCGAGTGGTGCTGTGGTTAAGCGCTGGCTAGGGAAGCCACCAGCCCCAGTTCAGGTCCCACATATGAGGGCCAGTGACACTGCCCTCAAAAATAAAAATAAAATAAAATAAAAATCTTGGACTAATATTATTGACTGAATGTCATTCTTCAGCAAACTAGCTAATAAGATTTCACAGAGAAGTATATTATTTTGACTGAGTTATGTAGAAAATGCATGGAGTTGCATTTTCTGAGAGGTCTTGACTTGACAGAAGACCTTATTTGAGAACCAATGATAGAAAAACTAAGGGAGCCAATTGTGAAGACATTTTTGGCCCTTGCTGCAGTGTGCTGAATGATATCTCTGCTTCTCTGATATAGTATCTTTTTGTCATGCATATTCCTTGCCCTGAAAGTTTATAATTGGTAGACATTTTGCTTTTAAATAAAGAAAAATCATTTGAAAGTAGTGGAGGGAGGGTATGGTGATGAGTGTTTCAAGAATTAGAGACAAAGAAGAGTTTTGAACCTGCTTTTTCTTTGCCCGCCTCCCGGTCTGAGTTGAACATTGTAACTTTTGATGCTAACATAGAATGGATCATAACCAGCTTGCTGAGCTGGTGACTTTATGCACAATTAAGCTTTGTCAGGACTTTCTTTATTTGTAATAGGGCTGTTACAGTGTGGGATGCTATTCAGCTCCAAACAACATTCCATTTAATAAGTAGGCATTAGTTCACCCATTTAATCAGCGCCCTCACTAACTGATAAGCATCGCCCGTTTCTTTGGCCTTACTTGGCTCTTCTGCCCAGCAAACAAAGCATTGCCATGGCATGGCCCTTGAGACAAGAAGGTTGGAGGGAGGGTAGATAGAGCAATGATGACCAAAATTCCGTCTAGTCACATAAATGGGGCTTTGCCCTAGTCTTTTTTCTTTACTTAAATATAAACTGGCATACTTTCTAAGCAGCACTTTAAGTGCCTTTAAAAACAAAACTGAACAAATACACTAAACAAAATAACTAACAGCACCACCTACTATGTCTCTTAAACACCAATGAGATGAAAATGTATGGAGGGCCATGCAACAGATATGCACCAAAAGATGTGCGTAGGAATGTTCATAGCAGCATTGTTTGGAATAATTAAAACTAAAAACAGCTCAGTGTTCATCAGGAGTAAAATAGATAAATAAATTATGGTATGTTTATACAATAGAAACTCAAGAACCTACCACTACATTCAACAACATGAATAATGCTCACAAACCTAATGTTGAAAGAAGCCAGACTCAAAAGAGTGTATAACATATGACTCCATCTATATAAAGGCAAAAACTTGGCAAAATTAATATCTGGTATTAAAATCGCAGACAATGGATTCCTTTGGAGATGAGTAAAGGGTAGACCTTTAGGAGAGCATATGGTGGGGGGTTTCTGAGTGCTGGTAATTATCTATTTTTTATCTGAGTGGTGAATACAAGGGTATGTTCACTTTACATCAAACTCCACGCTCAAGTTTTGTGTCCTTTACTGAATATATATATATATATATATATATATATATATATATATATACATTTTCTTTTTAAAGATTTTATTGGGGAATTGGGAGAGGAGAACAGCGTTGGGGAATCAGGAAAGGGGAACAGACAAGTAGCTGTCCTTTTGTTCTTCAGTCTAGTTGTGGAGGACATTGCTTCACTGGCCCATGTTGGTATCGTCATTTTACTCTTCCTGGATGAGGCAGATCGGTCGTCGGCCTCTGGATGGTCGCTCACCGCGGCTATTGTCAGCTCATGCTGGCTGCCAGCCACTCACGCTGGCTGCTGGCCACTCACTGTAGCCTATGGCAGCCCACTGCAGCAGGGGCTGCAGCCTACACTGTCGCTGGGGCTCGCAGCCCAGCTCCAGGTGGAGCTGTTGTTAGCTGTAGAGGGCAGTGTCACTGACCCTCATATGTGGGATCTGAAGCGGGGCTGCTGGCATCCCAAAACCAGCTCTTAACCAATGCGCCACTCGGCCGGCCCTACTGAATATATTTTATACTTCAATGAAAAGTTTATTTGGAAATTATGTTAGAAACAAGAAACTGTTAGACTGGATCTAAGTGCCCTGAAGGCATCAACTCAATTGTCTCACCCGCAACCACAAAAGAGTTATTTACTTATTAATAAATTACCTGTAATCTACTTTTGATTTTAAACTGAGATTGACAGAAAAGTTTTAACAAGGGTAGAGAGGGTTCCTATATAACACTCTTCCACTTTCCCCTTATTGTTAGCGTCTTACATTACAACAGAACATTTGTTACAGCTAAGAAACCAACATTGGTACATCATTACTGTTAACTAAATTCCACTCTTTAGTCCAATTTCACTAGTTTTCCTACTAATGCCCTTTTCATGTTCCAGGAACCATTCAAAATGCCATATTACATTTACTGGTCCTGTCTTCTAAGTCCTCCTTTGGTCTGGGACAATTTCCCAGTTTTTCCTTACCCCTCCCCCCCCATTAAGTTTAGTTTTTTCAGGAATTTTGTAGGATACTTGAGGTTTCTGATGTTGACCCAAGGTTAGACTGGGTTTGTGGGTTTTGAGGAAGGCTATCACAGCGATGAAGTGCACTTCTCATCACACTAATATCAGGGTGAATGCTATCAACTTGGTTTAACCCTGATAGTGTTAACTTTCATCTGGCCAAGGTAGTGTTTACCAGGTTTCTCCATAATAAAGCTACTTTCCCCTCTTTCCCATATGCTTTGGAAGCAAGTCACTAAGTGCTGCCCACACTCAAGGAAGGTTGGGGATTAAGCTTCAAATTCCTTTCTAAAATTTCCCGTTTTGTATACAATTTATACTGCACATCATGTAGCAGCTCAGTTCATATATATAACTTATAAACAAATGTCCTTATTTTGCCTCCTTAGAAGCAATCAGATAGCAAGTAATGTGTAGTTCAACATCTCTTCATTATTAAATGTTTTTGTCTTAATGAAAGCCTTGTAACAAGATAAATATGGTGCAAACTAAAAAAAAAAAAGTGATATTGTATATCCTCAAAATTTAAAAATGACTGAGGGTCGGCCGAGCGGCGCGGTGGTTAAGCGCTGGCTTGGGACGCCAGCGGCCCCGGTTCGGGTCCCACATATGAGGGCCAGTGACACTGTACTCAAAAAAAAAAAAAAATGACTGAGTAAGGGAGACCGTGAGACCGTCTTCATCAGAGGTGAAGATCACGGCTCCCTGAATATGGGGAAGGAAGTGAGCCTACAGGACGGATTTGTGTCTGGGGCTTAAAAGTCTTGCAAATTTGGTGAATTACACCTTTAGAAAGCTTTTAACTCTGTTGCATATTTCCTCTGATGACTTAAAGAACTCGTAATCCCTATGCATCACCAGACCCACCAACTATGGACTGCAGAAGCGCCAGGAGGACTACACTACAGAAGGCAAACCGGTGCGAGGAAGGGGTTTTTACGCCCCCCTCCCCGCAACAGGTCTGCACCCAGCCCTCCTCGGAGCAACTGAGCGATTTATAGGGCACGCCTGGGGCCAGGAAGTCAGTTGGAAGCTCCTCCCCTCGGCCTAGGAGAGGGCGGTCCAGACACCACGCAGAGCTTCCAGCGGGAGCAGCGCCCCGCCTCCCCTCTGGCCCCGCCCCGCCCCTGGCCCCGCCCTTCCTCGCGGCCTCTGCGTCTTCCTTCCGGGTCGCGCTGGGCCGGGCTCGCCGCGGTCACGCCGAAGCGCGGGAGTTTAGGAGCCGCCTCGCGCCCGAGGCCTCTCCGCGGCGCCTAGTCGCTGGCGAAGCCTACGGCGCGCGCTCTTCCGGACCCTGCCGGGTACGGCCCTTCTTTTACTTCTCCCTCCAGCGGGTCTCCGTCTTCCTCCCACGGCACTGGGGCTGGGCCAGGCCAGGGCGGAGCGCCGCGCTTTGGAGAGCCTGGGCGCGCTGCAGAGGTCCCCGCCGCCCTCGCCGCGTTTGCGGCGCTTCCTGGGGACCCTGAAAGCAGGCCCCATCCCTCGGGCGCGGCTTCGCGGCACCTGTCTGCCTGCAGCGCGTGAGGCGTGGCCCCGGCGTGCGAGCGGCACAGGGTTGTTTACGCCGGTGTCTGCGGGCGGCGGTGGCCCTGCAGCCCTGCGCTGGCCCGTCGCCAGTCCGTGTACTTGTTGCTCCGGTGCGCGCTGCCTTGATTGCCTTTTGGCATCCGATCAAGATTTTTGCCTAACCAGGCCCCTGTCTTTATTCACAACACACCCGTCAGCAGCCTTGTTCCTGGGTAGGGATGTCCTTAAAATGTGGTGTGATGATGAGCATCGACGTTACTTCCCTCTCAGCAGGTTGGCAAGGGGAATGGTTCTAGGTTTCCTTGATGGTTTCCTAAATGCTCCTTGCCACCAAGTCGGGATGCAGTCCCTCATTGACATATACAAGTAGTTAGAAAGTCATGATACAAACCTGTAGGCAGGTGGTTGCGTTGGCAGCATGCTGCGTCTTGTTTTAGGCTCTGCAGGATTAACTCGAGGTGCAGCGTCTTGCCTGTTCTGGACTCTTGGAGAACACGAGCTGCCTTTATTGCTTCCTGGCGTGCACTCCTCGATTCTTCAATTCAAAATAGAGGCACTTATTTTCCCCCCTTAAAGCTCACTTCGTGCTTCTTTGTCTTACATTACATATTGTACTTGTTGGTTGAGTAGAGGGAAATACTCCGGATAGGTCAACACTCCTAAGTCCTTTATTAGATAATAAATTCTTGGGGGGAGGGGGAGGACAGTGTATATCCAGTGTCAGTGTGCATCACCCCATAGTAGTCACTCTTTAATTGTTCATTGAATTGGATTCTTCTTGCCACGCACTTCCTTTGAGTACCAACTTTTTTTTTTAACTGCTTTCCCAAATTTTGGCTTTTCTGAACCCTGTGTTTTCTTGCTCTTCCATTTTGTTCTGGTTTGAAAATCAAAAGGGTCAGCTCACTGTAAGATGGTTAATTTCTTTCCACGAATGCCATGACCCATTAATGCAATTTTAGTCCTCAGTACAATGCTAGTTGCTTATCTTTTGCTTTGAAATATGGTCAGGTAACAAAAACGGCCCCCTCTTGACTGTGTTTGTCTCATTGCCTCGTCCTCTTAATTTTCCTGTGGTTAACATTAATCCATTTTAACTTCATGGTTCTAACTCTGGAATCCTCGTAGACCTTTTGCATTAATTGTGTATAAATAGCCTGCTCTGTTTTCTTCTAGTACTTTTTAATGGTCTTATTCTTCATATTTAAATTTTTAACTTGCCTCAGCTATATTTTAATGTAAGAGAGGCAGTAAGGCTCTAACTCCCGCCGCACCCCAAATTGTTAGCCAATGACCCCATCATCATTTGTTGAATTCTATTTTTCCCTACTGAGAAGAAATACTATGTTTATTCTAGGCCCTTAATTCTGGTATATGCTTGGAACTTCTTCGGAACTGTTGTTCAGTGAACTGGCTTCCTTTGTTGATACCATGCCGCTCTTATGACTCTAGCTTTATAATGTATTTTAATGTCTAGGGATTCAAACAATGCCATGTTGTCAAAATCGCTAAATATTTTTGGAATGAACACATTTACTGGGGTTTGTTGATTTCCTTTTTTTAACCTCTCCTCTCTTTAAAGTTTGTTGCCTATTCTTGAAATTATTTTTTACCTTGCTTTTCTCATGGTCAGTGAATCATTATTAACCATTACTAAACCCTTTCTCTTGCTAATTCAGAGCTCTCCATGTAGAGTTGTTCCTCAGAGTTGAACATGGAGAAGCAGTTCAGGTGAAAATCAGCATGTCTTTTGATTTGCATTGTGTATTAGTAAGCGTATTGTGTCGCTCCTCATCAGCTCTGACTCGGTATGTTATGTCCAGATTTCAGCAGCCTAAGGGATAAATGTGTATGGAAGTGATTCCTGAGACAGACCTGTGTCTACTTGTATTTCACCATCCCAACTGAACATCTTAAATTTAATGAATTTTCAAATTTAAAAAGTCATTAGAAACATTATTAGATCATAAAATAAGTGTATACATTCTTTAAAAAATGTCAAGTAATACGTACAGAATAGCCAAAGGAGAAAGTAAAAGTGTTGTGTGCCCAACCTACCCAGTAACCCAGTTCCACAGAGATCATCACTGTTTAATCATTTGTTCTCTCTCCTTCGAGACATTAAAAATACTTGTGTATAAGTCTACATTTGTTTCGTAAATGGCAGTTTGTTGTGTATATTTATAACTTCCAGTTAGTAATAATTGATGAAAATCTTTCTGTCAGTGCATGTAACATTATCTTTTTAAAGTGTTTTTGCTATTTAATTGTAGGAATAACACAACATTGCTGGGTCGAAGGCTACATATGTTTTAAATGATGACAAATTGTTCCATATTGCTCTTCAAAAGGTGGTTGTAAGAATACATTTATACAATTTATGAGAATGCTGTTGCTGCCATATCATTGATAAGAATTGTCAAAGCTGAGATTTCACCCTACTTGCAAGGTAACAGTCTCATAGATGCTGGCAGAAGATATGAGACTCCTGGGTCAGAGACAAACCACAGCAGTAACAGTACCCAGAGGATTATCATTTTCTTGTGCTGCTTCCTGGAACTCTATTTTCCACAGGATGGTGTGACAAGGGCCATATGATTCTAGCACACATAGTAGATTGCATTACAGGAGAGGAACTCTGAGCTTAGGGAACCCACATCTTTCATAATAGGCTACAAGTAAACCTGCCTAACCTTTGCCATAGAGAGAGATGTTACCTTCATTATGCTGGATAGTAAACAAATCTGCCCTCTGCTCCAGAGGGAGGCCTCTCTTTATCTGCCAAAGATGTCAGCTGTATACAGAGGGTGCCAAAAAATGTATACACATTTTAAGAAAGGAAAAAACTATTAAAATTGTGATACTCAATATATACCAGTAACAAAAGATGAATACCAAGTCACATTTGACTTCTGCAATTACAAGAGGTGCTCAAAGTGGTTACCATCAGCGTCCAGACACTTAAGATTACAGCCAACTACTGTCTGAGCAACCAAAGTGTCCAAAGTGTCCACTTGTATACACTCTTTTGGCACCCCTGGTATATATCCTTGAAAAGACTGTCAGTGCATCTGCTTATCAGATATGCAGAAATAGTAGAAACTCGTGAAGAATTGTCTCAACCACTTCTAAGATGATACTATCATTTTTTACATTTTAGTAACTTTATGAATAAAAATGCTATTTTATTAGTTTTCTGCATTTCTTTGCTTATTGATGGAGTTAAATATGTGTAAATGTTTATTAGCCATTTGTATTCTTTTGTTACTGTTTGTGTTCTTTGCATAGTTTTCTGTTGATTTATTTCTCTTTTCTTTATTGATCTGTAATAGCTCTTTACGTGTAGCGGCTATTAATGACTTGGTCCATCATTTACTAGTATTTTTACGTAGTCTATTTTTTTAATGCTGCTTCTGGTAGCTTTTGTTAAAGGAAATCTTTAATATATATGTTGTCAGTTTTGCTCTTCTCTTCCTATATAAGCCTCTGAGTTTCCACCCCAAGGTTATCAAAATACTCTTTATATATATTCTCTTATGGGATATTTTGTATTATATATTTAGATTTTTAAAAATGGTTGCTATGATAATATTCTAAATTTACTTTTCTAAATGTCTGGACGTTTTCCCAAAACACTTTTGCGAGGCTGTCCTTTCCCTGTTGTTCTGATTTGACACATCTATTATAACATATTATATATCTTTATGTATTGTTTTCTCAAAACTGGCACATCAGTAAGCAAAATATGTTAGTTTCCTACTGTGATTATGAATTTGGTTGAATTCATCCTTATAGATTACTTTGTGTAGTTGTTTGTTTAGTGGATTTTAATCTTACAAAATATAAAATATCTTTTTTGTCCTGTGTAATGATTTTTGCCTTGGAGTGTTCATTGTCTGATATTACTGTTGCCATCTCTGTCAGTTTTATATATACTAGCTAGATCTTCATTGCCCATATGTTTATTTTTAGCCTTTCTACATCGTTTTGCTTTACTTGCCTCCCTTAAAAATATCAAACAGCATATAGTTGGACTTTTATTCTTCTTTCAGTCTACACTCCTTCCAATTTGAAAGTTTGTCTTTATTTTTTTGCATTGCTAAAAAATTTTTTGAAAAGATAATTATAGATTCACATGCAATTATAACAAACAGTACAGAGGGTTCCTATGTATACTTCATTCTTTTTCGTCCTGTAGCATCTTGTGTTACTATAACACAATATTATACCCAGGAAATTGACATTGATACAATCTACAGATCATACTCAGATTTTATCAGTTTTACATGCACCTTTGTGTGTTAGTTCTCTGCAATTTTATGTAGATCTTGTGACAACCACCACAGTCAAAATACCATTCTGTCACAAAGATCCTTTGTGAAAAAGGGTTTATCTTTTAATAGGAAACTTTAGCCTACTCATATTTACTTTTTTCCCCTCTTCTGCAAGTTTGAAAATTCTAGAACCATCTATAATTGACTTTCTGGTACCCTTATACCTACATTTAATAAGGCGAGACTTTGATTTCTTGCCTTCCCCACATTCTTGGTTCAATTGAATCTATTTTCTTTTTACATTGGTTATCTTCTGCTTTTTTGTTTGTTTGTTTTTTTCTCTAAGCACCCCTTTTTATCAGTACTGTATCTGTAATGATATAGATTTTACTATAAGGTCACTGATTATTTGATAATTATGTCTTCCCCTTTTAAAAATTATTTACTTTGTTTTTTGACTAGAACATTTTCTTGAGTCATGTTTTTAAGAAGAGTTTTGGGAAGTACACCTGCATGTTCATAAATATTTTTCATTTTGTTGTTTGTTTTCTATGTGAATAAGAATTTGAATCAGTTTTTTGCTTTAAAATTTCTAAAATATTACATGAGCTTCTAGCATTTCCTTGAATTTTTTTCAGCTTCAATCTCTTCTTGAATTCATTCTATATGGATACTAGGTTTCTTGCTTCTGTGTTCAAGATAACTTATTTTTCTTTTTCATTTTAATTTGCAATTGATTTATGCCACCATGTTTTCAATTTCTGAGAACTTTAAAAAAAAATTTTCTTTAATTAGCTTGTTCTGATTTTACAGATCCTGTACTCTACAAATTCACACTAAAGATGATAGTTATTATTTTTAAATTATTCTTCTAAATTTTTGCATTAACTTTTATTGGAGACCATTTGCTCTAATTGTCGAACTTGTTTCCCGGTGTTTAAGATGGTGAACTCGATTCATATATATAAATGTGGATACATCTGACTGGTTTGTTTCTGGTTGGGAATCTTTCTGAAGTCCTGAAAGTCACCATTCTCTTTTCTGGACAGGTAGTACACTAAGGCCAGGGGAGTGGGTGGGGTGCTGGGATCAGGCTTTGCCCTGGGCATAATGAATGGCCAGGACATGGCAACTAGTAGATATCTTTCAGGGTATGTTGATTAAGAACAAACTAATAGGATACCCATAATCAAGCTGATACTGGGGTATCAAATCTCCAACTTGACTTGTTTTGATCCAAAACAAAGACTGAAAACAAAGGTGTACCAAACAGCTCCTTTGCCTTAAGAATTCCTTTCTGTGGCCCTTTATTTTGTCAACCCCATCTTCTCTCCTAACTTCATGGCAACCACTGATCTGTTTGTCTTCCCTATAGCTGTGACTTCTCCAGAGTATCATGTAAATGAAATTAAACAATAGCCTTTGGGTGTGGCTTCTTTCACTCACAAAATGCCTTTTAAGATGCATCTATGCTGTTGCCTGAATCCATGTTCATTCCTTGCTGTTAGTAGTATTTCACTGTATGTGTGTACCACTGTTTATCCTTTCATCTGTTGAGATAGTCTTACATGTTTCCAGATTGGAGTGATTATGAATAAATCTGCTATAAACATTTGTGTACAGGTTTTTGTTTTAAATATACATTTTCAATACACTTGGGTAAATAACCAGGAGTGGGATTACTGGATGGTTTGATAAGGGTATTTTGAACTTGATAATGAACCGCCATACTTTTCCAAAGTGGTTTTATCATTTGACATTCCCACCAGAAGTGTTTTTAGCATACAATTTGATATCATCTTAAAATTTGATTAATCTTTAGTTAACTGTTCCCAAATGTAAGATATTAAATACTGTTTGTCCCAGGGTTTGCCCTTTTGAAACTATGCTTAGTTCTACTCTAAAGAATGTTTGCTAGGACACACAAAAATATGCCATAAAAGGGAAAAAAAGGATAAACAAAATTGAAAAGTTTTCTGTTTAAAAGATATTATCAAATAGATGAAAAGACAAGCACAGACAGAGAAATATCTGCAAACCATGTATCTGATAAAGATTATATTTAGAATGTATAACTCAGAAGTTAATAGTAAGAAAACAAAAAAAAACTGATTTAAAAAAATGAGCAAAATAGACATTCCACTAAACAAGATACAAATGGTAAATAAGGACATGAAAAGATGCTCCACATCATCAATTGAGAAATGGAAATTAAAATCAAGATATCATCACCCATGCACTGGAATGGCTAAAGACGAACAGCATTAACTATTGGTGAGGGTGTGTGGAGCAGCTAGAACTCTCATATATTGCTGGGAGAAATGTGAAATGCTGCAGCCTTTTAGGAAGTATTTTGGCACTAGTAACAACCCAAATGTCTATCAACAGGTGAATGGATATGCCCATATAATAGATATGATTCAACAATAGACTTTTTTTTTTTTTTTGAGGGCAGTGTCACTGGCCCTCATATGTGGGATCCGAACCGGGGCCGCTGGCTTCCCAAGCCAGTGCTTAACCACCGCGCCACTCGGCCTGCCCAAGTAGCTTTTTTTTTTTAAGTTACTACTTTTTTACATTTTCTTTGAACAGTACAGTTTCAGTATATATACTATTCCTTATTGGATGGCTTCAAAGAAGGTCATACATTTGATTTTTACTTATTGTGTTTTGGTTTTTATTATCTATTTCCTCCTCTTTTTTCTCTGTATCAAGATATGGAACATTTTTTATTTCATGTTTTGGTCTACATGTGCCTTATCTTGAAGAGTCATTGGTTTCGTTCCTGTGTTTATGTTAGTTGTCTCCTGCCATCTACTCAGCTAATCTTCAAAAAACAGAACAAATGTTTATTGAGCATGTATTGGCCTGTGCTAGGCCCTATGAGTGTAGTTATAACTAAGAATTCTTTGAACTTGAAGAATTCATAGTCTGAATAGAAAATTATCTCAGCATATAGGAAATGACAGATAACATGAAAGAGCGAAGAAAAAGTGAGTGGTGGATAAAGGTCTGCACCTGCTCTTCAAGGATGAATAAGAGGACACCAAGCTGAGGAAAAGCAAGGACATTCCAGGGCAGCCCAGCCTGGGCGGAAGGCTTGGAGGTGCTCGAGTGGGAACGCATTGGTGTAGTTCTGGTGGATGGGTGTGCGGAAGGAGATGGGAGAGGGAGGAGACTGGTGCTGGGAGACGTGCAGAGCGAGGGAGGATGTTCTTGTGTATCATTCCATCAGAGAGACAGCCTGCTTTTAATGGTACCTCTATACATTAGAGAATGAGGCAGAGGCAACCCAGAGAGGACCGAGAAGCCATCTGAGAGGCGGAGGAGATGTAAGAGCTCGTGGTGCCACAGGAACCTGGACGGGCAGGCCAGGACACAGGGCCGGTTATGAGTGTTAGCTGTGCACCAGTCACATGTAATTCCACTCTTCTTGACTGATCATTTCCTCCATTCCTCCATGTCTTGATTTCTCAACCCAGAAAAGCCCTTTTCTCAAAATAGTGTCTCTTCATCAGGATACAGAAATATCACTGAAGGTTCCGCCTTTTTCTTGATTTGTTACCACGTTATGCATTCTTATCATTTGGTACTGTGCTGCCAAGCTGCCTAAAGTCTCCCCCCCTCCCCCCATTTCATTGACATGTCTCTCTGGGATATTTTGCAAGTAAGTATTGTGTTCTGACTTGCCTTCAATATATGACTATGCCTTATTGCCTGTCCGTTTTCTCCTTTTCACTTTAAGTTGAGAATCCTCTTTCGAGTTTTCAACTTGTTTTCCAGGTTCTTTCATCACACTATGAACCTAGCCCTTGGGTGGTCCTGGCTCAGGTTCATTCCCATTACCTCCTTTTGTTTATTTCATGAAAAGTCCATTTCCTTCCTTGCTTTTCCTCTGCCGAAGCACAAGCAGTCTTCTCTGCAGTTTCTGCCATCCTGCTTCTCTCCGCCTCATCGACTCCCCATCTCACTTCAAATCTCAGTAGTAAACATATGTTCTCCCTTGTCTATACCTCTTAATTTCTCTTTTCCACTGTTATTGCTTTCTCTGTAATTGTATTATTTAACTGTTAAGCATTTTATGATATGAAAGATGCGGTTGAAAATAAAGTTGTATTATAATAAAATTATGTCCTATAAAAAGCAAGTTGTTTCCCAAGGTGTATGGAAGTCTCATGATATAAGTTAAAATAGCTATTGTTTTGTGTTCCTTGATTATGCTGGTAAAAAAGTTCAGTGTGTTGCGGAGAATTTCTCACCTCAATTGTTGTTGATGAGTGATTGGATTAAACAATGAATAAAATAAAGATCACCCTATTTCTAATTTAGATTTTTTGTTAAAGGAAAATAATGTTTATATATGTTGTGAGGGTCTTTAAAATTAAAGGAGCATTTTGAATGAACTGGAAAAGAAAATGCTTCCCAAAAGGTATATTTTATGATCACCCTTTTGGACAAATTTAGTGTATCAGAGTAATATTTATTTATTTGCATCAACTGAGAAAAAACATTTTGTTTTTGAATCCCACTCCCTTCACAAAATAGAGTTATGGTATCATCTGCATTGAGCTAATGGACTATTGGGATATGTATTGATTATCATAAATTGCCTCTATGCCTTGGCAAAAGTCCAGATGTACATGGACAGTTTGTACTTTGTATTGGTTGTAGCTGCCCACATGCGTCCTGAGACAGTGGCTCTATTCCCTTTTTCAGCTTCATTTCCCAGGGAAAAGCAGAGTGAGCTATCCTGTCTCCTCCATATGTTCTTCCCCACCCCCAAAACAAGTTTATGTGTCATCTTAGTTGATTGGAAAGGAGTTTACAATCAATGAAGGATATTAATGGGTTTGCACATTTCCCTTTTTTATTTCTATGCCTTGTTTATTTTCCAAAACAGATTTTAACTTCATTACATTTTTCTGAATAGTATTGCTGTTAGAAGAGTAAATACATTTGCTTTTTCAATGTACTATACCCTGCTTTTTTTTTTCTTTTAGAAATTTCTTTTGTCATTTTTAGCTTCATCTCACAAAACAATTAACTCTAAAGATTGTTATTTGTAGTTGGAAAAAAATTAAGCATCCATGTACATTTCTCATACACTGAAGAAATTTGAACTTATATATATTTACAGTTTATAACTCACTTTTATATGTTGCCTCAGTGCAAAATTTTATTTAACTTCAACGCAGCCTAAAAATGATATTGCCTCTATGACAATTATACTGCTCTTGATATTATCCCACATAATCCACGGTGGTAAAAGCTATCTGGGAAACAGTTATAAAGTTTGTGGTTTGGTATGTCAAATAGAATTTGACTTTCACAATTTGTCTCAATCTTTGTGCCAAAAATGATGGTGAGTGTTCACATGAATGATGGTATCTTATTTTGAAGGTGTTTCTTTGGTTTTATAAAACTTCTACTTTCTGATAAATGCATTTTTATAAAGAAAGTGAAGGAGCTTTTTATAGACTGTGGAGTGAGAAGCGATGTCCAAAGATTATATAGTCAAATTCATCTGTCCACCTTGGCAGATGGTATTCTGCCCTTTTCTTGAAGATTTCCAGGAGTGAAACATCCAGTTTTCCAAATTAGCTGATCTGGCAATTGAGTTGGATACTTGTGCATTGCTCTTTATTTCCCAAATTTCACTTTTAGAGTTTAAGTTTACTTCATTAGTTCTTTTTCTTTTAAGAAAGTGAGCAGCCAAGTAACTTCTTTGGAAAATTATCTCTTTTAATTTACCTGTGGGCCTATTTTGAAATAAAGAGTAGATATATGGTGAGGAAGAGTTGTAGCTTTTCAAATTTTCCTGTTAAAGATTTGAGGTTTGTGCAGTTGTGAATTTTTTTTTACTTGAAAGATTTATACTTGTGGCAGGTGAAATGTTTGAATAAGCAAGTGATACACTAGATAATTAGTTTTTCCCACATTTGTAACATGACCTATACTTCAGCACTTGGTGTTATGTCCTGAGGTGAATCTGATTTGTTGATTCATGATACATGAGCACTGGGAACGTGTGTTGCAGAAACACCTTATTTATTTTAATATATGCTTTGTTACTCTTCTCCAGAAAGAGTCTTGTTCAGATCATGCTATTATTGCTTGTCCTTGGGGTGCAAGTTCTTCCAATTAGTCTACCTGTCCCTTATCATGGTTCAGATTCACTTGTGGGCTGTAGGTTTTCACCTTGATCCATCTTAGAAAGGCTTTAATCTGTCCTGTGCTGTAGGAAGTATCCCTGCAAAGAGGTTTCCCATCTGCCCCTAATGGGTCCTAAAGTGTTACCAGTTCAGCACTTTTTCTTTTTAAATGTTTTGTCTTGGGAGTGGAGTATAGATTCTAAACCATAAAGGTAGTATGAATTTGGGCCCACACGCTATGCATGGTACATGCCTAATGGTGATCTGATTTCACTCTGGCTACTTTCTCCATTGCCCAAGTGGATTTCATGTCTCCTTGGGCCTCTGGCCAGTGAGCTAAGTTTTCATATTCCTGGTTTCGTGGATTAGGGTGATCTTTTTCCTGAGTTTTGCCTTTATGAATGTACTTCCAAATGTGACCTGTGGCTTGAACTAACCTTTCTCATGGGTGTTAGAAAATCTTCATATAACCATTAAGACCTATACCTGGTTCCATGAGATGTTAGCTTCAGCTCCTGCTCTGCTCTTTGACTTTTCTCACAGCTGTGGATTTTCCTCTTTTGTTTCAAGCTCAGCTGTATATTTACTGTTTTACTTGTTGCATTTTGTCAAGCATTTTAATGTGTTTGGATCTGGCTGGGATTAAGAGACAGAAGGATGTTGTTATGTAATTTTAAATTGTTTTAGACTTCTATGTATATATTTTTGTTAGCTTATCACCTTTTGTCAACATGTCAGTATTTTGTGGCTAGTATGTGCCAAGTACTTTGAGAAATGAAGATCTTTGGCTAGATTCCCTGCTTCAAGAAACTTGGGCCTAATGTAGATCCTTGTGGAACTAGGAGGTAGTAAGCTTACTTACGTGTTTTATAAATTATAATGTTTTATTATCTAAGTGCTAAAGTTTTGAAAGGCTAGCACATCATTCTACTAAACAAAAGTTAGTGTACTCCCCTTCTTTTACTTAGGAGAAGTTAAACTTAAGACTTTACAGGTACACAAATATTATGTTTGATTTCCTTGTTTGTATAGACTAGAGGTTAGTCACTTGATGCAGACAGGTCAGCCCTAGGTTGTAAACTGCCAGAGCTGGTGGGGAAGCTGGCAGAGAACCATAGCCGTCACCCAGAGAGCTTAGGCCTCTACTAACTGGCGTCCTCTTGATTGTTAAAAGTTGCAAATTAGTTGAAATTAAAAAACAAAACAAAACCTCTATGGTCCCAATAAAATATGTCTGCTGGCATAGTTTGATTCATACGCTGTGGGTTTACAATCTCTATATAGAAAGGGTTCTTATTGTATTTATACATTCTTTCATAAAATAATATATATTAGTTATTCATAATTGTCCGCAAATTCAGAAAAATGTTACGTGTTCAACTTAAAAGTTCTGTGTCTGATAAGCAGCTGTTTATCTATGATAAATCTTTTTGGAATATTTGACTTCCTAAGTTGGAAATAGAAATATTTTCTAAAACTCTCATCTTACAGGTAAAAGAATGTCACATTTCAACGTTCATAACTGAAATCATTATGCAATTTTCAGGCCACATGGATGAGTGCCAAATTTTGTATTTCCTGTGTATATCCTGTGACCATCCTATCTGGGGTGAGTGATTTCTAAGAGTGGCTGGCAACAAACCAGATGCCAGCCAGCTGTGGACTGCCCTAACAAATAACGCTAAGAGTTATAAATTAAACACTGTCTGGTGATATATGATGTGTAAGGCAGTTAATTTAGTTGGTCTGGATTAACTGTCAGCTCCAGAAAACTATATTCTCATAATGTGAAATCTGTACTTAGCATGTTTGGACATGAGTAATAATTAACAATAGAGAATCATTTGTTAAAAAGTCAAATTATAAAATGCCAAAGATTCTTTGGGATTTACAGCAGTGTCTTAGTAGTTCACCATATATTTTAAATAACTTTAATTTTAATAGTTCAAGGACTTAGTATTTCCTGAATGATAGCTATAATTTTGCATAAAATAGGGGGTTTTGGATCATACATCTTCCATTGCCTTATAATATTAGTTTTGCTTCTTATATAGCATAAAATTGTATATGTTATTAATACTTAGGTTTCTTAAAAATACATTAGATAAATTATACCACAGATTCACATTTACTGTGAGTTCTGTTTTTTCAGTTTTATTCTGGGATATTACCATGAGTGAAAAACATGTTTATTACCTTATTCATGCATATTTAAATTATTTTACTTCACCAAGCCATTCATTTTTTTTTTTTTTGCCTTTTTTTTTTTAGAACGTCCTTCAAAGAGTTCATGCGTCTTACTGAGGACATCTGACCTTTTGAGCTTCATAATTCATATCTAGATGTCAACAGTCTTCCCCATGTTAACAGTTCTGACTATGTTTTATTATTTATGCCTTCGGCGCCGAGCCAGGACAGCTGCAAGAGGAGAAATAATGAACAGCCATAGAACTGTAGAATCAAACAGCAGAACTTGCCCTTTGAATGCAGAGGTGGTCCAGTATGCCAAAGAAGTGGTGGACTTCAGCTCCCATTATGGAAGTGAGAATAGTATGTCCTACACCATGTGGAATTTGGCAGGTGTACCGAATGTATTCCCAAGTTCTGGGGATTTCACCCAGACAGCTGTGTTTCGAACTTACGGAACATGGTGGGATCAGTGTCCTAGTGCTTCCTTGCCATTCAAGAGGACATCGCCTAACTTTCAGAGCCAAGACTATGTGGAACTTACCTTTGAACAACAGGTGTATCCCACAGCTGTCCATGTCCTGGAAACCTATCATCCTGGAGCGGTCATTAGAATTCTAGCTTGTTCTGCAAACCCCTATTCCCCAAGTCCGCCAGCTGAAGTAAGGTAAGATGCATTTTTTAATGATCAAGGTATATAGCTGGAAGGTTTGGTTGTTTTAACATTAGAGTGCATTTTTATTGGAATCATTTTCTTTTAAGTAATTTAAACAAATTTGATTTTTACAATTTTCCTTAGTCATCTGATAGGGAAAGATCACACATATGAAGATTTAATACATTGTTCATACCTGTAACACCTCACATCATAATATTCATAGATCCTGAAATTTGTGTGTCACAGAATTTACTGTAAACGAGAAGCATGATTTGAACTAATTGGGACACGGACCAATCTGAGAAGTTAGGAGGAAATACGACTTCTAACGTATTTTCAAACATGCATCATGTTACTGCTTTTAAACACTGAGAGGCGGTCCTTAGAGGCTTAGCTTTAATGTTGGGTGAATGTTTCTGTAACAAGCATATTCATTTAAAAATAAACATTGCTTTAAGTAGTTCATGCATTCTCCCTAAAAGCCTATTTATTTACATCACTAATTTGCATGGCAGTGCCCCTATCTCTTGCTTTTGTAGTTCAGCCTCCTGGTTTTTAAAAATATAATTATTTGACTAGTAGTATATTCATGTTTCGATAACCTAGAAAGTGCATAGAGCAGTCTTGCATGTACTCTGTTCTACATGTGCCTAGGACCTGCCCCTCCCTCAATGAAACCACTTTTATCCACTTTTTTTGTATTTTTCCATAGTTTTTTATGCAGATATCAGCAAATACAAATATATTTTTATTTTCTTTGTACATACAAAAAAGTACACTATTCATACTTTGCCATACCTCATGTCACTTAGTAGCATATATTGGATCTTTACATATGTGTGCAAAGAGAGCTTCCGCATTCTTTTCTAGAGTTGCAAGTAAGGCACAGTGTAGCATATATGGACCCCAGCTTGTTAACCACTCCCCTGCTGATGGGTGCTTAGTTATTACCATACCTTTGCTGTTGTAAACATTAATACAGTGAATAACCTTGTCATGAGTCACTTCACATGTGTGTAAGTTTATCTGTGGGTAAGTTCCCAGAAAGATTGCTGAGTCAAGTATCTGCACATTTGTAATTTGAATACATAGTGCCAAATTTTTTTCCAAAGAGGCTCTACCTATTTATATCCCCACTAGCAATGTCTGTGCATACTGCATACATGTTTTACCAAAGCCTCACCTATAGAATGTGTTAATACATTTTAATATCATTGTCAGTTTGTAGATAAAAAATAGTTATCTCGTGTTAATTTTAAGTTAAAATTATTTTATTATCTCTGAGGTTGAATATCTTTTCATGTTTAAGAGCCATTGACATGTCCTTCTCTTTGTGCTATTTCATCGTATCATTTGCCCATTTTTCTATTACTGGTTGATATTATCAGCTTTTAGATCTTTATATCAGTTTATTAATTCATTCATTAAATATTTTCATGTATGCCACGTGCTAAGCATTTTTCTTGGTATTGAGGATGCATCAGTAAACAATGAACAAAACAGATAAAATTTCCTGCCATTCTGAGCTTATTCTAGCCCTTCGCAGTTACGCGTAGGCTGTGTGTGTGTGGGGGGGGTGTTCAGCTGCCGCTGACACGCTGCTTCCTTGAAGTCCCTGTCCCTCAACTCTAAGGGCACCTCTTCCAGCATACCAGGAAACAAATGCAAGGTGCAGCTTACCCAAGCTGGAGATATAATCGTTATTTGTTCTTTTCAGAATTACCTTGATAATTCATTGTGAACAGCATGATTAATGCATCAGAATTTTTGAAACACAGAAAACCAGGATCTTTTAATATGCAGATTTTTTTTTTTTCCCCCGTAAGACAAAAAAGGACTTTAGGCAGGATCCTTTCATATGTGAGAATTCACTTGTTATATTCAGTCATTCTTTGCCTCTTACCTACAAAGTCATCCACTTTTCTCTTAAAAAGCTGAACAAATTTGGGGATGAAATCTATGAAACATGTAACGTCTTTCCTCTAATCTAAAAATTAGTGTCTGCATGATTCTGAGTATAAATTATGCTCTTGGGTTCTTAGCTGAGAGCTAAGTGACAACTTCATTTACAATGTATCTCTAATGTGCTTAACTGATTTTTAGCTTTATCTTTCTGAAAATACCATTGAATTTTAGAAAAAAAAGAATCTAGTCACTATATATTATTGGAGAGTAAAAAAGGGCCTTTTAAATTTTACTGATTTTGAAATCAGATGTTGCACTGTTGAAAAAACTTGTTAGAAAATGCCAAAAGAGAAAATGTGCAAGAACAAAAACAAAAAACCAAGCCACAGCTCTTCTGCCCAAATTCAGTAACTGTTAACATTTTGGTGAATTTCATTTAGACAGTCCAAAGCATTGATTGAACACCATCTCTGCTAGAGAACCAGACGAATGTGGGTCTTTGAGTGTACAGGCCAGCCTAGAAGAACACCTTGAGACTGTAGGGACCACATGGTGGCAGAAGGAAAAAAGAAAACTAATTTATGGGGCTCAGAGACGTCTTCCCTGAGGATGTTGACTTTGACACCTGAGGGTTAAGGGAGACTTTAGTTTCAATGGGAAAGGTGGGGAGAACAGCACCAGCAAAAGTGGGAGCAGGAGGGGAGATCTTGGTGTTTGAAGAAGTGCAAGTCCAAGTAGAAAACAAGCTATTGAAGGGCCATGCATGGGAGTCTGATTCTTTTTTTTTTTTTTAATTTATTTATTTTTAATTAGTTTCAGGTGTACAACACAGTGCACTAGTTATACTTTTTACCCTTCAAAGTGACAACCCCCTCCCCCAACTCGCCACCCCACTCCTCCCCCCCATATCATATATATCTATTACAATTCCTTTGACTCTCTTCCACAGTATAATCCATATCCCGTGACTATCTAGATATATATTGAATTACAGTTGGTATACAATATTATACAACCTCAGCTTTAGGTGTACAGTGCAGTGATCAAGCCTTTGGGAGTGTGATTCTTAAGATCTAGACTAGTGGTTTCCAGACTTTGGGCTTTCCTAGAGCTCTTGGATTCAGTGCCCCAGAAGGAGACCTTGAGAGGACTGTTCCTTGTCCAAGCGATTTGTTAAGGGAGTGCTCCTGGAGAAACCAGTGTGGATTGGGGAAGTGCCATGGGAAAGGGAAGTCAGGCAAGGATTTCACCTGTGAACTTCCCGTCTGCTTGGAAGCATCTGCGGGGATGGGCTCTTACACTCCTGCGCCCATCTGTCCTGGGCTGTGGGCTGGGGGAGTGGGAAGGGGACTGGACATGACGAGGGAGAGATGACAGATTGAGCTCATATTAAAGAAAATGATCAGAATAAAGGCACATACCGCCCTCTGGATGAAGAGGCCCCAGGGACCCAGGTAGTTCTCTAGAGAGAGTGCAGGTGGAAGCCTTTATAGGGTGCAACAAGCAGATCGGGTACTCAAAACTGACCAGGAGATCTAAGTAGGGAAAGTCAGTTACAATAAACTAGAAACATAATAATAATAATAATAATAAAAAATTAGAGAACAGATATAGGGTTGTCAGATTATTTACTTTGTTAAACAAGCACACGTTAAAAAGGCAAACAAATGAAATACCAACATCATTTATGGTCACCATCACATCATAAAAGTAACCTTAGTTTATACTGAGAAATTAGCATAAGAATCTCAAATAAAGAATGCGTGGCAAATTTACAAGTATATGTGTGCATATATTTATATTGGGTTGTCGGAAAAGTCATGACGTGTTTTTTCTATGTTTTTTGTTGCAAAAATGCACCATGACCCAATATTTACCAATGTAGTCCATTTTTTTTTTTACATTTAGTCAGGGAAAGCTCCATCGCACACTTGTTTGGGAACCACTGGACTGTGCTGCTTATTATTTGAACTGAGCCCCTGGTTTTATGCCCACCTTAGGAATTAGCACATGAGAGAGCAGGTGGGGGTAGCTCAGGACCTTGTAGTCCAGAACATTCAGAATTTAGAAGCCGTCTTTCCCCATGTCATCTGGTTGCATTTCTTTGTTCCGTGAGTGAAGTAGAAAAGTTATGGATAGTTCTACAAGATCTCACAGTCTTCTGACTTCTTGCCTAGTGCCCTGTGAAGAGAAAAGGAAAAAGGTCATATAGAGTGTCCTGGTCTTGAGGATAAGATGTTAATGGATGCCTGTGTAAGAGTCAGAAACTAGGCTAGCCCAGGGTTGCACTTGGAAGAGAGAGACGGAAAAGAAGAGAAAGAAAATGACAAATTGAGGCCGTATTAAAGAAACTGATTGGAATTAAGTTATTTAGGGATAAAATTCAGTGGTATGGATCTCTTCTGGGTTTTTTTTTTGTGGGGTGGGGCAGGTGTTAAAAGCACTTTCTCTGTATAACACTGAAGTTAAGAAAGCAAGGAGAGAGAAAGTGACTGGCAGAGAATTTGCTGCCAACAGAACTGCCTAAGCAACGATTTCACCACTTGGTGTGGTCTGGCCTTCTTCACTTTGTGGGTCAAGAGGCATGATTTTGACATTTAAGTCAGACTTGACCATACCCTGGACTGGTTGATCCTTTGTAAAGCAGATTTCTGTTTGTTCCTTGCAATTACAGATGGGCAGGGAGGCAGGGAGCGTGGAGGTACACTCATTCGGGATACTTCTGTTTTTGTTGTTTTCCTGTTCTGTTCCTTCACTTGCAACTGGTGACGTAGAAGAATGTTGGCAAGAGAACCTTCTTTGTGTTGGCTACTAGATATGCTTACCAGCCAGGAGAAATTTTGGTTTAGGGAAGCTTTTTAAAGCATCCATGTGCCTGGCTTCTAACCTGAATACGTTAGAAAACTTGCTTTTCCAGGGTTCCATTGATGACCGTCTCTCTTCCTCTCTCATCTATGTGCTGCCTCCAGGGATCCCTAGAGAGACTTTCTCAGTGGGCTGAACACAGCTCAGCAGTCACACAGAGTGGTTTGTGTCGTTTCCAAGCATTGGGCTCATAGTACTCAGTACAATCAACAGAAAGAGAAGTAAGTGGGCTGGTGAAGAGTGCTGTTGGTTACCATCCCAGAATTAAGTGGTCCGAGTACAGACTGAAGCACAGCCTGAAAGGGAATCCACACTGAATTTTGCACATCTGATACTGTAGATTTACAGTACTTACATAGAACGTTGGAGTTTGTCAGATGTGTGTAGTAGATAAATACAGTGTGTGAGCATATATAGTAAACACATAAATGTACAGACCACAAAGGCCATGACTTAAAGCAGTTTAATCACAGTACTGCCCTTGGCCCAGAGGACTAAGATTTGGGACTATCTCACAGAAAAGTGTGTGTGTGCACGCATTTGTTTGCATTTGCTTGCTCGTTTTCACTAACTAGTTTTTAAGAGTTTGGCTTTAGTTTTCTAGAATAAAAAAGACATTGTCATATTCTCTTGTTTGGTAAAATAGATACCTTTCTCTTTCTAACTTTCAAATAACATATTCTAATTCTATTAGGGAATTTTAAATAAAAATTCACTTTAATGAAGATACCTCAAAATCAATTTGTATTAATCTCATAGTTAATGTTAATGTAATTCAAATGGCCACAGACTATAAAATAATTTTTCCATCTTTTTATCATTTCTCTTTACTTTTTAGCTTATTAAGAAAAGTCAAAATAAAACATAAATGAATGATACTGGAAAGTAATTTCATATTTAGATACAGTTTTAAGTGTTTATAAATATTGATGGTGTTTTACTTTAAGTATACTGTCTTATGATATATGTATAAATTATGATACATGTATAGCTAAATATATAATGTCCATGCTATTACAGAAGTCAGAAGTAAAAATGGTACTAAAATAGCATTAACCCTGGTATGTTTAAACAACTAGAAATGTTAAGGAAGTCAATTTAAAGCATCATCTTAACCTTGTCTATTCTGCAAGGTACTAAGGACATTGGTAGATGAATACATTATTAAAATAGCACCTTTCTGCTCCAATCAGTGCTTTTCTTTAAGATTATATTTGTGATTTACATTATACTGCAAATCAAGCTATTCATAAAGAACATGTTTTGTTTGTGTATTTATTTATCACAAAGGACCTGGCAGAGGTGATTTCTACATTACATTTTCAGTGTTTCTGTTAAGCCTCATAAATACTCCCCATTGAAGCTTAAAAAGTAGGCTGGTTTAGCCCACATGGATTGTGACCCAGCGCAGGTAATTATTTCACAGCATCCAAAGTAGCCCTTGTTTCTCGGACATGAGACATTCCTCCAGCATCACCTGATACCATGTTGCAGTGGCAACAAAAGGATGAATAAAACCAAAGGTTGAATTTTCTCGTGCATTCCACCATTTACTCCATGATTCTTGGAAATATACTGTCCAAAATTAGGAATGCATTTTTCCTCCAACATGATTTTAAATGCTTTAAATATTTAACACTTCTGTTTCCCTGTACCTATGTGGCTGCATAGATTTCCATTAGAGTGTTCAAATCAATTCCAGTGTTAAGAACCCTCAAGATATTTGCAGTTAAGCTCTAGGAGCGCTTGTTAGGTCTAGGCTGACATTCCAAGTTTACTTTTCTGCTCAGCCTACATTCCTTTCCTCTTTAAACCCGCTACAGCCTGCCCTACTCCTTAGAACGCTTCCCCTGCCTCCCAAGATTGGTTATAGAGTGGGACCAATCTCTCTGCTCTTGCTTTCATGTTAGCTCTGAATACAGTCACTCACAGGTTCTTTATGCTTGATGGATTTTATTCCTAATTTTCAGGAGAGAATCAACAAAACTAGCAAATATGCAATGATTACAAAGGTACTAGAAACTGCAAAAGGTCCTACTATTATGATTAGTAGTATGTTTACTAGAATCCCCACTGAGCTTCTGCCTCATGCTTTTATTTCTAAAGGTAGAAATTACCATATTTCCCTTTTCCATTCTCCCAAGATTGGTGCTGTATGCCTTTCTTGCTCCCATCTTGGCCTAAAGACTGTTTGGACACCTGTATATTGATGTCTTCCATAGGTTTTGCTCAGATTTCTCCCCAGAGTTTCACAGTTTTATCTATTTCAGTTTTCTAAACACTTGGCCATAACTTGTTTTTGTTTATATCCAATAGGTCATTGGGCCAAGAAGTGAACTGACAGTATACCAGGGGGGGAAAAACCTCATATGATTAATAAGTGTATAAAATATTTTAAGTGTTATTACTAATCAGTGAATTATAAGTTATGTCATGTAGAGATATGGCTCACTGTGAAATTAGAGATTATTTTTAAAAATAAATAATGCTCTCAGTGGTCATTCTTCTACTCTATTGGCATAAGTTTCTTTGAAAGTAGTTTGTTGTATATAATGAGAGACTTAAAAATATTCTCAATCTTTGACATAAAGTCTTTATTAAAAAAATTCTGCTAACAACTAAAGTAAATAATTAGGAATAGAAGAAAGATGTTTATTGAAGTATTTTCAGCCTGTGTTTCTAATTTTCTCTGCTATATTAGGGAACAATATTAGAAAAATATTTACTTATGACATATGTAAGAATATTATATATATCTAGATGTTATATTATGAAGAATCTTTAAGTAATTTTGGAAAATTTTTAAGAAGACGTATGAAGAGCTGGAATAAGATTTGGACCTTGAAGAGTAGATGGGCAGGTAATTGTCGGTTGGGTATTTCATTGGGGGGAGACAACATGAGCAAATGACACAAAGGTGGAGATAAGTTTATTATCTAAAAAGTAATGATTAAGCTGGCTGGAAAGGAGGGGTTCGTTTTGGGGGAATAAGAAAAAATGTTATTCACTGATTAGGTGTTAGATATTTGCTAGGTGCTGAGGATCCAAGGATAACTGAAAGACAACAAAAATGGACATTTAGGAGAAGGACGTATGTAAGAGAGAATTTCATGAAAATTTTGACAAAACTTAATGACTGGATAAAAGAAAATCAAATATAGTAGAAGTTTTGATTTTGTATGATGTCAGTAACAAGTAGAAAAGGAGACTTTTGTGAAGAAGATGATCTGTTTAGTCTACACAGTTGGTTTCAGACATGCATACAGGAGAGCTTTACCCTTACTTTGCTTTACTCTTACTTTGGGTTTACTTTTTCTATAAAACTGAGTGTTGTTCTTCATGTGCCTCTAACAACCTATTTCAGTTTTTAACTGATACATGTGAAATCTGCCAAAAAGGACTTTCTAGGAATTCTAAAAGTAATTGATGTAGTAAAAATATTGTAAGTAATAAGGTCTCTGGCATTTAGTTCTTAAAATTTTTTCATGTCCTGGAAACAATTCTTGTGTTTGATATACCCCTTTTTTAATGCCTTTGCTTCACACTGTAATGTATTGGGCATGGGGCCATACCTTAAGGTAACAGTAAATCTCATTCTAAACTGTATTATAGGGAAGTTTCTTTCTTTGGCAGATGGGAGATTCTTTGGTCAGAGAGACCTACGAAGGTGAATGGTTCCCAGGCTCGCCAGTTTAAACCTTGTATTAAGCAGATACATTTTCCCACAAACCTTATACGGCTGGAAGTAAATAGTTCTCTTCTGGATTATTACACTGAATTAGATGCAGTTGTATTACATGGTACGAAGGACAAACCACTGCTTTCTTTCAAGACTTCACTTATTGATATGAATGATCTAGAAGAAAACGACTATGAAGAAAAGGATGGTTGTGGAATGGACAATCTTAACAAAAAGCTTAGCAGCACTGCCCTCAGGGAAGGGCCAAATAATGGATATTTTGATAAACTACCTTATGAGGTAAGCCAAAGATATTCAGTAGCAATATTGATATGTCACTATAGTTTTTTTAAAGTTTAGGTATTAATACTTATTTTGCTAGATATCAGAGAAGTAGAAGCATTGGTAAGGTGTACATAATCTGATGTGTTGTATATTTTGATTTTGAGAAAACCAGACAAAATTATTAAGTAATTTCATTACTTTTATTTTGGGTTAACTTTAGTGATTTTGGATAAACTAGTAAATATATGTTTTTATATCACTGATTAACAATAACCAAAATACATAAATCAATAATAAATTATATCTCACTTTAAGTCATAATTATACAATGTAAATATGGGCAATATGTGCTTAACTTTATATCAGTTAAATTAAAGATAATTGGCTATTAAAAATAAGAGGAATAATAAGATTGTGAGAGGGATGCTTATGCTATTTAATAGTTCACAGTTTCTCCAAGTGTCATTTATTCTTCTGTACTGTGTTCTGTATTCTTCTAACTAGCTATAATTTTTGGTCTAAGTAGGTACAGAGTGCCTTTACCTACAGTCTTGTTTAACATCCCTGGATCCTAGGCATCAAATGCCAGTAGCACAGCTCCTGGGAGTGAGGTAGGGCCAGGCATTTCTGTCCCTAGCTGAGAGCTGCTGTGTATAGTTAAAAATAACCAAAAAATTTAAAACCTCAAATTTTAACCAATTCAGACTGTCCCCCTTCCAAATTGGTGGATATTTCAGGTTTCATTATAATAACACATGTCAATAGTTTAACTTGCATGGAACAGTCAGATAGCCTCTTGAATGCCTATCAGTAACTATGTCTGTGCAACACTTGACACTTAAAATGCTATGGCACAGCCTGTGAAATAGCTAAAGTTGCCACATAAAGATGAATTTAAGGATCCAAGGTGAGTCAGTCAGTAAGCCCTGGGGACCACGATCGAACCCAGGCCTTCTAGGTCAAGTCTTGTGATACAGAAAGGAAGCTTCACAGATTGAACGAGACCCTCTGGCCCTTAGTGGATGAGGGAGGAAAGATGAAGGAAGAGTTGAGTTGGGGAAAGAGAGGAGCATGGGATAGTTACAGTGTTGTTCCCCAGGGCTCGCAGGAGGATCTGTCCTAGCAGCAGTGGGAACAACTCATCTGGAGGAAACGAAATCACTTCTTTGATTCTTACCCATTTCCTAGAACTACAGTATAGAAATTTAAATTCAGCAAATATATGTTAAGCATCTAGTGAATTTTATCCAGACCTGATGAACTACTTGGCACATAGCATTCAAATGAACAACTGAGGGGAACTTTGGGCAGAGGGAAGAAAATGTACAAAGGCGCAGAGAAATGAAAAGCGCCAGCATTTCAGTTTGGCTGGAATAGGATTTGATAGCAGAAGCTGCAAGAGATGAAATTGGATGGAGGCTCAGGGCTGCCTCAGGGAAGAGCTCCACAGGACACCATTTGCAATGATGCCAGTGACTGGGACATCCTAGCATTGGCCGGCCACAGCCTGCACTGCTGCATCACAGGGGACTCTTGTGAGTTTTACCAAGAGATTTGCATTTCATCCCTTAAGCCAGCGGTCTTCAGGGTGCCTTTTTCTCCAGTACACAGCAAAATCCATTGGGGAGCCATACTTGTACATACTTTAGACCGTATAGATCATTTACTTTTGTAAAAAGTTAGACAGATTCAAGATTATACCTATAACAATTTCACACTTACTTTTGTGTGTTCTCTTGTACTCTTCATGTGCTTTTTTTGAATGGGAGAGAAAGTGTGGAATAATAGCTAACATTCCAGGAGTTACCCATAATATGCAGGCATTTTTGTACATGTTTCAGCCCACAATTAGAATAATTGCCCAGGTGTTTGGCACCATGTAAACTTTGTCTTTTTATGTATCATCGTATTAAAAAGATTGTGAACCTCATCCGTAGTCAGTAGAGAAACATTGAAGGTTTTATCTTATTTATTGTAAATAGGAAAATAACAGAATGAGGTTTCTGTCTTAGATTTCTCTGTTGGTAAATAAAGAACTGACCAAAAGGAGGTCAAGGTGGGAGGCAGGGCATCCGTTAGGAAGCTGCTGCAGTAATTTGGGCAAGAAGTGATGGCATCCTGTGGGTTGTTGGAAAAGTCATGATGCATTTTTGCAACAAAAACCATAGAAAAAATACACATGACTTTTCCAACAACCCAGTAGATATTGGAAGGTTTGGAAAGGAGGTGAGTGGGAGAAATAGTGCAGAGATGCGGAAGGTCGGAATCGAATATAACTAGTGAATGTGGAGATGAAGCAGAACATCAGAGGGATTTCTAGGTCTGGGTGAAATGACTCAGTGGATGGACATGCCATTAATCACAACAGTGGGTGAAGGTGGGAAAGGCATATTGACTTTGAGGTGCCTGTGATTTATCAAAGCAGACTTGCTGGTGGAAGACAGTAGGCAGTTGCCATTTGAGTTTGTAACTCAGGAGGACAGTCTGAGTTTACATTTGCGTGAGCCTACTCGAGAGAGTGGAGGGGCACCATCGTAGATGAAATTGACCAATGAAACCATAGAATGTGAGTAAAGGGCCAAGAATAGCATTCTGGGTATACTAAGTCTAAGAATCTCACAGGGGAAGACAAGTCAGAAAAGGCACTTGGGACAAATACGAGATAGTCTTAAAAGCAAAGTGTTAGGAAGCTAACGTATAGAAATCAAAAAGGGTGTGGTCGGCCACATTGCTGCAGAGAGTCAGTGACAGGTGTCCACTTGTTTTGGTCATTATGGGGTCTTTGATAATCCTTTATCATTGCAAGTTCATTGGTGCCATAACCATAAATTGAGGGATGAGAAAACCTTACCATGTTTGGTGAAGGCATCAAGGAGAGGAGCGGGGGTGTGGGGGGGAAGCAGAGACAAGAAGTGTTTCCTCTCTGAGTAAAAAAATAATGCTGTTAATATACTCTAATTATGGGCTGTAACATGGGTAAGACTGCCCATCAATCATGAATAGTGCTTGATATCCTGACTAACACTCCACCGCCTTTGTGACACACTCCAAAGAGGGCATATCAAAATGAGGGCATATATGAGGTTGTTATAGGTCTGTCTGTTCTAATTTCCCTTAGGGAGAAAAGAGACGTGAATGGTGTGGTAGAGGAAACCAGAGTGGGAAGGTTTCTGTTTATGATACAGGCTGGGAGAGATTCAGCATGTTTATATGCTGAAGGGAAGGAGCCAGTAGAGAGGGAATGCTTCCAAGACAAGTGAGGGGTTTAAGCAGTACAACAAAGGCACATAGAAGAAACCAGCAAATCAAATCGGTAGTTCTGGAGGACATTAAATAGCCATGATGAAAGCAGAGTACCACACATAGTTAGTGCTGCGAAACACTGGATGATCTCACAGTGAGTAAAAAAGAGAAACTTTTTTTTTTTTAGGTTACCCAAATTCTTTCCAGGTAACCCAAATTATTTCAAGGGGAAAAATAATTTAATTATATCAAGTGATAAATGTTTTTATGGTTGAGAATAATCGTAATATGAATAGAGTGGGTTTGAGGGCAGATAAACTGTTTGGAGAGTCCTTCCTGACACATCACATCCTACATTCACTGTGGTACCAAATGGTGCTTTATGCTAGCATACCCAAATATAAAAGCACGTTTTTGACAGACATTAGATACTGGGTGAGTAATGATTAATGGATGTTGTCTTGTAGGCCTGACACCGGTTATCTTTTATTTAATCAAAACCCAAAAGTTTTTTTCACATGTCAATGTCATAGTCTCAGTAACTTTTCATTATTCTTTTTCTCTGCAGATAATTGCTTAAAATTAATCATCATAGAATGTTTTCACACAATATACATCTTTTAATATTGGTGACTTTTGTTTAGAATGATTCCAGAAATTGCCAGGAATTATTTAAATTACAAATCATCTGGGAAAAGTAAATTATTTATCCTCTGATACAGGGATATATTTAACTTTTAATGCCTCTTTGTACTAACTACTTAAAAATTCTACTGAAATAATTTTTAATATTGTAGTTAAAACAAATTTTTAATTCGTTTTACAAACATTTAAGGTCTTACTGGTGCTGGGCCCAGGTAGCTCATAGGTTCTTTCAAACATTTAAGAAAATGATAAATTTTATATTATTTCTTTTATAGAATAAAGGAAAAGGAAAGTTGTCAATTTTTTTATGAAGCCAGTATAACACTATGGCACATAAAAAAACCACAGACTACATCATCCTCAGTATCCTCTGGAGATTGGTTTCAGCCCCACCCCAGCCCCCTGTATCCAGTTCTCAGCTGCTCAAGCCCTTTGTATAAAGTGGCGTAGTATTGCATATACGCACAACCCACACACATCCTCTTGTGTACTTTCAGTCATCTCTAGGTTACACCTTATACTTAATACAATGTAAATAACTGTTATACTGTATTGTTTTAGGGAATAATAAGAAAAAAGTCTATACATGTTCAGTACAGAGGCAACCATCATAGGCCTAACTACATAGTACCCATCAACAACAGTGTAACTTTTTAAAAAATATAGTTTTGATCAACAGTTGGTTGAATCCCCTAGTGCGGAACTTGTGGATGTGGAGGGCCAACTGTAATTTTACTTCTGCAAACAAATAAAATATAGAGAATTATTTTAAAAGCTAATAAAATAAATCATTGAGGATGTAGTCCTGGAATTCGAGGGTGTTTGGGTTTAGACTATAATAATACCATGGTACTAGGTGAAAAGGAGAAAAATCCTGTGATCATCTCAGTAGATGTGCCAAATTGGTTGACAGCTGACAGTTGGATAGCTATCCAAATGTTTAAAAAGTAAATACCTTATTAAGCTATCTACTAATGTCTACTGTCAAATATCCTTAACCAAAAGCTAGCATCATATTTAATTAATCGAACACTTAGAAAAGCATTGTCCAATCTGGTAGCCACTAGCCACATGTACTGTTTTGAACTCGAAACATGGCTAGTCTCAGTTGAGATGTGCTGGAAGTGTAAAATATACACAGGACTTAACACGTAATACAAGAAGAATAAGATACCTCTAGTAATTTTTAATTGATTACATGTTGAAATGATTATTTTTAGTATATCTCATTAAAGAGTTAAAATTTATACCACCTGTTTATTTTGACTTTATTTTTTTAACTTCATTGAGGAATAATTGACAAATATATTTACAGTATACAACATAATGGTTTGATATACATTATGGAATGATTACCAAGATGAAGATAATACATACATCACCTCACATCTTAACTCCTTTTTTGTGTGTGGTGTGGTGAGAATACTTAAGATCTACTCTCAGCAACTTTCAGGTACACAATATTATTAACTATAGTCTTTGACCTTTTAAAGGAATGTAGGTACTAAAAATTTTTAATTACATATGTGCCTCATATTTGTGGCTCACATCCAAATTAAAGCCAGGAACAAGACAACAATGTTACTTACATTGTTCTGAAAAGTACTACCCAGTGCTGGAAGATGTAAGAAATAAAAGCCTTAATTTTTGGAAAGGAGGTTGTAAAACCATCATTTGCAGGCAATATGATTATGCATCAGAATACACGGGAGACCAGACCAAACACTATTACAAACAATAAGTTGGCATGTTAAAAAGTTAACAGTTTAGGAACTCTGAGGACGTAAAAGACCATTCAGTGATAAACCATGCCAGGCTTTGGAGTCAGAAGACACAATGAAGTAAAAGGGTCAATTTTCCTTAAAGTAATCTGTGTCTTCAATGAAGTTCTAGTTAAAATGCAGACACAAATTTTTCTTTTTTAATTGAAAAGTTCACCTAAAAAAACCATGAAAATATTCAGGACAATTCTGGAAAAGAAGTGTGATGGAGGGGACACTAGTCTCACAGATAATAAAGCATAATGTGAAGCTACAGTACTGATATTTGTGGGTCATCAATGAAGATAAATTCTCATTTCCAACCAAGCTATCCAATGCATTCTAACACATAAACTTAAAAAAATTTAGAACAGAACTTACTTATTTGACCCAGAGGACTATTGATACAATGAATAAATAAATGGAATAGAGGACAGTCCCCCAAAAATACTAACAGGAAAGAAAGAAACATTGACAGAGGGTTACATTTCTGTAGTTTAAAAAACAAAAAAACGGCAAATAAAAATGACAGTGCCATACTGTTTTTGTCTTTTTTTCCTTTTTCTGCCTTTCAGAATGACAAAATTGAAAGTATTGATACCAGTGCTATCTAGAATATAAGTGAATAGGTACTTTTATACACTGTTTGTGGTAAATTGATAGAAAAATTCTGAAGGTCAATTGTGTGATTATATCATACTTTTAAATGCATGAAATTTACCCTAAGGTATATTTGTAAAGTTTGCCAAGATGTACATATGTGCAATGATATTGCAGTATTATTTGCAATAGGGGAAAAAAACAGGAAATACATCAATGAGAAATTAATTGAATTAGCATGTCACATCTATAAAATGGAATGGGGTGGATTTGTATGTGTAGTTGTGAAATAGCTACAAGATAGATCACTAAATGAGAAAAGCAAGGTGCAGAACAGTGTACATACTATTATTCTTTCAGTGCAAATCCAAGAATAGAATTCCATACATATTTATCTGGAAGAGATCAGAAACAGTGTTAACTGTGCTTACCAACAGGGAGAGGGATTGTTAGATTTGAAGGTAGAGAAATACAAACTTCTTATTTCCTACCTTTCTTCAATACTTGGGTTTCTAATGTTTTACCTGAATTTTCTTTCATTATTTGTGTAACATTTTGCATATCAAAGGTTTAATATTATCTGGATGATGAGATGTTAGACTAATTTTTAATTTCCTTATATTTCCCTGTTTTTATCACACACCACACACACACATCCTTAATATTCTTAAAAGCCCAGTTCAGATGTTAAAAATAAATAGCAAAAACACCTAAGCCTTACCATACTCAATAGACATTATTAGTCTAAGACGTTCATGCTTTATCTTTAAACTTATTTTAAATATCATATTGTTGTCATTCTTTATTTTGTAATATTTTGGCCTAAAACAGTGAAATTCTGACCTAAAATTAATACTGGGCCTACATAGTCAAATAAATTGAAAAAGAACATTTACGTTAAAGGGCACATTTGCAAAACAGGTGTCTAGGTAAATACACTGCATTAAGTCAAAAATTCAACTTCTTTCATCTAAGGATTTTTACCATTTAGCAAATATTTGATCTTTTTTTCTTTATGTTTCTTGGTTCAGAATATGCTATTTAGCAGTAGTTCTTTGTGTATTAGTTTAGAAACCCCCAACTGTTCACCATTAAGGAAAACAAGATCTTGAGCTAGTTCAAGGACATAATTTTAATTAGCAATGAAAATCCTTTTGATTCCTCCTCTGTAATACTTTTTTGTATCTGTTTGCCATCCGTGGTTACTGCCAGCTGCCTGACGCTGGCCCCTGTTTTCTCTCTCCTGGAATTCTGCAGTAGCCCTCTGACTGCTCTCCCTTCCTGCCTCCCTGCCTCCAGTAGCACCCTCCACAATAATCTTTCAAAAACACAAATCTGACTCTGTCACTCTGCATCTTCAATTCCTTCAAGCTCAGCTTTCAGAATAACCCCAGCTCCTCTGTGAGCTTTTTGTAACCCAGTCCTTTCACCTAGCACGTGCAGGCCTGTGTCTGGTGTTCGGCTCTAGTAGCGGTCTGTGTTTCTGTCAGAGCTATTAAAACATGCCATTGCTTTGAGCAATGCCCACTGGACTCTGAAACCTCTGAAAGTGGGAGCACCTTTTCTCTTTATCACCAGGATTTTATGTGCAGTAGATGTTAGTAAATGTTGAGTCTATGAAAAATTGTACTATTTGACAGATTACCAAAATACATCTTTGCTTGGTAAAAAATAAATAAGTAGTCAATGTGAGCTGAGTATACTTTGAACAGTTTTGAAATGTAATATAGTCTTATGTCAGTGTGGTTTTTTCTGCTTTGGATAATTCGATTGAATGTTGATTTTCTTTTTAGTATGTGAAAATATTGTTATAAAATATGACACTGTTGCTCTTTGTTAGACTGCATTATGTGCTAAATAAAGGGATGCTGTTCCTTTCAATCTTGATGATCTCCGTTTCTCTGCTTTAATGTAGCTCATTCAGCTGATTCTGAATCATCTTACGCTACCAGACCTGTGTAGGTTAGCACAGACTTGCAAGCTGCTGAACCAGCACTGCTGTGACCCTCTCCAGTATATCCACCTCAACTTGCAGCCTTACTGGGCAAAAGTAAATGACACCTCCTTGGAGTTTCTGCAGGCTCGCTGCGCTCTCGTCCAGTGGCTTAATTTGTCTTGGACTGGCAATAGGGGTTTCATCTCCGTGGCAGGATTTAGCAGGTGAGTGCCAAGCTTTGGTGAGGTCATTTCACCAGCAGGCTGTACTTACTAAGTAGCAGTTTCCATAATAGAGTTTAAAAGAATATACCATGTAACTTTACTGAAATAAAAAAGTACATTTTGTGCATCCTCATGTTCAGAATGGTCCTACTTATAAGAGTGAATGAGTTTTGGGAAGCTGGTTAGCTCAGTTGGTTAGAGCACAGGTTTATAACACCATGGTTGCCAGTTTGATCCCCTCATGGGCCACTGAGATGCGCCCTCCACAATTAGGTTAAAACAACTACTTGACTTGGAGCTGATGGGTCCTGGAAAAACACACTGTTCACTAATAAAAAAAAATTAATAAAAATATAATAATAAAAAAAGTGAATGCGTTTCACCATCCTCATCAGCTAAATTTCATCATAATGAGAAGGAAAACTATGCCTTTTACCTCAAATTTTTTAAATCCCGAGAAACTTTCAACAGAGCTCCTTTTTTTTCTTTCTCATATTTTCAGCACAGATGATTAACACATTTAGAAAACTATTTCCAAATCAAAATCTACCTCTCTAATGTGATTTGTCAGAAATGGAAAACAATTTATTATAGAACATTTTTAATTAAATCTTAATTACATGTGCAATATATCACCCAAATTTAGAAGCTCATTTAAACTAATTATATTGAAAATGCAATTGCATGCTAAATAGGCGACCACACTTGCAGACCTACCCAGGTGTTTCTGCTCCTTTCTATTTAAGCATTTAGTTTCCTTACTATTAAATGTCACCTGTTAAACATTTGAAAGCTTGCACAAGTACATATTCATTTAGTAATGCTATAATAATTTTCCTTATAATACAAACAGGTGTTTTTCTCTTAACCTTGATGATGGTTATTCTCATTGTATGTAACAGTATAATCCCATCATTTCATTAGGTTAAATAATGAAGGAGTAGCAACTTTGGAGAAATTACCTGTTATTTTTGATTAATGAATAATCTTCCATCCTATTGTTAGAAGTTGAAAATGAACTTCAGCTCTCCCTACACACATCCCCAGTGGGTACATTCTTGAACAGTGGTTTATGAATAAAAAACGTGTATATTGAGCCTTGTTCCCCTTTGATTTACCTTATAAAAATAAAAGTGTAATTCTAGAAAAGAAAATACATATTTGATACCATTAGATTTGTATGAAATCATGTTTGGAATAAACATAAATGTGTTCAAAAATGCTAATATTGATAGTTTATGCATCAAAGTAAAAAATACATACAAGCACCTAATGGCTTATGGCACATGTTGAAACCATAGATGCACTGAGTGTCCTTCTTTTCTGCCAGAAACACCCAGAGGAAGGATTCTTAGATGATGGTATTGTGGGTCAGAGAGTCTAAAAATTTTATAAGATGCTATGTATACAAAATTCTTTTTCATTATGTAAATTTGCTTAAGAGGGGATGATATCTATAGTAGAAACATAAGGCATTTCTTTTTAGCAGCATGATTTTGGTGAATTTTTATAGACTTCACATTTTAAAACTTGCGGGACATTTGACAGCTATTTAGTGGAACACAGTTTAGTCCTTCCTACTTCCCCTCGCTCAAACACATACAATTTATTTGCAAATTTTCCTCTCTGCTAATAAGATCAAGAAGAACTGAAGCTAATGATGACTGTGGATATTTAGAGTCTACACTGTGGGTTATAAGCCAAGACTAATAGAGGGGATAGAACAATTAGTGTCAGTAAGCATTATTTTACATTATAAGGACCTTTCCGGTATTTTAATAACTCTCATAGCTCTTTCCTTAATGTTCCCCACTATTAGGAATTTATTGTTTGTTTTCAACCCTTTATGTGTAAAGGCGTTACAGTAAGTGTTGTTGACCAATAAGGAGATGTATAATATAGTTCCTGCCTTCAGGCTACAAATACAATAAAGATATTAAGATAATCATATAAACATATCCTTCCTACATTTTTACAAATTAAACAACAAGCAATTATTGAGTATAGACATTAAAGGAAACTGGTAGTGATTGCTGAAGTCCAGCTTCTTTGGTGAAATGTTGTCTATAATAATGATAAAATGAGTAAAATGTAAAGGTAATATTAAGTCAATTTTTTAAAACTCTATATAGTTCATTCTGGTGCATGAGCGGAAACATAAGCTGTGAAAAGAAAACTTAGCAATGCTATTTTTTAAATTTTAGACTCATAAGGAATAAAGATCTTCTTTTGCAAGGTTAAAGCTCCAATCCACTTTCTCACTAGCAATTTCTCTTTCATTTTCAATTCAGCCATGTTAGTTGCTGTGGGGTTGTTTGAATAATCACAAAAGTACATACATAAATTTAAGTTTTCCATATTTTACTCTAGTTTTCAGCCAGTAAAACCATAAATCTTGACCACATTCCTTTAAGCTTGGTCATTGTTCTTATTAGAAAAAGGAAAAGTTTAAATAACAGGGAGAGAACCTTTTTGGGTGGGAGATCCTGGAATTTCACCCCCTGATCACTGTTGGCCCCCTGACTTGACTGCTGAACTGATAATCATTATGGCTTGTAGGCAGCATTCCCAGAATAAACAATAAATATTCATGCTGTGATTATTAATGAATAATCTATGAATAAGTATGGTTTATTTGTGCTCATTACCATGAAGAAGACTTATTTATAAGACTTTAAAGAATTTAAACTAGAGACCAATGGTGATGAGCTGCTCTTTGAGCAGATCTTTGGGAGAAGTTTGATATAGTTTATTTTTGTTGCCTAAAAACCTTTTCCTCACAAGTTAGAACTGTATAACTGGATTTTAAAGAACTTTTTAAGAATTTATATTATTCAAAATAGCAGGGAAATAGGTTAAATTGGAATAACGAGAATTTAAAAATTTTAATGAGTTATTAAAATCCTATTCTATCTACGGATTTGTGGTTTGCACCTTGAAGTACTGCTCATGTATAACACTCATTAAAAATCACATCTATTAAAAAAAAATCACATCTATTATAATTCTCCTTTTTTTTGTATAACACAGTTCCCTAAAGTCTTGGATATCCCTTCACCTCCCTGCCTGTTTGTGCTTTGAGGCTTAGCCATATCATTCTGATATTTAAAAACCCTTAGGCTTATTTTTCCTCTACCATTTTTCTTCAGATAGTTCCCCAAACTAAACACCATGACCTCCACCTCAGTTTGAGATTTTTACCCCTAAACCCTCCTACTTGTTTCCTTCAGAAAACATTCTTGGAAGCTTTCTAGATTCAAGAACTTGACTAGATGTTTTGACACAGAGCTACAGTTTTTTTGGGATAAAGAGCTTATTGCCTATTCATATATTAGTTTATTCAGTTGCTTGCCTGTATTTTGTACAATTGTTTCCTTTAGATTGTCAGTACCTGAGACTAGAGATAATTTTAAGGCTTTTTTTCCCCTTACTTCTACTATTGCTGGATAGTACTATACAGTTAAGCAGGAAGTTTTGTTTCTAATGGCATTATTTTAAATCAGATATAGCAAATAATGTTCCAAGTTATTTGGAATTAAAAATTACCTAAATATGCTGTTTTGTAAAAACTCAGTGAGGGTCAGCTAACAAAACATGAGATTAGGAATCAGAAGCAATGGATATTTATATCTAATTCCCCCCTTGCCTTTATCCATCAGGCGGCTTCTGAGGATTATTGCCTTTTATTCTGTGATGAGTAAATTTAGATGAAATCATTTATTCATGTACTGTTAATTATTTTAGGGTGCAAGTTACCATTTAGTAAATTACTTCTGATGTACTTACATTACTCTGGACAAATGAATTCACCTCATAAGGATAAGCAATTTATTTATCCCTCCAGAGACTCCTTTTCTCATAGCAGGAGACCTAGTTTGGTATTGTTTATCTGAACTTAGGTCTTCTCATAATATCCTCAATATCAAGAAATACTTTATGAGGATTCATACATAGTATGGAGTAAATAGGCTGTAGGGAAACAAAGAAGCTATAGTCCTCCTTTCAGGTGACCGGTATCACAATTGAGATAAAAAAATAGATGATCAAGAGAAAAACATATATGTAATTATGCATTAAAATAGAACTTAGATGAGGAGCATTAAGGAAAGAAACAAATTGTTTTCAGCTAATGGATCAAGTCTGCTGCTATTTTTACTTTCTTGGAATGGAGATTTTAGGGAAAATTAGGTAGTGTAGATTTTGTAAGATAAAGAAGAGGGAATATGGGGATACTTACCAAATAATCTGCTCAAAATAAAAATATGCAATGTAGAAATAGAGTCAGAAATGTAATATAGGCATGATCATTATCTTTATTGTGCTTTCAGATTTTATCATTCATTAAATCAGTTTGGGGAGTTTTCTAGTTTATTAACAGTTGGCTTTTTAGTGATTGGCTTGATATCACTCTATAAATGCTTCAGAGGGGAAAAGGTCAATAATGAGAGTGAGGAGAAAAGGAATGTCAAAGTATCCCAAGTCCAATATGAAAAAGAATTGTAGAGCAAAGCACTTTGCCAAATAATGGAGACTTGCAAGGGATCAGATGCCTAAACTTTTAAGAGCGTTAATTTTAAGAGCGTTAATATATTCATTTTACTTCTATGATCTGAAAATAATTTTAGAAGAATCAAATCAAAATAGTCTATATTCAGTTATTTGAAACATTATATCCATTGCTAGATTGCCAGCTTATAAATAATGAAGAATTACCTGTAACTACTCTGTATACTCAAAGTAAGGTAAAAATGTTAATTTTGTCATGTTTCTCGGGAATACTTGGACCCTTTAAAGGGAAAAACACCGAGTTTATAGAAATTTGTACCAGACTAGAGGTAACTTAAATTCTTCAAGTGAATTTTCATAACTGGAAGATTCATTCAACGAACTCTCATCAAATTTTTTTTACTTACCTGACATTGTGCGAAGTAAGAACTGGGTACATCAAGAATCTGTTCCAATTGCCCAAGGATTTGAGGCAGCTTATAAAACTCTATATAAACAAATTAGTCAGTAAGGAAATTGTGGGTAGGAGAAAAATAAATAGTGGTTGAGAAGTAGAGGAGCCTGCTTTCAGCTCCGTGTGTAGGCGACATGTCCTGAGGCGGTGCATATGGCCTTGCCTCTGAGAAGGGTCCGGGCCTGAGCACTGGGCACCGTGCTCGGTGCTGCCACCTGGATCCAGCTTGCCGCTCTCTCCCCTGATTACTGCAGCGCTGTCCTGATGGTCCCCCTTGTTTTATCCCTATTTCCTTCAGTTCTCACAGAAACCAGTGATCGTGTTGAAACGCAAGCAGGTTGTATCACTCCTCTGTTCAAAACCCTCTGGTGATGGAGAATCCTATCTCCCTCAAAATAAAAGTCCAAATCTTAATAGGGCACACACTCTATGAACTGCCCCCTGCCTGTCTGACCTGCCCCTCAGCTCCCCCTCCCCGTTGCGCCTCCTGCATTAGCCGCCCTCCATGTCCTTACTCCACGTGTCATGCTGTCCCCTAGCCCTTGCGCTGCCCTTCCCTTTGCCTGGAATGCTTTCGCCAGGGACCCGCTTTGCTCACCCCCTCACTTCCTTCGGTTCTTGACCAACCAACCTCAATAAGGCTTCTCTGACCATCCTGTTACTCTTGATAGTTCCTATTGCCCTTCCCTGCTTTCATTCCCTCCTTGGCACTTTTCATATACTATATATTTTACTTATAATATACTATTTATTTTACTTATTTGTTTATAGTCTATCTCTCTTACCAGAAAGTAAGTAAGGTACAGGAGACTTTGTTTTGTCCGTTGCTAACTCCCCAGTGCATACAGTAATGCCAGGGTCATGGTAGGAGTTCAGTTAATATTTGTTGAATGAATGAATGAATGAATGTGTTTGATGCAAACTGCAGTTTAGCTCATATAACTAACAAAAGTAACAGTAAGCAGAAGGTGGAAGGAAATCCAGGAGAGAGTAGATTGAGGAGTATCAGAGAATTTTAAGGAAGGGATGGGCAGTCTTGTGAAATGCCGCAATAAGTAAAGTAATACAAGGATTGAGGAGAAAGGCCATTGCATTTGCTATTTAAAAGGAAAGGGTGAATTTAGGGAGAGCAGAACAGATATTGCAATGGATTAATACTAAATGGATATTCAGGTGTAAGTAAGATATGGGGGCTACAGAGTAATTTGCAATATTTTAAATAAATTTATAGCAGTTGAATTTTTTTATTGTTTGAATGTGAGTTGGCCATGCTTTAACTTTTAATGTTTGTGAGGTGCTTTGACCTTTATGAACTGTTATCTCATATTGTTTCATGTCCAAATCCAGGAGGCAATGTGGTGAGTGCTGTTATATAATTCTGGTCTGCCTTTGACAGCTGAGAAAATGCTGAGTCTTGGGTACAACGCCTTTTCCAAGGTCACAATCTAGAAGGTAGTGGAACAGGGAAAAAAATCCATCTTTTGACTTAGAAGTCTAGTGTTACTTCCTTTATTTACTTACATGTTGATTTAGTCAATTTAATTTTGTATGTGAATTTGTAAGCTAATTAAATCATTTAGGAAACATGTGGCATAAATAAACTAGCAGTACACTGAAAAAGGCAAGAAAATGTCAAGAGACTCAGACAGGGATGATTGGCGCACTTGTTTAAGTGGTCATTTTGCTTAGGTGATAGTTTCATAGATTCAAATACTCCTAGACTCATATTTACTTTTAGATCATTTTCAGATGATGATTATGGACAGGACAGTTTCTCCCTCATCTGTAATGTAATTAATATAAATATTATTATCCCTATTCTAATAAGGAATTTTGGGTCTGTCACAAAAATATCTTGTAATAATTTCAACATCAGTCTAATTACTAAATAGTAACATTGCAAGGAACATATCAGAACAGTACAGTTAAACTAACCCAGAAATTTTCTGTGTTAAGAGTAGACTAGTCTGATTTGTTTTGAGGTCATTTAATTAAAGCTGTCCCTTTGTGTGCCATGTTCAAAATAAATTATCTTGCATTGGATGGGCACTGTTTAGAGGAAAATATTCCAAGAGTTTAGAGTTTTGTTATGTTTTGTTTTTTAGGTCTATTAACTTAGATGTGAATTACGTGTACATAAGAGAGACACACCCTCCACTTTCTTAATTTCCACTTAGCATTAGCTGACTTTTTATACGATGTGACTCCATTTTATCTTCTCAGGTTGATTTGTTTTAGCCTCGCCATACCTATTTCAGTATGTAGGAAATGAGGATTTAAGTAAAACAAGTTTTACATTTTCCCTAATAGAAATCCATTCTTCTGAAGGTGTGTGCTTAGAGTTAATATAATTCCAAAGTACTTGTAAAAATATTTCTTAGTTTTACAAAATTCACACGGAATATTATTTTTACAGGTTTCTGAAGGTTTGTGGATCCGAATTAGTGCGCCTTGAATTATCTTGCAGTCACTTCCTTAATGAAACTTGCTTGGAGATCATTTCTGAGATGTGTCCAAATCTGCAGGATTTAAATCTCTCATCCTGTGATAAGCTACCCCCTCAAGCTTTCAACCACATTGCCAAGTTATGTGGCCTTAAACGACTTGTTCTCTATCGAACGAAAGTAGAGGTAAGACTAACTCATCACGTACATCTTTGCTAGCATAATAGCCAACCAAATATTTAGTTGCCTATAATTGCTCATAATAATGTGATTTCTGCTTTTTAAATACATAAGTTTATGATGCCACCTGATTATTCCACAATCATTAGAACTGATTCAGTCATTTCAAAATTATTTAGAGTCTGTTATGTGTGTGTGTGTTTTTAAAAATGTTTGTAACACTGTTTTTAGGTAAAGAAAAATGTAATGGGCTGAGGTGAGCTGAGATACTGACAGGGGATAAATTAAAGAAAGGAGTAGCCGGATAGGATTCAGGAGGACATTTGCTTGGAGCAGGAGGAAGCAAAGAGGAATTTATCCAGGATCAGACTTTGGAGTTAGAATTCCAGATACAGTAACTTATGAGTCTTTATTAAAGAAAAATGGAATCATGTAAAAAATAATAATAATAATACACACACACACACAGAGACACACACAGACTTTTTTCACATAACATCTTTAGGGCATCTTTCCAGGTCATCACATGTACAATTTGACTTTCCCTGTGCTTGTTCCCTCTACTCCAGTCATGTTGGCCTTCTTTCTGTCCCTTGAACGTTCTGATCTGGTCCCATCCAGCTAATGGCTTTTTCTCTTATGCCTGACTGGAATATTATTCTGGCTTATTACATGGCTGCCTTCTTCTCAACTTGATGTTCAATTTAAATTTTTCTTCAAAGATGTCTTCTTGGACATTGATAAAAGGTAGCCCCCTTTCTGGTGTGTTTCTTTCATGTCAGCTAGTTTTATTTCCTTTTTTAGCATCTTTATCACTCTGAAATTACTTGTGGTCTTGCTATTTGCTGTCTCCTTACACCAGGAGATAAGTTTCATGAAGGTAGGATCCTTGACTGTTTTTTTCATTGCCATGTTTCCAGCATCTAGAATAGACTTGGTAAAGATTGGCCATTCAATAAATATTTAATAAATGAATAAGATAGTCAAATTACTTTTCCAAAATGATACACCAGTTGCTTTCCCACTACAGTGAACCTTTGCCCTTCTTGAATGTTACCTTAGTCAAGGTATTCAGCCTCCTAGTATTTCAGCTTCCTCATTTCTAAAATGGAGATAATAAAAATAACAGATCTCATATGGTCATGGTGAGAAGTAAGTAACGTGATGTGCTTAGAGAGTGCCTAGAGCATAGTAAACTCTCAATACTAGCTGAGGATAGCAGTAGTAGTAGTAATATCATCACGGCACTTTTGCAGTATGTTTTGCTGTGTGGTAGGAGGGGTCTTGTCTCTATCCTTTTGAACTTTTTTTCATTTTTGTAAATTCTTGTATTATTCTTTGAGATGTGTCTTCCAGCAAGGATTAGACAGAAGTACATTTATTATATTTCATTTTGCTCTTTAGTAAGCTTTTCATCTGTTCATATAGGTCTTGTTTTACATCCAAGAGCATGTTATAGCTTGCTTCACTTAGGTTTTATATCCTTTTGTTTAAATTTATCTCTTGCATTTTATAGTCTCAGATACTATTTTCTATTTAATTTAATTGTTAGTTACAAGAAAAATTTGGTTTTTGTATAGTTATATCTGCTCACTGTACTGAATGCTTAAAATAGTCTATTAATATTTTACTTATGTCTTTTGGATTTTCTAACAATACAGTTATATAATCTGGAAATAAGTATACTTTTCCTTTCTTTTCCAATATTTAAAGTATTGCTACAATAGGTAGAACTTCATAAATAATAAGGAAGAATCGTGTCACAACAGGTGTACCAGTGTTATTTCTAATATAGTGGGACTGTCTTCAGTGTTTTATGTTTTTTTGAGGACATATTATGTGCCAGACACTGGTTAGGCACTGGAACTTTAGAAATGAACTTAAACAGACAACTCCTCATGCAGCTTATTGATTTTCTATGTTGTTTAATGTTGCTTTCTGATAAGCAGTTTTTGTCATTCTTGTATGAGAATATTTTATCAAAAATGTATATTTTAAGTTTTATAAGCCTCCATTAACACACTAATCTTTTTTGTTCTTTTATTTATTAGTATAATGCCTTACTTTAAACAGTCCTTGCATTCCTGGAGTAATCCCTACATGTTTGGGTTGGTTTTTTTTTTAAAGATTTTATTGGGGAATTGGGGGAGGGGAACAGCATTGGGGAATCGGGGAAGGGGAGCAGACAAGTTGCTGTCCTTTTGTTCTTCAGTCTAGTTGTGGAGGACGTTGCTTCACTGGCCCATGTTGGTATTATCATTGCGCTCTTCTGGGGTGCGGCAGATAGGTCACCCGCCACTGGACGGCCACTCATGGCAGCTCTTGGCAGCCAGCCACTCACGGTAGCTTTATTGCAGCCACTGCAGCCTCACTGCAGCTTATGCCGTTGCCAGCGACTCATGGCAGCCCACCTCCAGGCTGAGCTGTTGTTCACTATCTTAGCTGTAGAGGGCACAGCATCACTGGCCCTAATGTGGGATCTGAACCCAGGGCCTGCTGCTCAGAGCTGGTGTCCCAAGCTAACTCTTAACCAATGCACCACTCAGCCAGCCCAATCCCTACATGTTTTTAATTTAATACTTATCTAGGATAATGTCCTGATATTTAGGAGTCAGGTTGCTTGGATTTGGGTTCTAGTTTTATCACTAACTAATTGTATTTCCTTGCAGAAGTTTTTTGACCCTCCTGCTTTAGCTTTCCCTTCTATAATGAGATGATACTAGAATGCATCTCAAAGAGTTGTGAGGATTAAATGATTTACTATACATAAAGTGACTACAATAGTGCCTGGTTCATAGTAAATATTCTTTAAGGGTAAATACTTTTTACATCTGCTTTCCTAAGTGAGGTTGAGCTGTGGTTCTTTTTGTTCATGCTATTTTATTAGGTATGGGCTAGGATTATAACAGCATAGCAAAATGATTTGGGAAACTCCCATCTTTTCATCTGGAATAATAAATGGGAATTATCTGTTAAATGGAATTTACTTATAAAATCATCTGGGTGTATAGCCTTTTTTATTGGTAGATCAGATAGATACCTTTCTCTAGACATATAACTTTTTTTCTAATCTATGGAAGCCTGAAAGTATGTGAGTGTAAGAGCTTCTGTTTAATGCAATAGCCCCAATTTTGGGCAAAATGTTTAGCGAGAGTTTAACTGGTACGGTGGAAAGACTTTGATTCTAGTTCTGGCCCTACCAGTAACAAGCTTAGTGATATAGGTTGTCACATGGTCTCTCAAATTCCTAGATTCTTTATTTGTAAAATGAGATGACTGTTGTCTTTGAATGACAGTTTAAGGATAATATTAGTCCCTGTTTTCATTGGTCTGTGGTGAAATGACTCACCATTTGTGTGAGTATAAAATTGTCAGCTGTCTTTCCTTGGGTGGGCCTGAAATTATGCCATCCCTTCCTTTTACTGGTCTGTGTACTGTTTTGTTGGTCTGTGTACTATAAAGTCTGTGATCCTCCCACAACATAGTGCGTCATTTTTAATATTGTGATTAACTTGAACTTTAAGAAGAAATATAGCATGGTTAATTATTAAATAAACCTTCAGGAAGAAAAATAGAAGGAAACCCAAAGAGAAATTGTAAACATTGATTGCAAGAAATTAACTTGTTAGGTATCTTACATCTGTGATGATTTGTAAGAATATATCCCATGGGATATTTTCGAAATGTTATATATTAACATGATCTAAGCTTCAGGGAATCGTTAAGTAGTCCACATGGTTCTTTAGTTTGCCTCAAGAAACTGATAGAATATGACTGCATTTTTTTTAAACTGTGATTTGCAAGGATTGAAAAGATTTCTTACGTTGATTGGAGATCTGTACATATGTATCTAAGTCTAGCTAGCATCAGCTCTGGCCTCCCTCAGTTACTTAAATATAGATGTAAACTCAATGCATGAATGCATTAAATAAAGTTTGGGTTGTACCTTATATTGCTACCTATTTGTTTTTATTAGTCCATATGCTAAAATACCATAAAAGTCATTTATAAATGTATCCTATACAATTTTTCTGACATTTATTGCATAAAAATAATTTTAAATTTGATTTTCATTGATCTACAGTTGATTTACAGTAAAATTTAAAAATAGTAGTGACATAGATGGCAAAATTCAAAATTAATTAAAATTTACCCAGGCATGTTTACTTATACTGCTTCCCAACTCTGTATTCAATGCTCTCCACCTATACTTGCCTCATTTCTGTTATCTTCTTGGGATCTACATCTGACTCTTACATGGGTACTGAGTAACTCAGAGGGATAAAGGGAAAAGGCAACACAATCAACTGATCCCTTTTGAAACAAGCAGAAGCCCCAGCACTGGTATTCTTATCACTCTGTAACCACCTCCCTTGTCACTTAAGCAAAGCATTATGTCACCTCCTTCTCCCTTCCATGTATACACCCTTTGAATCCTGCAATCAATGATGTTGGTGGATGAGGAAAAAAAGAGAATGAGAAGATAAAATTTAGGGGACTGGCTTCTCTCTATACCTTCCACATAATCATTGGCAGTACACTCAGACATTATAAACGATTATGAAAAGAAGGAACAGCAGTTGATTTCAAATGCCTCTGTTAGGGCCGGCTGAGTAGCACAGTGGTTAAGCGCTGGCCTTGGAAGCCAGCGGCCCTGGTTCGGTCCCACATATGAGGGCCAGTGACACTGCCCTCAAAAAAAAAAAAGACTCAAATGCCTCTGTTTGCTCTAAGGAAATAAATGACCAAAAAAAAAAAAAAGATACAAATTTGAACTTCCTGGGAGAGGCTTTTTATTTTATGTATTTAAGGAATATAAATTATCCAGTGCCACTTTTATCCATTTTTCTAAACTCTACGAAACTCTAAAATAAGCAAAAATTAATATTAAAAAATATTGACTCTATTACAGCATATTAACTACAGAGCTATCAGATTTATGTTCTAGATTTATGTTGCAGATTTATGTATTTTATGTGCCTATATATAACATTTACATTAATCAACATAATACATTTATGCTATTTTATACAACATAAGCAAGTCGGTGGGTATAGTGAATAAAGTTTTAGAGGAAATTGGAGACCTGGATTTTCATCCCAAAGTTTGGAAAAACTTACTGAATATATTGTTTGCTGTCCTAGACATTTTGCTTATTATGTAGTTCTTTGCACTAGTCCAAAGAGGATAGGTTTTACTCTCACCTTATAGATGATAAGATGAAGGTCCCAGAAGATGAATAGGTTTCCCGGTGCACAGAGCAATAAGTTAGAGGAGGGATTTGAACTGCGGTTTGGTACCCCTGGTTCTAGTCTAATAGCTTGGCTGCCCCTATCTAAAATAGGGATTTTTTTCTTTACCACTTACTTGTTTTCTAATTTGCAATTGGTAAGGAAATATAACATTACAACTAGGTAATGCAACTAAGGTATACAACATTGTGATCCAATGTAAAATACAAACTGCTATATTATATTCTATAAATATTTTCTAGTCTAAAATACCTATAACAGAGAAATGGAATTTTTGTCTTTTATATTCATTATGAACAAAGTCAGTTTGAAGACTTAGTTGTTCTGAATTTATAAATTATAATTAGTTATTCAAATTACATTTGGAAACATTTAAGTTATAGTTTATAGAATCAATACATAATGAACAGCTTCAAGCAAATGGTTTATATAGGGCAGCTCTCAATTTCATACCATAATCGAGAGAACATTGGGATATAAATCCCCAAAATAATTTTGGCGTATAAAATGATAGACTTGATATACATTTGTGTGTTCTTAAGTGGTTAGGTATTGGCAGGCATGTTGCAGGTCTGATTACTCAATAAGAATGAACCCAGGAGAATGAAACTATTGTAGGGTCCATATTGCCTTATGTGTTGGTAGGTGGGTCCTGGATGCTGATGTGGCCCCTTTATGAGCCTGTGGTGCAACAGGTGGTGAGCCCAGGGCACTGGGCTCCTCTCTACCTGATAGATTTCACCAGCAAGGCTGCTGCAACGACCCACTTAGCCTCAGGTGGAACCTCGTCAGGACCTGGGGATGGAGCCCAGTGTGTATCCTTTGTATGGCTGGATTGCTGCTTCTGTAGTAAACTAAAATGAGAGCAACCTTTAAACAAGTCCCAGGTGTCACTGTCATCAAATTTTGAGCCCAGCGTTTTATGGTGTGGCCTAACTCAGTAAAATTTTTCTCCCCAGCTCCACTACTTTGGCTAATACCATGGCTACCACTCTGCAATGAGAGAAAGCTGCAGTAGGATCTTGTTGAGATTTTAGCTGTGATTAAAACTGTTTAGCAGTGAGGTTTGGGTATCTGACTCACACATAATTTGATAATTTAAAAACTGGGAAGATACTTGTTATTTACTCTGTATCATAGACCCAAGTCATAAAACTCAGTCCTTACCTTGGCTTTTCCACTTAAAAGATTTATGTACTTGGGTAAGTCACTTATACTAAGCTAAAAGTTTATTTATTATAAAAAAGAAAACTTAATAACCTATCACATAGTTTATTAAGAAGACCAAATTAGGTCATACATGCGAAAAAACAAACAAGCCATGCTTTATAAATTGGATGACTTGTGTAAGTGTGAAAATGATAGTATAGTTTTACTCAGTGTAGTCCTACACAATTATTTTCACCTTTGCAAAGTATTCTTATAGATCACCCCGGAGTATCCTTTTCTGTTGTGTGCTAAGAGAGATTTAGCTGAATTATCTTTCACCCTTAAGACTTGTTTGTGGTAAAAGGAATGTTCATTCCTAAATTGTAAACGCCATCATGGGAACGACATGTTTGACTGTGTACTTCTTGACAACTCTTGTATAGAACAGTGTCTGGTCTTCGGTATAATGAATATCCATGGCAGATATTCAGTAAACTTGTACTGAATGAATGAGCAGTATCTACCTCTTATGAAATTATGTTTTCATTATTAGGTAAGTTAGCAAGCATAAGCTAAGTTTGTCTTTCTATAGAATAACCACATCTGCAAGCAGATGGGTGGTGGATCTACAACTTGAAAAACTTGTAAGAAAATATTTGTTCAGAATCTTTAGCCCTAACTGATAGTGAAATATAGTTCAATTTGTTTTGTTAATTTACTTCATGAGATCTTTTCCTTTTTTTCTTTTTTTCTTTAGATGTGTTTAGGATTGAAACGAAAAATCTCTGTATCAGAGAAATAACAAGTGTCTTTTTATAACATCATCCAAAACAAAGCCAGAAAATTACTAAATAAGCTATTTGCAGAGTTAGTGGTGTACATCTACAGAATTTCAGTAGATACAGAGCAGTAAGTGTATGCCTAGGAAAGAACAAGATACCACTACATTCAAGAGAGACAGAGCGACTGGTATACAAGAGGCCGGTGCACGCTCACACTGTCCCAGGCCTGTGTAGGTTGGGGAATGGGCTGTGCTGGGAAATCTTTTTAGAAGACATGATCCTCAAGCTGAGATGCAGGCCCTATTTACTGTTTGATCCCAAAATAACTAGTGCAATGGGTTGGGAAATAGGGTACTTTCCTTTTTACTGAATTTAGTGGATCTTTTAGGATTTCATAGACAACACGTTAGATAAAGATGGGAATGTAGGACCAGAAAGAAACTTTAGTTGTACTTAGCTTCTTCTAGTATCTATGACAAGGAATAAGTAAAGTTAGATATTTCATGATTGGAAGGACTTCTGTTTTGATACCTTTGTTCCTTCTCTGTTCACAGATAGTTAATATGTATGATAAACACTGATTGCAAGCCATATACGTTCATGCATTTTAATGAGGGGAAAGCTGTAAAAATTTAACTCCTGAAATAGACTTTTAAATCCTTAAAACGAAAAAATCTTTTATTTTGAAATAATTTCAGATTTAGTAAAAAAAAAATGTTCTATGCAAAAAGTTGCATGAAAAGTAAGTTCTCCTACTGTATGCATATTTTTTTTCTGAAACATGTGAAAATAAGTACAAGATATAATTCCCCTTTACCCCCAAAGGGGCATGTATCTATAATGTACTTTTTTTTTTAAATTTAATTTATTTATTTATTTTTGCTTTTGAGGGCAGTGTCACTGGCCCTTATATGTGGGACCCGAACCTGAGCTGCTGGCGTACCAAACCAGCTGTTAACCAATGCGCCACTCGGCCGGCCCTAATTTAATTTTTAAAATTAGTTTCAGGTGTACAACACAGTACAATAGTTATACTTTGTACCCCTCAAAGTGAAACCCCCGTTCCCTAATCTGCCGCCCCTTCCCCCCTGATATCATACATATCTATTACAATTCCATTGACTCCATTGCCACACTGTACCCCACATCCCATGACTATATATGTGTTAAATTATGGTCAACATCTAATATTCAGCGGCAGCTTCAGATGTACAGTGCAGTGGTCTACACTGTCCATGAAGTGGTCTCCCTGACAAGACATGAGTCTATCTGGTGCCCTAAAAAAATATTTACAACATATAATGTACTCTTAAATGTTGACGTTATATAGACTGAATTGTGTCTCCTTAAATTTCCAGTGCCTCACAATTCGATTGTTATTTGGAGATATGTTCTTTAAAGAAGTAATTAAGGTTAAATGGGGTCACTAGGGTGGGCCTTAATCCAATATGACTGGTGTCCTTATAAGAAGAGATTAATTAGGACATAGACACACTTGGAGGGAAGATCATGTGAAGACGTCGGAAGAGTGCCAGTTTCAAGCCAAGCAGCACGGCCTTAGAATAAACTAACCCCAGATAGATCTTTATCTCAGACTTCTAGCCTTCAGTATTGTGAAAACAAGAATTTCTATTGTTTAAGCTACCTAGGCTGTAGTACTTTGTATGGCAGCCCTAGCAAATTTATACAAATTGTAAACGGTGGCATAAGAATAACTTTTTAACATATTGAACAAAAAAGTGTCTTTAAGGGAAGTCCTATGCATTTACTAAAACAATCTGGAACAGTGTTAGAAGTTTGAGCCTGTTTACCATTTCTTTGTTTGGAAAAAAAAAAAAAATACCTGGAGTGGGGCATGACAGGTAGCTCAGTAAGAATGTCATTCTGTTGCTTAGCAGCAGACAAGAAAACCAAGAGTGTTTTTTAAAAGTTGGAGTTATAAATGGAACACCTGCATCCAGTTTTGATTGCCTCACTTCAAGAATGATAGAGCATAAATTGAAAGAATCTGAAGAAGTGAAAAAACTGATTATAGATATTGTGGGAGACTAGTATATGACCGTAATCCCTAAGCATGGTTCAGCAGCTGTTTACTTAGCCTACTAGGCTGGGACAACTGTTTCAAGGACACCCCACCCCCACCCCCACCCCACCCGCTGTCTTCATCTTCATGAGCTAGAGGACAAAGAAGCTAGTTGATCTTTACTTCTGTTGGATATCAACATTCTCCTATTTTCTTTTTTTTCTGTTTATTTGGCAGAGTGCATATGATATGTAAGTAAAAATTCATACCACCCTGTCTGTTGATGCAAAGCACCTGGGCTTTCCTACAAAAGATACCTAAACTGTCTTTTGAAAAGAGTATGATTTGATTTAGTGCCGTGAATCTGTAGCATACACAATGGTGGTCTTCTTAACTGCATTCTTACTTGATTTAGAGGACACATTACTATATATTGGTAAGTAGAAGCAGGGATGGCCGATCTCTCACTAGAACCAGTACAGCTAACAAAGTCAGACTGCAAGAGCAAGCTGTATGGCAAATGAAAGGAGTGGCCTTTCACTTAACAGAGCCATTGCTGATAACACATCAAGACCAAGAGGAGAAACGGAAATAGGAAGAAGCTACTTTGGTCACCTAAATTGACTAATACAGGCTGTTGTTAGCTAACAGTCACTGAAAATGCAGTCTGTTTCTAACAGATAAATTTAGCTAGATAACATATAAAAAAGGATATTAATTACTTTGTTCTTAAACAGAATCAAGAGTTAAGGTTTTGGGCCGGCCGAGTGGTGTGGTGGTTAAGCGCTGGCCTGGGAAGCCAGCGGCCCCCGTTCGGTCCCACATATGAGGGCCAGTGACACTGCCCTCAAAAAAAAAAAAAAAAAAAAGAGTTAAGGTTTTAATAACTTGTATTTAACTTACTAACTATCATATACTAAAACTCACAAACTTTTTATATATATATATATATATTTTTCATTAGCTTCAGGTGTACAACAAAGTGCAATAGTTATACTTTTTACCCCTCAAAGTGACAACCCCCCTCCCCCAGTTCTCCCCTCCCACTCCTCCCCCCCATATCATACTATTACAATTCCTTTGACTCCCTTCCACCATATAATCCACATCCCGTGACTGTCTATATATTCAATTACAGTTGGCATACAATATTATACAACATCAATTTCAGGTATACAGTGCAGTGATCAAGCCTGTACTCCATCCATGAAGTGGTCTCCCTAACAAAACATGTGACCATCTGACAGCCCACAAAATTTTAACAACATTATATTCCCCGAACTGTCATATTCCTGTGACAATACTGTAGTTACCTATTTATGCTGTCTAATCCTTTCCCCTTCTCCCTCATCCCCACCCCCCTCCCAACTAGCAACCCTGTTTTTCCTCTATATCTATGAGACTGTTTCTGTTTCATATGTTCATTCATTCAGTTTTTCAAATTCCGCATATAAGTGAGATCATGTGGTATTTGTCTTTCTCCGACTGACTTATTTCACTCAACATAATAGTCTCTAGGTCCATCCATATCGTTGCAAATGGTACAATTTCATTCTTCTTTATAGCGGAGTAATACTCCATTGTATAAATGTACCACAGTTTCTTAAGCCAGTCATCTACCAATGGGCATTTCGGTTGTTTCCAAGTCTTGGCTATTGTAAATAGCGCTGCAATAAACATAGGGGTGCATATATTTTTTCGAATTAGCGTCTTGGATTCCTCTGGGTAGATTCCCAACAGTGGAACTGCTGGGTCATACAGCAGTTCCATTTCCAGTGTTTTGAGATACCTCCATACTGATTTCCATAATGGCTGCACCAATTTGCAGTCCCACCAACAGTGCACCAGAGTTCCCTTTTCTCCACACCCTCCCTCGCCAACACTTGTTGTTTGTTGATTTGTTGATGATAGACATTCTGACTGGAGTGAGGTGGTATCTCATTGTGGTTTTTATTTGCATTTCTCTGATGATTAGTGAGGTTGAACATTTTTTTCATATGCCTGTTGGCCATCTGTATGTCCTCTTTAGAGAAATGCCTCCTCATATCCTCTGCCCATTTTTTAATTGGGTTGTTTGTTTTCTTGGTGTTGAATTGCATGAGAGTGTTATAAATTTTGGATATCAACCCCTTATCAGATATATCATTGGCAAATATCTTCTCCCATTCAGTAGGCTGCCTTTTTGTTTTATTGATGATTTCCTTTGCTGTGAAAAAACTTTTAAGTTTGATGTAATCCCATATGTTCATTTTTTCTTTTATTTCCCTTGCCCGAGGGGATATATCGGTAAAAATATTACTCAGGGTAATGTCTGCAAACTTACTCTCTATATTTTCTTCTAGGAGTTTTATAGTTTCAGGTCTTCCATTTAAGTCTTTAATCCATTTTGAGTTTGTTCTCGTATATGGTGTAAGTAGATGGTCTATTTTCATTTTTTTGCACGTGTTGTCAGTCCAATTTTGCCAGCACCATTTATTAAATAGACTATCTTTACTCCAGTGTAAATTCTTGCTTCCATTGTCATAGATTAAATGACCATATATAGATGGGTTTATTCTTGGGCTCTCTATTCTATTCCATTGGTCTATGTGTCTGTTTTTATGCCGGTACCATACTGTTTTGATTACTGTAGCCTTGTAGTATGTTTTGATGCCAGGTAGTGTGATGCCTCCCACTTTGTTCTTATTTCTCAACATTGCTGTAGCTATTCGGGGTCTTTTGTGGCTCCATATAAATTTTAGGATTCTATGTTCTATTTCTGAGAAAAATGTCCTTGGTAGTTTGATTGAAATTGCATTGAATCTATATATTGCTTTCGGAAGTATTGACATTTTAACTATATTAATTCTTCCTATCCATGAGCATGGTATTTATTTCCATTTATTTGTATCTTCTTTGATTTCTCTCTTCAGTGTCTCATAATTTTGTGAGTACAGGTCTTTTACTTCTTTAGTTAAATTGATTCCTAGATATTTTATTGTTTTTGAAGCAATTGTAAAAGGGATTGATTTCCTGATTTCTTCTTCTGATAGTTTATTATTGGTGTATAGAAATGCCACTGATTTCTGAATATTAATTTTGTATCCTGCTACCTTACCAAATTTGTGTATCTGTTCTAGCAGTTTTTTTGTGGAGCCTTTGGGATTCTCTGTATATAGTATCATGTCATCTGCATATAATGACAATTTTACTTCCTTTTTTCCAATTTGGATGCCTTTTATTTCATTTTCTTGTCTGATTGCTGTGGCTAGAACTTCCAGAACTATGTTAAATAGAAGTGGTGAAAGCGGGCAGCCTTGTCTTGTTCCTGATCTTAAGGGGAAAGCTTTCAGCCTTTCCCCATTGAGAACGATGTTTGCTGTGGGCTTATCATATATGGCCTTTATTATGTTGAGGTGTGATCCTATTATTCCCACTTTGTTAAGAGTCTTTATCATAAATGGCTGCTGGATTTTGTCAAATGCCTTTTCTGCATCTATTGATATGATCATATGATTTTTATTTTTCATTTTGTTAATGTGATGTATTACGTTAATTGATTTGCGGATATTGAACCAACCTTGCATACCAGGAATGAATCCCACTTGATCATGGTGTATGATCTTTTTAATGAGATGCTGAATTCGGTTTGCTAGTATTTTGTTGAGAATTTTTGCATCTATGTTCATTAGTGATATTGGCCTGTAGTTTTCCTTTTTTGTAATATCTTTGTCTGACTTAGGAATCAGGGTGATAGTGGCTTCATAGAAAGAGTTTGGGAGCCTTCCCTCCTTCTGTATTTTTTGGAATAGTTTGAGGAGAATAGGTACTAATTCTTTTTTGAATGTTTTGTAAAATTCACCTGTGTAGCCATCTGGTCCAGGGCTTTTGTTTGTTGGAAGATTGTTGATTATTGATTCAATTTCTTTGGCAGTAATCAGTCTGTTCAGAGTTTCTGTTACTTTTTGGTTCAGACTTGTTAGATTGTATGTTTCTAGAAATTTATCCATTTCTTCCAGATTGTCGAATTTGTTAGCATATAGTTGCTCATAGTATTTTCTTAAACTTTTCTGTATTTCTGTGGTACCTGTTGTCACTTCTCTTTCATTTCTGATTTTATTAATTTGGGTCCTCTCTTTTTCTTGGTTAGTTGTGCTAAGGGTTTGTCGATTTTGTTTATCTTTTCAAAAAACCAACTCTTGGTTTCATTGATCTTTCGTATTGTTTTTTTGTTCTCTATTTCATTTATTTCTGCTCTGGTCTTTATTATTTCCTTCCTTATGCTCCCTTTAGGCTTGTTTTGCTGTTTGTTTGTTTTTTTGAGTTCCCTTAGGTGTAGAGAGAGTCTATTGATTTGATATTTTTCTTCCTTCTTTAGGTAGGCCTGCACTGCTATGAACTTCCCTCTTTAAAACTCACAAACTTTTTAAGTCTTTGACATATGTCTCCAGGCAAGACTGTATCTATAGTTCTCTTATTCTTATGGAAGTTCTCATGAGAATATGAGGCTTTTGTTGGGGTTGGGTATGTGTGACCTGAGCAAATGGGCTGTGGTTCAGCCAGGGTCAAAAAGCCTGACTTGTCAGTGTAGTGAATTGGGAAGTTCATTTGTTAGGGGGTCAGACTCATTAGTGTTGTATTCATGACAGTGACCTATAAACCAGGTATAATAAATCTACCTGGAGAGGACACCATTCATTAGAGGTAGCTGATGACCACATTCTTTCACTGCTGGTATGTCAGAAGGAAAACGAAATTGTAGTTATAAGCCTTATTTGGTGAGTTTAGAATGAGAACACAGAGAATTATGTGACTTAAAGGCTTAAAGACATCAGTACTGAACAGGTTGATACCTTCATCTTCACAGGAAGAAAGAAGTGCTTTTGGAGGAAGATAGATTAGTCTTTGGACCAGTGCCTTCTCTCAGCTGGGCATCATTTAGATGGACAATGTCCACCAACAGATGCCTCAGGTACCTCTTACATGCTTCCTCGACAGTCCAACCCTTACTCTTTGATCGAAACATTCTTCTTTATATATTCAATAAGGTTACTGTCAAGTCCAGCTGGTGTGCAAAACGCCATGACTTTTTGTTTGCATATCTGCCATCATCCCTTCTGGGTAGGTAGGGAAATTGATTAGTTTAGTTATCTGTGAGCAAAGATGTGTTCCACTGTACTATTATGGGAGAGATCCACTACAATGGCAAAAATAGGTTCTGAAATGAAACTACAGAGCAAGGCAGATGTGTGCGATTTAGTCTTAGATTTTGTTCTATCACACTTAAGCATTTTTAGAATTTAGCAATAATTTGAACACTTTATTAAAACTCATACTATAGAGCCAAATTACTGAGACTGTGGTCTGGTGTAGCTTTAACCATCTACAGTTAGGTTTAAAGAACTTTCCTTTTTTTTGTTTCTCAAAGACGTATGTAAGAGCTTTATTAATCTATGTCATTTATGGTCTTTAACTAACTTTTTCTTTTTAGAGATGAGTCAGAAGTCTAACTTTTCCATCACAATGTTGATCTTAAAGTTTAACCTGTAAAAGACAATATTATTTTCAGGTTGTAATCATGTATAAGTACGTAACCTATACCATATTGTATATCTAAATCTATAAAATATAATTTATAATAGGTGGTTCATAGCAAATCTACATAAAGTAATTGAATTTAAATATTCTGAAATGATGATTTTTATTTCTACCTATAGTTAGTTTCAAGTACTTTAAATAGTTCTAAAAATACATTAACTTTTATTCTATATTTTCCTTCTCAAATTTATTGAGATTGGAACACAGGCAAAAAATGGGAGAAAGAGATTCACACATATATGTGTATTTTAAATTCCAATAATTGAGTGATTGTGTTATTGGGATTTCCTTGGTGGTATTTGTTATGCAAATTTATGAATTTTCATTTAATGAATATACTTTTTTAAAATACCATGTCATTACTTGTAAATATTGCCCTGATATGTTTGAGATGTATCATGATCGGTTGAAAGTACATTTGTTTGTGATCAGGTGATGTCACTGGACTATATTTTAGCTAGTGTATGTCTGTAATACATAAAACTTGTTACATGTTCCTTTAATATGCTTTATAGGAATCATATTAGAGTGGCAAATACTGATTTGGAATCCTACTGTCCTGTATTAAGAGTGTTATAATTAAGGGTAGCATTCTGTATTTAAGATAAGCAACAATTTTTAAATGAGTGAAAAACATTATGAACTAGTCATAATTATAAGCCTATATTGTAAAATAGTTAACATAGTACTGCATACATTCATTTTACATGGTCTCACTATATTATAAAATGCACATGGCATGCATAAATATGAGTCTATTAAGCCATAAATCTGGACTATGTATAATAAACATCAGCTATCATTTTATTAACGATTTTTGCTCAGCATTTTTTTAACTTTTTATTATTATTATTATTATTAGTTACAGATGTACAAAACAATGCAATAGTTATCTTTTTCACCCCTTACAAAGTGACTATCCCCTCTCCCTTCCCTACCCCTCCCACCCCCATTGCTTAGCATTTTGAAGCCTGGAGGATGGGAGGATATGAAGTTTATGGGTAACATCTCTTAAGTTTGTCAATGAAGTTTTGAATTCCTGCCTTGTTTTCCCTTTTAATAAATTGCCTTTTAACAAGTAGAGGCATTAATAATGATTCTCTATCATTTATTGTTATCCATTGGATTTTGAAGCTGCTGAACTGGGTTAGTTGGTAGATTTTAGGTGGAATGCCAAAGGATTCTTTCTTTATGAACATATATTCTACTATCAGTGCCAACACTCACCTAGGCTGTGCTTTGATAATTCTGCAAAGAATTTAACATGACCAGCCAGTCATTCCTTAGTGAATTTCTTTCCATGGTTACTTAAATAAGGTCAGCCTTTGTTTCAAAATTACAAACTCATGTGAAAATGAATCTGTGCCTTGCATTATAAAAGTTACTAGCTCTTTAAATTATACTTTAATTTTATAGAGCTACTCTTATGCTTCTGTTGAATGAATTTTAGAGAACTAGCCACAGCAGAATCTGTGGACTTGGGGACCTAAAAGATATCTGAAGTCTTTAAATAAGAGGTTCATAAAATTTTTCACTTTTTATTTCTGGATGCCTTTTCATAGTATACTTAATGGAGCTTTAATCCATCCATTTGTGGGTTCTAGTCATGTAGAAAAATGAGACAAGTACTCATTACAGTAGAATTGTTCTCCAAGCAGGGATCGGCTAACTTCTTTTGTGAAGGGCCAAATAGCAAATATTTTAGGCTTTGTGGGCCATATGGTCTCTGTCACAACTACTCAACCCTGCTGTCATAGTGTGAAAACAGCCACAGGCAATGAATAAATGAATGGGTGTGCCTGTGTTCCAATAAAATGTTACTTATAAAACAGTTAGTGGTTGGATTTGGTCCATGGGCAGTAGTTTGCTATCTCCTCCAAACCATTGAGTCTGTGATCCCTCCAAAATCAGGTCCTTTTATATCTGGAAATGAAGCATTTGTTTCTCCGCTTTGCTTTAGCATCAATAGCAGTACTTTAATACTGAATACTAACAGCATTGAGAAAGAATATGCTGAAGATATTTTAGAAGGAAACTGGTTGACTGGATTTAGAGAAATCGCAGACTGTTTTTTAATCCTGGGTACTCCCACAGTCTCTGGCTTATCATGAGCTCGGCCATAGGAAGTCATGAAAGTGTTAACTTGTGCTGGCTCACCTCAGTGCTACCTGTCAGGCCTTTGGTTTATCTCTATTTGACTGCTTGTTGCATACCTCACAGCATGTCTTCCAAGGGAATCCTCTGTTTTTCTTTCACTGTCACCTCCATCCCCTGATATCTTGGTGTCAGCATTTGATCTCACATCTCTTATTTAGCAAATATGTGTGATATCATTCAACATGCATCTTTTTTGTTCTATGTTCTTTTTTAAGGGGGGACTGAAAAATGATCGTTCTCTCTATTAAATGAATATTTTAAATCCCAATTTAATGTGCAGACTGTTGAAGTTATTGTAAAATCTTTACCTGAGTAAGGATAGTATGCCATGAATTCTACAACTTGAAATTCCTCCAGCATGCATCTACTCTTACACAACATATTTTCTAATTATATGATTATTTGAATCTTAATTCACCAATTAGTTGTTTCTGCCTTTAAGATAGACAATACCAATAGATAAGACTCCGCTAAGAAACAGTCCAGGTAGGTCAGTGTGGCGTTCTTGACAATAAGTATTTTTTTCTTACCCTTATTTTTAATTAAAAGAACCAATTCAATAGAGAATTTATCTCAAACAGTATTTCTTTGCACAGTGATTTAAATGAGGTTGGTCTTCGTTTCAAAATCATAAACTCATTTGAAGAGAATCTTATTGTCCCAGCATGGGGGTAGTCAATGAGAGCTAGGTGACTGTGTTAGATGGCTGTCCAAGCCCCAGGGATTGGATGTAAATGTTAGAGAGAGGAGGGAATTTGGCCAGGATGGACATACCAAAAAGTTTATAGTGATCTGGCATTGGCCGCACCTCAAGGTGACAACTGAGCCCCGCCCCTTCCTGGGTCTGCATTACCCCCTATGGCGCTGCAGAGCAGCACCGCTGCAGAGCTGCACGAGCTGCAGAGCTGCATGAGCTGCAGAGCTGCACGACTGCACGAGCAGGACCGCTGCAGAACAGGACCACCGTGGAGCAGCACTGCTGCACTTCCAGTAGAAGTCCTGATTCTGAATGGGACAGTCTGCAGGACCCTAGACAAGGAAGAACAAAAAGAGTGAGGGCAGCTGACTGGAGTTCAAAGATGTAAATGAAAGCATAGTTTTAAATAGAACAAGAAATTGTGGACCATAAATAGGCTAAAACAGCAAGAACAAGTAGTTGTGGAAAAGAACCTATGAGACATCTAGGTAATAAATGACAGTCGTAATTTTTTAAAATATCAATAAATTCTAAATTAAACACAGAAAATTGCTAAATTAGAAGAGAAGCCTGAGGAATGTACTTAAATTTGTAAAATCTTTGCATGTCTGGCACTGCTGTAAGTCATTTATTATAGTACATATAATATAAACTCACTTAACTCTCATAGCAACCCTATTTATTCATTTAATCAATATACATTCTGCCTATTGTGTGTCAGTCACTGTTGTTATTTATCTATTGTTCTATATCAATTACCCCAAAACTTAGTGGCTTAAAAAACAAACCCATTCATGATGTCACACAATTTCTGTAGGTCAGGAACCTGGGAGCAGTTTGGCTGGGTCCTTTTGGTTCAGGGTGTCTAACAAGGTTGCAGCCAAGTTATTCCTGAGGCTGCAGTCATCTCAGGGCTTGACTGCAGCTGGAGGATCAGCTTCCAAGCTCACACACATGGCTGCTGGCAGAATTCCTCTTGAGTTGTTGGCCAGAGGCCGCTGCTTCTGTCTACGTAGGCCTCTCCTGCCTGAGTGTCCTCATGAGATGACAGGTGGCTTTTCCCAAGTGAGCAGTGGGGAAGGGAGGAACCCAAGAGAAGCTACAGCCCTTTTATAACTGTATTATCAGGGTTCTTCAGAGAAACAAATAAAAGTGTGTATGTGTATCTGTGTGTGTGTGACTTTATTATGAGGAATTGGCTCATGTGATTATGGAGGCTGGCAAGTCCTCAGTCCTACACAGTGAGTCGAGACGCTGGAGACCCAGGAGAGCCAATGGTGTAGGTTCAGCCCAAAGGCTAGCAGATTTGAGACCCAGGAAGAACTTAGGTTTCAGTTTGAGTCTAAAATTGATGTTCTGTTTTAAAGACCATCGGACAGGAAGAATTCTCTTACCTGAGAGAGAGTCAGCCTTTTGTTGTATTCAGGTCTTCGACTGATTGGATAAGGCCCATCCACATTAGAGAATAATCTGCTTTACTCAGTATACCGATTTAAATATTAACCTCATCCCAAAACACCCTTACAGAAACACTCAGCAGAATATTGGACCAAATATCTAGGCAGCCTGTGACATAATATTAACCATCACAGTAACCTTACATACCATCACTTCTGCTATGTTCTGTTTCTTAGAAGTAAGTCACTGAGCCCAGCCCACACTCAAAAGGAGAGGAATTAAGGTCCACCTCTGGGATGAGTATGGAATAATTCATGAACTTATTTTTTAAACAACTGTAGGCACTGGTGCTGGAGACTCCAATGTTCATTTAATAGGAGTTCCAGAAGGAAAGAGTGGAAGAAATGGAGAAGCAATATTTGAAGAGAGAATTGTTAAGAATCTTCATCTTACATGAAAAAAGATGTAAGTCTGCAAATCAAATGTCCACTCAGGATGCCAAACAGAATAAATGAAAATAAATCTTTATCTAGATTTATTGTGAGGAAATTGCAGAATATAAAAGATAAAGGAACAAGAGCTATCAGAAGGAAAAGACATATGACTTATAGAGGAATATAATTAGACTGACAATAGGCTTCTTATCAAAAAATAAAAGCTGATAGGTAATGGAGCAATACTTCCAAAATGATGAAAGGAGATAACTGTCATTCTAAAATGTTAAGCATGGCTAAACTTTGAGTCAATATTGAGGAGATATATGGAGACTAAATATGTAATTTAACTTTCTATGACTCAGATTTCTTACCTGTAAATGGGAATAATGATATCTACTTTAGTTTATTTATCTGGTCTGTTTACTGATATATCCCAAGTGCTTAAGCAGCGTCTAACACAGTGGGCATTCAATAAATATGTATTTATTAAATGAGTAAATGAGCAAACAGGGTGTTGTTGGAAGAATCAACCATACAAATAATAGGGTTGTTTAAGAATTAATATATAGAGAGAATTTGCAGCGGTGCCTGACATATTAATACTACTCAATAAATGTTTGTTGTTAAGATTTTACCACTCATAGATGCTTACTAAAAGGACTATTAAAAATATTTTTCAACAAGAAGAAAAATTCAGGAAGAAGGTATCATATATAATAAGCAATTATGACACAGAAATTGATAAAGTGCCAGTAAATTAAATAATGATCATAGGGGGAAGAAAGAGAAGCCAATCTTCCTGTATTATTTTTGAAAAGGTAAACTAAAATCTTTAAGGTGACTCTAAAATTCATATGAAAGAACCAAAGACCAAAACCAGCTATGAGAGTTCTGAAGAATAAGGAAAGGGTCTTTTCCTTACTAGACTGATTGACTGATATTATAACAAACTATAATAATTAAGACTGAAGTGTTGGTGCAGGGATAGGCAAATAGACCTGTGAAACAAAATAACCCAGAAATAGATTCACACATATAAGGGAATTTGATGTATGACAGAAAGCATCACGAATCAGTAGAATAAGGTAGAAACTTCAATAAATTGAACTGGGACAAGTAGTCAGTTATTTCTAAGGGGACAAGGGGAAATTTGATATACTACTATGAGAAGAAGCAATTATAGTTGGGTTAAAAACCTAAGTGCAGAAAAGAAAAATCTTGGGCCGGCCGAGTGGCACGGTAGTTAAGCGCTGGCTTAGGGAGCCAGTGGCCCCGGTTTGGTCCCACATGTGAGGGCAATGACACTGCCCTCAAAAAAAAAAAAAAAGAAAGAAAAGAAAAAGAAAAATCTTTAAAACTGACTAAAAAAATAATAGAATAATATTCTTCCTTGGATAAAGAGGGACTTTTTAGAAAAGACAACAGAACACACACATGAGATTGATGTGACTATATTAAAATATAAAATTTCATGTCTCAAGAACATTTTATGAATGAAACAAAAGGCAAGTCCCAGATTTAGGGAAGAGATTTGTAATGGATATAACTGACAAAGATTGGTATTCAGCATAAAAAAAGAATTCTGACACAATTTAATGGCAAACTCAGCAAAGGATATGATTAGCAATTTACAGAGTAGGAAATAAGAGTGGCCTATAAACATATGAGATCTTCAGTCTCACCAGGAATTATACTAATGCAAATTGTACCATTCCGTATTCATCAGATAGGCAGACTTTAAAAGGATGAAAAGACTGTATGTTGGCAAAGATGTGGAGACCCCACACTCTTACACTGCTGGTGGGAGCACCAACTGATACAATTACTCAGGAGAGATGTTTTGCAAAATCTAATAAAGTCAGGGCATACATAAGCACCTGGAAATACCTCCTCTGGTGTGTGCTCTAGAGAAACACCCTTCTATAAATGCACAAGGAAGCACTGTAAAAAAGTTTATTCTGATATTCTTTGTTATGTTAAAACTTGTAAACAAACTAAATATTCATCAAATGAGATTGTATTGCATTTGGGAATAGTATACAACAGTTAAAAAGTCAGCAAACTAAAGCTATGAGTATCAAAATGGACAAAGCCCTCACAAACACTGTTGAGGAAGATGCACTAGTGTATGCACATTCTGACACAATTTATATAAAAACTATGTGGAACAATATATGCTATTTGTGGATCCATCGTGTGCAATAAAGTTATAATCTTCAAACATGTTTTCAAACACTGAATCATGATAAAGGTTACCATCCATGATAATGGATGGAGGGGGTATGCAAATAGATAAGCATAAACAAAGAAGGCAGAATGGGAAGGTTTGGTCCAGCTGAGTTATGGCTTACATGGAGTTTGTTATACTGGACTATACTTGTATGTATATTTATGATTCTTTATTGTAGATAATTTAAAAATCACCAAACAAGCTCCATGAGTGGAGAGAGAGAGAGAGAGAGAGAGAGAGAGAGAGAGAGAGAGAGAGAGAGAGAGTTGTGTGTGTGTGTGTGAATTTAAAATTTGTTAGCCACAAGAATATGTGGGATCCTCTCTAAAAATTCTCTAATATGTTCTGGATCTTGCTCATGGAAAAATCTTATAAAACAACCTTGTATAAACATCTGGTACTAGAATAAAAACAAACCTAATATCAATTTATGGAGATTCTGAAAATTATCTTCATATATCTCTTCCTTTTTTTTTTTTGAGCTGAGTCATCCTGCCACTTGTTGGCAGTTGTTGCCAGCTCATCTCAGACTGGGAATCGAACCGGCAACCCTGTTGCTCAGAGCTCACTCACTTGAGCAAGCTCTTAACCAACTGAGCCACTCGACCAGCCCTTTGTATATTTCTTCTAATGTCAACATTCTGAGAGCTACATGAGATTGCCTTGGATATATTTTAAGTTGTGTTGAAACTTAAGCATAAGATCAATACAAACTTTTTTTTTTTTTTTTTTGCTTAAATTTAAAGAAATGCCCAAGAGTGAGACAAGTACTCTTTAAGTCTGGTATTACTGTAGGGCCTGTTACAACTATTATTGTTTTATTTCTGAATTAACTAAGTTTATTTTATCTGAAATACTTTATTTTCTTAATGAAATCTTATCTGGATTTTGAACAAAATGTTTTTTTCTTGAGAAGTTTGTACTTTGGTAAGTGGCTATTTTTTTAAATGATTTTTTATTTTTCAATTACAGTTGACATACAATATTAAATTAGTTTTAGGTGTACAACATAGTGATTAGGCATTTATGTAACTTATGAGGTGATTACCCCGATAAATCTAGTACCCATCTGACACCATACATAGTTATTACATTATTGACTGTATTCCCTATACTACACTTTACATCCCAGTGACTATTTTGTAACTACCAATTTATATTTTTTAATCCCTTTACCTTTTCACCCAGCCCACCAAGCCCTCTTCTATCTGATAACCATCAAAATGTTCTGGGTATATTCAAGTTTGTTTGTTTGTTTGTTGATTTGGTTTTTTAGATTCTACATTTACGAGAAATCGTATTGTATTTGTCATTCACTGTTTGACTTATTTAACTTAGCATATACCCTCTAGGTTTATCCATGTTGTTACAGATGGCTGAGTAATATTCCATTGAATATATGTACCACTTCTTTTTTTAAATTAATTAATTTATTTTTATTAGTTTCAGGTGTACAAAACAATGTAATAATAGTAGACATTTACACCTCTCACAAACTGATAGCCCTCCTCCCCCAATCTACTACCCCTCTGACTTCCTACATAGCTGTTACAATTCCATTGACTCTATGCCTATACTTCACATCCTGTGAATATATATATATATATATATATTTATATATATATTTATATATATATATATAAATTATAGTTGACATTCATTATTATTCAGCTTCAGCTTCAGATGTACACTGCAGTAGTCAGGTAGCTACACTGTCCATGAAATTTATCACTTCTTCTATATCCATTCATCTATTGATGGACACCCGAGTTGCCTCTATATCTTGACTATTGTAAATAATGCTGCAATGAACATGTGGGTGCACACATCCTCTCCAAGTAGTGTTTTGGGTTTCTTCGATAAATATCCAGAAATGGAATTTCTAGGTCCTTCTTTGTCTCTTGTTATAGCCTTTGTTTTAAAGTCTATTTTGTCTGGTATAAATATTAATACTCCAGTTTTTTTGTTGTTTGTTTCCATTTTCATTAAATATCTTTTTCCATCCCTTTACTTTCAGTCTGTGTGTGTCTTTCGATCTGAAATGAGTCTCTTGTAGCAACACATGTAAGGGCTTTATTTTCTTATCCATTCAGTCCCCTCCCCCCCAAGTCTTTTGATTGGAGCATTTGATCCATTTATATATAAAGTAATTGTTGATAGGTCTGTAGTTATTGCAGTTTTATCATTCATCTATTATTTTTCTTCCTCTTAAAGAAGACCCTTTAACATTTCCTGTAATACTGGTTTGGTGGTGATAAACTCCTTTAGCATTTGCTTGTCTGGGAACCTCTTTATCTGTCCTTCAATTCTAAATGATACCTTTGCTGGGTAGAGTAATCTTGGCTGTAGCTCCCTGCTTTTCATCACTTTTAATATTTTGTCCCAGTCCCTTCTGGCCTGCAAAGTTTCTGTTGAGAAACCAACCGACAGTTTTATGGGAGCTCCCTTATAGGTAACTAACTGCTTTTTTTCTTCTTGTAAGATTCTCTCCTTTAAGCTTTAGATTTTAATTATGATATGTCTTGGTGTGGACCTCTTTGGGTACATCTTGTTTGGGACTCTCTGCACTTCCTGGGCTGTACGAGATCGGACAATTAAGTTTTGAACTCACCCTAGAAAAAGTGCTACATACCTCATTGCTGAATATCATTACAGTCACCTTTGAAGTACTCCCCTTGGGAAGCTATGCACCAACACCAATGCCTAGTCCACCCTTCAAAGCAATTTTGGAACTCTTTGTCTGGAATGGCCATCAGAGCTGTCCTCATATTACCCTTGATGTCCTGAATGTCATCAAAATGTCTTCCTTTCAATATTTCCTTTATCTTCAGGTAAAGAAAGAAGTCATTGGGGGCCAGATCAGGTGAGTAGGGAGGGTATCCCAATACAGTTATTTGTTTACTGGCTAAAAACTCCCTCACAGGCAGTGCCATGTGAGCTGGTGCATTGTCATGATCCAAGAGCCATGAATTGTTGGCAAAAAGTTTGGTCGTCTAACTTTTTCATGTAGCTTTTTCAGCACTATCAATCAGTAAACTTGGTTAACTGTTTGTCCAGTTGGTACAAATTCATAATGAATAATCCTTCTGATATCAAAAAAGATTAGCAACATTGTTGCAACAAGTTCATTGCAAACTAAAATAGTCAGACTACGTATGCCTGTTTCCTTCACCGGGTTAGGGAAGTTTTCTGTCATTATTCAGATAAGTTCTCAATTCCTTGCTCTCTTTCTTCTCCTTCTGATTCCCCTATGAGGTGAATGTTGGTACCCTTGATGTTGTCCCAGAGGCTCCTTAAACTATGCTTATTTTTTGGATTCTTTTTACTGTTCTGATTGGGTGTTTTCTGCTACTTTATTTTCCAAATCACTGATTCGATTCTCTGCTTCATCCAGTTTATTGTTGATTCCCTCTAGTGTATTCTTTTTTCTTTTTTTTTTTTGAGGGCAGTGTCACTGGCCCTCATGTGTGGGACCGAACCGGGGCCGCTGGCTTCCCAGGCCAGCGCTTAACCACCGCACCACTCGGCCGGCCCAATAGAATTTCCATTCAGGTTCTGTAACTCTTCATCTACTGCTCTTACCACTGTGTCATGCTATCTTAAATCTTCCTCCTAGTATAGTACTTTTTATTTTTTTATTTTTATGTTTTTTAGCTGAGCCATCCTGCCACCTGTTGGCAGCTCAACGGCAACTCAGTGGCAACTCAGATTGGGCTGGCATCGAACCGCCGTTGCTCAGAGCTCAGCTCACACTCCTGAGCGAGCTCTTAACCAACTGAGCCACTCGGCCAGCCCCTCTCTAGTGTATTCTTCATTTCAGTTGTTGTAGTCTTCATTTCCGACTGGTTCTTTTTTATGTTTTCTATCTCTGCTTTTATGTTCCCTATCTCTTTGTTGAAGTTCTCCCTCAAATCATTGAGCATACTATAACCAGTGTTTAGAACTCTGCATCTGATAGATTTCCATTTTGTTTAGTTATTTTTCTGGATCATTGTTCTGTTCTTTCATTTGGGAAATATTTCTTTGTATCCTCATTTTGACTGCCTCCCTGTGTTCGTTTCTGTGTATTAGGTAGGGCTGCCATGTCTCCTGGCCTTATATAATAGGTGTCCTGTAGTGCCAAGTGACGCATCTCACTGGTCACCTGAGCCCCATGCTGCAGGTGTGTGCCTTGTGTGGGTTGTATGTTCCCTCTTGTTATAGTTGAGACTTGGTTTCTGTTGGCACATCATTGGGAAGGATTGACTCTCAGACTGACTGGTTATGAGGACTGGTGGTGACTACAGTGGAGGAGCTGTTGTGCAGGGGCTGATAGAGCAGGATTTGCCTGAGTGGGGCCCTGGTGCCTGCCCAGTCTTGAGTGTGTCATTTGTGAAAGTTGGTGGGTAGTGCTGTGGTGTGGTCTGAAGCTGGCTTCTGAATGTGTTGCTTCTAGGGCCTCTGGGGGAGGAGGGGGCTCTAGTGCAGACCAAGGTCAGCCACTGCCTGTGTCCTGCCTAGGACTACTTGGTATGAGCTACAAAGTGATCAGCATATGTTTGCCACTTGTGCTGTGATGGAGCTATTGGATGTGCCTGGGAGAGGCCAAGCTGTGAACTGAGGCCAGCTGCCACTAGTGCCAGGATTGGGGGCTGCTTAACAAGAGGTATGGGGCATGCTGAAGCCAGCTGCTGTTTGTTTGGGGTTTGTGAAATCTTTAGCAATATTAGGAAAGAACTCAGTATGCATCAAGACAGGCTGTTTGTAAGGAAAAGCCACTCAAAGTGGCTTGGGTGGGCCCACAAGTAGGGTGGAACAGGGTCTCAGGGAATCACCAAGGCGGGGCAAATGGTGTTAGCCCGGTTGATGGAGACTCAGCTGTGGTGCCTTTCTGTGCCTGTAGGCTGGATTTTTGAAAGGGCCCAACAAAGGAACAAATGTTTTGTATTGTCATTGACATATTTGTCATCTCCTCCTAACTGATATTTTTCCGTTTCTGAACGCTTGGAACAGAATAAACAGAGGTTATGTAATATCCTCTTAATTTTGTTAGATATGATGTAGTTCAACTATTTAGAAAGAAATTTTGCCACATAAATTGAAGTCGTTTTTTTTCTTAATGTATATGGTAAAAATTAGAACTTTGAGTGTTTTTTGTTGTTTTTCACAAGTTTTGATTTCAAGCATGCCCGCAAATGAAATTATGGCTACTTAGAGATATTTTTAGGTACCATGATTATGTAGCAGTCTGGCATACCTTTGGGTTTCTTTAGTGGTGAGACTGTTTTCATTGCACAGGATAGAAGCGCTAAAATGGCCAGAACATGATTAGAAAGTGCACATTATATATGTGTCAGTCCGCGTGCTGCTAGTGACAAGTGCTCAATGGTTGTAGGGACCCTTGTCAGCCAAGAGAATCCTTTGGCATTAAAGTCATCAGCTCAATCCTGATTTCAGGTGACTCTATTGGCAGTTCCGTCAGGCTGCAGCTGATCAGTGAATGTCAGAGCTGCCGCTGGTCTTCAGTGTCACCAGTCCTCTGTGGGTTTCTTTTTTATTTTATTATTTTATTTTTTGAAGGAGGGGTTGTTTAGCTTGTCTTGTTCAGTCTGACTGAACCAGACTTTCAAATTGCTTGCCTTTGGGAAATAAACTGAGGGGTCATAGGGAATATAGGTATCTTTAGGGCATGCAAAACCGTATACAGAATAACTACTTACATGGAGACTAGTAATGATTACCTTGACTACAAGCCAATCAATGGTGGGAGCACCTGGGGACTCATTAAATTGCATTTGTGGTGTCTGTCACCCTGGTTTTGAGCTCTATTTCAGGAAAAGCAGTGACAGCCTTTAATGTCTAATTGACCTCTTCTCTTTGTTTCACTTTCTTTCACTTTCCATATTTGCCTCTGATGTGGTCCCTGATGGCAGCAAACAGCGCTGCTCAGCATTTTGAACTTCTGTTCAGAGCTCCAGCACCTCAGTTTGGGTAGTTGTGTAATGGTAAGTATTTGAAAATTCTTTACACTCAATTGCTTACTCTCTTTTTCTTCCCACAGGTGAATTATTCTGACTCACCCCACCTCACACCCACCCACAGCTTTTCTGATTTATGGTTAAGTATTGTACCCCACTTTCAAACATTTTCCTTAAATTGGAGAGTATGTCTTTGAAACATTGACATTGTCCATAAGAGCATGGAGAAAAGTATAGTGTAAACTATAAAGAAAAACTTTGGTTCTGCCCCATGTCAGATGTTATTTCTGACTATTTACCTCTCTGGGTTTCTTTATAAGATAAGTTATTCATCATACCCAAATGCCAGTACTTCAATAAGCTTTTCACAAAGCTAATTTTAGTTTGTAAGTTCTGAGAATATTTTCTGGAAATGTTGATAGTAGAAAGATTTATTTTGTTTGCTTTTATGTTTGTTTTACTGGCCTTACTGGATGAGATCAAAAGATGGATACTCCATATTAGAACTCATTTTTTAATTTTACTGGTTCATGAAATCCAAAAGCCTAGGGACTGATGGATTAGATAGTCTTTAAAGTCCTTCCAGATTTAAAGTTATGAGTTTACGTGCCATTGAAAGAGCTCATGGGATGAGTTAAATCTTTTTCATCTAAATTACATGGCTTATAAATAATACTGACACGGAAGGGGCTGTACAGCTTTTGGTGTCTGGTGCACATGTGCGTGTGTGTGTGCACATATGCGCACTCACAGGAAATGTATCTCCCAATATAATTGACTATGAGCAATCCATTTCTCTTCACATCCTTACACACCCAAAGCAGATTTAGAAAATCCCCAACCATTTCAGTTTTGCATCCATTTATTAGGAATACCAGAATAAGCAGGATAGTTGTAAGATTCCACAGAGGATCTCCTGGTATCCTAGGCTTAGAATCAACAGGCGTAGGCTTGGAATCAACAGTCACTGACCTAAACTAGATCCCATTTGAACATCTTTTGGAGCTCAGCAATGGCTTCAGAGATGCCCAAGGTTTGGCATTGTAGGATGGAGAGGCCAAGTTATAATGACATATTTATCTCCGTGTCCCTGTAATTTTTAATCCTGACAGGCCTGATTAAATCCCAAATATCAGCTCAGGCCCATGCTGGTCTCTGGAAATAATCTTGGGATCCAGTAATTTAGCATTAGGTTTTCCTTACTTCTGGCCAAATTCTTACCTTACTAAGTCATTTCATAAGCTTCTGTGGGGTCCCTCTAATGGCTATTTTACATGGTCCCAGTGACATTTGATTGACAGTTTCTGTGCCTTTCCTTAAACCATTGTTTTCCAACTTTACCTGACTATTGAACCCAATTTTCCATATTACAACTATTAATATATAAGATATACTATGGAAAATGCTGCTTTAGATACATAAGCTATTTTTAAATTAAAGTATGTACAGTAGTTACCAGTAAAATACATTACCATTGATATTGTTTGCCAGGAAATAAAGTTTTTAGAACTTGACATTAAATTCAGAAATATTTGCTGCCATTGCTCCTAACATCATGATCGAAGCATTTCATCCTTGTCATAGAAGGGCCGGCCAAGTGGCACGGTGGTTAAGCGCTGGCTTTGGAAGCCGGCAGCCCCGGTTCGGGTCCCACATAGGAGGGTCAGTGACACAACCCTCAAAAAAAAAAAAAAAAAAGGCAACATCATGTCAATAACTCATCCTTGTCATAGAAACACCATTCTTACTTCACAATAGAAACACCATTCTTACTTCACATCAGGAACAACACAGCAGGTCCCGAGTTTACCAGGACAATGACCTAGACAGCTCTTGATTGATACTTTCATACCCTGTTTATCTCGGTTTCTTTCCTGTCAGTTGATCAAAAGCAGGTTGATTCATTTCCTATTTTATGTTTGGCTACTAAAATAATACCAAGCAGAATCTTGATTGGTTTTGGAACGTTTTTAAATTGTTTCTTTCTAAAGAAGCAAATTGGCTGCACTAATGATCAAAGCTACAGTTTTGTGTTGTTCAGGTACAGTCCCTTAAGGAAATAGTTATATTCCCCACAATCTGCTTCTCATGGTTTTCTGCATATTCTATCATACACGGTTCCTGAAGACCAGAACCTTAGAAATCATCATCATTATACCCAGTCCATAAGCCTTTGTTTCTACTGAACGTATAGCCCAGCATCTGTCCATTTCTCCACTTCCACTGCTCCTGCCTTAATCCAGCCCCCTGTTACCTCTTCTAAGGGAGTAGAGGACTCTTCCTGGGCCGCCGCCTCTATTCTTACTCACCACAGACCATCTGATAGAAGCAAGTGGGGTTTTTGGTTTTCATTTAATTAAATATCAACCGCCCCCCCCCATTGATTTCCTTAGTACTTAAAATAAAAATCAAATTCCTTTTTGGCCTAATGGCCTAGCCCCAGCATCCACTCTCTCCTCTCACATCCTGTCCACTCACTCACTACCCAAGGCCTTACCAATCTTATTTCTGTTCCCTGGATGCACCGAGCTGATTCCTGGAGATCCCAGCAGCCACCACGGCTTCCCTCTCTTTTCACGCTCAATTACCCTGTTATATTATTTCCACACTGATCACTCTCTGAATTTATTTTGCTCAGTTATTTCTTGTATGCTTTCCCAAAAATGTGAACAAAGTCTTAGTCTTTTGGTTGACTGCTGTTCCTAGCATCTAGAGTGGTGCTGGCACATAATTGTTGAAACTGTGAATAAACAATAAATAAAAGGAAATAATCATTGGAAATGTTTGCTATTTTGTTCCCTTTTGACTACTGGTGATAAATTTGACACCTGATTACAGCCAAATCAAATGAACCTGTTTAAAGAAACATGACTAAAGCATATGAAGCCTGTGAACTTAAATGTTTAATCCTTAGTTGGTAGAGGCTTATCCTTGGTCTTGAGGTAAATCACTGGACACCCTCCTGTAACTGACAATAATTAACAACATAATCTAAATTATTTTCGTGTTGTATCTTCAGTCCCCAAATGACTCATTTAACCCCAAACTAGTGTCCTTATTAGTACTATCAGAATATTCACATACTATTTTAGAGTCAAGCAAAGTGCACACCTTTCTCAGGGATCTTACACATCTACCAAAGTTGACTAATTATATGTAAAATAGAGAAAGCCATGCCCTCTCAGCAAGTAGCAGCCTCACGGTCAGAATGGGAGGCAGGCAGGACCAACACATAATCCTCAAGTTCTTCATGAGAAACGGAGGAGTTCAGACGGTTTCGGCATTTAATTCACTAACATTCTCTGTCTGGAGTTCTGTTAAATGGATTTTTAAGTAAGTGATTACTCCTGCTGCTTTATGAAACAGCGGCAGATCTGTGAGATAAACGGGCAGATCTATATTAGTGAGAATGTGGGTATGTTTACATGGAAGCAAACAATAGGAATGGTTAAGAATTTTTTAACTTGTTCTAAACAGTTTGTATTTCTGAGAATGACATGTAAAAGATTGGAATTATTTTGATTTCCAGATTGAAGACTATGATGTGATAGCTAGCATGATAGGCGCCAAGTGTAAAAAGCTGCATACTTTGGATTTGTGGAGATGTAAGAATATTACGGAGAATGGCATAGCAGAACTGGCTTCTGGATGTCCGCTCCTGGAGGAACTTGACCTTGGCTGGTGTCCGACTCTGCAGAGCAGCACTGGGTGCTTCGCCAAACTGGCACGCCAGCTCCCAAACTTGCAAAAACTCTTTCTCACAGCTAACAGGTCTGTGTGTGACACAGACATTGAAGAACTGGCATGCAATTGTACCAGATTACGGCAACTGGACATACTAGGTAAGGATACAATGCAGAAATGTGTTTTAAAGCCTTGAAATAAAAGCTAATCTCAGACTTTTTGCAAGGAAAAAAAGAACTTCTTGGATACAATAAAAATTTTGTCCTTCTAACGCTGCTTGGCTTGATAGGAAGTACGAGATAGGTCAATTGATAAGAAGAGTAATTATATCTGTACTTAAGTAAAAGAGTGAGGACAATAACAAAATTTTATAGTTGAACCCATCAGAAAGCTCTAAATAATCATTAATTCTTGGTGTCTAGTAAGAAGAGTGAGAATTTATATGATCTGTGTTCTCCATTTTCATTAAGAAATTAATCCATTTGTATAAGGAATTCAAGGTATCTTGATGTTGAATTCTTGATTAAGGAATGTTATAAAATCTCCATCCCTGATAATTCTAATTTTTAGGAACGGCTCTACCCCAAAGCAGAGCTAATGAAAATCCTTTCCAGTTCTGGGACTTTTTATGTCCTTACTATGATTTCTCAGCAAGGATGTGAGATTTTGTCACATTTTACTTTAGCCAAAAGTGCTCGTAGTGTCACAGTTCTAAGTGGTCACACGGTTGGTACTTTGTGAGCCCACATGGCACTTGTCTGTGTCCTCTGGTGATTTATTAGTACCAACAGATTAGTCCACGAAGTGCTAATTATATCCTTTCTGGTTTATTAAACATTCAACAAAAGGAAAACCTGCGTTGGTGGTTTTAGTTAAAATCTTTCCACAGTCCAGGTTCATGATACATTGGTAGATGTCGCCTATATAGTTGCATGTTACTAATTCAAGCTACTTTTGGAAATTCTGCCGAAAAACTAGAGAGAAATTTTTTGCCTATCATACGCACACTTTGGGCTAGGTACTTCATCTGTTGCATTTTCCTTACTCTTCATAGCTAGCGAGTTGGATATCATTGTCTTGTCATCAGTACGGGCAGTTAACATTTGGCAGAGCAGGGTTCAAATCCAGAACCTGTGGCCACATAGTCAGCATCATTTTTTTCAAAACACTACACCCGCTTACCTTGCTTGTTTCTTTTCCTTCCTACCTGCCTTCCCCCTTGAATTAGCCTAGACCTTTTATAAGAAAAATATTTTGAAAAGTTCAAGAAAAAGTGATGAATTCACAGAAAGAATGAGGAAAGGCGGCCAGGGCCTTTTAAAAGGGATTTGCTGATGGCATCACATTTCACTTCAGAGGGAAGTGCTATTATTGGCTAAAATCTGTTTTACAACTCTCCCCCTCAAAACAAAGAACAAAGAAAACAAAGCAAAGAAACAATAAAACCAAAAAAAACTCATGCACTAGAGATAAAGATCAGCCAATGCCTGAAAGAGATGCTGCAGAAGCACAAAGAAGTTGGTAACACTGATCCTCAACCAAAAGCACAGTTGTGACAGTGAGGTTGAGCGTCAGGTGGCCTAATTTTGACTTATAAATGTATTAATTACTTGCCAGAGACATGAAGGAAAAATAGGTAAGAAGTATAGTGACTTCTTTGTGAAAGCATTTGTAACTTTCATGAGCATAAGAGCAAGGAGGTATCATTATTATGCTAAAACTATAGATGGACAGCCATCATGCAAATATATTGGGACATCTTATTTCAAATGTGAAGAGCACAGTAAAAATAATATCAATAATAGTAAATAATGTTGACAGCAACGTTACTACATACTTTTCTTTGTTCTGAGCATATATTAACTGATCTAATCCTCACAACAATCTTATGAGGCAGTTATTAGTATTAGCTTCAAATGAGGAAATGGAATGAAACAGCTTAAGTGATCTATCTGCTCAGGGTCTCATGTCTAGTAAGGCACCTGGATTTGAACCAGAGTCTGCCCAACTACTATGCTATATTTCCTTGATTTTTATTGGTTTTGTGTTTGTCTCCCTTCATCCCTCAGTGTTAGAGTCCCTATTTTTAAAAGGATTCTTAATTGAACCAAGTTGATAATTATTATTTTGTTATTTTGTGGTCAGCACTATGAGTATTAAGTGGCATACTTTCTTCATACTGGAAATACTTACTGATCAGTACAAAGCTAAGTAAGATACAGCCCCAATGTTCATAGAGTTTATAATCTAGCAAGAAGGAGTAAAAAAAGTATACACATAACTATAGTGCAAGCTAGAAGCAAGTCCATTTTCATTGGCTCAAAGAAAAGAGAGTATATATGAGTAGAGAAATGAGGAAAAGCTTAATTAAAAAGGTTAATAGTTATTTAAAAAATACCCTTGAAAAGTAAATAGGAACTAGGATAGGAGGGCATTTGAGCAAGATTGAATAGCATGAAACATAAGCAGAAGAGTTAAAAATACAGAATATCTTCAGAGAATAGGCAATCTAACTTGGCTGAGAATGTTAGTATAAAGCAGGCTTTCATGGAGAGTTTTGAATGCCAGGATGAGGAATCTGCACAAAATTAAACAAGGAAGAAATATTATTAGGTTTTAATTAGGGGTGTGAGAGATACATTTAGGGAATATTAATCTGAAAACTAGTGTAGGTGAATTGGAGAAGGAAGAGATCTAAATCATAGAAATTAGCTGCAATAATCCATCTAATGAGGGTCTGAACTGGGTGATGTTATTGGAAAATTAACTACCATCCTTTCATCGCTTCATTCATTACACACTTATTGAACAAATACCATGTCAGGCACTGTTTTAAACACTGGAAATATGTCAGTGAACAAGATAGATATGGCTGCTGCCCTGAAGGTGCAAGCTGACTGAAAACATAAGTGTGTTGTAAGTGAATAACAAAGCAAAAGCACAAAGTGCTCTGGAAGCTGAGGACAGGGGACCCCAGCCTGGTTAAATTTTCAGCCCCTGACTTCTTCCCTGACATTTTCTTAGGGACTCGTAATTTATCAGGGAACTCAGATCCTAATGACCAAGACTGGCAGATAGAAAATAGTCACAATCCTGGCCGGCCGAGTGGCGCGGTGGTTGAGGGCTGGCTTGGGATGCCAGCGGCCCCGGCTCGGATCCCACATGTGAGGGCCAGTGACACTGCCCTCAAAAGAATAAAAAAAAAAGTAAAAAAAAAAAAAAAAAAAAGAAAATAGTCACAATCCTAGGTATAAAACAACGAAAACAAAAAAAAAAAAAAAACACTATATAGCCAGGTGTCTTAGCTGAGGTTCTCTGATCTTATGTAACAGAAACCCACTCAATATAACTTAAGCATAAGAAAAAGAAAATTATTCTGAGGATACAGGTGTCTCTCAGATCCCATGGTAAGGAGCTAGCTATTGTCAGACCTCAAGAGGGACTGGAAAACCACCAGGAGGCAAGGAAGCTATTTTCTTTTTTTCCTTCCTTTTTCTATCGTATGTGATCGGGCACCTGTCTCCTACCCCTACCCTCTGCATCTGTGTACCCATAAAGACCTTGGTGTCTGTTTCTCCTTTGGTTTTGCCTTGTTCTTTCCTGGTCATACTGGGCATCTCCGCCTCTCTGGGTACACGTGGCCAAATATAACAACTCCAACCCAGTTTTCCATGTCTTTTGTTCAAGGGCTGGCTTTACTGAATGCCAATTCTAAATTTTCAGGGAATTTTGTATTAGTTAGGTGTGGGGCCAGTCATCACCCGGGTAGCAGTATAGTTACAGCTTCCAGAGCCCATGGCTGGGAGGGGAATAGAAAGAAGTTCTCAGAGAAAAAGATATATAGGTTAACATTTCAGAAACTTGAATTCCCATCCCAGTAGATGTGATTATGTAATACAACTGTGATTTTTTTTGTTTGTTTTTCTCCCTAGAAAATCTGTAGTTAAAGCAAGGTATGTTTTGCAACAGATGACATCTTAGAACTAGTGATAATTTAGCCTCCATCTGAATACCCCATAATCTCTTCAGTTTTAACATAGGCTAAATAGTACGCATCATCCATCATCTATATTCCAGTAATGCCGTTTTATACCAAACCAGTTACAGTAAAACTTATCAAATTGTGTTGTAGTTATTTGCTTTAAACTCTAGTCATTGAGTTCCTTATGACATAAATCTGTCTTATGTGTCTTTGTATTTCTAGTGTCTGAAACAGAAGTTTCTATAGGGTAGTTAGTTGCTCAGTAATTCATTGTACAGAATTAGAGGTTGAATCGTTGTAAGCATTGCTGCCTGATTTGATCCATGGGTTACGGAAAATGAGATGTGCAAATGGTTTTGACCTGGGTGACAGAAATTGGAAAGTGGAGGAGCCGATTGGAAGGAGTAGGAAGTAGTAAGGAAGACAGTGTGTAGAGTATTGAGAGAAGATGACAAATTGGCTAGAAAGATTCAGTTTGTATTTTTTACAGGACTATTTCGCTATGAAATCTTTTGTTTTAAAACATGTTTTTAATTTTTTTAAATATAATTTACTTTAAGTTATTTTAAACAATAAATAATAAATGGACTCTTTGGCAGAACATTATATAAATGTTATATTGAAGGTGTTTTATCTGGCTTTGTTTTTTTAAACAGGAACAAGAATGGTAAGTCCAGCATCCTTAAGAAAACTCCTGGAATCTTGTAAAGATCTTTCCTTGCTCGATGTGTCCTTCTGTTCACAGATCGATAATAGAGCTGTGCTAGAACTCAATGTGAGCTTTCCAAAAGTGTTCATTAAAAAGAGCTTTACTCAGTGACTTAATATATGTTCTATAATAAAATTAATGTGCTTTTGTAGGGTTTTATTGTAGGGTAGGTTTTGTTTTTTGTGTAATTTTCATATTGCTGAACATAATGTAGATTTTAAAGATAAATATGGAATTGTCCACTAAATCAAATATAAATGTAAACAAATGTTTTCACAAAATATTGTAAGCACTTTTCTTCAAGAATATGTGCGTGGATGATGTTTTTATCTTAAGTAGTGACATTATGCTTTAGTCAATTACATGTTTAATAAAAGAGTAATGTGGAAACATTTTAACTTATTTGTAAAGGAACAGTTTGAGCAATAAATTATGATGTCTATGAAAAAAATATAATTAATTTTTCACACTTCCATGTAAGGATGGCTTATTTAATAAGCCTTGTGACCTGGACAGTATTTTGTTTGGTATATACAAAATTGTCAGTTAGTTTGGAGAAAGAGTCTTATTTTTTTCATCTGTTAAAATTATTTTTTTGAGCTGATACAGTAACTCATCAACTTGAAAATTTTTGGTTTTTACACTTGTCTTTTGATATGTTTATCTACTTTACTACTGGATAATACCAGCATAAAATATAGGCATAACCAATACCAAGAGGTAAACTATTATACTAAATAAAACAGCTTTCCAACTGTTAAGCAGATACTTTAAAAATTTGCCAGAGGGAAGGTTTAAAACTTCTGAGATCTATGTGGATTTTATTTATATTTATTTTTTTCTGTGTCCCAATACCTTAAGTAATTACAAATCACCTATAAGTGGAGGTAAAAACAAACCAACATTGTTTTGTTAAGTAGTGAATTGAATTACTTCTGCTGCTAAGAAAGTAAACAGAAAATATTTTCTGGCATGGAAAAAAAGGATTGTTGTGAATAGCAGACTAATAGTCAGTGTATAGTGTAACAAAATTTATTTTCCTAAGTAGGGCAAATTGTTAAATTCCAACATCTGCATGTCCTAGAGTGATCCTGTAGAATGATGCTATCCAATATGGCAGCCACTGTCCATATGTAGCAATTTTATTTAATTTTAATTAACTTAAATGTAATTAAAAATTTCATTTCTCAATGTACTAGCCACATTGCAAGTGTTCGGTAGTCAGCTGAGGTTTGTGGTTGTACTGGACAGCATTACTCTACAATTTCTTGTGCTATAAGATGTAGTCATTTAAGAAAAAGCACATTTGGTTAAAAAATTAGCATAGTTAATATATATCTCTGGACAATTGTTGAGGGTACTCATAACTATGTATATGAAAGTGTTAAGTTAGCAGATTTATACATGTGGCCATCAGTAGCCATTTAATAGATATTTATTGAATGAGTAATTATATATTATTGAGTTAGGTCATATAATGTCAAATTTTTTAAATGTAAGTGTTATAAATTATTACTAGTACTGTGCTTATTTAATAGAATATAAAGAATGTAATATTATGACATTTAAAGTATTAAAATAGAAATACCACCTCCTCTATGTAAGAAGCCATCTATATGAGAATTGCTGTCCTGGCAGTATATGGCAGAAGCAAGGGGCAGTTGGAAAAGAACTTGGTTATCCTCCACTGTTATCTTCGTGCACTTAGATTTTCTGTTCACTCACGAATGTATGTAAACATTTTATAAGTTTTATTTGGTGGACCTTTTAGGATGATGAGTTTTACACTTTGACTACCAACTGGATGAAGTAGTACTAGCACTTTATGCCAGGCACTCTTTCTCATGTGCTCTGCATTTACTAACTCACTTAATCCTCAGAAACAGCCCTGTAATATAGATACAATTACTTATTCCCATTTACTGACATGGAAACTGAGGCAAAGAAAGATCGAAGAACTTCCAGTCACATAACTGCTAGTGGCAGAGCCAGCATGCACACCCAGGACATCTAGCTTTAGAGGCAGTGCATTCAACCTATGCTTTATGTGTCTGGGGTTGTTTCTGGTTCTAGAAGAGAAGTCAGCAAATGTTGTCTGTAAAGGGCCACATAGTAAATATTTGAGGATTTGGAGCTTAAAGGTAAAACTGAGATTATTATGTAGGTACTTTTATATAAATAGAGAAAAAAAAATGCCCACAAAGTTTTTGTTGACAGAATTCAAAACATAATAATTGAGAACAATTTTTTTATAATATGGTTCTACTAATGACAAGAGTGAAATACTCTTAGGAAGGATAATATTTCACTTAATTGGGGTTCAAAGTTAGTATTTCCTATCATCAAAATTGATTGCAAATATTCATCTGTTAATGTTGATCTCTAGTATGGTCTTACATATTTTGTATTTGAAAATCTTTTCATGCAGATAGGTATTTCAAATACATAGGTTAATCCATGAGAAGAATATCATTTTCATTGAGCATATTTATCACTTGGAAGGCATTGATAGAATTCTATATGTTCTTTCTTCTCTTAATAATTTAGTTTTAGCACACTGCAGATTAATCACTTCCAACTGAAGATTAGGTGGAGACTCCTCAGTTGCACAGCTGAATGGATTTTGAAAAATGGAAATTTCCTTTATACTTGCATCAGAGTCCAGAAAATTGTGTTGGGCCTATAGTTTGAGCTTAGTGCTCAGAAAATATATCTGTTGCAAATTCATGTGAGAATGGAGATCTTGCTTATTGTCTTACCTTTTGATAGCACAGGAAGTATATAAAGCAACTTGATACTACTTTGCGATTCAAATAATGTTAGTTGTTATCAAAATTACATTAGTATGTTTCGTACATAAACACTGTTTTGGTCCACCTCCAGAGTTTGTGATTCAGTACAATTTGCATTTCTAATAAGTAGTCAGATGATGCTGATGCTGCTGGTTTGAGGTCCACTTTTTGAGAAGCACTGCTCTAGAACTCTCCTTGAGTCTGAAACCTTTTCCTAAATCCCGGTGAATCCCACAGTAGGAATAACTGTTCTCACTGTTTTGCACTGTTTCAGTTTTTGGTTGAATTAATTACAGAGCATTATCAAGTTTGCCAACAAAAGCTAAATTCCAAAGTCAGTCAGAGTTTCATAATAGTAGTTGAGGGTATTTTTTCTCATTCAGAAAAATTTCAGTAACATGTCTGAGCTAAAAATCTTAAAACAAAAGTACAACAAACTGCTGTGTGGTAGGACCAATGTGGATATTCCACTTCTATATCTGACAAAAGATAACAACTGATGATGGTTAAATAAAGTTCACTTTTGACATTGCTACACTGAGTCAAATATATTCCACAGATAACCTGCTGATGAATAATACAGTAAATAACCATAAGTTTTAAAAACTTTATATTTTTACAAGCTTTGTATATTTGATCAACTAAACCTTTCTTTTTTGCTCCACATGTATTTTTACCACTTCCAGATGTAACACAACTTAGCAGATTCTACTTCAGGTTGTACTGAATTCATGTTTTCTTAACTTCATAGAAAATATTCTTGCTGTAATTGTCCCACACAGACTATTCATAGAAGCTAACTCTTCAGACATTTCAACCTTGGCATTGACTTATCAAATAAACAGCAATAATTAGGCAGTATCAGTGACATCTGTTGACTGACCAAGAGCAAAGGAAAACCACTCAGAATCATTTGCCTTTTTTTATATTATTGACTATTGAAGTTCTCAGTGTTCTCAATTCTTTCCAGCAACTGTTCTTGCCAGAAGGCTAATTTAATAGTCTTAAGCAAATTTACTTTGGACATGTTTCTTCAATTAATGAATCAAAAACAATTTAATTAACCCACCATTGGTAAAAATGTTTTCTTTGCTTGGCTAACAAATGAGTGACTCAGAAACTTACTTTGACTGTAGCTTTATTTTCATTTTTGTAGAGAAATCCTGCTGTTATGAGATTCCTTGTTTTAAATTTTCTAATTTCTCTGGCTACTGCATTCTATGAATTGAGAATATTGTGATGAGTACTTCTTTTAGTAATTCCAATGTATATATATAGTATTCTTTCAGAACAGCTACAGTATTACTTCATGTTAAACACAATGCTTTGCCATCTAATTAAGTAACAAAATAATCCATACTCCACTTTGCCTTAAATACATGACACTTGAAGACCACCTCTCTCTCTCCCCTGTCTATTCTGACATGAGTATGCACTGGTAATAAGAAAAAACCTTTAAAATATTGTATTACAATATGTGTGGCATTCAAAATTCTGGTAGTTATAACTGCATCGCTGCAATTTGTAATGTGCTAAGTAGCAATGCAAAAGGATGAGAGCACCGCATAGGTCTCTGTTGCAATTACTCAACTCTGCCATTGTAAATAGTAAAGAAACCAACCATAGACAATACGTAAATGAAGGAATGTGGTCATGTTCCAATAAAACTGTTTACTTATAGACACTAAAAATTTAAATTTCCATGTATCACAAAATATTCTTCCTTTGATTTGAATTTTTTTAGCCATTAGAAACTGTGAAAGCCATTTTTAAAGTGGCAGTCACATTTGGCTTGTGGACAGAATTTATACCCTGTCCTAGGATATTTTTAAATCAGTTAGTAAACCTAGGTTTGCCCATTCCTAGTTCTGTAAACCTTGTTCAAACCTGTTCTCAGCCTTTATCTTTTTCATTTTACCATTTAGATTTTAAAATGAAAAACATTATTTTATTGACTTAGAGGAAACAAAACTTGTTACCATAGTAAAAGACGGTTGTAAAAATTTTGCCTTTTATTGAGATATATTTGACAATTGTACATATTGTATACATTTATATTAAGAATTGTATATATTGAGGTTTATAATTTGATGATTTGATATACATTTACAATGTGAAATAATCACTGCATTCAAGCTAATTAACATACCTATCTATTCAGATAGTTACCACTTCTATTTTGGTAGTGACACTTAAGATCTACCCTCTTACCAAATTTCAAATATACAATAAAGTATTATTAAATATAGCCACATTATTGTATATTAGATCTCCAGAAAGTACTCATCTTGCATAACTGAAACTTTGTACCTTTTGACCAACATCTTCCCATTTCCTCCTCTCTAGTCTCTGATAACCACTATTATACTCTCTGCTTCCATGAATTTGAGTTTTTTAGATTCCAAATATAAATGAGATTACACGGTATTTGTCTTGTGTCTGGTTTATTTTACTTAGCACAAATTCTATAGATTCATTCAGTATTTTCTTTTTAAAGCTGAATAAGAATAATATTCCATTATAATGGCTATTGTAAATAATGCAGAAATGAATGTGGGAGTACAGATACCTCTCTGAGAGACTGATGTTATTTCCTCCGGCTATATACCCAGAAGGGGAATTACTGGATAATATGGTATTTTTATTTTTAATTTTTTTAAGAACCTCCACACTATTTTCCACAATGGTTGTACCAATTGACATTCCCACCAATAGTCTACAAAGGTTCCCGTAATAAAAGAGAATATGTAGACTACCCATTAAATTTGAAGCCAAATGACCCATTGTTATTAGCATTGTCAACTGACTTAATTTTTTTAATACTTATTTATCTTACCGTTTCAGTAAGATAAATTATCTTCCCACTGGCTAGTAGTAGATAAAGATATATCCCTGATTCTGTGAACATATTTATAGTGTCTTCTCAATTTAAATTGCTCTGAAATAAGACCCTAAAAATAAACAATATGTAGCAAAGCATTTAGATGGTTAATACTCTTCCTTTTCTTTGGAATGATTAGTTTTGAGCCAATATGTAGCAAAGAAAAACTGATTTCTTTACAGAAGTATTTTTATTTTTCATGCTCCCCAGGAATTAACTAAAGATAGAAAACCCATTTGTGAGTGTAATAATATTAACCAAGGAGTCAATAAAAATTACATTTGGTTGCCATGTATATTAATAATGAATGTTTGACTTTCTTTTTTTTTTAACTTTAAGGTATTACAGGGATGCCTATTACTGACAGTAATTTTCATTTTCAAAGCCATTCATCACACATTTACCAATGTTGCATCTAGTTTTCCATCCCCTTGGCACATTTAATAATGATACTTCAGAAGAACTGTTCTTTTTAGCCACTCTGAATATTTTGTCAATGACCCTTAACAGTATATTAGCTATTGCCAAAACACTATTCTAACAGCTATCGTTTTATACTTACAGCCTAGTTCTCAGCAGCACATTAATGTCAATAAACAAATGAGGTGATGGTTGGCAGTAATAGCTACAAGTTAAAAGGGAAAAGATAAATTATTTTCATCAGAGATCATAATTTATTATATATATTTTTATAAAGGTGGATAGAAGCCAGGATTTTTCCTTTCGTACAGCAGAGCGATTATTTAAGATTTTTGCCTATAGATCTGAATTTTTGGCTTAAATCTTTGTACATGTCAATATTGTTAATGGTTTGATTACATTTTGAAAGGAAAAAATTATGTCAAAATTGACATTTTCAGAGGAAAGAAGATTTTTATCAATATAGTATTTGGTAAATTAGTGGTCTTAGCTATAAAACGTTTAAGGAAAAGTTTAAAAACAAAGCAGTCATATGATTAAATAAATTGAAGAGATTACACCAAAGATAAAATAGGTCTTTCTGTTACAAATGAGAATCTGTACAAACTGAGGTGTTTTAAATTTTACTTGTATAAAAATGCTGTTCAATGTCTAATAATTTTTACTGTTTGTATTATTCTGTGCTTTAGAATAATATAAGCTTGTGAGTCTCATTAGCTCACTTTCAAAGTTGAGCATTTCAGGACACTGATGTGTATTATGGAAGATTTGAGTAAATAGGTTTGTGTGACAGCCTCTATGAAATTACAAAACTCGGACAACTATGTTTGCGAACTAAACCTCATAAATGAGAATAAGCCTGGAAGATGAGCCATCAGCTGTGTGCTGAATGTTGACAATCATTCCTCATGCTATGAAATGACATCAACTTGGATGCATTTTAAACTCTAAAATTATATGAATCTGCAATTAAACTGTAAACTGAGTTTACACTATTTTTTCTTTCTACTTTCTCAGTAATTCCACTGAATGAGATTTGTTTACTTAGAGTTTGTTTGGTTTGTTACACAAAACAAACCAAAGTTTGATAGGATGTTTTCCTGCTTTTACTTATAAGGTATTATGTACTGTGGTCTTTATTTGTCTTTTGTAGGCGCCAATTCCTTTATTACTAATTAACCCCTAACTTGTTCCCCAGTTCTTATTCATGCCCAAACTACTTTTGGTGAGCTAGAATGGAATAAATGACAACAGGTAAGACACATTCATCCATCCATTTAGTCAACAGTATACACTGACAACAAATACATATTGATATCTGTGTGCTAGGCACAGATTGGGGTGGAGGGCAAGTTTACCGAATGCATATCAATAACCATAGAGCAATTTTCAAAAGTCATTATGTGCCAAGAAAAAATTATGAAGTGAAGGAAGCATGGGATACAAAAGACAACAAAATTAAACAGGTTTCTTTACTGCTCATCTTCAGAACTTTCAATATAGCATGGACACTGAAGATGGGATGAGTAAAGGTTTGCAGTATTTCTTAATTTCTGATGAAATGCCGGTCAACATTTTTTGAAAATTTTAGTTTCTCAGAGCACAGTTGGGAAAAGTTACACTACACTAACTTTCAATATATTTGCTAAAGATGATGCATTGTAATTTGTTTCTAACAAAATGGTTTTAATTTATGATTTAAGAATGTTAGGATATTGACTAATGCTTTGGTGATGTGATAACTGGGGGAGGGGGTTGTCACTTTGGGGGGTAAAGAGTATAACTATTGCATTGTGATGTACACCTGAAACTAATAAAAAAAATGAAAAAAAAATATTCCTGAGCATGATTGCTTTATATTTTTGCCCATATTGCTAACTCAATTTTTATTCATATATAGACTTTTAGAATTTGTGTCTATTTTCTGTGAAATGTGAATCATAGTCTAGTCATTGGGAATGCCTAAAGGAATTGCCGTACCATCTGATGATTATTAATATTTGCATGTAGAATTTCACTGTTCAGTTGCTTTTATATTTATATATTGTGCCAGTCCGTAAACCATTCTAATCATTAATTGTGTAATAGTAAAAAAAAGTAGAAATTTTAGATTAATTTCTGATCAGTGACTATTTTAAATATATTTAATATGTAATTTTAAAAAATAGGTATAGTAACAACAGTCACAACTAGCATCTGTTTTGCTAACATTTGAATGAATAAAGTGGTGATTTATGATGAGAATAATTTCTCAAATGGATACTTTTATGTGAACCCTATTTGTGTAGTCACATATATATGCATATATTTATTTTGGTCTCTCAAGAAGATATGGTAAACTTTTTTGGGGGGGAAGTTACATTTCTGCAATGCATTCTATAAGAATATTTATAAATTGCTGCTAAGATTACAACAGAAGCTACAGAACTGTTACTACTAACAAATTCTGGCACACTATTTTTCTTACTTGAGATGTTTTTACTGATAGATACCCCAGATAAAGAATTGGTAGTGTTGAAGTCCTGTTTATTTTGTTTAAAAGTCCTAAAAATAAATCTACCCAGTAAAACCTAAAATAAATAATTCATAAGTCTCTATAATGAGAAATATTTTAAAAATTGAAAGACCTTAAAACATATGTACCTAGCATATGTTATCCTTACAGTTTGTTAGCAGTGTGTCTGACCATGTGTATCTACCCAGAAAAGAGAAACACTATTCAACTATGATGATTGTTCTGCTTCTGTCTTTCAAAATGCCTTCTGAAAAACTAACAATCCAATTAAAAAGTGGGCAGAGGACCTGAATAGACATTTCTCCAAAGAGGACATACAGATGGCCAATAGGCATATGAAAAGATGCTCAATGTCACTATTGATCAGAGAAATGCAAATTAAAATCACAATGAGATATCACTTAACACCTGTCAGAATGGCTATCATCAATAAATCAATAAACAACAAGTGCTGGCGAGGATGCGGAGAAAAGAGAATACTCGTGTCCTGTTGGGATTGCAAATCAGTGCAGCCACTATGGAAAACAGTATGGAGGTTATCTCAAAATATTAAAAATAGAGCTTCCTTATGACCCAGCAGTTTCACTTCTCTATATTTATCTGAAGATATCCAAAACACTAACAAAAAAATATATGCACCACTATGTTCATTACAGCATTATTTATGATAGCCAAGATATGGAAGCAACCTAAATGCCCATCAATGGATGCAATGTAAAGAAATTGTGGTACATTTATACAATGGAATATTACTCTTCCATAAAAAAAAAATGAGGTCTTATCATTTGCAACAATTTGAATGGACCTGGAAGCTAAGTGAAGTAAGCCAGAGAAAGACAAATTCCATATGATCTCATTTGTATGTGGAAGATAAAGAACAAGATAAATGAACAAACAAAACAACAAACTCATAGATGCAGGGAACAAACTGATGGTTGCCAGAGAGGAAGGGGGTTGGAGGTGGGGTGGAAGAGGTGAAGGTACTTATGAAATAGTCACTGGTATGTAAAGTATAGCATAGGGAATACAGTCAGAGTAATAACTATGTATGGTTTCAGATGGGTACTAGATTTATTGGGGTGATCACTTTGTATATTATATAAATGTCTAATCACTATGTTGTACACTTGAAACTAATATTGAATGTCATCTGTAATTGAAAAATTTTTTAAAGGGGGGAAACAGGTAAAGGAATGAGAGGTTCAAATATCTAGGCATAACATAACTCATGGGGATTTAATGTAGTGATAGCATTGTGCTGTGTCAGATAGTTGCTAGATTTATGGTACTTCTTCAGTTATATAAATGTTGAATAACTACGGTGTACACCTAAAACTAGTACAATATTGTATGTTAACTATATTTTAATAAAAATCCTTTCAAAAAAAGAAAATATCTTCTGATTTCCCACCTATGTACACTCCTTGCCAAAGTCAAGAGTCTCAGTTCCTGCTCTAGGTTCATCAGTTTGACCAACGCCTGCAGTCTGAGCAGGAGGGTCCTGGAGCATCCTCAGGCCTCATTCCTCAGTGCCTTCAGCTCTTCTAAACCTCTGTAAGAAGCTGCTCTCTTCAGTTTTCACTCTGTAGCCTTAAATCCTCCCTCATAAATGAAATTAGGCATCTATTTTTTTAATGTTTTGAACATTACCAAATGTTAAGGTAATTTTTTTTTTTTTGAGGGCAGTGTCACTGACCCTCATATCCCTCATATGTGGGACCCAAACCCGGGGCCACTGGCTTCCCAAGCCAGCGCTCAACCACCGCACCACTCGGCCGGCCCAAGGTAAATTTTTAAGCCTCTGTATATATGGATAAATATTTCACCACAAACTCTGTGGGGCAAAAAGCCCTTATTTGTAGTGCCTTCCAATTTTTGTCACATAAATTCTCCCTGTGACTAATTTCAAGCTATCAATGTGAAGGCCTTCAATGAGTTGGGATGAGATGCACACATTTTGCTCTTTTGATCCGATATGAACCAGCTCTAGGTAACCACTGCCTGATGAAATTATTAAACATTGATCTTATAACTTTTGAAAAATAGGCAAGCAATCTATAGCTAGATTTCCCCGAGTTGGTGTTATCTGTGGTAGAATTGTCCTTCAAAATCCATGAAATTCTTCCTTGCCACTGAATACATTGAAAGAATAAAATCAATAGATTTTCCTAAACAAACAGCCAATAATCATAAGTAGCAGATTTAAGAATAGTAAGCAGGAAAACTTTGAAAAAACATTTAAAGAGAAGCAAATTATTTTTGATGATGTAAATCCGACATTGATTATCTAAATGGGTAGAGCATGTGTGTTTGTGGTATTATAATTTTAAAAACATTCTTATATATTTCCATCGACTTTGAAATTACATCTCCAGATAAATTGTGGCATTGCCTTTCAGAACATAGGTGCAATTTGACATTGTGAAATTGTCACGTAGATTCATTACTCCTATTTTCCAAACATAAATGACCACAACTCAAATATGTACTTGTCATATACCAAACTCTAAACTGCGTAAAAACATTCTTGTCACTAATGTTTATGCAGGAACATTGATAAGATATGTATACATTATTATAACAAAGATTCTTAGCTTGGGAACCTCAGAATTTTTACTTTTGATATCTTTCTGGCTCAGATCACAGATTTTTGGTCTAGATTTGGGAACATGTGCTAGCTTTTATCAGACTGCAGTGAATAGGAACTTCAAAAATTTTCAGTGGCTTTCCTATGGAAGTCAGTATGGAGGTATCTCAAAAAAAAACTGGAAATGGACTGCCTTTTGACCCAGCAATTCCACTCCTAGGCATTTATCCCGAAAAACCCAAGATACTAATTCAAAAAAATACATGCACCCCTATGTTCATTGCAGCGCTATTTACAACAGCCAAGACTTGGAAACAATCGAAACTCCCATCGGTAGATGACTGGATTAAGAAACTGTGGTACATTTATACAATGGAGTATTATGCAGCTATAAAGAAGAAAGAAATCGTACCATTTGCAACGATATGGATGGACTTAGAGAACATTAGGCTAAGTGAAATAAGTCAGTCAGAGAAAGACAAATACCATATGATCTCACTTATATGTGGAATCTAAAGAACTGAATAAATGAGCAATGTAAACAGAAATAGTCTTAGAGACACAAAGAAAAAACTGATGAGGGCTAGATGAGATGGGGATGGGAGAAGGGGAAGGGACGAGGCAACATAAACTCATAACTACAATACTACTGCAGAGACAGAAGAGACAGTTTAGGGAATATAATAAGGTTGTAAATATTTTTTTTTAGGGGAACAGAAGGATGCATGTACTTTTAGGGAGACCATTTCATGGACACTGTAGTGGCCTTACCACTGTGCTGTACATCTGAAGCTGCCGCTGAACAATATTATATGTCAACTATAATTTAACACATGTATAGTCATGGGATGTGGAATATAGTGTGGGATGGAGTCAATGGAATTGTAATAGATATGTATGATACCGGGGGTGGGGGGACACGGGAGGGGGGAGTCACTTTGTAAGGGGCGAAAAAAATAACTATTGCATGGTTTTGTACATCTGTAACTAATAATAATAAAAATAATAAAAGTTTTTCAGTGGCTTTCAATAATATTTCTCACCCGTTGCATGTTGGCTACTGCAGGTTGGTTGCTGTGGCTGTCTTCCAGGATGTGGTTCAGGTTCAGGTCTGCCATCCAGGACACAGGCTGGAAGAGAAAGCCCCTATTGGGGATGTGCCCTTCTAGTGGCAGAAGGCAGTGATACAAGAGAGCTGCTAACTGTGAAATGGATCTAAATGTGTTTCAGTAGATAACAGTGCTCATCTAGTCTGTTCACATTCTGTTGAGCAAAGCAAGTTGTGGCCAAGCCCAGTCATTTGAGCAACAAAACTACTCTTACTACAGGAAGCCATTGTAAATCATAGCTAAAGATGTGAAAAAATAATTCTGAACAATAATATCCCAGTACCACAAATATTTGAGCTGACTATGAGTAACCAAATTATATCAAAATAATCTGAAAGTAAATATTTTATATAATATATATATGTAATTTAGATAGATGATAGATAGATGATAGATAGATAGATAGATGATAGATAGATAGATAGATAGATAGATAGATAGATAGATAGATAGATAGATAGAGTGATCCTGGGGGTGCCAAAAAATGTATACAAGTGGACACTGGTCAGCGTTGCTCAAGCAGTAGTAGTTCACCATAATCAGAAGTGTCTGGAAGCTGATGGTAACCACTTTGAGCACCTCTTGTAATTGCAGAAGTCAAACGTGACTTTTATTCATCTTTTGTTATTGGTGTATGAGTATATTGAGTATTACAATTTTAATAGTTTTTTCCTTTCTTAAAAATGTGTATACAGGGTTGGCCGAGTGGCGCAGTGGTTAAGTGCTGTCTTGGGAAGCCAGCAGCCCCAGTTCACGTTCCACACATGAGGGCCAGTGACACTGCCCTCAAAAAAAACATGCAATAGCCAAAAATTCCAAATTTTGAAAAAAAAAATACACATTTTTTTGGCACCCTATGTCTATAGATACATCTATCTATCTATCTATCTATCTATCTATCGATAGATAGATAGATAGATAGATATAGGTATTCTAATAAAGTAATAGGTTTTAGAAAATAAACCTACATAAGTTGGTTTGGAATTTTTAGAAGGATCTTACTCTTCGTCTTATATCACTTTTTGGAAAATAAAAAGATTTTTCCAAATATCACTATCACCTAATTCTGTAGGAATTAAAAAATATGAGAAACTAATAGAAATCTTCCCAGATAATTGATGGTGTAGAAATGGAAACGAGAGGGGAGACCAATGGCCGGTGAGCGACTGCCTCACCCGGGAAGAGTGCAAGGATGATACCAACATGGGCCAGTGAAGCAACGTCCTCCACAACTAGACTGAAGAACAAAAGGACAGCAACTTGTCTGTTCTCCTTCCCCAATTCCACAACGCTGTTCCCCTCCCTCATTCTCCAGTAAAATCTTAAAAATAAATAAATAAAATAAAATTTAAATTCCAGTCCCTAAACCACTGGAGATTTTGAGACTAGATAGAACCCAGAAAACTACATTTTAAACAAGTACGGCATGCATCTAAACTAGCTGAAGCCAGTACAAACTATAGATTATTTTGGTAATAGCAATAAAAAAAAACATACTGAGATACTATATACTTATATGATAATTTAAAATTAGTTGTTAACACCATATTTCTCAATTACACATTATTTGGTGTATTTTGTCTTCATGAATTTAATTTTTGCTTTTTGTTACTACATTTCATGTACTGGACCTGTGTAAGTGATGGAATTATGTTCATGTATACATTTTAGAAATGTGGAAATCAAAATATCATAATATTCTTTTGACATGAAAGTGCTTTGATTAGTTTAGCGTTCTCCAAGTGCATACAGGGTAGATTTTTCTCAGAATGAAATAGTGCAGAATTAGAACTACTGTTGGATTATTACTTCCAGTCTCCCTGCTTCTTTCCTTGTTTTCTTACAGTCTAAGCTCCACAGCCTAGTAACCTTTTAAAACATACTCAGATCATGTTGTCTGCTTGAAACCCTCCAGAATAAAAACCAAAGCTCTTATTGTCTTGGCTACCAGTAGGATCCTATCTCCCTAAGTCCACCCACCCCACCTTTTGCACCTTGCTTTTTGCTGAAATGCTCCTTATATATCTTCACCACACCAGCTAACACTTTCTTCAGGTCTCTGCTCAAAATATTGCCTTATGCAGACAGACTCTTATTGGCCATCCAAGATAAAATAGCATATTCCTTTCCACCCATCAATCACTACCCTTTGTTCTCTGCTATATTTTTGTTTATAACACTTATGACTACTTGACATATGTATTGATTTATATCCACCCCTCTTTAATTTTTAGTTCTGTAAGCACAAGGATTTTGTTTTGTTCACTGCTATCTCCAGGGCTTAGAATAATACCTGGCACATAGTAGGTATTCAGTAAATATTTGTTGAACAAATTTTTGGAGATTATCCATAGCTTGTCCTGTCCCCAGTATAAAGCAAAACTATTAAAACTCAAGTGTTATAAAATAATTAATGTTTTTAAAGGCAGTTTTCTCTTAATTTCTCATTTATTTTGAAAGATACTTTAGTGCTTTCAGATTTATCATCCCTTTTGCAAACTCCATCATTTTTATTATTTTTATTTTTCAATTACACCTAACATTCAATATTATATTAGTTTCAGGTATACAGCATAGTGATTAGACTTTTATATAATTTAGTCTAGTACCCACCTGACACCATACATAATTATTACAATATTATTGACTATATTTCACCTACTGTACTTTACATCCCCATGACTATTTTGTAACTACTAATTTGTACTTCTTAATCCCTTCACCTTTTCACCCATCTTCCCAACCCTCCTCCCATTTGTCAACCATCAATTTGTTCTCTTTATGAGTCTGTTTCTGTTTGTTCATTTATTCGGTTCTTTAGATTCCATATGTAAATAAGAACATATGGTGCTATTTGTCTTTCTCAGTCTGATTTACTTCACTTAGCATAATATCCTCTAGGTCCATCCATGTTGTTGCAAATGATAAGGTTTCATTCTCTTTTTATGGCTGAGTAATATTCCATTGCGTATTTGTACTACTTTTTGTGTGTGCTTGTATTTTTATGATTTAATTTTAAAGATTTTAATTAAAATTTAGCTAACATACAGTATTATATTAATTTCAGGTGTATATCATAGTTATTCAACATTCATATACCTAGAGAACTCAACACTGTAAATCCAGCAACCATCTTCCACTATATGATGCTATCACAATATTACTATGTTCCCTATGCTGTACATTACATCCCCATAACTTATTTGTTTTATACCTGGAAATATGAACCTCATTCCCCTTTACCTTTTTCCCCTTCTTTTAATTTTTCAATTACAGTTGACATTCAGTATTATTTTATATTAATGTTAGGTGTACAGCATAGATGTTGGACATTTATATGATACTTTTTAAAGATTTTATTGGGGAATTGGGGGTGGGGAACAGCGTTGGGGAATCGGGGAAGGAGAACAGACAAGTTGCTGTCCTTTTGTTCTTCAGTCTAGTTGTAGAGGATATCGCTTCACTGGCCCATGTTGGTATTATCATTGCGCTTTTCCTGGGTGAGACAATGGTTCTCAGCCATTGGACAGCCGCTCCCGGTGGCTCACGGCAGCTCAGGAAAGCTCACGCCAGGTGCCTGCCAGCTCCTCTGCAGCCTATGCCATTGCTGGAAACTCACTGCAGCCCAGCTCCAGGTTGAGCTGTTGTTCACCTTCTTAGTTGTAGATGGTGCAGTGTCACGGGCCCTCATGTGGGATCAGAGCTGGCGCCCCAAGCCAACTTTTAACCAATGCACCACTCAGCCAGCGATGACATTTATATAATTTAAGAAGTGATTCCTCTGACTAGTCCAATGCATACCCGGCACTATACATAGTTATTACCATATTATTGACTATATTTCCTTCACTTTACATCATCATGACTATTTTATAACTACCAATTTGTACTTTTTAATCCCTTCACCTTTTTCACCTTGCTCCCAACCCCCCTCTCATCTATCACCCCAATAAGTCTAGTGCCCGTCTGACACCATACATAGTTATTACAATACTATTGACTATATGCCTATGCAAGACCCTACATCCCCATGACTACTTTGTAACAACCAATTTGTACTTCTTAATCCCTTCTCCTTCTGCTGCCACCCCAAAACCCCTCCCATTTAACAACCATCAAAATGTTCTCTCTATCTATGAGTTTGTTTCTGTTTCATTTCTTTATTTGTTCTTTAGATTCCACTTATAAGTGAAGTCATATGGCATTTTCTTTCTCTGTCTGACTTACTACACTCAGCACAATACCCTCTAGGTCCATTTATATAGTTGCAGATGGCAAGATTTCATTCTTTATTTATGGCTGAGTAATATTCCATTGTATATATGTACCACCTCTTCTTTATCCATTCATCCATTCAGGGTCACCTGGGTTTCCTTTATATCTTGGCTATTGTAAATTATGCTGCAATAAACATGAATACACATGTCCCGCTTGAAGTGGCATTTTGGTGTTTTTTTGGCTAAATACCTAGAAGTGGGATTACTAGATCCTTCTTCGTCTCTTGTTATAGCCTTTATTTTAAAGTTTGTTTTGTCTGGTATAAGTATTGCTACCCCAGCTTTTTTTTTTCCTGTTTCCATTTTTATGGAATATCTTCTTCCCTTTATTTTCAGTTTGTGTGTGTCTTTCAATCTGAAGTGAGTCTCTTGTAGGCAACATGTGTATGGGTCTTGTTTTTTTTCCATTCAGTCACCCTATGTCTTTTGATTAGAGCATTTAAATCCATTTACATTTAAAGTGATTGTTCAAGAAATGTGGTTGTTACCATTTTATTATTCATATTTTTTATCTTTTTTGTTCATCTTAAAGCAGTCTCTTTAAGATTCCTTGTAATACTGGTTTGATGGTGATGAACACCTTTAGCTTTTTCTTGTCTGGGGAACTCTTTATCTGTCCTTTGATTCTGAATGATAGCTTTACTGGGTCCTTGCCTTTCATCACTTTGAATATTCTGTGACAATCCCTTCTGGCCTGCAAAGTTTCTATTGAGAAATAATCTGACAGTCATATGGGGGCTCCCTTGTAGGTAACTAACTGCTTTTCTCTTGCTGCTTGTAAGATTGTCTCCTTGTCTTTAAGCTTCGGCATTTTAATTATAACGTGTCTTGGTGTGGGCTTCTTTGAATTCATCTTGTTTGGGACTCTGTGCTTCCTGGGCTTGAATATCCATTTCTTTTGCCAGGTTAGGGAAGTTTTCTGTCATTATTTCTTCAAATAGGTTTTCAATTTCTTGCTCTCTCTCTCCTTCTTCTTCTTGTATCCCTATAATGCGAATCTTGGTATGCTTGATGTTGTTGCAGAGGCCCCTTAAACAGTCCTCTTTTTTTTGGATTCTTTTTTCTTTTTGCTCGTCTGATTGGATGTTTTCTGCTACCTTCTCTTCTAAATCTCTGATTTGATCCTCTGCTTCATCTCATCTACTGTTGATTCCGTCTAGTGTATTCTTCATTTCAGTTATTGCATTCTTAATTTCTGATTTTTTTAAATTTTTTCTATCTCTATTTTTATATTTCCTGTCTCTTTGTTTAAGTTCTCCTTGAGATAACTGAGCATCCTTATAACCAGTGCTTTGAACTCTGTGTCTGGTAGATTGTTTTCTCCATTATGTTTAGTTCCTTTTCTGGAGATTTGTTCTGTTCTTTTATTTTTCTCCTCATTTGGCTGCCTCCCTGTGTTTATGTCTATATATTAGGTAGGGCTGCTATGCCTCCCAATCTTAGCAGAATGGCCTTAAGTAATAGATGTCCTGTGGGGCCCAGTGGCACAGTCTCCCTGGTCACCAGAACCGAGTGCTCAAGATTTGTCCCTTGCATGGATTGTGTGTGTCCTCCTGTTATAGTTGAGCCTTGGTTGCTGTTTGCACATCAGTGAGAGAGATTGACCCTCAGGCTCATTGGTTGTGAGGAATGGCTGTGACTACAGTGGAGGAGCTGTGGTGCAGAGGCTGACCCTACAGAGCAGGATTCGCTTTAGCAGGACTCTGGTGCCTGCCCAGTGTGCCCTTTGGGTATGTTTTTGTTTTGTTTTGTTTTTGAGGTGGCAGGGTGATGCTCCAGCTTGTACGAAGGCTGGCCACTGGGCCTGCCAGCCCTAGGGCCTCATAGAAGGGCCTCCTGTAAGCCAAATTCAGCTGCAGCCTGTGCCCTGCCTGGGGCTACCTAATATGAGCCACAAAGTAGTCTGCTACCTGTTCTGTACTTGGAGGTGCCTCTACAGGCCAAGCCACAAACCAAAGCTGGCTGTTGCTAGTTCAGGGCTTAGGGCTGCTCATTCAAAGGTACAGGGTACACAGAAGACAGATGCTGCTTGTTTGGGTTTTCTGAACCTTTGTGATATTTTAGGAAAGCTTGTAGCATGAGCCAAGGTAGGCAGTTTGTATGGGAAAGCCACTGGAAACAGCTTGGGTGTGCCAACAAGTTGGGAGGGGCGGGGCCTTAGAATCTCCAGGGTGGGGCCAGGTTGATGAAGACTTAAATATGGCGGCTGTCCGCGTCTGCAGGCCAGGAAGGTGGGATGGGGAAGCTCAACAAAGTAACAGTCGCTTTTTTCAGCTACTCCCTCTGGGGGAAAGCTGCCCCTCCAGCCCTTGCTCTGCAGCCAGACAATTCAGTTTCTCCCCATCTGTCCCTGGCATCTTTGGAGCTGCTGCTATGGTGCTGGAGCTCCAAGCAAGCCCATCAGCAAGTAAGTTTGTGCATGTTGTGCCCTTTAAGAAGAGCACCTGGGGCTCCAGCCTTCCTCTGGCTCAGGCAGCCACAATCTCTGCTGGTTTCACAACCAGAGGTTATGCAGACTTTTCTCCACAGCTCTGAAATCCTGACCTGGGAGGGGCAGTTTCACGTGGTGCTGGGATCCCTCACTCCTCTGGCAGGGCAGGGGACCTGCTCAGCTGAGATATCCCTCCTGATTTTTTTTTTTAAAGATTTTATTGGGGAACTGTGGGAGGGGAACAGCGTTGGGGAATCAAGTTGCTGTCTTTTTGTTCTTCAGTCTAGTTGCACAGGACGTTGCTTCACTGGCCCATGTTGTATCGTCATTGTGCTCTTCCCGGGTGAGGCAGATCAGTTGCCGGCCTCTGTATGGTCGCTCACTGCGACTATTGGCAGCTCACACTGACTGCCGGCCACTCACTGTAGCCTATGGCAGCCCACTGCAGCAGGGGCTGCAGCTATGCCATCCAGGGAACTCACAGCAGCCCAGCTCCAGGTGGAGCTGTTGTTAGCTGTAGAGGGCAGTGTCATTGGCCCTCTTATGTGGGATCCGAACTGGGGCTGCTGGTGTCCCAAACCAGCTCTTAACCAATGTGCCACTGAGCTGGCCCTCCCTCCTGATTTTTAATGATCACATGTGTGTGTGGGACTAGCCTGTTCCACATTTCTGCTTCTCCTCCCGGACTGGAGGTCACTTCTTCTATATGTCCTTAGTTGTAGGGCTTCTTTTCAGCTAGACTCCAGGCGATTCTCAATGATAGTTTTTCCGTGGTTTAATTGTAATTATGATGTGGTTGTGAGAGGAAGTGAGCAGAGCATTTACCTACTCTGCCGTCTTGACTGGAAGTCCTCTTTTTCCATCTCTTTTAGTTTATTTTTTAAATTATTTATGATACTTTGTTTTGAGTTATGGCAATTTAAAGTTGATATTTTACTTCAACAAGTTTTACTTAATTGAAATATGAAACTCCAACTGTGAGTTCAATGGTGGTTGAAAGGAACCAGGTTTACATTCCCCATAAAATGGAGCACTTACCTTCATGTGATACTTATATGGGGTAGGTATATGAATAAGTAATACCATTCAGGGTTTCGTCTGTGAACTAAAATTCTTCTTGATTAATAAGCAAAGTAAAAGGATAATTTATTCTCAGTATCCTCTGATAGATGTGTGAAACCAATATATGTACTGGTAGAGGATTTTATGCCATAGAAATATGCCTGACTGGAACAGTACTGAGGCTATTTAGACAATAGGTCCAAAGCATTTTGTAAACTAAAGGAATGAAGTAGCTGTTGCAATGTTTACAACATTATTAGTCAAGTAATATTAAACCACAGTAAAATAGTCCACTTATTTGGACATTTTCTCCTCCCTAGCCTAGACTTCCCTGCTTGTTACTTACTGCATGGTCTGGTGCCTACAAATGCCCCATGTGCCAGTACACTGTCAGGAATGAAGGTTTGGATCACCTCACTAGCTAAAGAACCAGGACCAGCAGAGGTGTTTGCTAAGGGCAAAGGGAATACAGAGTGGATATAGTGGAAGACGGTAATCATGAATACCAGCTATGACCATATGACCATTGACAGAAACAAGGACTGTGATTATTATGAGTATTTTCTCATTTTGTTATGATTGTGTTTTTGTGTGTGTTTGCATAGCAAATATCTTTGTTTTCTTCCACTTTTATCTCCTTATCATGTAATATCAAATGTATGCTAGGTGGAATTATGACCTTATTTTCTTTATTTGGAGGTTAATAATGGAGATTATTTGGAGGTTAAGTATGGTTTCAGGAAATGTATATGGATGCCAAGTTGACAAGGGGTACACTGTGATGGTTGATTTTATGTGTCAGTTTGACACCACAAATTGCCCAGATGTTTGGTCAAACATTATTCTGGGGTATTCTGTGTTTGGATGAGATTAACATTTAAATTGGTGGACTTCAAGCAAAGCACAGTGCCCTCCCTGATGTAAGTGGGCGTTTTCCAATCATTTGAAAGCCTAAATAGAACAAAATGCTCAGTCTCCCTCAAGCAAGAGAGAATTTCCTATCAGAATGTGTTCAGATTTTATCTTCAACTTTGGCTTTTCCTGGTTCTATAACAGACTGCCTTTGGACTCAAACTAGAACATTGGTTCTCCTGGGTCTCTAGCCTGTCAGCCCATACTGCAGATTTTGGCCTTGTCAACCTCCAGAATCCCACAAGCCAATTTCTTATAATATTGTATAAATATTTATATACATATATGCATACATACACATCCTATTGTGTATGTTCTATTTATCTGCAGAACCCTTATACACTTTCCAAGAAGGCCAAAAAATTTTGTGACCTACAAATTATAAAAAAAGAAATAAAGACATTTTATTTACTGGATTCAAAACATTTTATCAAAGTTAGCAGAAGTTTGCATTACATATACTTCATTGAAGAAATCCAGCCATTCATTGACCTTTAAGTATGTAGACTTTTCTATCACCATGCTCTTGCCTACCTTACAAACTTCTACTTTGTTTTTTAATGAACATCACTTTTATAGGACTTTTGCTTTTTTATGAACTTGAGACCGATGATATTTAAATTAAATATTGCAGACAATTTTTGTAAGTTCTATTAGTTAACATAACACTGATACACAATGAAACCTGTTTTCAACTTTATGTACTATCAATAATTGTAACTTAATTTATTTCTTATAAAATAACAGAAAATGTTTCTGTTGTTCATTGTGCTACCAAATATCTATAGGCTAAATACAAGCTAGAAAGTAAAGTAAAAATCAGATTTAAATATGTTGGCTACTATATTCATTAAGTTATTGACATGAAATTGACCCACAGAAAAAAGTACAAAATTGTGATAGGTATTTTCAAAATCACTTCTGAAACTTCTGTGAGAAATTGAAGCTCTGTAGAACAGTTTACAAAACAACATACAAGAACTTAGAGTATAGCATTAGTAAGCTGCCTATAAGAAATAAAAAGCAATTTTTTGAAGTTTCTTCAAGGACAAAAGATAATGGATGTTTTTATAGTTTGCATCTGGACTAACTCTATTAGCATCATTAGTGGTATTCCAGAAGCCATTTAATGTAATTATGCAGATAATATTTTTTTCATTAAGAATGTTGTGGAATTTCAAATAAGTACATTTTTTAGATGAAATCTTTTTATTTTTTTAAGATTTTATTGGAGAATTTGGGGAGGGAAACAGCGTTGGGGAATCAGGGAAGGGGAACAAACAAGTTGCTGTCCTTTTGTTCTTCAGTCTAGTTGTGGAGGCCGTCGCTTCACTAGGCCATGTTGGTATTACCATTGTGCTCTTCCCAGCTGAGGAAGTCACTCGCCGGCCATTGGTCGGCCGCTCACAATGGCTCACAGCAGCTCATGCCAGCTGCTGGCCACTCACACTGGCTGCCAGCCACACACGGCAGCTCATGAGGCTCACAACAGCCCAGCTCCGTGTCGAGCTATTGTTCACCATCTTAGCTGTAGAGGGCGCAGCATCACGCCCTCATGTGGGATCTGAACCCGGGCCCTGCTGCTCAGAGCCAGCACTCCCAAGCCAACTCTTAACCAACGCGCCACACAGCCGGTCCTAGATGAAATCTTTTAATCTTCTAAGAGCAGTTTTCTATAAAGGTCTATTACCTGTACAGTAAAAAATAGGGGAACTGTAGGTTGAGACTAATAATCTTCACTTTTGCAACTCACTTAAATAGTGATATAACCTATTTGTTTAAGTTGCTAAATCAAAATGGAAGAGGAAAAGAGCTTTCCAAGTACCCTCACTTTTAGTTCTTAGACTAGAGGTATTTAAAATATAACTGTATTAAAAGTACATTGATTATAGTAACACTTATTTTTCTAATTTTAAATTTTACATTTGTTTTGCCTATTCAGCCACCTTTTAGCCTTTTTAAAAATTAGTTTCAAGTGTACAAAGCTACACAATAGACATTTACACCCCTCACAAAGTGATAACCCCCCCAATCTACTATCCCTCTGACATCATATATAACTATATAACTATTACAATACCATTGACTATATTCCCTGTGCTGTACTTCATATGTGAGTGAATATATATATATATAATATATATTTATTTATTTATTTATATATGTTTATAGTTGGCATTCAATATTATTCTACTTTAGCCTCAGGTGTCAGGCATCTGAACAGTCCATGAAGTGATCCTCCTGATAAGTCCAGTGCCCATCTGGTACCCTACATAATCTTTACAACATTATTGATTATATTCCCCATACTGATTTCATATCCCTGTGACTATATTGTTACTATCAATTTTTACTTTCTAATCCCTTCACCTCATCCCCCATCCCCACCCTCCTCCCATCTGGCAACCATCAGGTTTTTCCTATATCTCTGAGTCTATTTCTGTTTTGTTTGTTCGTTTATTCGTTCTTTAGATTCCACATGTAAGTGAGACCATATGGTATTTGTCTTTCTCAGTCTGACTTATTTCACTTAGCAGAATACCCTCTAGATCCATCCATGTTGTTCTCAAAGATATGATTTCATTCTTTTTATGGCCAAGTAATATTCCATTGGATAAATGTACCACAGTTTCTTTATCCAATCACCTATTGATGGGCATTTTGGTTGTTTCTATATCTTGGCTATTGTGAATAGTGCTGCAATAAACATAGGGGTGCATATATTTTTTTGAGTGAGTGTTTTGGATTTCTTTGGATAAATACCCAGGAGTGGGATTGCTGGATCATAAGGAAATTCTATTTGTAATTTTATGAGGAACCTCTATACTGTTTTCCATAGTGGCTGCACCAATCTGCAGTCCTATCAAAAGTGCAGCAGGGTCCCCTTTTCCCCACAGCCTCACCAGCACTTGTTTGTTGATTTATTGATGATAGCCATTCTGACAGGAGTGAGGTGACATCTCATTGTGGTTATTATTTGCATTTCTCTAATGATTAGTGACGTTGAGAATCTTTTCATACATCTATTGGCCATCTGTATGTCCTGTTTAGAGAAATGTCTCTTCATATCTTCTGCCTAATTTTTAATTGGGTTGTTGTGGGGTTTTTTGTGTGTTTGTTTGTTTGTTTGTGTTTGTTTCTGAGCTGTATGGGTTTTTTATAACTTTTGGATATTAACCCCTTATCAGATGTATCATTGGCAAATATCTTTTCCCATTCAGAAGGATGCCTTTTTGTTTTATTGATGGTTAGCCCTTCTTGAACCACTGTTCTGACTTTGGGGAAACACCCTTCTCAGATTCTCAAGACATATGGTTTGGATGGAGCAGATTCCTTGGTTTTAGAAGTTGGCATGAGAACTTAGGACTGACCAATCAGCACGGCCCCCTACACACACGTACACAATCACACACACACACACACACACACTGATTTTTTAAAAAGGTGGGCAGTAAGACTAATTCTATGCCTCAGGTGGAATTATTCAAGCTAGGGCTCTTTGTAGTACAGAATACAAAACTAATTTATAACATCAAGCCAACAGTTGTAGTCACCAGAATGAGTTCACCTGCCAGGAGATGAAGAGAACCTGATAGTCCTGATGATGCCACTTGTCCCCCTGGGTCGAGTCATTGCAGAAGTTTTATGTTGTCTGATCCAATAAATTCCTTTTTTGTTTTTGTTTCTTTTTATTTATTACACCTGTTTGATTTAGTTTCAGTTACTTGCAAATGAGAGAATCCTACCAGTCATATACTGCTATATTGAAGAAAATATTCTTACAAGGAACTCCTTCTCCCACCTATTTTCTATAAAGCGCAGGTCCCCTTTGTCTTTTTCTGTGTTCCCTTTGTAGAGTATCATCCCACTTCTTCCTCCCAGATCATATCTCATTTTGTTAAACACTGCTAGATCATTTTCTTATATTACCCTTTATAGCTTTGAATCCTTCTCCTTCTAAGAATTCCAATTGTTAGCTGGCACATAATATTCATATGCTTCTGTTGTGCTGGAAATTGATATGTATTTGTTTACTTGGATTATAAATTCCTGTGGCAATTATAAATATAAATAATACTGAGATCAGAGTAGTTCAGGGTTCCCCACATGCTTAGCAATAAGTAGAGTCATTTGGACTGGTTTGAAATTTTTCATTTAGTGTAAAGCACTTCATGGACATTTGACATACACTGGAGGACTGCGAGTTGGGCAGGAATGGCACCCCAAGAAACTTTAAATACTAAACTTTACCATGTGCAGAGCTAGTAAGACTTCCTTTTGTGGACATTTTCATATGACTTGACCTAACAGTGCAAATATGCCAGGTCTACAGCACAAACCCATTTTTATATTATTCTTTCTTTCAGTTATTTATTGTATTGTAACCACTTTAAAATATATGGCTTAAAATAATAATGATTTATTATTTCCATTGGTTCTTTGGATTGTTTGAGCAGTTTTGTTCTTGCCCAAGCTCTCTCCTGGCTGCATTCAGGTAGCTGGTTGGCTGGGCTTGCGTTCAGCTAGGTTGTTGGTTAAGGCACATCTCTCCTTTCCTCAGCGATTCCAAAAGTGCAAAAATGGGAGTTTCAAGGTCTCTTAAAGCTCAGCCTTGCAAGCCATGTAGTCATTTCTATGGCTGCATTTTCTTGATCAAAGTGAGGACCAACCCAGCTTATACAGACCTAGTTGCGGCAGGGTGAGGCGGGGAATAACTGTACCACTCCACCAGAGGAGTGGCAAAATCCCATTGCAAAAAATGTGCAAGATGCGGGCTATTGTTGTGACCGTCTTGGGAAACAATCTACTTTACTGTTGTTTTTATATGTAATGGAATACAAAACCAGTAAGCCTTTTATTTACAAATCCTCTTGTGTTTTTTTTTTTAAATTGGGAAATTGGGGGAGAGGAACAGCGTTGGGGAACCAGGGAAGGGGAACAGACAAGTTGCTGTCCTTTTGCTCTTCAGTCTAGTTGTGGAGGACATTGCTTCACTGGGCCATGTTTGTATCATCATTGCACTCTTCTCGGGTGAGGCAGATTGGTCGCCGGCCTCTGGACAGGTGCTCATAGTGGCTCTTGGCAGCTCACATCAGCTGCCAGCCACTCACACTGGCTGCTGGCCACTCACTGTGGCCTATGGCAGCCCACTGCAGCAGGGGCTGCAGCTATGCCATTGGGGGTACTCACAGCAGCCCAGCTCCAGGTGGAGCTGTTGTTCACCATCTTAGCTGTAGAGGGGAGTGTCTGTAGACGGCACCAGCCCGCATGTGGGATCCGAACCAGGGTCTCTGGTGTCCCAAGCCAGCTCTTAACCAATACGCCACTCGGCTGGCCCTCCAAATCCTCTTAATGCATACAGTAGAACCCTTCCTGAACCATTTAATACATATAAAAGTACTCAAAAACAATGCTTTGCGTTGAGAAATATATATTTCTGAAGTGGCAAGTATTAGGACGCACAGTTATGTGTAAGTACACACATATGCTAGGCTATTTTCTTTGGCATACACAACTAAGCTGATAATTTGTAAAATATATAGATTTTGCTCTTATACGGGTTTATCTTAGGCACACCATAAACATTGTAGCTACTATCCATTCTGCCTTTTACACTCCCCTATAGAGTTTCAGTTTTTGCAAACTTAACTGGTCCAGCCTCTGAACCTATATAATGCATTATGTAACTCTGAAAAGTATAACAGTGTATCTAAGATGCTTGTCTTTTGCACTTGAGATATTTAACATTTTTTTCCATGGTGTGTGTTTTTTATAATTTCTATAAAGTTTTAAAACATTAAAAACTTTTAAGAATAAAAATATATGTATAAAAATATTTAAAAACTCATTGATGGCAAATACTAAATTCAGGATGGCGGTTACCTCTGATGGGAAGAGAGAAGGGCATCAAGGAGCCATGACTGAGGGACAAACAACGTATTGGCAATGTTTTAGTTCTTTAATGGAGTGCAAGTGTCTGTTATATTTTTCTTTAGGTATTTCTGTATGAAATACAGCAAAATTATAAAGAGAATTTAATACTTTATATTTATCATCTGATTAAGATATCATTCAAATCTATGATACATGAAACTCAGAAATCATTTTTTTAATCGGTTTCTAAAATGTTGCCTTACTATACAGATAATTCGGATAATTCAGTCCTGCACAGGACAACTTCATAATACTTTTTTCTCTTCTTTCCAAATTAATTATGGTAATGACAAATACAAAGACCAGTAACGTTCAGCAGTTTCTCCACTGTGCACATATATCTCCTAATTTGGAGGCAATAGCCTCTCCAGTCTGCTTAGTTGCATCTGAAAGGATTTTCGTGTGGTACATTTTGGAAAATATGGCAAGGGGTGAGCTGGGCCGGGGGATAGTATGTCTATATCTGAAAAAAAAAAATGCTTGCAAAAGAACTCCAGAAAACTTTAATTCCCTTAACTAATTAGGGTTAAATCTTATTTTGACATATTGCAGAAAATCATTTCTCATTTTTCCTAGTATCCCCAAAATGTTTATTTCTAACCAACATTTCCAGGTGAAAAGTTCTTTTCTGAATACTACTTAGAAAGATTATACACACACACACACACAAATCAAAATCCTCTGGTTACCTTGATTCTAATGGGAAGTGGAAAATAGAACAATGTATGTTGACTACCTGTGGTATACAAAAGAGGAAGAGAAATTATATGCAAGTCCATTCATGTCCTGTCTTATAAGCCAGGAAGTCTTAGCTACTTCAAACTATATTCAAGAGAATATTGACATACAGTATTCAACTGGCCTCTATTCCAATTGCCTTCCTTTCTTCCTAACTCAGAGTAATCCAGTATACCATTCCAATCTTTTGAAGGCTAGGAAATATTAGGGGGGGGAGGTGCACTTTAATTGGGAAGTAGCATTAATATATATAAAAAAATACATTATCCCCAAATCTAGGCCCTCATAGTTTTGGTTAATATGTTAAATAAGGAAAGTTTAATGTATGTCTAAATTTCTTTTAAAATAGATTCCTTCCTTTAACCCCCTCAGAAGCAAAGATTTGGATAAAAATATGTGGTAGAAGATACATGAAAAAAGAAGTCGTAAGGCTCAAGCAGGCTTCCTTCTGGGAAGTTACTAGAAGCTTGGCTGCAATCCTTAAAGGTTTCTCAAGACTGTAGATAGTGCCTACTTTGTATGAACAATGCGTGGCCTCTGATTTATGTTCATTTTCGCTTCCTTCCTATTCTCTACAGCTGTACAGAGGCACCACTGAGGAAGGTACTTAATAACAATTTCCTGATTTGAAATTAAGTTGGTTTTTACAAGGGTAAGCATTAGAGGTAGGTTCAATAAATAGGTTCAAAAATGTTGCTGTGAAACCTCTTATCATGACAGCTTTATGATTTTATATATATATATAAATAGAGAGAGAGAGAGAGAGAGAGAGAGAGAGAGAGAGAGAGAGAGAGAGAAACTAGTGAAACTAGCACATCTAAAACAGAATACAATTTCTACAATTGATCTTTGTTCTCAGCTCTTTATCCTTGTCCATCTGATTCCCCAAGAAAGTAATCATGGTCTCGCCATGCCTTATGTCACATTTTTTAGCCCCTACAGCCATTCTGGCACCATCATCTGCTTCTCTTTTTCAGACTTCTCTGACCACTTTGTGTCAGGACTATTTCCACAGACCTCTAGCAAATCTTCCAGGTTTTCGTCCTCTCCAACCTATCCAATGCACGGTGCCGACTGCCTTCCTGGGACCACTCCTCTTCAATAGCTCCTAATTGCCTTTAGAATCTAATTAAAACTTCTTCAAGACCCTCTACCAATTAACTCTGTACCAGGCTCTCTTAACAGCCTTCTTGTGCGGGATGTGGGCTCATGTTCACCAGCCCAGTGGACCAAACCTGCTCACCCTCTGCCTTTTTCTGCTCCCCTGCCTCACTTTGTGCCAGGTGCCTCCTACCTAGAGTGTCCACTCTCTTTCTTCTTTCTGCCAAAGCACTCTCTCTGTCTCTTAAAAAAGAAAGAAAAAATGCTAAGTTACCTTTCCCTTCCAACTTTGATTATTCCAACTGACACTCCTAATGGGCTGAATTTGGGTCTGTCCTTTTGGAAATGCGTGTTCATGTACCTGCATTATCAATGCCTTGTGGGGAGCACTGCTCACACATCTTGGTCCATGCATTTGGCAGACGTCCTGCTGTCGTTGGGCTAGCGGTTTGGCTTTTCCTATAAGCTGGGGAAGGAGCATCTAGTGGAGTCCTTGGCTCATGCCGGGCAGGCATGCTCAAAGAACGTTCTGGTGCTGCCCCACTCCCTTTCCCGCACACAAGTCGTGCTGCCTTCTATTCCCCAACCCCCGGATGGAGGGGCCTCCAGGAGGTCAGAAGGAAACTAGGCGAGAGGCGGTGGAGCGCGGCTGAGGCCGCGTAGGTAGTGGACTGTAGGCCGCAGGGCATTGCCTGCTGGGCCACCTCCTCCTCTGCGCCGGTCGGAGGTGCCGCGATGCTAAGGCCCCCGCTCCTCCTCTCGGTGTGGCTGCTCCAGGACGCGACCTCCTCTCCCGCCCTAGAACTCCTGGGAGAGACAAAGTGCTTCTAAAATTTGGCCTTGGTACAACCCTCACGTTGCCAACCAGAAGAAGAGGGAGGGCAGGGCTGGCCGAGTGGCGCAGTGGTTGAGCGCTGGGTTGGGAAGCCAGCGGCCCCGGTTCGGGTCCCACATGTGAGGGCCAGTGACACTGCCCTCAAAAAAAAAAAGTATATATTCATTTATCAATAAACAGGGACAGAACATTTAAAAAAAATGAAGAAGAGGGAGGGCAGCCCTGGGGCACCCGGGGCCCGCCAGCGCCCGCCTCGCCTGCGCCCCACCGGCACGGCGGCCCCAGGCTTCAGTGCGTGGCGGGGAACGCCCAGAACCTCTCTCCCCAACCCACGCTCGAGTGGGTGCCCGAAGGGGGACTCCTGGCCCAAGCAGAGGGAGAGACTGGCCAGGGCCATTCTTCCTCTCCAGAGTGGCGGATGGACACCCAGGCCAGAGGAATGGACCTTAGGATGTTGGAAGGACGCCGACAGTGGGATAGGACCCCTTGAATGTTTGAGGGTACTCCAGAATGGGGGACTGCCAGAGCGCCCCTCGGGGTAACTCCCGGGTGTCGCGGAGAGCCTGTTGTACCCAAACTGTCTTTATTTCCAAGCCCAGAGACTGGGTGTGGCCCTCGACCCCTGGGGCTCTCCACAGGCAGGAGGCCTGGATTGATTCACTATAAATGGCTGGTGGTGAGTGCTGTTGTTGCTGCTGCTACTGTGTGTGTGTGTGTGTGTGTGTGTGTGTGTGTGTGTGTGTGTGATTTTAAGTGTTTGATCCTAGTATTTTCTTGACTAAGGTAGGTGCTGTAAGTGACACCCAGAGAAGGACGCTATAAACGTCAAGAGATTGTAAGATGTTAAAGACTTGGAGTGGGTCGCAGGACTACTGGGCTAGCACTCGTTTCACAGCAGCGCTACAATCGCTACAATTACTGGTGTGGGGCGCTGGCTGCGGCTCTAACGGTGATTGTAGCTACAAGCCAGGGCCTGAACACCTTAAATGCAAAATATCCTGTGCAGTGGCAGCCCGGGTTGAAAGCTAATCAGAAACCAGGGTGCCTTTACTGGATAATGCAATTGAGATGTCTGTCCCTGCGTTTCTCTTTCCCCATGCCGGCAGACATAAGGCTGCATCAGTTTTTAAGTTAAAAACATTTCTTGCTGGACAGTCACAGCAGAGGCCTCCACTGGAGTTGGCAACAACCGCACTTCACATTGGACTTGGCCTTCATGTGGTTTCACATACATGACTTCATTTGAGCCTTACTTAAATCCTGTTGGAAAGAAAGGAGTGGTGTTATCTACATTGGGCACCTAAAGAAACTGAGATATGGAGGTGTCAGCTAATTCCCCCAGGGTGTTCACACATAAGTGCAGGGCTGGCACACAAATGTAGGGGTGCTGACTGCAGACCCTTTTCCATTTCCATGAGTACTGCTGAGTGCTGCCTGTGGTCCCTGTTTTCTTCTTTTTCCTTGGCACATAATGTGGGACAAAGGTAGAGGAAGAAACCACCATTCATGGTGAAAATGGGTACAGTATGGAAGATAAACTAATGAACTGGGCTCTGAAGGAAGCAAAGGTGAGCTCTACATGCTGAATTGATACTTTTGGTAGGTGTTTGGGCAGGGGAAGTGTGGGGAGGGGTTCCTATTCTGGAAAGCTCTTCCATGGATAAATCTCTGTTCAAGTGACAGCTAGAAACTCAGTTCTGAACCTTAAAACTGAACTACTCTATAGTTATGGGTGGAACCTGGGCTGAATTAAAATAGCACTCTCTGGGCTCCCTTATTCCTGAGGAAGCATTCTGTGAGGAAGCAGTATTTCCAACCTGGTATGCTGGCCTTGATGCCCCTGAAAAGCCAGTGTTCTCTGAGACACTGAAGGCTGGCTTATCACAGCCCAAACATGTGGGAACCAAGGATTGGGGGAACGATTCCTTCCTCATGTTTGGGACCTTCTCTGGTACAGAATGTAGGTCTTTCCAGAGGAAGTTTTTCAAATCCCTACTCCGGAACTACCTAGAACCTTTGTATGAGTCACATGCATAGAGTCACCTTCATAAGGCTAGGAGGAGTTGGGGGCGGGGGGATTTTTTAGATGAGGAGGGTAGAGGAAGAGGAGGGGGAAAGGAGAATTGGATCTGTAACAAAACATTTGAAGATTAGGAGGCTGTACAATCAAGAGTAATTGTCAGTCGACACCACTGTGGGGCGCCAAAGTTCTACTCGGCCAAGGACTGCCACCGTCTTGGGTGCGAGAACAGAAGTCCTGGGGAACAGATGCGCGGGGGGGCGGGGGGGGGAAGAGGGGGAGGAAAGAGAGAAGGGAAAGGAAAGGAGGGGTGGGGCTGGGGTGCTCTTTATTCTCCAGTTAAAGTCGCCTGGGAGACTTCGTTACATAACAAGTCTGTGCGTGAAGGAAGAACACTTTGTTAGAAGGAAAGGAGGGTGTGAGTGGGAGAAAGCTCTTAGAAAAAAAGAAAATCTCGGACCCCTGAGCTCACCAAGGAGCGCAGACGCTCCCCTTAGCTTCAGAAATTCTTGGGTTTCTCAAACTGGGCATGCGAAGAGGGGAGATGGATTTGGAGAGGATCCGCTCCCCACAAGCACACCAGCTACCCCGCCCAACCTCCCACCCCCCACGACCATTTGGGAGCTGCTGCCTCGGGAAAGCCTGGCTGTTTCTCCTCCTGGGCGCCACGGGGTTGCCCAAGTCCATCTGCAGCTCCGAAGGACTACTCCGCCGGGATAAAGGGCGGCCTCCCCCAGACTGCGAGCGCCTGGATGCTCAGCCGTCAGCTGCCGCGAGGCGCTGATTTCATTCTGCGGTGGCTTTTGCTGCGGGCGGCGTAGGGCGGAGGGCGGGGGGCCGGCAGGGCAAGGTGGGGGCGGGAGGCGGGAGGCGGTGGCAGCGACCAGAGGAAGCTGAACGTCCTGGCCTCGCCAGGGCTTATTACATCCTAGCCACCTGCAAAGGTTAGGGACGCGCTTTTAGAGACAGGATAATCCGAGTTTAAATATTAACAGTAAAAGCAGAACCGGTGGTATATTTACCTAGAAAGAGAGCAGATCTTTTGCCAGGGGAGAAGAGCTCAAAGGAGGCCAGGATCCCAGGCCTGCGGCCCTGGTGTGACGCTTCCCGGGGCCATCATTCCGGCCACAATCCTCCTCTGAAGCTTCCTCCGGGTGTGGTTAAGGGGGAGAGGGGGTGGCCTTGAAACTCCTAGCTTTGCCAAGTCTATCGGAGTCTGCCCAGCACAGTGCAAATCTTCTGCTTTGTCATATTCTCCTTTTTAAGGGCCTCCCCGACCAACACAAAAGGTGGCGGGAAGTACGTTGGATCAATAGCAAAGATTGTTATTTAGATAACGAATTAATCTCCCTGTTATAATACTTTTCATAGTGAACTTTGCGCCCCTTCCATAAGAAAAAGGAATTTACAGGGAAAAAGTCTCAAACAGGATTAAGGTTTTAATTACAATTCCCTATCGAAAAAGTATGTTTGATGAGCTGATCTTATCAATTAATAGTAACATTAAAGCTCAAGAAACAGATTCACAGAAAATATGCTTAAGGGCGTCTTTTAAAAGTAATCGCACCCAGGAAGCCAGTGGGCAGCAGGCCAGAGACGTGGCGTTCCAGCAGGTTTCAGATCTGCGTCTGCTCAGACTCGGCCAGTGCGGGGCACGCATGTGGGGCTGCGGCTGGGGCAGGGGCAGCGGGCCCAGCGCTGGGAGATGTGGCCATGCGGGTCGGAGGGGAAATAAATAACAGGCGCCTCTTCCAAGCTGAGGCTCACATCAAAGTTGGGGCCCCACCAGGGCCGCGCAGTTCACTGCGTTTGGGTCAGCGTTATATTCCAAGGGCAAATAAAGTAATTTAAACATGCACCAACAGTTTTCCATAAAATACGAGTTAAAAGAAGTAATAGAACTAATCACTGTCTCCTCAAATCAAGTAGAAAACATTTCAATGCGCTAATTAGAGTAATTAGAATAATAAGCCTCTGCCTATATGTGGTAAGACAATGTGTACAAACAACTTTATTTAATGTATACTGGTAATCAGCGATGCGTGCCTGCTTGAATGCTTAGCGCAATAAAACTACCCTCCGTCCGCCCAAACAATCAAATACAAATTAGTTTAATGATTGTGCCTGCTGAATGTCTTAGAAATCCACACGCAGAGGCGAGTAAATAGAAGCATCCTTGTTTGCGTGCGTCCCCGCCCCGGCTGGCCGCGAGGCCGGTGAGTGGCCGCGGGCGGGCGCGGTGGGAGCGAGCAGAGGCTCAGCGTGTGGGGTGGAGGCCGGGCCGGGCGCCAGCACAGACCTGCGCCCGTTCAGAGCCCCTGCTTCTACCGCTGGCCGTCTGCCCACCCTCCTCAGCCCGTTTCCAGCTTTTGTGGCCTCGCCACACACCCCTGGCCTCAATAGCCCCTGTGCCCCGTCAGGTCTCACCTCTACCGAGGCGAAAGGTGGCTTTAGAACCCCCAGATCTCATCTATGAGGGTTTTAAGAATTGATTTCCTCCCACCAGACGACTCATCCCAGAGGCCTTGCAGTGCTCAGAGGGGGTGTCGGTAGTGGTGGGAGTGCCCAAGCGTCAGAGGCAAGCCCAGGCCTCGGGTCATGGGGCGCGCGGTTTCTCTTTGCTGGCTGCCCTCAGCTCCGACTTGGGGTGATGGGGTGCCCAGTGGGGCTCCCAGGTTCCCTGCGCTGGGGGATTGACTTTCCTGCAGTATAGACGTAAGAGCGACTTGACACCCAGCAGGGAGTAGTCGGTTGCCGATGGTTTCGAGGTTCCTTTTCCTCTATGCTTCAGCGCTTGGAGAGTACGTTCCTCTCCACTGGAGGCAGGGAGCTGAGGTCTGGAGCCGCAAGAAGTTTGATGGGTGTTAGTTGAACTCCGCTTGCCAGCTCCCTGCTCCCTTGCTCGGTTCCTTGGCCCTTCCCAATCTCCCACCCCCCACTCCTTGGAAAACAAACCAACAAACAGGAAAAGGCCAAATTACTTTTCTTCACAGGCAGCAGATCCTTTTCCACCCATTTCCTGCAGTTGCCTCCTCTATCTACTCTCTCCCTCTGAGGTACCGTCTCCCACGATTGCTTTTCTTATGCAGAAAGCAATGTCCTGGGCCCAACTTTGCAAAGTCAAGTGGAAAAGCCATGCAGGCAGAAAGCTAGGAGATTCAGTCGACCCTGGACCCTTGACCCGCAGTCATCTCTGCGATCCATAGCACCTCCGCCTTGCCCACGCATGCCCCCCAAAAGACCCCGCCAACTCACTGCTGCTAAAACCCACTTCCCAGGGGCGGCAGCCGTACCCAAAGCACCTGCCCTTCCCCTAACCCCTACCTCTATTCTCTGCCTTTGGTGGGCGAACCCATCAATGGTCTACACCCCCCACCCCCCACCCCGCAAAGTCTCCTTAAAGAGGGAAAGTGATGGAATGGCCCTCGTCTTCTGGGCTGTGGAATTTCCCCACTAAGGATTCAGGCGTCCAAACCACCGGAGCCGCAGAGAATCCCAGCTCCTGGCAAACACTCAGGGGCTGTTCGGTGTCCAGGAGCAAAGGCCCGGGCTGGAGCACAGGGAATGCTCGGCTCCTCTGACTTGTCTCCCCTCCCTCCGCCGGCCAGTGGGGCGGTTTGGGCTGTCCTTTCTGTGGCCTGGGCTTCCCCGAGGTAGGGGCGCACAGCTAGGATGGGGGCGCCTCCTCTGCGCCCCAGGGCTGAGCCGATGCCGGCCGCCAGCACACTCGCCTGCCTGGCCCAGGCGTTCTACACAACTTTGAAGGAATATTTTGTTAGGAGAACAAACAAAAAGTTATTAACGTCAAATCATTCTCTCCAGAATCAGGTGCTGTGGAACATAAAAATTCCTCTGATGGAATGAGATTTCTTAATGGGAGGAGGAAAGGAACTCCCAACACTTTGTACAAGGATTTGCCTAAACCTTAAAACCCAGTGATTCACAATGGCTAATTTGTGTTACAATCCCCCAAGAAACTTTTTCTTTTTCCCACTCTCCTGCTAAATTCGCCATATTTTTTGTGTGCATGGCACTTTTTTCTTGTCAAACAACAAACTCAAAGGAAATATTGCCGGGAGGAAAACTACAAACTCCGAATCAAAAAGGACGCAGATTTAAATTTACTCCACAAGGAGGTTTCTATCGCCATCGTTCTGCACGCCGAGAGTTAATCGTATACAATTTATAACAATCAAAATCCCCTCCATATTGCTCAGATGAGGTCCTAAAGCTCCCCTGTCTTTCTAAAATCAGTGACAAGTGAGTCTTTGTGGGGCATTTATTTCCTTCTTTTTTCTAGATGACAGCTCCCCTTTCTGAGAGCAGAGAGCTGTTTGCCGCCAGCTACAGACCACTCCAGAGCCCAGGCTCTTCAGGCAGGAACCGCATATGGAAGTGCCCCCCCCCCCACTACCACCACCAAATCCCAGACAAAGAGCTATAAAAACTCAGAAAGACGTGGAAGGAATAAACTTTAAGATATAGATGCACTTTTACTGGTGTATTAAATAACATTTCAGACAATTTTTTTTTAAAGAAGTACATCTTAATGTTACCAACAACCAGAGTTCTAGGAACAATAAGAGAGGCCCGGGTTGTTTTGAAAGGGCGTGATATTGTTTTTAAAACCTCTAAGAGCTAAGCCAAGCAGAGTTGTTTTGAAGGTAAAAGTACTACATGATAAAGTTAATGAACTTTTTTCTTTAAAAAAGGAAACAAATTTCCTCGCTTTCCACCAAATACAAGAACACTGTGAAAATATTCTGATTGTTTCTTTATCTCCATAACTATGCAAAGCCTAAAAGAAAACTAAAAAGCCATTATCTGGCACTCCCGTACACACATCTACATAAGATGGCATTGAAATAACTCTGGTCCAAGTTCTACAAATGTAGGCAAGTTTGTTCCATGTTTTGCTAGCTGAGTGGCAAGCCCTTGCCACTTTTGAATTATTTCCCATCCTGAATCAAGTGATGGGGATAGGAACCAGTTGCCCTGGTTTTCTCCTACCACCATATGCCCCCTGCTCAGAGATTGTGGATCATGGAAAAAGTAAACTTTCCTGAACAGGGAAAGTGTTGGTATAAAATTTAGCTGTACATCTCATTTAGTCACATTGTCAAAATTCATTCCTACTACTTTAAGATGCACTTTTTTCTTCCATTTTAAATAAAAACTGTCCCTTTTGTTTCACTGAAATATACAAGGAGATCCAAAGATTTTTACCTTTGGCACCCTCACTTGACCACCCTTCTGTCTTTTTTTCTGTATAAACTTCGTTCTCTGCCTCATTCTGTAACTTGTCTAGGAATTCAATAGAATCTAGAATAGAGTTCTATAAACTGATTGAAAAATCAACAAAGACAAATCACAGAGATCAGTGATAAAAAGATAATGTCTCTCACCTAGCAGCCCAGCACTCCCAGAGCTGCTTCCATAGTAAGGCAAATGAAAGGCAAACGAATGCAGCATCTAGACCTCCGTGTGTGCACGTACCCGTGCACTCACATGCCATTTCCCCCATGGAAGCTGATGCATTTTTTTATTAGTTGCTTTTGGAGAAATAAGTAGAGAGATGAGTGCCTTTATTAAATCCATTTCACCAGAAAAATTTGCCAACCAGTGTGTGGCTTCTACTGGTAGGAGCAGGACGGCAAGGAGAAGAGTGCTTTTGTTGCTGCATCTGAAATATAAAGGAGGTAACTTCGTGGGAACCGAAAATGTTTGGAAGTGTCAAGCATAATATTATTTGTGGCCATTCCCCCCATCTGACCTTCACATAACTCTCCCACATGATTGTTTCTCCTTCACCTTACACCATAAATTTTAAAAATGACATAATTTGAGGAAACACAAGAGCTCTTTCAGGAGGGCCATATTCTGCATTGTTGTCTTTAGGGAAAAGAAAGGTTTGTCATTATGTCTAGCCAACATTTTAGGGGTGACTACCCCACAAATTTCTCCCAGTGGCAATGATGGAGTTGTTCACCTCAGCATGTAATACATTCTCCCAAACAGCATCGAAACTGCCTGAGTAGCTTCAGAACCTGAACGTAAGCATGGGTGAAAACCATGGCGAGTCCGTTTAACACATGATGGTTTCCAGTCAGTAGCCCCTGTGGCTAAGAACAAAAACGCCTTCTCAAGGTCCCCTAAAATGCCCTGCAGAGGGCAGATGCTGCTTGTTTTCTGCCTACAATGGAAGAGGATATTGACCCAGAACTCAGATCTATACCCAGCTTAAACATTTTACCCATCAGCATGTCTGTGGTCACAAAACACTTCTTCTTTCTGTCACTTCGCGTTCAGACTATTGATAAGATCATTTGGCTGAATCTGTTTAGGACCTGTGTAATATTGACTTGGAGTTAGAAAAGATGATCAGATGTAATAAGCCCAGAAACTACCTTTCAAAATGGACATTTATACTAAAACCAATGGCCCAAGGAGGACTTCAAATATATCAGCAAACTTGTAAACTAAGCCAACACTGCTAGGATTTCTCACTAACCTTAAAACTGATTTTAGTAAGTGTAATAATATTCCATCTAAGACTATGTGAAACAATGTTATTAGTACCACAGTCTTGAGTGCTCCCATACATTCTTTTCTTTTTTTTGTTTTAGAGCCTGTTTTCTTTCCTGATGAGAAATAGACACTATTGTATAAACCATTGCAAAATCCATTTTTTTTTTCTGTAAACCTATCAGGAATAATATGTAGGACCTTTCAGTATCACTTGGTCAGAAATTCTTTGTTGAAAGATATTTGTTATTACTAAAAAGAACAATCCCCTTAACTAAGTCTTGCTTTTCTGTAGATCCCAAATTATGTGAGGAAATGTGGGTAAAGATTAAAGCCCACCTAGTTCCATTGATGCTTTCCAAAAATGTGGAATCGGATAAGGTAAAACTAACCTAGAAAGAAGGTGCAGGGATATCTGCATATATTTAAAGGGGACAAACATCTCTTTGTCAGACCATGAAATGGCAAGCAAATTGAAGCTCAAACCCAATGACCATTTCAATTTAATGCTACAGGCATAGTAATTGAAAGGTTTTGGACTGATAGTTTTTGCAAAGAAAAGTGAATCAGAACAGTAGTCTCTCTTAAAGAAAAAAAGCTTCTGAAAGTTATAAACATGAAACCTGGCAATATATGCATAAAATTTATTCCAAAACTTTATGAAGTATAAAGGAAGGGAAGTGTTTTACATACAACTCAACTCAGTCAGTATAAGGTCTAGGGTTTTTTTCCCCTTAAAACTTGGCACTATTTTAAAAATAAAATAAAGATATTTCAATAATTAGAACAAACTATGAAGGTATTGTGCATTTCTGTTTTATGTAGATAATAAAATATTACTTTAACATAAATATATAAGGATCTCTGCGTTTTTATTTTCCCCACAAGCACAACCAAATGTACCAAAACAAAGTATTTTTAAAGAGACTGAACAAAAAAAAAATTACATCCCATATAGATTTTGCTCACCTACTCATTTAAAGCTACAGAAAAACAGTTTCCAGAACCTTTTTGCTTTAAAAGAAATAAATATACATTGAGGCAGGCCACTTAAAAATGATATGAAAATATTTCCCTGGGTAGCATTAAAAAAAAAAGAAAAATAGACAAAGGAACATTTAAACTATTTCTGCATTTCAAAAGACAGATATTAAACATATATACATAGTGGTAAGGATCAGTGGTAACTTTCATCTTAGTAAACCTCTGGGAGTTAGAGGAGCTATAGACACATCCCCTGAACTCCACCTTCTAACCTTACCCACTTGGTAATAAGAATCTGAAAATTCATTTCCTCCCTTTACCATTGGCTATTTGCCGGCACTGGATTGCTTCACCACAGGCCAGTCCCCACACCTCAGGAACAAGTGGTGTGATGCTCCCCGAAGCAGCTCTGTGCCCATCTCCTTGTGACATTCGTTGGGGGAAATGAAATACAGGCAAATAAATATGCCCATTATAAGTCATCATTTATCTTGCAAAAACATTGAAAATGAAACAGTCACAGGTGTTTGAAAAGACAATATAAAGCATATTTCCTAAAACCTTAACTACTGAGTGCAAGCTAATCTGATGCTGAACCATAATTTTATGGTACTGAGATTTAATTTTTTAAAATAAAAATGTACCTAATACCTAACTAGAAACAAAGCCCCAATCTTTTAAGATGAATAAAAAGTGTTTTCCCTTTTAGCGCCCTTTTGTGCTGATTATTTTTCAATATTTTAACTGATCACAGTTTAATGGCATTTATTTTCAATATAGATACAGGTTTTTTTCACCCACTTCCCAGTAGAGTCTTTTGTTATGGGAGTTAACTATTTTTCCATCAAGATAAGGTAAAAATGCACTTAAAACTATTAACAAAGGGAGAAAAGGAAGGATTGAAAAATAGCATTTTTCCCCACTTCATTTGGCTTCCTTAGTGTAAAAAAAAGGGGGGTTGCGAAGCTGTCCAAGTCAAACTGGTATTTTCTGTAATAAATTACAGGAGAAGGTGTGGGACCTTAAATATGACTTGATAAACAAATGGGCTAGTGAAGACAAAACCAGTCTAGAGTGGAAATATTCTCTGTATGCATGTGGGTATTTGTGTGCTAAGAAACACAGTCTAGGCATACACCATTAAGTTCCCAGATTATTTTCTTTGTGTTTTTTTAAAAAGCTATTAGAGGAATGAAGTTTAACTGCTGCTGTGAGCACAAATAATTCCTATAATGAAGTTATTAAAACTGAAGGCAGAGAACTATACAGGGGGTGTCTGAAGATATATATTTCCCTAGTTCTCCTCAAAGTGCCACTTTCTGTTGGACAACTCTGGAAATATATGTAACCTCCACATTTCCTCTGAGCTCTCTCACAATGGGCCGGCTTGATATAATGAAGCAATCAGTCACCTACTACCGATTTTTCTTTTTCTCCCCTCTGCAACCTCCCCCAGAAACACTGCCTGAAAATGAAGTTTACTTTGTGGCTGGTAACAAAAGCCAGTGCTTGACTCTCATTTTTGTATTCCAAACTGGATTCTCATCGTGGATAAAATGGGTAGATCATACACATCTAAAAGCAGAGAATTATTTATTTTGTATGAAGCCAATCGTTCTTGCTTTGGTAAAAGGAGCAAATAAAAGTTACACCAATGTAAGGGAAGGAGTGTGTGTGTGTGGGGAATCTGAAGGTAACCGAAGTTCACAAACAGTAAGAACAAGTGGCTACACAAGAACGTTAGAAATGGAGAGTGGCCAAGAGCTGGCTGCAACTCTCTCCGCTGAATAAAACAAAACAAAACCCGGCAATTTCAAAATTAACTGTGGGAGAAAGGAAAATGTGTTCATGAATTTGTTCATGTAAACTTCAATTTTCTTGCAGTGCAAATTTATGTGGTTAGATTTTGCCTACATCAAAGAACAAGTGTATTTTTTCCTCTTTCCTGATGGGGATCCACATTAAATAAACACAGCAGCATGTGCCAACTCTGAGCATCAGGAAGCTGTGTTTTGTGTTTATCACGGCTTAGTGGATTTTTTTTTTTGGTAATTTATTTAGTTTTGCCAGGTATTTATCTCATTCTCTCTCTCTCTCTCTCTCTCTCTCTCTCTCTCTCTCTCTCTCTCTCTCTCATTCTCTCATTCTCTTTCTCTCCACACACTCTCTCTACGAGACAGTCCACTCCACTGCCTGGGCACTAGCCTGTAAAGGTCAAAACATCATTACACCTGCTACCGTTTAAAGGATAGTCCAGTGCCTTAGTTGCTTTCCTTATTTTTGTTCTTTTTAAGGGATGGGGAAATAATAATTAAAAATAAAAGAACAATCAGAAGTTAGAGAGGGAACAAGGGGGCCAGGAAAGGACCGCGGACCGAAGGGGAGGGGGAGCCCCGCGCTCTGCCCCTCCCCCCGCTCGAGTTCACTGGACGGGCGTCTGCACCCCGTGGTGTGGTGGCGTGTCCCTACTCCCCCCGTACACATCCTCGGCGCCCGGCAGAGTCCCTCCGGGAGGGGTCATCCTTTTCTCTTTCTGTCTCCTGTTACAAAACCAAACTCTCACCACCTCCTTCTCCAGCTGTAAGCTGTCCGCGAGGGAGGTGATCTCCTGGGCCGAGGGCTTAGGGCATTTGAGGAAATGGCTCTCCAGAGCCCCCTTGACGCTCACCTCGATCGAGGTCCGCTTTTTCCTCTTGCGCCCCTGCGCCGCGATTTTGTCTATGCTGGTGGGGCTGCCCGAGGACGAATCCGCCTCCTCCAACCACTTGTTCAACAAAGGCTTCAGCTTGCACATGTTCTTGAAGCTCAGCTGCAGGGCCTCAAACCTGCAGATGGTGGTCTGCGAGAACACGTTGCCGTACAGGGTGCCCAGCGCCAGCCCTACGTCCGCTTGAGTAAATCCCAGTTTGATCCGCCGCTGCTTGAACTGCTTGGCGAACTGCTCCAGGTCATCCGAGGTCGGCGTGTCCTCGTCCGAGTGTGGATCGTGGTGCGCGCCGGGGTGGCCTGGAGGGCCCTGCGGGGGTGGCGGCGGCGGCTGCTGGTGCGGGTGCGAGTGCGGGTGCGGGTGGTGGTCTGCGTGGTGCGGCTCGTCGTGCGCGTCCCGCAGGCCGTGGTGGTGCAGCCCGGCCGGCTGCCCGCCGGCGCCCAGCATGCCGTTCACCGTGAAGCTGGGCTGCGAGTAGAGCAAGCCGCCGTTGGACGCCCCCATGGAGGGCGGGAGGTGCGCTGCAGCCGCCGCGCTCCTCCATGCCCCGGGCCCCGGGTGGTGGTTGGCGGCGTGGTGCACCAGATGCGGCGGCCGCTGCTGTTGCTGCTGCTGCTGCTGTTGCTGCTGCTGCTGTTGCTGCTGCTGCTGCTGGTGCTGCTGCTGCTGCTGCAGGGCGCCTGGCCCATGAAGCTCGTCGCCGCGGCCGCCCTGTTGTACCACCACCGAGGGCTTGATGTCCGGCTGGCCCAAGGGGCTGGTGGACCACGGGGAGCCGTCGCCGCCGCCCCCGCCGCCGCCCCCGCCCCCGCCGCCGCCGCCACCTCCCCCGCCGCCGCCACCGTGGGACAGCGCAGTGATCCACTGGTGAGCGTGGCTGAGCGGGTGCCCGTTGCTCTGCAGCGCGCCGTAGTCGCCTTGCACCAGGCTCTGCGCCTCGCGGTAGCCCCCGGCGCCCTGCTGCATGCCGCCCGGCGGCTCGGCGTGCACGATGGAGGCGCTGGAGGTGAGCAGGCTGTAGTGGTTAGACGCTGCGGTCGCCATGACTCTCAGAGCCGGACTGAGCGCTCCGGTTAAAGGAGCCGCGCATTTGACAGTTACTTTTTCGCCTTGGGCTGCTCTCGCTCGCTCGCTCTCTCCTCTCTCCTCTCTCTCCCCCAGCGGGCAGCTCCGACGCCCGCTCCGACGCCTTCTGTTGCTGCTCCTGCTATTACTGCTGCCGCCGCCACCGCCGCCGCCGCCTCCCGCCCGCCCTCTCTCTCTCTTTCTCCTCCTCTCCCTCCTTGCTTCGCTCACTCCCAGGCTAGCTGCGCTCTCCCCCCTCTCGCTGCTCTCTCCAGCTCTCTCCCGCTCTCTTGGCAGAGCCGGCTCGCAACGGCACGCGCCTGGGCCCCGCCCCCTCCGCCCCCTCCCATTGGCTCCGCGCCCTTTGATTTACGTGGATACCACTAGCAACCTCCCAGGCCGGCGCCACTGATTGGCGCAGAGCTGCCCCTCCTCTTCCCCCCCTGGGTGAGGAGTCTTCATAGCCCTCCTCTGGTGCCCCCTCGCCACCCTATTCAGCTTCTCTTGGATCTCTTCTCCCATTCTCCCCACCCCCGGCCTCCTCCTCCCCTCTTGGATGGGCCCCGCCCCCCATCTGTCTCCCCTGCAGACAGGCCTGGCGGGGGTGGGAGTGCAGGGCGGGGATCTGCCCCGGTGCACTACCGGTCACAGCTACTTGGGTGGGTGGGTGAGGGGGTGTCTGTTCATCTTTTCCTTACGGGGTTGGGGTGGGGGGGGCGTGATAAAGAAGGAGGGAGGGAGGCCAAGTTGCACAGAGCCAGAGGGCGTCCGATTATTAATCACGTTGGGACACACACACACACACACACACACACACACACACACACACATCCTCGTCTCTTAAACCTAGAGTCAGAACCCAGACTTGTCCGGCTGTTAAAGTCACCTTTCCCCCCACGGTTAGAATTTCACTGTCCGGGTACTCTTTACTCTGGGGTGTGAAGATACTTTTGCCGCTAATAAAGATTCTCTTCTTCCCTGCCACCCCGCCACTAGCGCAGGCTCTCTTCCTTTTAGGTTCCAGGCCCAATTGTCTCACGGCCCCTCCGCGAGAGACCCCCACGAGAGGCAGGCTCAGTCCGCATATTGGCTTTTGAGAGATTCCTGTTAAGGCGAGGAGTTGCCTGCTTTGACAGCGCGGCGGGCAGGACTGAAAGCAAAACAAAACTCTAAAAGTCTCTGTCAGATTCCCACACTAGGGCGCGCGCACAGTTTTTGGTTTAGAAAGCTGGGGGCTTGCGCGCAGACCTTTGCTTTGTGCGAAGCTACAGGAGCGCTGGCAAGGAGTTGCTCGGCTTCCGGGTGTGGTGGAGGCACCAAGAGCTGCCCAGAGAAGCCAAGCCACAGGGGCTGCGTGCACACTTCCCTGCGCTCCTGGTGCTCTCCGTTGCAACTTTTCCGTTAGCTACTTCGAAGGGGAGGAAGAGTGTGTGACGGAAGATGGGCCGATGCTAGGGGAACCTTTCTATTCAGTAACTTCTGCAGACACCAGCGGGTGGGGTTGAGCTAACTAAGCTCTCCGGAGCTCGCTGGTGTAGCTCCCTATTTAGCCTTAGGCCATGAACTCCAGAGCAAGACTGCGGGACAGCGCACAGGCGGCATTGCTCTCCTTAGTGCCAGCAGCGCTTCGCGCCTTCAGTTCCTTAGCTGCCGGGAGCAGGTGACTGCAGCCGTTCAGAGACTGCAAGTCGACTAGTAGAGGCCCAGGCGCCGACCCAGGCTGGAGCATCCAGACAACCACGCAGGGCCAAGTTTACTGCGGCGCTTATACTGCGAAGCGAATCAAAAGTTGCTGCCAAGAAGGGCAAAAAGACCTCATGGAAATCGATCGCGTCCCCACCTCTCACCCTTGGCCCAGCGCGTTGCAGCTCTAGCGCTGGCGCTGCTGGAGGTCGTGGGTTTGTGAAGGAAGCCAAATCAACGCTCAAGGGGAGCACTTTGGGGCCTCTGGGCATCTTAATCTAGACAGCAAAGTAGAGCGGGCCAGAGAATTCATCATGACTAACGAGGAGCAGAGCTCTTTGGGGAGTGGCTGAGCTGTTTATAAATCACTACATTGAGCACCCGCCGGGGCAAGGCGCTTTGGCTGAGAATTTCCACGTGCCCTGTGTTTACGAGCGTGTGTGTGGGAGACAGAGAAATTGTTAGGGGAGGAGCGAACCCACAGGCCACCAGCGGGACAGACCTGCATCCCCCCACGCGCGCACCCGCGCGGTGAGGCGAGGACACACACCGTGTGGCGCTCGATCTCAGCGCAAGCGCGGAGCCACTCTGGCAGTGCGCCTGGAGGCTACTAAGAATCCCGTAACTTTGCCCAGCTGGAAAAAGGAAAAAGTCTGAGCCTCAAAGCGCGCAGACTCGGTAGCTGGCCCTCGCAGCATCTCTATTGGGAGCTAAGGGGTTGGGCAGCGATCAGGACTGCCTCCTCCCCGCGGCGGCCCGAAGTCCACGGCGCTGCGCGCACGGCTCCGCTGGGGCTTTGGGAATGCACAGGCAGCTTGCTAGCCGCGTCCGGTCTGGGCCTGCTGCAGCCCTCTCACCCCTCCTGTCCCCTGCCTCCCCGCTGGGAGACTCTGAGCTCCCACAGATGGAAGAATCCACCCGATGCCGGGAAGGGCTGCGTCCGGATATCAGAAACTCTCCTCCCTTCCTCCTTCCGGGGCAGGTGTCTGCTTTTCTCTGGATTTGATTTCACATTTCTCAAGGGACAAGGCCCTTTGCAGCCCATGGGGTGATACACTCGAGGGAAGAAAAAGATTTCCAGATGTACCTCTAAGGGACCCGAGGTGGCCGGGCTTGGAGTTAGTTTAAAAGTCCCCCAACCCCTCCCTGTGTCCCTTCCCTTCCCAACCGCGGGCATTGGGCGCTGATGTGTGCAAGTGGGGGTGGGCAAGAACAGGCTGCACATGTACATCAAAACTTCCTGTCTGCAATGGGACTTCGCTGGCAATTACTGCTCCGAGATCCATCCCAGGTTGCAATCCCTGGTCTCCTCCACTCCACCCCTCACCCCTGCCTCCTTTACTGGCAGGCGACAGAACCAAGAAACATTCCCAACAGGGTAAGCTCTGGTAGTCCTACGGGAGTTAATACCCCCAGTAAATCCTCGGGAGTACACAAAGCAAAGCCCTATCCCTGGGCCTCAGCCTCCGAATCCCACTCCCACTCTCGGAGCCGGACCTCTCACGGGGCGGAAAGGGCTGCGCGCGCACTGTGGCTCTGGGTACCAACTCCCTTCAGAGCCACCCCAGCCTCCTCTCCCCTCGCCCGAGGCCCGGTTGGCGCGAAGGCTGGGTCCTGAGTAGTCTCGGCTTCTGGTCTGCCTCCGGGCGCGGTGCCTCCCTTGGGCTCTGAGAACCCCGGCTCACAGAGGTTTTAGCTCCAGATGGGGACTTCTCCGTCCTCCTTCCACCCCTCCCACCGTCGCCTGCGCCTTTCTTTGCTGTTGACTTCGCCAGGGCAGATTCCGCCTGTCTGCCTGCCTTTCTCCATTCGCATAAAAGCACGTTGAAGGTGCCTCGGAAAGACACCTCCAGGTTTTTTGATTCAGCTCATTCCTTTTCACTGTTCAAAGCAGCTGTTCAAATACAGAGGCTGCTTAGGCTAATGTGGAGTGGATTTCAAACACCCCTAAAATGCTTTGAACGTACAAGGTGTCTCAGTGCCTCACTTCTGCACAGTTTCCGGAGATCCCTCTCTAGGACAATGGCTGAGCAGGCGGTTTGTGCGAGGTTGGCTGCCTCCGGCGCGGACTGCGGGGTCCCCTGGACCCCTTCCTCAAGAACAGGCTGGAAGTACCCGGAGAGAAGACCCTGACAAGAGTGCTAGCCTGTCCCTTTCACTTAGGGTCCCATGGAAAGGCTCTACTCAGTATGCTGACCTGAACTGGTCTGAAGAAGTGGTGAGAACTCCCTCCTGCCTAGAGGAAACAACTCAGCTAATTTGAGCTAAACCCAAAAGACCCATGTTTATTCCCACACTGTCACACTCCTCAAAAGAGTGGGGTAAGCCTGTCTCAGTAGCCCCCAACACATTGACCCAAGGCTCCCAAAGTCTTCACCTGAGTAACAGCAATGGGATCAATCCATGTACTCTAACTTGAACCCTAATTTATTAACTCATACATCTATTAAACACACTCACACCATATGTAAAATATCATTTATTTATTTCTAGATACCAGGATTTGACAGAAAAACCACCATAATTACTCCCATATGTTGAGCTGAAAGGACATGGTTATTAACGTAGAGGTGGTATAATATTCATTCTATAGACCTTAATGTATTTATTATCTATGTAATCTTATTATAATAGAAATCAGGAAACAAAGGAAATTTTCTCAGGAGGTGGCAACTGGTTTAAACTTGGATAAAATTGCCTCCTGGTGTTTTCTTTTTAATGTATCCACCTTGGAGGAGGGTTGCTTGAATCCCTTCTCCTCCTCCTCCTCCTTCTCTCCTCCTCCTCCTCCTCCTCCTCCTCCTCTTCCCTGTCTCAGTCATTCATTCCTGTACTTTCTTCTCCACTACTAGCCCCTAGAAGCTCTCTGATTGGTGGAGAGCTCCCCCATATTTGAATGGAACTTCTGTGGTAAGGGCCTACGGAATGTCAAAACTGAGGTTTCCAATTCAGAGTTACAGCTTTAAAGAGTCAATCCTCACAAAGAGGCAGCTGGCTGCCTTAATGAAAACCTTAAAGCTGCTAGAACTGCAAGGTTGGGATGCATTTATAGGAAGCAGGGAAAATGTATTTTCAAGTTGCCAGTTCTTGTGAGAAACACAGTAAACATTTACTTAAAAAAGGATGGAAATTAACATCTTTAATTATGTAGCAACTCATTGTCTCCTAATTTAAAAAATCCTATATAGATTTATATGTTATTATCTATTCATACATTTTACAAGTTTCTAAATGTGCAAGTCTCCATGTCATAAGTGGTCTTGAAGAAGGAAAAGTTTTCTGAAAGTTGAAACTCCCATTCTTCTTCATATGCTTGGCAATTTTTCTGTTTGCCCATGCCTCACATACAGACCATTCTATTTTATCTTCACTACTGTGTAAACCAGTGAGATATACAATTCTAAGCTGAGTATTTGGAATGAAATTATTTGAATTCATGAATATTAATCTCTTTCCATTTTTCTACCAGTTCTGAATCTCATCATTAAAAACAACCCCACCCCACCCCCACCATTGTAGTCCAAAAGTGAATATTTTATAGTTAGGCAAGGCTTGAAGACTTCTAAAACCACATCACCCAGGCAGTCTAGTTATTTCAAGGTTACTTTAAGAAATTTATCAAAGGAAGCTTGCTAAATTTTGAGTGGTAAACACGAGGCCTTAGGGCAGAGAGAGCCTAAAGGACACATTCCATCAGCCTGCAAGATAAATTCTATTTGGAGTTAATGCCATCCGTTTATATTGAAATATCAGGAACAGAACACTAGACGACTTGTAGCTCCTAGTTCCCTTTCTGAAATTTTGTTTTCAAAGAAATAACAGTTAAATGACTTCCTAATAATGGGGCTTGAAGGTGTTTCCCCTTCTCCCAATTCCCCTTCCCACCTCAAAGCAGGTGGACGGCGGGCCACCAGGAGGAAATGACAACCCTTTAATAAATTAAAGTGATTTCAACAGAAACCACCTTAGCTCTGAATCGTTTAGAGAAGTACTGAGATGAAACTCTCCCTGCAGTCTCTTCCCTGTCTTATCCTCCGGAACAATCTAAGAAGCGGAAGGCGAGGGGTGAGGGCACCAGCGCACACCTGCGCGCAGGCGCGGGGGAAGGGAGTCCTCAGCTATTTAGTCCGTGCGGTGTCCAAGGGCTAGGGCTGGAGGAAACGAGGCTGCGTTTAGTAGAGTTTAAACTTTGGATTTCTTACGCTGGCTGCACAGAGAAAAAAATGGCAATCCCTTCTAAAGTGTACGGGTGCACTCAACAATGGTGTTGTTAGTGTCCTGGGGACGGCAGCCAGCGGGCGAAGAGGGATGCACCCGGGCAAAGTTTTTCTTAAGAGTAGTTAACCACAGAGGAAATAGCTGTGGGCCGGGACCTCCTGTTAGGTCTCTGAGTTGCAGAACTGTCATTCTAGGCACCTTTGGACTTAATAAAGTTAGAAATGGTTATTATTTTTTAAAGATAGGTTTCCCGAATGTGGGTCCCGGGAATGTATAGGCTGGCATTGTCCGGAACAAGACGCAGAAAAAGGTAGCCTTATGCAGGATGGAGTAATGAGACTAGCTCACTCCTCAAGTCTTTCCTGCGAGTTTTCGATGGTAATCTAGGGCAGCCAGGTCTCAGCATTAAATGCAAAATAGGAAAACAGGACATGCCGAGTCACAGGCCTGATCATATTAATGCCCTAGGTCAGAAGGAGAGAATAATGAATAGGCGAGGAGCTCAGTTCGTGGAAGGGAACTTAATTAACCTTGAAAGAGTGAAAGAAAGTCAGAGATCATGCCTAAGATGGTGGTCTAGGATGCTTCTATATACGAGAGTCTGTGTGAACGTGTGTGTGTGTGTGTGGTGTGTGTGTGGGGAGAGAGAGTAGTCTGCTTTGTGTATTATATTAACAAATTTTTTTTTTACCCTGAAAAAAAGCTGGGAATTATGCTACTCAGGGCCATCCAACCACCCATACAATCCCGCGGAGAACCCCGCTGCGGGAGCCCCAGAGTTCTGCCAGGAGGTTCTGTGTCCTGGCCTCCGCCTGCATGGGGCACAAGCCCGGTAGGGAGAAGCGGATGGGTGTCCCGGCGCCCTGTCCTGACCTCGGGAGGGACTGCTAGGGAGCGCAGCAGGGTGGGGGGTGGGGCCGTTCCCTGCCACTGAGCCACTGAGTTCCTAGGCAGGTCCTGGCTGAGATCCGGGGGAGGAAGAAGAGGGCGAGAAGCGGGAGGCCGGGCCATTGTCCAGCGAGGGCGCATTTTTGTCCAGATGCTGCTGGTTGCTATAGTGAGGAGGGAAATCCAAACAGAAGGGCTCAGTTCGTCTCCCTTGGGCCTGGGAGCAGCTTTCCCTCTTCTCAGCCAAAATAAAAGTGCCTCCCGGGGCCTGACACCCCTTCCCCAGAGAGCTGACTGCGGGCTCGAGGAAGGGTCCCGGTGGATCTCAGCACCGAGCAAGGGGAGGGGGTGCCCAGCCACGCAGGGAACAGCCAAACAGTAGCTGGAGCTGCTGGGAAAGCTGCTGGGAAAGCACCAGCCACCTCTCTCTCTCTCTCTCTCTCTCTCTCTCTCTCTCTCTCTCTCTCTCTCTCTCCCTCTCTCTCCCCCCTCTCTCTCCCCCTCCCTCCCTTCCTCCCCGTTTCTCTCCCTCTCTCCCTTTCTCTCCCTCTCTCCCTCTCCCTTTCTCCACTCCATTCCGGCCCCACTATTTTCCTGGAGTATATTATTTAGGAAAAAAAAAAAAATCTCACAACCTTTCCAAACTCGTGACCCTTTCCTGGTGAGTGAGAGTCCCTTACTGCTGGGGTTGATGGCAGAGCATTGGCAGCGCCGTCGGAGGACAGGGACCTGCGCCTGTCGGACTCTGTACCCGGAAGGAGAGAGAATACCAGCGGTAGAATGACCTGTTTGTTATGAGTTTAAAAGTCACTCAAAGGAAAATTTTGCTAGAAAGAAGTGTAGATGCAAATTTGTCACATTGAAAAGAGACTCTTATTTTGCAGTAGTGTTTTTTTTTAATGTCTTGCTATTCAACTTCGAAAACACTGTGTGAAGAGAAGGTTACAATAAAAGCTCTATACGGCTTAGAATTTCTCTAACAGTATAGCTCAGAATAGCTGTGGGAAAATAACAATATTTAGTTATAGTTAATTGTGAGCTGTTAGCTTTAGACAATTTTGAGTTTGTACTTTTAAAAGGGGGAATATTAGGTCAGGTAAAAAGAATTTTATTTGTGGGGACAAGGGGACCAGATAATAGGGACTTTAAAAATTAATTAATTTTCTCTCTCTCTCTCTCTCTCTCTCTCTCTCTCTCTCTCTCTCTCTCTCTCTCTCTCTCTCTCTCTCTCTTTGCCTTTTGCCTAGAAGCTGCCTGAAAAACTACACAGAAAACTTTTATTTGACTGGAGGATGTCATTTGAATGGCATATTTAAAAGCATTTCTCTTCTTCCTCCATTTAAAATATATAAAATATATCTTTTCCTTCCCAGTGACAAGTCCCTTAAAAAAAAGTTCACACAACTTTGTAAGAAGTTCCTTAATTCGCAATAATATTCACATTTTTAAAAATGCTTGAAAGAAATCATGTTAATGAAGAGAACATTTGCAGTAATTTGGTGATAATTATCAGAATCACCACATATTCGCAGAGGCTTGAACAATACGTGTTCGGAGAAAAGCAAAACACATTATTTTAATAGTCTGATATGCAAACTATGGACCGTTCAATTACGTGGCTTAATAATGCATACATGATTCGATCTTGTTATTGGGATGGGAAGGTCTGCGGTGAGTCACTCCTAAGACCAAGTGTGCTCTCACATCCAGTAAAATCCATTGCCATGGATCAGGGGCCCCTGCCAAACTGCATTTAAGAGAATAAAAATTAATGACTGAGAATTTGAGCGTTAAATTAACATTAATTATATGACCTGCATGCTGGAAAGATTAAATTTCTTACGCCCTAATTAGATAATGTCTTCTCATACATCAAACAATTTCCATTTTCATTTCCGTTTCAGGAATACAATGCAAGATGGGGAGAAGCAGTAGTGGAGGGTTTTCCTTTTCTGAGGTCAGTTTGGGGGAGTACAGCCACCATCTATACTACTTTCCTTTCCTCCTTCTGTTGGCCTTCAGCAGGAAGAGCCTTCAGGTTGGAGGTCATATTATAGAGAATTAAGCTCATTCTTCACCTTATACTGACAGTGGTAGCTGGACAGCAAGCAGGTTGGTAGGCGGTCCCCAGGTAGACCTGGAGCATCCGAGGGACGCATTTCAACTGCCCCAAGAGGGCTGGGCTACCAGTAAATGTCTCAGGCCAGGAAAACAAGGCGGTTAGAATCCCGCAGAGACGCAGAAGAGAGGCAAGTCCAGCCCAAACGTACCCCGGAACCTTTTAGATTCGAAAAGTCGAAGCTAAAAGTGCAAGGGTGCAAGTGATCCTCAATGTTGTGTTTGGAAAAGAAGAAACGTTTCCTTAGGAAAGGAACAACTAAAGGTCAAGACAAGGACACTCCTTTCCTTCATGAAAAAAGGTTTATAAGAGATTTGTCTGTCATCTCCCCAGCAGTGCCCTGACATTTCAAAATCTCACACCATGCTGGCCACAGGCGCCCACGCCCGCGAGACCAATTTGGCCTCTGTCTGACCCTGTCTGGGGAGAACACCTGGTGGGCGTGGGCTACAGGGTGGGGAGTGGGCAGGGGTGGGGGTGGTCTCCCATATTTGAAAGCCTGTTGCTGATGAAAGGGGGCACGAAAAGGGCAGGATTAGGAAGAACAAGTACCACCCACCCCAACTCCCAGGACAGATGGTCGGTAGTAGCGCGTCGTCTCTCTCTGTTCCTAAGATGCGACTTGGGGGCCCCAGGGCTACACAGAAAGCTGCCGTGTGCATTCGGTTTGGGAACAATGCACCAGGACTTCAATTCCTGCGATTAGGATTCAGAGCTTCCTCTGGGATGTTCCGTGTGGTCCAATCTCTCACGTTTCGTCCTACCCCTTCCTCCTCGCCTCACCGTCCCTACGCATGGCAGAGAATGCCGGGCATCTTTCGGACAGCTGCCCTGAGCACACGGCGGGACGAGCCCCGCAAAGCTAAAACCTCAAGGCGGCGGAGTCGAAGTCACTCAGAATAGAGTTTTCACGTGTCAGTATTTCCATTCAGCCACTTTCAGGCTTCTGGGGAAAAGGGCAGGCGAGCGAGAGCTTGAGTCTACGCGGTCGTAAATCGTGTTACGTGGCGGGGGAAGGGGGTGTTAGGAAAGTTAGCAGATGCCGGCAGAGAAGGGGGCTCTGTCTGAAGGTTCCCCCACTCGTGGGGCGGTGGGGAACTGGAGGGAGGGTGGTGGCGGAGAGGGACAGGGTCAGGGGGAACAGCGGGCGGGCGGGACGGGGCTGGGGAGATGCCCCCTAAAGCTCCGGGAGTGGGGGGCTTCTCCTGTCGCATGCTCCTGCGCGCTGTCCAATGTGCGCTCACACTTGGCAGCTACTGAGTGAGCTCCGAGCCCACGGTGAATTACAACCTCAGGGTTGAACTGGACCTGAAAGTTAGCCCACCCCTCATCTGGGGGTGGCGAGTTTCCGCTCAGTTCAGGGCCCTATCTGGGGCCCGTAGATTGTAGGGCAGAGCGGCTGGGCTGAGTCCGGAGGCCTGGAGGGTCAACTGCTCAGAGTCAGAGTAGGGCCGGGGCTTCTGGAAAGTTTGGTGACGTTTGAAACACCGCGCGAGCGCTCTCCCTCCTCCACCCTCCTGCTCTGCTGCTCGCTGCTGGGTTCGGAAGGGAGGGCGTAGGGAGGAGGGCGAGGTATGAAGATGAAGTGCGAGGGGTAACGGATAGAAGATGGTCTTTCCCGCCTTCCCGAAAAATACAGAAATCTCTCTGTTTTGGCCAAGAAACGTCTCTTCTGGCAGGTCCGCAGAATTACAACGTCGCATCTGTTGATGCCAGAACTTCGCTGCCCCCTACCCGTCAGAGAAGCCGAGGCTCACTAACCCCAGCTCGCCCTTCTCTTCCACGCAGCACTTTCCGTTTGACGTGTGTTTCTCCTTTACAAAGACCCCCGCCCCCCCAGCATGCCTTTGCTCTAAGTGGCTGCTCCTTTTACAATTGGAAAATCAATACTAGTTTAGCCTCATCCATGAGAAGATGCACAAACCCTACGGGGAGGGAAACGGCGGATGGCAAAATTCCCTGAATTTTACGCAGAAATTTTCAATGAAGGATACTCACGAGCTCTGCTTTGGTTAGTAGCATTACCATAAGCCCAAGGCACACCTCTTATGTATTCTCTGTTTGGTCATGGTTAAGGTTTGGTGAAATGATTGATCAGAAGCTTGCACCCTGGCTGTTTATTCTTCCTGTTTTCTTAAATCACATCTTGGATGGTTTCCTGTTAGTTTTCAGATGCCATTTGCAGCAAAGACAGATTTCATATGCCTACTGCAGATTGTCTTCAAAATTCTAGTTTAAAAAGCATTATGTAAGACTCTCTCTATTTACATAAGAGCTTTAACTCAAACCTCTCAGAAAACCATTTATTACCAACTGAAACCCATCTAGGGGAGCAGCATAACCGACCTGCATCCGTATGACACTCTCAAGAACAGCAGTAGTTCATTCTTTTTGAACATAGAAAAAAAAAAAGCAGATGTAACAAAGAATTGGAGTAGTTTGCATTTTTATTCAGCTTAGTTTTTTTATCATCTGAGCATGATTTTAAAGCTTAATTCAGCCAGCAGCGACATTTGTAGGATATGCTTTTTCTCTGTGTGGTCAGCATTTATTTAGGCCACAGTCTCCCTCAAGTTTAATCCCAAATGTGAGAACAAATGTCTTTTAGTTAGTAGAATCAATTAAGTACAAATTTTACTAAATTACAAAAGTATTCATGAATACACAATCACTGTAAGATAAAAGTCAAGTAATAACACAATACATAGAATAAAATGCTTTGTTTCTTTTTTATTACCTGCATCTTCATCCTATTCCCTTCCCATAGTCACTGCTAATAGCTTAATGAGTTCCTTCCTTCGTTCCTTCCTTCGTTCCTTCGTTCCTTCCTTCCTTCCTTCCTTTCTTCCTTCCTTCCTTCCTATCTATCCATCTACTTATTAAAGGTTTGGAAAGATTTTTATTGTTGCACAGTTATAATTTCTTTTAGGAAGATGAGACATGGTAAGATAGGAAGTTTAGTAATAAAGAAAACAAAATTGGGACACTATAAAGGACAATATCTTGCCCCAAATCACATGGGAAGCTAGCTTTGGGGTATTGCTCTATCTCTGTTACTACATTAGCTGAAAAAATAAAATCATTTAGATAACAGACACTTTCATGTCATTAGAAAAAGATCAACACAGGTCTTAGGGATATCTTTCTTTAACTATTAAATGATTATAAACTGGAAATAACTTCAAGAGAGTTCTTAGAGGTTCTTCCTGGTGTTCATCTTCTATTCAAAAATCTCCCCTCTCCCTGCAAACCCAGGAAAAATGCTATTCTACAGCCATGTTTCCAACATGGAACTTGTCAGGGGATGGGACTAGATTCCCCAAAAATCCTCTCATAGGATGCCCCTTCTAATATGTGATTAAGTGGTGCTGTGGGTAGTGTTGTTACCAAGAGAAACTGTCAGTCAGACAGGTTGTGTCTTGAGTGTCCTATCACCTGCCACCCTTCTCACTCTTCCCTATCGCCCTGGCCACACAAGTTCCAGGACTGCCCTTTGTGAAATTTCAACCGGTCCAGACTCTTCTCTGAGGGACTCCTCACTATTGCCTTCCCTGCCATCATCAATCTGATAAGGTAATCAATACCAAGGTGTTAAAAGCTGATAAATACTGAGTGGCATGTACATGTTTTTCCAATGCAGCTTGGAGTGTCCATATTATAAGTCCAAAACAATGAATCTCAAATTGGAATTTAAGACTGTGGTTGGCAGATGGGGAAGATATTTTAGGCAAGAGGCATTTTCAGCTCTCCTAAAATATAGCCACATGGCCATGAGTCACCTTCTGTGTCCTCTCTTTAAAGACCAACTCTACCTCTGTGATCTACTCAGATATAAAATTTCTACTGAAATTTCTATTTCAATGATTAAGAATCATTGTAGAATTCTTTAACAATTGAGCAATGTTGGAAATGTTTCAAGGAGATTGGTATTGTATTGAAGAATATATTTCCTCTAGTAAGAGGTTCCATGGGCTTGATTCCACTCCCTGGGGAGAATCATCATGATTGGCCAACAAAAGTATTTGCACCCCACAGTGATTGGTTCAGGAAGTGCACATGACCTAAGCAGGCCAATCAGGGCCAGTGAACGTTAACCTCATAATTTTGGCCAGAATGATGAAGAAAGAAACAAAAGTTAAAGTTCTGAGGTATAAGCTTTCACCTTTTAGAGGCTCTGTTGAAGAGAGAATATGATTGAGAGAAACCACTACAAGGAAAAGCAAAACACAGAGTAATAGAAGATGATAATTGAGTCCCTGGATTTAGCTGTATCTAAAGTCTACCCTTGGATTCTTTTGTAATGTAGGTCAAGAAATCACTTTTTCCCTTCTGAAGTTAGTTTGAGTTTCTGTTACTTGAATTTGAAACAACCATGACTCTTTCATGATTCTCATACTCTTAAGGGAAGGGGGTTGAATGAAACATACACTGTCTGAGAATTAAGTTCATTAACTCATCCTAGAAAAAGTGCTACATACCTCATCACTGAATATCACTATGGTCACCTTCAAAGTACTTTCCTTGGAAAACTGCACTGACATCAGAACCTAACCCCCATTCAAAGCAATTTTGAAACTCTTTTTCTGGAATGACCATCAGAGCTGTCATCGTATTAACCTTAATGTCCTGAATGTCATCAAAATGTCTTCCTTTCAATATTTCTTTTATCTTTGGGTAAAGAAAGAAGTCATTGGGGGCCAGATTAGTTCAGTGGGGAGGATGTTCCAATACAGTTATTTGTTTACTGGCTAAAAACTCCCTCACAAGCAGTGCCATGTGAGCTGGTGCATTGTCATGATCCAAGAGCCATGAATTGTTGGCGAAAAGTTCAGGTCGTCTTTTTCATGCAGCCTTTTCAGCACTTCCAAATAGTAAACTTGGTTAACTGTTTGTCCAGTTGGTACAAATTCATAATGAATAATCCCTCTGATATCAAAAAAGGTTAGAAACATCATTTTGACTCTTCATTTGGACTGACGGAGTTTTTTGGTTGTGGAGAATTGGCTGACTTCCATTATTCACTTTGGCACTTTGTTTCAGGGTCGTATTGCTATAACCATGTTTCATCACCAGTGATAACATGGCCCAAAACATCGTCTTGCCTCTCACAAAGGTCTTGGCAAAGTTTGACTCTTCTTTGGTTTTTTGTTCATTAGTGAGCTCCTATGGGACCATTTTTGCACACACCTTTCTCATGCCAAGATTTTCAGTTAATGTTTTCCTAACTGTTTCTCTATTGATGTTTACTTGGTCTGCTATGCTTCTCACAATCAGCCGATGATTTTGATGCACAATTAGATGAACTTTTGCAATGTTTTCATCAGTTCTGCTTGTTAATGGCCACCCTGACCTCTCCTCATCAGTGATGCATTCTCTCCCTCAGAAGAACATTTAATCCATTTGTACTCTGCTGTTTTCTTCATGGCATTATCCCCATAAACTTGGACTAACATGTCCCTGATTTCACTTCCACTCTTGCCAAGTTTAATAAAAAATTTAATGTTTGTTCATTGCTCTAATTCAAGCTCAGACATTCTAGCAACAGCATAGCAGACAAAAACACGCAACAACAATAGTGAATGCCACTCAGCAAGACACCACCACACGTTGGCATGAACACAGCTATGAGACACTGATATACCAAGATTATAGAACCTTACTGAGCTGTTTATACAGTGCTGCCAATGGAAGTTCATGATGGCAAGTTCATGAACGTAATTGTCAGACCTTGTACATCTTAGTTAATGGCACATTATCATCATTGGCTCATGCAAAGCCCTTCTCATATCTATCTTCCTTCCTCCTTCCCTCCCTTCCGTCCTTCTTTCCCTTCCTTTGTCCCCATATGTCACTTTGCTTTCTGTCTCTGTCACCATTCTAAAATATTTGTATGTATTCTTGAAACTACATATTGTTTTTCAAAAGGAATTATTTTTAATTTTATTTAAATGACATTGCACTGAATATCTTGCCTGTTTCTTGCTTTTTCATGCAGTCCTATATATTTAGTATATATTTATGTTGCTGTGCATACATCCAATCTGTTGTTTCTAATTGCTTCATAGTTCTCCATCATGTATGTATTAGGCAAGCTCCAACAGATTAAAAAAAATACTAGGTTTTTCAACAGAATTTAACGTAAGGAGTTGATACACAGGTGTTGGAGAGCTGAAAATGCAAAACGGTGATAGATGTAGTAATTGCAGCAAACAGTAGGGCTGCGGGGATAAATATAAAAGATCTGGGCTATTAAAACTTTAAAGTTTGGAGGAGGAGACCCAGGGAGCTGTGATTCAGACTCTGAAGAGGAAGTACTACTTAGCTAGTACTGATACCTTGAGTAAGGGGTATAGACTTGAAGAGTTAAGACTCAAACCTTAGGAGGCCTTGGCAGCTGTTGCTAGTGCTTGTGAGGGGAACGGGACTGATGAGGTTGCTTCTGGGAGTGCCCAACATGTTGGAGGTTGAAACACAGTGCTGCTGTCAGGGTGAAATACCTTTGCTTGTGTGACACTGACAGGAAGAACAAGCAAATAAAAAGGAACAAGTTCCTCTGCCCTCTGCCTGTCTTCCAGTCTCCCTTTAGAACCGCTTTTTTTTTTTTTGACAGAATTTAAATAAGGACCCAGCTGACAAAGTGGTCTGAAGAATCACAGTTCTAGTTTTACAAAGCAAAATCTCTAAGGGGAAATTTGGGGTTAAAAGACAAGAGTGTACTAATATGTTTCTACACGTATGAAAACTTTTATCCAAGAACAACTTTATGTTTCTGCCTAGTAAGTTGCAACTGTCCTTCACAAGATGATCTCACCTTCTTACCCTCCCCCCACCCCACTCCAAAGGAGACCCAATTTTCCAACAGCTATTGTTTCCACATATGGACAACTAAGTCCTCCTGTACTTCGTTACCTAAACACTAAATTGTAAATTAAACTAATACCAACACTCCTTATATAAAATAATAGGAAAAGAGAAGTTTTTTTTTTTGTATATATATATATATATATATATATATATATATATATATATATATATATATATTATGTATAGCTGCTACGTGTCCATGTTTCTAGAATTGGTCACAAAGCTTTTGTTGGTATTTGTTATGTTCTTATGTTCTTTCTCCACTACCCATTCCATGTTTCTTTGGCTTTCAGCAGCACTTCAACTAGTTCTTTACCTGGCCAAAAGGACTCATACTTTCATTTATGAAAGGTTTTAATCCTTAGTTGTCCTGCCTTTCTTTTTAAAAAATTACTTTAGTTTTCATTTACTTTTACTCTTGGAAATGGAAGTTCTAAGAGGCATCTGAGTGGGCCCCCTGTTTTCATTCCTTTCATTGTGTAGCAACAGCCCAATTTCTTTTTGCTAGTCAGGATCAGTCACCCTAGTCATTAGAATAATCCCCTTCTTTGCTTATTGGCTCAATGGCCTGAGAAACCCAAAATGAAAAAGTGGCAGTGTTAACTTTTAGTTCAGTGGAACAGTTGTTATGTCTACTGGTATAAGCATTCCTCTGATGCAAACTAAGACCTCTAAACCTGCAGAGCACAAAGTTGTGTGGATGGAAAAAAAAAAACTTCTGTTAGTGGGTCACCAGATGGAAAAGTGACATTGATTTCTAGATCCTGTATTCTAGAAATAGAATGGGAGAAGCAGCACCATGGCCATGGGAGAAATAGCACCATGTGTGGTCACTGTTTCAAAGCATATGATGACATTTTATAAGACATAGCTCCAAACTTTCAGGATGTTCTTAATTGGTGTAGTAATGATTCTTCATAGATCATTCCACCATTCTGTCAGGCCAGCTGCAACTAAGTGATAGGGTACTGTGACCAGTGAATTACATGGACATGAGCTCATTATTATACTTCATTTGTTGTGTTTGCTTCTTTGGTCAAATGTAATATTGTATGGAATTTAACAATTTTGTGTTGAATATGATGAATAAGACCCTCTGTAAGTCCACAGTGGTGGTTCTGGCAGAGGCACTGAGTAAAGACAAGGAAAATCCATTTCTAAAATACATGCACATTACAGTTAGGACAAATTGTTGCCACATCCATGAAAGAAAGGATCTGATGTTATCAATATACTGCAAAGTAGCTGGCTGCCACAGTCAGGGAATGGTGTCTTTGGATTGCTTAGCACTTGTGCCCATGGTTGGCAGTGTGTGCATTCTGAAATACAGGTATCAGATCAGCCATGTTATTGAACCAATGCAGAGCCTCGGCTTCTGCTGTCATGACCACTTTGTACCTTCATTCAGCAAGCACCTGAGTAGCTGAGGAAGAGGCTGCCTGGGGCCTATCACATGTGTCATCATGTTCACCAGGTGATTGACAGCCTCATCTGCAGTGAATGCCCTTTGATGAGCAGATGTCTTTACACTCTGTTCTCATTCTGTAAGTCTATCCACAAACCTCTTCCCTAGTCTTTCTTGCCAAATGATAGTCTTACCTTGTCTTGAACTATCAAACTAAACTATTAGCCACTGCCTATGAATCAGATCCATATCTCTGGCCATATCCAGTCCTGACAAAGGCAACAAGTATACTGCTCTAATTTCTTTCTATGAGGAGAATTTCTCTTCACCTCTGTCTTTCAGGGACACTGATTTGAGCTATAATGTTAAAAGTATCTACTTCTGATGACTAGGCCATGCCCACTCAGACTGATTTCTCTTTGGTTAAATGAAAATCAACTGATTAGGAAGCTGAATTACATTAGCACAATCCCTTTACCTTTGCCATATAATACAATCATAGAATTGATATCCCATTATGTTCACAGGTCCCACCCATAGTTAAGTGGAGGGAATTATGCAATCGTGTGGGTCAGTGAGGGTCATCTTACTATAATATCATGGGATTTAAAACAAACAAACAAACAAACAAACAAACTTTTTCACCTAGCATTATCTCTGTACTATCCATCTATGCTATTATATTTACATCTCTTGTGTTGCTTCTAACTTTCCCAGTTGTGAATACTCAGATAGCTTCTAGCTCTTTTCTACCACAAATAATCCTGCAATGACCAGCTTATTACATGTTTCCTTATGGGTTTATGTGAGATTTTCTCCTATCTATCTATCTATCTATCTATCTATCTATCTATCTATCTATCTATCCATCTATTCATCTATCATCTATTTCCATATAAATATGTGGAAATTTCTGCTTCATAAGGTATTCAAATACTTATTTTGACTTAGTACTGTTTTCTCAACTGGCTATACCAGTATACATTTACACTAGTAATGTATGATGATCCCTCTATTCCAGGGTGACCCTGTGATTTCTTGTACAAATAAAGACACGTTTGACAGTGAAAGCAGGTGCTAATAATTATGTTGGACAGAAAGAATACACCAAGACTGTTTCAAACAAATTGGGATGTGTAGCTGCCTTGCACTGTCCCCATATCCTTGCTTTGTTGTTATCCAGCTTTCCTATTTCTGTCAGTCTAATAAATATGAAGGTGTACCTCCATGTTATTTTATTTAGTTTTTCTCTGATTATGTTTGAGCATCTTCATTATGCTTGTTAGATTTTGGGTTTCCTTTTCTGTGAATTAGCTGTTTTATATACATTGTTAATTTTATTTGGTTGGGATTGTATAAGAATTCTTTGTACATTCTAGATATTAGTGATTATCAGTTATAAACATTGTGGGCATCTTCACCCTTTCTGCCTCCTGTCTATTAACATAATCTAAGGTGTCCTTTATAGAACAGAAATCTTTCATTTTAATGCAATCACATGTGCCAGCAAGGTAGACATGGGTTTATCCTGTTCAAATCCCTCTTCAAGGGAGAAGCCGTTGCTACAGCTGCTGGGGGTGCTGTTGGCATACGTTCTGTTTAGTTCTCAGCCACTAATGGCTTCAACTGGATTCTTGATTCTATTCCATTTGTCTATATGTTTATCCTTTTGCCCCTATCACACTGTCTTAAGTACTGTAGCATTGTAGTAAGTTTTGAAATTAGGAAGTGTGATTGCCACAAAATTGTTCTTCTTTTTCAAGGTTGCTTTAGGTATTCTGTGTTCCTTGCAATTATAAATGCAAATTAGGGTTAGCTTGACTATTTCTGAAAAAAGGCAGTTGAAATTTAAATAAGGATTGCATTAAATCTCCAGATCCATTTGGGGTGTGTTGGCATTTTAATAATATTAAGTCTTCCAATCATGAATGTGGGGTATCTTTCTATTTATTTAGGTCTTCTTTAATTTCTTTCAATAATGCTTTGTAATTTTTCAGTGAACAAGTCTTATACTTTGTAAATGTATTTCTAAGTATTTTATTTTTTAATGCTATTGTAAATGAAATTGTTTTCTTAATTTCATTTTCAGATTATTCATTGCTGGTATACATAAATGCAACTGATTTTTTATATATTAATGTTGAATCCTGCAACTTTTTAAACTCATTTTTTAGCTCTAATAGTTATTTTTTGGGGGGTAAATTCCTTAATATTTTCTACATATAAGAGCATATCATCCAGGGGCCGAAATAATTTTACTTATTCCTTTTCAATGGAAACCTTTTATTTCTTTTTCTTGCCTAATTGTCTTGGGTAGAACCTCTAGTTCAATGCTGAATGGAAGTGGTGAGAGAAGACATCCTTGTCTTGTTTCTAATATTAAGGGAAAACTTTCAGTCTTTTACATTAAATATGATTTTAGCTGTGAGATTTTCATAGATGTTCCTTATTAGATTGAGAAAATTATCTTCTATTCCTCATTTGTTCAGTGTTTTTATTATAAAAGGATGATGAATTTTGTTAAATGATTTTTCTATGTCTATTGGGGAAATAATTTCCCCCCCCATCTTTATTCTATTAATATGGTGCAGGGATTGATTTTCATATGTTGAACCAACCTTGCATTCTGGGAACAAATCCCTCTTGGTCATAGTGTATGATCACTTAATATGCTGCTGCATTCAGTTTACTACTATTTTGTTGAGGACTTTTACATCTACCATATTCATAGTGATATTGGTCTGTGGTTTTCTTGTGATGTCTTTGTCTGGCTTTGGTGTCAGGGTAATACTGGCTTCATAGAATGAGTTAGATTCCCTCCTCTCTATTTTTTTTTTTTTTTTTTTTGGAGTTTGAGAACACTTGGTGGGAATTCTTTAAACATTTGGTATTATTAGTCAGTGAATTCTTTCATTGATTATTAAGATCACTTGGCATAGTTTCAGCTTGAATGGTCTTCCCTGCACTATTGTGCAAAGTGAGTACTGCCTGTGACTGTGTGTGTGTGTGTGTGTGTGTGTGTGTTTTATGATATATAAGAGCAGACGCTACACTGGGCATATATTAAGTTTTCAGTCAGAAGAACTTTGGATCTATCTTTGTACTTGTCAGAAGAACTTTGGATCTATCTTTGTACTTGATTTACCCAGTAAAGTCTGCTCATAAGTAATCTTGCTAAGTTAAGTTTGGCTGTGTCATCAGTTTTACTAACCTAGGCATTTGTACAATGACATTATTATAAGATACAATGTCAAAATTCTGTTAGGTGGGACCAGTGGCTCTCAAAGGAAAATAAATCAATTTATTGTATGGACATAGTTACCCATGAAATAATCATCATTCAAAAACTTGCCCAATTTTTATGTTTTGGATTTTATTTTATATGCTTATTAATTTCAATTTTGCTTTTATACCAAATGATACTCACATACACAACTTCCTGTGAAAATTTCCTTTTAAATATGATAATTTTCTGAAAACACTTAATGGCTATTAATTTATCAATATGTATAAATAGAGAATAAGAAAATAAACTAATAAATACACACTTTAAGCTATTCTCTAAGCTGAAGAAAGAATTTGGTAGGATAAATTCACTACACATTTTACCCTCAAAAATGAGAGTCTCTCTTGGGCCGGACAAGCGGTGCATTGGTTAAGAGCTGGTTTTGGGATGCCAGCGGCCCCAGTTTGGATCCCACATATGAGGGCCAGTGATGCTGCCCTCTACAGTTAACAACAGCTCTACCTGGAGCTAGGTTGCAAGCCCTGGCGACAGTGTAGGCTGCAGCCCCTGCTGCGGTGGGCTGCCGTAGGCTACAGTGAGTGGCCAGCAGCCAGCTTGAGCAGCCAATAGCCACGGTGAGCGACCATCCAGAGGCCGGTGACTGATCTGCCTCATTCAGGAAGAGCGCAATGACAATACCAACATGGGCCAGTGAAGCAACGTCCTCCGCAACTAGACTGAAGAATAAAAAGACAGCAACTTGTCTGTTCCCCGCCCACCAATTCCCCAATAAAATCTTAAAAAAAAAAAAAAATGAGAGTCTGGGTTTGTCTTTCAGAGTTCGGCAACATTCCAGACTTCTTTAGGCTGGGAGAACAAGCAAACCTCATCTAATTCACACTGTGGGCGGAATATAAAAGCAATCATTCACTGAAACTGGAAGCAGGCATTGCTGGCTACTCAAAACTGTTTTTAAGAAATGGCCATCCAGGGGCAACCAGTGTGTTCAAGTGGTAAGAACGTGGGCTCATAACACAAAGGTTGCCAGTTCGATTCCCACATGGGCCAAGGAGCTGTGCCCTCCACAACTAGATTGAAGACAACTACTTGACTGGGAGCTAATGGGTCCTGGAAAAACACAATGTCCCCCAGTAAATAAAAAAAGAGAAATGGCCATCTGGTAAATAATACATTGTTTATATTAGTGTTTGTTGTGAACTCTAAGAGTGTCCTCCCTGGATGATATGCTCAACTGTTCTAGGAGTGCCCAAGGAAGTCCAGATAAAAGCCAAAAGGGATGGATTTCCCACTTTCTTCATTTTCTCTGAGTACAAAGTCAAGGCCAAATTGTCTGTTGTATATTGACTAATCAGTACATGGTTCAATATTTATGGAGTTAACTCAGTACATAGGACAGTGGAACTCTGTTCTATTCTTCCATTGGAAGCACAAGAGCGAAGTCTAATCTTTCCTTACTATCTTCTACTTCAACAAAAATCTTTCAATGACCCAAACACTTTTTTCTCTGTATTTTATATTACTGTCCTTCAACCAAATATTGGACATAATACATGCCAAGTGTTATAAAGGTGAATAAGACACTGTGTTTGGAGGTGTAGACAGAAAACCAATACGACCCTGAGGTTCTTTCTATGAGCTCACAGTTGAGGTGGGGAAAGAATGGATAGGTAAATATTACAATGTGGTCTGTGACATCTTTCACTCATTTACTGACTATATTACCTATTCATTCTATTTAACATGCCTCCTATGTGCCAGGTACTGTGCTAATCCTCAAAAGTGGTGGTTCTCAGCTTTGGTTCCCATTAGGAGAATCAGTTGGGGAACCTAAGAAAGATGTCTTGGGCCACCCTCAGAGATAATTGTTTAAGTGGTTAAGCTTGGGCACTGGGAGCTTGAAAACCTTCCCAGCTGACGATTCTGTGCAGCCAAGTTTGAAAGCCCCTGCTCTAAAGAGATAAAGATATTTCCCCTTTCCCTAGGAAACTCATAATTTCATGGCAGAAACAGGTGAGTTACCAGGCAGTTATAATCCATTGTCAAGAACTTTATGAAGAGGTGAGCATGGGGGGCTATGGTCACACTCTTCTTCCCATTTTACAGATAAAGAATCTAAGTCTCACATGTTAACAGATTTGCCCAACGTCATAGGTTGAGGAGGTGATAGAGCCAAGTCATAAATGTAGGTCAGATTTGAATGATCTAAATCACTAGACTAATTCCCTCCCCATAAAATGAAAGGATAAGAATCAGGACTACTTATTTTAATTATTTTACAGAGACATTCACCATGTTTTTGTTTGTTGTAATACGGAGAACATTCTCACATGAATTTCTAAAGGTTAGCAAGTGAAAAACTATAACAGAAATAAAAAAAGAAAAAAATACACTCATGATTCCATGTTCTCAAAATATTTACTGAACTAGATATTCATAACATAAGAAAACCCTGCAAAGGCAACATTTTTACATCCTTACTCCTGTATTTCTTGGAATATCCACCTAGCACATTTGGAAAATCCATCTAATAATTTACTTATCATTCTCATGAAAATATGCTAAGAATGAAATTCTGGAATCAGGGTGGAGGCATCTTTGATAGTCTGACTACTATGATTAAATCTTGAATTATACACCACCACATAATTTGACAACACTCCCTAGGCATTCTCAAAAGTGTGGGTCTAGTTAGACTCTTTTTGCTTTCCCAGAGAACTCACAGCATCCCCTGATTTTTTTATGCAGGAAACTGTAAAAATCTGAATGCAAAGTTTCTGTTTAAATTATTCTAGTTTAGGTTTTTATTTTTTATAGTTTTTCTTTATGAAAACTTTTGCCTGTGGGAAAACATCTCAGCTCATCATAAAAAGGGTAGACGTAGGCAAAAAGCAAAAGAAGTTTTCTACATTTTGTACTGATGTTTTATACATCAGTGAGGTTGTGCATGGCATGTCCAAATTGAAAAGAAAAAAACTGAAACAGCATCTCTGCGATGTCCATCTGGAGGTTTCCTGAGTAAGGATTATTAGCCAAACTCTAGAAGAAACCCCTAGCCCTTGCCAAAACAAGGCTGGAGCTGGGGCTGACAAAAAATATGAAATAAAGCAGAATTTCACTGTTAACTAGATTGCAGCAGTGACCCGGAGAGAACAAGGAAGGCTAGGTAGAAAGTCAACTTCTGAAAGCTAATTTTAAAAAGAAAAAACCCAGTGATGCAAATACTTTATGAGAAAATAAACGTTTGAATGTCATTGAGATATTTAATAGTTATATTAGAATGCTTTTGATTCAGAGATTTCAGAATTTCTGAAACTTAAAAATATCACAAGGATTCAAATTCTGCGTATCTGTAGGGGTTCTTTCAAATGTCATAAAGCTGTTTCATTTTTATCTGTGAGATTCTATTGAGGTTCTATCGAGCCGATTATATGAAAATGTCCTATAACGTTCAAGATAAATTTTCTATGCTAGATCTCATCTTATAATAATAATAAGCAATGGTTACTGTTTTTGGTCATATATGTAATAAAAACTTAAGCTATTTCCATCCATGGACTTATATATGTAAACCACCTCCTTTTGGGCCATACCCAGGAAGCAGATGTTTGTCTTTTTTTGGTAACTCAAAGAGACTCGGGCCTGCATGAAATTTAACATGGGTAACTCCACATGAGATGCCCCACGATGAGCAATCCATTCTGAGGAAGCTGCATATGGAAGTTGGAAAAGGATATTCCAGGATGCAAAGTTATACATGTGATACGGGACTTGCCTTATATACAAGACATCTAACTGGGCTATTATAATATTACTATCGAGCACAGCCCTCTGTATTGAGAAGGATGCAAGGAATGACTCCCAACCCCAAAACTGCCTCAACAATAAGAAAGTTCTGTTATCCTGCATACCAAGAAATCCAGAGACAGGGCAGCTCTCATGCTGCTTAGTTCATTGGCTCATTGATTAAGAACTAGATTCTTCCCATCGTTTTTTTCTCAACAATCTCTAGTTTTGTCCCCAGCTAACTTCCCTTAGGGTTACAAAATGGTGGCTGTAGTTCCAGACATAAGAAGATGCTACAATATTTGATAGTGGAAGAAGGATCATTGATTGTATCTGTCTCTTTATTGAGAGGACGTTAACTTTTCCTGACATCTTCAGCAGCATATGTCCATAGACTGAAACTGGGTGATATCCATGCTGAAGCCAATTGCTTGGAAAAGAAACAAGAACACCCTAATTCGATTCCTACTCAGGATTTACCCTGAATCATATGGGGAAGATAGACACTTCAATTAAATTGGGGCCATCCTGGTAAGGAAGAAGGTGGAATAACTGTTAGCTGGGCAAAAATAGGTGACTCTTTGGGGAGAATAAAGAAAGTGATAGAGGAGAATCAGAGAGAAAAAAATAGTTCAAGGAAATACAGCTCAGAGATGATTCTTTATTAGAACAGATGGACTTATAGCTATAGGAAGCAAGTGGCAACAGAGTAAAAGAACTGTTTTTAGCCACCCTAAGTGGGTCTCTATGCACACCAGATCAGGAATACAGGTAAAAAAGAGTGGGGAAATGGAAGCTTCCTGTACTGGTCTCTGAATTAATGTCAATTTTGTTTTTGCATGATCAAGCCAATTAAGGTGATTTTTACAATAAAACCTTGCAAGATGAGGGTGCAGTGTATAAGTGATATGCTCAGGTTCACATGACACATTTTATTATTCTTTCCACCCATGCAACCTAGAAAAAGATGTGAGAATAACCTGGAGTGAATGCCTAATTTTCCTCCTCTTTCATTCATCCATTCATTCATTCACAAATACTTATTGAGCTCCTATGTACCAAGTACCATTTTAAGCTCTGGAGTTAATGCTGAAATAAATATAGAAGTCTGTGTCTACATGGAACTTACATTCTAGAGGGAGGACACAAACAATAAACAAACAATCAAATAAATATATAAAGGACAGATGGTGCTAGGTTCTATGGAGAAAAATAAAGCAATGCAAGGTAGAGTGAGGTGAGTTTGGTATTTAATATGGTGTGTTCAGAATAGACCTTATTAAAAGGGCTTTTGATCAGAGATCTCAAACAACGAGTGGCCATGAGGATATTTAGGGAAAGCATTTTCCAGACAGTGGGAGTAGAAGATACACAGGTTATGAAGTAGGAGCTGGCTTGAAGGCTAAGAAGGACAGAACAGCTGGACCAGAAAGAAAAAGGCGGGAAGTAAAAATGGATAAGTTCAGAGAAGCAACGAATTGTGCAGCGTATTATAGGCCAGTGGTTCTCAAAGTGTGGTTCCCAGACCAGCAGCCTCAGCGTCTTCTGGAAACTTGTTAGAAACACAAATTATGGGGCCCCACCCAGTCTCCCTGAATTAGAAGCTCTGGGGTGGTGCCCAGCAATGATGCTTTAACAAGACTCCAGGTGATTTTGATTCTGTTGCAGGTATGGTTTGAGGACTAGAGTTGTAAGCTATTCTGAGGACTTTGGATTTTATTCTGTGTGAAATGGGGAGCCAGTGGAAGATTTTAGGCCCAGGACATAGCCAGATTTCCATTTTAAAATGATCACCCTGGCTGTTTTATTAAAGATAAACAATAGGAAAGCAAAGGAAAAAGCAAATAAACCAGTTGGAGATTATGGTAATAATCTGAGCAAGAAGTGACAGTGGCTTAGACTAGGATGGTGGCTGAGGTGGTGAGAAGTGGTTGGATTCTGCAGAGATTTTGAAGATAGAGCCAACAAGAATTGTCGATGACTTATATGTGAAGTAAGAGCATTAGAGAGTAGATAAGTATAATTCCAAAATTTTTGACCTGAGCAACTGGAAGGATATGATAACTCTTTATTGAGATGCAGAAAATTCTAGGGGGAAATGGATTAATGGTTAAAATGAGAAGTATGTTCATGTTCAGATTGAAATGGATGTGTCAAATAGAGAATTCAGTGGAGTGGTTTGGGCTGGAGCTAAAACTTGGGCGTTTTCTGGGCATATGTGCTGTGTATCACCATGGATCTGGATGAGATCATTTAGGCAAGGAGAATAGATGGAGAAAAAGTCTTAGACCTGAGCGCTGAACATTCAGAGGTTGGAGGAGATGAGGAGAAACCAGCAAAGGAGATTAGGAAAGAATAACCAGTGAGGCTGGAGGAGAAAGAAGAGATGTTACCCTAGAAGTCAAATTCAAAAAGCGAGTCAAGAAAAAAAGGAGAACAGCAGACCTAGGGTAGGATGACAAGGCATTGTCTTGGGTGCAAAATTTATAGAAGGAATCACAAAACTCAGTGATCAAGATCATTAATATCTTAATGCAATATTTTAAATTAATAAATAACTATTTTAAAAATCCATGATAAACAAAATATCATGATTTAAATTCCTTACTCCCCTCAATTTGGTCCTAACCTGCCTTTATTTAAAATTTTGATATTTTGTTCATCATGATTTTTTTACATCTATTTTAATTTACAAATATGACATTCAAACATTACTTGTCTTGATTGCTGAGGTTTGGGCACCCCCTCACAATTTGTACTTGCAGTGTACGTCTCACTCACTTGCTCTACCCTCAGTGTAAGATGAAGACAGAGGATTGACGGGGTTCAGGCCATACAGAGTCAGTGGAGACTGATTCAGTGGCTCAGTGGTGTTGGGAGGATAAGAGATAATTGGGGAGTGTTCAAAAGGAAATGGGAGGAGAAGAATTGAAGACAGTGAACTTAGATGATTCTTTGCAGGATTTTTGCTGTTTAAAGAGGAGCAGAGAAATAGTGATCAGCTGTAGGGCATGTGGAGTCAAGTATGGGTTTTATTTCATATGGAGAATATTGGGGCATGTTTGTATGCAGAGAGAATGATAGAAAGGCTGAGGCGTTGATAATACAGAAGAGGGGACATGAAGCATAAAGAGGAGCAGACCCTGGACATATGTGCATGCGAATGTGTCGCTGAGATGGCCCAAAGCTTGGAGTAAGGACAGGGGTGTATTTTCAGTTTCACCAGAAGCAAATCAAGTCCGCTTAAAAAACGACGGATACAATATGTTTCTAAAACTAACCCTTGTAACTATTGTATACGTGACATGTGTAACAGAATGGACATTCTTTTTATTTTATTTATTTTATTTTATTTTATTTTATTTTATTTTATTTTATTTTATTTTATTTTATTTTATTTTATTTTATTTTATTTATTATTATTATTAGTTACAGATGTACAAAACAATGCAATAGTTATCTTTTTCACCCGTTACAGAGTGACTACCCCATTTCCCCTCCCTGCCCCTCCATCCCCAATATCATACATATCTATTACAATTCCATTGACTCCATCCCCACACTATATTCCACATCCCATGACTATATATGTGTTAAATTATAGTTAACATCTAATATTATTCAGCGGCAGCTTCAGATGTACAGTGTAGTGGTCAGGCCATTACACCATCCATGAAATGGTCTCCCTGACAAGTCCATGTGGTCTCCTAAAAAAATATTTACAACATTATTGATTATATTCCCTAAACTGTCTCTTCTGTCTCTGTGGTGGTATTGTAGTTATCAGTTTATGTTGCCTTGTCCCTTCCCCTTCTCCCTCATGCCCACACCCATCCCATCTGGCCCTCATCAGTTTTTTTCTTTGTCTCTCTAAGACTATTTCTGTTTACTTTGCTCATTTATTCAGTTCTTTAGATACCACATATAAGTGAGATCATATGGTATTTGTCTTTCTCTGACTGACTTATTTCACTTGACATAATGTTCTCTAGGTCCATCCATATCGTTGCAAATGGTACTATTTCTTTCTTCTTTATAGCTGCATAATACTCCATTGTGTAAATGTACCACAATTTCTTAACCCAGTCGTCTACCAATGGGCATTTTGATTGTTTCCAAGTCTTGGCTATCGTAAATAGCACTGCAATGAACATAGGGATGCATATATTTTTCTGAATTAGTGTCTTGGGGTTTTCAGGGTAAATACCTAGGAGTGGAATTGCTGGGTCAAAAGGTAGTTCCATTTCCAGTTTTTTGAGATACTTCCAAGAATGGACATTCTTAACAACTGTGTATGTGTGTTGACACATACAGAAATGTGGTCACTATGGGTCATTTTTGTAATGTACTTTGAGAAAAAGCCATGTCATGTGTCATGAAGGGAAGTTGCCTAGGTATTTAATCTTTAGATGTTTAATATGCTGTAAGTCTAGAGCTTAAGACTTTCAGAAGGGCAGGCAGATGAGCGTTCTTACATTTACTTTCTGTTTATTGGGTTTTTGATTGGAACTCAATGTCAAACATCTCATAAAGATTCCATCAAGCTTAGTGTAAGTCAGCTATGCTCCACTGTGGATTAAGGGCACAGCTCCTCTTTGAGAACTGGGTGGTGGTATCCACACATTTATTAACCCTCTGCATGGCAGAGTTGATTTTAGCTTTACATTTATTTTCAGAGAGGGTGTTACCAGACATCCATAACCATATAAAAATGTTAGGTTGCTGCAATGTTCATTTACCAATGTGGCACCCTGATGGGCCTCCCAGGGATACAGTACACACCCCTGATAGGATAGAATGAGTTGGACGCATGTATGAAATTATTTGTTATTGATATTTTAAAGATTGGAGGCTAGTAGCCTGGAATTGTAATTTTAACTTGAAAAAAAAATTGGTTTATTTATTCCTGAAGGTCAGTGGCTATCAGGATCATTTGGCACTTATGAAAAGAGCCATTTGATGTTTAGTTCAGTCAAATAAGCAAACACCACAATTACAATATAGCCATACTCAATGTTTTGTGTTTTATAAACTAAATAAATGTGCACTGGCTAAATTTTTCAAAGTTTAGCTTGTGAGGTTAGTGACAAGCAAACCTAGCTGGAGCCTGTGTCTCCAATGTCTATTCCCCCTTTTTTTTTTGCTGCCATCAATGAAGAAACTCAGTGATGGGGATGGGCTGAGGAATTGCAGCCAGAGCAACCGGTACCAGCCCGCCCAGGGGAGCCTGTACATATCAAAGACAGTGAGGGAGGCAGCAGATGCTATGCTAGATGACAAGGGGGAAGATAGAGTGCCATGGAGCCCAGAGTAGTGTCATAGGGTTAAACTTGTACCCGCACTAACGTTCCACTTGGGAAGGATCACACACTGCTATCCTGGGATTAAAGTGCCAAATTTTTATGAAACCACTAAGAAGTGCTATCTTTAAGGGGGAAACTATTCAAGTCTCTTAGAGATGATGATTCATCTCTAAGTCATTTTATACTTTTGAAATTTGTCAGTGATATAATGGGAGCTAAGTTTTTCCTGTAAAGAAGACATAGGCTGTTTGTTCTTTGCAAAGGAAGTGAAAAATGAGGAAACCATCTGGCATTCGCTCAAAATATCTAGATAATTGAGGCCAAAGTATCTTTTAGCTTAATTTTATATCAATGAGCATTCTTCTTGCTCCCTTCCAGATTTGTACAAAGTATCCGAAGGAAAGAGCCTGAAATTTTCTAAGAAGAATTCTAAAATACAGTGGTTATTAATACTATTAAATTGTGTTATCCAGTATCCCTAACAATTCTGCTATGCTTGAATGTAATATATATGTGTATATATATTAATTAAAGAGATATTCTTTAAGAATCTTTATAGATTGAAAACTCCTACCTTTATTGAAAATTTCATAGCACTGATCAGATATTTTTCATAGGTGATGTGATCTCTCTGTTATCTCTCAAAATTTGCATTTCAAAGCTGATTGATAGACTAAGTGAGAGGAAGTTGATGTCCTTTCTGTTCAACAGAGATGTAGGATGAATCTCTGCTTAGAAACATTATTTACTGCCAAGGTTATTTAATAAATTTAGTTTTGCATCCCTAATTCAGAATCATATGTTTTGTACCACATATTAAAGCTCTATTACAAAAGTTCACATTTCTTGGGAAAACAGAGCTGTATTGAAAAGACATTTAATAGCTAGGTGCCCTCCGCCCACATAAATGTATAAAGTATTGTTTTATTATTCATTAAAAATATGATTATGTTTCATTAAAAAATATGATATCTTTTCATGTCAATGATGAGTACCACCTTTTATTCCTACTTTTAATCTGGGTATAGATCACTTTTTGTTTTACTGGGAATAAATTTTAAAAATTTGGGAAGCATTGTAACTCTCTAAAGAAAAACCTTTATTAATGGGAAAAATAGTATTAGCGCCCAAATTTTAAACTATTATGTCAAGTATATTTAGTTGGTTTACTTATATCTCCCAATTGGTCTGTATTTGAAATTTGCTGTCAATTTTGCATCAAAATTTCCCCTAAATTCCATCACCCTAAATGATAAAGATTATATGTCATACACTTTAAAGTTTAAAAATTGGATGATCCAATTAGGTTTTAGATTTGAAAGAAATAAATTTCCCCAGAGTACTAAAAATGTAAAATTTTATGGTTTTGTTGAGAAATTTGTGACAGGAACTTGATTTTGGCCTTAATATTCTACATTTTAAAATATACCCCTATCCTTCCAGTTTCTCCTTCTTCCTCTCGTTCTTCCTTTTCCTCCTCCTTCTCTTTGACTTTGAGTTCAACTTGATATTCAACAAAAATGGCAAGCGTCTATTAAAGACCATATAGTTCATTAGCCAAACAGAAGATGAGCAGTGGCTTTTCCTAGTTGAAGAATCAACATGATTCCTAATTTATATTTCTTTCCTTTCCCCTAAGCCATTCCTTAACTAGTCATCAAATGACCATAACTCTGGTTGGTCATTTTGTATGGAATTTGCCTATTTATTCTGTATCTTACAAATCCTGATTTAGAAGGACCAGGTTACCCTCTCACCCACCATAAAACTGGAAAAAATATATGAAACAATTTTTAAGACATTGACATTAGAACAATGCTTAGTGCAAAGTAAGACCTCAATATTTATTAATGATCTAATGGCCATTTGCGGGAAAGACTGAATGACCTTGCCAAAAAATAATAGCATATTTCATCTTTTCCACCAAAATGTCTACCACAGTGCCACATGCATCTCAATTTATATTATTGGTTGGCAAACATCTAAAGATGACACTTTTGACAGATGAGGGGATGACTAAAGATTTTGGCCACATCTGTAATTATTTTATTTTTTGTTAGATTTCTTTGGTAGAAAGACTCATTTGTTTTTCTACTGTAATTCTTATACAACTCAGTCAAATGAGACCTTGTTAGGTTGTCAGGCCTGAGTGGGAGAATTTCACCTGTTTAGTTATTGTCAGTTGTCAATCATGCGGGAAGGAGATGGATCCCTTAGAATGAAAAAATTCTTGTGGGCTCTTGAGAATCACTCTCAGGCTTTAGTAGGTCTCAAGGTTTCTAGTTTCTACATGGTGAATCTAAATATGGCACCCTTCACATGGAGAGAAATTTGGAACAAGAAAATAGGTAGCCAAAGCTTTGATGTACTTGACTGCAGGCTATGGGAAACACACACACACACACACACTCACACACACACCCTCACACACCCTCCCATTCCCCACTACTGTGCTCCCTACTCAGGGCAGTTGTAGAGTAGGATGATGGGATCAGTGAAGTTGAGGAAAAAAATCAACCGTGATAGGAGGTGACTACTCCCTTTCAGGATTTCTTTCAGATGAATTCTTTCAGGATTTGAGTTTTGTTTAAATGAGATAGTTGGTTTCTTCAATAATTTCCTCCCTCTGGTTGACATTTGCAGTTCGAATTTGCTATGCATCTGGCTAGTAGTCTATACAAGCTACTGTGTTTGAAGTGGCCAAGAGTTGCATTTGCATTGCTTTGCTGAAATCGCATCTCCCTGTTTGAGGTGGTTGTTATACCATCCTTTGAGCTCATTGAGGGCAGGGGTCATCTGTTGTGTTTCTTTCGTAGTCCACGAAATGGTTTCTTTCATAACACTACCGCAATTGTGGTACTTGTCAATGACCTAGGCTGTGACGGCAGCAGCCACAGCAACCAGAACAACGGTATCAACTTCCATTTATTGACAGGAATATATCAGATGTTTTACAAACTGGTAAATGTATGTTATTATGCTGTCTTTCACTTTTGTGGCTTTCTTAGGTCCCCTGACACTTTCTGAGGAGATGTTTTAACTTTTTACCTACCATATTAGTTCAGAGAATGGACAGGGACACGAATAGGGATGATGGGCATAGTGGTGTGGGATGTGTAGAGTCAGTACCAGCTAACCCACAAGTAGACTGGTTGAATCTGTGGGCCAAGACACAGTGAGAGCAATAAACCATGAGTCCTGCTGATAGAAATTCATGAGGGAACCCTTTTGTTAGGGTAATTAAAATATGAGGGATTGATCCCAAACCTTCCCAAGTAACTCTCATAATTAACTATGAATCAGTACTTTAATGAATTGTGAAAATGATTTTGAACCATTTAATAGTTTATTTACATGTTTTTCCCTCCATCATGGTAAGAGCCATAAAAAATTTACCAGTTTTCTATTGTTTCTTTTCCTAGAGGGTGTTTTTTATTTTTTTCCCAGTTTTGAAGCTCAAATTTTATACTAACAAATTACAGGAAACTAGTCAAATTCTTTTCATTTTTACTGAAATTTGGTGGCATTATTCAATTTAGTTGGTTATTGGTTAACTTTGGGATATAAGTATTTTGTTACACAGAGATTTTCACTGTGGTGTTATTTGAAAATAGTATAAGAAAAGGCTCATTCCTTTGGACTAAAACCAGAATATACCTAATTTCCTACTCTGTTCTTTAGACTTGAAATGAAAATTGACTTCTAATTAACTTTATAGCCACCCTCCCATCTGTCATTGCTTTGGTTGAGTTCCTCATACTCTACTACTTGAATCAATCACCAACTCACATATTCAACATGTAGAGTATTTGCTTTAGGCTAGAGCCTGCCCTCAGGTCCTGAAGACACAAAAATGAATCAGAAATATACTTTGTCCTCAAGGAGCACTCAGACTATTTGAAGAGGAAAGAGACATATGTATCAGTCAAGATCAGTTACTACCTTGGGTATTTCTATAAGAAATTTAATATAGGGAATTAATTGCACAGGTGTCAGAGGACTGAAAAAGAAGAGAGGGGACACTGAGGTATCCTGGAGAGAAAGTAGTGCAGAAAACAGGTACCATCTCTAAAACTGGGAAACAAAAGAGACATGATCAGGATCATCAGGCTCCACAAGCTCAAAGAAGGACTTTACAGAACTTCTGTTTGTACCTGTGAGGGCTGCAAAAAGGCTGGTTCTGGGATTGCCAAAAGAAGCGAGAACCAGCTGCTGCTCTGGAAAAGAACAGCAAGCAAATAAAAAGGAGCCAGTACTGTCTCCTTCCTCCCACCTTCCTGTCTCCTTCTCATCCCCTTATTGGCAGAGTCTGCTAGAAAACAAAATTCAACCTCATAAATTTGCAGATCTAATTGGTTTTACTAAGTGATTCATGAATCAGGCAGCATCCCATCTAGCACCTGAAATGGCACCCCCAGGGGTTGTACAAAATGGAAGGTTTTTATAGGAAGAAAGGTAAGGCAAGGGAGATAATAACAAAAGAAAAGAAAAGATTATTTTTAGACCAAGATGTCTTCTCTTTGGGGGGTAGGAAGGGAAAGGCAAGGTTTTTTTTATTATTATGCAGATTGCCTCTTCCTTCTATGAGGGGACCCCATGTGACAGGTTACCTCATGGGTGTTGACCAGAAAATTTCAGAATGGTTGATTAAGATTATATTTCTAGGTAAGCTTGAAATAGCACTTAGGTCAGATATTAAATCTAGGTTTGGTATCATGGACTTAAGCACAAGTGGTGCCATTTTGGGTCTGTGGTTTTTCTCTCTAACAGTCTAACAAGAAGACAGTGACAAAGGAATCCTGAAAATGTAAGTGGCCAAATCCCAGCCCCATGATCACAGAGAAGAGCTTAGAAGGGTAAAGAGAAAAATCTAAATAACTGGTATAACATATAAACGAAAATTAAAACATAAATAAACTGTTAAAAATGTAGGTCAGCTGATTGTAATGCATGGTGACTATCATGAGAACATAAAATGAGATAGTCAGGTCTACCTTAGGAAGAGTTAGTGAGCCTTGAAACACAACAAATTAATAATAATAAATACCCATTGAGATGTTCATTAGGCACAAGACAAAGCCAGCACCAAGGTTTGAGAAAAAAGGCAGAGGTTCTGGGGTTTTCCACATAATGCGGAATGGGTCAACATTGGGGTTTGTAAAAGGACACAACCAAGGATTCATTCAATGAATGAATGAATGAATCAATCAATATTTATTAAGAACTTACCGTGTTCCATGTAGTGTAGTGTGCTATATGCTAAAGATACATCATTGAAGAATGTAGACAAGATCTCTGCCTTCATGGAACTTATATTCCAATAGCTGAAACAGACAATAATCATATATACAAAGAGAGTAAAATGATTACAGAATGCAATTAAATCAGTACATGGGATGCTTTGATGGAGAATTAACGAGGACAACACAATTTAGTCCAGTTATTCTGAGAAAGTCTATTTAAGTTGCTACCAGAAGAAGAAAGAGGAAAAAAGCACTTGAAGTGCCTGGGGAAGGTTAGTGAGCATGAAGCTGGTCTTTGAAGCCAACAGAAGGCCCAGGAGACTGCAGTTCACACACACACACACACACACACACACACACACACACGCACGCACACACACACAAAATTGTTCGTTGTAAAAAAGAAGAAATACATACCTCATTAGCTGATACCAAGGAGGTTGTCAAGGGCCCTCAGGGACCTCTGTTTGGCTCAAGCTGAACTTCAGAAAAGTGACTGGAGAGTGAGGAATGACCCTGTCACAGAAGACTCTGACATACTCAGGATGGGAATTGGTTCCATGGCAATGGAAAGCCTTGATACTGGTTTAAGCTGAATCTGTTGACATGTGTTTTTTGTGTTACAAGAGTTACTTTAGTGGCATTATGGAGAATTTTGCTACAGGTGGGTATTAAAGACAATTTTAAATAACTGAAAGATGCTGATATATACTACATATAATATATGAATAACATAACATTGTTTTGATTGGTCACATCAATTAAAAATCATCACATTATAATTTGAACAGAACTTATGGTTTTAATTTAATTTAATTTTGTGCACGAAACAAGGTTTGATAGGCTAAGTAGGGTAGGGGACAAAAAATATGATGAGATGTAATTAATCTACGCTGTATTTTAATTACAATTTTATTAATTTGAATAGTTATATACAAATGGCCTACAGGTATATAAAAAGAGGTTCAACAACACTAATCACCAGGGGAATGCAAATGAAAACTACAATGAAATATCACCTCACACCAGTTAACATGGTTATTTCGTGTGTGTGTGTGTGTGTACATTTTATATATATATATATATATATATATATATATATATATATACACACAAATGTTGGCAAGGATGTGGAGAAATTGGAACTCTTCTACACTATTGGTGGGAAAGTAAACTGGTGTAGCCACTATGGAAAACGCTATGAAGATTACTCAAAAAATTAAAAAAATTAAATTTAGTTTAATTAAAATTAAAATCCCAAAACTGCATGATTCCACTTATAAGAAGAATCTATGTGTATATATATATATATATATATATATATATATATATATATATATATATTGCACATAGTAGTGGAATTATCAGGTTTAGAGTATGTGAATATTTAACTTTATAAGTTGTGCCATATTATTTTCTAATAAAGGGTGCTCATTAAATTTTGTTTTAAACTACAGAATTTCCCATGATTTATCCATAACTCCAGCCTGATCACGGTATTCCTGGTTCTTGGCTGCTTCTAGGAATCATTTTGATACATTAATTTTAACACCAACTAACCTCTCTTTATTGCTGTCTCTAATTATGAGGAAGATCACATTTAATTTATTCCAGTGAAAGGATCTCTGGTCCTGCATTATGTGACTCAGAAGATGAAGGAACATCATAATTCTTAACACCTCCCAGAAGGTAGATATGCCCTGAAGCTAATGATGTTTCACCTTTAAAACTCCTTATTTGCCTGGGTCCCTACTAGCATCATTTGACAATATTCACTTTTGTATATATTTTTATTCATAATTAAAATTTTTTTTTCTTAAAAAGGCCCCCAACTTGTATAAGCTTAGGGCCCCATGAAAACCTAAATTTGTTTCCAGTTTCTTTTATTTTATAATCTCTTTACTTTGGGATTTAATTTACATTATATAATCTTGGTCTTCCCAATCCTCTGCAATAGCTTTTGAGAGACTTTTTAAGAGTCAAAACACTGTTCCCTTTAATATTTAAAAAATAACATCAAACATTTAACTCAATAATGGGCTATTTTGAAAGGGTATCATCCCAGTTTTAATGAAGTTACTTGGAAATGAGTCAGAATCTTAGCAGTTTTCAATATACTGGGCTCATTTAATTGATTTAAGTCAGTCTTCTTGGAATCACTCAGTTTACTTTGGTTATGATGTGACCCTATGTGCCACATGTGATTTAAGGTCCTATTATATGGTATTAGATGTGTCCTAGGCCTTCCCTATAATCTCAGCCCAATTTTTCTCTGAACTAAACTACTAGACAATGTCAGGTGTAATCAATTAATTATGTATTTATGAGAAAGCATTGTGCCCATAAATAGCTAGCAATCTACTGGTGGTTATTAGCATGTTTGATCACTAATTTAAAGCTATCTGTTGATTTCTGATGACTGACACTGAGAGATAGGACTACAAATAAAGTAGCAAAGTTGAATTGGAATATCATAACTTCTTTTTGGGACAGATTATCTCTCACAAATGTAACTGTGTGAAAGAGTCCTATGATTTTGTTTTTTTTTCCAGATCCACGGGGACTATCAGAAAAATCTTTAGTTCCTAACTAATACCAGAGTCCTTTCCAGGCCTTCTATATTACGTCACTCTTCCCAGAATGAGAACCCAAATCCTCCTTATTGCTGTTCACTGAGGGCATCAAAACCTTCTATTCTGCTATTTCTCTTGTTGGCTCCCCCCAGGTGGAGTGGACCAAGTCAGACCTCCCCTGCCTGCTTCATCCTTTCTGTCCCAACCTGACCAAATTCTGTGCTTAATCTTCAAAACCCCTTACCTGCCTGGGCCACATCTAGTTTCATTAAGAAGAACGTTTCTTTTTGTATATAATTTTTGTTCATAGTTTATTTTTTTCCATACACACATTTCTTTTTAAGGAGTTAGGCAATCTCAGAAGAGATTCTAGTGTACAACAGTGTTTCTTGATTTTAAAAACTCTTATTAGATTCCTCAGAATGTACCCACAGACCTCAATTCATGAAACACTGATGTGTAAGGATAAAACTTGACATTTTGGTGAACTTAGATGTCTTCAAACTCACACGGTGAGGCCTTTTCCCATTTAAACCTCTGCCACCAGCATCTCCTGTGGATGCCCTTCCATCTGACCTGTTTCCCTCCATGATTCCAAGGGCTCACCCTCCAGTCCTAGCCTCCCTTCAGATATTTCTGCTAGTTACCCCACTCTTTCCTAGAAGAGGAGGTGCCTTTGTATTTCTAAAAATCTCTGGCAGCACCTCAATCTCCGATAGAGTGTGCTTTGATCTCTCTCCCCACCTCTGAAAGTAGCACTATAATTCCCTGATCATCTCAGACTAGATAATGGGATACTCAGCCAGAGGTAGGATGTTCTTAGTCACAGAATAGCAGCCCAAGTTAATTTGCACGGAATATCTTATTCCTACGTCTCTCTTATGTAACACTTTCCTTCGGGTGAATGTAAGACTCCTCAAGCAATAACAACTTGCATTTATACAGCCTTATGAACATGAACTCACATAAATCACATTCATTAGTACCTCTCCCCTTCACAGGTCCCTTTCCCAGGTGGTTAGCATGCCTCCAGCCTGCCTCCCAACCTCTGCCTCGCTTCTATTATTGTTATAATCGTACTTGTCTCTCCCACGGGAAGCCCACCTGTCCAATCCTTTTCCTCACTCTTGCTGGACGCTCACACCAATTTAGCTGTGGCCAAGGGCTCCACGACCCCCGCCCCCTTTCCCTGCCTGCTCCAAAAAGACTTCCCCACGTGCACCACCACTCACCTGTGTCTCTTTCCTATTGGAGTCACTCTTTTATTGAGCTTTGTCAAGAGGATGAGGTCGCCTGTCTCCTGAGACCGCCAATCACTTATCTCTTCTCCAGCTTAAATATCTCCCTGTTTTTTTCCCCCATTCTCCCACCTTTTTCATAACATTGGCTATCTTATAAATGAATAAATGCAGCATAGCAATGTAGCTAAGAGTGTAATCTGAGGTTGGCCATGGCTTGATTACCAGACTTCTTGAAAAGTTCAAAACATCCTCCTGTCCCTGAATATTTTAACTGGGGGACAATTAAAATCATATTATCCAGGCTTCAGTTTTCTCATTTGTAAAATGGAATTAGTAATGACCCTTATTTCATAGAGAAGTCATAATGATTAAATGAGAAAATAAGGTAAAGTGTTTACTGCAGTGCTTAACACACAATCCATAGACAATACATGTTGGTTTTCCTCACAGAGATCTACCCAACAGGATTTCTGTTTGATATGTCAAGGAAAGTGAAGACATTCACATTTTATGAGACATATCTAAAAAAAATTTAACATGTGAAATGTTATAGTTTATGCAACATAATTTATTTATTTATTTATTTATTTATTTATTTATTTATTTATTTATTTATTTTTGAGGGCAGTGTCACTGGCCCTCATATGTGGGACCGAACCGGGGCCACTGGCTTCCTAAGCCAGCGCTTAACCACCGCGCCACTCAGCCGGCCCCTGATTTATTTTTGATTAGGGCTTTTAGTATGATTGTTTTTCTTTAAGTGTTTGAAAAGATAGCATGGTCTCCCCCAAACTGCCTGGCTGGTATTTTTCTACATAACGAAGTCCTTAATAATTATTCATCCAGTATATTCATCTCATTTTATTCTAGGACATGGATCATATTTTATTGTTACCATCCCCATTTCAAAGATGGGGAAATGAAGGCATTGAGAAAAAAGGTAACATACCCAAGGTCACAGAATGATGAAGTGGGGAAGATAAGGCATAAGCCTGGACCTAATTTGCTCTTTGTGTAATTTTGTATCAATATTCAAAAAAATGCACCAAAAAAACCTAATCAGAATCTTCTGAATAGTAATCATGTGCTGAAAGATGGTTATTCTTTTTGCATAAAAGATTTTCTGCATTGCAGCAGGGGGCCCTACCCTGATGTGTCAGGAGGAAGAAGAAAATTCATTTCTTACACCAGCCTGTCAGCTGCCCTTTATGATTGAACCATATACCATTAGACAATCACAAACAGTGACAAGAGCTTTTGCTCTGTAGCAATTCTCATGTTTGAATTGGTTTGCTGAAATGCTGCACTATGCTGCATTACTGGAAAACACTACAAAGAACAGATGTGTAACACTATATAATATTTATCATTTAGATGTTTAATCTGGGTATTTTAAATACTACTCTGATTTTGTTACAGTGCATTTGATATTTGAAGTGTCTTTTTGAAGAGTCATGTTAACAGCACAACAAATGATATATTTTTATGGATTAAATACATCCTTCATTGTTGACATAATCACATTCTTAAAGTCACCAAAAATGAAAATATTCCCAATTTTCATATATATGTAATTTTGATGGTGTATCTGTAGCAATTTCACCAGAGTAAATTCAAGTCCTCTGCAGCCAGTATACTTCTTATACCTACCTTAGGGGAGACTTCTTCCTGTAGAAACACAGAAGATATGTGCTCTTATATTAACTCCCAGTAGATTTCAAAAAGTAATCAGAACCAAGTAGAAGATACACTCTCGATCATATATTTTCTGACTTGAAGTAGTATTTTTTTTCCCTGCATACTAAAGCAAGTAGGGACCTTTTACATTATCTCTGGTCCCTTTATAACTCCTTGAGTAAGTGTATTGCAAATAAGCACATTTGTCATTGAAGACTGTTAGTAAAGAATATGGTCGTCAGACAGTCCTGAGACACAACATTTGAAGAGTTTTTAAATTGCTTATTTGGTTTAGAGCCATATTCACTTCTTGACCAAGATATTGTTAAGTGATGAAAGTTAGAAAGCTTATCATTTCACTGATCTCTGTCATAGCCAATGGAAATACTAAATTTAAAGAAGAGGTAGGAGAGTAAGCTATATGAATTTTAATAATGAGTTTCATGTTTAAGTTATTAGAAAATTTAATTGAACATATATTCCTAAGGTTAATTTTAAAGACACTGCATTTCTTGAATCAACATGAACATTATGAAGAGATTTCAGGATGAAAAATTAGTACAGAACAAAGCCCGCTGTGGAGAATTGCTAAGTACCAGCTATAATAATAACCTATTACAAGATACCTGGTTATACCATGGATGTGATCATGAAGGTCAAATCATGTTCTCTGTGTACATAGTGATGTGCGGTGTATCTCTTTTCTTATAACTTGGAAAGCAGACAATAAGGGGTTCTGTGTGTCCTCTGACTCCTGCATCATAACAGGATTCTATGTAGTAAGACCATTAAGACATTTATGAATGTATCAATGGCAACTGAGCTGAGAGATTGCAAAATGCTTGTGGATGGAAAATTCATGCTTACATATTTATTTGTTCAGGATTTTACCCTTACTGCCAAAAGGCTATGAAGAGTCTTCCATACTTAAAGCAATGAAGTAAATATATTAAAAACAAATATTGTCCTTTTAGACAAACACTTTTTCATTAGTCTTCTCTTTTGGAAGAAAATAAGGTTAAAATTGGTTTGAAGTTTCTTAAGTCATTATGTTCTGTGCCATTTCTAAAATTAGAATGTCACATTTTCAGTAACTGTGTTTGTTTTTACATAATTTTACTAATTTTTATTATAGTTCAAGGCATACAACCCTTTTACCAATTGCCTTTTTGTAATTAAAATGTTATATCTTCACTTTGTTTTGGGTCTCAGTGAATACCGTAGCATCATGTTTCATTAGCAAACACCGAGTGGTATTTCCTGATATAATTAGACAAGAGTATTTGGTGTTTAACATGATTTTCATCTTCATTAGAGAGATGAAACTTATGAGTCTTTTTTTTATCACTATGAAAATTCTTCCACCTTGAAAAAAAAAATCTCCGCATAATTTTATTATTCCTGCTTGATTTTGTGAGACAGCATGTCACTTAAGTCTGTGGATGTAGCAAATTATCTTAGTTTGTCTGGTGGAAGAGTACAAGGGTATGTGTATATGTGTAAGATATAAAGAGACCATGTATGAAAATATAACTTAAAAAAATGATTGTTTTACTCAATCTGAGACAATTTTTGATGTTAGACCTATACATTTGACTGGGACCTTTCCCATTTTCTCAAAATGGCTATTTTTGGACACTGTCTAGGTGGTTACCTAAGGTCCACTTTGTGGAGGTTGTTGGTAGGTTAGAGTTAAATAGAAGAGCATATGAACTAGTGGATAAGCTGTTATTCAAGAATACTGGTTAAGGAGATTGTGTAATAGCCATGTCACTATATCTCCTTCTACTAAAAATAGGAATTTTTTATTCACTCTATTTTACTGAGCTATAGAATCAACAGTGAAAATAGGTTTCTTTTCTTTTTTTAAAAAGATTTCATTGGAGAATTGCTCCTGGGTGAGGGGAACAGACAAGCTGCTGTCCTTCTGTTCCTCAGTCTAGTTGTGGAGGACGTCACTACCCTGGCCCATGTTGGTATTATCATTGCGCTCTTCCCCGGTGAGGCAGTTGCTCTCTGGTCATTGGATGGACGCTCACTGCTGCTCACGGCAGCTCACTGCAGCTCAGGCCAGCTGCCGGCCAGCCCCACTGCAGCCTACGCTGTCACCAGCAACTCACAGCAGCCCAACTCCAGGTGGAACTGTTGTTCACCATCTTAGCTGTAGAGGGCACAGCATCACTGGCCTTCATATGGGATCCAAATTGGCACCCTGCTGCTCAGAGCTGGTGTCCCAAGCCAACTGTTAATCACCGTGCCACTCGGCCAGCTCGAAAATAGGGTTTTGAAGCACTTCAAGCCTTCTTTCTTTTATTTTTTTTCTAAACAACAAAATCACCAATCACGTTGGTTATCTCTTTCTCCTTTTATTGGCAAAATATGGACAACTGATGTATTTCTGCTTATATCACCACTATGTGGTCAGTTTTAACTTGGGTTCTTATTTCTATCTAACGTTGTCCTTGGCAAAATATCATCAGAAATGGTGTTGGCTAAGGGCTGGCCAAGTGGCGAGGTGGTTAAGCGCTGGCTTGGGAGGCCAGCGGCCCCGGTTCGGTCCCACATATGAGGGCCAGTGACCACTGCCGTCAAAAAAAAAAAAAAAATGGTGTTGGCTATAAATTTTATAGGATTAGGTACTAATTATAATAATTTAAATTGGTGTTTGAACAGAGATTGAATACTTGTGATATTTTCCATACATAAAAATGCTAATGATATTTACTCAAATTTAGGACAGTCCTTTTTGGTGAGGTGGTCCTCTATGATATTTCTGAATTGAATTCTTAGGTCAATGGAATAGACAGATATCAAGGGACCTTTGTGACTGTCTCAGAAATTTAGAATGCTAGGATAAAATATTATACTCTTTTATTGCATCTTAGGCTATATTTGTCATATATGTCTTTAAAATATTATTTATTACACTGTTTTTTTCTCAGGGGATTTAAATTAATTTACAAAAACAATGGCAAAATGCAGAGCATTAAAATAGGTAAGAATAATAGGAACTGGAACAAGAGTCAAGATCAGAAAGAAATTAGGACACATTTGAAATAACTGTGCTCTGAATGGAAGTTCAAGTTTCCTGGTGGCCTAAGTGAAAAGGGAGAATTGGATAATTATTCTACATGAAAAAATAGACACTTACCCTGGGACACAGAGAAAATTTCCTAGCACATAAATCATGAATGGTGCTCTCAACAATGTTCCTAAAGCCACACCATAAAGGGTTTCCAAAAAATAAGGCTTTTCTCCTCCCCATTAATCTGAATGAAAGCTGAGGACAGACTGTGAAACAATAGTCTAGTATATCAGTTCCATAAGGGATCAAGACAATATGGTACTAATGAGAGTTTTGGCTATCCATCTAGTTCCCTCTAGACCAGGGGTCGGCAAACTGTGGCTCACGAGCCACATCGGCTCTCTGGGTACCTACATGTGGCTCTGAAGTAAAATTGAAAATGAAAATAAAACTATCATAGTTTCATTTATAAAATTTTTAAAGGCTATTATTCACCTAATGGTGATTTCATTTGTTTTATGGCTCTTGAATAATTTTTAAATTGTGAGGGACAGGATTGGCTCTTCCGTCTCAAAAGTTTGTGAACACCTGCTCTAGAAGAATGGATGACTAGCAAGTCCTTCAGGTTCTTCTCTCATGGCTGGTAGGCAGTCTGAGGCTGTTTCTTTGGTGAGGTATTCTGGGTTGTGCATCGAAGTCATGAGTACGCACTGCGCAATGGGTGCTCACCACATACCCAGAGTCCCTTTATGAGCAAGGAGTTCCTTGTACAAACACTCCCTGCTTTGTCATCTGACCTGGCTACTCTGGCCACAGCCAGAGTTGGATGTGCAATTAGTGCCAGGGCCATCTTCCAGGTCAGCATTTGAGTGGACTGGGAAGATAATTCCTTCCATGATGGTTGCTGTATTCTGGATAAGGACTGATTACTCAAATGGCATCTTTACTCTTTTTTTTTTTAAATTTTTTATTTTTATTTTTAATTAGCTTCAGGTGTACAACACAGTGCAATAGTTATACTTTTTACCCTCAAAGTGACAACGCCCCCTCCCCCATTATGGAAAAGCCTTTTTATTTATTTATTTTTTATTTTTTATTTTTTTAATTTATTTTTGCATCTTTACTCTTAAGGAGCTTCACTTTAAAATAAACACAAAGAGATGGAGACCAAAACAGTGGCTTTGAAATGAGGAGCTGCCCCAAAAGGATTCGAGCAGAAGCCATGAGGGAGAAAAGGAGAGGGAAACTGAGGCATGCACAAGGCAGATTCCTGGAGCTGCTGTGAAGCTTTTGGCATTGCAGTGGAATTATGAGTGCTGAGTAGCTTTCTTCACCAGTCTTGCTTGGGGAAGCTTTTCATGCTTCTTTACTCTCTTGGGCATCCTTATGATAAAATCCATTATATAAGGCAATCTACATATTTTTGCTCTTTGTAATCTGAAAAGAGTCAAACACAAGTGTCGATCCATGTAATCTAGAGATTAATTGACAGGAAGGATACTTTATTATTCTTTTATAGAATTAAAGATTCTAACAAAATTCTTATCAGGATTAATCACTATATATGTTTATGTCTTTTTGTCATTAGTAACAGAAACACAGCAACTAAAATTTCCTTCTTTTGTAATTATAAGAAACACCTATTGAACATTATTGAGGCTTATGTTTTTATGAAATCCATGAAGACACCTAGGAATTATATATAAAAATCTTGTAATGTATTTGTTTCAACAAGAACTCTGGGATTAAAAATTGTGATGTTTTAAAACAGCATAAGATCTCTTAACGCAGCAGTTGAAATGTGAAAGAACACTACAATTTGGAAGGTAAGGTCTTCTATGGTGCAGCATGTCACAGGGCTGCTATCTTTGATTATAATCAGAACAGATAGGTAGGCTCCGTTTACTGTGTTACGTTTATATTTTGGAAAAACAATGTCATGGTGCAATTACCCATCTGTTTCCAGCAAGAGAATACAGAATCTGGGACTTCCAAGCTCTCTTATTGTCTCTCCTTCTGTAAAATCAGAATATCGAGTTACAATTAGATAATTCTAATGAAGCGAAGTACATTCATCCTTTAGCCTCTTGAAGAGCACTCTGCTAATGTGGTCTCCTTTCTTTAACGATTCAGCCCAAATCGGTGGTGACCTTTCTAATGAAACATAAAACCTACAATATACAACCTCACTAATATATTCTAATGCAATTAGGTCACACAAAAGGCTTGTTAAGTTTGTAATGTCTGCTTTCACCTTTACTAGAATTTCTAGTTATATCAAAAGTATGCCATTCTTCATGGTATCATTGTAATTTTATTTCAAATACATAGGAGTTTATTAAATAGGACTAAACATTATCACTCTGTAAAATATACTAGAGTGTTTGGTGATGGAAAAATTATGAAAGTTAGTTAAAATAAACTAAGTTTGACATTTTATGGATAGCCACATTATAAATCATTTTTATATTTAAAAGCTATTACATTCTTAGAGAGACATAATTTTATAAATGTATTAAATAGTTTCACATTTCATAGTGTTTTGTAGTTGTCGCCATCCAGTGGTTTCCTCATTAGGAATAATTATCTGTGTAGAGCTGCTGACACTTGCAGGGATATTGCCTTCCTAAATAAACATCCACATTGATGCCAATGTCCTATAATGGCCAAACTTGTTTGTTGAACTGCTTGTTGAAAATGGACATTTGAGAGTTATACTTTTGTTCTTTTGAAAATGTATTAACCCATATTCCCTGTACAGAATTGTCTTATCTATACAGAGGGTGACAAAAAAATGTATACTCATTTTAAGAAAGGAAAAATCTGTATTAAAATTATAATAATATACATGGATAACAAAAGACGAGTACAAGTCACGTGTATACAAACTTTTGGCACCCCGGCTTGAAAAATCACTCAACAACCTCTTAATGTAGAGGTACTATTTTGCATGAGTAAATCAAAACACTTTGAACTGCAGGCATGCATTTTACTCTCTTATCTGGCTATCCATGGCCACTTAGTAGCTGAAGTTTCTGGAGCTGCCACTGATACAGCAACGCGTTGGCCAACGATTCTCCAGAGACAGGAGGTTGCTTACTCTCTGTGTGGAATTTATGTAACACAGGCAACTGTCTGCCAGGAACCAAACTGAAGCCACACAAGTTATTGAAGGAGTGAGATTAGACCCAGCCCTGGTTGAAGGGGGTTGCAGAAAAGACCAGCTTGGGTTCCGAGGAAGCGAGCTGTGCTGAGGCTGCACACATGGCTGAGCTCTGGGCGGGCAAGTCTGGCCTGACTCCACTACAGTCAGGCACCATGGCTGATGCTTCAGGAACACAGCAATCTCTTAATGTACTGAGAAAGAAAGAGGGTGATGACAGGAGGGAGAAAAAACAGGGGAAAAACATATACAAAATTTACCACATACATTAGCTGGGCTTCTTGCCCCCCAAACTGCCAATTTCATCTGAATGTGAATCCAGAGGCTCTTTTTGCACTTGCCTGGAGGAATTGTACCATGTCATCTACTAGGTAATTATTAAAAATGCATAGATGGTTGCATAGGTCCAAAAAAATTGGACACTTGTCTCCAGAAAAACCTTAAAAGATCCACATATGTCAATGAATTGGAGTCTGTTTGCTTCTAACAGCTGCTATTTTGGAAATTCCTCTGAGGATGTTTAAAGAGCAAGTTTTGTTGATTGAGGTGGCTGCTCCATTGTCGTGGACAGTTGAAACCAGAGCAGGCTATTGAGGGGAGCTAACGGTTTTGGCACTGGTTTTGGGTGTTAAGTATCAACTAACATGTTTATGCCCGCCCTTCAGATGTCCACATACAAAGACCGCTTTCTCTCCCTTCTGGCAAGTATCCAGGCCAATCTTGGAATGCTTAGTCCCCCGCCCATCATTAAGGGCACTGTGTTAATCGTGGGGCTTCATCTCAGAAGCACCCTGGAAAGGAATGCTCGCTGACCCACAACATCCACATTTCCGCTTCTGTGGAAATTGCATGCACATGAACATGGGGTTCTGAAGCAGAACTAAGAAATGATCAAGCTCAAGTTCACTTAAAACTACCTAGAGGTTTAATATTTTAGTCCTGCTAATGGACTGGTCATTGAATTGTTGCAATCATTTTGAAAAAAGTTTGTGTTATATTACAGATGTATGATACATAGATATGATTATCATGTATATAATATCAATATCATATGTAATTATATATATGATTCTTTCCTACCATTGTTTCTATGAAGAACACATATACCACATATGTAACATGTAGGCCAAGTCTTAGCCTGCTAAAAAGGTTTTAGTTTGATCTGAAATAATATGCTTAAATTGGATTTTGATAAATAGGATGATAAGCAGGTAGCAGAGGAAACATTACATTTTTTCTTATAGCTTTAAGCTGAGTGCTATAACTGTGCCTGTATAACTATAAAAAGAATCCTACTTTCTTTTGTGATCTACTTGGCTTCAGAATGATCTTGATGTTCTATAGACATTGCTGAGATTAAAGAGTTTAATGAGCTGTATGTTTATAAATTAATATAGACTCTACTATCAATAGAGAAGGGAAACTTTTTATTGAATAAATTTGACAAATAATGTGTAAATGTAAGGTGTTCATAGTGTTACTTTGATACATTTACATATTGTACTATGGTTGTCCTTATAATAATGTTTATCACATTACATACTTACAGTATAATATTGTTTTCTATATTCAATATATCGTACATTAGATTTCTATGGCTTATCTATTGCTTGTTATAAATTTGTACCCTTCAACACCGTTAGTCTTATCTCCCCACCCATTATATTCTGCATCCTCCATCTCTCTCTCTCTCTCTGTATAGGTTTGATTTTTTTTTTTTAGATTCCACATATAAGTGATATCATACAGTGCTTGTGTTTCTCTGTCTGACTTCTGTTGCAAATGGCAGAATATCCTCCTTTCTCATGACTGAATAATATTCCATTTTGTATATATTAACCACCTTATTTTTCTCCATTTACCTGTTGATGGGAATTTGGGTTGTTTTCATATCTTGGCTATTGTGAATAATGCTGCCATAAACATATCTTGTCAAGTTCCAGTTTTCATTTCTTTTGAGTACATACCTAGAAGTGGAATAGCTAGATCGTATACTACATCTATTTTTAATTTTTTGCTGAACCTCCATGTTGTTTCCCATAATGGCTGAACTACTTTATATTCCTACCAACACTGTATAAGCGTTCCCTTTTTACCACCTCTTCGCCATCACCTGTTGTCTGTCTTCTTGATGTTAGCTATTGTACTAGGTGTGTGGTGATATCTCATTGTGGATTTTATTTGCATTTTTCTGATGTCTAGTGATGTTGGGCGTCTTCTCATGCGCCTATTGGCTATCTGTATGTCCTCTTTGGAAAATTGTCTGTTTAGTTCTTCTGCCTATTTTTAATCATACTTTTTTGGTTGTTGTTAAGTTCTTTACATATTTTAGATATTAAGCCCTTATTCGCTCTATGATTTGCAAAGTTTTCTCTCCCATTCTGTGACCTGTCTTTTCACTTGGTTGATGGTTTCCTTTGCTGTGCAGAAGCTTTCAGTTTGATGTAGTCCCACTTGTTTTTATTTTTATATTTTCCTTTGTGGAGAAGAGAAATTTGAATCATTCTATTGGTAAGCAATTTTCAGGGTATTTTTTTGAAAATAAAATAAGGAGTAAATAATTTCTTTTGTGAATATTGCAGGTTGACTTGTATTTGGGGAAGGGGTTAAAATAACCATGGTCTTGTCCCTAAATTATCAGGTGTTTTTATATTATATAAATGATTACTCATTTACTTAAAATTGTGACTTATTTGGGTTACATATATGCATATATACATATATAGCATTATGGTTTTTCTCATGTGCTTAATGTCTTTATGACTCAAAAATGAGTCTTGAATCTTTAGAAAAGCAGAAAAATTTCTCCTTCCATACCAACTATTTTGCATATTTATGCTGTCCAATTTACTTTTTTTTTTTTCCTTCAAGGTACTATTACTAGAAAAGGATTGTGAAAACTGGTATAATTTGCTTACTTCTTAAAAAATTCCTCACACATTAGCTTTATTTATTACTTCCCCAGTTACATTGCCAGTGTGGTGTCATTTTGAGGCTCACAAAGGCATGATTCTTCACTCTTGAGGCTGGAGTAGTGGTTTTAAAAATCCCTGGAGACAATGCCTGACCTCCTTGCCTAGTGGCATAACATCTGTCCTGCTCAGCTCTGTATGCCTGGCACATAGCTGGCACTCAATCAATGCTTTTTAGTGAATGACTGGATAAACTGCCTGTGATTTCTGTGAGTGTGGGAGGAAAATTATGCCCCTCCTCTTCTCTATGTGTGCATTATGCAGAAAGCACAGCATTTGACAGGCCTACAGCCTGGATAGGGGTCACCCAGGTTTCATGAGTACAGGCCGTGACCACTGGGGCCTTTGTTTTCCTGGTTCTCTAGAGACCAGGCTGCTATAGTAATCAGACTCACCAAGGGAGAAATCAAACTCACCAAGCCTCACATTTCTGTTATCACTATGGAGTGTAAATGATTTCTAGTGGAGGAGATGGGAGGGCAAAAGAGGGGAGTGGAGGGCAGAAGTATCCATCTTTTGTTTTCAGTACTCTCTTCCCCCTTCAGTTTTGTTTTCCCTCTCTGATCCAACACCTCACTGATTTTAAGGTAACACCCTACCTCTCTTTGATATTTCCCTTCATTCTATGTTAGTTACTATTTACTATTTAGTTCCTTGGTGTTACCATAGTTATTCCCTTGGCATTACTTTAGATGCTGTGTTCTACAGCGCTGCTTTAATTTTGATATTTCAACATCCCATTTGCTGACCACAGTCCATCATTTTTTCTTTTTTCACTCACTGTATCTCTTCTGAAGCCTGATAAAACCCTCTATGTCCTTGAACCCCTTCTCTCTCTTTTTTTTCCTACTTAGATTTTGTACTCCATCTTTTTCATTATTCTCTTGCCAACAATCTCTACCAATTGGCTCCATTGTCCCACATGCCTGTGGATCCCTAACCCTGGTTCAGTCTAGCTCTTTACCTCTTCCAATTCTACCCCAGGCTCCTGTGCCCTTCTAGAAAAAGACCACTTGGCACTCCCTGCCCCCACCCCCTGGTTCTGTGCTTCTAATTTAAATACGTCTTAAAACTTTTCTTCTCATTTTACCACCGCCCCCCCCCCGCCACGCCCTCGGCAGGCCACCATTACCTTTTACAACTCCATAGCGGCCCTGACTGCCTAACTGCCTTTATTTTTCTCTTCTTACTATCCCGGCTCCACACAGCAGCTTTAATGTTCTTCATGCATTCCAAATACGATAAAGAAACTTCACTCCAGACACAATTTAGTGGCTCTGTTGGTAAAGGGCAGAATCCAAACTTTTAAACATGACACCTCCTTATGTGATCTGGCTCCTTGTCCATATCTCCAGCTCTACCTCCCATTTCTTGCCTCTCTTTCCTCCAACTGCAGAGTATCTACAGATGCTCCATGTGCTCTCTTCCCTTTGGTCATTCTTTCTCTTTTGCTCCTTCTCATCACCTTCTCATCTCCAGCTTTATTTCTCCTGGTGATCCCCTACCCCATTTTTCCAGCTTTTGTTTACAGCTTCAAGGAATCCTCCCCTGAGACTTTCCCTCCCTCCAGAAATATCTGAGTTGTGCTCCTACTATGTGCTCCCTGGGCCCACTACATCCCCTCTATGATAATACTTAGAATGCTGTAGTTTAATTGCTTATTTATCTATACCTTCCACTATTTCATAAAATCCATAAGGACAGAGACCCTATCTTCCTTGTTCACTTGTGTCTCCAGAGCATAGTGCAATGTTTATAATAAAATGAGTGCTAAATAAATATTTGTAGCAGAATATACAGTGATGGTAAGGTAAGTGAACATGAACCAAACTTACTGGGTTCAAATTCTGAGGTTGGCAATTACTTGCTGTGTAGCTTTGGGTAAGTTATTAACTGCTCTTTGTGTAGATTCGTTATCTATACAATGAGGATTATAGTAATACTCACCTGATATGGTTGTTGTGACACTGAATTAATAAACGTAAAGTGTTTAGAACAAGGCCTGGTATAGAGTAAGCACCCAACTGACTACTTTTATTTGTTAAACTATTTAATATGGTCATTTAAAAATAATGGGAATGTACATCTCTATATATCCATTGCTATCACTTTAGCTGAAAATGGTCATATTTTTACATACCTTTATGAACAAGTTGTGCATGTTAAATTGGATCTGTGATTCAATTAGTTGAACATGTTCCCATTTAAATAATATAAACATCAATCTAGATTTTCCCAGATTTTAACAGAGAGAGCACAGCTGTGTACCTTTCTGCACATTGACCTGTGTTGCTTCATATTTTTTTCTGTCTGTTTTTGCAGTGACCTCACTCAGCAGCATCAGCAGTGGATTTGAGTATCAAGCTGATCATGTCTGCTTTTATATCTGTCTCCAAAACCTGGCATTATTACACTTACTGAACTTTAAAAATAGGGATTTCCTTAATTTTTAGTCTTGGAATGGTCCATTTACATAGGGTGACCTGAGGAGGAGGCAGTCATCTTTACAAGTAAAATACAGAAGCTTCTAAAGGCTTAGTTATTGGTTCAGAGAGACACATTAGTTAATACTGATATCAGGAATAAAGAACCAGCACTCTTGAATTCACAATATAACATTATTGCACTATATTATCAGGGAAGAGAAACCCAAGTATGAGAACATAAAATATGGTATTCTTTTTGAAACTACTAGTATAACCACGAAATTATGCTACAGTAGTCCAGTTTTCACATAAGGTGAAGAGAATTGATGAAAAATGGTCTTTAATTGTGTGTATGTATGTATGTACTTGTATATACATGTATGGATACATGTATGTCTATATGTAATATATAAACTAGATAGCCTGTGTAAATAAAATGAAGCATTGGAAAAGACATTAGACAACTGTTGCTAGTTCTTCTAGTTGCACTGGAGCCAGGTCTTTGTTCAATTTTTAGTTTCTCTCTTGTGGAGAGTTAGGTGACAATCTTTCATCTGTGTTGTTGATGGCCTTAAGTCTTAAATATTAGGTCCTGCTATGTGAACAACACTTATTTCCTGCTTTCTTTCTTTACACTGTCAAACCTCTGCTAGGATGTATTCTTCATCTCAGATGACACTACTTTCTATTGCTTTCTCGTTAGGTTCTTGGCAATCTAGTTTCTGGTATTTTCACTCTATGTACATACAAATGTCAAAAGTCACCTGTGATCTTCTTTTTCTTGGCTTCGATTCACCTTTAACTTTCTTTCTAGGTAATGCTGTCATCATCTCTCCATTGCTGAAACACTCTGCTGCTCTGGTGGCAATGACCTTGAGTTTATCCAGGTTATGTTTCCTTGATTCTCTCCTGCCTTGTGTTCTTAGCTTCCTCTGTTGGTTCCTCTTCTTTCTTGCATGTCCAACAAAGGATTCATGAAATTGATGCCTCTTCTTTTTCTTCTCTAAGTTTTTCCATTGAACATTCCATTCTCTCCCACAATTTGCCTTGAGCTTTGTGAAAGGAGGGACTCTATCTTGGCCATCCTTATATTTATTCCTAGTACTTAGCACAGTACCTGAGTCATGGTAAGTGCTCCAAAAGTCTGTTGCCTTGAACTTAAGCTGTGCAGATGATTCCAAAATCTGGATCAATTTCTCTGACTTATCTCAATGTCAAGTCTCAATAATATTACCCACTTTCTGTGCATTTCCAATAATAATAAATATAGCCAATGCCATTAGATACCTGTTGTGGAGTAGCCAGTTTGCTAGATAATTTAAATACATTATTCATTCTCTGCACAACAACCCTTCAAGATACACATTATCATCAGTATTTAATGTTGGAGAAAACTGACATCCACTTTGATATCTAGTAAGCATTGCAAACTTAACATGGTCAAAAAAACCTCTTACCCCACCCCATACCTGCTTGTATCAAGCCTTCCCCAACTCAGGGAGCAGCATCCCATCCAATCCAATTATTCTCCACCCACTGCTTCACTTTCCCACATCCTACCATTAACATGTCCAGTTGGCTACAAAAAATTTCCTACTCTGTATGATTTTCATTCCCACCACCTGATCCAAGTCCAGGCCATCCATCAGACCTTTTCCAGACCAGCATAAGGGCCTCTTAGCTGGACATCCTTTGATTTGCCTGCACTCCATTTTCCACGTAGCATCCTATGGTCCTTTAATCAGATCATATTACACGAGTGATGACATCTTGCTGTAGCTGCAAAAACTACCTACCATTTGATTTGATGGAATTGGCAGTGTGGCTTCACTTGTGCTCTCCTTTAAGCCAAATGTTTAAAATTTAAGTTAGTTAAGGATATAAACTGAGGATTGATTCAGTTATGAAGGATTTGGCATAGAAATCTATAAGTAAACCTAAGAAGTGATTATTTTATTAGCGAAATCTACACTTTATAGAAACATAGAATTCCTTTAAGTAACAGGCACTTAAAGTGTTAGCTCATTTACCATAATTTATTGACACAACACTTTGAAGGAATCTATTGATTACATAATGTGAGGAACATTCATACATATGGATAATGGATGCTTCTTAAGTTTTATTATCCTATCAAACAATAAATGAATGCAAAATAACATCGCTTGTGATATTTGTATTGCCTATAATTTTGATTTTCATTGGAATCTAACTAGTGGAAGAACAAATAACCAAAAAGAGAAGCAAAGTAACCAAGGGAGTTGTCAATATGGTTCCATGGTCCTGGCTTTCAAACCATTGTTGTGCATTTGAGATCTAATTAGTCAGTGCTGGCTATGAGACTCTTAGATGTCATCCATCGTCACGGGCAGTGCTGTGTAAGGGTTAGAACCTGTGCTACAGCACAGTGATTACAGGTAATATTGTATTATAAACTTCAATAAGAAGTTTGCTAAGAGACTAGATCTTAATTCTTACCACCACACACACACACACACAAAGGTAATTTTGTGGCCTGGTAGAGGTATTAGCTAATAGTACTCATATTGCCATATATAAGTATATCATATCAACATGTAGTACACCTTAGACTTACACAATGTTATATGTCAATTATATCACAATTAAAAAAATTTGCTAGAGTGCTATATGTGTTTGTATATTAATTTTGCCCATATGATACCTTGGACACATTATTTACCTTATCTAAACCTCAGTTTCCTCATCTATAAAATTTGGGTTATTTTGAAAGGTGTTTTGAAGATTAAATGAGCTGGTGCATGGAAAATGCTTTGAAGAGTAAATGTCAGCTAAATAATGGTAAATAAATAAAAACTCTTCCTCCATGTACATATGCATTTGCACACTGTTTCCAAACAGACCCCCATTGTCTTGCTTCTGGAAATTTTCACATGGGGTCGTTCTTTTTAAGAAGCAACATAAATGTTCTTTCTCTGCAATTTTCCTTGAGACAGTCAGGCTAAATGCACATTCCCTTCTCTATGTTCCAGTGGGGCCTCGTACGTACCTTTGTTACAGCCCCTGTTGGATTGTTTTGCAATTGTTTATGTGTGTGTCTTCTCAAATAGAGGGTTGGAGTGGATGGCCTGATTCATCTTTTTATTTCCCTCAGTGCCTATCACATAAGAAATATTCAATAAACATTTATTAAAGGAATGGATTAATTGTGGCACTCTCTTTTCTTGGACTCCTGTTGTTTTAGCACCATAAAAGATTTCTTTTCCTAGAAGAGAATAGTATTCCAAAGGGAGATTTTATAATTTTGTGACTTGAAAAAATATTTGCTGTTTGTTTAGGAGGAACATTTTTTCTTTGTGGGGAATTTCTATCCTACTGATGTGAGCAAAATGAGCTCAGTGTTACCCTGATTAAAATTAGCTCAGATTAGGGCTGGTAGAGTGGCGTGGTGGTTAAGTGCTGGTTTAGGAAGCCAGCGGCCCTGGTTTAGGTCCCACCTATGAGGGCCAGTGACACTGCCCTCAAAAAAAAAAAAAAGTCAGGCAGTTACTAATTTATAAAATTAGCCCAGATTAGGCTTTATTTGATTTTTATTTGGAAAATATGAAATATCTAGACAAAAATTTTAAAAGGAGAATTCCTTCTCTTCTCTTGTATAATTCTCCTTTAAGTGCCCTTTAACACTTAAAACTTGTTGATTACCAGAAAAGTGGTTCACTACCACAGTTACATATTGTGAGACTTTTTGAGTCTGGTGTTGCAAATATCATTAGTACTGCTGAACCGGAGCAAAAATGTCAGAGTAGGTGAAGTTTGGGTTTGGAAGTCCCCTCCTCTACCTCTGGAATCCCCTTTCATGATGGCCTCTGTCTGCTCCAGCTGGAGTGCCAGCAGCCCTCCTCAGGATGCCTGCTTCTCTAGCCCTTCCTTTCTATGGAAATTTACTGATCATTATACTCAATCCAAGATGGAACTGGGATCTTCCGGTTCCATCTCAGGTAAATGATCTTCACTTATAGCATCCAGGAAACAAGGCTTTGCTCCAATACCACAGCCCTTACCAAGACTGGGCAGGAGACATTCTATGAACGAAAACCTCCTGCCCTCCCAAATCACTGTGATAGGTGAAGGAGCCCTTGAGCCTCAGTGCTCTCCACACTCACTGGATACCAGGAGGAAAAAGCAATGATTCCTTCATTCATTGTGGTGTAGTAAAAGGCGCCCAGACTATGGGGTCACGAAGACCTGGATTTGAAGTTTCTCCCATAAGGTCCTGTTATGGTTGTTACCACACTACTTCTTTCTGAGTTTTCAGTTTGCAGCTATGCAGTGGGAACCACACCACCTATCTAGGAAGCATTGTTGTAAAGCTTCAATGAGGTGATATTTGTCAATTGCATCGAAATGGGCCAGGTGCACAGAAGTATATCATCAATAAAAAATACACTTATTATTCATCCATTCAAATTTTGATTGATACTTAACTTCATCTTAGGTATTATGTCAATTGTTGAGGCTTTAGGTAATCTTATATCTTGATTTTAGCCTAAACTTGTGTGCTTATCAGTATTGAAATCTTTGAGACACTTTCTCCTGTAGCTTTCCTCTTTATGGTTAGGATCAATTCCCCTTGGGAAGAGAGTAAAGGATGTGAGTGGAAAGAAGGAGACTGTCATTGGGACACAATTGATGACTTGTCCCAGAATGCAATGTACCTCCATGAAAATGATTTAGAGACTGTAGAATCTGTGAAAGTTAATCAAGGAATATTAACGGGTCATTGAAATCCCTTATATTTAATTGGGGTAGAGGAAGAAAGGGCAGGGGGAAAGGAAGCCATTTAGTAGCTAAATGTTCAAAGGCAGAAATGTGAAAAGCCCATACATAATATTTAGCTTGGATTATCAGCTCCAAAATATTGTGTGTTGTTTCTAGGTTTGATGCAGATTCCTTTTCCTCTTTGACTAGATCACCCAAATCACCTTTTCAAAAAGAAATCAAGGTTCAAAATGAAGACCAAGAATTCTCAACTTAGACCCCAAACAGCTACTGTGCTACCACACTGGGGTGTCAGCTAATTTGAAAACATAAAACCAGGATCACTAACATATCACCTTTAAAGATTTTTTTCCATAAATTAAGAATATTTGATAACTAAAAGTCACTGAGAGAACATTTGCTTCCCTTCCTATACAATTTCAGTGGCTTATTTCACTCGACATGTTAGTAGCACATGGTGCTTGTATCTCTGGAGGCTGAGTCTTTTTGAGACCCTTTCATAAACCTTTGATTAGCTGTCAGTTGCTTGAAGGCTATAATTCAGGGATCATTCCCAGACTTAGTCACCTTCAAAAGACTGAGCAGACTTCACAAAGGGAGAGCTGCCAAGTTTTTTTTTTTTGAATGAATTTCTTAAGCAAATATTTCTTTAGTCATATTTATGGAAAATTGCACTTCCCTTCTTCATTTATTTCACTATTTAACCAATAAACCTCTTCCTGAAATGGACTCTACACTGTAATTTTTGCTACATCCTTTTGTCCTTATAAGTGTGATGATCAAGCTGTATGAGGTGAGGTGATATTAATGTTGATGGGATCAGTTAAGCATAAGTGCAATTTTTAATTTATCACAATTACTTCATTTGAGCTTACCTGTAATTGAGAAGTTGTGACAAAGTGCTTAATAGTATTACATAAAGCAAAATTTTTACATCCTTGCACAAACAGTATTTAATGTGACAATATAACATAATAATGAATAATGAATTTGTAATGAATACTTCCAAATTTTCAGGTAGGATTTTAACTTCAGTTTAAGCAGACAATTTTGTACTATATAAAGTAAATTCTGTATAGCTTGAATCAATTTTTTATTATTAGTCTTTTTAAAAACCAAGTATCTAGAGCTGCCCTTTTCAAACTTAAGTGTGCATTCGAATCGTTTGCTAAAACATTGCTGGTCCTCACTTTCCTTCCCTCCAAACCCACCCCTCAACTCCCTCAGTTTTTGATTTGTTAGGTCTGGGGTGGGGCCTGAGAATTTGCATTTGTTATATGCTGCTGCTAGGTGAGAACCACACTTTGAGAGCCACTGATCCAGAGATGGTGGTGTAAGAGAAATAGCAGAGTCTTAGGACACGGATTCCAGTATCTTTGGCTTCTCCACAAACAAGCTGTGTAACCTTAAATGAATTTTCTTTTGCAGGGGCTTATATTTTCATTATGAGACAGGATAAGAATGCTTGTCCTGCCCACTTCCCATGGATGGGAGGATCAAAACCACACTCTGGGTGTATATAGGACAGTATTCGCATTGACCCAGGGTGGGATGCTCAGTGGAACCATTGAAGCTTCTCAGGCTATTATTCATAAAAGGGCACTTTGCATTAATTGAGAAGATCTGTATTATAGGATGGGAATTCAAACCTCTCCATTTTCTAAGAGTTGTCTTAATTTACATGCTGCGTAAATAGTAATATTTGTAGAGAACCTCAGGACTCCAGGGCATAATCAGGTCAGAAGAGCTGATTACAGAGACAGTAAATTAATCTTCTTTTACTGTGAATTAGCATAGAAACTTGGTTCTAAGTCCGAATTTACTTAAGAAGACCTACACCTACTTCTTGTACTTTTTCTCATTCAGAAAGCATTTACTGAGAGCCCATTGTGCACTGTGTTAGGCATTTATGGAGATGCTTTCATTGTGCTCACAGTCAGTAAAGATACTTACTTATAATTCAGAGTGATAACTGTTACATAGAGGAATGTGCTAAGTTGTGCCTGAGCACAGAGGAGGGAAGACCTGATTCTGCCTGAAGGGGTCAGGGAAGGCTTCCTGTTAATGTTGTTGCTCTTTAGAAAGTGAATGTAGAGAGATCTTTGAGGCAGTTCCAAAGTCTCAGTCAGATATGTCACTCTTGTGATCCATAGGATGAGAGGACGACTAGAGAGGAAAGATAGTATTTACTTAAGGAAAACAAACACCTAATAGCAATCTATCATTCCTTCCCTTTTAAATCTTTTTGCTCCTGAGGCAAAAAGTAGGTTCATTCATTCACTCATTCACCCAATCCCTATATTACCACCCAATATGTGTATATAAACATTTCAGGGGCTTTTCAAAGCATTTAAAATAAAATCCTAATTGATTGTCATGGCTGATAAGGTCATGCACAGTATGGCCAAAATATGGCATAATATTGTCACTTCCTCCCTTATCTCCTGCCACTTTCCTCCATGCTCTCTTGAGCCATATTGAACTCACTCAAGCTTCTTTCTGGGTTCTATAGTCAAACTACCCTGCTTTTTATCTCAATGCTTTTGCATTTGTTTCTTCCATCTGGCTTTTTGCATGGCTAGGCTCTTATCTTTTTGGTCTCAGAATATGTGTGTCCTCCTGAAGATGTGTTTCCTGCTCATTAAATCTAAGATCTGTGCCTCTCATTCCCATAATGTTTTATCAGACCACTCTGTTCTGTTCCACTGTAGCATCTCATAAGTTTATATAATATATTGGTTTACTATATGTTTGTTATCTGCTTTCTCTGTTTTGTCTCCACTGTCAATTACAATGCATTGTACAAAAGAGGTGTTTCATACCCATTTGAGGAATGAATAAATATTTTTAGAATTCTTGCCACGATTAGATAAATGATTGTCAGTGCTAGGCTTGAGATGAAGCTGATAATTTTTTGGGGGCTGGGCTACACAATTAAGAGTAAGCTAAATGGGGTCCACAAACAAGGGCTGTCTTCTGAATAGTGAGACAGGGATTTCTGAGCTTTTCCCCTGGGACTTTGCTCCCAGCAGGAGCACAGGGGAGTCTGCCTGCTGGCAGCACAACCATGACACCTGTTATCACTCCTTTGCCTGACCAAACAACTTCTGTCCCTCCTATAAGGGTTGCTGCTATAGATTTTGAGCAAATAGTATGGAGTGGTCAAGAGACTTTTCTCTCTGGCTAGCCAATCAGCAAGAATTTGTTGAGTATTCACAAGGCATAGCTTTTAGAATAAGTAGGTAGATAGGTTATGTTGCATTTTATTTCTTTGACGGTTTGTCTTGTTCCTTTGTTGGTTTCAGTTTTATATCTCACGTATCAGTGAAATCATGTGGTTTTTGACTTTTTCTTTCTGATTTATTTTGCTTAGCATAATAATCTCAAGATCCATCCATGTTGTCGCATTTCATTTTTTCTTATGGCAGCATAGTATTCTGTTGTGTATATATACCACATCTTCTTTATCCAATCATTTATTGAAGGAAACATTTATCCATAAAATATATGTGCTCCAATGTTCATTGCAGCTTTATTTATGGTTACACTACATTTTAATTCAATTCAAGAAGTTTTTTTTTTTTTTTTTTTTTTAAAGACAATGTCTTAGACTTAGTTTTAACCTGTGAGGCAATGAAAAGGAATAAGGATTTTGATATGTAGTTCTTGTCCTTAAGAAACTTCTAGTTGGTTGGGAGACAGGAAGATGGTAAGTAGCTGTTAAGTCAAAAAGTGAGGCAGTAGCTGCAAAATGGAATGAGCAGTTTGGACTTTGAATGCTTTAGCACTAAATGTTATGTTCTTATAAAATTGCTTTATTTCTGTTGAAGAATACCCAGGTCTTTGATGTAAAAGAATTCATAGTCTAATCTGAGGCAGTGTTGTCTGGTAGACTTTTCTGCAATAATGGAAATGCTTTATAATCTGTGCTGTCCATTAAGGTAGCCACTAACCACATTTGGCTTTTGAGCACTTGAAATGTGGCTAGTGTGACGAAGGAACTGAATTTGTAATTTAATTTAAAATTGAATTGAAATTGGTACATATAGCTAGTGGTTACCATATTGAACAGTACAGGTCTATGGGGAAGAACAGAATTTGTGTCCATTGGAAAGTTTAGCAGAACCAATTCTAAATATGTTTATGTTTAAAGTCATTTCCTATTATTAGAAAGTAACTTATCAGGGCTAGCATTGTGGCATAATATGTGTTTGTAATCATAAAATAATAATTCTGAATAATATATTTGGACCATCTGTATAACCTTTAAAATAAGGTAGCTTAAAAGAATGTTTGTTTCTATTTTTAAAGCATGTATTTTTGAAAATACTCTATTTCTTGAGTTTGCAAACTTTGGTGCTGAGACTTCTATAATTTTCAAATGATTGTGATGACAGAAGGGAAAAAGTAATTGGAATTGTAGTTGAAGTGGGTACTCTGCAGAATTTTCTCTCACTAATTTAAATAAATCAACATCTTCCCTTGTATGTAAAATTTTTGAAATAAATGCAAAATTGTCTTAAGAAAAGGCTCATAAATATCCATGTACTTTCTGGATATCTGGATATCATTTAGTAGAAAAGCATAGGGGAAAGAGAGAGAGAGAGAGAGAGAGAGAGAGAGAGAGAGAGAGAGAGAGAGAGAGAGAGAGAGAGAAAGGGAAACGAAGGATGGAAGGAAGGAAAGAAGGAAGAAAGAAAGGAAGGGATGAGTGAAGGAAAGAAGGAAGGAAGGAAGGAAGGAAGGGAAAGAAAAGATTTTTGGTTAAAATTTGGGATTTCTTTCTAAAGTTAGAGGACTGTCAAAGACATAGTTTGCATAATCCATTCATCACAACTTATCCAAACATAGTCCAGATCAATAACCCACCAGAATCTAATCAATCACCCAAAGGACATAATCATTTACCAACCCTGCCCACCTTACTCACCAATATCTTTTTACCAATCTTGCTTCAACTTCCCCAGAATATTGAGGAACCCTGACTCATTCATGAAAGTATTCTTATCCACCAGCATCAATTCACAAAACTGAGGGGCTTAGAGAAAACTTAAAAGCTTTCTACAAATAAAAGACCCAGCCAACCCACCAAACAAAACCTGCCTAGCATCCCAAGTCAAAATTACTATTTGAGAAAATGGAGACAATTTTACCTGGATGGATTGGAATAACTTTCCTCCTGTTTTGCGGAAAAGGGGCGGTGGGATTTTGAAGAATGGTCCTAATTGTGATTATAACAAGTGGTCTGCCTTATCTGACTTCTCCTGATCACTGGCTTTTTACTGTTTTTTTTAGATTTGTCTACAACAAGGGTCGTTTACCAGATCTTACCCGGTCAGTTTTGACACAGGAAGTAACAAGGGAAACACAGTGAGACTTCATAATTCTTGTAGGATTCTTTTGTTTTGGGGTAAAATGGTCTTTTTGCATTTCTTTAAAGTTTGCCAGAGAGCACTTATTTGATTTTAAATAATTGTGTAGAGTAGGTAGAAGAAATTACTAATCCTGGAAAACACCTATCAGAAGGTAAAAGCTGGCATTGCCATAGTCAGTCAGGGCACAATCACAGAGATTAAACATGAACGATGCTGTGAACTCCAAAACAGAATCATGGCCAAATACATCTCTGAGTTCCCTGAGTGTGTCTGAGAGACATGCCCAGTGGCTGGTGCTCCCTGGCTGCTGAGAGCAGATTGGGAGGTCTGAGAGAGAGCATATCTGCCTCAGAACCACCCATATGCCCAGTGAATGGATGCACTGGGCTCCAAGGAGAAAAGTCTCTTCAGGAATATGCTTATGTGCAAGGTGGGGGTGTCCCAAATAACTTTGATCCGCTTGTCTTTTCTTCCCCACTTATTAGAGTGGAAGGTTCTCAACTTGGTGGCCTGTGTGAAAGGGTTTTTATGGCTAGCGATGGGGAGTATCAGGATTTTTTTTTTTTAAAGATTTTATTGGGGAATTGGGGGAGGGGAACAGCATTGGGGAATCAGGGAAGGGGAACAGACAAGTTGCTGTCCTTTTGTTCTTCAGTCTAGCTGTGAAGGACATTGCTTCACTGGCCCATGTTGGTTTCATCATTGTGCTCTTCTCGGGTGAGGCAGATCAGTCGCCGGCTTCTGGAGGGCGGCTCACAGCAGGTCTTTGCAGCTCAAGCTGGCTGCCGGCCACTCACTGTAGCCTATGGCAGCCCACTGCAACAGGGACTGCAGCTGTGCTGCCTGGGGAACTCACAACAGCCCAGCTCCTGGTGGAGCTGTTGTTCACCATCTTAGCTGTAGAGGGCAGTGTCACTGGTTCTAATATGGGGGACCCGAACCGCAGCCGCTGGCATCCCAAGTCAGCTCTTAACCAACGCGCCACTCAGCCGTCCCCAGAATGTGTTCAGTAGCTGTTTGGTGAAGGCTGTTATCAGATGGTGATTTTAAAGCACCTTAGTGAGTATAATATAGACCAGTTTAGGTGTTTACTTGGAGACCTTGGACAGCTATCATTAGGGAGGAAGAAAATGTAGATGATGAAATTCGCAAAGAAAATTTAACTAGCTTGTGTGCTTAGGGTCATTATTTATACGAATACAAAATATTTTATATATGACAGCTACATTGGTTATTTTTTTAAATAAAAGGTTTGGATCAATTACAGAAGTATAAATTTCATAAAAATTTTGTTGAGGAGCTTATTAACACTTCTCATTCCCAATGTATGCAACACTCATATGTTATAGAAACACTATTGATGAATCATATATAGTGAGCTAACTCAAATCTGGAATTTTAACTCATCTCTTGTGTAATGAATTCACTTTTTTCCCCACATCCTGGATTGGTGTGCCTAAATCAAGATGTTCTTCTAAAAACTTCTCAGTTGCTTTTGAGGTTCTTTGTTAAATCAGACTTCCTGTATGGTAGGGTGGCAGTAGCATTTGGAGCATATCTCTCAGGAGACCTAAGGAGGGGTGAAGAGGAGAGCCAGCCGGTGGAGCAGAAGGACTGCGTGGGCCACTTTGCATATTGTCAGCACCAAAGGGCTTGGCCTCTCTCAAAAGAAAATCGTGTTTCTGCATATGGATGCTAGTGTCCGTTTAAAGTGGGGTGTGTGTGTGTAGATGTCTTTCAGAAGCCATTGATATACTTACAGAGTTTCCTTGGTTTGGGGAGCCAGCAGATAAAGCAGATAAAAAGGGATTGTCCAGGATCCCAGCTCAGTGTCCAGCTCCAGCAGGGCGAGTCAGAAACTTCAGACCAACAGTGGAATGATACTTTAAATATGCCTGAAAAGAAACATTTGAAATATTATAATTGCCCCATGTTTGTCAGCACTGGTTCCATTACATGAAGGGCTTCAACAGGACATTGAAATTGAAAGTGTGAAGTTGCATGGTCTATCTCTGTCCTTCCAAATATGACACCAGTTTAATAATCACACCATGGGAAAACCTGTAGAAGACTCAGATGGCATAATCACAAATGCTTTAGGGGTTTGGAAGGCCTTGTGTGCTGGTAGCAATTGCGTTTCTCTTAGGAAAGGGAACATGTGGAAGGGGGAAGAAAGAGATATTCTAGGGGAGGTATTTAGAGCCACATATGTGCTGAGGGAGGAAGAGTGTTCAGTTTGCAAATGGAAAGGTTAGGATGGTGCAGAGATCAGTGCCATTGTTTATCCAGGAGATGTATATGAAATACCCCATGGCAGGTTTAGACCCCAAATCACACTGGCTGTGGAGCCAGACACCTAAATCTGAGTCCTCACATGATCCCTGGGCAGTTACTCAGCATCTCTGCCATGGGAATCATAACTGCACCAACCTAAGTTGGTTATTATGAAGATAGAATGATCTATTCTTAGTAAAGTGCTTTCAATAGTGCTTGCACATAGTAAATGCTATTTGAGTTCATTAAATAAATGCATGCATACTTGGTGTGGCATGACATTCTTTACAGCTGGACCAAGGCTGATGTTCAGGACAGAAGTGAAGGAGATGGGTGGATGGGAGTTATTTTGTTTTCTTCTGTCCAGCATTGCACGTATACTACCTGTCTCCAGAGCTCATGTTTGAGTAGATTCAGCTCCTTGTCCCTGGAGCTCCCCCAGGTGGGAGTTGTGGAGATACAGGTCCTCAAAACCAGGTATAGGCTTCCTGAAGAAGGCGCCTTTGGAAATCTAAGAGAGGGAAAGGCTCTCAGGTCTACATTTGAGAAGTGTGACCATCAGGTAATCTAGTCACTAGCACTGTCTAGTTAGAGCATTAGTTCAGGTCAGACCTGTAAAGCAAAGTTAAGCCATGCTCTCCCTCCAAAATGAAAGCCAATATGGTACTGTTTAGAATGGTTTCTATTTTATTATTGAGGGTATGCCCTAGCCCTGTTTCTAGAAGCACGGTGAGATGTATTGATGAGTCAAGCTCCATTTCCTTCTGATAAACTAGCCAGTTTAATTCTCTATTCATAAGCTTGGTGAGGATAAATCATAGCGGATCAGAACTACTATATTCTGATGTTGAGATCTATTTTTGCCTGAGGGAGAAGGCTTGGATTGGAAGAGTATCATTTTGATAAACTATGTAAAATTTCTCCAATTCAGCAACATTTCAGTGCCATGACAACTGAAATAAAGACGAACCAGGACAGACTTTTACCTTCTTACTTTAAGAAAGTAATCCTGAAGTCTCCCCTTTCTTCCCAGACAGGAGGAAACCCTGAGAGTCTCCAGCACTTAAAGCTGTATTGGGTGCATTTGTGGACCCTGGCAGAGCAAAGATTGACAGGATTTTATGGTGTCCCAACCAGTATGTGGAGCTGGTGTTTGTGGGATGCATTTTATTTCTTATGAAAGTTGATATCTTGTCTGAGAAGCAGTCTTCAGACTGTAAAGCATCATACTAAAGCACCATTTGAAAACCTCAGTGGCAGTGGGTGGAGTTCATGAGTGCTGTGCTAGGTGAAAACTAGAATAGAGAGGGGTTGGTCTATTGTGTAAAAATGAAGCCATAGAAATGGAAAACAGGCTTCACCTGGATCATTTGCTATACTCAGACACAGAGAATGGTATACCAGAAACCCAGCCCCTAGAAACGGTACATGTTTTGGAAGGCAGGTGTAGTTGTATTTTTCACTTGCAGCTTAAGGTAGCTCACCTTGACTCGTCTCAGGCGCCACTCATAAGGTGCACTGAACAGGCAGTTCTGCCCATGTACCACTGCACCGGCAGCTGTATGGAGCCCCATTCTCCTCCATTTTTACTTTACCAGGGTTGGAGATAAGTAGAATGAAACTAGCACCCTACTTTCTCCGTGTACGTATGCTGGAGAAGTGGGAGGAACAAAAATGGTTTGGGACCTTGACAGAAAATCCTCAAAGGTTCAATTATTCTGTAATTTCTCTTTTCTCTCAACTTGCTTTGATCCTCTCACTTGCCTGAACAGAAACCAAATGGGTCTTCTACATGGTGACATTTTAAATTGTTTTCAGGAGTACTGGTCCTTAGGTAGTGTGGGTGTCTAAATCAATCTGAAAATGATCAGAGATGCCTCCTATTTTCTGGTTAGTGGATTACCATGTCAGTTTGAACTTTCTGTCCTCAGCATCCTTTCTGGCACACACTGAGGCAGGGCCTCAGCTAATGTTAAGCTCTCTGAGCCTGATGGGGATATGAAAGTGCTCAGTATTACTAGTATTTGAGAAGCCTTATAAGTGGGCCCCCTCCCCACCACATTCATAAGTAACTGGGAGAAAAACAAAGGAGTCAGGCAGACAATTCAAACTCTAGCTTATTCCTGATGGAGATGTTGGAGAACCCAGATGAGGTGTACCGGCAATGAAGGGCTTCCTAAAACCACGCCCATAGTGGGACAGTTACCCTGTTCATCCCAAGCAGCACAGGAGAATCATGGACAGGATGGAGAGGTGGAGCTTAATGGCAAGTTCTCCCAATGAGGCAGATTCCAATTCTCCCTAGTGGCCAAGACACATGCCCTGTTCTTTCTTCTTGGTTCTCCAACTATGGTCACAGATTACCTGAGGTCAAAACTACTTTTGTAGTAATAGTAAGACATTATTTACATGTTTACTTTCTTTCTCTCAAGAGGGTAAAATGGAATTTTCCAGAGGCTACCTGCATATAATATTGCAAAAGATTGATATGAGAATTCATCAGTCTTCTTATAAGTCAGACATTAAAGAGGTTTGCAAAAGTGTAAAGCAATGGTGTTCTTCTCATTAGAATTTCTGTTTGGCAAATATACTCTTTCATAAAATGTTCTCTATGTTAACATATAGTGAATTTATTATTGTTATTTTAAAATAATCTTTAAAGTTCTCAGTTTTAATTTGTAATGCAGTAAGCATCAGCGAATATAACTCTCATAACAAAAAGCTCTTAATTGTTATTTAGGAATATTAAATGTGCACAGTGATCCTGAGACCAAAAGTTTGAGGATCACTGTCTTAAATTAACAATCAGATTCATCCTGAAAGAGGGGGGAAGAGAAACCAGATGGTGATAGTCTAGTGCATTTTCCCACAGGAGAAATAGCACCCTGCCCCCCCCCCCATCTCACTATAACCCTTTAGATGACTAGGGTAGCAGCTGATTAAGATTATTGCTCTGATGTTGGTGACTAATGATGGCAGTGAAAAGTAGGGCAAAACCCTTTTACTTCAAATGTAGTGATAGTAAGTTTTTTGGCATTTCTGTGGCTCATGCCTGTGCTTTTATGAAATCTAGATTGGGAGTTGGGACTCATTTGCTGGAGATACGAGGAAAGGCCAAGTTTTATTATGTCTAAATAGTGTGCTCCTGCAAGTCATAGCTCCTGGACATTGGAGTACTTGGTAGTTGCTGCATAAATGGTACATTCTGAGCTTTGGCCTCAAAATTTCTGGTGATGTGAAAGTCCCATTCTCCTCAAACCTGGATTTATGAGCTATGAATAATTGAATAAAAATGATTAAATAAACAATAACAATTGAAGGAAATGTTTCAAAATAAGTTATCATTCTTTCTGAAAAGACAAACACACGTGCCTAGGATCTAACACACTGACCACAGACAGTGAGGCAGGGATGGTTTTAAGGACTGCACATTGACATTTAATTTTCACAGCTCCTCTCTATGCTTGGGAGTGCTGTTAGGCCTGGCTTGTATATGAAGAAACGGCAACACTCTGAGTGGTGGGAACAGGACCCGAACCCTGGCAGTCTGACCCCTGTGGCCAACACAAGTCCGTTTATTCAGGCCTCATGGTCAGGGGCTGCTGCTCTTGCCCCTGAGGAAGATGAATTCAGTCCCTTTACATTACTATGTTTACTTAGGAGGATGTGTTAGTAATCATAGTTTTTGACAAAAGTTAAGTTTGGAACAGTTCTTGCAGCTCTTCCACCACCCAACATCAGCAGAGCCCCCAAAAGCCCGTGGGGTCAAATCTCCCACATCAGTTTGCTCCTTTCTTGGCTGGGTGCATCTTCATTGGAGTGTCTCAGCCCAGAGGGGAGAGATTGTATTGGAGCCAAAGAAGAATTCCCATGATTCCAGAAAACTCCTATAGGTTTCTTGTTTCATTCATAATGGAAACAGCTGTATTTGCCCTTTCAATAATTTACCTTATACATACCCACTGAACAACAACAACAAAAATCTAACAGTATAGGACAATTGTAAGTAATAAAATAAAAACCAACTTAAATCTTACCTCCTCGAGGTGGTAGCATTAATATTTTGGTGAACAACCTTCTCTATATCTCTTTATATATACATACAAACACAACATCATTTTACACAAATGGGATCATATCATGTGCTATCTTCTAATACAGAACTTTAAATCATTTTTTACTTTTTATTATTTCTCCCTCCTCCTTTTATATTTCTCTCCCACTACAAATCATCTTCCTTTACCTAAAGAAACCCATGTTAATAATCTGTTGCATTTTTCTGTGCTTTCTTCTAATTTAAAATAATCTAAAATATATATTACATGTAATAATATATCATCATTGCTGGGCCGGTCGAGTGGCTCAGTTGGTTAAGAGCTCGCTCAAGAGTGCGAGCTGAGCTCTGAGCAACAGCAGTTCGCTGCCCAGCCCAAGCTGAGCAGCCATTGAGTTGCCAACAGGTGGCAGGATGGCTCAGCTAAATATATATATATATATATATATATATATATATATATATATATATATATATATAAAATCATTGCTTGTTTTATAAAATATATACATTTACTATAATTTTTTTTGCCATTGTTTTATTTACTTTTTTTTTTTTTTTAACTGAGCCATCCTGCTTACCTATTGGCAGCTCAGCGGGCTGGGCATCAAACTGCTGTTGCTCAGAGCTCAGCTCGCACTCTTGAGCAAGCTCTTAACCAACTGAGCCACTTGGCCAACCCTGCCATTGTTTTATAAATAGTAGGATCAAGTGCATATTTGGCTGTATCTTGTTTTTCTCACTTAACAAAACCTCATGAATATTTCTTAAAACAGTTGGTATATATCTAATTCTTCTTTTAATGACAATATTATATTCCATGAACTGGAGGTATCTAATACCTTTCCCACCTTACCGTACTGATGGAAATTCATGTTGTTTCTTTTCGGAATCAATTTAAGGTTTTTTCAGCAACTTAGGGTTCTCAAAAATCTTGTCTCTAATGGAAAACTAGAGGAAGCTATTTCATAGCTTACATTTTTGATATTGATTGAAAATATCTACAATATCAATCTATAGCAGAAGAATATGCAAACGGATTAATACTCATATATATGCGTAGTATTGTATCTGACAGAGGGAATCTTTTTTTTGACCCTGAAACTGTACAGTTTCACTGGTAAGTTTTAGTAAAATAGTTTACCAGAACCTTAATAAATCACACAATTAGAAAAAGCACTTGAAGAAAGAAATTACTGCATTATTTTTTAAAAAGTATGCAAACATCCAAGGGCCAGTAGTGGCCAGAAGAATTGAATTTCTTATGAATAGACTGTGTTTTATGAAGCAGACCAGATAAGGCAGGCCAGATGCTTGTAGCCCTGATATAGTATTGCTTTCTCATTCATGGTGTGCGATGGGCAGTAAGGAGGAGAAACAATACCAGCCTGGGTATTGTGTGTGATGCATAGGGTCTGATTGCAGGCAGAATGGTTCAGAGGAATCTTGGAAATAGTGATCCCAATCTCATTGTGTTTGGGATCAGGATGAAAATGAAAGTGAAACAAGATAGAGCAGAAACAAGTGAAGTTTGGAATGGACGGTTTTAATAGAATGCAGAAATTGTTTAGAATAGGTGAGGACCTGATGGAAGAAAAATAAGGCACAACAATAAAATTTCTCTGCAAGTCATGACAATGCCTGAGTGAATTAGCTAACTGATAATTTAATAATTGTAGTTGAAACAAGGCAAAGGATATAAAGAATAATGTATTAGAGACAGTAAGATGAAATGAGACCTAATAAAATTATTAGTGGTTGAAGGCTGCTAAAGGGAGAATGTGAAAACAGAATAAAACAAAATGTAGCTAAAAAGTACCTGGATTTTCCCCAGACACCAAGAGGCAGTTGGTGATAGAAGGCTTTTTGCCTGGAGATTGCAGGGATGAGTGAAGGTTGCATTTTGGAACCTGGGATCTGTTTTCTCCTAGGAGAGAGGGAGCAAGCAAAGTACCAATGAAGCTGAGATCAGACTCAAGGAAAGTGATGAAAGAGAGAGGGAGAGAGAGGCACTTTTTGGATAACAAAGACAGTGTGTCTATTCAGTGTTTTTTTCAAGGGTACCTAAGGTCTAATAGAGAAAAGAAACCTCTATCAAAATGTCTCTATCAATGAACATTTAAGATGTTTCTGTATCTTGGCTATTGTGAATAGTGCTGCAGTGATCCTAGGAGTACCACTATTTTTTGAGATCCTGATTTAGTTTTAATTTTTTTGGATAAATACACAAAAGTGGGATTACTGAATCATTGGGTAGCTCTATTTTTAATTTTTTTGAGGACACTCCATACTGTTTTATATGGCTGCACCATTTTGCTTTTCCACCAGCAGAATACAACAATTTGGTTTCTCCACATCCTCACGAACCATTCTTGTCTTGTTTTTCTGAAAATAGGTGTGAGGTGATATCTCATTACAATGGAATACTTACTATTCAGCCTTAAAAAAAAAAAAGAAGGAAATTTTGCACTATGCAATAATATGCCAATCTTGAGGACATTGTATTAAGTGAAATAAACCAGTCATGGAAAAACAAACACTGCCCGATTTCACTTACATGAGGTACCTAAAAGCAGTCAAACTCATAAAATCAAAGAGTGGAATGATGGTTGCTAGGGACTTGGGGGAGAGGCACATGAGTTACCAAACAATGAACATAAAGTTTCAGCCAAGCCAGATGAATAAGCTCTAGAGATCTGCTGTATAACAACGTATTTATTGTCAACAATAATATACAGTACACTTAAAATTTCATTAAGAGAGTAGATATCATATTAAGTGTTCTTACCACAATAAAATAATAGAAAAAGAAAGTCTCAGTGTTAATGGGAAGGTCTTCTAAAGGTTTAGTTGAGCTTTTCATCAGGAATCTAGAGGTTTTTTTAAAGGAATATAAAGTATTTTGACCAATGTTTACCAGTATTTATAATAAAATAAACAATATAAGTTGGATGACAATCTAATTACTACAAAGTTATTGTTTTTCCTGGCTTCTGCTGACCAATAACCTAAATGCTGAGACTGAGTCTACAACGAGTTGGGATAAAGAAAAAACATGCAGGTCAAGAGTTTAATAAATCTAGAGTTTTGGACTCAAAAATTCTAGGCGATTAAAAATAATGAAAACCTAATACTGGTTTGTTGAATATGTTGATCTGGCTTTGCTAATTTGAGCCCCTTAAATTAGCGAAGTTTTCACTAAGTTAGTAAGATATTTACTTTCAAAGGTGTGGTGGCTACCTAGTGAAGATAAAGTTGTAAGTATTGCAAAAGCTTAATTAAAGCAACCTAATTTACATACAAAATCTGCATTAATGAATTAAACTATGATGTTTTTACTTTATGAGATACTATGGTGTAGTTTCTTAAACAATGAAAAGATATAAACATAAAATTTTAAAAATTGATGTGATATGGATATCTTAGACTCTGGCCTACATTAAGCAAAAAACTAAAAGGAATTGACAGCTATAACCACATATACAAAATGCAACACTCACAGTCAGTTTAGTTTACCCTTGTATGAAATCTGCCACTATTGTTATTGAAAATTGAGAATGGTCTATAACAATTTTTAAACTATTTTAGAAATGAATAAACATGGGTATACATCTTAAATATAGAACCTGAGGTAGCATTAAAGATGACAGCTGTACAAAGAAAATGACACAGCTTTTGTGTAGATATTTTAGCATGTAATTTTCAGCACAGAATCCATGTAATCAAAAGGCTTGAGATGACCTTGAGAGGTCATCAGCCCCATCCTCCTGCTATTGTAGGGAGCAGTTAACATAAGGCTTGTAACGATAGGCATAAGCAGGTGAGGTGAGGGTAATGACTGCCTTATCTAAAAATAACATTATTTTCATTTGAGTTTCAATATAATAAATGGCCTTCTAGCAAATACATGGCTTTTTTGGAACTTATCTAAATCCTGTATGGTAAATAACTTTGATCAAATTGCATTTAGCTTTGTAAATTACAGTTACATCATCATGTGGTATAAAGAAATGGTTTCATGTGGCCATGAAGGATATATATTGAAACAAAAAAAAACATTTTTTAATGACAAAATTATCAGAATTTGTGCTATAGCTTACAAAAACTTTGTATATGACCCTTGGCTCTAAGTATGATTGTCTTTTGCCCTCACTTTGATTTTAGATAAGATTGTGAGCCTGATTTGCAATTTAGGACAACATTTCTTTCAACATATTTTCATAGCAATGTTGGCTTTGAGTACAGTCAGTTGGATTCTAAGCATACAGATGGCAGAGTAGAGAAGGATCAAGAATATTCCTCCTCTCAAAGCTTATAGACATTGTAAAGAGTCTGGCCCCAAATTCCCAACAGCAGTCAAGTAAGGAAAAGGGTATGCCTTATTATTAATAAATTTCAAAAAGTGGTAGTGAAAGAAAGAGATAGGAGGTTCGGTTCAGAGAGTTGTTGCTCTTTACTTTGCTCCCAGTTTTCAAGAAGCAGCACAGAAGAAAGAAGGGGACTGGGAAAAAGAAAAGAAAAGAAAGAAAAACAAAAACAATTCTTTCTAATATCCTGCTTTGGAGGAAAGTGAATTCAGAGCAGTTTTCCTGGATAAAGTTAAAGGAAACCCCTCTGAAACAGAAAACTTATATATCTGGTAGAGACAAGAAGGGTTAGAAGCCAACCTTTGCCATTTTCCAGGGTATAGAGTAGGTAGGACACACTCATGACTAAGTAGGGTGACTGTGATAGTGGACATCTGATGGCATTCATCAAATGATCCCAGAACCCAGATTCCTCAGCAAAAGTTATATTCAACCCTAGCAAGTGTTGACCATTTCCTTATGTGATAATTTTATGTGAACTTGGCTAAGCCATGGTACACAGATATTCAGTCAAATGTTATTTTAGATGTTTCTGTAAAGGTATTTTCTTAGATGAAATGAACATTTAAGTCAGCTGACTTTGAGGAAAGCAGATTACTCTCCATAATGTGGGTGGGCCTCACCCTATCGGTTGAAGGCCTGAATAGGAAAAAGATTGCCCTCCCAGGAGGAAAAGGAAACTGCTGGCAGACTGCCTTCAGACTCAAATTGCAACATCAACTTTTCCTTAGGTTTCCAGCCTGGCAATGCACTGTGAGGATTTTGGACTTGCCAGCCTCCACAATCATGTGAGCTAATTCCTTAAAATCAACCCCTTTCTTTCTCTCTCTCTCTACACACACACACACACACACACACACACACACACACACACACACATGCATGAACGCCCCCACTCTATTGTTTCTCTTTCTCTGATGAGCTCTCTTACACAGCCTAGTAAGTTAAAAATCTTATTTCTCACTTTTGCAAATGGAAATAAAGATATTTCTGGCTAGCACTTGGCCTTCTACTTAGCTAATTAGGGATCCAAACACCTTCGGTCTTGAGAGTTTAACTGATTCTAGTAGCTTGAGGTTTTCTTCTTGAAGTTCAGGTGAAGATCCCCTGCTGAATGGCAGACATGTAAAGAGAGAGGGAAGATCATTCGTGGGAGGCTTTTATGGGTTGTACCCAGCATTGGCACACATCGTTTTCCTCACAGCCAATTAGGCTTAACTCAGTTGTGGGCTCACCCAACTGCCAAGGAGGCTGCCAGGGAGAATGGGACATATCAGGTATCCACATGCCAAGGAAGTAAAGGAATTGAGCTTTTGCAAACTCATAGGGATCTCTGCCACACTCTCTTACTTAATTCATAGATTTGCTCAAAGTACCAAAGGGGAAAGTGCTTTAAAACAATCAAGCTTTATGCAAATATGTGCTATCATTATCACAAATAAATTTGAAGTTTCTGCAAAAAAGACCGATTTTTCAATTCCTTGGTGAGCTCAGTATACCACCTGATATAAATAATCAAGAAATACATTCAGTGTAGCATTCGAATGGACTACTAAAAGTACTATTTATTGTTCTTACTGATGATAAAATAACATACGCATTTTGTAGAAAACATGCAAGATAGAGAAAAGCATAAAAAGAAAATCCTAGGCACTCCCAATGTTTGTACACACAGTCTGTACAATTTAAACTCTAAGTTGTAACAAGTCACCCAAACTGGTTTAAATAGAAAAGAGAATGCATTGACTGGTAGAAATGGACAGGCCAGCGGTCAATGTCTGGTTGTAGGCGATTTAATCCAGCAGGACTCAGACTCCACTTCCCTGTGGTCCTCTCTTGTGAGAGCAGAAATGGCTGCCGCAGTTCCGGGTTCATGCTCTTGACACTGTACCTGCCAGGGGAAGGCAGGATGGCTCTTTCCGTTGCTTTCTCTGAAGAGCTAGGTAGCTGTTTTCCTTTCTCCCAGAAATCATCCTGTGCCTCATGGACCTGAATTAAGTTGTATGCCCATCCCTGATTCAAACATGAAAGTGGGTATTTGCTCAGGTTAGACAAAGCACACCCACAAGCTGAGTGAGGGGGCAGCTGTCTCTGAGCACGCAGGCTGCTGATGGAAAGCATGGATATCTGAGGAACCCTGGAGAGCTGCTATCAAGAAGAATGGGGAGGACCGGCTGAGTGGCCTGGTGGTTAAGCGCTGGCTTCAGCGGCCCTGGTTCGGGTCCCGCATATGAGGGCCAGAGACACTGCCCTCAAAAAAAAAAAAAGCCGTGTTCCCACTGATGCTCTCCCTGGCCTTCTTATCTATCCAATTTCAGCCTCCTGCCTGGAGTTTCAATTCCCCATTCCTTGCTTTAAAAAAAAAAAAAAAAAGAATGGGGAGACGCATACTGGCTAGTCTAATGCAGCAAATGCCTCCACACACCTATAAACACACACACACACACACACACACACTCACACACACACACACACACACACACATTCACACCACTTGAACAAAAGCAGTGGTATACTGGACACACTTTTGTAAATAGCCTGTTTTACTTTTCCACTTAAGGACGCATCATACAATTTCCCCAAGCTGTTAGATAATCTTTATTATGTGGTTGTCAGTGGCTGCAATTCTTCCATCATGTAGATCTCCCATAATTTATTTAACAAATCTATTGTTCGATACTTGGGTAATTTCCAAAGTTTTTTTTTGGTATTACACTGCAATGCACATCCTTATACATATTTTGTGTGCACCTCAAATGATTGCAGCAACATTTTAAACTGTAATTTTAGCTTTATGTTATTAATATTGATTTCATCTGCAGGTCATTTTTTACAGCATATTACTAATTTCATAGCTAATCATGAGATCTTGAACAAATTTCTTAATCTCTCTGTGCCTCTCACATAAATGGGTTTAATAGTAGCATTGATTTCATAGGTGAGGATTAAATGATGATGAGTGTAAAATCTTAGTACAGTGTATGCTAAGTGCTCAGCATTATTTATACATTACCCCCATTCCCTTTTAGCAAATGGCAGAGTAGGTTCTCAATGACTATTAATTTGGTGAATAAATGAGGTAATATTTTAAATACTTAGTCCTAGTGTCATATAAATTAAATTTTTCTTGTCTTACTGTTTAATTTAATCTCTATATTTAACACCTATTATTATTGTTTTTTGACAGTAACACAGTTTTATTACACTAATTTTGTAGATGAGAATGTTGTTGGGCAAAGAGATGGAACAAAGATTACACATTTAGTTCATGGTCAAGTTATTAAACTTGAATCTTATTTCTACGTAAGTAGGTTTTCCCAAATAGTAGGCTAATTATCTTTTGCCTCTGATATCATTCAATTTAAGCCATTCTTCCACATAACTTTATTTTCAAATAATATAGTTCACCACTCTGCAAAGTGTGACAATTTAGCATAGATTAAAAAATAGAGAATTAGAGAATTAGAGTCTAAAAGGACATAAAATATGTATTAATAAAAGCTCACTTAATTTTTAAAATGAAAATTAAGCTGCTCTATAAATAAATTGTGGTATACACATAGAATCTAATACTGCATATCAGTGAAAAAGAATGAGCATCTTTTGCACATACAATATTGAGCAAAAGAAGCCAGACACTAAAGAGCACCTACTGTATGATTCTGTTTATATGAAGGCAAAATTAATCTATGGTGGTAGAGATTAGGTTAGTGCCTCCCTTTGCCTGGGAGGGGCTGGTAGGAAGGTTGCTAGGATGATAGAAATATTTTATATTTCTGTCTATATGGTGGTTATACAGATGTATTTACATGGGAAATATAATTGAGTTGTGCACTTAAGATTTACACCCTTTTCTGTTTTGAGGTTTACTTAAATGCAAAATTTAAAATTTAAATTAAAATATTAAATTAAAACATAAACATGTAAATATGCTAAAAAGGAATTTAAAGAGGTGTAAATAAAATAAAATAATAGAATTTCCATGTTGTAGCTATTGAAATGAACTGAGTGCCACTAAATGAGACATCTAATGAGATTAGGGATGCGAAGATGTTCTAAAATATCAAGTGTTACATATTTGTTAATTTAAAAATGATTTTGGAAGTAATGGATCTAGGCAATGATCATCAATGGCTATTGAAAACTTAAACTTCAGGTGGAAGACTAACAGGAAACTAACAGATGGAGAAAAACTGATAACTGTCGAACTCATTTATCAAGCTTTAATCACAAAAAGAGAAAAACCATTCATTCTGAGGCTCCTGAAGAGATGTATAGGATGTACACAGCACATCCTATGAAGCCAAAAATTTGAACCTGAATCTGATCAAGTCTTTGGTCTGCCAGTTTTCAGAAAATACTGGGGATAGTGGATCATATTAACAACATCATGTGATGTAATCAGCTAAAAGCAGGATGTGAGAAACTATAGGGCAAGTGACCTTATTTTTAAACTTATAAGTAACAAGGAAAAAAAAGAATGAGCACAGACAGTGCTATCATAAGGGACCTAAGGGATAATCAACTAAATGTCATGTGTCCACCTCATTTAGATTCGGATTCAAACTAAACAAAACACATTTATGAGACAATCAGTTGTATCTGAACTCTATATATTAGATGATGACTTTTTAAGTGTGATGGTATGTCAAGGTCATGTGTTAACAAAAAGAAAGTTAAGACCTTATCTCTTACACATGTTGAAGTATTTATGACTGAAACAATAGGAAAATCCAATGTGTATGTGGAAAGGGGTATAGATAAAACAAATTTGTCCATCTGTTGATATCTTTTAAAGCCGAGTAACAAGGGTATGAGGGCTTATTCTACGATTCTCTCCACTTTGAGATGGTTTAAAATTTTTCAGTAAAAAAGTTAAAATTGTTTGGGTTTAATTTAATACTGGAAACTGAAATAATTAAGGAATAAGTTGGGATGGGAAAGATTTTCAGGCCAATCCTTAAGCATTAAAACATGATACAGCAAATGCTTTCACTTTTATCCTCATAGACTATGTTAATAGACATTTATAACACACTCATATACATTTAACAGACAGTAATACCTTTTATGAGGTTGGGTATCCTTCAGATTATGCTTACCTTTAACAAATTGGCACCATGTAACTTAACAGGAAAGATAAAAATGGGTTCAAATAAAACTTTAAAAAATACTGAATTCCTTTAAAACACTAGGAGGGTCATTATCCCTCTTCGTTTTTTATATTTTTATAAACTCTTGTAATAACTCATATTATTTAGTTTTGTGAGACCTACTCAGACATTTCTTTGGCATTCATTGTAGGTATATCCTGAAGGAAAAATTTCTTGTCTTAATTATTCTATCAGAATTTATGTAACAATTTGTATAGTGTCTTCTCTGTGTACAAAATCCACTCTACTTGACAGCATTTTGGTATGTACTAGTTTTCGATTTGAAAATCAATCAATATATCAACAAGGCAAGACATTAACTTGATAAGTCTCCATGGGTAGGTGTATGCTCCACAGTGTCCCAGTGTCCTTGCTTGGCCTGGGGAAGGGTCAGATTTGGGGCTGGACAATGTGTGTCTGCTTATAGGATGTGCTGGGCCTGAGGTGTTAGAGTTGAGCTTGTTCCCAGAATGTTGCTGCTGCCACTGCCTGTCAAATGTCCACCCAGCATAGCTGGAGTTGAGCAAGATTAGGCTTGGGGCTTTCAGGGAGGATTGCGGAGAAATAAATATTTGTATTTGCCTTCTCCTCATCCAAGCCATTAAATCAGGGCCAGAAACTTGTACAGTATCTCATCATGGAGATGCCAGGTTCCACACAGAGTTGACTGTGATGGGTGTATCAATTTGAAAGATACCTGGCTTTCCCCCCGCCCCATTACATGCTTTCTTTCACTAAGAAATGAAGCCTTTATTTATATTAATAGCAGCTTATGAAACATCTTTAGGCAGGCGTAAATATTAAGATTGTCTTTGGCATCAGGATGTATGGCATTAATGTGTAAATTTGCGTTTCAGTCCAATTAGTCTATTTTTAGAAATATTACTTTAAAATTCATATTTTAGGCCTAGTTGCATATTATCCAAATGTCCAGGAAGAAAATATTGAGTGGTATTTCCTCATTTAATGGATAATCACAAATTGGAATTGTTAGTAAAACTGCATTATTAAATATAGTCTCAAATTACTTTTAAAATATGCAGTAGCAGAGGACTGAGTATATAAATAGCTTTGATTATGGGTCAAATTCTGCATAATTTTGTTGTTTTGTAACTTTATATCTTGAAAAGGAAAAATTTTAAGTTCAATGGACTAGGCCAAAAATAATGAGATTGGGATTTTTTAACAAGCATTTAAGATCTTAAATGTTTACCCAAGCATTATTTTTCTTCTAAAAATCCATCTTTAATTTATTTAATAATGTTTGTTCACAACAAATTTGGAGGTTTTTCATAATAGTCATTTTCAAGTCACACTAAAAAATGAGTCTAATTCCATATTATTTTTGAACAAAATAGTATTAATCAGCTCATTCAATCTTCTTAGTCAGAAGATTCAGCACTGAATGAATTTTATTTCCAAAAATCAAATCTTCTCTTTAAGAACAAAGGATTGTCACAGTTGAAAATACTCAAACGAATGTGCTACTACTTTTTTTTTTTTTTTTGAGGGCAGTGTCACTGGCCCTCATATGTGGGACCGAACCTGGGCCACTGGCTTCCCAAGCCAGCGCTTAACCACCGCGCCACTCTGCCGGCCCTGCTACTAGCTTTTGAAGTCCAAATATTTGGGACAGTGGCAGCAGTTTTGCAGGATAGCATCACCTTAGAAGGGGGCAGAGTATACTCGGGGAGAAAACATTTGATGAGCCCGTTAAAATCTACCATGTAACTCTGAAGTCACATGTCCTTAGAATTTCATGTGAATAATTTTTCATGCCAAGTTTATTGATTTTAGTGGACTCTGTCATGCCTCCCTAAAATTCTATTTTAGACTGGAATGCATCAGCATGGTACTCAACTTTGTGTCCTTACATTAGTCCTTGCTTCCATTTTTAAAATAATTCCATATACTTTGAGACAGAGGTAACATTTATTTATTTATATGGCTTAGGAAGGAGATTGTGGCATCAAAAGGCACAGCCAATATGAACAATTAAGCCTGTCACTATGCACATATAGGTGCCAAGTGCCAATAAGATGAATAATGTCAGGAATTTGGATGTTGTGTTGCAATCACTTTGATGCCAGGTTTACACAAGTTTGTTGGGTTCATGGAGGAGGGAGAGAGGCTTATAAACCATTTTCCTTAGGACTTCAGATTGCAAATGACAGAAAATTGAGTCTAAGCTGGATTAAATAAACTGTCTTATTGTCTCACGTAGCAAAATGGTCCAAGAATACTGGTTTTTGATTATAGCTCAAACAAGGTGATCAGAAGCTAGTTTATTTCTATCTATTATTAGCTTTGCTTTCTTTCTCAGACTTCATGTGGAGTAAAGATGGCAGTAGCAATTCTAGTCCACAGGCTTCAAGGTTCAAGTCCATCTGGGAAAAATTTTTGTGTCTGTCCCAGAAGTCTCAGCAAAAGTCTCATTGGCTCTGATTGGGTCACGTGCCTGTCTCCAATCATTTTGGGAGAAATGAGTTGTGCCAGTTGGTTTAGGCCAATGAAGACCTGCCCTTGGAATTGGTGGTGTGTTAATCCTGTCCAAATATGAGGGTTGAAAGTAGAGTTAGGGTGGTTTCCTAAGGCCAATTTGGAGTATGGATGCTGGCTGTCAGAAACAACAGATGTACCCCACAAGCATAAGCATCTGTTATATTTCTACTTTTTCCCAGGTAGTCTGCTAGTACCTTACATATATTACTTTACATAGCACATGAAGTGTTTTTCTTTTGGTGATTCTGTCTTATCTACAGGGCTCTGGTCCTGCGTTCTGTGTGTGTGTGCATGCATGCGCGCATGGTGGGTGTGGGTGGTGACCTGGATACTGAGCTCCCAATCTTACTTAAGTTAATTTTCATTGTGTTTTTCAATGGGAAAAATTTCTTTATAACATGATTGTGTGAATTAATGACCCACTGGACTAAAGAAACAAATAAAGCTAAGTCACAACATTTGATATGGGTGGAACTAGACAGCTGTCAATTTCTATATCCTGTCCCTTTCCATCAACTTCTTGGTACTGCATAAAAATGGGTGACACTATTTTTAGGCTATGTATATGTAATATACTATTCAAATATAAGTAACAGTAGTCATTTTGTATCACATCTACTGTCTAATACAGAGCCAGGCACCAAATAGAATAATAACTATTGACCAATGTTTCAAAATGTAGACACAAAATTTTCTGATTCATAAGCCAAGTACAATTTCTCAGACTTCAGGCTATTTAACAGCCTGAACAGAGCTAGTGGAGGATAAAGGAAAGATCTTTTGTGGAGACAGGGTCCTTCATGGCTGAGTCAGGTGTGGCAGAGGAGAGAGACAACTGGTTGATGGATAAAGCCCTTCTCTCTTGTAGATCTGACCTTGACAAATCTACACTTCTTTCCAGTCCTATATGTCAGTCTCCACTGGACAGTCAGAAGGAAGTGGAAGGGATGCAATATTGTTACATGATCTGTAAAGAATTAACCAACAGGATAATTAAATAGTGGCTAAGGGAAAGTTATATTTGTTAGATTAAAAAAGTCTATCCTGGGGCCAGCCGGTTAGCTCAGTTGGTTAGAGCGCAGTGCTCACAACACCAAGGTTGCTGGTTTGATCCTTGCATGGGCCACTGAACTACGCCCTCCACAACTAGACTGAAACAACTAATTGACTTGGAGCTGATGGGTCCTGGAAAAACACACTGTCCCCCAATTTAAAAAAAAAAAGCCTGCCCTGTTAAAATCTTGTTAGAAAACTTTATGATCATGTATTCATATAAGCTACATGCTACAGAACTCCGTGTACTGTTCACCTTTCTACAGTTTTTAAAACAGTTCCATGGCCTTGAAATTATTCTAATAATACCTGTGCTGTGGTTGTGATGTGGCTTTTGTGAAACCAAGCCCTCTTGGCCCCTAGACAGCACTCAGTCCAAGAGGTAGTCTCTGGGAGGGGCGAAGTTTTCTTTCAGGGCTATAAACCAGTCAAAATTCACAAAAAGGCAGCTTTAAATTTCTACACTGGGAAGGCAGTTGTTAAAGCTGGCTTTGAGAGTGATGAAACTGCGATTTGGTATGCTGAATACGTTCTCTGTTATCCTCTGCCTCCCTCCACGCCCTGCGTCTGAGCACTTGCATTTGGAAACTGGTAGAGCTGTTGTCTGCGTTAACATTGCCTCCTTTCTCCATTGATTTTTGTTGTGAATAGGCTTCCTTGAATTCATGGTCATCTGCATCTTTAGGGTTCCCCTAAGGGATATTGGATTTCCTGCTTGGAGGACTAATCAGAAACATTAATCAGCCATGAAAATAAGCACTTGCCTATAAGCTGAAGGGCTGAAGGAAATCAGGGCTGGCTTATTGAAAATTAGGCAGTAGGTATGGAAGAAATACATGTATTTGTGAATACTGTGTGGATTTGTAAGGGATTGGAAGTGGCAAAAGAAAAAGATTTTAATGTTTGTGTGGGTTAGGGGTTTAGAACCTTCCTCAGAGGTAAGAAGGGGGTGCCAGGAGGTGCTTATGACCCCCAGTCTATGAACAGGGCCTCAGGGTACAGTGGGCAGGACACGGGCTTTGGCTTCAGGTGAAAAGAATGAGAATCTGCGTTTTGCATGCTATTGACTTGCTGACCCCCATTTCTATATCTATAATTAAATAATGTACTATATCATTCTAATCTCTACAATAATTTTTCTCAGAGGGCTGTTGTGGAGATTAAGTAATGCAGTACATATCACAAAGTGGGAGCTCAAAACTGCTGGTTCTTGTCTTAGTTAAGGTTTTCACTGAAGCACACAACCTGAGACATAAATTTGAGAGTAAGAGGTTTATGTGGGAAGTGTAGCGATTATTGGTAGGTAAGTGGGGGAAGTAAAGCAGGGAAGACGGGTAGTTAATAAGGGGGAGTTAACTATTCAGCCAGCTATCACTGTGGGCAACTCTAGCTCAATCATACAGGGAAACTGGGAAATGGGACAAAGCATGCATCTCAGAATTATTGCATCCAAGGTTGAGGGAGCTAAGGTAATATATACACATCCTGAAAGCGATTGCTTAGATGGGCTACCAGCAATTGTTAATTCCTCAGCATCTTCATGCACTTCCGGATGCACTTTCATCCACTGGTCATTGGCAGCATGGCTTTCTGTACTTTTTTAGTAATTCAGGAAAAAAGAGTTCCTAGGCTCTGACAGTTGGAGGGCACTAACTGGAGCACTCTGAGAGAGCTGAGAGATATGATGGGTTACTGGGTTGTCGATGCTATTTGTAACAGAGGTGGATGTATTTATCCTGAAGAGTAGAATAAATAGGGTACCTCCCAAACCCACTTTATTAGAAAAATACTTCAAGATGTGTGCCAGCAAAAGGAGGATGTAACCAAGAACAAGTAATCATGGGGTGGATGCATGAAGTGGTAGAATCAACCCAGGAAAGCAGGGAAGGGTAGGATCTTAGGGTGAAGGCAAAGTGGCATGCTAGAGGAGCAATGAATCCAGGTTGGAAACAAAGAGCAATGGTCCTGGGAGGGTGTTTTCTGTGTAAAGGGGAAGTGGATAGGCTATCCAATGAGATGGAGAATTAGACAAATGAAAAAAAGATATGATAGAAACTAATAGTTGCTAGAAAGAAAACAATGAGGAATTCCAGAAAAGAAAAAAGCTGTATGTGAAAACCAGTGTAATTATAGTTTACTATTTGAGCTTTCCAAGAAACAATATTTACATAGTCACGTTTCTGGCTTTTAAAATTAACCTACAGACAACGAAGTTATGATTATGATAAACCTAATTATGATATCAGGATGCAGTGTAAGTATGACCAGCTGAGGTAACAGTTGGAGAGCGAAGAAAAGCCAAACGGAAGGGTGAAAGTATTCATATCGTCCTCTTCCAGAGTGAGGAGTCAAAAGATATTTACAGATATTGGATTAAAAAAAGAGAGATCTGTAATTATTTATGTATCTATATCTATACCTTGAGTAGATATAAAGTTACATGGGAAGAACAATGACTGGAAGACATAGGGCAGGAACTTGCCGGCAAAACCTATTTTTAAGCCATGATTTTACTTTTGGGAATTTTGGTGTCATGTACAGTTGAATAATTTTCATTTGCTTTTTAAGAGTAACACACAACCAATATGCCTATATGTCTGATCAAGTGACTAAAAGTAAATTCACAGAGCTATTTTTCATGAATAATTGATTAAGTCTCTGATACGAACTTTTCAACATGATGAAAATGGGATCTGGCTTAGATTATGTGTGTGTGTGTGTGTGTGTGTGTGTACGTGTACATGTGTGTGCATGAGTGTGCATGTGTGCACACCTTTTCTTTCTTCAAACTACCACAGTACTTTTCCATCCTATGAACAGTATCACTATTTGCTGGCCTGTCCACCATCTCATCCCTTATGTTGTAGCCTCCTGGAAATCCAACATCATGTCTTATTTTATTTGTCTCAGCTGTGAGCATAACTCTGAGGATTACAGGAGTCAACATATCTTTTTGAATGAACATATCTTTTCCTTGGCCCAGGTATCATCATTTATACCTCTCCTGTATTAACCCAATATGTCCTATGTTATCTGCTCCAATTTATTTATAAACAAAATCCCTTTTTAGCCCCTGGAACTTACTTTCTAATGTGTTCCATTTTGCAGATCCAGACTTCTCAACGCCCCGGTCATTTCATGTGGAATAATAACCTTCCTCCCTTTACTCCCTTGTCTGTTTCCATTCTTCCTTTTGCTTCCTGCCGGTTTCCTCTGCCCGTCTTTGATTACACTATTGCTCATTTATTCTGAGTTTGGAGTTGTTGTTGGTGGCCTTAATCTTCAGGGCCATTTCATTTGACATCTTTTCTGTGTTTCTCTTTATTTGAAGTTCTTGCTCTATTTCTGCTGCTCTCTCCTACTCTCCCATCCTGAAGAGCCTGATTCAGTCATGGATTTGCCCATATTCTCACCTTTTCCTTCCACTCCCTTCCATTTATTTCTTGATATTGTCCTTAACTTCATCTTCATCCTTGTCCTTAGCTATGTCTCTGCTCTTTATCCCTCTTTGGGTTCTTCTGACTCATAATTTCATTCTCTCTGTGATGCTGCGCAACTGTCCTCGGCCACTGGACACAGGCTCCTTAGCGGCACATCCCACCTGGATCTCCAGAGTCCAAGGCAGGCTCCACCTCTGCTAAGATACCTGCAGTCTGCCTGGCTGAATCTAAGCCTAGAAATTCAGGCCTGCTAGAAATATAACGTTTACTTTGTTTTTCATCCTGAACTTAATTTCTACTTTAAGTTTTCCTTTTCCATGTGGCAGAACCTTGGTCAACTCAAGGTTCCCTCTGTCTCCCTGTTGCACAGAAGCTTTGTGTGTGTTTGTGTGTGTGTGTGTGTGTGTGTGTGTGCGGGGGGCATACTCAGGCAGAGTAATGGGAGGGTCTGATCCTCGGTGCTAACTGTCCATATCTCATAGACTGAGTGTCCTTGCCTCCATTTGTCTCAGTAACCAGCCCAAGAGAGTTGCTGCTGTGCCATCCTTTGCTCCTAATGGCAAGTTCTCTCTGATCATGCTGTGTCCTGTTTCACCTTACTCTATAGGATGTTCCATGAGGCTGTTTAAGCCCCTTTCTGCTTGGACAGCCCACAAGTCGATTCTTCCCCATGTCTTTCCATCTGTGCAGAGCTTTATGCAAGGTTTTATGCAGAAAGGCTCCTCTCCACCCATCTGGGAATTCCATCATTCCCATCCATCTCTTCCTACCCAGTTCCCCCTTAATCCCTCTCTTAGTGTAGGAATCTTTTATCTAGCCTGTGGGTGGGATCGTCTAGTCTTTTTCTATTAGTTTTCTCTCCCAATTTTGTGTTTATATCCTTTGTTTCGTCAGAATCTAGGATTTTGAAATGAAAAGCCCTTTTCTCTGCTTTATATGGTGACATTCTTTCCCTAATATAATGAATGCACCAGGCTGCGTGTATTGGAGGAAACATAAGAAAGAGGAAAAAAATTCCAGAGAGAAAAAAAAAGTTAATATTTTAAACATTTTGTTCACTGCCCTAGACTTCCTTTCTTTGATCACAGTGGCCTAGCCTTCCATCCTTTCTCTCACCTTCCACAGCTGCCACCACACCCTTGCTACTTGTTCTTGGCCTCCAGAGGGAACTGCAGCCACTCACCCTTTCTACTGCACCAGAGACAGTCTCAGTACCCCAAGGCTACACTGAATTCCTGGACCCTTCTTGTCTTCAATGAGTTAGCTCCCTCAATGCTGGGATAAGAGTACAGGGTTGAAATTAGAAGACCCATTCCAATCATAGCTTCAACTCACACTACCTCTGAGACACTGTGATAGCGGGCTCGTCCCATATTCTCTCTTAGCATCTAATTTCCTTATCTGTAAAATAGCAATCATATTTCTTTCATAGCATTATTGTGAGAATTAAACATTAAAATATATGCAAAAGTGCTTTATAAATGGAAAATATTTATAAATATGAGTTATTATTCCTTTTCTATTTCCTCAACTTTTTTTTTTTAAAGATATTTTATTGGGGAATTGGGAGAGGGGAACAGCATTGGGGAACCGGGAAGGGGAACAGACAAGTTGCTGTCTTTTTGTTCTTCAGTCTAGTTCTGGAGGACGTTGCTTCATTGGCCCATGTTGGTATTGTCATTGTGCTCTTCCCAGATGAGGCAGATCGGTCACCGGCCTCTGGATGGTCACTCACTGCAGCTATTGGCAGCTCACACAGGCTGCTGGCCGCTCACGCTGGCTGCCGGCCACTCTCTGTAGCCTATGGCAGCCCACTGCAGCAGGGGCTGCAGCCTACGCCGTCGCCGGGGCTCACAGCCCAGCTCCAGGTGGAGCTGTTATTAGCTATAGAGGGTAATGTCACTGGCCCTCATATGTGGGCTCTGAACCTGGGCCGCTGGCGTCCCAAGCCAGCTCTTCACCAATGCATCACTTGGCCGGCCCCCTATTTCCTCAACTTTTTGCAACTCCCTGATACCCCCACCCAACTCTGAATCTTAGGACAAAACAATAAAAAATAAGTCAACTAGTGAACACACTTCTGATAAACAGGTGCAAGAGTCAAAGCAGTGACTTACTTTAGCTTCTCTTCTTTGCTCTCAATCCTGGTAGAAATTTAATTGAGAAGGATACAGAATTCTGATGACAGTGAATGCTGCAGGTTCAGGCCATTCCTAACATTTTTCCTTATAATTAATCTTCCATGATGATTCTTCAAAAGCCAATTATAAGTAACAGCAGTTACTATTATTTAAAATTGAAAGTTGTTATTTTAAAGAAGAAAAAAGAAAGAAAGGACTGTTTAGACTGAAGCACAAATTATAACATGTATATATTATTTTCTTAAGTTCACTGAAAAAATTTCTGGTCTCTGCATTAGGCAAGACAGATCCTGTTGACAGTACACTGGATGAAATGTTAAAAACTAGTCAGTCATGAAGCATTCATGGGTACCTTGAAGTGTAGTAAGGAAAAGGGATTTTCTTAGGTTGTGTCCCAATACCCTGGGATTGAATAAATAGGAAAATATTTTAAAAATTGTAAAAGGATTTTGGAAATAACATAAAAACCTCAAGTTTTTCAGATAACTACTGGTTAGTAAAAGACTGGCATCTATTTGGTTGACTGTTCTAAATACTAATTATATATGTTTTTTAAATTGGAAGTTTAAAGGCTAAGTGGTGTTGAATTCAGTCAGCATAATCATTATAATTATTTACTTATTCTAACCTTGGCATTTCAATACATTTTGGTTAAAAAAAATCCAAAACTACCCCTTCAGACAATACATAGCAGATTAATTCCAGCATAGAGTAAAATTACCAATATTAACCTGGATTTTTAACATAAAAAGCAGGAAGAGGAAAAGCTGGAGAGTCCTTTGAATCTTTAATTTGAGACTTGAATCTTGATCTTAAGTTTGCAAAGTGCAGAGAGCATTCTCCATCAGGGTTCCCCTTCTCAGTCAATTTTATTTATGTAGAATCTTTCATCAAAAGATCACAAAGAGCTGTCTAACCAGCTATAAAGAAACATAAATCAAAAAGAAAATGAAATGCTCAAACAATAAAATTATACATTAGAGGCCCATTTAAAGCACAGCATTTTAAGATGAGAGAAAAGTCTTGGCTGGAGCATACAGAACGTAAGTTATAATGGGAAGCTATTTCATAATTTGGTGAGAAATGAAAAAGGCCCACTTCTAATAGTGGAGAGCCTATTATTAGGAATGATCACTTGCATACCAGTGCTTTAATGAAGGGGGCGAAGAGCATAATAACTTGAAGTGGAATTGACAAAGTATGGTGGCACTCTTCTTGCTGCTCCAGGGAGGAAAAAAGAAATTTTTTTTTTTTATTCCATAAATGGACATTGTGCCCAAGTATCATATCATGCTCTTTAGCATGCCTATTGGTGATTGCTGTTGTGCCTGTCTCAGAAGGCTCTATGCTAAAGTCCTATAGTACATATATAATATACATATCAGATTTATGATATATATATATATTCACCACACAGGGGGCTCAAGGAAGCCAAGGTGATCTTTCAATCTTTGCTGTCATCTTTACTTGCTTCCTCAGCACGGATTAATTCAGTGTCCCCCAAGTCTCAAGATTTCCAATTTACAGTAAGAAAATATTCATTTTAATGGCCCCAAGCAGAGGGAAAATATAAGAATCTGGTAATACTATTGCTTTAACAAAAAAATCCAGCCAAAGTCTCTATAAGCTTGCTTATATAGAAAAGCTAAAGAATTTTGAGACATTAGTTATTTTTTTTTATTGGCATTATAATAAATATCAAGAAAGTGTTCTTTGGCACAACGTTTATAACATTCAGATTAAAGCCTCCATTCTGAGTTTTAGAATTTCAAATATCTCTAAGTTTCCAGTTTCTTTTTGTTCGAACCTGACTCTTCAGATAATTTATCTTATGGCTTGAGGATTATGCCTGATAACTTGTGAGAAGAGAATTTACACAAAGTGTCATATTTAGACCTTTGTTAATGTTAACCTTCATGTTCAAAGTGGCATGCACTCTGCATGCAATATATACTAAGTTTAAATGATAATGATATAGATATAAAATTTTAGCTTTTTCTTTGTTTTATGATATCAAGTGTATGTTGCTTATTGTTTGTGTGCTCTCCAGAAATTATGAATTGGCTGGCAAGTAATGGACTAATATGCATGCAAAGGAAGAAGGAGGAGGAGGAGGGGAAAAGAAGGAAGCAGCATGGGCATAGGATCATCTCTCCCACATGGGACAGTCTCTCTGAATTAGGGGCATTTGAAGTTAGATCCAAAAGAAGAAGAAAAGCTAGCTAGCCATGTAAGGGGAAAAAAAAAAAAAAGCTCTTAGCAGAGGGAACTGAATGGGCAAGGGAAGGAAAGAGAGTCAAATGTTTGAGAAACTGAAGAAGTCCAGTGAACCTGAATGCTGTCAACATGAGGGAGAGTGCTTGGAAGTAAAGAGTCGTATGCCAGGCATCAGTCAGATAGGTTTCTGGTTGCAAACAATGGAAGGCAGCTATGGCTATCCTAAGCAGAAAGGAATTTATTGTAACATAGTGGATACTATTCATAATTGATAAAAACAAAACAAACAATCAAAAACATGGAGAAATAGGCTTGGAAAATGAACAGGAACCAAGGAAGAGTACAAGGAGAAACTATCTCTTTAGGATAACACTGATGTCTGTGCCTCCACTGGACAGTTAATGCTGCTAATTGATATCTATAAGTAAGAATTTCTCACCCATCTCTCCAGCTCTGTAGCCTTCTCTCAGCATTCAGAATCCCACCTGGAGGGGGCCCAATTGGACAAACATAGGTCATGGCTGTGTGCCTTAGGTGGTCAGGGTTGGAGAAGAAATGCTTGGACCTTTGGCTTCAGGGAGACTCCCCAAATGGGAATTTGCTGCCACATAAAAAGGGAATTTAGTTGCTGGGCAGCCAAATGGCCACCAACCCATAGTGAGGAACTCAGATTTTGTTGAGGTGCAATGGGAGGTCGATAACAATTTTTGGTAGGGAGGTGCCTCGTTTTATATTTTATATACAGATCACTTTGGTTTCTGTTCTTGAATGTCTCTTGGGATAAGTGAAGTAACACTCTAATCTTTGCCATAAAGCAGAAAAATTTCAACACCAGATAGCTTAAATATAATGTCAATAATAGGATAATCCCTTCTTTCATATAGTCACTAGAATTTAAGACTTGATCAATAAGGTGTAAGTGATGTGAATATTTTGCTCTTACATTTTTAACTGCATGTAGCTTCTCATCCTTTCAAGTCAGAAGTCCAGGAGGGTTTAGTTCCGACCTCCGCTTTAACTGCAGAGGACTCAAGCAGGGGATCAAAGAACAAAACAGGGACTATATAAAGCACTGAAGCCTGCACCAAAAACTTGGTAAGGTTTCAGTAAAACTCAGAAATTAAACTGGACAGATTTTTTTTTCCCCAAACAAAGAATATAAAGCTACAAACAAAGCATTTGGCCCTGTGAACACTGGTATGTTAAAAATTGCTACTCTTTTCATTGTGCCTTCTTTGAAAGCAATTTTGGAAAAGTAGAAATAATTTAAAATACCATTTTTTTTTCTAGAGTCATAGATTCTCAAATCATGGGCAAACGTGATATAAATTTTTAGTGGATGTCTAAAAGAAAGGAAAATTCCAGTTGAGAAAGGACTGAAACTTGCCGCCCATTAGTTTCTCAAAGTGAACAGTCAGAAAATCATTTGGAAAGGAAAAAGGTCTCCAGTTTTCTTTGATAGTCAGTGTCATAGTAGTAAAATTCAGGTAGCTAATATATTTTAAAAGCACTAGGTTAGTAACCCTGACATAATTTAATGAATTTGTTAAATGATCAATAATTCATAAAATAGTCTTTTTGTAACAAAAATGAAAATTTCCCTGAATTTCCACTTGAGATAAGAATAAATGGGAGACATTTACTAAGAGCAATTCTTGCCAGAAAGGCAAATCGAATTATAGTGTGATGTGCAGCTCATTTTACCATGCATGTGCATGCACACACACACACAGACACATAGACACACGATTCATACAACAAACTAAAGGTGCTTATTTGATCAATTTGTCAAGCGCCCTTTAGACTACAGTTTTTAGACCAATTATATTTCCATTTAGGAATAAGAATAAAGAGGAAAGATGAAATATTTGTTGAATATCTTCTTCCAGGCAATGTGCTTGGTGATTTTTATGTGTTTTTTTTTGTTGTTGTTTTTGGTGTTTAAATTTAAATCTTATGATAACCTTCCAGGTAATAATTGCTATCTGATAAGTGAGGCAATTAAGGGCACAGAGAAGTTAAGGAATTTTACAAGGTCACAGAGCTAGTATGTATGCAGAATGTGTTTGATGCAAAAGTATGCTTGACTAACTCTCTATTCATATTCTTTTTGCTATACCATGCAGCCTCCCAGAATTTAAAAAGATTTAGCTGCTATAATTTAAGACTAGGATGTGTTCTTGTATTAGATCAAAACATATGAAATTCTAGCATTAGATTGTTTTGACTTACAAAAATGGCAATATAAATGTTTTCATTAAAATTACAAAAAACTGCAAATAATGGTAAATACTCTATTGCAAATATTGGTGAAATTAATTTTGCCTTCATCATTATCTGATAATAACATGATATTCATGCAAATAACAATAGTGTGTATATTCTAAAAATATTAGAATGGTTTTGAGCAATGAGAGTTTAAAAAGTGGCATAAAAAGTCAAAGCAAAAAAGAATTTAAAATGCCACAAAAGATAAATCTAAGCAGATAAATTAGATCTCTTTGATTTGCCCATGGTAGCACAGCATTAGTAAGCATTAAGGGTACTTGTATGAAATTGGTGACTAAATTTCACTGAGACGTAAAATATCAAATCCATTAAGTTATTAAAATAATTATTTTAAACACATTTTTCTGGAACTACAAAGATAGAAAACAGAAAGTATTAGAATCATTTTTAAGGTGAAACTGATTGAAAATTCCAGTGTAAAAGTAGTAAATGATAAACTGTTGAAGTACATTTGTTTTTCTGATCAGGTGTATTAACTATGGCAACTTTGAGTAAATCATTCATCATAACAAGAATGCGCTGTATAAAAATTGATGAACAACTCAAAATTTAAAATGCATTATTTTCCTACATATTAAAATCTTTGAAAATAATGAACTACATGAGCTATTGGTATTAGATTGAAAATTAAACTAATGGAGAAGCAGTATTTTGATTTGTGTATAAATCAACTCCCTAGTTGATGTGAAGGTATATGCTTTATTGTAAATCTCAATGATTCTTAAGTGTGAAATATTGAGCATATTTCACTGGGACATCAATTTTGGAACAGCTCAGAGCAGATAATTATACTAATTATTTAAGGAATTAATTTATCAGAAGCTTATTCAATACCTACTATGTGTCCTCAGGGATTCAGAGATTAATTAGCCCTCTCCAGGAAATTTCAAACTGCTGGATCAAGAAAATGTGAATCTCCTTGTCCTTTAAAGGACACTTGGTTTACATCTTAGTGAGGAATACAGAAACTATCAGAGGCATTTTCTTGGCCCACAGTGAGTGCTCAGAAAATGATAGTGCTTTCTGTTACCACAGTGATCATTTATAATGGAAGGAAAAATTTCTTCTGGTGTTTGGACTCCTGCGAGAGTCTAATCAAAATCATCCCCTTCCAAATTAAGTCCTCTTATGACCAGAAGGAACTAGCATTGGGAGGAACCTGAAAATGGAAGCAGTTCCCTAGATTTTTGTTTTTTCTACGACAAAACGTGTGAAAACATCATTTAAATTGTAAAGTGTTGTAAAAAGAAAAGCATTATGATTATTGTTTTCAGCAAAAGCTGTTTTTCATCGTGGACATGAGGCAGGAAGGACTACATTAATCACATATCGTGTTGTGAGATGACTTGAACAAGGGCTAATTTAGGAGACCTGAGAGAAATCAGAGTTTGACTTTGAACCAGTGCTGCAGTGACCTTTGGATGTCTGTCAAAATTATTTATTTTGTTATGCAAGTCCTAGTCTTAACATGACTGTCTTCAGACCCACAGCTATGGACACAATTGGTGTACATACTTTAAAAAAATTGTTTGGCATATGGGTAGCTAGAGAGCCACTGCCTGAATTTGTCTCCTTTGTGAATGATTTTGGGAACCAGACAAGGCTGGGGATTTGGAGGACATTGCTGTCAGTGTGAGCCCAGAGGTCCATGTAGCTCACAGATTTGAAGTCTGGGAGAGTCAGGCTTCTCCAAGTGTGGTAGAGTGAGTCTTGAGTGTTCCCATAGGAACACAGCCAGGCCCAGGGGAATTCTGTTACCCCCCCAAGAATAGAAAGGTATACCTGCAGTGAATCTCCCTTTGTCAGACACTGTCCATAATTCCAATTCAGGAACCACTGGTAGAAATTTTTCAGGTCAGTGCTTAAGAAATTCTAGCATCCTCTGGTCTTTTCTCTCCTAGTGTGATCCTCTGCCCTGTGAAAGATTTCTCAGAAACCTGGGTCAGAAGTTAATGGCCTTAATGTAGTGGAAAATTGGGGGAGTATATCCTTGCTTGCTCCATTTCAACTCTAGTAGAATAAAATCCTCTTTTTTTTGATAATAGTCCCTCTAGGAACTTTTTTTTTTTTTTAGAGGGCAATGTCACTGGCCCTCATATGTGGGAATCGAAGCAGGGACACTTAACCACTGCACCACTCAGCCGGCCCCCTCTAGGAACTTTTGAGGGAGTGCTTTCCTGCTTTGTCACATGATGACATATAGAATAATGATAACATTGTACATTATTTTGGGGTGAAGTATATTGAGGCTGCTCATAGCAGGAATAGAGAATCTCTATTCTTGGTATATTCATTTATAGTTCAGAGTTGGCAATTTTTATTTTAAGGAAACCATGTTTATTACATAGTGAACAAATGGTGGACCCTAGCTTGTAATTATGGTGGTGAATACTTACTATGTACCTAACCCTGTTCTATGTACTCCATATTCATTAATTTAACACTTATATAACCAATGAAGTAGGTATTATTGTCACTCCCACTATATATATATATATATATATATATATATATATATATATATATATGGAAACTGAGGTATGTGAAGACTAAGTAATTAGCTAAAGGTCACATAGACCTATCGTAGAAATCGACAGAGCCAACATTTGGGCCTAGACAATCTGACTCCAGAACTGTGTTAACCATTGCATTACATTGTCTGCAAGAAACAGTTACAAAAAGAGTGAACTAAGCCAAAAATCTACGTAATATTAACACCAAACCTTTGGGGTCCCTCATGTTTTGAGAAGATTCTTGGTAGCAGAAAAATCTCACCAACAGCAGGCACTGGCCTGAGGCTAGGGTTGAGATCTGAAGAATATAATTTCTTAAAACACAAAGTTATGACTGACTTTGGGCAGTAGGAATATGAAAATTCAAACCCTTTTACCCTTCTATTTTTGAGTATAAAACCATGAACCTTCGAGAAGAGGTAGGGATTTGGGACAGACCACTTTTATAAAGCATTTTCTAATCTCTAGATAGGAAGGGAGGGGTCCTTAGGTAATTAGTAGATCTGGACACAGAGAAAGACAGCATAAAGAGATCCTTGATTATGAAAAGATAGTTCTATTCCTGGCCTGGAAGAATAGAAGCTGCTTAAATTCCACTTGATAGTGCAACATAGAGCTGAAGAGACTGTGTGGCAGGAATCTCTAGTGAGGGGCAGGGCTGGGATTTGGGAGGTGGAGTAATTATGTTTGAGTCCCGGGGCACTTCCCATTACTGTATGCAACTACAGCTCAGCCTCAGAGGGCCAGGCCAGACTTGGCTTAGTGACTCGTTTTTTATACAACTTCCTGTGACAGAAACAATCAACCTGAAAATATAAGACTTTCCCTCTCTCCTCCCCAACCCCAAAATCATCCAGCTTGAAGACCTCATTGCTTCATGTTGATAAGGATAAGGAAATGAGAGGGAGGACAGCTTATGGTTGATAGGATATAGTGTCAACAGTTGATAACTCAAAGTGAGTTAATTAGTGTCTAAATTGCTTCAGCCTTAAATTAGCCCTGAGGTTTGTTCAGGAACTATTTCCCTTGAGGGTTATGAGGTGGTTGCGGGAGAGAATAAACTAATATATGATCACTGAAGCCTTCTTCCTCCTGGGCACGCAGCTAGACTAATGCCCCCTCTCAATTAGTTGTGGCCACACGACTTGGGTGCTGGCCAATGGGATGTGTGAGGGAGTGGGGTATGACCTCTTCCAAGCCAGGCCCATAAACACTGTCCTCATAATCCTCCTTGCTCCCTGCACTTTCTCTTCCCTGATCTGTTGGTCAGAGAAGATCCAACAGCTAACTGGGGGATGGCAGACTCATAAGATAGAAGATGCCTGTATCGCTGAATCCCAAGGAAGGAAGCCATCCATCCCACTGATCAGAACACCCAGCTGGACTTTGTGAAGGCAAGAAATGAATTTCTATCTTGTTAAATCACTGAAATTTTGGTGTTTGCCTGTTACAGCTGCTAGCATAGTCTAATCCAGAACAGAAAGGATAATTCCGTTAATACCCATTGGTAATAACAGAAACTATATATAAATAGTGCTTCTATGTGCCAAATACACTTTGTATATATTAACTCAATTAATCCAAATGAAAAACATATGAAGTAGGTACTCTTATTATTCCTACTTAAAATTAAGGCAGAGTAAATGTTAACTTGCCCAAGGTCACACACAACTTGAGGTAGTATAGAGAGTATTTGAACTTAGACAGTCCAGCTCCGGAGACTATACTCTGCTATATGTTAGCATCTGAAGTGTTCCCTCTGACCTAGGGTTCTTTTAGAAGACAAAATATATTACCTTTAATCAAGAGAACATGGTATGATTTTGACCCATGCATGAGTTTCCTGATTGCCATGGGTCTCTGAACCATGAACACAGATAAGAGAATGGAGGAACTGTCCCGTGGAAAGGGAGAGGAGGGCCATGGGGTGGTTAAAAGACAAAATGAATTATGGTCTAAGCCTCAGGAGCCTTGAAAGAACTGGGGTTAAGGGACAGATGGGCCGAGTGAGCAGTTCCCAGAGCCCCAAATGAAGCCCACTGGAGATAGAGGGGAAGAGACCCTTGCACTTAAAAGATTGCTGCAGGCCCAGATTGGTCCCTCAGAGAGCCTCCCCTGCACAGAAGACTAAAGTGTAGAGGGGAGGAGGGTGAGGATGGGGCATCCATTTAATCCATCTCCTCTGCTGCCTACTGATTCCTAACCTTAAAAATCTGCAAGTGTGTCAGCACTGAAATGAGGTAATCCAAGACTGCAGCTTGCAAGGACCATTTCTGAAAAACCCAAGGGGAGAAGAAAGTTTCCCTTCCTCTTTTCCTTTCTACAAACTGTTGAGCAGATAGTAACATCAAGAATCCTGCCAGGACAGTCCCCTCATTTTAAGAGGACAACGTTCAGCTGTTCTACTAAGGAGTGCTTTGGAAGAGCTGCCCAGGGCAACTACCAATGATTGGAAGTTCTGCTTGTCATGCTGTTCCATCAGAACTAGCTTGTTGTGGATCCAAATAGCCTCACAGAAATTTTGATGAGGAGTATCTGGATGTTACTGATTAAATGAGCATTTGGAAAAGCCCATTTCTTTCCACTAACATTTTTAAAAAAAGAAAATTTATTCATGTCATGATCAAGATATAGGCTATGCAAAACTAAGGATATAAAATTTAATTTTCTTCCTTTGGATGTCTGTGTCCTGGAATAACTTTACTGTATTTACTTAGTCAGCTTTTATTGAGAACCTGTTACCGAGTTGTAGCTCAGTAGAACCTGGGTAGATGCTGTCAGTTGAGGGTAGTGGTGAGATGTGGGTACTACAGAAATAACACCATAGGATTTCTTATGAAATCTTAATTGGTGAGGAAGACATGAACACAACTCATATAATGAAATGAATAACAAGAAAATGAGGGCAAGAAAAATGTTGAATGTATGTACTAAAGTACTCACTCTTGGGCCGGCCGAGTGGTGTGGTGGTTAAGCGCTGGCTTGGGATGCCAGCGGTCCCAGTTCAGGTCCCAGTTCAGGCCAGTGACACTGCCCTCAAAAAAAAAAAAAAAAAAGAAAGTACTCACTCTTTGTTGTTCAAGACCGATATTTAGGGTGTTTGTTGGTGGGGAGGGGTTGAGGAAAAGGGAGCTGGGGTGGTGTGATAAGTCATATTTAAACCCTACCCAGCAGTGATCAATAGGTCTGGAAACCTGGCACCAAGTAAATTGATTTCACTTTGATACACCATGTGTTCCCTGTTGGGAATTTTCACTTCCCTTATATTAAGTGTGAGTGGAGGTCTGTGATTGACAGCAAGTGTCATATGCACACACTCTGTTTTGGGAAGGATCACTGGGGAAGATTATCATCTATCTATCTATCTATCTATCTATCTATCTATCTATCTATCTATCTATCATCTATCTATCTAATCATGTATCTATTATCTATCTATCCATCCATCTATCTATCTAATCATCTATCTATCTTATCTATCTATCTATCTATCTATCTATCTATCTATCTATCTATCTTATCTATCTATCATCTATCTAACATATATATATATGTTTTGACATATATATGATCTAACATATATAAATATATATGTTTTGACATTTCAAGGAGGCCCCTGTGCAAGTTATTGTTGAGCACTCAATGGCTGCTACATTTGTTTGCACCATCCCTGCACTACCAGTTTCATATTCATTGTTTGTAAAGCTCTTTGGGATAATTTGTATATGAAGGATTCATATAAAACCAGTGTTTAGTCCTTTTCATGTTACGCTTTTGGAGCCTGACACATAAGGGTGCTTTTATATGCAGCGTGCAGGAAATTAAGCACTCAACTCCTATTAACACCACTAGGAACTGGGCTCCTGGCGGTCTATCTAGGGGCAGTGGAAAGGGACTCACAGCTATGCAAGTAAATGGAAACAAAGACAGGCACAACTCAGATATTTATTCAGCTGTTGAAAGTTTTATGGGCAACCAGGCTACAAATAATGGGAATTATTTTACTGAGTTGGCTGGAGAAATGGAGCTTAAACTACCACCTTCTTTTTATTTATGAGTATGTGTACATCGTGTATGTGTGTGTGTAAAAACAATAAAATATCTATTATTAGCATCTCGTTACCAGAAAATTTCCATTAATTGATATAATTGTGGTTCGTTGAGGAAATGATGCTATTAATCTGTATCATAAGCCTGAGACTCGGCAAAATTGAGTCTTATTGAGTTTTGATGTTTATTGCTTTTGAATTCTTTGAGCAGAGCTAATTTCTATGACATGTTTGGTGACTTCCTGTACAAAATATAGGATTACTCAAAAATATTTCACCTTTAGATTATGTTGAATAAAAGAGTTTACATTAAAAGGCATACAAACATCTCGTGATAAAAGTATCTAAATAGCTCATGTCCTTTAAAGATATGCAAAGTGATAAATTGTTTTTGACATTATATATAATATAGTAAATTGTATACTATATCATACAATATGATCTATATGATGTGTACATATATACACACACATATATATGATGATTTTTGTGTCTCATTTGAGACATAGCAAATCAAAAGGGTGTTGGTTGAAGCTTGTAAAATTATAGGTGGTTTTTCTTGCTTGTCAGCTGATTGTTAGAAAACGCTTTGGTTATAATAAAAAGTGAAAATACAGCAGCCAGGAGGTGTCAATGGACCTGAGAGAACAGAGTGATTTAAAGTTCTCACATACATGTTATGATGCCCCAGAAATCCTTCTGGGCACTTTGCACCCACTGTAGCGGATACTGAAGTACGCCCAGTGTGAGGTTCCAGTTTCTCAGTAACTTTAAGGTAATAGGTCCTGATTTTTCCCATGATGACCTTGGGAAATGCTATTTACTTTATAAAACCCCAAAGTTTGAAGACCTCATCACTATGTGGGTTCAAATGAGGTCACTTACTATTGATGGTATAATCACAATACTTGTATGACTTTGAGAAGTCACTTAACCTTTTAAAAACCTGTCAGCTCATCTGTAAAATGAGGATAATAATAGGAGCAACATCATTTTGTCTGGGGATTAAAGAAGATGATCCATGTGAACACTTTAGCAGAGTACCCAGCACATAGGAACTTAAAACTAAATATTACTAATAAAGATATTATTCCATTTGATTGATTCACACTCTATTTTTAGAAGAGAATATGAGGTGATAAAATAAAAATCAAAGATAAAGTAGAAAATGTATATTAATTTTATTTATTTCCAATGAAGTTTCATCAGAGCAAAATATCTAAAAAGAAAATAACAACCATTGGAAGAGCAAGAGCTGTTGTTATTTCAAAAACTCAATTCAAATACACCCTAAAAAGTTGAATCTTAAAAGATGAACCATTTAATGTGTCTTGAAAAAGTCAGTCAATTTCTGTTTTGAAGATAGATTCAGTTTCACAGTTCTTTCTTGCCTGCAACACAGCTGAAATATAGAGTTTTCATTTTTTTTCTCTCAGACTGAATTGCTATCAGATTTTTGTAAACCATTCACTCTGGAAGAATGCTTTGTTCTGGAAAAGGCAAGTGCTGGGAAAAACTCAGCAAGACTGCGTAGCTTATTCTTTGAAAACTAACATTTGATAAGGGTGTTAACTCGACATGTAATTCCACTTAGTAAAGGGATCATTGAACAGAATGGATGCAATGATTAAAACATAATTACACACTGTAGCTATAATTATTTGGCCCAGGAAGGTACATATAACAAATAAGGAAAATATTTAAATGTAGGTGTAGAGAAAAAGAAAAATCCATTATTTAGGATGAGAGAGGGTAAATATGTGTGAAAATCAATGGAAATAAAAGCAGTATGGGAATGTCTGCATTCAAACAATTGGAAGAATGAAAAGCAACAGTTATGACTCAGCAATCATAGAAAAAACTCCCTTGGAAAACACATTTTATAATGCAAAAATTGAGAAAATGGAAGGGATAAATGTTTGTTGAATGAAAGAATCAATGAAAGCTGAGTGACTTGAAGAGGTTAGAGACTGTTAAAAAGTATACTGTGAGGGAAGACGGGGGTGGTAGATGAGGGTAAAGGGGAACAAACATATGGTGATGGGAGGAGAACTGACTCTGGGTGGTGAGCACACAATATGACATACAGATGGTGTATTATAGAATTGTAAACCGAGATAGAATTCTGCTCTGCAGATATCAAAGAGTTAGTTACGTTAGGTGATCATTAACTTCCAGGAGCCCCCAGAGTCTTAGCCAACAATGAAGGTCCGTTCTTGAATGTGGCATCATTTTGCCTGATCCCTGGCACTTAACCTTGCTCCAAAGGGAGCTATCCAGTCAACAGTGGCAGTCACTCCTGCAGACCCTGTTAATGTCCATAACATGCTGGCAGTTACCACAGTCAATAAAGCCAAGAGGATTTTGTGTCCCTAAAGCAATGACAGAAATGAGTTTACAGGTATCTTAACTGCCCTGTGCTCTGCCACCATTATCCTTAATTCTCTCTGATCAAGACCACATGGCTAACCTCTTGTACCTCATGATTTAGAAGGTCTGGCCACCCAGGGAAGAAGAAAGGCATTCCTGCCCCCTGTATCTCCTCTTTTTGCTGAACCTGGAGAGCCCACAAAATTAGAGCTTTGCTGTGGTTCCTTCTGGTCGTTTTACAATTTGCCAATTTCTTGCAGTGCTTCGGATTGCTACAATCTTATCATTTTCAAAAACTCCTCATTACTTGTTCTCTCCGTGTAGATCATTTGTAGTTATGAGGAAAACCTCCCTCTGCTTTTAATCTCACACTGGGATAGGGTTTCACGTTTTATTTTTCAAGTGCACTTCCACAAAAGTGAAATAAATAGGCATTTGGATTCTCTCAAGACCAGAATACTATCATGACTTTTTATTTTTTACCGCTCTACACTTGAGGGTGGGTGGAGAGGCATTGTCATTCTCTCACCAAATTACTATTAAATATAAGTGTTAAATTTGGATTGACCAGGGAAAGAGGCAAAGAAGCAAAAAGGAGCTCTTGGATAGTCTTTGTGATCAACAACTGCTTACACTAAACAGAGGAACATTTCTGAAAATGTAAAGTTACATTTTCAAAAATCATATATATTATATGTCATGTAAACATATGCATATATGTTTGTGTGCATATATATATATATATATGATGTGTATATGTATATATATTATTTTGCAAAGATATGTATTATTCTTATAGGCTGCCTGAACAGATCTAAGTTGTGGAGCGAGCTTTTGCAATTCAGGTAACAATGATGGTAGGGGTCAAGGTAAAGCAGAAATGAGGGATTTCAAATATTTGGCATTCTGCTGGGAGTTTCCACTCAGCAAAGTATAGCATCTAATCTGATGCTTTCTTTAGTGAGCCTGCAAAAACTGGCTTCTGTTTGTGAAGTTACTGCTACTGAGAAGATTGAGTGGCCCATTCTTTTCATGACTGACCCCAAATGTCTGTCTCCACTCAAGAAAATTTGTTTTGGGGTAGTCTAAGACTGTCATAGAACACAGAAATGTGTGTGTGTGTGTGTGTGTGTGTGTGTGTGTGTGTGTGATCTAGCAGAGTTGAAGTGGGTGGGTTTAGAAGGAGCTATTTTGCCCTGCTATTTGGATTAATAAGGAAGAATAGTCAAGAATGTAAAAACTAATGGAACTATAGGAAAAATTACTGTTCATCCTAGAGTTTTAATATGATACAGGGCTGGAAAACTGTACATTGCCAAAATAAACCTAGACTTTGTGAAAGTAAATTTCTTGAAGCTCAGAAATAATGTAGGTATGATTCTCTGACCAAAGATGCTAAAAGGGTAGCAACTTAGGTAAGATGAGAGGTTTTGTTAAGGAAAGTCTGATGTAATATTAAAAAATTATTTTGATTGAATAAAGGGTAGAAGTGTAATAGCTAACGAGATGACAGTAGCTTTCTAAGACCTCTCAAATGAGCTCCAGACATGTACTAAAGATGGAGAGAGGGACATGTTACCAATGTGACAGTGACACAGTCTTACAAACTAGAGCAGCTACTTGTGGAAAACACAAAAATAGAAACACAACATACTTGAAGAATAACTGTTTACGTTTTTACAAATGTTTAAAGGAAGGATAAACAAAGACAAAATTCTCTTTGCACCTTCTGCTTTGCATCTTCATTCACTGGGATAATTTCCAAAGTAGAGAAAGTGGGAGGTGAGAATTGGGCTGGGAAATAGCCATTTGCCCTTGTGTGTGGATGGTAATTTGGTGTTAAGTCAGGGGCTGGTTGTTTTTGCCTGTACAACTCTCTGTCTTTCTGATAATAAATTGCGTATGTTCTCAAGTCTGCATTGTTTAGTATGGTTCTTTCATAGGGAGGGTTTTCTATTTTTGTTACCAGCAGCCATTATATTCAAGCACATTCTGTGATGGATATGGTTTTGAAGACCCCACTTTTACTTCTGTTTTCACTTCTGATTAGACAGAAGAGGATAAAGTTTAATCTTCAAGAATTTGAGACAAATGGCCCAGAATCATAGTTCGGTTAATTCGGATTGTGGACTGGCCATTGCGTTGATTCCTTCATTGAGGACGAGGATTACTCAAGAAGCCAATGAAACTTAGACAATGACATTCTTCAATCCTTCAGTTCGATAGTTAACCAGTAAGGAAGAACTCTATGTCCACTTAGACTAAGAAGGGTGACCTGAGTATACAGAGCAACAACGAAAATGGTCTAGAGAATCAGAGGCCACTGAACTTTATGTCTCTGTCCAACTATAGCATTATTCAGAATTTATGGTTCTGCCAGCCTGTGCGCCCTCAAAACATTTTCCCAAGTATTTTAGAATTCTCACATAAATATTGCTGCAGTAAGTATCATCAACATTTAGTAGCTGTTTTTCAAGAATAGCCAAGTGACATTATTATGGCCTACCATCAAATCAGGGGAAGCACGGAGAAGGCCAAAGCTGATCGTTGCAGATAAAGGCAATGTTTATACAGAGATGCACAGGAGTTTATGCCAAGACCCCTGGATATGTTTCAATATATTAGCAGCATATTTGAGTCTTCTGTCTGCTTTTGGTACATTACTTCTCATATGTTTTCATCCAAATAGTTCCAGTGAGAGGAGAGAGTGAATGTGTATCTATCTCAGAGATAATTTTTTTATAGTCTTGTATTTATTTTTAAAAATGTCTGTGGAATTTGTATTCAATTAAAAAGTTATTATACAGTAATATTTTGCTCTTGTATATTTTGCGACTGTCTCATAGAAATTATCAGCAGTTCTCATACTTTAATTTGCTTAAGGATTGCCTGGAATGCTTGTTAAAATGTGAATTCCTGGTCTCTATATTCACCCTCTCCATCACTCCCCATCCTGATTAGGTGAGTGTAAGGTAGGGCCTGGAAATAAGCACCCCAGGAGATTGATTCTGTTTCGCTGACCCAAGTAGCATGCTATGAGAAACTTAGCTTTAGGAAGCAGCCCTGTGTCCCTGTGTCATCTTGTTACCTGAGTTTGAAAAGCACCTCTCTAATGGCTTGAAGAATATTTACCACAGAAATGAGTAATCCAATCTCAGCTTTATTGACCATCCCTGCCCTTAACTCACCCTGTGGTCAACCAGTCTGAACTCTTAGCTTTCTTACCAGACCCACATTTCTCTATCTTCAGTATGTTCACTAGACATCTGCTCTTAGCCAGTTCCTGTATTTCGCTGACACATCTTCAAATCATATTGTTCCTTCCAGGCTCTGCAGTGTTGCCCTCCCCAAGAAGAGCTTGTCCTTTTCCACCCACTCAATTTTCCATGAATTTTCTCTTGAGCTCTCCTCAATCCTTCTCTTACTGTTTATATACATGTTTTGTTCCTAATTGAGTTTAGGTTCCACAAGTGGAGTCCATGCTAGATAGCTCCCTGGGTGTCCAGTAGTACCTACCATGGTCCTTTGAATGCAGTAGCTGCTCAATAACTATTGGTTAAATGTTTGACTCAGTGAGAAAAAGCTGGTATGTAGAGTCAGGAATAATAAAAAATAGAAGAAACAATAGCTGCTACTTAGTTTTGTAATGTGGTGATGAACTGAAGCATGTTCCTTTCTTTAGAGATATTCCTCTTAATTAGGTGGAAAGAAAATCCTAAAATGATTATGGCAGTGATACAATAAAAAAATGAGTATGTAGACCCACTGAATGCACACCACAAAGGGTGAACTCTAATGTAAATTATGGAATTTAGTTAATAATTACTTACTGATATTTCAACACATGTACCACACTAATGCAAGACATCAATAATAGGGTAAACTAAGTGGGAGGAGTTTGAGGGGATATATAAGTCTATACTTTCTGCTCAATTTTTCTGTAAACCTGGAACTGCCCTCAAAATAAAGTCTGTTAATTATACAACAAAAAAAGTGGGTATTTAGTAATAAGAGAGAAAAAAAGGAGTAAGGTGAAATGATAAGAAATTAATTGAAACAGAATTCACCCAATATTTTTCAAGAGGAGGAAGCAAGGCCTGACCCGCTATGGCTGGGAACACTCTTTCATGATTGTTTATACATAACACTTCTAAAGAATTCTTTGAACTCAGCTTTTTCATTAGTGAAATGAGATTTTTCATGTTTAGAAACATATGATAAAACGCAAGTATCAATAAGCAAGCATGAACCTTATAATAAACATTGCCCAAGAATTTACCTTGTTACAAATGACAGCGGAATTGGTAAAGCAAGTGTATTTATAAGGGCAGAGGTGGAACGGAGCTGTAGGAAGGATACAGCCTACCAAGGAGTTTAAGGAATACTTTCAGTGGAATGAGGAGACATGCTATAGCAGCAACCAATCATGGTTTGACAACAAGAGTGATGAGAGAGAAAGAGAGGAGTGAGCAAACAAGCTTTGTAGAGCTGGGCTCACGCATATTCCGTGGTTCATTTCAGAGGGAAAAAAATAATTTTGCATTTATGTACAGTGTAAGTATCTAAATGATTCTATGTAGAATATCATATTGCAAATTCCAGAATTATGCAGTCAGCACAACCTGCAAATTTGAATTGTTTTGTTTTAACCTTTATCACGGTTCTCCATCTTCCATCTAGTGTTATTGCAATCCAGGATCTGTCTTTATTTTGTTGTTAAGCCCTTTTTATGTGCTTTAATATATATACAATTATATATGCTTCATATGCATTTCTCTATTAAATAGAAAAGAGCTGTTTGCACCTAGTAAGTGTTTTTATTTATCTTTCTCTGCTGATATGAAAAATACTATTTGTAGTTTATGGGAGTGCTTTGTACCTACACCAAACAAGGTGGTTGTGAGTGCTCTCAAGGCAGGACTTCTAGATGCAACTAGCTGAGACTAAATCTTTTCAGAAACTTGCACGGCACCATAGTACAGTACAGTGCAATGTTTCTCAAACTTCAACGTGTAAACAAGCCATGTGGAGATCTTGTTAAGATGCCCAATCTGAATTGGTAGATCTGGGGAGGTGAATTTCTAACCATTTCCTGGTGATGCTGATGCCGCATAACAGGGGGCTGAGGGGCCGCCTCGTACCACATGACTGTTATCTGATCTTATCTGATTTTTTTTTAAAAAAACACTGTGGAACCTCAAGATAGGGAGAAAGTCTGAGTCCCCCCCCTCCCCCGCCACACACACACTAATCCATTCAGATGCTTCAAGGATTAACATCTTGTTTGTTGACTTCCTTCTGACTACAAGGTAGGTGGGTATAAGTTTTCATGAACACCTCCCAGCACCATACATGCTACAGTATGTGGCTTATATAAAAGAGATTGTGTGTGAGTAGTCAGAGAGTAAAAACAATCATCAGGGAGAAGGCTTCATTCTATTTCAGAAAGACAGATTAAGGGCAGTAAAACTGGCATCTGGTTATTTTAAATAGAAAAGGAGGTGTTCTCTATGATCATTTTTTAGAAGGTAAAGTGATGATGAACTGGCAATTAAAAATCGATATTTTCATGAATCTAGCGATGATATCTCAGTGGCTCATTGCTATGACTCTTGCTGCCCTCTGCACATTTTCACACATTTCATGACTCAGTTCTGTATAGACAATATTGTTGTTATTTGAAATTGTTATTTCTTGTGTAAATACATTTAGCACAAACAGATGGATCAATAAACTCACAAAGATTGTCTGCAAGTCCAAATTTTTCTGCCAGACAAGAGCTGTAACCTGCAGAAAGAATTTAGCAGAGGAGCTGAAGTCAGAGTAGGGGAGGGGCGGGGGAGAGTGAGAATAATGGGAAGGAAAAGACAGCTTCAGCCCAGGGAATTCACTCCAGACGAGGAAAATGTGTCCTGCTCCCCAGCCTTGCAGGTAGCATGTTTGGCTGCCACAGGAGCACATTATTTGTTCTCCCCCTCCCCACGCCCCCTAACTAAAGAATGCATTGTGGGAAAACCCATCGTGACATATGACACAGTGCAAAGGAAGATCACAGCGTGAGGCAGCATCAAGGGGTTGACATGGCCTTGATGCACTCGGGCACAGCACGGGGTCGCTGGGATGAGTGGCTCCTCCAACGGAAGCCCGGGTGCAATTTGCACAATTCTCCTGAGAGCTCCGGGTGAAGCCCTGAGCCCCTGTAAACTGGGCCAAAGAGGAGAGCAAAGACCCTGCCCCCTGCCTGGAGACACACAAAGGGAGGCATTTCAAAAGGAATTTAGTTAAAAGGAGGAAAAATTATACACAAATATTAGAGGCAAATTGGAATGGATTTTTAAAAAGAATCTAACATTAAGAACGGGAGCAAAGGGGATGGGAAGACAATGGAAAGTGCAGGAAACTGGTTGGCAAAGCACATATCAAAGTGATGTGTCAAACTCTTCTTTTTCTTTTTTTAGGAGACTCTGGAGAATGGTACAAGTGAAACTGATTTGTTTTGGTTAGAGTCTGTCCTCCCCTCCCTCTCCCATAGCTGAAAAGTTATGTCCATGTCTAAATGAAAGTTCACATTTTTTTAAAAAAACGGAAACCCTGCAAGCCCAGTGTTTCTTTCTATTCTGTCTCTAGCATAAACTCTCCTCCCCCCATTCTCCCTTGTTGGTCCTGTTTATCATAATATGCCACTTTTTGTTCACCAGATTTACATTTCAGAATTTCTGTATTGTTGCCATACGTTAATTATTAATCTTCTACCAGTCACCTCTGTAGAAGCATTTCAAACTTTGATTTCCCGATCCATTCTGAGGAAAAGAAGCATTAATCATGACCTCTTTCTAGGGTGTATTTTCCTTTTCTCACCCTATGAAGAATCTACCCTCTATGTTGCTAGAGAAGTACTTAGAGAAATCTTGGAGATTATTAGACGCAGTCTGCAAATGCTTGAGATTAAGAATGACCATTGTCCAGAGTCACTGACAGCTCTTTTGAAAAATTTTAGGTTATGTTATAAACAAGAATTTTATTATTACATAATTGAAATTAGGGTAGGAAAAAATTAACCAATTCTGTTTTGACTCAACTAACCAGCTTCCCACTGTTCAAGCCAACCCAACAGTCAGACTAATTGTTTGTGGCCCTGCCTTTGATGGAGTCTTCCGTTTGCTTGAAACCCTCTAGGTGGTGTTAGTGTTGCTTATTGATTTCATTTCATATTTAATCAACAGAAAAGACCAAATTTACAATTTCGAGTTATATTTCGTTTTTTTTTTTTTTTTAAGATTTTATTGGGGAATCAGGGAAGGGGAATAGACACGTTGCTGTCTTTTTGTTGTTGTTGTTGTTGTTCTTCAGTCTAAATGCAAAGGACGTTGCTTCACTTGCCCATGTTGGTATCGTCATTGCGCTCTTCCCAGATGAGGCAGATCAGTCGCGGCCTCTGGATGGTAGCCCACCGTGGCTATTGGTAACTCACGCTGGCTGCCAGCCACTCACTGTAGTCTATGGCAGCCCACTGCAGCAGGGGCTGCAGCCTACACCATCGCTGGGGCTCGCAGCCCAGCTCCAGGTGGAGCTGTTGTTAGCTGTAGAGGGCAGTGTCACTGGCCCTCATATGTGGGATCCGAACCTGGGCTGTTGGTGTACCAAGCCAGCTCTTAACCAACGCGCCACTTGGCCAGCCCTAGATATGACTTCTTAATGGTTATGATTCTTTTAAACTTATTTCTGTCTCTAAAATGGGCTTACTGCCTATAACAGCTGTTCTTAATATTTTAGGAGAACAATTTTACAACAGCTATAAAGGTGAAGTGTGTGTGTATGTATGCATATGTGTGCATGTGTGTGTGTGTCTGTGTGTGTGTGTTTTCTATTTTTAATGTAAAAACTTATTTTATTTTTAAGATGCTGGTTTCAAATATTTATAACCTTCTCTTTTTAATACTTTTTACACCTTATTTATTTTGACATTCAATATTATTTATATTAATTTCATGTATATAGCATAGTGATTAAACATTTATATAATTTATGCAGTGATCCCCCTGACTAGTCTAGTACCCACTGGGCGCTATGCATAGTTATTACCATATTATTGATTTTATTCTCTATGCTTTACTTTACATCCCTCGGACTATTTTGTAACCACTAATTTGTACTTCTTAATCCCTTTAACCTCTTTCACCCTATTCCACTCCCTGATAAATCTAGTACCCATTTAACACCAAACAGAGTTACTACAGTATTATTGACTATATTTCTTATGTATACACTACACCCCCATGACCACTGTGTAACAACCATTTTGTACTTCTTAATTCCTTCCCCTTTTTCACTGACTTCTAAACCACCTATGTGGCAACTATCAAAATGCTCACTGTATGAGTTTGTTGCTGATTTGTTTGTTTGTTTATTTTGTTCTTTAGGTTCCATATATAAGCAAAATCACATTGCATCTGTCTTTCTTTGTCTAACATACTCCACTCAACACAATACCCTCCTGGTCCATCTATGTTGTCACAGATGGCAAGAACCCATTTCCATCCATGGCTGAGCTGGGAAGCTCTTTATCTGTCCTTTGATTCTAAATGATAACTTTAGTGGGTAGAGTAATCATGGTTGTAGGTCCTGACCTTTCATCACTTTGAATATTTCCTGCCAATTCCTTCTGCTCTGCAAAGTTTCTGTTGAGAAATCACCTGACAGACTTATGGGAGCTCCCTTATAGGTAACTAACTGCTTGTTCCTTGCTGCTTTTAAAAGTCTTTCTTTAACCTTTGGCATTTTAATTATGATATATCTTGGTGTGGACCTCTTTGAATTCATCTTGTTTTAGGCTCTCTGTTCTTCCTGGGCCTGAATATCCATTTCCTTCATCAGGTTATGGAATTTTCTGTCATTATTTCTTTAAATAGGTTTTCAATTCCTTGCTCTCTCTCTTCTTCTGGTACCCCTATTATGCAAATATTGGTACCCTTGATGTTGTCCCAGAGGACCCTTAAACAATCCTCATTTTTTTTTTTGATTCCTTTTTCAGTTGCTGTTCTGATTGGGTTTCTGCCGACTTCTTTTCTAAATTGGTGATTCGATCCTCTGCTTCATCTAATCTATTGTTGATTCCCTGTAATGTATTCTTCATTTCAATTATTGTACTCTTTATTTCTGACTGGTTCTTTTTCATATTTTCTATCTCCATTTTTATATTTCCTGTCTCTTTGTTGAAGTTTTCCCGAGATCATTGAGCATCCTTATAACTAGTGTTTGAGCTCTGTGTCTGGTAAATTGCTTGTCTCCATTTTGTTTAGGTTCTTTTCTGGAGCTTTGTTCTGTTCTTTCATTTGGGACATATTTTTTTGTCTCTCCATTTTGGCTGACTTCCTGTGTTTGTTTCTATTATTAGGTAGGGAAGCTATGCCTCTTGATCTTAGTAAAGTGGCCTTATGTAGCAGGTATCCTGTGGGGCCCAGTGGCACAGTCTCCCTGGTCACCAGAACCAGGTGCTCCAGGCATGCCACTTGTGTGGGCTGTGTGTGTCTTCCTGTTGTAGTTGAGCCTTTGTTGCTGTTTGCATGTTAGTAGAAGGGATTGACCCTTGGGTGGATTGGTTGTGAGGAATGGCCATGACTACAGTGGAGTAGTGGTTGTGCAGAGGCTGACCTTACAGAGCAGGATTTGCTTTAGCAGGACTGTAATGCCTGCTCATTCTGCCTTTTGGGTATGCTGTACTTGGAGGCAGCAGGGTGATGCTCCAGCTTGGACTGAAGCTGGCCAGTGAGTGTGTCAGCCCCAGGACCTCCTGGGAGGGGACCTTCTGTAAGCCAAATTCAGCTGCAGCCTGTGCCCTGCCTGGGGCCACCTGGCATAGGCCACAAAGCAATCCATCAGCCACATTGTGATTGAAGGTGCCACGAGAGGCCAAGCCACCAACCAAGATTGCTTTCGCTAGTTCAGAGCTTAAGGCTGCTCAGACAAAGGTCCAGGACATGCTGAAGCCAGATGCTGCTTGTTTGGGTTTGTGAAACTTTGTGATATTTTAGGAAAGTCTGAAGCATGAGCCTAGACAGGCGGTCTGTACAGAAAAACCACTGGAAATGGCTTGGGTTAGCCTGCAATTTGGGAGGGGCATGGCCTCAGAATGTTCAGGGTGGGGCCAGGTTGATGGAGACTCAAATATGGCGGCTGCCTGCGTCTGGACGCAGAGAAGGGGAAAGGCTCAATAAAGAAACAAAGACTTCTGTCAGCTCCTCTGCCTGGGAGAAAGCTGCCCCTCCAGCCCTTACTCTGCAGCCAGACAACTCAGTTCCTCCCGGTATGTTCCTGGTACTGCTGCCCCAGGGCTGGAGCTCAGAGCGAGTCAAGTAAGTCTGTGTGCGGGCCCTTTATGAGGAGCGTCTCGGACTCCAGCCTCCTTCTGGCTCACTCAGCTACAATTTCTGCTGTTTTTCACAACCAGAAGTTATGGGGACTTCTTTCCCTGGCACTGAAACCCTGGGCTGGGGCTGGAGAGCCTCATGTGGGGTTGGGAACCCTTGCTCCTCTGGGTGGACTTCTGCAGCTGGGATATCCCTCCCGATTTTTAATGGTCACACACAGGTGTGGGACTAGCTGGTTCTGTGTCTCTGCCCCTCCTTCTGGTCTCGAGGTGGCTTCTTCTGCATATCTGTAGTTTAGGGTTTGGGTTCAGTTAGACTTTAGGTGATTCTAAATAATGGTTGTTCTATAGTTTAGATGTAATTGATGTGGTTGTGAGACAGGTGAGCACAGGTTTACCTACTCCACCATCTTGACTGGAGTGTGTATTTTCTTTATACCATTTCAAGAGGTTTCTAGGACCCTAAAAGGTTATACATGAACCCTTTAAGGTTTTTGGAACTTAGATCAATAATTCATAATAATGGTACAGAAATTCCTGAGTTTTACTGCCCTACTTTCTCTACCCACCCGAATTCCAGCTGAAGGCTGTGTTGTTTAGTATCACATATAACTGGTCCCAACATGACATCTGTCAGTTGCACTGTTTGGTTGTTGTACAGGATTTTGGATATCAACTCTATTACTGTTTGGTGTTGCAGCTGGATTTACTTGGTGCTATATTCTTCTTGTGGCCCTCTTGATTTCACTTTTGTTAATGTGTTTGACGTGGCAAAATATACTCATAATTTTCATTCCCCAGTGAGCAGTGATGCTCCACATATTTTCATGTGCTTATTTGCCGTCCATACCTTATTTGCCATACTTTCCTTGGTGAAATGTCTGTTCAAAACACGCACTAATTTTAAAAACTTAATTGTTTATTGAGTTTTCAAAAAGCTTTATATATTCTGCATATAAGTCCTTTATTAGCTATAAGATCTGAAAATATTTCATCTCAGTCTGTGGTTCTTAGAGTGTTTTGTAGAGCAGAAGTTTTTAGCTTTGAAGTCTATTTATCAATTTATTGTTTTAAGGATTGTCTTATAGTTGTATCTAAGAACCCTTTGCCTAACCCAGGGTCACAAAGGTTTTCTTCCAGAAGTTTGGTTTTTACATTCAGGTCTATGATTCATTTTGAGTGAATTTTTGTATATGGTATGAGGTATGAATTGAAGTTAATTCATGTGGGTATCCAATTTTCCCAATAATACTTATTGGATGTGGGTATCCAATTTTTCCAATACTATTTATTGAAGAGTCTATCAATTCTCTACTGAATTGCCTTTGCACATTTGTAAAAATCATATATATATATATATATATATATATATATATATATATATACACACACATACACACACTTTCTGGACTCTTTGTTTTGTTTCATTAATCTATTTGTCTATTTTTGTATCTATACCACACTGTGTTGATCATGCTGCTGTTATAAAATAAATCTTAAGATAAACTAGTGTTAGTCTTCTTTTTCTTTTTCAAAGTTGTTTTGGATATTTTTAGGTCTATAGAATTTTCATATAAATTTTATAACCAATTTGTCAATTTCTATTAACATTTATACTGAGATTTTAATTGGGAATGTGTGGCTCCTTAGATTAATTTTGAAAAAATTGACCTCTTATCAATATTGAGTCTTCTAACCCATTAACATGGTCTATCTCTGCATTTATTTAGATGCTCCTTAATTTTTCTCAGCAATGTTTTATAATTTTTAGTATATAAGTGTCACACATCTTTTTTGTGATTTATTGCTAAATATTTTAAAATTTTGTTGCTACTGTAAATGTTATTGATTTTTAATTTTCATTTCTGATTTTTCATTGTTAGCATATAGAAACACAATTGATTTTTATATATTGATCTCACATCTGCAATCTTGCTAAACCCACTTATTAGTTTTCATTTTTATTTTTTGTAAATTCTATTGCTTATATATATATATTTTTATATAGACAATCATGTTGTCTGTGAATAAAACAATTGTATAATTCCCTTTCTAATATGGATGCCTTTATTTATTTTTCTTACTTTATTGCTCTGGGTAGACTCTAGTACAATTTTGAACAGAGTGGTGAGATAAAACAGTCTTGCCTTGTTTCTGACCTTAGAGGGAAAAAAAAAACATTTGGTCTTTTGCCATTAAGTATAATGTCTCTGTGTTGTTATTTTTGTTGTTGTTGTTGTTTTTTTAAATTAATGTCCTTTATCAGATCAAGGAAGTTCTTCAATAGATTTCTAGTTTGCTATGACTTTTTTTTTTTTTTTTTTTAGCTGGGCCATCCTGCCACCTGTTGGTAGCTCAGCTGCAGTTCAGCTTGGGCCAGGAATCGAACTAGCTACGCTGTTGCTCAGAGCTCGCACTCTTGAGCGAGCTCTTAGCCAACTGAGCCCCTTGGCTGGGCCTGTGCTATGATTTTTTATGAGGAATATGTAGTGGGGGTTTTCAAATACTTTTTCTGCATTAAAAATCTATTTTTAACATTAAATATATATTATTAAAAATAAAAATATTTTAAATAATAATGTTATGGTTTTTTTTAAAATTGCATTGATTGATTTTTGAATGTTAAATCAACCTTGCATCCTAAGGGAAATCACTTCTTGGTCATGATATATTATCTTTTTATATATTGTTGGATTTGATTTGCTGATATTTTGTTTAACATTCTGAGTCTATGTTCATAAAGGGTATTACTCTGTAGTGCTTTTTTTTTTTTTTTTTTTTTTTTTTTTGTGATGTCTTTGGTTTTGCTGTCAGGGTAATGCTGGCTTTATAGAGTGAGATAGGAAGTGTTTGCTTCTTTGGAAGAGTTTGTGTAGATTCGGTATGATTTCTGTTCATTTACTTATTGTTTTTGAAAATTGAGATATAATTGACAGATAATATTGTGTCAGCTTAAGGTGTACAAAGTGTTGATTTGATACATTTATATATTGCAATACTATTACCACTGCAGCATTAGCCAACACCTCTATCACATCACATAACTATCATTTCTTTTTGTGGATATTTAAAATCTAGTCTCTTAGAAGTTTGAAGCATATAATACAGCATTGTTGACTATGATCACACTGCTGTACGTTACGCCTCTAGAATTTACTTGTCTTCTAAGTGCAAGTTTATACCCTTTGATCAACATCTCCCCAATTTCCTCCCCACTCAGCCCCATAACCACTATTCTACTCTCTGTTTCTATGAGTTTAGCTTTTTTAGATTCCATACAGTATTTCTCTTTCTCTGTCTTATTTCACTTAGCATGGCATCCTAAGGGGTCATCCATGTTGTAGTAAATGGCATAATTTCTTGCTTTTTCGTGGCTGAATAATAGTCATATGTATACATGATGACCATATCATGGTCATCACATTCTTAAGCTATGAGTTTCTCTTCACTAAAATCCATTAGTTTTCTAAAAGTTTAGGTTTTACAATTAGTGAGATCATAGCATTTCTTTTATGAAGAGCTCCTTGGTCACTGTGGGGCAATTTTAACTCCATTCACCCGTTGATGAACACTTCGGTTGTTTCCATATCTTGGCTTCTATTGTTAACTATTTTTGAGCAATTTGATTATGATATGTCTTGATAAAGATATTATTATGTTTCTTGTGCTTGGGATTCTATGAGTTTCCTTGATCTGTATGCTTACAGTTTCATCAAATTTGGAAAAATTTAGGCCATTATTTATTTAAATATATTTTCTGTGTTTTCTTCCAATTATATTCTTAGGGTTGTCCCAGAGCCAACTAGTACTCTTTATTTTGATTCTCTTTCCTCTCTGAATTTTATTTTGGGTAGTTTTAATGACTATTTCTTCAAGTTCACCAATCTTTTCTTCTGCAATATCTAATCTGTCTAATACTATTACCAGTTTATTTTTTATTGGACACATTATAATTTTTATTTTCCATAAGTTTGATTTAGGTCTTTTAATTTCTAATGTCTTTGTATATTAATTCTAATATCTATTTAAATTTATTGATTTTTTCCCCCCACCTCATTATGTGTCAAATTTTTCTACTTCTTTGCCTATGATACCTTTTTGATTAGATGCGAGACCTAGTGTATTTTAATTTATTTGGTACTATATACTTTTTTATTCCTGAAAATAGTCTTAAGTATATTCTGGGATGCAGTTATATTATGTCGAAGAGTTTGATCCTTTTGAGTCTTGCTGTTTTCCTTTTACCATTATATGGTTCTGGTGCAGTGTTCACTACAGTGCTAATCATTACCCACCACTGAGGCAAGACCTCTCTGTATACTCTACCAAATGCACTGTGAGTTGTGAGGTTTTCCAGACTGGCTGTGGGAACAGGCACTATTCCTGGTCCTGTCTGAGTTCTGAGCACTATTAACTCTAATTCTTTCATGTGATTCTTGCCTGAGCAGAATGTATTTTCTCATACACATTTACAGGTAAGTTCTCTGCTGAATACTTGAGAGGAGCCCCTGCCAACCCTGGAAGCTCTCTCGCTGCTTTGATTCAGAGGCTGTGATTATGCAGGAAAGTGGAACTTGAAAGATGGGTATGCTTTCTGTGGGTGGAGTGGAGAGACTTCAAGGCATCTAAGCAGGACAATTCCTAGAAAACATGGTGTAGAGGCCAATAGAGCCATCTAAATGAAACTCGTGAGGAGATAGTAAAACGACTCATTCAATTGAAACTGAAGTTTCTTGTAGTAGGAAAGATGCAGTCCTTTCGTAAAGGTAGAGTAATGCCTCTTCTAAGGACATTTGGTCCAAAGCAGTGAAGGCTGGGGTCAGGTTTATCTATTTAGCTAGTGTATCTCAAGAGTCTAACTGTGCTGAAGAGTGTTAGTCAGTAAGTAGACACAGGAACCTTTGTTTCTGTCCCAAGGAGCTCATCTTTAGTGCAGGCGCTACAGGTGGAGCAAAGCCCAGATTCAGGAGGTTTTGCTTTATTCCTTAGAAAGAACTGACTGCTTTTGCAAAGAGGCCTGGTGAAATGAAAGTCATGCTTTAGCAAGAATCTGGCAGTTGTGTGTATGTATACAAGACAGGGAAGAGCCTGGGGGAAGTCAGCAAGAATAATTGTTTCTGATTGGATGTGAAAGCCTTGGATGGTGGTAGTGGGGGTGGGCAAGGAAGAAGCAAGTTTCAAAAAAGAGGAGTTGAGTAGATTTGGAAACAGACTTCATATACAAGGTGAAGGCAGGAGGCACACAGGATGACCTGAAGGCTTTGAGGAGGCTTGAAGGATAGAATGATGGTAGCAGGAATAGAACTATGGATGACAGAAGAGGTGCTTGCTTCAGAGCGAAGATGACAAGTTTATTTTTAGGTGTTTGAATTTTGAGGTGACAGTGGGACAGCAAAGTGGATATGTACAGGTGTTGTTTGAAAATATGGTACTGTCAGGAGAGTTCAGGGTTCAGGATATAGATTTAGAGTCACCTATGAATTTATAGTTCAATTCATTCACTTAGTTATTCATTTACCAAATGATTGACATCAATAGTTTGTCATAGGCTAAGCTTGGCATTGAGATGTAAAGATGTAGAAGTGGGGTCTTTCTCCTCAAGGAATAGGTGAACAGATGGTGTAATATAATGTGGTGAGGGCTAGGATAGTCATATCTGTGGAAGAATGTCAGCACAGTGCAGTGACACCCAATTCAGAGTAGGGGGTGCTGGGAAAGCTTCCTGGAAGAGGTGTCTTGTGAGCTGTGTCTTAGAACAAGTAGATGTTAGTCAGGAAGAGAAGGAGGTAAAAGGTATCTAAGGCCAAGGAAACAGCAAGTGAAAAAGTATATAGGCAAGAGAGAGCATGAACTATTCTGTATCTGGCGGGAGAAATGGATACATGTGAGGAAGAGATAAAAGATAAAGCCAGAGAGGGAGGAAGAAGTTAAGCTTTGGAGGGCCTTGTAGGGCACTTGGTGACTTTGAATTGCTTTGTAAAACATCCAATTGAGGATGCCCCAAAGCACCAGACACCATCGTGTGCATAATGGGTTTCTCTGAACTACCTTAAGCTTGGAAGCAATGTCATCAGATCAGCAATTTATGAATCTGGAAAACATTATGCTAAGTGAGAGAAGTCAGACACAAAGAAAAACTGTGTGACTTCACTAACATGTGGAATCTAAAAAAGTCAAATATGTATAATCAGAGAGTAGAACAGTGGTTACTGGGGGCAGAGAGGTGGGTAAATGGGAAGATAGTGAGTACAAAGTTGCAGTTATGTAGGATGAATAAATATAGAGGTTTAATGTACAGAATGATGATTATTGTTAGTAATACTGCATTGAATACTGGAAATTTGCTAAGACAGCAGATTTCAGGTGCTGTCATCACACACACAAAATAGCTATGTGAAGACAAGATATGTTAATTAGCTTGACTGTGGTAGCCATTTCACTATATACATATCAAATCATCATGCTATATACCTTAAATATATATAATTCTTGTTAAAAATAAAACAAAATAAATAGAAAGACTGCTCTGTTAGTGGTGTGATGAATTATCGGATGGATTAAAGGCTGAAGTCAGGGAGTCTAGTTACAATACTACTTTAGTTATGAAGGAGAAATGAAGAGGGTCTGAGTTAAGGCAGTGTCAGTGGGACTGGAGAAAAAGGGATATTCTGAAAGATTGAAGAGTTTAATAGGCAGGATTTCATAACAGATTGGATATAAGAGATTTGAATATGGGGTTTGTTAGCATACAAGTGATATTCGAGATATTTGAAGGGAACTGCTGTACCAAGGATTGTGGTGATAAAAAAAATGGATCCTAGGTTGAAATCTCCATCAGATGCCCCCAATCCTGGGATTCCTGTGATTTGATGGGTTTTCTGAGGAAGAAGGTATGAAGAAAGATCTGAAGATGGAGGAATGAAACTAATAGATGATGAATGCTATTATTTAAGGGAGCAGGACAAGAACAAGAATTAGTGGAGGAAGAATAGAAAATAAGGATTGTGTAATGCTGCACAGGCTCTGTGAGAGACTCAGTAGAGAAAGCATGGTCAAGATAAACAGGAGTTGAAAGGATAATACTTTTTTGGACACCAGCAGGTCCCAGATGACCTTAAACAGAGCAGGTGAGAGAATAAGCCAAATAATCCCAGGTGCGATTGTGGAAATGGATGTGGTAAGTGTAGATGAAACCAGTTACAAGATGCTGGGCCTCCAGCCTACCTAATTGTCAGCATTATAACAGACTGTCACATTTTAAATTTACTTCTGGTAGTTTGTGGTATGAATACTACAGTAGAACAAGAGCATAATGGTGCTTCCTGAAATATAATAGGTGTCTTCTGAAGCATATATGCCAAAACATTTTACAGAAAATGATCATAAAAAAAATAAGGAAAAACTTTCTCAAGGGATCAAATATAGTTTAAATCAGACATCGTATCACCAGCTTTATTTTCTGACCTATTGATGATCCACTGTTCCTGTTTCTTTTGATATATTTTTATTGTCCTATGAACTCAATTCAGAGACTTTCCTAGACTGGAAATAACAAAAAATGAAAGCAAAACCAAATCATACCAGGAAACCCTTCTGTTTAAAATATGAATTGAGTTAAGTGGAGTCTACAACTGAGGAACCAAGTTTTTCTCTTTGGGAAAAATGAATATAGTGACAACTGAGGGTTTTGCTGATATGTTATTAATTAAAGGGAGTTCTACCAAAGAGATAGAATGCTTAAAGAGCTAAATTAGAAAAATTAGGATTAATGCATTACAACCTACTAGAAATTATTAACCAGTAGAAAACCAGCTGAACCAAAAGTTAAGATTCATTGATGGATGACATTTTGTTTCATCACTAAAATATGAAATATCATTATCAAAATAGCATTATCACTAGTTTGTCACTGGTACTTTTAAAGTCTACCCAATTGAAGTGAATCTATTATATATATATATACACACACACACACACACACACACACACACACACACACACATATTTTAATTGCAGTAGTAGTTACAATTTTCTGGTAGTTTAAGAAAAATACTAAATTCTAATCCAGTGTTTATTCCTTTTCTGATAGAGATGACTTTGAGTTTTTTCCTATAGATTAGAAAGAAATGAGTTGTTTTTGATGCAAATTACAAACATACGTGATGTTCCTGGGATGTGGTTCAATTTCTAGTTTATGTGCTCTTATAATTAACTACATATCTTCAAAAGAAAGAGTTCTAGTTCAGGGCTTGATTAAGAGCAAATAAATATAAACAGAGTGTTTGATTCATAAAAATAAACAGCACGTTGGGCTTCTGCTGCAGATGTTATATCCTGGAGTGTGCTATGGTTTCTTTGTAGCTAAATAAGAATAATAAAATCATACAGATGTTTAATAATAGATGAGTGTCAGTTACCTTGGAATGCATTCCATATATAAATAAGACAAGATCATTTGTAAGTAGACTTTTCTAACCTCTGAAACTACAAAATTCTGGTCATATTACTTATGGCTTTATAGAGAGAAACCTTCCCACAAGTGTGATGGTTCCCTTTCTCTCACATCACTTAGTCCTCAGGGTGCTTTGTGCTTGTACATGCATGCACACATACAAAGTAGTCCTCACCTTCTCAATGGTTTTGCTTTCCCTGATATCAGTTCAGTTACCCATGGTCAATCGCAGTATGAAAATATTAAATGGAAAATTCCAGGAATAAACAATTCATACATTTTAAGTTGCACACTGTTCTGAGTATTTCACTCCATCTCATCACGTAGGCATTGTATCATCGTACATCATCACAAGAAGGGTGAGTACAGGACATTAAGATATTTTGAGAGAGATTGAAAGAGAGAGACCACATTCACATAACAGTTACAGTATACTGTTATAACTGTTCTATTTTATTATTAGTTATTACTGCTAATCTCTTACTGTGCCTAATTTATAAATTGAACTTTTTTATAGATATATTTGTATAGGAAAATGGTGGGGAGCCCTTGGTGTGGATGCACAGGGTCACATTTCAGGAGGCATCTAAGACCTCATGAACATCAGGGACCCAGAAATACCCACCTAACACTGGTACTGATGCACACAACATCAATCATTTTTAGATGGTTCAGCTTTGCTGACTGGTTGTTAGCTAGAGCCTACTGAGTTTCTTGAACATGGACATTGTCCTACTTTTAAAAATACTTGAGATATTTACAGATTAAACCTGGTACTATGCTTCAGGAGAGAATCAACTCTTTAAAGGCGGCCGAAGACATCATGGATTTTCTAGAAGCCAAGACAGACATTGGTTTATTAAAATCTCACTTTCTGACAGCTCACAATATATACATTTTGTTAGAGATAATTAATATATGAAAAATATTTTGTTTCTTTTTGTAATTAAATTTCAGCAGGAATGTATTTAGTCCTGTATGTAGAGCACACAACAAAGATACTATTGAGAAATAGTATCTTTAATCAGATCTTCCTAGATTACTTTGCTCTCTGCAGATGTCCTTTTACCCATGACCAGATGGGGTTAGAAGATGTATATTCACCTGGCTTTATAAAAGGCACCTGGAGGGTCACATAGTGCCCTCTACAAAGGCAGAAAGCACAACATGGTGAATGACTTTCAATGATCAGATGTCTCAAATGAACAGACCTCATTCTGTCCCTGATGATGATACTTCAACAAGCAATCAGATCTTCTGAACTGTAGATGCAAATGAGAGTTATTGGGTTGTTGGAAAAGTCATGATACATGTTTTCTGTTTTTTTGTTGCAAAAATGCATCATGACTTTTCTGACAACCCAATATAAACCCTGGTTTGAGAAAATCTTGGGTATCATGAACTCTTTATGTTGCTTTATTTTTCTTAAAATGTTTGACTTATGTTTTGATATTTTGATGCATGTCCTTGCTCAGACTACTTGTTTAGACATTGGCTAAAGACAAAAAGGGGCAGACTAATGAGGCTGACTTATTGTATCTTGTAATTGCCTTTTGAACTTTTTATGTCCCTTGTCAGAGAGAAAGGAGTGCCATAAGCCACTTTCTTAGCTCACAGTATGGAACTTGATATGCTATGAATCCTTATGGGACTGAAAGGGGACCTTGGGGGAAATAGTCATTTCTGAGTCCAGGTTGGGTCTAATAAAAGGCAGATATTGTAGTTAACAATTTCTGTGTAACAAACCATCCCAAAACTTAGTGGCTTTAAACACTTCTTTATTATTGTCTCTCATGGTCCTTTGGAGTATCTGGATTCAGTGTCTCATGCAGTTGCAGTAAGATAGAGGCTGGGACTGATGGCTTGGAGGTCCAAGATGGCATCTTGACTTACATATCTGGCACTCCCACTGGGAGTGCTCGAATAGCTAGGACTAGCTGGGCATTTCTCTCTCCATGTAGCCTCTCTATCTTGGGGTACCTTGGGCTTCCTCAAAGTTGGTGATCTCAGAGTAGTCAGGTTTCTTACCTAGAGGCTGGCTTTCCTCAGAAAGAGAATTCCAAGAGGCCCAGATACAGCTGCATTATCTTTTGATGGCTTAGTTGAAGTCATGCAGTATCACATCTGTATTCTACTGGCCAAAATGAGTCATAGGAGCCAGTCTAGATCCAAGGATAGGAGATTTACGCAAAGGAAGATATGAGTCCTAGGAGGTGTGATTCATTGGGGTAGCTGAGTTTGGAGACTAAAACCCATAGCAGAATAAGGAGTTTTGGGGAGAATTTCTGACTAAACTGGGTTCATGACCATTGGTAAATATCCACAATGTTACTGAGGGGATCTGCAGACTGGAAGGAGGTGTGGTGAATCCACTCTGTAGACATAAACGACTAGTTGTCCCTGAAGCACCTGTGAAAGGGGCACGGAAGACTGGTTCAGTGGGAGGAAAGAAAGGTTGGGCCCTTTGTCAGAATTCATTATTTTAGAACTGGCCAAGGCAATCCATGGGAGTGTCCTGGGAGATGCTTAAGGGGAAGCCCACACCCATAAACAAATGAATTGTGCTTCTGAGGTCCTATACCTGGATAAATCCCTGTCTTCACAGACACTGTTACCTGACATTCAATAATAAAGCAGATATAGAGGACTAAGGGCTATTTCTACACCTTATGGTCCGATGTTTGCGACCTTTACTTGTATTTCAAAATAGAGGAGTTTATTTATGAAATCTACTTGTTGACATCTGGGATCACCCTTAGTGCTCCATGTGTATGGTGCCAGACAGATGGGTTATGTGTGGGGCAGGAAGGGGTGAGAAAAGTTAGAACTATAAGGATGTCTTCCCAACCCTCCAATATCCATCTCGTTTCTTTATAAGCCTCCTCTTCACTTCCCCTCCTTTCAAATTTGAACAATGATAATGATCATAAGAAAAATAAATTTAACAACAAAAACAATGACAGTGAAGTAAAAGGGAACAGAGCCACTCAGGCAGAATTCCAAATGATAGGAAAAACACTTCAAGAAAGGATAACCCTTCGCATGTATACTTTCTGGACAGCTTAGCCCTGATGAATTTTATGCCAGGAATGTATTTTAACATCAAAGAAACAAATAACTTGTGATGGTCCTAGGAGAATAGGCAGAATAAAGATCAACTTAGTGAATGCATCATGTATATAGTCTCTGGGGACCATGGTTTTAGGAGAGAAAAATGAGGGACACAGCAAGGAACACAGTGTGGCAGAGAACAAAATAAAGGGAGCAGAGGGGGAGGGACCATCAGAGAAAAGTCAAGAGCAATCTAGGCAGAAGATGCTCTTGAGGAGGAAAATGCAATCACCACCGAACATCCTCCTTTACATTTAAATGTTGAACATAACATGATATGTAAAATTTACAATAGTAATTTTTCTGAGAAATACAGGTAGAGAGGAGACGAAGGTGTCAGAAGAGAGGATTGTGGGATTAACATGCATAGTCACAGTGATAAAGGGAGAAGGTTAAAAAAGGTCAAGGGCAACTTCTACAGTAGCTTGAAAGTAAAAACCTTATGGATTTGGCTCATCCTCACACTTTTCCAGTCCAATGTTTTTGCTGATAGGATAGCAGTACATGTTCTTACCTGAAGAAGAATTTTTCACTAAAAGATTCACTCCTGAAAACTCCCTTTAAATGAAGATGTAACCAAGAAAAGAAGCAATAGTGATTCATCATGTGGCTTTGGAGTTGATTCCTGACTCTGCCTCTTACCAGTTCTGTGACCTGAGCAGGTTACTTATTCTTTTCAGGGCTAGTTTCCTCACCTATAAATAAGATGGGGGATAGCAGCAGGGCATGTCTCATATGGTTGCTGTGAGGATGAAATGGAATATGTGTGCAAAGATGGAGCACGTTAATGTAAGACCACAGGGTACAGTAGCTGGTGTTATTATTACTCTATTGTTATTAATAATAAAACACATTTCAAATTTCTCTCTTCTATATTATTTTAAGTCCCTCTCTTCCCCCAAGGATGCATTCTCTGTAAAGCCAAAGTGTATTTCTTTGCACGCTGCACTGATATTAATGAAAACTTCTGAGAGGCCACAAATGCAAATGTTTTGGCAGAGATGCAGTGTTTACTCAGATATACTGGTTAAGGCACACAAAACTTTTCCATTTTCCTGCCTCTCAATTAGCTCTAATTCTTAACTCTACTGCTCCTGCTTTTGGAGTGAAAGTGTTTTTAATGGTCCACTGGGCCGCTGGATTAAGCTGTACTTAAGTTACTTATATGCAGAAATAAACTTGTCTTCTTTCCTTTTATCCTTCCTGTACAATGGCACATTCCCACTAATTACATTATTCTCCATGATTCTCCAGGGTCCTCCAGATAACAAGAAGAAGTGATGTTACAGGACATATGCTTTTACGCTTTATTGGCCATTGTTATCTGGGCCTAACATGGAAGCTGAGCAAACAGTCCAGACCCAAACGTGAAAACCCACTGATTGGCAATTGCATGAAGTCTAAATTTGATTAGAGTGCCATTTTCCTGCCTTTTCCTCTGCGCTCATAGAGAAAGCAACAGTTCTTAAGTCCCTAAGACATGCTGCTTGATTTAAGCTCTGTGAAATTCTTACCAAAAGATAATAGAAAGGAGAAACCAACCTTATCAAATTTTCCTTAGGAGCATTGGTCTGTTTCACCTGTGGTAATTGGCTGAGTTTGGGCCTGTGCTCTGACAAGCTGCAGGAAGTTGCTAGAAAGAACTACCAATAAATAACCTAGTGCTTTGGAAAACAACCATTTATGCTCTCTGGTATTGATTTAGATGAGGTCTAAGAAGAGTATAGAAGTACACAGAGCTAGTAACTGAATTGGGGTGACTTTTTGGGGAAGTAATAGTTGTGGTTAATTACAAGAAGAATGTGGATGCTGTGAGGTTGTTAATTGGATGAAGGACACTATGGAATGAAGGTTGGTTTCTATTAAAGCTGTGTAACAGAGGGAGAAGCCAGTGAGAAAATTACCTTCTCCTTCAGGCACAGATAATTTAACCTATTTATTGGAGCATTTTGTAAGAAACAAAGAAAAAAAAAAAAGAACCTCACAGGTGTCCTTTTAATTTAATCAGTGCAGTTGATATTGTGACCAAAATTGCTTAGGCTGCAGGGCCTTCTGCTAAAAGGGCATTGCATAGAACCATCCTCTGGAAAGGTGTCAGGAATGAACCTGTTTATGGCATAAATAGGGAGATGAATCTTAAATAGCTTACTCTGAAAATCTGATATGAAAAATAAGGAATGCCATCAGAGCATTTCAAGTGGGTCTCACAGGCATAAACCAGCCCATGCCAGCTTTGCCAAGTCTGATGTTTGCACGCACACAACAGTCCATCATGGCTCCCTGGGTTTTGGTGAAATTGAAAATGGAAGACCGAGTTTAGGATAGCTCGATTCAGAGAGAGGCCCAAGAAATCAAAATCTTTCCATTGTCAGTGGCCAGGAGGAATTTGGCTGCTCTTGGGGTCAGAGCAGAAAGTGTGGGGATGACAGGAGCAGGCAAGTGTCATGGCAGCTTTGCTCATCAAGAACAAAGAGCAAGTAAGAAATTACCACTGGTTCTTGGCCCTTCTATCAAAGGGCAAATGTCTCTTGGGGACAATCAGCTCAATTTTTCTTTGGATTTTGTCTGATGTGCCAGGTGCACTTCCCATCAAAGCAAGAAAAAAATTCCAGAAATGAGTTTCAATTCAATGCTCTATATATTTATTGAGTACTTAAGTGCCAGACACTGCTTCTGTATCAGGGCACACTGGCAGATAAGAGATGAAGTGCAGAGATCAAGAGCATATTGTTCTTTTCCTCTGGGAGGGAAAATCCAAGCTCCAGATAACAATCATTCCAGATTGTTCTGTACTAGAAGCAGCCATTGTGGCACCCTTGCTTGAGAAGGTTTCACCAATGGAGCTGTTTCTCTGGCTTCCTGCTAACTTAGGCACAGCTGGAATGCCCCTTTCACGACACTTAGTGTACCACGTGTCATTTTCAATCTCTGAATATTAAGAGAAGATAATTTCCCTTTATTGCAGAAAGCAGTACTTTGAGGAGATGGGGGGAAGAGGAAAACAGCAGACATGTTATTAGGGGAGTTAGGTCCTCCTGCTGTCCAAGGCGACATCCTGGCAAGGTCCAGCCTCCACAGCCAGGAGCTCTGGCTGTTGTCAGTGGCAGTGACACTACAGTTCCTTTGAGGACTGGGGAACGTGCCCAGGATAACAAAGATGCGCATGTAAAGAAGAAGCCACTGGAGTTTGCAAGGTTTTGACAGCTCACCAGTGTCCATTTGCTGAGAATTCTTCATTACTAAAGCAATAAGAATAATCTTTGACCTTTTGTTATGAGCAAGAAGACCAACTGGGGGCCTGAAAAGTACATAATGACAAATTGGCAATAATATTAGCAATAAAACTTTTGAGAAATGGGCCTTTTCTTGGTCTCTCCCTGGCCTATTTCCCATCCCTAGCCTTGGCTCCCTGGGTTGGGAAAGCTTGCATCCCAATTTTCTGCCCCTTGGGAGCCCCGTGCCTCTGGTGGACTGGCCACCTCCCTTCTGATTGGCCCTGCAGCTTGTCTGAGGAGTTGCTATAAATCCCCAGAGAAGGCATTGTGCCCAGTTCTTGGCTTCTGAGGCCTTTTCAATTAATAGGAATAATAGTCCTGAATTGGGAGTATGCCTCAACATTTTAGCTTTTTTAACATTGGAATCCAGAGAACACAGAGGATGATGCCTGCACTTCTTGAATACTATAATTCATTTGACACTTAATATATAATACTTTATACTGTTACTTAACTGTCTGGAAATAGTTTTATTTATTTACTTTTTTGTGATTATAAAAAGAATGCAGGCTTACTGAAAGATCCTAGGCCATACAGAAATAAAAGTAGTGGATGAATTAAAAAATCATTTGTCATTTCATTACCTAGAGGTAACCACTGTTAATACTTTTGCATTTATTCTTTAAGATTTAACTTCATATTGATACACATATATTCATTTGTTAAAAATTTGGCTATCCTATACAAACTGTTTAGCAAACTCCTTTACTTTTCTGTATTAACAAATACAGATCTTAATTACTTTTCAGTGGCCTCATAGTATTCTATAATATGGATGAAACATAATTGACTCAAGCTGTCCATTGTTGGTGGGTATTTGGGTTGTTTCTGATTTTTGAAAACCTTTGGTCTTATATAAACCCAGCCTCAGTAAACATCCTTGTACATATACCTTTGTATTTGTAACATTTTTCCTTACAATAAACTCCTAGAAGTGTAATAATGTATGGGTCAAAGCGAAAAAACTTTTTAAAAGCTTGAAATGTATATCATAGTCTCCAGAGAGGTTTTCCATGGTTTTTCTGCTGCAGCAGCATAAGCTCCCATTTCCCCAACAGCAAGCCATGCCTGTCCAGTGCCCATTTTGATGAAAACTGAGACATTAACAACATTTGGTCTTTACCAATGAATTTGTTGTATCCTTTCACTTTCTTTGATTTCAAGGTCTTGTCATTCATTTAAGGTCTTGTCATTTATTTGTTTATTTTTTCACTCATTTTCAAATATCTGTTAAATGACAAGTATGGGCAGACCCTTTGGTATGATTCGGGAAAGCAATAGTGAGAAAAAAAAAAGACTTTCTATCTTCATGGGGCTTAGAGGCTGAGGGGATACTGTGTTAGTTTCCTAGGGCTGTATTAACACGCTACCACAAACTGGGTGGCTTAAAACAACAAAACTTTATTGTCTCAGTTCTGGAGGGTGGAAGTCTGAAAATCAGGGTCTAGCAAGGCCATGCTCCTTCCCTCTGAAACCTGTCAGAGAATCCTTCCTCGTCTACTTGTAACTTCAGTTAGTTTGCTGGCAATCTTTGGCATTCCTTGGTTTGTAGATGCATCACTACATCCCCCATATTCACATGGTATTCTTCCTACAGCTCAGTCTTCACGTGGGTATCTTTTTATAAGGAAACCTGTCATATCGTATTGGGGCCCCACTCTACTCCAATACTACCCCACCATAACTAATTACAACTGCAAAGGCCTTGTCTCCAAGTCAGGTCCTATTCTGACGTACAGGGGGTTAGGATTTCAACATATCATTTTTGGTGAACTTAATTCAACCTGTAATAGAGACCAAGACAATAATGAAGTAACTAGTCAAATAAATAAAAACAGTTACATCTGGAGTCATTGCCACAAAGGAGTGGTACATGGCACTGTGAAGAAAAGGCTTGAAGGAGGAGGTGTCCAGTTAAGAAACTCAGCGAAGGCATCCCCAAATGAATGGATAATTCATTTGAGATGTTACGAAAGAAATGAATTAGCCCAGCTGAAGGGAAGCTGTGGAGAAAGAGCAGCCAGCAGAGCTCCTAGCATGGCAGAGGTGTCTGGAAGGCAGGGTGGGGCAGTTTGGGGATTAATGAACAGCATGAGCAGAGTGCAGAGAACACGGCCCAGGTGGGTGAAGTGAGACTGGAAAGGTAGGGGGTGGGCAGGCATGTGGACTAGATGCCTGATCCTGGAAGCAAATGGGAGGCAGTGACATGATTTGACTGGGGTGAGGGAGAAAATGACAGGGTTGGATTTGAGTTTCTAAATGGTCACTATGGCCTCACTATGGGAACTGTATTGGCAAGCTCTGAGTGGATGTCAGAGCCAGGAAGAAGCTGTTACAAAGTGTAGGTGAGAGAAGGTAGTTTAGAGGGTGGTGAGTGTGGAGAAGCAGCCAGAGGACAGACTAGAGGGATGAGAGGGAGAGAAAAGAGTCAGGGTTTGCTGATAGACAAAGTACCGCAAGTAAGGGAGAGGCAATACAAGAGTAAGCCCAAAGGTTCCAGTTGGTGTCTGCGATGGATGGTGGAGCCCTCACAGAGAAATTAACAACACTTGGAAGGGATCCAGGCATTCAGGTTTTGGACATCTAGTTTGAGATGCCTTTGGATGTGCAGGTGGAAATGTTGAGGAGGCAAGTGAAGAACTGGGTCTAGAGAGGCCCAGGGCTTAGAGAGCAGAAATTGGAGACAAAACTCTGTGAGAGTCATCTGTGTATCATATAACTGGTTACTAGTGCCATGGGTATGGGTGAGATGGCCGGTGAGATGGCCTAGGGAGAAGGTTGAATAAGGAGGATTTTTTCATGTGTGTATTTGAACATTTTCTTTTCTTTTCTTTTTTTTTTTTTTTTTTGGTGGGGAGGCATTGCCCATTATCATTTTTGTCCACCTACTATAGACAGGATCTCTTTATAGAAGAGCTCTTTATGTATTAACACATTATTTGAAATATATGTTGCATTTTTTTTTCAGTTTCTTCCGGTCTTATAACTTTATTCATGGTGTTACTGTTATTGTTGTTGGCCAAAAGATGCTTTTAGATATTTATGCAATTTTAGTTATCAATATTTTCCTTTATGCACAGTGCAGTGTTGAAGAACTTGAGTTTTCAAATCACACTGCCTCAGTTTGAATCCTCTCTCTGCCACTTATTACCTGTGTGATCTTGGGTAGGTTATTTACATTATCTGTGTGTCAATTTCTTTTCTTGCAATATGGGAATGACAGTGGTACCTACCTCATTATGGATGTTAAATAAGATAACACATGTAAGAATAGTGTCAGGCGCAAATAGTATATAAGTCAGAAAGGATTAACAATTATTGTTATTGTTATTGGAAACTAAATATGACAAAAAAATTGTAAATGCAATATATTTGTAAGTTGAAGTTTAAATTGTATTTTAGAAATAAGTAAATTTAACCATTTGTGAAAAAAACAAGTTTCACAAAATACCAGGACCAAAAGTACAAGGTTGGTTTAATACCATCTATATGCTGTGATTGAAAGTAAACCTTGGATATTTTGAACATTCTAATCACAGAAGCAAAATATAGTTTGCACAAACTTGGAAGAAAACCAGCTTGCATTATTTTCCAGGAAGAAGTATCTAGGCTTCATATAAGAAAATCTAGGACATCAAAACATGCCCCATACCTTGATGACAAAGTCATACATAAAGGGAGATGTTATGAGCCAACTTGGGGCAGGTCAACTGGCAGCCCTGGGGCATTGCCCAGGGTGGTCCAGATCACCTCAAGGGAGGTGCTCCAAGGAATCAAAAGTGAGAACAGAGGAGGTGGGTTTGGTTTTGGATAAATAAATATGTAAATCAAGCAGGTATGGCTGAGGCCTTCTGGGGTGCTGTACACTCAGGATTCCTTCTGCTGATCTTTTGCCCAGTTGATGTTGTTACATCGGAATCTTGGGTGGACAAGGGAGAGGAGTCACCCAGATGCACTGGGGGTGGCTCAGGGTTAAGGCAGTTTATGCTCCTCTTTATTCCATTGTGCTGCTTACCTTTGTTTTCACCGGAAGGTCTGTGCCTACCCAGAGTGGGAATAGAGTGGGTAGTCTAACATTTTTATTATTATCATTGTTAGTATACTAATTGCCATCATAAACATTAGTAATGGTTTCTGTCTTTGGTGCCTTGCTTAGAAAGACCTTCAAATTGAAAAATATTCATCTGCAGTTTCCTCTACTTCTATGGTCGAATTGCTTTACTTTAGAGTTTCAATGTTAATCGTTTTTACATATGTATTTTTAGCTCCCTAACTTCTTTTCTAAGCTCCTGGAGGTTAGGAAAAATATCCCTATTACTCTTATGTCAGCCGAGCACAGAGCTGATCCTGGTGTACCTTTAGAAAGTGGTTTGTTGATAATGAGGGTGATATAACATCGATTACAAAAGGCTATTTTTCCTTTGTGATTTTATGTTTGATGAGGTTTCGGTGTTAGGTTTCAGATGGTGCTGGCTCATGACTGAGGGGGCGTGGATTAGGCTCCCTCAGTAAGTGCTCAGTGTCCTTAGCAGTTGAGGGTGGGCTTAGGAGGATCCCCTGAGGATGGGCCTGGTAGGTAACAAACACATGTAGGGACTGTAAACCATATGACAGGCAGGAGTTCTTAGTCATCACCTCCTTGTAAGCATATGGGACTTTTGTGTGTGTGAAGAGATGGTCCATCACTTTTGTCACTTCTCAGAGAGGTGAGGGACTAACAGATGATAAGGAACCATTGGTCTCTGCTCCTACCCTGGGGAATTGGCTGGCTTGCTTGTGAACGCTGAGGATGCCATTGCTTCCCTCCCTTTTTCCCCAGCTTGGCTGCTCTGGGAATGAGGATGGGGGCTGGGAGCAGGGGAGATGACTCCCCTGAAGGTCAAGGGCTCTTTGTCTTGAGGCCCTGAGCGGAGATGGCTTCAGGGGCCACTGCAGACCCTTAATGGTTGTAAAGGCAGATAAAGTGCTCTGGCCTCATCTGACCCTCATCTCATACTACAGATTCATGGTAGGACAGGGAAAAAAAACAACTTACAGACAGCCCAGGATGGAGTACCCAGACCCTTTTTTATTTTTAGTTTGTTCCTCTTATCATCATCATATGTAATGATTTATTTTTTATATGTTTAAATGCACCTCATTGTACTAGGTTGTGAATTACATGGAAGCAGTGGTCCCATCTATTGTTCACCACTTTATCTCCAGCAGGAAAAATAGTATTTGGCACATAGTAGGGATTTAATAAAGGCATGACTTAACTAACAAATTAACAAATTCATGCTGAATTATTTTTGATGGACAGCATTAACTATGTTTATTTAGCTAACATCGCTAAAAAATGCGAGAAATCATCAAGGACAGCTAGTGCTGGTATGTCCATTCATGCCCACATAGCACTTGAAACATGCATAGAACATACCGTATCCCGGATACTTAGGAGGGGCAGAGCCTGTATCCTCTACACACTTCACACACTGTTTCCAGGGAAGTGCAGTTTCTTGTATACACGTATAATGAATATTTGTAGATAATTAATTGAAGTTACAAGCATACTGTTTATGCTAATCTAATCATTACTCAAGTTGGAATCTGCTTCCATGATTCTAAATGTCATGTAGTAGCAATTACTGTAACTGTTGTCCAACATGCAACACCCTCACTCATTCAGAAGTCCCATCTCTGCTGGTGTGTTCAGATGTGTGCCATGTGGAAGTGAGGGCCCCTCTTCTTTCTTCTCCTCCCATTGAAATCTTCCCAATTATTTGTCCTTGCAAATTCTATTAAGTTCTGGAGCTCTGTTAGTACTTCTACTCCTGGGGGTGGAGGGATACAGGGAAGGGAAAGAAGAAAATATTGATATTTGTTTATGTCAGAAATACTTATTAAGTAGTGCTCGATTCCAGAGGCTGTGCTGGCTCAAGCTAGAGAAGAAAAGCTAGAGGAGGAAGTTAACACTAGCTTTCAAGTGCAAGGAGAGATAGAAATGGATGTGAGCTGCTTTCTCTATGTCAACTTAGGATAAGGCAAAAAACAAAAAACAAACAAACAAAAAGCCCCACAAAAACCAACAACAGCCCAGCAACACTTGGGTTAGCAGCAACTGTAAACAGGACTGACATAAATACAGGGGCCAAATTTTTTGAGCTAGAAATTGAGACACATGGTCTGACACATGGGTGGAATATGTTGGATTATGATTTCCCTAGAAAAATCTCTCAAGATGGCATAGGTGTAGTACACAGTCATTGATATGTGACTTGAAGGGCATGGAGAAATGCCATGCCCTTCTTCAAAATATCTTTTCTAGTGCTATCTATTCCACTATTAGAGATTTATGTCTGTGTCCTATGGAAGCTTTTAAATAATCCAACTTGTCTCATTCAAATAGAAATGTATTTAGTATGCAAGATCTTAAACACTTTCCAAATGATAGGTATTGGGGGTTCAGTTTTGTAAGTAAAGTATGTAGGGATAGGAGGTATGTGGTGATAGGAAGTAAGGAAAATGTTTTTATATTTTGCCTAGAGCTGGCTTCATCCACAAGAGTGGTCATATGGTGTCACGAATACCCAGGGAAGTTGTGAATCTCTTCCTTGGAAATGTGAAAGAAGAGATGGCTGGCAGAGGGGTAGCCTTGACTGACAAGCTCGAACTCAGAGCCAGTGCTGCTCAGTTCAAGTTGAGCACTTAGTATGTGGTATAAAGATGCACCAGACCCCTTCCATCCTATGCATATATGTTTCTGTGAATCATGAAAGTTCACAGAGCTGTCATCTCAATAAAGCAAACCCTGGCAGGATTTTAGGGGGTAAAATTTTGTGTGAGCTCATGATAGAATTCTACATTCTTATTGATGCTCACTTAAACTTTCAGAAACTCAGTGTTTCCATCTGTGAAATGGGCATCATGATGCCTGCCCTGTGGGTTATTGAGAGTATGAAATAATTTTATGCAACCAAAACATCTAGCATAGTTTTTGGAAAAAAGTTGATGCTAAATAATTGTTACTTTCCTTTTTCCTGGCTCAGGTCAGTGTTGGAGTATATGGCATATGCTGTTAGTTGTCTACATAATTTCCTCTCTTTCCATCTTTCTTGGTGCAGGCAAATCCAGTTAAAGAAACCTACATTTTCCAGCCTTCCTTGTGGTTATGAGTGCCATTTAACATGTTCCATCCAATGTGATATAAGTGGAAGCTACCTGCTTGGCTGATACATCTCTTTCTCTTTTTGCTTGCTTCTTCTCTTTACCTGGTATGCACATAGAGTGGCTAGAGCTGTAGCAATCATTCTGTGACCATGACAAAATGGACACGAAGACACAGCATGACATTCTTGCACTGCTGAACCAATATTAGCAACTATTTTATCAAGACAACTTCTACCTGAGTAAAAATAAGCTTCTGTTTTGTTTAACCTACTATTTAATCAGATTTTCTGTCGGTAATAGTCAATTAAATCCAACTAATATGGGAGTTAAAATTAGTCAATATTAAATGTGATTTAAAAAAAAGTTCTCTTAGGAGTATTACTGACTACTCAAATAAGTCTTCCCTGTAAGCATCTATTACTGGTGCCAGTAACTATGCCATATGATCCAAAGTATACTTCCTCTCATTGCACATGCTCTGCCAGTTTAAACAGTTGCCAAAGTCCAGTGGATTCCCCTCCTCACCTCTTGCCTCTTCCACATCCCATCCACCATAATATTTTTTTTATTATTATCATTAGTTTCATGTGTACAAAACAATAGATGTTTACACCCCTCACAAAGTGATAACTCCCCACCCCCAATCTACTACCCCTCTGACATCTTATATAACTGTTACAATTCCATTGACTCTATTTTCTATGCTATACTCCACATCCTACATATATTTGATTATAGTTGACATTCAATATTATTCAGCTTCAGCTTCAGGTGTACAGCGCAGTGGTTAAGCATCTACACCATCCATGAAGTGGTCTCTCTAATAAGACAAGTGCCCATTTGACACCCTACAAAATCTTTACATTATTGATTACATTCCCCAAACTGTCTTTCATATCCTTGTGGCAATATTGTGACTACTAATTTGTACTTTCTAATCCCTTTACCTTCACCTCATTCTGACCCCATCCCATCTAGCGATATCTCTGTGTCTCTATATCTCTATATCTCTGAGTCTATTTCTGTTTAGTTTGCTTGTTTATATGAAGGAGAATGAAATCTTACCATCTGCAATGATATGGATGGACCTAGAGAATATTATGCTAAGTGAAATAAGTCAGATGGAGAAAGACAAATACCATATGATCTCATTTATATGTGGACTCCGAAGAGCAGAATAAATGAGCAAACTAAAAAGAAATAGACCCACCCACCTTAATTTTTATTCAGGCTGCCCAGACAGAATTAGCTCTCAACCATTAACTATTCTTGCATGCCAGGAAGGAGAAATGATTGAGATTTTTCTGTTTTTACAAGAATAAATTTAGATATTTGTATAATATTTAATCCAGTTTTCTAAAAACAGAATATTATGCTTTTCATTTAAGGGACACTGAGAAGTTGCTTCTTAGGTACCAGGCAAGAAGCTCTGAAGCAGTGCTACTGTTGGGTGCTGCTCTGCTGTGAGGTGATGCAGACATCAAGGAAAGTGTTGAGAGACTTTCATAATGTTTAGACATGACTGCAGCATTTGTTTTTATTGTATTTTAAAAACTATTAGTCCATTATGGATTGAAAATGTGGAAAAAGTTTCTCTCTCTCTCTCTCTCTCTCTCTCTCTCTCTCTCTCTCTCTCCCCCCTTCTCCCTATCTGAACCATAGATTGATTGAGAAGCACTGCTGTGATGGGTAAATATCAGGTGGTATAAAAAATCACTATAGAGTTTGTAATTATTTTTAAAATTAGCCTTTTAAAAATGATAGTATTCTCATAGTGTGAGAAAGAAACCTACTGAGTGTTTGGAAATGTGAGAATTTCCTAGTTATTTAGTACACACACACACACACACACACACACACACACGAGCGCGCGCCACTTATGTGGTTAGGGACCAAAATGAATACTCACTAGAACAATAGCTTCTGATTTTTCTTAACTAAATGTGATCGTCCTTTGCTTATATAAATTAATACTTCAACACACAGAATGGTAATGAATTATTCTCAGAAGTAGGACATAATGGTATCTATGACACATCAAAAGAAATTTAGAAATAGGACTATCTAAGATAATGAGAGGCAATTGGGAATTTGGGGAAGAGGAAAATTTGACATATGGAAGTAATTATTATGATTTTTAAATTATTTACTAAGTATAGCAACATCGAGGCGCTTTTGTTACATAACTTAGAATTTTTTTTTTAAAGAAGAGAATACCAAAATAGGGAAAAACCCAGGTATTTCATATTCTAAAAATATAAAATACAACTAAAAAACCCTTCAATGCTGTAAAGCTCTTGAGACAACCTAGGACTGATCCTGGATGGAGGCACTGGAATTTGTTTTGCTGTTAGTTGGTAACAATCATTGTTCCAAGAAAAACTGTGAACCACGTCAGCTGGATGATACAGGGTATTTTAGTTTGCAACTTTTTGCCCAACGCTTTCTTGTTTTCCTTGAAAAAAAAAATCTGTGTGCTGTTTACAAAGATTTCAGGGTGTTGCTTACCATTTTAGCTACTAACACAAACAACCTTGACAATCATAATCTATATTTTTTATCCTTTCATCCAGAGAAGTAAGCAGTCATCAATTATAAGCCCTTGCATGAAATACAAATTTAGTGCCATGGAAATGAAAACTAAAGCAATTTGTACCTTTACTATTCCAAGGGGAATCATTCTTGGTCTATTTATTATGAAATATTCCCTCTATCTTATACTCTTCTAAGTTATATCAATGTCATCGACCATAACTTGAATCATAATGACTAGATGATACCCTGGCATGACTGGAATCATGTCATCATTATTAGATGACCTAGTTAGCATATGTGGTTGAAAATGCCATTGCCTTTTTATTTATTGACTTATTTCAGAATAGCCCAGGTTATATCAGGACCGGGTTCGTGATATGTTCTTATGAAATGGTATAGTGTTTTGTTTATTTTTTTAACCCATCTCTACTAACCACATACACTGAGCCATCCACACTATTTTAAAATATTTCTTTATAAACCATATTTCTCATCCTATGACTTTTATTATCAATGGCTCTGGAAAAATGTAAAGCATGAGCAAAAAAATGTAATAGCCGTGTTTCAAAAGCATTGGTAGACTATAGGAGGAACCTCAAATCACCAAAGATGTCAGTGAAAAAAAGCAAACCTTTCTGAACTCACCAGGGGCAAATGGGTGCACTGGGTGATGTTCTCCCTGTGGTCTGTGTACATTGGTGAGGGAAGGAGTGGGTGGTTGATGCTCCCTGAGGTTGGCTCCTGATGCCGTCACATCCAAGGTCAGAAATCTTGCACCATTTCTAGTTTTATGCTTACAAATAAGAATGTATGAAGGAAGAATGAAGCCATTTGCTTCAGACATGATGCTAGGATTTATCCTGACTTTGACTCTTCAGCTACTGAAATCTGTATTGTTCTTTAATCATTATACTTCCTGCTGTTCCAGTTCCCGTGCTGCCTCTAATCTTCTCAGCCAGTACTGTCTTCTCCTCAGGAGGGACCAAAATGCTCCAGGCAGTTATTCTCTCAATTGTGGAAGAATTCACTGTCTTAAGTCCTCTGACTTCTGCTCTGGCTTTTTGTTTCTCTTCAAATTCTATTCAAGTCTCTCTTGTATTCCTTTGGAATTCAGTCTTCGTGTTTATGGGCCTGTCTACTTTCTTGCTAGGTCTGTCTGCATTGTTTCCCAGGATTTAAAAGAAATTAGAATAGATTTAAAATAATTACACAGTATGCCTGATGATCAATGAAATACAGTTGACCTTTGAACAAGGTAGGGGTTAAGAGCACCGACCCACCGTGCCATGGAAAATTCATGTATAACTTAAGTTGACCCTCTACATAAATGGAATCCCAATCACAGATGGAAAATACATATATTTTCTTCTTAAGCTTTGTCCTGTTGTAGATGGTTATTAAAGAATTTGGGTTTATAAGGAAGCTTTCAGGCTTTCTGCATATAATGGGATATCAGGGATTCTACATGTTTATTTTCTGACCTGCTTAATAATGCTAGATTAGTTGCATGATACCTAATTAATGACATTACTGGAGTTTTACCAGATAATAAAATGATAAATTAACTTGAAACTGGTCAAATTAGCTGAGCCATTCTCATACCGTCTGAGTTTTCTTTACATACCCAAACTGTGGGTAGCAATAGAAGGTGAGAGTATTTGAATAAGTAGCATTTTTCAAGACAAGGATACAACACACACACACTGTAAGTTAAATGAATCCACTTTTAATTTCTATTACATAGTTGGGAGAACAAAACCTTACCCTCTGAACCATTATTCTGACTGTAATGCTCAATATCTCATGATTAAGTCTTAACATGCTAGGGTTTCGTTTTCTGACTAAAAACTTAGTTTACTGAAACATGACTGACCCTTGATAAACTGTAACTTGGTTTTCCGCCGAATGTGGATGTGATGATTAATCCAAAATCAAAGTCAGATTTATTACTAAGGAAATCATACAACTTTGATTCTCCACTGTATGCCTTTGTGACTAGTGTATTTTATTGTAAAGTTTCTTATATGTGTTAGCCTTTGGATTGATTTGTTGTCCCTGTTCTTGAGCACGTGGCATATTGAGTTGTGAGGCTCTCTAAGGCGAGTCTCACTGCCCTGTGCAGAATGCCTTGCATTTCTGAATAGAACCTATACCAGAAGTAGTTGTCTGGGTTTCAGCTTTAATATCAAAACAGTATGTTTTAATTGACTAAGCAAGGCATTAACAATTTAGATGAAAGGTTGCACTATAACAATTAGCAAGCTCTAAAAACTTATTGAGCATTAACCCTTTGGAGCACATTGGCATATATATGCTTTGTAGACACTTATGTAGCTGGTAATATGAAAGATTTTGGGCCACATTCTGTTATTATTTAGGTTTATGCTTAGCTGTTTATATATACATAGGTGAAAAATAAGAAGTCTGACTCTAAATTTCATTGCTTTGATCATGAAGCGTTTTTTGAGGGGATATTGAAATTGAGATAGAAACTGAAATACAGAATAAGAGTCACTTTATTAAATGGTAGATGTTTAATAAGTAGCTTCTTTTTCTGTACATCTATGTAAGGTGTGGTAGAGGTATTGAAAAGAATTCAAGACATGGCCCCATGCCTCAGAAGTTACAACGATAGAAGATAAAATGAGCAACCATGAAGAAATTTAAGAGTTACTGGTATGATTGTGATGGAAAGCACTGACGGAGCTGAGTAGGGTGGAAAAGCATCATAGTCTGGAATAGCTGGAGACAGATGGTCCTTGACCTGGACTTGAAAGGAAAGGTCGCATTTGGTTCCAAGGAAACAAAACTGTGAGCAGAGGCCTGGTAAATGGGGAGGTTGACCACGATGTGTTCAAAGACATGGGGGAGACCGACTGGGCTGAAGCTGAAGAATCAAAGCACATGAACATAGGAAAAACCAGTTTAGTGCCCTGACATGTGGAACCAGCTAGAAGAGTGATGGATGGAATGGCATAGAGTTTGAGCACAGCCTCGTGATCTTACGTGTGGGAGAGAATGTCAAGTTTGTGGAGGGGAAGACACATTGGTCTAGAGCTTGCTCTAGATGAGTCAGTGATGGGTGGTTATCTTTGGCATCTCTCCTTTATCACTGTCTGCTTCTCCCATAGTTTTGGTGTCTAGCTCTGGCTTCTATTGCACAGCATTTCTCTTTGCCATGCCTTGTTTCAAAGTATTAATAGCTGCAGTTTCACTTTCCTTAGTCTCACATTCTGAAAATTCAAACCTCTCAGGTTCTGCCAACTGTTTAGTCTACGTGAAAGAACGATAGCATCCTGTGCCTAGTGACGTTCTGGGCAATAACTCTTCCTGTTTTTTTGGTGAACATTTGAATATTCTTTGGGTTAATAAGTTTTAGTACAGTAGTTTCCCCTTATCCACAGGAGATACTTTCCAAGAACCCTGTGGATGCCTGAAACTTTGGGTATACTGAACCCTATATATGCTATTTTTTTCCTATACAGACATATCTGTGATAAAGTTCAATTTATAAATTAGGCACAATCAGAGATTCACAACAATAACTAATTATAAAATAGAACAATGATAACAATAAAATAAGGGGTTTTGAACCCTTGTTTGAACACAACCATTGCGACACTGTGGCAGTTGCTCTCATAACAGAGAGGGTTACTAAGTGATCAATGGGTGAGTATGTGTGGATGCGCTGGACTAAGGGATGATTCACACCCCCGATAGGGCAAACAGGACAACAAGAGATTTCATCATGCTACTCAGTATGAGGCATAGTTTAAAATTTATGAATTGTTTAAATATGGAATTTTCTATCTATATTTTTAGACCAAGGTTGACTGCCAGTAACTGAAATCATGGAAAGTGAAACCACACATAAGGGAGGACTATTGTATAGACCATTCACCTTCACAGAGGTAAAAAGATAGTTTTGTGCTGACAGATTTTATTCCAAGCCTTATGTAAAATTTTTGACAGTCTTGCGTTTTCTGGGTGGCTTATTGCCGCAGCTCTTACTACGACTCAAAGCGGGTACCTTGGTAATGTCTCAGGGGTGGCAGAAGAGAGTGGGGCCAGTAAATTCAGGTGTGTATGTATAAACTGACTTTTCTTTTTGGAACTTGAGTTTAAACTTTCCATCACAGAAAGCCATTTGCAATCCCCAAAGTTGCTCCATGAGTCCTGTATTTTTAAGATGGTATAGCAGATCATTAATCCGATTCTTACTAAGTTTCAAAGATGAACTTTTCTTAAGATTGGTCTTTGGGGAAAGAAACTGGAGGAAACTAAACATAGGAAATAAATCTTTGAAAATGCAGGATTGTAAGAGGAAAGTAGTAACTGAATTCAGTTCCGCAACTCAGCTCAGCAGAGTTTCTCAATTGAGCTTTGGTATTAATGGTTGAAAACTGTTAGTGAGAAGTTTTAAACATACAAGTAGTGCAACTGTGAGCTGTCCAATGTCAGACTCTGGTGGTGAGAAACTTCATCACATTGTCTTATGATTCGGAACACAGTGCTTTGCAAGTGTGATACCCAGTAAAGACTGGTTGATTGAATAATTAAATGATGAAATAGTGAGATTTTTATTCTAGCTGGTGATTTTGCTTTTATTGTTATTTGACATTTTTTTATAAAGAAAATTGAAAACAACGCAAATCAAATATGAATATAAATGCTAGCCATCAGCACCCTGTTTCCTTTTATGTCACCGAAAGTTAAGAATGGATTTTTCTCCCATGATTAATTACAATTAGTTTTTTCCATTTTTTTTAAAGTTGAAAAGTCTATATAAACCTACATTTGATGCTTCAAAATGAAGAGATTAATGTACTAATCTACTTTGAAAGTATTTATAATTAGTGCATGCTAAATGCAATATTGTTTAAGTAATACATATTAGTAATGCCATATACTTTAGTATACTCTATAGATATGGTTTCATCTTAAGTTACTTTCTCTAAAACATGCTACTATGTGCTCTGTACAGAAGGCTGGTCAGTTATTTTTTACTTAGATAAAGCCTGGTCATTTCTGGAAAACGTTTATTGTAGAAATTTGGTTAGTTCGTTCATTTAAGGATTATTGTCATGTCACGATACATATCATTGTAGACACCACAAGTGGTGGGCACAAAAACTGCAACTCCTATTCATCATTTTAAGGCTCCTTACTAGACTTTTGAGCATAATGTATTAAAAACCCACCCTCTTAAAGTTAAATATCATATGTCAATGTTATAAAGGAAAAAAAAATCATTAAAACTTTGAATTTTGAAAGTTCGCCTCCTCCACCTTTGGTTGATAATGGTAAAATGTCCCTAGATCATATCCCCTGTCATGATCTAAGGCTGATGCCTGCTGAGTATTCTTGTCAGTGAGGTAGGTTTCTATAACCCAGGGTACATAAGGTGATTTCACACTGCCTTACATTCTCCTCAATGTAGGTGGAACCACTCTAGTACATAGAGAGCAATTGTAGAAAACAGTTAAAGTACGAATTTCAGAGAATGGCAGATAAAAACATGTACATAAAATTTAGCCTCACTTTATGCTGATTCTTTTTGAATTCAAAACTAACTGTTGTTTTTTTTTTTTCTTTTGGAGGGGCAGGGTAGGCACTTCCCTTCCCTAATACAATAGAGATTGGTTCCCTTTACAAAATTCCCTGTTGTGGTAGATGGTTACAGTAATGGCCTCTAATGAAGCATGCCTCCCTGTGACTGGGCCACTTTGGAACGAGATGCTGCTGCTCCTAGTGTTGAGAGGTAGAGTCTGTGGCTCCACCCTGTTGAATCTGGGCTGGCCTTGTGACTTGCTTTGACCAATAGAATGTATCAGAAGTGACAACTGTATAAATCCCAGAGTATAGGTCTCAAAATATTCTGAAGATTCTGCCTTTACCTCCTTGGAACCCCAAGACCACAAGGTGGGGTAGGACCCTGGAATGCAAGGGCATATGGTGAGAGACTTCCAGTTGTCCCAGCCCACTGTCAAGCACCAACTGCTAGACTTAGGAGTAAGGCCACTTTGGAATTTTCAACCCAAACCAGCTGTGACTATACAAGGGAGCCCAGCCAAGAAGAGACACCCCATCAACCCACAGATAATGAGAAATGATATACTGTTTTGGTGTAAGCTACTAAGTGTCAGTATTAGACAGATACCTGAAATACCAATGAAATACTGAAACTTGTCACATCACAGATGCCCTAACTCTATAATGTAGCCTAAAAAGCATTCCACATTATTTTTCCAATCAGTTTTTGCTGATCTTTGCTAAAACCATCTAGCTGACTAGAAAACTTCAACATTTCATAAAGGGTTCTTGAAGTTTAATTTGCCACAGGGATTCATCCCAGGGTTCTGTATTGCTTTGTTTGGGCCTTTGGCTGCACAGTGGAATGTGCCTCCATTGAACTGCTTTTCATATCCAAGGTCACCCAAATTACTTCACAAAGGAATATACTGGAAGGTATGCCCTTGCAGGTCATTAAAAGGACAGTCATGTCATATCTGATACACCACTTAGGGTTTTAGAACTTGTCTTACTGAGAGGAAGTGTGAAGGAAAAAGAAAATAATGAATAAACATTAAACCAAAAATATAGAAGGGAAGTGATATAGTATTAATTATAATAGCACCCAAACTTTCCGTGTAATCCTTATACTTCTGCAATTTATTTTTAATTGACATCAGTACAATGCTGGTTATATGAGTCATAATTCAGTTCTGGAAGTGTCCAGTATAATAACAAATATTCCATATTTCCATGTGACAGAAAAATAAAATTATATGTAACTTATCTCTAATTAATTCATGCTATATATTCTTTAATTTTTTTAATTATGTTACAGTGAAGTTTACCTACATTTGAAATATCTTTTGACATAGTCCACATATATATCAGTGACATAGAAATAAAGCCATCTGAGACAGACATACATACATATAATTCATAATGCAACAAAAATTAAAAAAATATGTTTAATGGCTTATATTTTTCCCATTACCACCTTTTTAAGTGCATTCTATAAAAGTGTAGAAAAACAATAGCTTATATAAAAACTCTCATAGCAAAACTTAGGTGGGCAAGGATTCTAGTAAGAAGCACTCTTAAGTTCTTGCTGATTTCCCAGGAACTGAGGAAGGAGAGAAACTATATTTCACCTCATTACCTGTGACACAAAGCTCTAGGTCTACATTGGATGAATGAGTTTGGGGTCAAGGTTTCATTTTTTAGAGCTAAACTTGTGCATCTTCCCTCTTTGGCTTAAATAACGCTCGTTCTAAACAGCTACATGAATCCTTTACTGTCACTTTTCAGTTTGCTGTGCCTGTGCATGAAAAACCTAGGTTACCAGAAAGCTTTGTCAAGGGGAAATGTCTGCACTGTGAAGCCCAGCAATCAGTAGGTACTCTATGTTCTGCATTAGGCAAATGTGAGAACCTGAAAGTGCCAAACAGCTCAGTCCCTCACCATTCCTCAAGGAATGGTGCCCGTCCTCAGATAACCTTCCCGCCCCAGGCCTCCTCAGCAAATGGTTCCCCAAAGTTGGTCACAGCGCATGGTGTCCTTGAAAGGGGTCACAGTGAAGTGCAGGGGAGCGACTCAACCACTGAAACAGTAAGTGTGTGAAGACAGATAATAGAGATATGGACCAAGTACTAAGGGAGCAGAAAAAGGAAGCTTTCACACAAGTGAAAAGATGTCAAAACAAGTTTACTGTGGGGAGAAGAGCCCCAGTTGAGGGGATGACACATGCCAAAGCACAGGGTTAGGATACTAGCATGTGGTGTTTAGAAAATAGAAGCTTCTGGCTATTGATGGGGCTTCATATTCTTGAGGGTGAGGGATCGGTGGGGTGTAGCTATGTGAAGTAGATTAGGATCAGATTGTAAAGGGACTTTTATGCTACAATGAAATAACGAAAACCAAACACTTAGTTTTGAACCCAACTTATTAACAATTGTACAACAAGAACTTGACCATGACTGTTCATCCAGTTATAGTTCTTCCAGGAGACTGCTCCATTATGCATAAGACTCAGGTAATAAACAGGCAATTAGTTGACATGAAATTATTTATTGTTCAATTATGTGAAATCATGATGGTAAGTCTTCAAGAATTTGGCTTTTTAAAAACTGAAACCTGAATACTTAGAATGATATATAACCTATAGAAGCAAATTAAAAAGTTGTAACTAATAGATCTGGCACTATTACTAATTAAGGATAATTAAAGAATGGGGTCACTCTATTGAAATGAAGAATTGAGATAACTGTCTGGATAATTGACATCCAGAACCCTTGTTGACCTGAATTACCTGAGGTTTTTGACTTTAATTATGCGATTAGTTGCCTCCAATTCCCTATTTTGCTTTGCCAGCATGCTACAACATCATGACTAAATAGGCCACTACAAAGGAAATGGAGCACTCAGCAAAGATGGTCAGAAACAATTTCAAAGGGCACCTGACAAGTATGAGCATAGTAGCTATGGGGTGAATTCCAAAAGAAAACAGCTCTTTATTTCCGTTGCTGTCAATCTGAGATAAAGTTATTTCTTATTTTAAGGAAAATCAACTAATTTAATTGTGCTTAAATTGCTGCAAAATTTTAAATAGTTCCATACTGAATGAGGGCAGTGTGTTTTCCCCTCAGTTCTATTTCCTAATATAATAGAACTTTGTTTATGGGTACCTCTACCTATGTCTGTGTTCTCTACTTAAATATTTGGTTTCTGCTGTCATTTCCGCAGATGTCCCTCTCATTTTTATGAAGGTTCTGTGGAGGACAGTGATCTTGTGAATCTTGATTTGAATTCTTGCAAGCAAACAAAACCATCGACAGCAAATATCAGATGCTGACAACTTACAGCAGAGACAGAGTTAAACAAAATAAATATATACCTTTAAAACACTGACTCTTACTTAGGAAGTATAGATAAAAAAAATAAGAAAACGTACTCTTTTTTTCTCCTTGGTGCATCAGAGTTAAACATCGAATCAATATCATTTCAGTATGAGATAGTGGCAACAGCATGTGGACATCAGCAGAGTAATTAAAAAGCCAATGAGTTTACTTGGTAAGATGTAATTTAGCCATAGTCAGTGGCTGCTTCCAAGAAATCTATTTACCCCAAGTATCCTCAGGCATATATGGGAGAGTGTGAAATGATTGAGTTTTAGTTATCCTTGTTATGTAGCAAATTTCAATTATAATTTCTAGTGTAAAAAAAATTGTTATAGCAATATTACCTTGCAGTTCTCCAGGCTTACAGGCACCAGAGATTTAAGAGAAAAAACATTACTGTCTTACTCATTCCCCAAACCTCATTTTATAGATTTTCCTCCCCCCCCACCCCCATTGGTTGCAAATTCCTTGATCCAGCTCACAATAGCTGCTGTTCCTGGAGCTTATGGGTGCCTACTTAGAAACAATTTGTGGAAAACAACAATAAAACTTTGCTTTTGAAGTTTTTTGATAAAGTGCACCCAGATTCTCCAGGGAACTTTTCACCCACAATTTAACACATAACGAGACCTTGCTACTTGTTTACCACTTTTATGACTCACTTCAGAAAGACCACAGTATGCACAGAAGCACAGGAGTTGGAAAATAGGTTTCAGCTCAGGTACCGATCCCAGCAGACTGCTAGTGGGGCCCTGTGTTGAGATGATCACCAGGAAAAAATGGCACAACTCATTAGCAGTATCTGCCAGGCGCGCAGGAGCCCAGGAGGCTGCCGGGATCCTTGCCTGGCTCATTAGAACAGGCTTTTAGAGAAGCCTTTCAAAGTGAGGCCACAGATTCGCATCATTTTGTCCTTCTTCCAGCCTCCAAGAGTTGTGTTCTACTTTACCTACGACTCCTAGGACAATACTTTCAACGTGAAGACCTGTGGCAAACACTCTTCTGCTTAATTCAGAGTCCCCAAGTAGGAAGCACTGTCTTTGCCATTGATTTGCCATAAGTGCCTCAGGCCCTAGCTAAGTGTTGTGTTATAATAAATCCTTTTTACAGTATTTCAAAATTTCTATGTAGGTATGGCAGGAATGTTCAGTATAGTTATGATTCCAAAGAAAATATTTTCCCAGGTGAAAAAATTATAACATTTCATAGTCTCATTATGTGTCTTATATAACAAGTTTTATTTTCTTCTACAAAAACTATCAAGCCATTAGTATCTTTTGGAAAAATTATAATTATTAGCTAGTTTGTTGTAGCATTTCTCACTGAAAAGTAGAAAATTAATATTTTCCATTCTGCTTTTGTGGAAGAGGGACATTAAGCAAGAGAATAGATGACATTGGTACTTAATATGGGGCAAGCTTGAGACCATTTTTTAAGGAGAAATTCTAGACTCTCTCAGGCAGGGCATCATCCAGTGCTGTCAACTTTCCAGCACTACAACAGTGCAATATCTTTCTCAAACGATACTGAACACACCTTGTGGAACTGCCATGTCCAATACCTTAGCAACTAGCCAAATCTGGTGATTAAAATAAAAATTAAAATTAAAGAAAATTTAAAATTCAATTTCTGTTACAATAGCCACGTTTCAAGTGCTTGATAGCCATCGTTGGCTTGTAGCTACCCTCATGGACAGTCAGAGCAGATATAAAACGTTTCCATCATTATAGAAAGTTCTATGGGAAGACAGATTCTAGAGACTCCCCTATTGACAAAAGGCTGTGGTTCAATTTCCACACTGCTCTCTTCTTATCTCATGAACATCCATATGGCAGAGATGTGGCCAGAAAGCAGATTTTCCTGGTATAGTCAGCTTGCAGATTTACATGTCTTCATTTATTCTACAGATTAACATATTTACTTATAGAGAAAACTTGTCACAATAGCCTTCTTATTTTAAGCCTGGCTTTTATTGTCCTTTTGTCTCATATTGTTATCAGTGTCTTATGTACCAATGAGATTGAGAGTTAACAGAAGCTAGGGCTGTGTCATAAATTTCTTTCCTTTTCAGCTCTGGTGCCAGATAGACATTTGTTGAATATTATTGTTTTTCTGACTAAAGATTCTAAGCTCTGGACCAGGATACTATAGCAATTGTGATTTCCCCCTCAATGATAATAGTTCTTGGTATATACCCAATACGGTGGCTTAAATATATTTTTTTGAAAATAATGTTCTAGAAAATATTCTTAAAAAAACCTCATTAACAACAGGGAGAATAAAAAGGTCAAAAATTGTTTTTAGTATTTTCTATATTTCTAAAGGATAATGAATGCACATGTATTGATATATATCTTTTGACAGTAAATAAATCTGAGGAAAATAGTGCAGTAAGAGCATCCCATTTATTGTATTTGTAGCTGAAATTGAACAATTTAACACTCTGAAGCTGGTTAAAAAAAAAAAGAGGCAATTGTTTGAAGTGGTTATAATGTGCCTAAGCTTCTTGACTCCTTGAGCAAAAAACGAAGAAAAAAAAGCTACATTTATTAGGGATTGGAAAATATTTGTACTGTGGGACAATTGCTTGTTTGCAATATTAGGGAAACGTTATAAAAATGTTTTACTTGCAGTTTTTAATGGATTCTTGTGATTTCTGACATTTATAGTCAGTTCTGCCTTTCGATTGTCATGCATCCGAGGAGCATGGCCTGCATAAATGCGAGGTCTGGGCCTTGGCCTGGCTGCACGCACAGGCGGACGCTCGGCTGATAGTGGAGTATATGTTCAACATCTCCCTTGTCTGGACGCTTCTGTGAGGTCTGTAGTTTAGCAGCGGCCAGAAAGTCAAAGGCTGAAAGGATGGTTGACTGACTCAGTGAATAAAGCTCTGGACATTCTACTACCTCTGGCTTGGAGCATACGGAATTCGTCCTGCCGCTCTTGAAGGGGCGGAGTAAGCATCTTTTGCAGGCTCGGCTTGGCCAGCCTGTGTGTGCTGAACCAAAAAGCACACGGAACAAAGACATCTAAATTTACAGCTCAGGTTAAAGAGCTGAGAGGCTAACCCAGCACACAGAAAGCAACATTCAAATTGCAGCTCTTTGTGTATTTGAATGTATGCTTATCCCAGGGTTCAAGAAAATATTACATATATAGTTTTTAATTGGGACAAAAGAAAAAAAAATATATATTTATTTCTCTGCCCCAATTGTGGCTGGTCTTTGAAGTAAATTTCTGAAAAAATATAATATACATAAAAAAGTAATATGCATAAGTAATACAGTACTGCTTTAAAAATAGACTCTTTAATTTATACATGACTTGTAAATAAAAACCCACATTGGTTTTAAGGTAGTGCTTTAATATTTCAAGGACACTGAATTTCCAGTATCTAATTTGACCCCTTGATAGTTGACACATCCTATAAACCTGAAGTTACAGATTTCTTGCTCACTTGTTATTTTCAGTCCTTTGTTCTACACAATGCTATTTACAATAGACAGGAAAAGGCTACTTAGAGGTTGCTAAATGAACCTAGATAATTATGAAGGCTAGCCATTTGAGTTTTGCAATAAAATAAACTCCAATAAATAAGTCAATTTAGTAGAAGAGAAAACAATACACAGTAGTTACAATCAGGGATTCTGGATCTAGGCTGCTTAGATTCAACCTGGGCTTCCATTTACTATTCAGTGACATTGGTCAAGTTATTTTACTTATGTGTGCCTCAGTTTCTTCATCTGTAACATGGAGATAATAGTATCTATTAATAGTATCTATCTATCTAGAGTTGTTGAGAATATTAAATAAATTAATACATGGAAATCTTTAGAATAATGTTTGACACATAGTAAACACCATCTAAGTGCTGCCCATTACAATTGTTACTTTAAGTTAAAAAACTTACAGTAGATATTTTGTTATGAAAGAATAGGCATCACTATAATTTAGGCGGCGATAATTATTCCCAAAGACTTGACCAAATTAAGTTTGCTTTCTTAAAGATAAGCGCAACAAAGTTTGCCCAAAGATTCTTCACCCAAAAAACCCAAACCTACAAGTTTATGATTAAAAACATGTACAGTAAAACCTTGGATTGTTAGTAACTTGGTTTGTGAGTGTTCTGCAAGACAAGCAAACATTTCTAATACATTTTAACATGATAAACAAGTGATGTCTTGCAATACGAGTATTTTGTTTCCCGAACAAATTGTGCTCACAAACCATGGTATTACTGTATTTGTCTTGATGTAGCCCTACTTGTTGATTTTTATTTTTGCTACTTGGGCTTTTGGTGTCATATTCCAAACAAAACCACTTGCGATATCACCTCATATGTGTTAGAATGGCTATCATCAAAAAGACAAGAGATGAATTGGCGAGGATGTAGAAAAAAGGGAACCACTGTGCACAATATTGGTGGAAAGGTAAATTGGTTCAGTCACTATGGAAAACAGTATACAGGGTTTTCAAAAAATTAAAAATAGAATTAGCATATGATCCAGCAACTCCATGTCTGGTTATATACATCCAAAAGAAGCAAAATCACTATCATGAAAAGATATCTGCATTCTCATGTTTGTTGCAGCATTATTCACAATAGCCAAGATATAGAAACAACCTAAATATCAGTCAATGGAAGAGTGAATAAAGATGTGATATATATGAACACATACAATGTAATATTATTCATTCATGAGAAAGAAGGAAATCCAGCCATTTGTGACAACCTGGGTGGACTCTGAAGGAATAATGCTAAGTGAGATAAATCAGACACAGAAATACAAATACTGTACGATATTATGTAAATGTGGAATCTAAAAAAAAACAAACTCATGAAAGTAGAATGGTGGTTACCAGGGATTAGGGGAGGGGTAATTGAGGAGATGTTGGTTAAAGGATACAAATTTGCAACTAGAAGATAGTTAAGTTCTGGAGATCTAATATACACCATTATGATTATAGTCAACAATGCTGTGTTATATACATTAGAATTCTCAGAGACTAGATTGAGCATCACCACAAAAAAGAAATGATAATTATGTGATGTTATAGAGATGTTGGCTAATGTTATGATGGTAATTATATTGCAATATATAAATGTATCAAATCAATATATTTTATACCTTAAACTTTTACTATGTTGTATCTCAATTATATTTTAATATAAAATATATATTTAGTATATGGCAATTTATAATGTATTTTGCCCATCTTTCCAATTTCTAGATATAACATAATTATTCTCAGTTGTAAATAAATTTTGGCAACTTTTATTTTAGTTTAATTATGTTTTATGTAATAATTTAAAATATCTATTATTTTCAATGTTATAAGAAGTTAACTTTATGCAAAATTTTTTTTCCCTTTAAATATGAACCTTCCATATGATGTTGACATTTTTTTCAGGTAATATTTCATTTGACATATTATTTAATATAAAAGTTATATTTGTTTATTGAAGAACATCTGGAAAAATAAAGAAATGCTCAAAGAATCAAATGAAAGTTGCCCACAACCCCAATATCCCATACGTGGCAATTTTTAAGATAATAGTATGTTTACTTTCTTTCCTTTGCTCCATGCATATGTGTCATATATATGAAACAAAGACCATCAGGATCATACCATGCCTACTTTTAGAGACATACAGTATGTGACAAGCAGGAAGCCCAGAAGCAATAAGTGGTCAGTCAGGGTCCCACTGAGATCCTTGCTTTACCATTTACTAGCAGACTGAACCCAAAGAAATCTCTTATCCTCTCTCAATCTTATTTTCCTCATCCATACAGCAGGGATGATCATGCTACCAGGGAGTTGTAAAGATTACTTAACATGCTACAATAAGAGCTTTAAAAAATTTTTAAAAATACATCATGAAGATTGTTAGATAACTATGGTTAGATAACTTTTGAAACATGGGTTTTAATGAAAGCCTAAGTTTTTAATGGTTGCATTATAAATTATATAATCATGTTTCAGTTAATTTACTTTTCACTCTGGGTAACAGAAAAATCCAATTAAAAGTGGCCATAACAATAAGGAGACTTTTTATTTTACATACCAAGAGTTTTTTAGGTAGACTTGTTTTAAAGTAGGTTAATCCAGCAACTCAACTACAGCATCAAAGACCCATGTTCTTTCCATCTCCCTGTTCTTCTAGTCTCAGCACATGGGCTCGTTGTACAGGGCTGGATACTCTCATGGTTCCAAGACATTGGCAAGGATCCATCATTATATGCAGACACATCAATGCCTACAAGAAGAAAACAAAATCCCTGACAAATGTCCTTGATAAGAGCAAAGGAAGTTTCTCCAGAGGCAAACTTGTTCTCATGTTTCATTGGCCTGAAACAAGTCACATGCTCATTCAAAATCAATGGAAATGGTGTCATTCTGAGCGGCTTTATGAATCCCGGCTAGAGAGGGTTCATCCTCTGGCTGTCCCATACAGGGATCTAATTGGGGTTCAAATTCAGGTTCTGTTAGCACTGAACAAGGAGAGAATGGCTGCTCACTAAACATCCAAGAACATCCGTATCATATCTTTGATAATTTTTGTTAGTTGTATCCTTTTTTCTTGTAAATAATGCCCTAATCAACATCCCTGAACAAGATTTTTTTTGTGTGTGTGTGCACATATTTAATTATGTCGTGAGTTTAAATTTCCAGAAGTAGAAAAGTGGTCAAAGTGATCTTTGGTTTAAGTCTCTTAATGTATGTTGTCAAATTACCCACAGGAAAAAGTTGTAGTCAATAGCCTTTTCAGAATGTTTTCATAAGCTTATGTATTTTCTTCTGCCACAGCTAATACAGGATGGTACCATTTTATAGATATTTGCCAGATGAAAATAGGTAGCATTTAGTTTGGTATTTCCTTGATTACTAGCCTCCTTGCTTAACTTTTATGATGAGGTTACAGATCCTTTCAAGTTCTTTCTATATATGTGACCATACGCTATATGAATATTGACAGTTTTAAGTCTTTCTTTCCATTCCTTATACCTTCAAATGATTTTCTTATATGCACTTTGCTTGCTGGGATTTCCAGAAAGATATTGAAAAAACTAGTGATATTGAACATTTTTGTCTTATTCCTCACTGTTAGGTGAATGTTTTTGATAGTTGATGTTTGTGAAATTTTTTCATATATGTATATGTGTGTGTGTGTGTGTGTGTGTGTGTGTGTATATATATATATATATATATATATATATATATATCCAAAAAATGTATACAAGTGGACACTTTGGTCAACATCGCTCAAGCAGTAGATCAGTAGTTCACCGTAATCAGGAGTGTCTGGACACTGTTTTGGCACCCTTTGTGTGTGTGTGTGTGTGTGTGTGTGTGTGTGTGTGTGTATCTCCATTAATCAGGTAAATCTTTTCCTATTATAATTTATTTTTTAATGTTCAGAAGTTGAAGTTTACCAAATGACTTTTCTGAATTTATTGAAATGTTTGTATCATTTTTTTTGCCTATTAAGATGGAGAATTGCATTTGTCAATTTTTTAATGTTAGATTACCCCAGAATTCCCTGGAATAAATCCACTTTGATTATGGTAAATTATCCTTTGAAATACTCCTGGATACATGTAAGATGCCATCTTTGGGCTCCTTGAAATGTTTGGGAGACTAAACAAAAGCAGTTGGCGATTTCACTATAGAAGGAAGAACCAAAGCCACAGTTGGAAAAACACAATTTGTTGCTGAAATTTTAACCCTACATTGTAATTGTGGTTTGAGATGTGGGCTGTAGAGCTAAGAAAATATTTAAGGCTGTTGTCAGTTATCATAACTGTACCAGGTTACTGCAAGACAATTATTAGGTAAACTCGGTGGGGGGAAGAATTGGGGGTTTATGGGACTATTTCATACTTTCTGCCTAACTTTTCTGTAAATTTAAAACTTCCTTAACAAAGCCTGTTATTATTTTTTTAAAATGAAGCTATAGAACATTATTTAATGTCAAGAAAAATACATATAATATATTAAGTGAATAAAGCAGATCACAGAATTCTATGAAACTATTTTTGTTTAAAATGAATGTACATATGCACACATGAATATTTTCTCATGGACAAATACTTGAACAAATACTTGAATCCAAAAGGTCAACAGTCATTGTCTCTGAGCTATGAAATGAAGTGCATTTTTTGTCTATTTTTTAATATAAAATTTCAAAAATTTTATAATTTAACTTGCATCACTTTTCTGAAGGAAAAATATTTTTTTTAGAAAAGCATTTACCAAAGTTTCTACTACAAATAATTGTTTTTAATTGGTCATTTCTATCAGTAAGTTCCAGAATTGGTGCAAAGTTGTGTTTTTGTTTTTTCCTTAGGAAAAAAACATTTATCTAAAAATACTTGTGATTAATTATTTTCCTCTGGAGATGGTTATTTTATAATGCCCACTAGCTATTTTTGCAAAGATGTTAGGCTGCAACTTGAAACTCACAAATTCTGAAACTGAAGTCATTATTTTCCCATCTATACCCGTTCCTCTTCTAGTATTCCTTACATCTGAAAGTTGCAGTATGGCCCTCTCAATTTCCTAGAGTCAGAATCACAGGCATCTTTCAAAACTTCTCCTTCAGCTTGTGCATCAAAATTATCTTCTGCCTCCCCAACTCATCCATTGTGCAATGCTAGCCTTATTTTTTATCAAAATGACCTTCTCCAAAAATCACCAATAACTGCATTGCCTAACGAATAGAATTTAAATTCTAGTTGTGGATTCAAAACTTTCCCTTGGCTGGCCCAATTTACCTTTCTAGGTGTATCTTCCAGGGTAGTCATGTGCCCACCCAGGGTGCCTGACACAAGAAGATTTGCCGTTTCCTCCAAATTCTGTATACCATTGTTTCTGCACCTTCATTTCATATCTGAAACATGGAATCTGTTTCTTGTAACTCATTCTTCTACCCTCAGTATCTGTGGCTGTTGGAGTTCTATTTTTCCTTCTAATCTTTAATCAGTTCATTGAAACTTTTCCTGTTTTTTATTTTTTTTAAATCCCCATCAGAATCTATCCATCTCCTTTGTGCCCCCCCTAGAACTGTGCTAAGCCTCAATTATAACACTTTTTATAATTTCCCTTATGTAATGCAAGTGATTCACACATCCATTTTCCTCGATAGACCAAAATATCCTTTAGGATAGGGACCATGCCTTTGTTTCACCTAAAATACACAAAGTGCAGATCTTTGCACAATAAATGGCTCTTAGATTGAATTGATTTAAATTACATTAGAAGTCATTTGAAAGTGCTGGCAAAATACTATTAATGGTGCCTGTGTAAGACGCTTTGAATTAAATGTGAGGACAAATACGTTAATGCTAACACGCTCCCAGGCAAACACCACCAGCGCCGTGATGAGGATTATCAAACACCAGCTTTCCTACCTGGGATTTGTGATTGGAATACCTGATCCTAGAAGTTCAGAAAATGTTCACTTTTAGAAAATGATTTAAACCAAGATGAGAAAACTGCATTATATGATCAGTGTCAGGAAAAGCATAATAGATGCACAATTTGAGAAATGATCTGAGATCACTTTATGTTTAAAAACGTGTTTGTGTTGCTACAATAAAATGATGGTGAAAGGAGGGAAGAAATGATGTGTGACCCTCCTTCTTTACTCCTTCTCTCCCCCAAAACAAATTAGCAAACAACTGAATATTCAGATTTTCCTTTTGTTGAAAATCAAATGATCTTCCCCTAGAAGTGGTTATTTGATCATAAGTATAATAGATGCACAATTTGAGAAGTGATCTGAGATCATTTTATGTTCAAAATGTTGTTTGACAACCCTTTCAAGAAAGAAACTGATACGTTAGTACTATAAAGTCCTTTGCGAATTTGTGAAGGCTTTTAATGATAACTGATTTTTAATTTATTTGTAATGGAACAAACATAAAATGACATGGCCTATAATGCATTTTTAAGAATCCACTATTTCTATTATAGAAACATGCATTCATATGGAAACTGAAAATGCTGTCCATGGTACTGATGCTCACATAGCTCTCGAGCAGCAAAATCCCAGCTATAAAAGAACCATAAGGGGAAGCCTACATTGTACAGTATCTTTTTAATAATCATTTAATTTTTCACTTGATTCAATAAAGAACATAGTTGCTTAATTTCTTATTTATTTATTTGCATACAAAGTTGTGGACTATATAGACTATAAACCACTGACCCCACTTTTACCATAACTTTAATGTCATGCATACTGCAGTCTAGTTTTATATTGCTGAAGAACATAACCTTTGTGTAACAGTAAAATAATGAAACAAATCATTAACTCCTCAGAAGATCAAACTAGCCTGGTAAATATCTTTGTGTGTGTTTGTGTGTGTGCACGCACGCGTGCGCATGATGCTAATTTTTTTGTCCAGCTCCTGTATTTAGATGAATTCTGTTACTCTGTTGTGTACAAGGAGTCAAAGAAATCAATAAAAAGACTTTATACACCATATACATGCAAAATGTGTTAACTCCTTCAGTAAAATAACCCCAAACTTCTTTTGAGATATTTTAAAAGCAAAAGTATTCCAATCTATGATTACAAAGAAGTGCTTATAGTACTGTTGTTTAGACAAATTATTTCCACTGTCATTATGTCATGAATCATGATAAAATTGCTCAGTACAATGAAAACTACACACTAAGTAAATAAAATAATATTAAATACAGAAATAAAACTCAGGACTTAATATGTTCCTCTGTCCAGACACTCATGTGAGGTTGGAACAGACAGGTGATGTAGTGCAGTAAGCACTAAAATTTAGAATCATGATAGGATCAGTTATAAGAGTGTTACTTTAAGTTTGAATTCTTTCCATTTATCATCTTGTGTCACACATGAAATACTACCCAAATTCAGTGTATATTTTGTATGTGTGGTAGTAATCTAACTTTGTAGGGAATAGTCTAGTGATCCTAGTTTGCTATCAAGATGTAATGCTGGTGATTAAATTACAGATGACACACCACATCAATTCTTATTAGAGATGTGCAGGCAGTAAAATGTTTACATTTTATTAGATGATTTGAGCCATCCTTCTCACCCATTTTTCACTATATTAAACTTGGTGATTATTGGTGGGTACTTTAGACTGCACTTGCCCAACTTACACATTCGGCATCTTATTAAGGCAGTTTAAAAAAAATCTTCACATGCTAGTACTTCTGTATGTGGTTGTAAATATTAAATGAGAAGATGTATATCAGAATGATTTGTACATTTTAAAGTCCTATAAAAATAAGATGGGGCATTATATTTATGCAACAAATATTTATTTAGCACCTATTTTGTGTCAGGCATTTCTGGAGGTACTATGGATAAATTAGCTGGAAAAAAATTTCCTGCCTTCATGAAACTTATATTTTAGTGAAGGGAGACAGATAATAAAGTAAAATATATAGTATTTCATGATGTTAAGTCCTTTAGAGCAAAATGAGGAAGAGAAAGGAGGTAGGGAGTCATGGGATTGATACTAAAAGCTGAAATTTGAAATAAAATGGTAAGGGAAGTTCTTGTGAGAATGCAATTTTGAACAAAGACGTAAAAGATTCAATGAAGGGATTTCTGGGAGATGATGGTCCTAATGATGAAGGTACAACAAATTCTAAGTCAGGATCTTATGTGTTATGTTTGAGGAACATCAAAGAGAGACTATTGTGACTAGAGAAACCTGGTTAAGGGGAAGAGTAATAAGATAACATAAGACAGCTAAAGTGGCATAGGAAGAAGATAATGTAGAGGATTAAACCATATAGGCTATGGATTGCCATGTAACTAGCTTTGGTCAATAGAAAATGAGCAGCGTTGTTATTCTGGAAAACTCATGTGTGCCTCACCTTTCTGTTTCCTCTGAACTGCAAATTACAACATTACAGTTGGTGGCTCCTACAATGACCTGAGTTCTGGGGTGTCCAAGATGAAATGATATGAAGTAGAGTGTTTATTTCAAGTATATTAGGTAGCTAATATGAATCAGTAATAAACCTTTGTTATTTTAAGGCAATGAGATTTGGGGGTTGTTTGTTACTAGAGCATAATGGAGTTCCTTTTAATTTGTATGGGAAATCATTAGAGGTTTTTGAGCAGAGGAGTTACATAATCTGACTTCTGTATCAGGTGGGCTATTCTAGCTTCTGCATTAAGAATATTTCATAGAAGACAAGGGAAGAAACAGAAGATAAAAGGGGGCTATTGCATTGATACAGATGTACAGGCAGATGATTGTAGCTGAAACTAAGAAAATAGCAATGAAAGTAGCAAAACATGGTAGGGTTGTAGGTAATTTTGAAAGAAAGCAAATATAATTTTCTGATTTATTTGATATGTGACATTTATTTGGGATATGAGGAAAAGAGGAGATTTAAAAATGACTTCAAAGTTTTTGGTTTGACAATTGGAAAGATGCCACTGCTACTTATTGAAATTAGAATGACTGGAAGAAATGAGTTCTGAGTCATAGGACTTGGAATTTTACTTTGTCCATGTTAGGTTGAAGAGTGTATTAGCCACCTAACTAAAAAATGTGAAGTAGATAGTTCTGTATATAAGTCTGGAGTGTAGGAGTGATATCTAGATTGGAGACACAGATTTAAGAATACTCATAAACGGTATTTAAAAGCTTTTTTCACCTAACTCCAATACCTAGATCTTCTAAGGTCTTGTTTCTCTTGCCTGTCCTGTATTTCTCTCTCTCTTAAAATGATGTCATATTTTATTTTGAGATTTTTAGTAATTTTTGGTTGGATGCTCGATATTATGAATTAAAAAAAAAAAAAAAGCACATTGCAGAGGCTGCAGATGATGTTATACTCCTCCAGAGAGGATTCACCCATCCTTGCCTAGGCCAATAGCTTGGTGACTGACAGGCTGACATGTAACCCTGGTAAGGCTCAGTCTATCTGTCTTTAGGTGCCCCGTGATCCTTCCCCTGACAGGTCTGAAACTCTAATTTTTATCTCGTGAGGCAGCTCTGCTCTGCTTCTCAGAGGCTTTCTGCTTAAGTTTTGGGTCTCTTGCTCCATTCAGACAATTTAAAAAATATCTTGAAGAGATAACCAACCATGTGCATGACTTCACCCAAAACTTTGCTGAACTTCTGCTAGTTTCCCTTTCCCCTAGAAATGCAGCCCCCTGTAGATACAAAGCCTACATTCTTAGCCTCCTTCTTGCTCAAAATTGGTAAATGGGCCAGAGTTAATGGCTGAGGAAGGCAGCTGACTTTAGGAAGTTCTAACCTTTTCAAAGTTTTGTCACCTTCAGTTCTTGTTACCTCAGCAGCTCTCTGCTGGCTTCCAACAGATACTTTCTGGAAAAAAAAAAAAAAAATATATATATATATATATATATGTATATATATATATATATATATATATTTATATATTTTAGCTTATATAGAAGTTTTTGGTGGAATGTTGGTTTTTAGCTACCTATTTCATACCATCTACAAGTAAGAGTTTAGATAATATTTACAGTCAGGAGACTGGTTGAGATATTAAAGGGAATGCAATAGAGAAGAGGATTGACTGCTGTAGTCTGGAGCATTCCAAAAGAGAGATATCCATAAATATGAGGAAATAATTCATATTCTGTATGATACTGAATTGTATTTAAGAAAATCATATCTTTTAATTGTCCATTTTGCTATATTTTTAGTATTCATGGTTTTTCTTTCCAAACAATTAGTTGCTTAACAGTTGACCATGAGACTCCAGTTGTCACAAATTCTTTTGGGATTTTTCTAATAATTTTCTTTTATCCACAGATGAATGGAAAAGGGTTATTTTATTAAACAATTTCATTCATGGGTTAAAGCCAAAAATACTTTCAATATGAGTGAAATTTAAATATGAATAAAATTGTAGAAGGTCATGAAACCAGTACATTCAATCTCATATGATTACTGTATCAATTAGTGTTCTGGTAGGAATGAGATAGGATAGTCAAATTGGGATAATTTAAGAATAATTTAATGAAGAGAAAATTTACAAAGAGAAAGTATTTACAAGGGACAGTGCCATACACTAAGGCTAGAAACACAAGGTATTATCATTGTCCTTGTGCCTGAAAGGGCAAAAGAAGGGAACAATTACTGGAACCCGAACATAAAAGGGGCCAGGTGCTGACAGGCAGCCCATAGTGACCCCATAGGGAGGTTAGCTCAATTTTACCTCCTATATTTCATCTGTGTTCTCCAATGGGAAGCCAGGAAAAAAGGTAATCTAAGAATTCATTCTTACAGGCCACCTTCTGGCATGATCTCTCTCTCTCTCTCTCGTTCTCTCTTTTTTTTTCTCTCTCTGTCTCTCTAACCCCCCACATCTTTCCAACAGTTGACATATGGCTCTAGAGTGAACTCAGCTATAGTACTTCCTAGACCATGAAAAATATAGCATGACTTAGCCTTACTCACATAATTTTGTAAGTTCATTTAACAAAACTCTGACACCATAGCTAATAAAACTGTAAAGATACAAATTAGACTTAAAAACATACCTAATAAAACTGTCCTGAATACAAAGTATCAAGTATTTCCTATTACAAACATTCTTCATATCTTATAAATATATATTCTGACATGTAGCATACACACACACCAGTTTGGAAGCAGTTTGCTGAAAATATAAACATCAGAACACTAGATGACATGGAAGGTTGGGAACCTACATGTTTTAATCTGGCCCACGTTCATAGGAACCCAATCTAGGACTTTTGAGGCTGAGATTTTTTTCTCTTCATTTTTGCTTTTAAAGCCTAAGTATTTAGAAACTTAGATGTATGTTTGAATCTCAACTCATTCTTTACATATCATTGATATTGTAATGTAATTTCACTGTAAATATGAATAGAAAAGTTACAATGCCAATGGACACGGAGACTGAGCTAGACATCTCAGAGTAACGGATTACTAAAGTGTCATTCATGCATAATTGATTTTGTAAATAATCCAAAACCTGACTCAAAAGGCTGCTTTGAATTCTCATGATAACTCTTTCTGGGACCCTGACATGAGAGGAGAGGTCTAGAACTGAATTTGTAGCACTTGACAAACCTGCTCCCCTTCCTGTGCCTTGTTTTATCTTTATCAAAGGTGTCATAATTCTCCATTGACCCAGAAACAAAACATTGAAATGTGGTACTCATCCATTCATTTAAATAATTGTTTATCAATCATATACCATCCTGGAGATAAACACAATGAGGCTGAGTGGGTCTGTGAAGGAGCTCAGTCTAGAAGCCATGACGGAAAAGTTAACAATGTCATAAAGCCTATGATAGATCTTTGCTCAGTAACCTGTCAAAGTCCTGGAAAAACATCAAAGACAGTGTGTGTCTACATGTGTGTAAGGGAACATGCTCCAAGGAAAGTTTATTCTCTGTTTCCAAACAGAATCACATTCACTTCATCTCTGAAGTGCTTCTTGGAAATCATTCTCCTCTATTATGGCTCCAGTGGCCCTCATTGAGGACATATCACTTTCTAGTCTGGCCTATTGCAGGCGTCCCTTATTTAGTCTCTTAACCTCCCACACTTTCCAATTATTGGCACTTTTATTTTTCTGCAGCGCAGTGTCCTCACCCCGTCTTGACCTCCTCACCTACTTTCTGCTCTAAGCTACGTTCCTAAATATTTACCTTGTTCCCTCCTGGAATGTTCTCTCTTGCTCATCTCTCATTTTCATTTTTGGAAATCTTGCCATTTCTTCAAAATCTAGTTGGAAGTAAATACTCTCCCTCCTAAGCTTCCATAAATTTTTATTGTTTAATAGTACTTATGATGGGTTGCTTTGTTTTATGTTTTATCTCCCTTGCTAGATTGTAAGCTTTTTGAGGGCACTAATCACATCATTTACTTGTTTTTCTGTGTCCTCCTTCGTAATAACTGGTATGATGTCTTTACATATGAGTGGGAGGAGGACTCAAATTTCTAAAAATTGAAATATGTAAACATTTCATAATTATTAAAGCAGACAAGAGATAAACTCTAATTTGATCTGATATTAACAAATTTTGGTGCTAGGTAGAATAACACTGGAAAGGCATTACACTTATCTCTTATTAGGTACATTAAGTGAAAACAGCAAAAGTTGTAACTTTTATACATCAAGTCAATACAACAAAATCTCATTGAAAACATTTAACAACCTCATATGTGCCCAGATCCCTACTGAATTCCATCATAAACATGCCCTTTATAGCCTATGTGCTGCATGTTGAAATCAGAGCCTTGAAATAAAATACTTCCTTTTTAAACAAAAAAATCTATAATTTAGTAATTTTGTTTTCATGTAGACTATTGTATGCAGAATACATTTTATATTTTGAAACACTGACTCCCCACCTTAAAAACAATCCATTTCTCCCTGATGTAGAGCTGTCAGAAAGAAGGAGAGATTCAGTAAACTACATGTCACTATCAGCCACTGATAGCCAGTGATTTGTTCCAAATCCAAAGGCTAAACCAAACCTCATGCTGCTGTATGTCAGATACAATTGGTCCACAGTCAAAGTTTTCCAGCTCAGACAGGGCACACTTTATCCTTCAGGCTGCTACTTAAGATAGCCACGACCCTGAGGAGAACCAGTCAACAAAACAGACAGACAAGAGGATGCGATTTGTATGCATCCCTGAGCCAGCTCACATCACCCCTGACCTACAGGTCAGGCTGCAAATGACAGCTGGGTGCATGCACCTGATCAGACAGAATATTCTCATTATAAAGCCTGGGAAGAGGGGGCAACTCCTCTGTGTTTACCCACAGATCAGATGCAATCTACCTAGGAAATGAGAAAAAAAATACTGATTTAATGCAACAAGATGTGACCAACATGTAAATACTTTATAAAATTTTTAAATCAATCATTTATACTGATAAACGTGAGTGAACATAAGATGATTATAGAAAGGGAAGTTTCTCAAAGGGAAGAAACATGTGTTTAATCAAAGATGGGCCATCCAAGGAAAGCTAACCTGGAATGTGTAACGCTTATTGAACTGCAATAGATAAAGTTGATCAAATAAACTTGGTCATGATCCTTTGTTTTAGAATAGGTTTTGGTTAAGCATGAGTTTGAAATAGCAATGTAAGCTTACAAGTGTAGTTTCTTTTACATGTTTGGAGGGGGTGAAAGTTTTCATATTTTTAAAAGAAATCTGGATTTCCAAAATAATCTGTATTGAAATAAGAATTACTGTGGAAGAGGCAAACTGAATTGTTATGTGGTGATTCTTAAGAACAGGGAATAGAAAGCTGTCTTGGCTTATTGGAAGTAGCTTTGCCTGAGGCCAGTAGAATAGAGGAGGTGACCTCTGGAAGTCCCTGTGAGAGCTCTGATTCTGAACAGTAGTACCTGGGATACAGTAGAGATTCATTGTAAAACTGTTCTGACATACATGGGTGACATTTCACTGTCCAAACTGTAATAATTACATACATAAAAACCCATCATTGCCCAGTTGGCTTATAGAGTGGATATTAACCTTGTTTCTGAAATTCTTCAATAATTAAGACTTATGTGTATGTGTGTGTATACATATATGCAATCATAAACAATGTCTTTAACTCTACACCTACAAGAATATTGAGATGATGAATAAAATCAGGAAGATGGGATTCCTCAGGGAGCTTCAATGCAGTTTTAGTCAACAATGTCCAGTTTATGTTTCTTTAGCAACATGTGCTGGAAGAGTTTAGCAATTCAAATCTCTATCAATAAGCATTATCTTCCCCTTAGACCGTAAGTTCACAATTTCACAGAAAATGTCTTATTAATCTTTGTGTCCTCAACTCATAGAGAGCAATGCCTGTTGGCTCTGAAAAGGACTTATGCTTGAAGGTATGCAAGTGATCAACCAATACAACCTACCACTAAGATAATGCACGTAGAATTTTCCTTCAATGTTTAGTTCAGCCTCTTAGGATTTCTTTTTCTGCAAAGCCTAAAAGTCATGTTTATAGTATTTTTTAAGATGTTGGGCTGCATGCAGAAAGTTCCTGGCAGTAAAAGAAAGGACACATAAGGGGCAGAATGAATGCTATTCCTCTGACTTTGAATGAATTGCTTAAACTTGTGGAATCTCATTTAAAAATTTTGAAACAGAAGGCTAGTTAGGCTGATCTCATAAGATTATGTTTTAAATGAGAATATATGTGAAATTATTTGTAAAATATAAAATGTTATTAAATATATTACTTTTTCTCTCTTTGGAGAAATCCAAATGCTAAAATCTTGCAGCCATATAAGAAAATTTAATATAGTAGTATAGAACTGCTTGGTCATAAATAAGTTCTGCTATATCTAAGTTCTGCATGTTGTCTCATGATGTGATGTTCAATAACAAGAAATAGAATAAAAATAAAACAATCTGGTATCCTTTGGAATGGGGTTGCCAAATGTAGAAGATAAAAATACAGATACAGTTAAATTTTAATTTCAGATAAACAATGATTTTTTTTAAGTGTAATGATATCCTATGTAACATTCAAATTTAACTGGGTGTTCTGTATTTTACCTGGCAAGCCTATACTGGCACCAATAAACAATCTAAAGTCTTGACGAATTTTAACTTAGCTTTCTTCTAAAATTGTCCTCTTGATTCTCTTATTAAGTGGATATTATTATTTATGTTTAATTTGATTGTCTGATTGTATAGGTATCTTTTATAATAAGCAACCTCAAAACATTTGGGGGAAATAGAAAACATAGAACTAAGGACTGAAAAAAAATTGCAATGTTCTATTTATGTCTGAAAATTCCTTCCTTCCATCAATTGTTTATTTGATAAATACCCCTCAGGCACAAGTAGTAACAGGCATTGTGGTGGGTATTAGCTTGCCCTTAGACATGGATGCACTGTTTTTTGTTTTTTTTTAATTAATTAATTGAGTAATTAAATTTTTATTAGTTTCAGGTGTACAAAACAATGGCAATAGTTATCCTTTTCACCCCTTACAAAGTGACAACCTTCTCCCGCAATCCACAGCCCCCCCCCCTCATCATACATATCTATTACAATTCCATTGACTTCATTCCTGCTGTTTTACGCTGTCTTTTGTATTTCTAGGGTTGGAAGTCCGCAAACTCTTTGTTCCCAGTTCCTTTCACTTAGCTTGCTATTAGGTTTTGGTCAGGGCAATGTACTTCCTCGCTGAAGGTGAGGAGAAGGAAAAAACTCTTCTTTCTTTTCATCGTTTTTCATCAGCAGCAGTGGCTGGTGACTGAGGAGTGATTGTACATGCTTATGGGCTTCGGCAGCAACTGTCCTAATTTCAGCAGCCTCCGTGGGAGTTGGATTCTTGGTTTGTTGCCCTGTGGCAGCAGTGTGATTCCAGCAGCAGCAGTGGAGTGACGTGCCTCCAGATAACTCAGCAGTGAATGTGGGCTCTGGGACGTCATCCTCGAGACGGTAGCAGCTTCTGAATCGTTAGGTAAAAACCTTCTTATGCCGTATACTTCCTCTAGTCCCTCTCGTAGTCTTCTTCTTCCAGTTCTTGCAATTAGTCTGTAATCCACTCCCTGTATTATAACCCTGATGTCTGAAGTATCTGCAGTGGTTTCTGGTTTCTTGGCTAGACATTGACTGATCCTAGAATTCATTGGTGGAAAATTTTGAGAATCCCTGTTTTACATCACTGCCAGCTTAGGTCATCTTTGGAATCGTCTGTTACAAGGATAATGGAAGATTCTGGAAGGACATGGCTGTTTTTAAACACGGAGACCTTTGAGCATGCGGATTTTAGGGAGGAGTGTATAACTACTGATAGGCTAAGTGGAAATCAGATTCCACACAAAGGAGCCTCCATTTACACGACAAGCAGGGAAGTAAACACTTATGGCCAAATTGTATATCCTTAGCCACTCATCAATAATAGCTTTGTCAGACTTTCTGTACCGTAATAGTAATGCATGTAATGCATGAGAGGAAAAAAAGACCTGTAGATATCATGAGTTTAAAAAAAAGAATATAGGGCCGGCCGAGTGGCTCAGTTGGTTAAGAGCTCGTTCAAGAGCTGAGCTCGGAGCAACAGCAGTTCAATGCCCAGCCTGAGCTGAGCTGTTGCTGAGCTGCCAACAGGTGGCAGGATGGCTCAGTTAAAAAATAAAACAAATAAAATAAGAGTATTTTCTCTGAGATCCTATTAAGAGGGAAATTTACTGGCAGATAATCTGTATTTTATGTAATTGTTTTATTGAATTGTTTGTCTGGTTTACTTCTCTGCTTCTAAATGGATCGAGGCCTTAAGTAATAGAGTTTTCAAAATACCTTTTAATTTAATCTGTCATGGTATTTTATTATCCTACAGTCAAGATGTTATATCTGATCTCTCATTACATTTTCTCTTTTGAAATTTCAGTCTATTTGCTCTTTATCTTTTCTTTCCATGAAAATTAGTATGCGTCTGGATCCTTCCTCAACACTGCATATTCCTGAAGATAATTAGTCATTAGCCCTCTTCCCCCATCTTTTTCCCTTTTTTCAGGTGAGAAATCTCAATCCCACTGACCTCTTGGTGTGGTTGTTTTCTTCAAGTTACGTAGTTCTCGCACTGAGTATAATTGATGTAAACTTGTCCATTTTTTAACTGCCACAATCAGAGCTAAGGTTTCCTAATCCTGTTAAAAGGTGTCACCTAAGAAGTTATTTAAAGGAAAAAAATATTTATTTTGCTTTCACAAGAACACAAAAATTTGTGTGGAGATGATCTGACCAAAATATGGATGGAGCAAAAAATTACGCAGGACTATTGGTCTGATTTTATAAAATTCTTTTTTAGCTCATAACATCATGGGTCAGATGTTCTAAAGTTATCTTAGTTCAAACAGCGTATTTCCTCTTTTAAAGGAAGCATTCAAAACTAAGCCTGTAACACCAAACAAGTTAAGTGTACTCAATAAGAAAAATTTGTAAAAAGTCTGACTTCAGATAAAGCCTGAACTGAAACAAATGATAATGGATTGATTTCTGGTTTTGTCATTTTCTTCTTACATCGCTGTAAATTTAAATCACTTAAAACTCTAAGAACCAGCAAATCAGCCCCCAAAGGAAAAAAGAAAGTTAATATTGATTCTTGTATTTGTACTGTAGTTCCTGGCTCAAAGTCATCACATAGTAGGTACGTAATGCAGAGTACAGGATTAATTATTAAATAATGGCGATAATCATGCATTTAAAAGTAGTAGTTTATTTAAACATAGTAACAATAATGAATTTGAAACCTATTCCACAATTTTAAAATGCTTTATAAAGAAGACCTGTGGGGAGAAAAACCCATTATTATTTATGACAAAGTGTTCATCAGTGCTCTGTATTGTAACAAAATCATAATATATAATATATTATACAGCTTGTATTATGAAAAATTACTAGAACAATCTGTGGGTTTTGTTTATTTTGAAAGATTAATATACTATTTCAAACATATATATTAAACATAGAACAAAATATTATTTTCAAAATTAATTAAAAAACAAAAATATGCATAGAAATAGGTTCTTAAATACTTAAGCCAATGGGCTTTTCTTTAAATACCTTTAGTTAATAAATTTACGTAAAATGTAATATTTACCCATTGTAAAGAAGATAATGTATTTGATTTGCAAAGTATATTTAGATTATTGAATTATAAAGTTTGTAATGTTTATATAACTGCAGAGGTTTTAAGGTGATTTTTCCAGTGCCTGTTGAGATATCAGTGTTAATACATGTAGATCAATATTAGGAAGCTTTTTATATTACATAATAACTTTTATCCTATTGACCTGCTACAGTTTACTTTATCTTCTGAGCTTACTCATTAAGAGTCATTGAATAATAATCCGGTAGAACCTGGTTTTAAAAATTGTAATATTGGGGCCGGCTGAGTGTCGCATTTGTTAAGAGCTGGTTTTGGGAGCCCAGCGGCCCCGGTTTGGATCCCACATATGAGGGCCAGTGACACTGCCCTCTACAGCTAACAACAGCTCCACCTAGAGCTGGGATGCGTGAGCCCTGGTGATAGTGTAGGCTGCGGGCCCTGGTGACAGTGTAGGCTGCAGCCCCTGCTGCAGTGGGTTGCCATAGGCTACAGAGAGTTGCCGGCAGCCAGTGTGAGCTGCCAATAGCCGCGTTGAGCGACCATCCAGAGGCCAGAGACCAATCTGCCTCATCCAGGAAGAGCACAATGACGATACCAACATGGGCCAGTGAAGCAACGTTCTCCGCAGCTAGACTGAAGAACAAAAAGACAGCAACTTGTCTGTTCCCCTTCCCCGATTCCCCAATAAAAAAATCTTAAAAAAAAAAAAATTGTAATATTGGACTGAAAGCAAGGATGGAAATTAAAAGTCTTAATCTGGGGTTCTTAAACTGGAGTTCCCTTCTTCTATCCTCTCTTCCTCCCCCCCCCCCCGCTTTCTTTCTATGTTTATTAAGTCCATCAATCAGGGAGCTTTAATATTATAAATTCAACACTATTTATTTGCACCTCGTGGAACATCACATACGGCAGTAATAATGAAGGAAACGTAAGCTTTGGACTGAGGTCTGCATCGTAGCTCTACTCTTCAACTGGCTTTGAGACCTGAACTTGTTATTTAACCTCTAAGTCTCAGTTTTTCATCTGTGAAAACAGAAATGAGTACCATCTCACTTGTTACGGTAAGGATGAGAGAATGTGTACAAAATTCTTCACATGATACTAGGTTCATAGTTTCCAATAGTTATGATTACTGTGCTTCGAATACTGTAGATGAGTAAAATAAGCTTGCATTGCTCCTTTGACTTTACTCTTACTAGAATGAGATTGTTGAATGATGTTAAAATTTCCTTCTAGCTGGAAAAATCTGTGGATTTATAATCCCTTCCTTCTTAATGATGCTTATAGCATGGGGGTACCTGAATGGTACCCTTAGTTAACTAACAGAGAAACATGTGAAATGAGAGATGCATGATCTAAAGACTGAGCAGGTGACCTAGGTTTCAGATCCTTTTACAGCTCAGAGTGGAATAACAGGTCTGCAATTTTAATAAACTGAAAGTAGTTTTGTAATTTGAATTAATATAAGGATTTTGGGGTATCCCAAAAATCCAGAAAACAGATTAAAAACAACAGCAGCAGCGACAGCAATCTTGTTCAGGAATATTGTAAAACATGATGCAAGTGAGGTGTTTCTAGCGGCACACTGAGTGACAATAACTAGAATTTAAAAATACAGTTAATGTTTGTTGAACTCCTGTTGTATATATAGCCTTCTATTATATCTTCAAGAACTTAAAGGAAAAAAAAACAGATGTGATGGGACTGGGATACTTGTATCTAGGAGGTCCTTCCAGCTTCTCTAATCTATATACTGTGTGCCTAATGGACTTATCATCAAAGGTTCTCACAATGTCTCACAATGTTCTCACAAAGGTGTCACAATGAAGAGGGTCTAGGTCTGATTAGTCCTGTGTACTGCTCATGTCTGGCCTAATTACCTGGATATAGTAGGAATTCCAAGTAATGTTTGTTGATATAACAAAAGAAAAAGTGGGTGAAATTTGTCTGGAACATTCCAGTGGTTTTAGGTTAAATTCGAAGAAGTCACCATTTTCAGTCACATGGGAAGCCTGAGGGGGCAAGAAGGATTATCACTTTATTTAGTATAACTTTTAAAAATAAGTGCAGTATATTTTGTACATTCTCTCAACATGGAAACTAATGAAAGGGATTTTTTTCAAGACTAAAACGTCTTTGTTTGAAAGATGACTTTAAAACTTTCAACAAGAGGGTCCCTTCCCACTCCCCAGAAGTTAAATATTGAAAAAAAAAGAACCCCCACCCCCCAAAAAAAATCCAAAAACAAACCATGGAGTCTCCAGTTTCCGCTATAAATTAATATTGCACTGACCAATTTGCATTGTCAAACTCGGTAGATTGAATGAATATCCTTGAAAAAAAGTCAGAATTTATTTAAATCATGAGTAATGTTAAAGATTAATTTTTGATTGTTATAAAAGAATATCTTTTGCTTTTTACCAGTTACATCCTAAAAATTCTTAGATAAAGTTATCATGGTCACTCATGTGGGTCTGAACATAGCTTTTTTTTTCTTTGATGATCCATTGTAATAACTGAACAGTATCTCTCAAATCAGAAAACCTGTCTTCAAATGACACCCTTCTCTCCCTCCTTGTCACCACATAAGGAAACCACATAGCATGAAACTTAACTTTTGGAAAGACACCGAAAACCCTCTGAATTTCTACCCAAGTTAGGAAGAGTAAGAATCAATAATTAAAACAAATAAAAGTAAGATTAGAGTCACTTTCTGGGACACTGACAGCTAGAGATGGTTTTTCAGTCTTTGTTAAAATGTGCTTTTGCGGTTAGGGTTTCCTCACTTCCTTTCACTCATCCAAAATGAGTGAATACATATGTAAATAAAACAACTACAAGAATTCTTATGTAAATAAAAAATATGGCATTCAGAGAAAGAAAAGAGCAGTGATAAAGGCAAGCTAGTGCTGTGGGGCATTGTGCACAGCGGAGGGAAGGCTTTCTTTGGGCCACAACAAAACGTTACCCTGCCCATGAAAAGAAGGAGACAGAAGGTTAGTTTTGCTAAAAGCTGGGCTGTACTGACCCAGTGGAGGACATGCTGGTTCTATCTGTAGGGCTTCTCAACTGTACAACATGAATCCTATGTATATGCAGTATACCTGCACCTGTTTTATTGTAAAACAAAAAGGAAACCAATACTAATCAGATTTGTATTGAAGCTTTTATTGTTTAAAGAGAAAGTAAAACTAAGCCAACGAATTAAGCCTTGAATAACTTTTTGGTTTTCTGTTCTAATGCTGCTGGTTGTTAACTGGAGGGCAATGTACTTCTTTCTATCCTATCCTCTCCTATCCTAGTGTCTTTAACATACAATATCAAGTTCCCCATGGAGAGGGGCATTTGAAGTGTGAACCAAACAGGTACCACTTGAGCAAAATATTAATCATCTTTTGAGGTTGGCAGCCTTTCACTAAAATGGTTTAACGGATATTGCTTTACTTTATGAAAATTCATGTCTGGGCATGCCATACTCAGTTACATAAGGGAGGCAAGGTTCTGGGAAATACAAACAATTAAGTCAATAATCTGCAATTATGGATATTGATGCTTTTTAGGTTCTGAGCAGTAAAAATAGCTAATCACCATCTTGTATGCTTTTATCAAATATCTCAGATAGAACAAAAATTGCAGAGGTAATGCTACTGACCTGGCATTTGCTACACAGCTATTGTTAAGTTTAAAATAAGTGAATGAGACATTTCTTTTGTAGACTTAATGTTAGGCCCTTAATTGAATACACAAGTCAAATGTTTTGCATTAATTTTACTTCTTCTCACCAGTAATACAGTATTAGATTTTTATGACCTAAAAGTTACGCATATTTGCATAAACATTTTAGACTTGGAAAAAAGGAACTTTGTAGACATAAATCCCTGTGATAATCATTTGTTACATCACTTGTCTGCAAAGAAATGGTATTAATTTTTTTGATCACAGTTTGGTACACAAAAATACAAACCTGTTTTTACATGCCTTTAGATTTAAAAAAAATTTCAACATGCCATTCAAACAATAACATGAAAAATCTTTCATTTGTTACATTTTAATTAAAATAGTAATGAAAACTCCAATAGTTTAAAAAAGCCATTTTAAACAAGATTAAAACAACAATCAAAGTAAAAAATGTTCTCACAAGGGAAAAATACACACACACACTCACATGCGCGCGCACGCACAGGCACACACGTACACTTAAGACTCAATTACCACACAACACACAAAAATAAGCAAGGATTCAAAGGGGCTATTAAGAGTAGCTTTTATCCCAAAGGTAATTGTTACTAGTGCTTTCTGAGGTGGGAGAAAAATCCCACAGTAACTTTCAGTAGGAATCTCACTGACCCCTATAACAATTTAGATGTCTTCTTACTATAATTCAGTTAATAGAAAAGACATGTTACTTTCTAAATATCACACTTTCAGTCGTCCACCCTTGGCAATCATTCAATTCATTGGTAAACACAACCCACGTACATCAGAAGTTTCCACTCTTTCCAGTTCTTTTAACACCAAGTTCCCTCCCCTCTCCCCAGGCTCCTTGCAGCTATCTAGGGAATCTTTCACTTTTTGTCCTTTCCCGACCCTTCTGGACCACATTTTCTCTTCTTATTCAGGCCATCTGCTCTCGAGGAAGGTGAAATTTCTGTTAGGAAAACAATCAGCATCCCTAGTAATCAGTAGCGGTTGTGAATTCCCCTTTCAGCCTCTACCTATGAAGACGTACAGTTTGTAAATAAAGAGTCAAATTATGATCGTAGTTTAAAAATAGTTTGTAATTGATACATTTCTGGCCACAGCTTCCCCCTTTATCCTGCTAGTGGTACAATCTTCTTGCTCTTGACAGAAGTCTTTCTAAAGATCTGCTCAAGCCTCACTAAGCAGCTGTGAGTTAGGTCATTTTCCCAGGAGTTTTACATGTGGAAAACTGGGCATTAGTAAGGCCTCAAAAAGGACACCATCTGGCCCTGGTGAAAAAAAGGATCATGACACTTCCTGTGGTACCAACAGACCCTGATGAACCAGAAAGGAATTCAGCCCTGGACTGCGATCCAATAGAGACTGGCCCCACAATCACCTCCGTGACAGCCAACTCCATTCATCTTAGCAGTTATCTCATAGCACAATGGACTTTTGTGCCATGCTGTTTACTGAAGGCGGAGTACAATCCATTTTGATTTTTGTGTTTAGTCTCAGTGCCTGTCCTCTTTCTCAGAACACATACCACGTCAGGAGAGAGTGAGCTGCACAAAGAACAGTGCTTTCAGTTCCCATTCAAACTTCTCAGTTTCCCTCCCACTGTACATGGGATGTAAGAATAAAATGCTGGACTCTTCAGAAATTTCAAAATAGACCTTTCCTTGACATGAAGAGCTGTCCTTCCCATTTTCAGTAAAAATGACTTTAAACTATGCAGATCACAGAGGGTTTTTTCCTTTCTTTCTTTTTGTAGAAAAAAATTGAAATTTAAACATGTAAGGAAATCTTATATGAACACTTACTAGAAGTGTTCTGGTTCTATTGACTGACTCCATTAGGGGTTAGAGAGTTGAAAGATCCTGTTAAAAACTACAGCAACAACCTCAACAACAAACCCCATTTTCTTTTTCAAAAAGAAAAGTGTCTGACCAAAGCAATAGGAGAGTGGATGCTGATGACACCTTTCATTGTCTTATGGTTTATTACAGTTTAAGAAGTCTTTTCATGTTTCCTACATTAGAATATGGAAATTGGGAAAGTCTGATCAACAACAAATTCTTCTTAATTGTTCTCTTTGACTGAATATATTATAAAAACAGACAACAAAGAAAGAAGCTACTTAATTAACTCATTATCAGCAACTATGTGTGTGTGTGTGTGTGTGTGTGTGTGTGTGTGTGTGTGTGTGTAAAATATTATTTGTAGGAGATGATTGGAAAGCCCCAAACCGGCCATCCCAGAAATGAACCGTGGCCAGTCAGGATAAATAGGGGTTTCCATCTGAGAGCTTTTCTGCCATCTCACAGCACAATGCAGAGGACTTGGATGTGATGGGAAGGCATTTTCTTAAATCTGAGAGTGCCCCTCTCAATTCCAATCATATTCTTCTTCATTATCTACCTTCTATTATATCTTAAAAAAAAAAATTCTTGTAGCTCTGACACTAAACCTCATTTTGTCTGCCACTGGGGTCTTCATCTGTACACAGACTGAATCCTCCCCCACTGTTGGACCCTTCAATAGAAAGCCATATTGTCACACAAAGGGACCTTGGGGTTAGAGAAAATGATTAAGGTGCATCGTTTTTCCTATTCTCAGAATTTAGCCTGGGAAGGGGTGTAGAGAGGCCGCCCTTCTTCCAAATCAATCTTCTGCTGCCTAGATTTTGAAGAACTTAAAAAGCCAACACCGAATGAGTAGAATTTAATGAAGGAAAACATTTCTGTGACTCTGATTCCCTGATGGAAATGATGGGGCTTTATTGTGGGAAGACATAGCTGCAACTCATTTATTAACATGTGTGTCCAATTCTAATTATAGGCATTCTTCTTTAATGTAGAATAGTCACCACTGGTGTTATTCATAAAGTGTCCGTTGAAACAAGTTCAAAACCACAATCTTTATGTATAGCCATCAGTGAAATTTTTCTGGATTCTGTAACCACTGGTAGCATATTATGACTATAAAGGCCAAGTTTTTGTGTGTAAGTCTCCCCATGTAATGTTGAAAATGTCTACAAAGTAACAAATTGATTGGGCATGTAGCAGAGTGATTAAGGAAGAGTTTCTATTTTGAAAGATCTAAAAACAGGATATAAAACAGCCAGCATCCCATTGCTGAAGTGTTTGCATAATATGCACACTTATCCTGTTATGAGTTTCAGTCATTAATAGGATGCTTCTAACAACTTAAGAGAACTACCAAAGGAACTTTGCGGCAAGGGCCAGCAGTAGGGGCCACAGACCTCAGTGTCTGAGATGGCTACGGAGAGTAAGGGACACTCAGCTGGAAGCATGGTCCAGGGAGTGTGGGATGCAGACATTGGCAAGCCACCTCTGAAGGTAGCAGAGACAATTCCCTAAAACAAGGAGGAGGGGAGGAGAAAGGTGGAAAAGGAGAAGAGACCCCAGCAGAAGGAAGAAGGCCAGGCGTCCTCAGTGCTGCTAAACTTAGAAGAGCCAATTTGCCACCAGAAAAGGGAGTGAAATATCCCTATCAGGGACATAAAGGTTTAGTAATTGGGACACATTCGCTCCTTAAAGATCACTAATACTCTCTGTAAGAGTAATGAAGGATTTTTTTTTTTTAAGCAAAAGAACAATCAAACCTGGCAGATCATAAAATAATTAATTTTACCTATTATCCCTTCCAACACTTTTCTTAGCATTGATTTTCGCTGCATTAACATATTTGCCTAGTATTAAATGATTTTAAAGGATTAAAATGTTAATTAAAAATATAAGTGCTGTCTCAGTTGCTGGGAAGACCTGTGTGAGCATTGTTTTAAACCCTCCTCTCCTCCCCTCTGAAAAAAGGGCTCTGTTTGGAGGCAACAGTTCCCTAGGAGGAAAACGACAGAACCAGAAACAATTTGCTCCTTTAAGGATTTGAGAATGCGTATGTTGAAATCTCACAAAAGCGGTGTTATGTCCTTGAACATTCTAAAGATCATTGTTAATAGGATCAATTTTTGTGTGTTATTCAACTGGGTCCTTCCTAGCCTGTAAGAACCACATTTTAGTAGAGGGACACGGTGGCAGTGGGGTGGGGGCGGGGGTAAAGAAGGCCCAGCAAATTCTATGTGATCAGTTCAGCTGCAATAATCTCTTTTCTCCTTCTTGACGAAGCCACACATGAGAGCACTCTGGTGTCTTTCATCATTATTTGTCACCCTTTTGTGCAGAGCAACTTATATCCACAGCCATTCCAGCAATTAAAATGAAAAGAACCAAACAGTATTCTCATTGAATAGGGAGGCCAGTGCCACCAAGTGCCATCCTACCTATTGAATGTCGGGTATCTAATGCCATTAGAGCTCTGTAAGTGTTCTATGAAAAAAAAAAATACAACAAATAAATTGTTACATGCAGAATGCAGAGAATGATTTAAAAAGATAAAATCTTTTAATGCCTTTGCAGTAACTAGATCGCCTGTAACAGGCTCTCTCGACTTGATAATATGAAGGAGAGCTAACCAACTGACAGGGATTCAATCTCACATGGCAAGACTGAGAACTTCAAATTCGGTTAACAAGAAGTTATAGAGTGAAATAAGTTCAACAGGAGAAAGTCAATCTTGTTTCTGTGTAAATATTTTCTGCAAATAACAATGATCACTTTAGTTGCCTCGTTTCGATGATTTAAATACTCTTCCAAAACTATAATGTGTTACTACATTTCTGGGAAAAAGAACCTTTTCATTTCTTTTTCTCAAAAAAGGCAAACTGGAAGAAAGGGAAGGTAAACCAACTTTTCCAAGAACATAAAGTCAGGATTGAGGAATAATGACATTGGTGCTAAATTCAGATCACATACATACTCCAGAAAATGAAGACTCAGTGAATAGCTTTCCTTATTCCACAAACCACCCATTTTTATATGATTTCCATGTGAACATTTTAGGGTCATTACAATACCATTAATTTTGGATCAATGTATTTGTTCTTCCATTCAGGGTGTAGCTTTTGGAGAATATTATTAATAAAGTTCTCTGAAATACCATGATTGTACTTTTCCCAGGCATGACAGTACCAACCGCCTATAGCTCCTTGTCCTGCCATATAATTTAGTTGGGAAAAAAAAGATTTATGCCTAAAATGGTAATTAGCATCTAAGGTAACATGCTGCTGAAACTCTGAGGAGGCATCAAGGACTTGAGTAGAGGATAAAGAGCCTTCTAGAGAACGTCCTGAGATCTGAAGGAAGAGAAGGAGGGCCTGCTTGAGGAAAGGAGCAACAGCATGTTTCAAAATGGCAAAGGCAATTAAAATGTAGTAAGCACTTTGTATACAGACACACCCAAAGGCACTTGGACTTCTAGAAAATGCTTCATACTTTTACTACAGTGTTAGTGCTGAGTAAACCTGCTTGTCTGAAGCAGAAGGGTGGGACCAGAATTCCCAAACAGTGGATAGTACTTTTGTTTTTATGCCAGGGGCAGTGTAGCCATTGAAGGGTTGCCAGCAATCTTGGGCTGCATTTGGTTGCTTTTGACATGACTGTAGAAAGTGGTTAAGTGGCTGAAGGCAGAGGTAGGGCATGTGGTATAGCTCAGCCTCGAAGGAGAGTATTGCCTATTATCCCAACATGTGAGAGAAGTGGCAGGGAGACCTGATTCCCAATAATGACCTTCAGGGCTGCATAGCTCAGGGAGTGGGCCTTCAACTTGGGGGTCTGGCCAGGTTATAATCCAGAAAAGAACTTCTGGGTGACAGACTTAGAGTGTATTACGACTGAAGAAAACAGCAGAGAAAGGATCTTTCTTCTCTTCTCCAGAACTGAGATTTGATGACAATCTCTTTACAACCCCCTTGGGAATGGAAAATTCTAGAACTGAAAGAGTAACCTGACGTTTAACTTTCTCCCTTATAATCTCATGAAGAAAGCTGTGTGGATATTCACTGTGGCTTTTACAGATCTCTTTAAAATAAATACATCATGTTTTACAAATGACAAAAATTTCAGGTAAAGTTCCCATTGAGGTTTCCCCAATGTCTCTGTTTCTAACAACAATCACAACAAAAAAAGAATTTTAAGAAATAGCCAGGCTGGGTTGGTCCAGTGGCTCTGCTGCTAAACAATGATTGAGTTTGTCCCTTTTAAGTGACCATATTTCCTTGGTACAATTTTTGGCAAAATATGTGACTTGGATATTATCAGTAGGGATAATTTTGGCAATTTTGGCTTTAAAATTCGTAAACTTTCATGAATGCTTAATTGTGTGCTACAATGTCAGCTGCAAGATTAGTGAGGCTGGAAAAAAAAAAAAGCGTGCATTCACATTGGCCCTATGTCTATTTTCAGTGTGAAAGGAACTGGCTGGAGAGTGTTGCAAACACTTGAAGCTATGCATTTTGCATTACAATGAAGTGCTGCTGTATTACACAATACCACGTTTTTTTTTTTTTTTAAAGGGCATCATATCCACAACCTTTTGAATGCAAAGCAAGAGCAACAGATGATACATACTAGCATGTGCTAAACAACAGAACAATTACATTAAAATGGACTTCTTCCAGACTGAATCCTCTCCAGTTTCTACTTGGTAAATAATTCGCTTGAAAACTATACAAGTACTCTTTAAAATACTGTAGGGAAGCTGTCAGAATTAAAAACAAAACAAAACAACTTTTCCCCTCAAGAACATAGTGTCCGGCTATCTTGTATGTGTCAAGTGTGTACAGGTCTGGTGATATTTAAGACTGCATCACTTGACTTAGTCTTCCACCTATCTGCGAGAAAGAAAAATGTCACAAAGTACATTCACAGTTGGAATTCCTTCTCTGGTTCTGCTAATTATTGTAAATACAGATCCTTTAGTTTTGTGGTACTACAGAGACTCCTAAAAATGATGCTGTTACCTCTTCTCCTCAATAATTCTCCTTTTTCCAAAGACCAATAAATGTCATTTTTAAATTTAAACAACAAATAAATGAAATTTAGCAAAAGCACTAAGAATTTTAAGGACAAATAATACTTATATCTATGATGCAGTTTTAAATTTCTGATCATATTTAATACTAAGCAAAGTGAACAAAGTTAGAACTTAAACTTGGGTCTTTGGACAACTCCAAATGAACCAAAAACATATATCTGCTACCTGACATATGGTAGAAAAGGGGCATAGAGCTATTGAAATTTATATAGAGCCAATTTCAATATTCATGAAGTTAGAACTATAGTTTCCCATGGTATCTTTTCTCCCTTCAATTTAAAATCTCTTTCCTTCTGATCTTCCATAGCACTCCTGTCTATGAGACATTTGGTTATTATTACATGTTACTGTGTTAGCTACTTTATTTTGGTTGTTATTGTTAGGGTAGGGTCTGTCTTGTTTTTTTCCCCACCTGGCACAGAGCCTGACACATAGTAGGTGCTCAACAAATGTTTGTAGAGTGAAGGAATGAGGGCAGGAAGGATATGTGTACAATTTGGTCTCCTAGATTAAGCTGCCAACTCCTGAAGGGCAGAGAAGACATGCTTTGCTTTTATTCTGTATGGTATAGAGTATAACCTGCTCTGACAGGTTATATGGGATAGCAACAGGGAACATTTGACGGTGATGATGCAGAGGAGAGTCTGACAGAAGGGAGGGAACCAGGAAGGGAAGGAAAGAAAGGAGGGAGCAAAACAAACAGAAAGGAGACTTTAAAGTAGAACACCAAACTCCATTCCAGCCTCTCCCCTCAAATTACCTCAGATGGCTCCCTTGTTTTAGCCAAAGGGAGGACACAAGAGGGAAACTCAGAAAGCAGAAAAGTATAAATGATGGCTGCAATTGTGAGCAGCATTTCAAATCTACCAAATCATTTGCTAACACAGTAAAAACAAAATTTTTCTAAAAAGTTACAATAGTTAGTGAATTTAGACTATTATCTTATATTATAAAGTTATTGAGAAATTGGAGTTTAGTGAAAATGTGGAGAATTGCAGAAAAATAATCTCTAAAACTTGGGAAATTATAATAATTTTTTCCTAATGAATACACTTAACAGGCTACAGACTCTCAAATGTGATACATTTGGCAAAGAATAGGCTCCGTCATAAAATCTGAAAGAAGTCTGTACCATTATTAATCTGCTACCCAGGCAACACTTTTGGGGCCTTAATGAATAGCCTCTAATTGGCTGAGATTGGCCCACATACCCAGGAGCTATTCACCAAATATGGTGTGTTTTTTTTCAAGGCTTACATCTTTCTTTCATCTGTGATATAGGAAGATTATCCTGCTCATATTACAATATATTTTCACCAAATATCATGACTCATATGAATAATTTGCTCCATTAAGATTTAAAAAATATATTTCCCAAATATATATATATATATATATATATATATATATATATATATACAATAAAAATATATATAACCCAAAAACATAAATGAAAATAATAATTCCTGAATTAAAAATAGCTGATAATAAAGAACCACTGTATTCAAAATATAGATTACTGGTTCTTAGAACCTATATAACTTTGCTACACAGGAAAAAATAATACTTCATTTTTAGTGCTAGAAAACCAAGATGCGAGGAGATTCTATTTTTATGTGTTTAATAATTGACCAAAGGTCATGGAGTGGATCCTTTGATCCATCTTGCAGTGGTATTAGAAGCACCCCAAGGGCAAAGATTGTGGCTTCCTCACATCCCTCTCTCAGGATCTTGCACTGCAATGTGGAGTGCACTTCTAAGGACTCCCCCCAGGGTGAGCTAGGACAAGAATGGGGTATAGCAGAGGAGCAGATAGGGGAGAATGCCCTGACTTCCAGCCTCACCTCCATTCTTCAGGGGTCCACTAAGTAAGCTATCATCAGCTCAGCAATTTCTCCTCTCTTCTCCAACACCTCAAAGGATTTTTTGGGTAACTAGAATTATTTCATTATTTGTTTATTGCCTTCCACATGCATTTATACAAAGTGTTTGAAGGTTTTTAAAAATATAATCTGAGAGGAATGTAAGTACATTTGTGATAACATGTTCAAGAGTTTCAGTAGGGACCTGTGGAAAATAGTGGTTATAATCACTCCACATTATAACTACCTGTCCATTCCCCTCAAAGGCAAAAAAAATATAATTCACTGACTTGGCCATAGTGCTTTTCCCATGACCAAAGCCCTCTCCCTGTGTGAGGACTTCCTCTACCTCAACATCAAGGCTTTATTGTCCACCCAGAACCCCAAACCTGGGGTGGCCTGTTGGAGGACGAAGATGATGTTGCCTCAGAAAGAAGGGGTGGGTAGAAACCAACCTCTGTGAGTGAGTAGAATATGAGGCACACAGGGGAAAATCAAAAGTATAAAGGAAAGGGCCGGCTGAGTGGCGCAGTAGTTAAGAGCTGGCTTGGGACACCAGCAGCCCTGGTCAGATCCCACATATGAGGGCCAGTGACACTGCCCTCAAAAAAAACAATAAAAATAAATAAAAAAGAATAAAGGAAAGGAAGGTAGGACAAAGAGAGGGCCGGGTGAGTGATGGTAGGAGACAAACGTATTACAATGAAGGATGCGTCCTATGGCAAGCTGCTGTTGTAAAAAAATTTGCGTACAGATGAGCCACATATAATCATCCTGGCCAGAAAAGGGAAAAATCCAAAGGGGTTTGCTGAAGTAGGGCAAGGACACATTAATATATGAATAAATAAAAACTGGATAAATGAAAATTCCATTCAACTTGATTATGATTAGCTATCCTGAAAACTTAGATTCATTTAATGCAATGCCTACTGAAAGTAGTTTTAATCCTCCTGAAGAACCTGGTAGCTGAATTCTTATCCTTAGAGTATCATAGTTACTAAGTTTCAGACCTCTAGAAGGTATAATTTTGTAACTGCAGCATGCCCTGTCCCATTGCAAAAAACTTAAAAAGCACATCCTTCATTTTTGCAAAAATCATAAGTGTTCATAGTTCATCTAGGAAGGACACGAAATAACTAGACTTTTGTGTCTATGTGTGAGTGGGGAAGGTGGGGAATTGGGTGGGTGGCAAGGATAGATCATAGTGCAGGAGAGGGGGAAGCATCACAGAGTAATTTGCAGAAATCAGGAATCCACAGAGAAAGAGACTCTTGTAGGAAATGGTGTCATGACTTCACTTCGTGACAAGACGGTCAAGGCACTCAGTAGCTGTGCACCTGGCAGCCTACTGCAGGCTTGTCTGTTATTTTTCTTGCTCCGTAAAATGTCACATCACTTACACTATTTTTTAATGCTTTGTCAGTGGACAGATAATTGGCAGACAAAACCAAGAACAGAAATTTTCTGAGAACATTCTGGTTATGATTTACAAGCTTCTGATTTTTTTCTTGTCAGGCGAAAAGTACCTGAGAGCAGGAGCTGGGGAATGCTTAACTAGTATCAAAATTCCTTTTTATGGATTGAAAGCTGCAGCTTTCAATCATACCCAAGAATACTCAGGACCAAAATTGGCATAAAATTTGAGATTGTTCCCATCTAAATATGAGTTTTGGGATGTTAACTATAGAGCAATAAAAAGTCACAAATTCTATTAATAAATCAGTCAAACTCTCCTGTTTCAGGATTTTATTATAGACCCACAATATAAGGCAACTCTTTTTCTTTTAAATCGTATTTATTGTATTATTTTATAATTAAAAATAACATATGAATTATCACATGTAAAACAGCACCAAGGTATATAATGAAAAAGTCACTACCTTTTGCTCCATTGCCATTTCAATGAGAACAACCTTATAAACGCTTGGTGCGTTTCTTTTCAGACCTTTCTCTATGCTCATACCAGCATGTACAAACACATGTATGCATATATATTTTTGCTTTCTACAAATGATATACAAATTTATGCAAATTTATCTGAAATATGTTTTTATTTTAACCTAATAGTAATACTATCACATATATTCTCCTTGGTTAAGTACACACCCAAATCACTCTTTTTATAACAGCTGAATAATAATATTCCAAAGTATGGAATCTATCGAATATTTCCTCGATTGTGTGCATTTGAGCTCATACCATTTTTTCCCCCAAGTGTTGTAAACCCTTTTTATGCTATTCGTTACTTCTTCATATTAGAAGACATAGCTGAAGTCAGGCAAGTCTCAATATTTGTTCTTCTAGATGCTTTTGGGGTGGGGATTTGGTTTTCAAGTTCCTATGTAAAAAGATGTGCATGGCCCTACATAAAGACAGGTGCAAGCATAGAATATATGGTTTGCGCTATTGAAATAGGATTTTCAGGGATTCAGGAAACCAGTGGAAAAACACTAGTAGGTAAGCATTATCCTGTATTTTTATGGTGCCTTCATTCAAGAAAAAAACACTATAAAGTGTTCCCAGCTCAAGTGTTGTTCTTCCTGGGCTATTCTCTACTCTCCCATCACCAACAACACAACCAGACCTCATCTGAAAGACCCATTCTCACCCTGCAGATTTCAGAGGCCACCCTGTTCTCCAATAAGAAAACAACCTCAACTGGCAAAAACAGTATTTCATAGCAGTCATCCTACTTGCTGTGAGTTGGAAATGAGGTAACTTGTACATTAAAGAGAATGGAGGGAAAAGAATTAGAAAACAAGTCTTCCAAAACTCAAAGTAGAACATGGATATACACTGGCTGAAGAACACTCAATATTCTAAATTCTAAATAGAGGCAAAGGATGAACTGAGAGGTGGTAATCCACACCCACAAAGGACTCTACTTTACAAAAACGGTTCAGTTCCTAGAGAAATCTACTCACAGAGAATGGCCCAGGAGGAGGGCTTCATGGCGTTGGTGTCTATGGCCCCAGGAGGAACTACAGGCCGACCCGCTCTACATCTCAGCATCCATAAGCAACCATGCACATTCAAAATGAGCAAATGATAACTCTGATTCATCACTCCCTTGGCATAGTCAATAATTCTTGTAAATAGAAAGCTCTGGAAGTACATTTGAAATATAGTTGATTTGGAACAAAAGAGATTTAGGGCAAAGTGAGGTACATCTTTTTTTTTTTTTTTTAAGGGCAGTGTCACTGGCCCTCATATGTGGGACCTGAACCGGGGCCACTGGCTTCCCAAGCCAGCGCTTAACCACCATGCCACTCGGCCGGCCCAGGTACGTCTTTATACTGATAGAATAAAGGAAGATTTTTCTGAAAAGAGGAAGCTCCAAATGTGACAAATTACATAGAGTAATAAAATTAATAGTGGTCCATATTCAGTTAAATAGTCAATGCTGGTCAACTAGAATTTCATTTTTAACTTTAGGTGGGATTGATATTCTTATTTTGGACTGATTTCTTATTTGTTTGCTTTTTAATTTTTAATAGATGGGAGTGGATGGCAACTGCTATAACCTTGCTTTTTGTACAATGATGAAGTAATGTGATAATCAGGCTTGTATTTGGGGGTGGGGCTGAGGCGAGGTGAACTGTCCAAAAGAAGGTAAAGATGTCTTGTATGGCGCTATGTTCTGTATCTGCAGGGGTTGGGATGGAATAAGGAAGAGAAAAAGGGACAAAGGCCCACTCTGGGGCTGTTCATTTTTCCCCATCCAGCTAGCTCTGCCTTTCCCTGCAATCCCCAGGCACTTGGGCTGGATGATGGGCCAGGAGTGCATGTGCCAAGAAGAAGAGAACATGTCACTCCCACTTGCGGTTTTGTAGCCTTGATTTTAATTATAAACTTGAAAATGCTGTGTCTACTTCCATCCTCTCTGATGGTGTTGAACCCAGTTCACTGCTATTTCACTGCCCTTCATCCTGTCCCAAGGTCCTGCTGTGGAGGATGCACAGCTGGTATTCCTCCTGCTTTTTCCCTACCCCCATCTAGTACAGGCACATAGTAGGTGTTCAATATATTCCTGATAAGCAGTCAAGTAGCTTATGCTCCTCCTTTCCTCTTGGCCTCTCCTCCTATTGGAAACATTGGTGTTTTTATGTGTGAGGTAAGCATGATGAAAGGAAGCATTTTTGTTAAATTGTTCTGTCTATCTAGTTAATATTTCCTCTCCTCCATGGATGTTTATTTACGTTTTCTGAATGTGCCTGAAGCATTCCTGAAGCTTTGGGTCTGCCTTCTGCACACCCTCCTCTCATCCAGGTCAGTGGTTACCTACGGCTGGTCCATAGATTTAAGCCAGTCCTTGTTGAAATAATTGAGAACACACACACACACACACACACACACACACACACACACACACACACACACACCAGGATAATTTATTTCTCATCTAAGCTAAATTCATCTGGTTTAAAGAACTATTTTTTATTTTGAGTTCTTTTTTTTTGTGTCTGTTTGTTTTTTACTGTTTTTAGTGTTAAAATATATCTTTCTAAATAAAATGATGGCTATTTCAGTTGGAATTATTTTTGTCTTTAATGGCATTACTTGGAAAAATTCAGGTTCTGTAAGTCTTCATTTAAAAAAAAAACAGATTTGTTCCATGAAATCTTAATGTCTGGAAATTACTTTTGAAAATGTCACCTTTTACAGTACAACTCATGGTCTAACTCCTTTGACAGGAGAGGGTCAACTCTCAATACCCAATCTGTATTCTGAATTTCCCCTGCATTTGCCACCTTTATTATTCATTCAAAGCATGTACCAAAACTTACCAGAAGATAGGCCAGAGCTGAGCACTATGGATATGGTGGTGAAGAGAATATGTGTAATTCCTGCCCTCATAGAACTTGAAGTTTACTAGAGAAATATAATTACAAACTGGGAAAAGTGCTGTGAAGGAAAAAAAAAAGCATGTTCAATGAAAGAATATAACAGGTGAGGCTGTTTTCATATTGAGAAACAAGGTGGCCTCTGAAAGAAATCTGTGGCCTCTAAAATCTGGGTCATTCTGATGAGGTGTGGTTGTGTTGATGGTGGTGGGAGAGGTAGAGAATAGCCCAGAAAGAACCACACTTGAGCTGGGAACACACTTGGTGAACATTAAGTTTAATAGAGAGAAATGGAGCTAAAAATGTAATGTAGCAGGGGCCAGCTATGCCAGACCTTGTAAGTCATGTTTAGGACTCATATCATATCTTAAGCTCAGTGGACAGCAGCCAATGAAAGGTTTAAGTAGGTAAGTGATATGATGGTCCAATTCGTGTTTGAAAATTGAAGGTGGGCAGGATGGAAACCTCACTAGTGTGAGGTTCCTAAAAATCTATCTACAAAGGGATGGTGATTTGGTAATGGTTTTAGAAATAGAAAAAAAAAAAGATGGATTTTAAGGAAATGTCCACGACATACCGTGTTTTTTTTTCCTTCTAAGTGTCAAGAGTTGTTTTTGATGTCATTATGTTTCCAAAGAAGCTGAACTATGAATTGCTTGTTTATATTGGTTCTAGGTGCTGAGAATGTATCATTAGTTAAGACATGCCTAGTCCTTGTCCTTTGGAGTTTACACTCGAGTGGAGAGAGAGAGAAACAAAGAGGCTGCTCATTATCTAGTGATAAGAGTGATGATAAACATCAACACAGGGCATTGTCTAAAAAGAGAGGAGTGACAATTTACACAACTAATTAATTTAATGTTTGGAAGATAGAAAAGCCTTTGAAGTAATCCATCTCTGCGTTGAGATTGAAGAAGAATTCTGACATTAAATAAATTCACATGAGAGAATAAATTACCAATTATTTGAAAGAAACCCAAGCAATGAGTGGTCAATATGAAGGAAAGGGTGACAGAGATCAGGTGTGCAATGGGTATGTTCCAGATAGAAAAAAATTGCATATATAAAAGCCTACAGATGACAGCACTTGGGGTAGAACAGCCATTTTTGATTATGACAATCTACTGCTTGTTGGTACTTCCCAAATCAATCCTTTGTATTAAATGATATGAAGATTTAGTGGTAAATGAGATGTATGCAACAGGTTTAGTTACATGAAGTGAGGGAGGGTTAACTAGTTGTCCAGAGCTGTACATTACGACAAACACACTCCAGTAGATGACCTCTAATAGGCTTGCTGCTGAATCATTAGGACCTGTGTTTTCTGTTGACATTCATAAAGTTGATGAATTGCTACTTCTAACACTTTTGATTCTCCACACTGACTTGATTGCTGTGTTTGAAACATTAGGTACATTGCTTGTACTGTATGAATTGCAAAGTGATAATTCTGCAATGGTGACAGGGAAAGGTAATTTACTAAGGCTAGGATATCTTGGAAGTAGCCTACGTTATTTTTCGCGGGCTCCCTAAGGAGTGTTTTCCAAAGAGGAGAAGCTGCAGCAAATCAATGAAAACCATGAGAAAGTGGCAAAGACATGAAAAACAGACCATGGGAATCCCAACTAAAAATTAAAGGCATTCAAAGGAAGAAATAATAATTGGATTACCAAGCTGTTTTTATTATGGTAGGTTTCTAATATGTTTTATTAGCTGGTAGAACAGATTAGACCACTCTCTTACTTTGCAAAATTTCCCTGGTTATTCTTTCATAAACCCATAATGATTCTTCTTCTTTTTTGTTGGTAACAGCTTTATTGTTCCCGTACCATAAAATACAGCCATTTAAAGTGTACAATTTGGTGATTTTACTGTAATCACAGTTATGCAACTATCAGCACAATCAATATTAGAACACTTCAAAACGTAAACACGGTACCCTTTACTTATCAACCCCAACCCCCTGGCCTGTCATCACTCCCCAACCCTAATCAACAGCGTATTTGCTTTTTGCGTCTGTAGAAGCCAGTCACAACAGATTACATATAGTATGATTCCATTTATGTGAAATATTCAGTATAGGTAAATCCATGATAATTTTTAAAATTAGGTGCTTTTATTTTGGGGTAATGGCACTGAAAATATTTCTAAAGTTTTTTTTTCAAAACTGTTCTTCATAAACACCTATCATATGTATACTTAGTATATAAAAGACATTTACTTGTCCTCATAAAATGGACAGGCTTAATATTCATTAGATATGCATTATACGAGTAGGTTAACCCTTTTGGCTATTGCTTCTATTGAAAAGAGTAAAGCTTTAAAAATCAGTTAAATGCACTGACTGGAAACACTCTTGATGTTTTTAGTTTTCACATTTTAAGGCACAAAAGGCACAGTTTTTACATAGAACAGGGGACACAGATGAGATCAAGAATATATATTTAACTGAAAGGATCTGAGAACTATTTTGACAGAGGGTACATATGACCTGCAATTGTTACACTTCACACTCTCTTTTTGTGGTAGGTAACTTCTATTAGCTAGAATAATGCAAGTTATGAACAGTTTCTTTGAAACTGAGCTCCATTTTGGGTGAGAAACAACGCCTCTTTCTCTATCTCCATGCAATTTATACACTCCCATCTTCAGGAAAAAGCTGATTTAAACTGGCGGTTTTGGAGTTACAATAAACTTTACAGATATGTTTGGTGAATTGGAACCTCAGATTGATCCCTAAATATTTTCAGAATGGATCACAAACTTTTTATCTCCCTTTTCTCAGTTAATGCAGCAACAGAATTCATTAGCTAGACTTCAGCTATTTGATGACTAGAAATGACGTTAGCTTTATTTTACCTGTCTACAGATAGATGTTTGTGTTAATTATGGCTAATACTTTAAAATTGTGCAAAAAGAGCTTCCTTCTGATTTAGCATCTCCCCAAATATCTTCTCCACACGGTGAAGCCTTTTTTCTCGGTATCCTAAGTCCTAGAGCGGAGGTTTGGCAGTAGCTTTGTCTACGGGTCGCCTTGTCTCTTTTAGGCATTGAAAAATAGCAGCTGCAGCTGCAGATGAAAGGATGGTATTTACTTGTGAACAGGATACTTAGCGTCTCCGTGGCCCTTTCACCTGACATTTGCACCCACCAGGAACAATCAGTGTGGGCAGTTTCATCCTCACATATAAAAAGCATGTGTGTGTGTGTGTGTGTGTGTGTGTGTGTGTGTGTGTGTGTGTTCATATGCCCACATGCACACAATCTATCAAATATCATGTTAACTCATTTCAAGGTTAAGGTATTGATTTAAACTGCATATATAGTTGGTGGAGCATATTTCCCACAGGGTCAGATCACAATGGCTGAAGAAGCTTGTGTGGGTTTTTTTTTTTTTAATTTTTTTTATTTGTTTGTTTTTTGCATAGTGTATTCATTCTTTTTAATTGGATCACTAGGGGGTTATTAACATTCCACTCATTGAGGAAATGGAAACCCGATTGCCCAAAAATATCAAGATACTACTAAATTACCTAATGCACAGTAACATTTCTTTGTCTCTGTTCTTATTGGGATGTGTGTTACATGTTTACATGTATGTGTGTGTTGAAGGGTCTGCACCAGGAAAGGTTTCAAAAACTGCTATTTGGATACTTGGACAAATATTTACTTTTTCTACTTCTCAGATGATTTCTAGAGCACCTGATGTCTCTTTTTTTTTCCACAGAGATCGCTGCTCTATCAAATCAGACTTTGTACAGGAAGACTTCCTGCCACACAGTCTACTGAGAGTTAAGGTAAAAACTTTGGCTTATTACTGGGCCGAATCACAGATGCTTATCCCATGTAACCAAACCCCTTCCTTTCAGTGTAAACAGTGACTAAGTTATGTTGTAATATCAATAATAACAAAGAAAGAGACCGAGTATCTGCCTCTGCCTTAGGGGTCTTGTTATAAAGCACCCGAGAAAAGGGAGTAGACCCCCAGTGCAGCTGCCTCTCTCCTGCTTTCCCCCCTATTGTCCTCAGCTTATCTTGGGCCTCTGCTACCGATGCAGCTGGTCACTTCCGGAATTTTAGGACCAGCTCCTCCCTCAAAATGATACTCTGGTCTTAGCAGAAAATGTCATGGGGAAGGTCATACTTTATTTCCCTTTCTTTAAAACTCCCCCTCTACACCACTAGAACAAAGTTAGGGTCATCAGTAAGAGTATGGGGGGGACACTAGAGGTAATCATAGGGGAGAGGAGAAAAATAATGAAAACAACATTTAATTTGAAATTTTTTTGGAGATAAAAGTGCCAAACCCTTCACAGGGATGCCCCTTTATGGGTACTGCAATTCTTAGTCTGTTTCCCTATCTGAGTCCATTTTGAGAGAGAGATGAAAGAGGGGAGTGAAAGGGGGAGGGAGACAGAGAAATCACATGGAGCTCTCAAGTCCAGCGGAGTGGTCCAAGATGAACCTCAGTGAGCTGAGTCAGATTCCTTTCACTTGTGTGAAGGGAAAATACGTGCTTCATTTTTCCTGTGGTTTAGGTGTCTTTGGGTTAAAACACGTGCACCAGTATACACAGACATAAATATATACACAGAAGCACACAGGTGCAGACGTGGTGTGTGGTTAGTGAGTGCATGAACTGTGGCTAGTTCGAATTGAAATATGCCATAAGGGTAAAAAATACATGTGAGATTTTGGACACTTGGCATTAAAAATTTTAAATGTCCCATTAATAATTTTTATTTTGATTACATGTTGAATAATATTTTTGATATGTTGCATTAAATAAAATATATTATTAAAATTAATTTCATGTTAAAACAACTTTTTAGTGTGGCTTTAAGAAAATTTATGATTTCATGTGTGGCTTGCATTGTATTTCTATTGGCTAGTGCTGGTCTAGAGCTATATTATGGAAGAGAAACATTTGTTTGTTTATTTATTTATTTAAATTAAATTTATTGGGGTGACAATGGTTAGTAAAATTATATAAATTTCAGTACAGTTCTGTAATACATCATCTATATATCACATTGTATGCTCACCACCCAGAATCAGTTCTCCTTCTATCAGATAAAGATTTTTTTTAAAACTTTATTATTATTATTATTATTAGTTACAGATGTACAAAACCATGCAATAGTTATTTTTTTCACCCCTTACAAAGTGACTCCCCCTTCTCCTTTCTCCTCTCCCCCCCGATATCATACATAACTATTACAATTCCATTGACTCCATCCCCACACTATATTCCACATCCCATGACTATATATGTGTTAAATTATAGTTGACATATAATATTATTCAGCGGCAGCTTCAGATGTACAGTGCAGTGGTAAGGCCACTACACCGTCCATGAAGTGGTCTCCCTAAAAAGACTTCTGTTCCCCTAAATAAAAAATATTTACAACCTTATTGATTATATTCCCTAAACTGTCTCTTAGAGAAAGATCTTTTAACAGCAATATAATTGAGAACAATTTCTCCTATTTAAATTTATATAAAGTTGTTTTAGTTACTTTTTTCATTCTCTTGCTTTCAGACTTTGGGCAACAAGGTACCTCAGATTAAGCTCTGAATTTACAATTTTATCTTTACTTTAGGTCAGCTGAAATTTTTATGTAGATAGATCTTTCAACATATTCCTGTAAGCAAAGGGATAATAAATACATAATTTATTTTACCTTTTCCCAATGTCAAAAAAAAAAAAAGAAAAAAAAAGGAGCCACCACTTTAAAGTGGAGCCAGAGCTGCCATGCCAGAGGAGCTGCTTTGCAGTCTTATGCCTCAAATCTTTAGAATGTTAAAACAGGACAAAATAACCTTTGAACTGGGCCTAGGGCAACATCGTGCCCAAAAGAAATGTTTGCAAAGATAACAAGAAAGCAATGTGACTACTGGACTGAAAATTAAAAATATTATTTAGAATTAACATCACTTTGTTATCTGCACCAATAGAAATGCCTTCCTTCTATTGTTCCCCTTCCCCTTCTCATAAATTCCCATTGCCTTTGTCTCCTAATTGGAAGACTTTTCCGGGTTCTGCCTGAGAGTTATTCTTATTGATCTCAAATAAATGCTTATTCCCTCTCCCTTTGAAAGGCCTTTCTATTTTTAATACCAGCAAATCTCTCAATGTTGGGTAGGATGGGTATAGGGAGAATTGTTGGCACTTTATTAACATTATCACTATTTATCCTGTATCAGCTCCTCATAGCTAATCTCAAATTCTTCCATACATATTCAAAACGGTATTGCCATCTCTGTTTTAGGGATGAAAGTACTGCGGCCAGTAGAGGTGACTTATCCAAAGCTAGGAGCTAGGGAATGCAGGAATAGCAATGCAATTGCCAAAGACACCATTTTCACTGTGTTAAGCACCTTCAAGGCAGAAGAACTGCATTGTGCATTCAACCTCACAATCATAACATAATGATCAATTAATTATCATTATTTTTTATGTTATTGCGCATCATATGAATGGTGCATTTGGCATGTTGGCCAGTGGAGGAAAAACTGATTCCTTAAACCATAAAAATAAGGATGCAAAATGGAAAAGGACTCTTTGGGTTCAAAGGCAATAAGTATGAATAAAAGTTCATACATTATTTTGAAACAACAATTTTATAAACAAATGAATTAAAAATCTTCAAAGAAAAAACTACTATTATGTTTATTAGTCTGCTTTTGATGTTAACTTTTATTAACTTTTGAAACTATTGAATTAGTTGCATCTTTCCTAGATGAGGTTTTTATCCAAATCTGTGCTTGCTCTATTTTCTAATATGTAAAATGTCTGATTTATGCTTATGTACTGCATGGCATAAATATTTGGCAAACCCTTGGTGAACATCTACCTTATTCCAAGCTTTGTGCTAAGAAGACAAATATAACTGTGACATGGCCCCTTCCCTCCTAGGAATCAATGTTTGGCAAAGTAAGAGCAATGCATTGTGGGTAGTGCTGGAAAGCAGAGGCCCTTTGGGAACCATCAAAGGGGTACTTGGTAGGCAGAACTCAGAGATTTCTACCTTTTGGTGTACACACTCCTTTTGTGTGTGTGCAGAATCCATGAATATGATGGGTTAGCACTCTCACAGGATACTAATCAGTTGACTTTGAATTAATCAAAGGTGGACTATCCAAGTGGGCTGGACCTAATCAGGTGAGCCCTTATCAGGGACTAGGCCCTGCCTGAAGTCAGAGATATTGAGAGTGTGAGAAGTCCTACAGAGGAGGCCACATGGCAAGGACCTGAGAGCAGCCTCTAGAAGCTGACAGCAGTCCCCGAATGCCAGTTGACAAGATAATGAGGACCACAGTCCTACAATTGCAAGGAAATGATTTCTGCCAACAAGCTGAGGGAGCTTGGAAATAGATCTAACCCTAACTGAGACTCCAAATAAGGACACAGCTGGTCGTTGTCTTGATTTCAACCTTGTGAGACACTGCCATACTGTGCTTGGACTTCAGACCTATAGAACTGGGAGCTAATACATGAGTGTTATCTTAAGTGTTAGGTTTGTGATAATTTGCTATACAGCTATAGAAAACCAATCCACACCCCTATGCCAGCCTAGATAGTGGGCTGGGTCCAGGAAAGACTACACAGGAAGAAAGACTACCTGAGCTGTGTCTTGCTGGACCAGTAGGAGGGAGGCAATGAAGGAGTGAGTTGTGAAGTAAAGGTAGTACATACAGTGGAAGGCTCTGGAAGTGAGAGTCTCAACATTGACCTCACATTAGAATCACCCGGGGAGATAAACATAACTGGTGCTTTGGCCCCACTCCTTGGGATTCTGATATAGTTCCTCAGGGAGGCAAGCTGAGTACCAAGATTTTAAAAAATCTACCCAGCTGATGCTAAAGTGCATCTAAAGTTGAGGACTATGTTTTAGATAAAATGAAAAAGAGTGGAACTACCGGTAGCTCAAGGTGGCTGGGTCAAAGTGTGGGATGAATGACAAGCTGGTTAAAAAAATAAAATAAAATAAAAGTAGAGACCAGATGGTAAATTTTTTTATAAAAAATCTAACTTAAGCTACCGATGAAGGCCTTGGATGGATACTTACTTGGTTAGAAAATGAGGGATGCATGATGTGCTAGATAGAGAATGGGTGTGCTGGAGCTCTGGGAGGGTCGGGAATGTTCATGATTTTCGCAGTTAAATTTCAAGCCATTTCATGGCATTGGACAGAGTAGGTGCTCAACAAGTGTTTGTTGAATGAATGAAAGTGATTGGGGGTACTCGGGAAATAGGCTGAAAGTATCATGTATATAGGCTGGAAAAGCTACCTATCTGCCTTGTAATCTGAGTGATTGTACCCGTAGTTTCCTTTCTTTCAAGGCACAGTACTTTTTCCAAAGATGACTCATTCCAATTGCTTTCCTCATTGCTATCATGTGGAATGGGAGATGATCCTCCATCTTCATTACTACAAGCTTGATATGGCTAGTAGTGCCAACACAAAAGAAAAGAAAAGTAGATCTGCTTGCTTTAATAGCTGTATAATATTCAGCTCAAATGACAGACCTGCAGTGAGATAGGTAGATGAGCTCAGGATAGATAAGGCATATTTGTGAAAGAATATTTAAGCAAGTTATGCCCAAGGCTCCAGAATGGATGAAGTTAGTTGAATGAACTCAATTCTCTTCCATTTATTAAATGCTTACTCTGTGCCCAGTACTGGGCAATACGCTCTGCATTCATTATGGTACAACACTTCATTTTAATCTTCTCCAAACCCATTAAGGTAGAGGTTAAGATCTCCATTTTCCAAATTTAAAAATCTGAGGTCATGTAACTTCTGAGTGATGGAGTCAGGGGTTAAAATGAAATCTGTCTCACTCTAAAGCTGGGTTGCTGACTATGATGTTAGGAGTAGTTGTGTTCCGAAAGGGTGATACTAAAGACCTAGGGAATTCTTCTAATGCCACAAAACATATTCATTCTTTAGATATACTACAGAGAAGAATTTTATTTCTAGAAAATAGATGGACTCATTGATTTCGAGTTTGTATAAAGTAATGATGTAAGAGCAGTTTTGGAATTAATGACTTAATGTTTGGAGAAGGTTCTGAGCTGTATTAACATACTTCCAGCAATTTTATAACTTCTGAAACAGGAACAGACAGGTAAGAGAGGTTCAAATGTGAATCATCTGAAAACAAGTAGATTTTCCAACTCAGATGCTATCATCCCTCATATCTTATATAAATATATGAGTATATGCATATATGACTTTATAAATACTAAATATTATTAGATCCATCTGTTAAACAACTTTATACATAATGAGCAATGATATTATACATATTTTCTTTGATATTTAGAATATTGAATTTTGATTGTTCATTATTTAAAGTGGGAAAAAATAAACTAAAAAACATTTTTGTCTGTCCAATCATCTCTTTTCAACATAAATTCCCCAAAGGGATCCTATCCTTTTATGTATTGGTCATTTAATTCTTTGGGAATTACATGTGTTAATATGCTGGAAAAAAAATGACATGACTGTATTTATCGCTTAAAAATTTGTATCATTTTATGTATTTATAATAATCATGATGTAGCTACCATAATTTTGGTGCATATTAGAGTTATACATGTGATTATTATTTCCATTTCATTTTTAAATTGATTTGCAGTCTTATTTTTAGTTCGTATTTTGTCACAAACATTCTTCTGTTTAATTCCCACAAGCTGTAAAGTTTTGTCCTAAAAAGTCACATGTGAATTGTGTAGAGGTGACTGGCAGAATATGATATTAATAGGTTATTGACTTCTTAGGTCTTAAAGAGCCAAAGGGAACATCCTTTGCAGCCCCTGCAATGCACTAGAGGTTTGTTTCATTGATTGGTCTGTTTAACCCATCATCTCCAGGCATTTAAACAATGATATACGCTTGACAAACCTAATATTTCATTTTCTATCTGGGGACTGTGGAACAGAAATTAAAGGAAAGAAAGACAAATGGACAGATATACAAGCAGAAAATGATGATAAATGTGAGAGAGAAGGAAAAGACAAAAAAAAATACAGAACAAAATATTTCTCAAGGACTGGTTATTCTGTGGACTTGGTCTGATTAAAATTCTACCCTGAATACACGGTGTCCCTGGAAACAGAGCAGTCCCACCCTGCCATGACTCAGGAACACAGGATGAGAAGGGTCTATCAGGATAACTGACAACACATTCCAGTCACTTGATCTTCTGGAAAAGGCAGAGTATTGAGGAAGTAAAAATCTGGGGATCAAATGTGCCACATCTTCATTCATACCTTTCAGTACCTGGAAGTTTCTGTGATAAGTGACTTTTTAGCTTTTACAGTGCATGTCCTATAAAAAAAATCTAGATTTAATCTGCTTCTGTTAACAACTACAAAGCAACAGTATTTAAATACTGAAAGTATACCAACTATTTCTGAGCTCTTTTTGAGAACTTCAGAGACATCATTCTATCAACAAATAGTTACACTTCTGTATGTGTTAGGTGCTGGCAGGTAGAGAAGTGGGGGTGGTGAAAGAATTATCAGAAAAAATGGTCTTGCTTCACGAAGTAGAGAACCGAACAGAACTATTTAAGTGGTAATCACGTAGTGTGCGTAGACTTTTCAGTACTGTGTAAGATAGGAGGCAGGGGCGATACAATTACAGTGGGATGGAAGAGTCCTAGACAGTGGGGTTTGGGTAACAGGGGAGGAAGAAAAAGCAATTCTAGCTGAAAGGTGCTTGCAAAGGTAGAGAGGTTGGAACTAGTGTGAAGTGTGGCAACATCATACCCTGAAAGACATTGCAGCTCAGCACGATGCAAGCCTTGTGTCTGTTCCGGGCTCAAATCTCTGCTCCACGAGCTGTCCAGTTCTGGAAAAGCCATTTCACACATGTGGACACCACAGGGTGACAGTGACAAATATATCCTCAATACATATTGGCTACTATTGTTGGTTTAGAAATAAATCATTTTAAGGTAGATCAATATAATGGGGGTCTATATTACTGTAAGTGACTTTAGACTTTCTCATTTAAAAAATAGAGGAAGCAAAGAGAAAATATGTTTCTAAGGCCATAAATCTATAAACCTAGAAGCCTCTTTCCTACTTACCTGTGGTCTTAATTCTTAATGTTACTTTTTCTTTATCACCTCCCAATTCATTTGATGGGGATTATGTAAGTATATACATAAACTCATGAGAGCAGAGGTTCTCCATTAAGATACACAAAATCATAATGTTTTATCCACTTTGGTGTTCTGGGGCTTCAGAATATAGCACACCTAATCCATATACAAAAATCACCAAAATGATTTATTAACTCAATGAGAAAATTAAACAGACATATTTGACTTCATTCACTTACAGGAGGTAAATTCAGATTTATAAACTATTATTCAACTGTTTATTCATTTATTTATTCAAAATATTTACCATGTTCTGTGCAAAATACTATCTCAACACTCAAACCAGAAGTTCAATTAGGAAACGCACTTTCATGTTGAAGTCAAAATAACAGAAAATAGTTAGGACTTCAGATAAGTGTTTAAGTAGAGGGGTGAAATAATAAAGTTGTCTTCACAAGAGTTTAAAATGGAGAAAATAGTCACTTTTCTTTATTAGAACTCTATCAGACAAACATATTTTGGTTCAATTTCCAGAATAAGATTTGTGCTGGCTTCAGTTGAATATTAGGTCAGTTCTCATTAAGCAACACAGTGTCAAATAATGGTAATGATATTGGAATACAAACTTTGACATCTGGAATTGAATAGTAAAATCATTGGCACTGAAGATAGAAACAAGGAGGGTATTAAGCCATAAGCTTCACCTGGCATCTTTCATTAGAGTCTGAATAAAATTCTTCATTGGAATTTGCAACACTGCTTGTAGTTCATCTTATTACTTTTACAGTGGACAAACATCCATGTAATTAGAGTGTATTTGCAGTATTACACGCTTATTTGTAGCCTGAAGATTAGATACCAATTGGATATTATCATTTAATGGCAAATATAATTACCATGAAGCTTGTTGTCTGCCTCTAAGAGTTTACATTTCAATGCTGCTACAACTATACAATTAGTTTTCAGTTAGCTTAAATCTGTATTATTATTTAATAACTGTATCCATACAGGATGTAATAAAATCATGTATAAGCCACTGTTTAAAAAAACGTATCAGCTATGTACAAAAACCACACGATAAATATTTAACATGGCGCTTTCTATTTCTACACTAATTTCCAATGCAAGTTATCATAACCATGCTCATATATCTAGTTTCTTAGGTGCACACAAGAGTTGTGCCTTCAAGGATTTGAAGCTTACTATAATAATAGTAATACTGCCGTACGTTTATATGGCAGCACTTATTTTCAGAGTGCCTTCATGAAGATTAAGCTTCACATTATCCTCAGGGGTTAGTAAAGGGAGGGAATTAAGAGTCTCTTTTAACCAGAAGGCAATTTGGGATTAGAAGAGTTATGTTCAAAATCCTGGGAGCAAAGTTAGCACTTGTGAGTCATAAGTAGTGTCCCTTTCGCTTGACTATATGTGGTGGAAGTTCAAGAGTGACATGATGATAGTCTGAACAGAGCTTCTGAAGCATTCATTCATTCACTCAGCCGTTTATCTATTCATTCATTTATACTATGAATGACAAGATATATGCAATGGGGCTCACTCAGGGCAAAGCTGGCTGTGCTGGGGAAACTGAGAATGAAGCCAAAATCGTCCACTGGGCAGATAGAGAACTGAGAGTTCAGAAGAATGGGGTTAAGAGAGACTAAAAAAAGAATTCTGGTGTCAATGAAAGAAGGCAAGTGTGGCACTGGATGAGCCACCAATATCTCTGGACCAGTGGTAGGTTAGTAAATGTTTAACCACCAGCTCTCCAGGGTTTCAAAGTCCTAATTTGCTGTAAATGATCCCACTAGGGCTGATTTCAAGTTACCTATGTGATGTCCCTGATGGTAGAATTGGGCAGAGACATGTAGTAGCACATAATTATGTAATATTTCCATCGTACAGATACAATAGATGTAAATAGCCTCAAAAGCATAGGTCCTAGTAAAATGTAAAATTATTAGTTGGTGATGAGTTTTGAGTATTACTTATTTTTAATTGTAGGTTCATAAAATGTTATTTTGAATAATGGCTCTCTTTGTTGACTAGCTTGCAAAAACCTGAAAATTTAACAACTGGTTTTCTCTAGTTGGTGTTAATTAGCCTAGCACATCCTTCTCTGGAGCACCAACCCCCTTTTTCTAAAACTTAGGGGAATCCAGAAGCTTGGGGCCTATATTAGTTTGCTAGGACTGCCATAACAAATACTGTAAAGAGGGTGGCTTAAAACAACAGAAATGAATTGTCTCCCCATTCTGGAGGCCAGATGTCTGAGATCAAGTTGTCAGCAGAGCTGGTTCCTTCGGAGGGCTGTGAAGAAGTCTGTTCCATGCTCCTCTCCTAGTGTCTGCTGGTTTGTTGGCAATCTTTGGCATTCCTTAGCTTATACAAGCATCACCCTGGTTTCTGCCTTCATGGTCATGATCTCTCTGTAGACATGTCAATCTCTCTGTCAAAACTTCCCCTTCATTCAAGGACAGAATAATATAGGGCCCATTTTAATGACCTCATCTTAACTAATGCATGCAATGTCCTAATTTCCAAATAAGGTCACATTCTGAAGTACTGGAGATTAGGACTTCAATACATGAATTTTTGTGGACACAATTCAACTCATCACAGGCTCTGACTTTGAACAGTTTTCCTTTTCTTATCATGAAATAAGTTGATCGTTTTAAACTCCTACTCACTCTATAGAACCCAACTCAAATTGTGCCTTCTCTTTAAGTCTTTCCTGGCCCTTTTCTTGTCCTTTTATCCCTCAAGCCATGATGGCAGACATGCGCTTTTCTGCCCTATGTGGTACGTGATACAGATTTCTGTTGTAGTTAAGTGCACAGGCTGCTCTGAAGTCAGAGCTGCATTTGAATTTCTGTTTCACTCACTTCCTGGCTGAGCTGCACAAACTCTATGGCTTCTGTTTCCCCATCAAGAAAATGTGGGTTATAAAATTAACTTTCAAGGTTGTTAATGAAAAAATGAATGTAAAGATGGCGGTGGCATAACACCTACTACAAACCAAGTGCTCAATAAATGCTAGCCACTACACTGCTAATGATCCCTGCACTCTCCAAGGTACATGTGCAGTCCTTACAGTTTGATGTGTTCTTCATTCACCATTAGGCACTAAATTCCTGGGAGCCTGGAGCTGTGCTATGCCCATCTTTATTTTCTCATAGGTATATGGCTGCTACTCATTAAATGTCGTTTGACTGAAACTACATATTTTTAATAATATTTTATGTTTGTTACTGATGATGAAAGGCTCATCTTCTTTTATTTTTTTATTTCTTTTATTATTATTATTATTTTTTTTGAGGGCAGTGTCACTGGCCCTCTTATGTGGTACCGAACCGGGGCCGCTGGCTTCCCAAGTCAGCGCTTAACCACTGCGCCACTCGGCTGGCCCAAAAGGCTCATCTTCTAACACATAGCTATCTCTCCATTATATCCCAGGCTAACAAGGAAGTGTGTCTTTTAAAGCTGACCTGAGAGTTGAAATATGTCAGCTGCATTTCCATCAGCATATTAATGTAAAGTACAAAATATGAAATGATGTCATGCCAGTTTTAAACTTTTTGAGATAATTGTAGATTTACATGAAGTTATAAGAAATAACAGACAGATCCTGTGGTGTGTGTGTGTGTGTGTGTGTGTGTGTGTGTGTGTGTGTGTGTACCTTTTACCCATTTCCCCCAAATGGCAACATCTTGTAAAAGCAGGGCTGACTTTGACACAGTTAACATATAGAACAGGTTCATCATCATAAGGACCCTTCATGTTGCTCTATTAGCCACACCCATTTTTCTGCCAATAAATTATTTTACAGAATGTCTATCATTTAACGTTCCCATCAACAATGTATGAGATCCAGTTTCTCTGCATCCTTGCCAACATTTGCTATTGCCAATATTTTTTTTCAGCCATTTTTATAGGTAGGTAGAGATATTTAATGTAGTTTTAATTGCATTTCTATAAGGGCTAATGATGTTTAACATCTTCTCATGAGCCTGTTTTCTCTTTGTACCCTCTTCAGTGCGATGTTTCTTCACATCTGCCCATTTTCTAATTGAATTGTTTTACTGCTATTTAGTTTTGAGAGTTCATTATATACTCTAGCTATTGATACTAGTTCTTTTGTTAAATATGTGGTTTCCGAATACCTTTTTCCAGTCTGTAGTTTATCTTTTCTTCTTAACAGGGCCTTCAGCAGAGCAAAAGTTCTTAATTTTGGTAAAGTTTAATTTATCAGTTTTCCCTTTCATGGATTATGCTTTTCTTATCAAGTCTAGTAAACCTTTGCCTAGTATTACATTCTGAAGATATTTCTCCTATGTTTTTAATATGTTTTGTAATTTATATCTTATATTTAAGTCCATCATTCATTGTGAATGAATTTTTGTATAAGATGAGAGACTTAGTTTGAGGTATTTAGTTATTTACCTATGGATGTTCAATTGCTCCACTACCATTTGTGGAAAATGTTATCTTTTCTTCTTTGATTGCTTTCAAACTTTGTCAAAAATCAGTTGGACCTCTGATAAGGGGATAATATCCAAAATATATAAAGAACTCATGTAACTCAACAACAACAACAAAAAACAAACAATCCAATTAAAAAATGGGCAGAGGACCTGAGCAGACACATCTCCCAAGAAAAGATACAAACGGTCAATAGATACATAAAAAAATGCTCGACTTCACTAGTTATTAGGGAAATGCATCTCAAAACTATAGTGAGATACTTCCTCATACCTGTTAGAATGGCTATTATCAACAAGACAAGGAATAACAAATGTTGGAGAGTCTGTGGAGAAACAGGAACCCTCAAACACTGGGAATGTAAACTGGTATAACCATTGTGGAAAACAATATGGAGGTTCTTCAAAATATTAAGAATAGAGTTACTGTATGACCTAGCAATCCCTCTTCTGGGTATCTACCCCAAAAATCTGAAAACATTTATCCATAAAGATAGGTGTATACCTATGTTCATTGCAGCATTATTCACTGTGGCCAAGACATTGAAACAACCGAAGTGTTTTTCGATAGATGATTGGATAAAGAAGATGCAGTATATATACACAATGAAGTATTACTCAGCCGTAAGAAAAGATGGAATACTGCCATTTGTAACTACATGGATGAATCTTGAGATTATTATGCTAAATGAAATAAGTCAGACAGAAAAAGTTGAGAATCATATGACTTCACTCATATGTGGGATATAAAACTGAAAGCAACAATGAAACAAGACAAACAAAAACTCATAGACACAGGCAACATTTCGGTGGTTACCAGAGAGTTAGGGAGGAGAGAGGTGGCTGAAGAGTGAAAAGGGTGTCAAACATATGGTGATGGAAGGAGGACTGACTGTGGGTGGTGAGCACACAATGCAGTATATAGATGATGTATTATAGAAATGTACACTTGAAACATATATAATATTACTAACCAATGTCACCCCAATAAATTTAATTAAACAAAAATAGACTGGAGACAGACTTTGATTTCAATATAAGGAAGAGTTGTCTCACAGAGCTATTCAGCAATGTAATGAGCTGCTTATATGATTGGGAGGGTCTCGTCCCTGAAATGTTTTTTCTTCTCAATACAATATGTTGTAGGTTAAAAAAAAAAAATCAGTTGGGCATATTCTGTTTCTGACTTTTTTTTTTTTTATTATCTTTGTGTCTATCTCTCTTCCACAAAGGCTTGATTACTGTGGACTTTTGAAATTGGGTAAATTGATTCTTCTTACTTTATTCTTTTTTTTTTTTTTTTTTTTCAGGACAGTGTCACTAGCCCTCATATGTGGGACCTGAACCAGGGCCGCTGGCTTCCCAAGCCAGTGCTTAACCACCACGCCATTCAGCTGGCCCCTTACTTTATTCTTTTTCAGATTCTTTTAGCTATTCTAGTTCCTTTGTTCTTCCATGTAAAATTTTAGAATAATCTTGTCTGTGTATAAAAAACATCTTGCTGGAATTTTGATAGGAATTGCATTATATCTGTATGCAATATGGAGAGAATGAACATTTTACTCTGTTAAGTCTTCTAATTCATGAACAAGGTATGCATTTCTATTTATTTAGATATTCTTTGACATCCTTCATTAGCATTTTGTAGTGTTTAATATATAATTCCTGTACCTGTTTTATTAGATTTATACCTAAGTATTTCATTTTTTCTGAGTAATTGAAAATAGCATATTTTTAATTTCGATGTTTATAATGCATGGAAATAATATTGAGTTTTGAATGTTTTTCTGGTGGACTTATTGAACTAATTCATTAATTCTGGGAGGTTTTTTTTTTTTTTTTTTTTTTTGGTAGTTCTTTGGGATTTTCTACATAGGTAACCATGTAATGTACACACAGGGCGAGTTGTATTTCTCTTCTTTTTCTTCCCTTCCTTTTTTGATCTATATGCATTTTATGTCATTTTCTTGCATTATTATACTGGCTAGAATTTCCAGGCTCGCCACATGGTCTTCACTAATACCATGAGCAGACAGAATCTTATCACACTTTGGCAATGTGGAGGTCTATATATTCCCCATTCAGCCTTTGCTAGTGAAAGTGGAGGTGGAGCCATAGTTTTCTCTCTGGTGCTTGGCTGGAGCAGAACAGTTATTATCTAAAAGTTTTTTCTGTCTGCTGGGCTGCCCATTTCCTTGTCTTTCGGATAGAGATAGCAAGTGTTTTTTGTGGCTTTTTCTGTCTATGCCTATTGATATTTCCTGATTGCTGAGTTCTCCAGCACCCCGCCTGGTAGGAATTAGGAAGCAAAGCCCCTGGTAGGAATTATGAGGTTATGAGTTGGGATATATCAGGCAGAACAAAAACCCAGCGAACTACTGACATGACATTCCTCAGTTCTGAGGCTGCTAGCAGGTCTGTCTTTTTTCTCTACTGTCAGACTCTTCTTATGTTTGTTTTATATATAACTTCCAGAGGTTTTAATTGTGCCTAGTGGGAGGAGAAACAGAAAACTATGCAAATTCCTTCTTACTGAAGTGGTAGTCCGGCCTCACAGTTTTAAAGATAGTGCTATGGATATATTTTAAATGTATTTAAATACATTTAAAAACAATGCCTGCTCAATTTCTGTAAGTAGATAATCTTTAATTCTTTTAATAAGTATGATAGTTTTAGAATTTTTAATTTTAATTTAGAGTAAAAAGCAACTACCAAGATTACCAATGAGAAAATAGTAAGAAGAAGTTAAAAGTTCTAAGTTTCTATAGTGAAAATTGCGATATAATGTGATATGATTTAGCAGGTAAAAAGGGTAGGTAATAGCATATGATGTTTTGTCAACTAGAAAAACATTTATAAAGTTCTTAAAAATTCATGCTTTTATGGGAATATAAGAAAACTGTTATAGGAATGATAGTCTGGTTTTCATCCATACATTTCAGATATAGTTTATTTGGAGATATAGAAGCAAAACATTTGGGATGAGACAACAGGGTTTGAATTCTGAGTTCTGCCAATTATTAGCTTTTCAACCTTAGGGAAGTTTTAAAATCTTCCTCATCGCTAAACCAAGACTATGATGGTTGTGAGAATGAAATGAGATAATCTATGTACAACTTTCAGAACACAACAGCTACTTCACAAATGGTACATCTCTGTCTTCAAGAGGATGAGGGGTTCATGTTAATTCAGATGAATTACATTTCAGGCTCCTACGCACATGTCTTTGTAATCTGTCATTTTAGAATAAAATGTGCTCTGAGGAACTACCAAAGACAATTGCTTTTAAAACTTGGAAAGAGCAGGGTAACCTACATGGCAAAACAACAAGCCTGATCCTTACTATTTAAAAATAATTTCGTTGACTATCAACACAGAGATGGAGAGGGAGGCAGTGTTCTGTTATTAGGTATCTATTGAGTAGGCCATGTAGAAAACTTTAAAACCAACAACAGTAATCCTATTCCAGCTTCCTTTTAAAACAATGATAAAAATTCTTTACATTTGTATACTGCTTTCCAGTTGACAAAGAGCTTTCACATACATTATCTTGTTTCAAAGCGACTGGAAGGCGCCTTCCCTGCCCTGATTGATGCTTATGAAAGTACTACTTTCCCCTGGGCTGCAGTCATCAATAGTCAATGAGAAGAAAGGCTGGCATTTTTGGAAATGCTTTGCTGCCAGGTAACTGCATTAACTCTGCTATTCTTGAATAGAGTTGTGTATTAACTGTGCCATGGGATATCATCCATGTCAACTAATGAATATTTGAATCCTTGTTCCTTGTGGGGCAGTGTTGGAGACCCACTTCTCTCTGTTTAGCCAGTGCCCTCCCTTAGGATTCATATTCTCAATGAACTTCTATCTGATGGCTCTAGCCATTTCAGCAAAACCTACACTGAATATATTTAAGTCCTAAAGAAAAAAAAAATATTAACAGGTACATATACAGGTGAACTGTTGTGTGGAACAGGGATTATACTGTTCTGAAGAGAGATAGTGATCCCATTTGTTGAAGTCATGGAAAGTGTATTTTGCCTACATAAAAAGGACTTTCCACACTAGGATTATGGTGTGCAAATGACCTGTCCGAGCATGGAAGTATTTAACACAAGTCTGGCGTGGGACAGAAATCTCTTAGAGGAGCTCTCTGTACTATTTGGAAATCTGGGGAATTGGATTTCTAAGGTCTCTTGGTTCCAGATTCTCTGCTTCTGAGATTCCTATTTGTTTTCTCATTGTTTCATGCTCTGAGGAACCACTCCTTAGGTTCTCTGTGTTTCTCTTGATGCCAAGCAGTGTTCATAGCCTGTTGATTGATAATGGAAGCAAAACATAAAACACATTATGCTTTCTAGGAAAATTAGTAGGAGCAGAGGTAGAGTTGAAATTGTCAAATCAGTACCTCTGAACTGGGGACATTCTCCATTGTGCTTTGTTTTAGGGTTATATGGGATTTCTTCAGTCTTATCCACCATTTCTAATCTCCACAAATTACAGTGCTCTTGACATTTTCCCACCAAAATTCCTAAAGCTTCAGCCTGAATTCCAGGTTTCAGCAGGCTAGTTTCAATCAGCTGTTTTCATACACTGTGAGGTTAGCCAACACCCCACGTGAGGACAAGGGATTCTCTCTGAGAATAGCCTGGTCCGTGCCTTAGGATCTGTCACCTGTAATGACCCATTTCCAAAAATTACTTTAAATCATGTCTGTTTTGGTGGCAAATTGCAGGAACCCAGACATAAATAGCTAAAGCTAGAAAGACTTGTTACTAGCAAGTGCTGTGGTGGAGCTGACTTCAGTCATGGCTATAACCTGAAACAATGTAGGTAGAAGGATTACAGATAAAGGGATTAGGGAGAAAGATTATTTTTAATAGTCAAAAATGAAACAAAGTTACAAATATTATTTCTTTTTAGGGATAGCTATCATAATATATCAGTATATTTATCTCTCATAACATTCAGCTGAGTGAAATAAACATTTATCCCAGTTTATTTCACTTGTAATTGATTGTTCAGTGTTGGCTTTCCTTGCTAGACTGGAATCTTCATGAAATCAAGTCAGGTTTTGTCATTAATATAAAGCCTAGCACTATATAAATATACTTATTGAGTGAATGAATGAATGAAAACAGTGAAACCTAGCATGGCATGGTTGAAAGAATTTGGGTTCTAGAATCAGATAGAGTTTTATTTAATACTGAGCTCTGCCATCTTTTAATATGCTGTGGGCTTAGTAAATTACTTAATACTTTCAAACCTCAGTTTCTCAATTGTAAAAATTGGATAACATTTATTTGTCAACATTGTTGTGAGAATTAAAGATAGCATATCTAAAGGATCGGGTAGTGGTAGATGCTCAGTAAATGATAGTTACTCTTAGTGTTATAACAAAACACTCTATGATAATTGTTAAGGATACAAGATGAAACTATTGAGAAGGAAAGAAAGCATGAACATATCATTTCACACAAAATGGTAAAGTAAATTTTAGAGGTGGGTGTAGTGTGCCATGTGAATCCAGGGAAGGGCCATGTAGCTAGCAAAGCTGCCATATTGTACAACTTCAGAAATCTCATGTACGTTGTAGTCTGTATGAATGGAAAGCACTTCACAGCTGCCATTCACATAGCTTATTGATTGAACCATATGAAATTGCTGATGTTCAACCATTTTGACATACAAAGATACAAATGGGAATGTGCCCCCTGGAACTGTGCCACAGGATGAGTCTTTTAATGGGAAGAAGGGAGGAATCAGAGATTTCCTGGTGGCAGTCATATCCCAGATAGGTCATGGAAGGTAAAGAGGAGCCATTGTAGTAAAGAAGTGAGGCCGGCAGACACTAATCAATTGAGGTTTGACAAAGCCTTATGAGGGCTCTGAAATTCAATGTTTCTGAGATCAGAGATTGAGGCAAGGTGAGAAGGACATAAAGCTGGAGAGGGAGGCAAGACTGGGTTCTTTAAATGCTACAGAGACTACAGTCTAGAAGCAAAATTATAAAGTGGCTATTAGGGAAGACACTAATTCTAGAATCCCAGAAGTCCTGGTGGTCACTAAATTAGATATCTCCTCCACCACTTCAGTATAAATAAGGTTCCTCCTGCAGTCTCTTTCATGGCACCTCATTCTTTTCTTTCACAGAACTGGACACATTTTGAGATTATGGAGTATATTTATTTGTTTGCTTACTAGGTTACCTTGTCCAATTTGTTTAAAATAACCTGAAGCTAAATCGAGGCTCAATAAATAGTAGTTGAAGCAATGAGTGGGTAACAAATTTCTTCTAAGTCTCCTATCTCTATACCAAGGTCTCCCCGCTAGAAATGCTTTAGGAAAGTCCATTTGAAGGGGCCTATAGGAGAGCCATCTCTAATACTTGTCCTAATTACCCAATTCACATAAAAGGGGCCCTTTAGCTCAAGTACCAGGTGTGTGAGGAGATGGCCTCCTTTGCTCCTGACACCTAGGTGCTGTGGACCCAAGCCTGTGTGATGCCAGGTGACAAGTCAGGGTTGGCTGCATGCCAAGACAGAGACGCATAGAGAAGTACTGCATATTTTTCTTAACACACCAACTCAAGGCCTCTTAGCTGGAGATGAAGAGGTTTGAGTATTGAGGATAATAAATAAAGAAAGCCTCTTCTTAAATTTTTACTAAATCCAAGGCCATTTGTCACAGAGCATCATCTGAGAGACATGTTAGTTACAAGAATGCAGTGAGCGATTCTATTTGGCAGGTGTTTGAATATTGTAAGCACTTGGATTAGATCTTGTACTATATCATTAGCCACCAAGGGGAGTGGTTATGTGCCGGTTGTTTGGTCCTGGCCCATCAATATCAAGTATACCCTGGTTATATTACAATGACTAGTTGTTTACTTTAAAACCATAAGAAAAAACTGGAATATTTCCCTTTTGTATCCAGTTTTGTAAATTATATTCAGTGTACTTCGACAAAAAAAAGTGGAACAGGCTTGACAGAAGTACAAAACATGACCATCCTTATTGCTCTGAATGCCCACCTCACTGTGAACAGAACCTGGTCTCTTAAGTACTTTTAAAACTATGTAAACAATTGACTTGCGTAACATACCAACTGGATCTTCCTCCCCTGAAATGCAGACAATGAAAACATTTAATATTTGATATTAAATATGTTGATGAAGTGAAAGATAAACCACTTAACAGTGGAGAATTAATATTCATTCAAATAGAAACACTTCTGGAAGCCGAATGTTGGTGATACTCAGAGTATTTTAAGTCTAATCCTTGAACATCCACAATGTCTTATTTTCTCCCCCAAAGTCTACTCCATGTCTTGAGTAGTTAAAACATTTAATGCTAATCTTAAAATGAGCAAAATGTTTATGTTGAGCGAAGAGTTGGGAGAAGGACTCTGTATTTGAAATCTCTGATAGTCCTTAAATATTGCTGCTTATAAGAGACATCCCAGAAGTGTTTCTTTTAAGGGGCTTCTTTAGAGTTTCAGTGAAATTAGCATTAGCTCTCATAGCATTTTATTAAGTTGGGTGCTCTATGAAGATATAATAGTGGAAAACCAACTAGATCTGGGAATGAAAATTCTTAAAATGATTTAAAACAATGCTGATTTGTACTTACAGAGTTAGAGGGGAGAGCATTACTGTCAATGCCCAGGCAAACCAGAAATTCTGGGGAAAGAGTCCTTTGGTACCAGATTCTATGGACGCAAATCCTACTCTGGGCCAGACACTATCGAGAGATTGAAGGACTGGGGAAAAAAGCAGTTGCTTTATCAGACAGCCATTAGTGGTGGATGTTATTTTAGTCACCTGCAGAAGCTAAGGTGGCTCCTTACATAGTCAACTAAACAATTGATGGTGATTTGGGCACCCAAGGAGAAAACCTACTAAACAAATCTTTAACAAGGGGGCATTTTTCCCTAAGAATTCACAGGTTACAGCCTCATTCATAGAGTTGGAATGATCCATTGCTGCCCTGGAGATTGAATAATAATTAAAACAAATAGTAAAACATCTAGTACCAGGGCATGTTTGCAGAAGAGTAAGAAGCCCTGAGACACGAGAGGCGTCTCATTAGGAACCTAACCAGTTAGTCCACACTTTACTTGCAGATAATTGCAGGGTGTGTTTCAACCCAATACATAGAAATGTTTACTTTTATCTTCTCTTCTGAAAAACTGCTGGTTTTAGAGTTAACTCCACCTGTTGAAGGAAAGAAGCCCAAACTAAAGACTGGCTTCCTGCGGAAAGCTGTTAGGGATTCTGCAGTTTCTGCTTTACAAGAGGTTACACAGTGGCTTGGAGGTTTTTACTCTCATACTCTCTGAACTCAGCTGGACGGATCTACAGAGATAGGACCCTTCCTTCTTCTGCAACAGTGATAAACCTTGGAGGGAAAAGAAAGAAGCCAGCGCTGATATGAAGACAGGTGGGATGGCCAGGGAGCTTTTGGAAAAGGCAGAGCAATTAACTACCTTCTTCCACTGTAGAGAACCTGGTTTCCCTTGATCTCACAGTAGACTTCAGCCAGTGGCCAGGATTCTTCACAACTAGTGAAACAGAATGATGCTACAATACTGAAGACGAGACCTGCCCTGGTCCAGCGTTCATAGTGAGAGAACTTTTCATAATGAGGCCTGTGGATAAAGGACTGAGATCCTTTACAGAAGAGGAAAGTGCAAATCGGGTGCCTCTGAGCTGATCTCTCTGAGCCCCGTCACCTCTGAACAGGTTTGGAGCTTTCAAGCCCCTTGAAGTTTTAAAAAGGCAGTGATTTCAGCATGCGATGTTTGCTGCACTGTGCTCAGCTGGAATGAAACGAAGGGGAGGAAAAGTAGCTTCTTTCTTGCATTCAGAAAGCAGAGGCCAGTTGAAGGGATTCTACTTAAACTGATTGTGTTTGTAGTTTTTGAAGAAAAAAAAAGAAAAAGAAAAAAAAGAGGCTGAGAAATTTAAATCCTGTTCACTAGGTTCACAAAAACAAAACCCAGTCACAGAAGGACTCTGAGAGGTGCATATATCCTTACAAGAGATGGAAAATGTAAAACAAACTTCATTAAATAAGTCCCTTTCAAACTGGCTTCTTAGTATAATTCAGTAGCTCATTCTTCTCTGCCTTGTTTTAAGGGCATTCTATACTGTAGGCTAGTTTAAGTCAAATGTTGTGCATGATTTTTAAGTTTACAAGGGTTTATTGATTCGAGTTAAAACCCAAAAATTTTTCAATTTTCTCCTTAAAGAATAGAATATATTTCTGTATTTCCCCTCCATTTGGCAATTATTATGTGCCCTATACCATGGAAGCCAATGAAAGTGCTGGAAAGTGAAATCTGGTTATTTTTTGCTTTGTTTGCTCATCCTCATCTGACAACTCCACTTGGTTGAAATATGCAGAACACTAACAGGGGCTCTTGCTTGCTTCTCTCTCTCTTCGGCTTGCTTATCCTTTGCATATGCAAAATGTTATACATTTATCCATTCGCTGAATTCATAAAGCTTTAAAGCTTATTCAGCTACCTGCTTCTCCTTTACCTCGTCTGCTTTAGCGTTCTTGGCCTTGGTCTGAGGGCTCCAGAGGTCAGGAAATTGGATATTACCTCAGTTTCTATAGGATCTGGGGGAGCACCATCTATAGTCTTCCATTTCACAAATGCTTTTAGATGATGATGATGACAGTGATGAGCAGATGCCATCTCATGGGTCAAATATGTATGATATTGTCTGTTGGAATTTACCTTTAAGGTGATGGATGAACTGACTAGTTCAGGCTCCTGAGGTTCTATAGGTGTCTACAAATAGGGCTTCATTTAGTTACAGGACCTGAAAGTGTCATGAGGTTGTTTAATTAATGTAGTTTTTTGTAAATTCATGTAATATAAACTGTACATGGAATTGTACTTTATAATATTTGTCAATATATTAGAGGTTTATATTTTATAAATTACATTTAAACAAATTTTTTTTGTACTCAGTAGTTTATGATGTATGAGTTTACAGTGGTGGTGGTTTTTCATTTTTATCTCCATTTTACAGATTAGGAAAATTGCTTGTAAGAAAGTGAATGAAGCTGGAAACATCTCATGCTAAAATCACCCAGTGAGGTAAGATTAGAGGTAAGCTGAGAGCTCACATTCCATAAACACTGAGCTGCTAGTTAAATTATTGAATAGCAACCACGATACTTGGTTACTTCAGTTGTCTATCCCCATCATCTTTACATTCTATTTAGATAATGCTAATATCTAATATGCATTTGCTTTGCACGGGGAGTGAGCCAGCTTGAAGAAAATAGCATAACTCTCTATAAACAGTGATCTATGTGCTGGGGGAGCGAATATGTCCCCTGTAAGATGCTTCAGGAAATGTCTTTATAGTAAACACTGAATAGCTGGTGAAAATCAAAGTTGTTGTAATACTTATGCTACCGGAATATGAGCAATACAGGGATATAGGTGATGCATACCAGCTCCCTACTTTAGCTAAGCTGGCACTGGCTTTCTTTTTCAAATTTATGGAAATTTGTATAAGCTGCTGCTCTTGCCTCCTTCCTTCTCTTTTTCCTTTTACTCCTCCTCCTTCTTCATATTATTATTATTAAAGTGGTTGAATTTCAGACCCAGGTTTAGAAGAAACCTTAGACGTCTGCACCTCTAGATCTCCCTCACCAAAACCTTTCTGCCTGTAACTCTTACTTGGTCCCAACCAGGACAAGTTAATTGTCTTCTTAAGGAAATGGTGAAGGTTTTATCATATTTTTTTTTCCCCCAGTCCTTCTTTTTTTTCTTTCTGGTGATTAACCCAACCCCCAAATAATTACTTTTTGATCAAAGTCATTTAACAAGGGTAAAATCTCTGATACTAAACATTTTACTTCAACACGGTGCTTAAATTTATTTTTTCTGGTGGCAGAATAATTATTTCTCCCACTCCTTTAGGTATCAATAAGTAGCATTAAGTTGTGACTTTGGGGTGGAGGTGGGAGAGGGCAGTGGAAATAAAACTACATATTTGGCCTTGGAAAATTAGCTTTAACTTTTCAGGCAAAACAGGTCAGCAGGAATCTGTCAGTTTCTATCTACCTTGCTGGCTCCCTGCTCTCCTGGGGAGCATAAATCCTAGGTTGGTTCCACTGAGGTATTGGAGGGTGTGAATTTGGCAGGCTTTTCTTTACCTTCCTGTGGACCATGGGTTTCTTTTGGCTGGTTTAGGATATTAGATAGGAAGCCAACTCTGTGTCATTGGATTATTCTATGAGCACAAGATAAAAGAAGGTAACTGTGGTCTCAGTAGGAAGGCAGTAAGGAAGTTCCTACGTCAATTTGTCTTTTAAGCCAACCAGTAATAGTTCATCCAGTAATGACAAACGTATAGGAAATTCTGTGCATTGTGCCAAACTGGATATAAGAAAATTCCTTTAACCCCAGTGGCAGTTACCCAAGAAATCTGAAAGAATTGAAAGGAACTTTAGTCTGGAGAAATGGTAGCTGACACTTGATTGGAAATGATAAAAATTTTCTTACAATATTCTTTGTCCCTAGAGAATGACTATGTACTTTGAGACATTAAATTTATCTTCATGATCTCTTTGAGATTTTGGTACAGGGCTGACTTGAGTTATCTAATTTATTTTGCTGGATAGCTTCCCATAAAACAAGCTTCTCATCAAGGTTCTTTTTCATTTGTCTTTAAAACAAAATTGTTATTATTTTCATATTTTTAGCAAAGGAACATGTGTACCTAGTTGAAAAGATCAAATGTACTTCTGGGCTTAGATGACAGATTTGAACTTTTTCACAGAATCCTTCCCCTAATACCAAAGAAAAAGCATAATTATATCATAGAAATCTTTTACCTACATGATTGCAATAGCTTTCTAATTGGGCTCCCTGCTTTTACCCCCTTGTCCACCTACACTCTATTCTCAACAAAAGAGCCAGAATAATCCTTTTAGACTGTTAGATCATGCCACCCACTGGCGAAAACCATGAGACTCAGAGTAAAAACCTTCGTATGGCCTATAAAACCGTGACTATCTGGCCCACCATTAGCTCCCTGATCTTAGCACACACCACTTTTTGTTTCCTTGCCTCAATTCCAGTCATCTTGGCTTCCTTACTGTTTACGGTTTTCTCAAATGCACCTGGGGAGACTCTTGACTTAGAACCTTTGCATTGGTTGTTCCCCCTAGCTCTAACACTCTTCCCCTAGAGAACTGTAAGGCTCATTTCTTCAATTCATTGCTCAGATATCATTTTCTAAATGAGGCCTTCCATAACTGCCTTGTTAAAAACTGAAATTTGGCCTTTCCACTCTCCCTTCTCTGAGTCCCCCATCATCCTTAGTCTGATCTGGTTTTACTTTTTTCCCCCCCATAGCACTTGTCACCTCTATCATACTATGTTACTATATAATTTTTAAGTTTGTTTCATTTTGTTTAATTTTCTACATACCTATTTCTATTTTCCCCCAATGTTCTAATCAATTAATCTAATGCTTAGCAATAATTATTGCAAAATACTCTAACACATTATCTATCAATTACATCTCTCTCGTCCCCTATTTTATTTATTTATTTATTTATTTATTTATTTATTTATTTATTCATTTATTTTTACTAGTTGGATTTTCTTTTTATTGGAAATATTCATCTTGGAGATTCTTTTTTTTTTTTTTTTAAGATTTTATTGGGGAATTGGGGGAGGGAGCAGCATTGGGGAATTGGGGAAGGGGAACAGAGAAGTTGCTGTCCTTTGGTTCTTCAGTCTAGTTGTGGAGGACGTTGCTTCACTGGCCCATGTTGGTATTGCGATTATAGTGCTCTTCCCGGCTGAGGCAGATGAGTCGCCCGCCATTGGACAGCCGCTCATGGTGGCTCACAGCAGCTCACGCCGGCTGCCCGCCATCTCACGTTGGCTGCCAGGCATTCACTGTAGCTTAGGGCAGCACACTATAGCCTACACAGTCGATGGGGACTCACTGCAGCCCAGCTCCCGGTCGAACTGTTGTTCACCATCGTAGCTGTGGAGGGTGCAGCATCACTGGCCCATGTGGGATCTGAACCGGCATCTCAGCTGCTCAGAGCTTGCGCTTCCAAGCCAACTCTTAACCCATGAGCCACTTTAGCCAGCCCTTATTTACTGATTTTTTAACTGGAGCCTCTATTCCTCAGCCCTCCAACTTGTTGCTCCAAGCTGGACTATTTGTTCTTGGAAAATTTTCTTCATTGTTCTCCTGTGTTATAGCCCTTTTCCCCATCTTTTGTATTACCCTTTCTTGGAGTTCTCTTAAGTTGTACGTAGTACTGACTTCAGTCTCTTCCTGAGAAAAAGTAAAATTTTTGAGCGCTTACATGGTTGAAATTGCCTTTAGTCTGCTGTCATACTTGCTTAGTGGTTCGATTGAGCATAAATTCTAGAATAAAAAACATTCGATTCAGAATTCTAAAGGCAAGGTTCTAATGTTTTCTAGCCTCAAAGGGTGATATTGAAAGTTAGATGTGAGTCAGATGACTGATCCTTTATACATGACCAGTCCTATCACTCCAGAAGATTTTAGGATCTTCCTTTTATTCTCATTTGTTGAAATTATGTGATGATGTGCCATGTGAGTTCTTTGTTTTACAGAATTTGGCATTAGTGGCCCCTTTAATTGTGATGTCCATGTCTTTCCATTTGGAGAAACTTCCTTGTATTTTTCCTCCATTTCATCTTTTCTCTCTTTCTAGAATGCTAATTTCCAGTGTTGGACTTCCTGAGTTGAGTGTCTAAATTTTTTCTTTATCTTCCCTCTTCAATTGCACGGTTCTTTTGTTATTGTTGTTGTTTGTGCTTTATTTGCTTCTTTGAAAGGTTATTTTTTTAACATTATCTTCCATTCATTTACTGAATTTCTAATTTCTTCCACATATTTAATGCTCACGATTACATTCATATTTGTTGATTTTTTTCCTATAAAAATAATATACCATTCTTAGTTCTTAAATGCATATTTTTTGTTTATAAATTATAGATTTTAATGTGTTTTTTCTTCTTTCTGTGTTGTCTCTGATTCTTTTGGATTTCTTTTGCCTATTTCTGTGTTTTGGCCCTTTAATTTGGGGAGGCTTTCTCAAATGTTTGGTACTCATTGACTTTGTTAAATATTTAAAATTGAGGCTCAAAAAGCTGATAAAAGACTCCAGTTGTGTAAGTTTTCTTTAATAAAGAGTGATCAGCTGGTGAGTATCATGTGGGAGCTCCAAGTAGAAGTGTCTCTAAGACCCAAATACAGAGAGTGCTAAAAAAATGTATACACATTTAAAAAAAGGAAAACTGTATTAAAATTGTAGTAATATATACCAATAACAAAAGATGAATGCAAGTCACATTTGACTTCTGCCATTACAAGAAGTGCTCAAAGTGGTTACCATCAGCATCCAGACACTTTTGATTATGGTGAACTACTGCTTGAGTAACGCTGACCAGTGTCCACTTGTATATATTTTTTTTGGCGCCCCTGGTATAAGTATCATTCCCAGGATCTTAGCTTCTCCAGAGGAAATTGTTTGAATTCCTGACTAGAAGTTTATACATACCTAGTTAATGATAGTATAGTAGAAAGGAAGAGAGCTGGGACTTTACCTTTTGGGATGCACACTTTCATATGATCCTTTAGTTTATCATATGATGTTTCATCCTGCCTTCCACAATATGTGGTATTTCTGGGCTCAGGACATCTGAGGTGCAATTTCTCTAATATAGTTCTAGGCTCCTGTAGAGAGAAGTCTGGCTGCTCAGGAAACCTGATGTCTACATGTTCTTCAAACAGATCTCTATTGATCCCTCTTCCCCCAGTATCTGGTACCTCTGATTCCTCAGATCTTCTAAGTTAAATGGGGGAAAATCTTCTTGCTTCTCATAGACATTTCCCTCTTTAGCTCAAGGTTTGGCTTCCCCCACTTATTTTCATTCTTTCCTCTGCTTTCTGTCTTCTAAAATGTGTTGACGCCTAGTCCCCTGTTGCATACTTTCCCATTATTTATTTTTTTTTATTTTTATTTTTTTTGAGGGCAGTGTCACTGGCTCTCATATGTGGGATGTGAACCAGGGCCGCTGGCATCCCAAGCCAGCTCTCAACCACTGCGCCACTTGGCCAGCCCACTTTCCCATTATTTTTGCAACCCATGTTTGCAAACAATGTTTACTCTGTTCCGTAATTTTAATAATGTTTCAGAAGGGACTTCAAAACATTATATATAACCTGAAGGTACCCATATGTATTAATTTAAATATGATTTACTGACCTTCTATTAAATTTGAGGAGCCTTAAAATTACAGCACAATAATAGCAAGGTTCGATAAAATACATAAACAGGAAGAAGAAAAGCAAAGCTTGAAGCTAATTTAACTGAAGGAATCTGTGGCAATTGACCAAACAACTTGGTTCCAGACTGGTAGTAACCAGTGCAGAAAGAAAAAACCATCATTACTATTTGCACATCTTTCATTGTTCAAAGGAAGGAAGAACATTCTGCCATTAGGAGGTAAAGCACTTCCAGTCCTGAATTTTGAGAGTAATTTGTTTATATCCAATCGATTCATCATTTTACTGGTAGAATAATCATTCATTCCCACAAGTGTATTTATACCATTCTTTTGCTTAAAATCCCTTTCATAGCTCCCATTGCCATTGACATGAAATCAAAACAGCATATGCTCCCTGAATATTCTTATGCCTACTTCCCTAGCCTCATTTCCTGCCATTTCCTAGACATAACCTATGTACAATCACATGCGACTCTTGTTTCTCAGTGAGTCAGGCTCATCTCCTCTTCCAGGCCTTCGAACACACCCTTCTTTCCCTCACCTCATCCACGCTTTAAGACTCACTCAAGATTTTGTTCTTTTTAATAGCTGAATAATATTCCATTGTAGGTATGTACCACAGAGAATGAATTGATGGTTGCTAGGTGGGAAGGAGTTTGAAGGTATGGGTGAAAAAGGTAAGGGGATTAAGAAGTATTAATTGGCAGTTATAAAAACAGTCACAGGGATGTAAAGTACATCATAGGGAATGTAGTTAATAATATAATAACTACGTATGTTTTCAGATGGGTACTAGACTTATCGAGGTGATCACTTTTTAAGTTATATAAATGTCTAATCACTATGTTGTACGCTTGAAACAGTTGAATGTCAACTGCAATTGAAAAAAAAAAGACAACTAAAGAAAAGTGACTCACTCAAGCTTCTCCTCCCCTTCCTTTGCTCCCACTCTTCCCATGTTGGTCTTACTGCTTCCCTTGTGCACACCTTATCAGAGCACTTACCACACTCTATTGAAATTCATGGTTTACTCCTGTCTGTTTCTTTCCCCTTGGTCCACAAACTCATTAAGTACAGGGATTGAATTTATTCATTGTAGAGTCCATATTGTCTACCACATTTCTTCCTGGCACATGGTAAGCATTAATAAATATATTTGAATAAATGAACAAAAAGTGGGATCTAAGCATGTAGCTTTCTTTAGTTATACTCCATGAATAAAGCTTAGAAACTCTTCGGGGTAGAATAGGTCACATATCACAGAGAAACCATCTCAAATATTAGCATCTCAGACAGATCTTGGACAGCAACTAAAGAGCAGAGAATTGTGGGCTGAGCTTGCCAGTGAGAACCTGGAAAGAATGTATTCAGCATTGTTGAATGAAAGCAGAGCCATGTGCTCAAAATGCCAGCTCCTGTATTACTGGGGGAAGGTAGGGCCTTCCTAGTCTCTGTGCCTGATTGAGGGCCACCCAACTCATGTCTCAACCAACAATTGCTTCTTGTTCTTTACATCCTCCAGAATCTCTGAGTTGCCAGGCTTTCAGCTCTTCCTGCCACCCAGCACACCCACTCCTACTATGGCAGCAGCAGCTGGCTGTCCTTCTGCCACTTCTCAGGTTCTCTAATTTTTTGAGTGAACAACTATTTGCATTTGTCATATATATTCTTCAGATACCTTTCTACAGAAATACAATATTTCAGATGTGTCAGGAGCTCCATTTGTAGCTATCCCCAATCCCATCTCCCTTTCTTCCTTTACCCACCCAGGGGTCCATTTAAAACAATTGGAATACTTTTACAGATCGACAAGGTAGCAGGGAATCAGATCAAGGAAGTTTCTGTTCAATAGCACAAGACAGAGGGAACTAGGTAGGTGGCTATCACTAAAGCACCACTAGTTAAGATGGAGCAGATTTATGAGCATGAGTTTGTACCTTAGGCCTGTCATATTTTTTCACCTTTATGTTAGTTAATTGTAGAGTAACATAAATTAACTTTGGAACACAAGCAAAAATGGGAACTTTATTTATGAATTTCTTGGATTTCTTTACCTCAAGCCAAACAACTAAATTGCTACTTAGCATAAATTATTTATGGGCCCTGGCTCAATACCATCCAGCACCAGCCCCCGGAGGTATGGGAGATATAAAAGATTTAAAGCATCGCTGCGACAGTGTTCGGGCCGCCACGGAGCTGTGTTTCTTTCCAGAAGGGTCCACTTTATTTTGTTGTAAATAAATAGAGGCTGGGTTTCTAGGGAGGGAAGTTAGCTTCCAGCAGGACCATGGTGGTGTTTTACATATGTTAATTACACAACCCTGTAATGATAGATAGACAAGATGTTTGCATAGGAATTTCTCAAAAGACCAGTAGGCCAAAATGGATCTTTTATTTCCTGGCATGGAATCATTTCTCTCATTGGATCTCACTTCAAAATCTGAAGTGTTCAAAACTTGCCACCCTAACCAGTCAATAAAAAAAGTGTCCCATCAACACAATTTTAGCAGGAACAAATATACACCCCCTGCAAACTTGATGCAGTTTTCTTTAAATTTGAGCTTGACAATGCTGTGCTGACACCCATGACAAAACCATTGTCACTTCCTAGGTTGCCTTTCCATAGTTCTATCATCAACATGTCACCCTTTGCTCCAAAATACAATTCCATACCTTGTTTCTCAGACACAGTCTGTTTCTAAGACAAGGTCATTACCTGCCTTTTCTTTGGGTCAGACATATTTCATTCAGTTTACACAGTGTTTAAGATAAGAAAACTTCAAACAAAAGTGTAAATTTCCAGTTTTTCATTTCATTTCCAAAATTAGAAAGTCTGGTAATTTTAGGTCATCTTTTCCACTGGAAAGATGTTGGCCTAAGCTGAGTAGTTCCTGCCTCTTCTCCACCCTCCAGCTTGTCAAAGTCCCCACTATACCCAGTTAGATTTTCAGTTACCTCTGTCATGCATGAAGGCATTTAGACTTTTGATTCATGATTTGGGACCATGGATCATATATTAATAACTTTTGTGTTTATTTTGGGTGACATTTTATATTATAAATTACTAAACCCGAAAGAAAAGGTCTTGACAATCTATAGCAATGGGCACATGGATGTGACTACCGTTTTTAAAGATGCAAATATACAGATATGTTTCCACTTAAATGAAACACAGATGATTAGGCAGATTTGCTCAGTTTCTTTTAGAAACCACGGTATGTGTAACTACTTCCCTTAAACTTAAACAACAGAAAATGCCTCCATATTATTAGTTTTCCTAACTCTTGGTCTAACATTTGAAATGCTACTTTGACTTAGTTACTTGTCTGACACAACACCAGTCAGGCTATATTCACCTCCAGTCATTTCAAGCACAGGCAGGCCTTGGGCCTGTGTCACCGGATCTGGATCTGCCCTGACTCATTCCCCCAGGGCCCCAGGTCTGGGTAGGTAGTGTTTCCTTCATCCTCCCAAGCATCACCTCTGAGACTTGCTTTGAAGGGCCTTGAATTTGGTTGTATCACTTTTCATTAACGTATTTAGTGGTTTCTGCCTAAATTTTAGATCGGAATCAGATCCTAGGTGTCACCTGCAAAGACTGTGACCAGCTTAACCTGGAAAGCTTAACTCTGCCCTCTTTTCTGCTCTCCTTTTTAAGGGGGATTTGCAGCAGGGTCTTTGGAGACTTTGGAGTCAGACAGACCCAAATTCTAAATCTGACCCTGCCTATATTAGACCTGCCTTGGCCTCAGCTTTCTTATCTGTAAAATGGGGAAAATAGTATCTATCTTGTAGAGGAAATATAATTGCTAATACATATTTTAAGTGAATTATCTGTATGGGTCAGTGTCATGCTGTAAGTCCTCTGTTCACTCCCCTGTGTTAGCTCACCATACTTCCCTCGTCTTCATTGCTGATGAAAAGAGAAAGTTCTTTCTTCATCTTCTCATCTTTCCTTCTGCCACCATCTATGAAGAGAGGTCATGTGTGCCTAAAATGCCTTGACTTTGTCCTATCCCAGCTCCACCCGCTGAAGCTATTACACTCCAGGGAAAGTCAAAAGACGCTTCCACAGAGCTGGGTTCTAGCAGAGCCTGGGCCACGGCCAAAGGAGAGATCATCCTCCTGCAAGGACAGAGGAGGTCCCTCCCTGTGAGCACTGAGGAAGCTTGTTCTCCCATCTCCCTTTTCCTTTCACCCCCAAGGAAAGGAGAATAAGATTTCACATGAGTGATCATTCCTTAAATTGGTCAGATTGCATATTTTCATAACCAAATTGTATGTGTAGATATTATAATAGGTAATCTGAATGTGTTGTATATGTCCTACGTAAAACTTAAAGCCTTGCTGTGTCTGTCTCACATGCATTTAAAAAGCTCATTTTAATATTTAATGCTCCTAATGTCATCTAAATTTCAAAAAGTGGGGAAATACCATCTAAAAGACTCAGAGTCTAAAGCAAAAGTTACTGATACAACATGTAGTTTTACCTCCCTCCACACACCCTATACACACCAGCTCTGGTCGTTGTAGCGAGCACAAACATAGGAAACACGGCACATTCCCTCCTTTAGGGTCCAATGAAGTACCCCTGAAATGGAAGTTATGAAAAGATATAAGGAATACCCACACTCTTATAACCCAGTATTCATAAATAACTCTTTTAAAATTTTACCGTTTATATAATTTTTAAAAAATTGGTGGTGTAAAATTTTAAAAGTATAATCGAAATCGTAATGAATTAGGCCATACTTATCACTCAGCCAGCCAGTCTAATGACTTCCGGGACTGGGATATATCCATTTGTGGTGGCACCTTGGGACTGCTCTCTGTAGCAGCTGTTGTGCTGGGCAATTCTTTGGCATACATGCTAAATCCACTGGCTGGCTGGCACAGCTCTAGGCTAGACTATTCACTTGAGTCTTGGATGATTCCTTAGCAAAATGAATAGACTCTCCATTAGCAGAGATTGGGTTATTCAGATCATTCATTTCACTTTAAATATCTGAAAATACTGGCACCTTTTTTCTGTATTAATCATAATGAGTGTTATGGACTGAATATTTGTGTCCCCACAAAATTCTTATGTTGAAGCCCTAACCCCCAACTGTGGCCTTTGGGAGGGAGGTAATTAGGAATTAGGTGAGGTAATGAGGGTGACCTCACCCTGCCCCCTCTCTCTCCTCCTCCTTGTCCTCCCCTGTGAAGATTTGGCAAGAAGGCATTGTCTGTAAGCCAAGAAGAGGGCCTCACCAGAACTCAACCATGGTAACACCCTGATCTTGGACCTCTCATCCTGTAGAGCTGTGAGAGATAACTGCTTATTGTTTAAGCCACCCAGTCTATGGTATTTTTTTATGGCAGTCCCTGCTGACTAAGACAATGAGTATTTTGGTGTCTTTTTCATGTGTGTGTATGTTTGGGTGTATGTGTGTAGATTCTGGCCTGCTGGGCCATTGGGAACTCTCTCTTGGTCTACTTTCCTTCTGTCTATGATACTGTGATTTCTGGAGGAAAAACTCTCATCTTGTTGAATTGCAAAATAGAGTCAGGGAATGGGAAGCAAGAGAAAGGTGAGGTAGCAGAACACTGAAAAAAAGAAAAAGCACTACTTTCTCCTCTGTTTGGTGAAGAATTAACCCTTAGAGATAGATAACCCAGAATACCAAAAATTTGCCTGAGTTCTTGAAGCTCATGGTATAGAATGGGCCTCAATTTCTTTCAGCTTTTTAAAAAAGATAGCATTTTGTTTGCTTAGAATCATGTTGAGGTTGCTATGATTAGTCTGAATTCAATTTTAGTGGGAGGCTGTGGGCAGGCAAGTGAAGAAAATCTATGATCAAGTGAAGTTTTTAAAAATGCACTTTTGGGCTGGCTGAGTGGCGTGGTGGTTAAGCGCTGGCTTGGGAAGCCAGCAGCCCCGGTTCGGTCCCACATTTGAGTGACACTGCCCTCAAAAAAAAAAAAAAAAAATGCACTTTTTTTGTTTTCTTTTGTTTTGTTTTTTTGCTATAAAAGCAATTTCAAAAGCCCCGCCTCTCCCCTCCCCCAACCAACCCTTGATTCAAATGTGTGAACTTTGCATTTTAACTTTGTATGTGCCTAGGGAACAGTATGGGAAGCTCTCCTGGGTAATTTGGAGAAATATATGTATTAAAAATGAAGTTATGAAAAATTGAAAATTGCTTTTGAACATCCATGGCAGTCAAACCCACATATAGCTATTTTTCTTACTATTTTAATATGGAATTTTTGCATGAGAGTTAAGTAGCCATGCCTTTTAGCTTCTGAGAAGAGATAAATCATGCCATCTGTGTATGGTTATTTTATTTTTGTACATAGGTGCCAGCTCCTTATAATTTGTGCTCTGACTTCTATTTTTATTTTTATTTTATTTAAAAAGCAAAAAAAAAAGTTCTTAAATGCCTTTTAAAGGGTGCTGGTATTTAAAAACGTATAAAGAAAGCTAGTTGTGAGTCTCAGTTTTAAATGAAATCAAGCCTATTTAGCAGATACAAAATTTGAATTTTTTTTACAGGAGGCAGGGAGAGGGTAAATACACATTTTTTTTCTTTTTTTTTCCTGTCACAGTTCCCTCTTAGGTACAGCAGGAAATATGCCTCCCTATTACTTGCTTTCATTCTTCATTTTGATTAAATTAACTCTTGCTTGCGACCTTCACATTGAGAGGTGGCCCTTAGAAGGCACCTCTCTCTCCATCCCTCCTTTGTTCACACAGGAACAGGCTTGAGCCCCCACTTTGTCCCAGGGGCAAAAGTCATTTAAAAAGGATTCTTGGGAGACCTGCCTTTCAATTGCTTAGTCAGCTCTGCTTTCAAGGTTCCTCCTCTTCATCTATGTGTATTTATGCAAGTCTTCCTTTCCTCTTCCAAAATTTATTTTAAAAAATAAAGCAAAACAGTGAGGATGGGGTGGAATCAGAAAAAAAATTACCAGTTTCAATGATAATGTTAACCATCTACAATAATACTATATACTTTCAGCTTCTGACTTTTCTGAAATGACCTTTTGTGGATGAAATCTCTAAGAAAACTGGATATGGGCTTTCATAATTTTTGTCCCCTCTTTGCTGAAAGGAGATAAGAAGCAGAAATAACAGGCCACCAGAAGCTGCAGAGTAGCCTAAGGTCACCCTTGGAGTGGAGAGTAGGAGGGGAAGACGCATAAAGAAGAGGGGTGGTTTCTCTGGGCGAGGGAAAATCAGGGGCAGGTGGGAAAAGAAAGAGCACGGTGGGGAAGAGACAGAGAGGTATGGGAGGACGAGCACTGGGTATAGAGTCGTAAGACAAGTCTCAGCCTCTGCTCTGCCATTCTCTGGTGGCAACACCTGGACGCACTAGGTCTCTGTTCTGTGACACCTAGATTCTTTCAAGGCAGGCTCCTCATCTATCTATCAGGGATTACGGCGGTTTCCAGAACATGGGAAGGTCTAAAACCTGAAATAAACCAACTGTTTGTGCCCCTGCCCTGGATCCCTTTGGGGTCTGAGGTAATCTAGGGCACAGCTGATTCTTCTCAGAGGCCTGGACTCCCCAAGCATTAGGGTTTGCTAACCTCAGTCTGTGGGATACTGAGGCCAGATAATCCCACCCTGCCTCACACCCTAACATCTTTGTCACTGCCCTTTGGCTATCTGTCCACTTCCACAAACTGGCTCCCCTCAGAGGACCATGCTTCTTGTCTACCAGAGGCTGCTCATCCTTCTACACTTGGTGTTGTGTTGGGAGGTAATGTTTGTGTCCTCCTCATTCTCCCGTGTTGCTTCCAGGTTATTTTGCCTCTGCCCTTTGACAAAAACTGGCCAATTCTTTGAGACTTTATCCCTTCCCTCTGAACAGCCTCTACTGTCTCCTAGCTGATAACCTCAATACATCTCCTGGCCGTGACTCTTCCTTCATTGATGACCTTGAAGCTTGATTCTCTCTCATCCACTCCGACATTATCCTGGCACCTCCGTGCTGTGTGGACATACCAGTAGATTTAATTTCTTCATTTCCTCATTAATTCAGCTACTATGTCTCCTCACTGTCCTGGCTTTTCTAGGAACAGCTTCATCTCTGGACCCCTGAATTTGGCACTCTAACTATTAACCACCTCTCCTTCCATTGCTTCCAATCTATTTTATCATCAATCCTCCAGGTCACTTCCAAGTGCCATACTAAAAATCATCTGTAATGAGGCTGGAGACTAGGCGTAAGAAAAATGGGACTTCCTTCTTGATCCTAAAGTGGGAAACGGTGGTAATTGTTTATGAAGTCAGGGAAGTGTATTTGTTGGTAGGAGTGGAGTTTGGGTAGCAGGAAATGAGAGTAGAGTCATATCTCGTTTATCAAGTGACTTTATAGTAAAAGTTTGGACAATGATTCTGAGGCAGCACTCAGTATCTGACTCATTTGGAGCTGTTTTGAACTGCCTAATGAATAAAACACATGTTAATCTAATTTACTTTATAAGAAATGTAGTTCTGGTAAGTTTAGGATGATCAAGTTTGATTTTGTGGTTTTTGACTAATAAATCAGGAATTATACACATATAAGGAACCCTGATTTCTTCAAAACATTTGACAATATTTCTTATGCTTGTAGAAAAGATGAAAATAAATGTTTTGCTCAAATTTTTCCAGATTCATCCTTTATGGTGTTCCATTTGCACACAAGTGGTAAACTAAGGAAGAACACATGGCTTATACACTCTGTTTTTTTTTTTTTTCCCAATTCACTCATTAATTCTACATGTTTATCAGGTACCTACACTGCACCTGGTACTATAATGGGCTTATTTATGTCTGAATGTAAATCATCTGATAAACTCTTGACTTGTCAACTATTTCATTGTTCACAAATTTAAGGAAATAACAAGGGAAACCATGACACTGGACATAATTCTTACCAATAAGGAAGGTTTGTGTAGTGGAAAGAATTGTAGGATAAAGTGAAATTGTCACCTTAGAGTTCTCAAAATGAAGGGAGGAATAGACAGACATTCATGAGTCTTCAGGATTTGAAAACAAAAAAGTTTCAATACATCTTCAGGGTATTGAAGAGGTACATATTTCTCTTCAGAAATATGTCCTCAAGGCTTGAGACCCTGTTAGATAAGACCCTACAAGGGATGGGAGGGGTGCAAGGAGAGGAAGTGATCTGAATGTAAATGGCAAATGGCCCTGATTAATATGAAAAAACAGAGCATTTTATGGCTCCTGAAGAGCCCACATGGGATGTCAGGTGGAGATGGGACCATAGGTAAAGATGAACACACAAAAATGCAGTCTCACTAGAGAAAAATTCCTTGGAAAAAAATTCCTGTATATTCTAATATACTTAGTAAGAAGAATAAGAAAAGAATTAGTCTACTACTTGGGAGTGGTAGTACCAACCTAACGAATAACAGAGTAAAAGTAAAGATTTTTAAGCATGATTTTGCCTTTTTATTCTCTATCAAGAAACATGAGACTTTCAAATGAGGATGCTTGGGAGATAACCAAATATACAAATATAAAAGTCAAGAAAGAGGTCTGGGCCAGAAATAAATATTTGGGAATTTCTCTCCTACAGAAATGATAATTGTTAATTATTAATAGTCATCAATTATCAATTATTATCAAGGGCTCAGTACATATATGTGTGTGTGTGATGATCCATGCTAACTTTAACATTTATTTAACTCAAGCCTGCAGCTTGGTTGCCTCTTTCTAGCTTACCAGAGTATGCACCAATGTACTAGGATGTTCACATATAGATCTTTTCCCCCATATCAATAATCAAATTGTAAGGTCCTTTAACACAAGGATTCTACTTTTTGATTCTTGGGTCCTTGGTGCCAATTCAGTGATTAGTACAGAATGGTAACTCAGTGCATGTTGTTGAATCAGTAGATGAATGGGCAAGACAAACATGGCAGCGCGCATAACTGTGATACACCATACTGGATGAATACATGACAAAGGTGGTATTAACAAAGTGCCCTGGGATGCTGAGGGGAGGACCCGGCCTGGGTAAACCTGGGAAAGTATCATGGAGGAGTTGACATTAAATCTAATTCTTTGGGGATGAGTCATTTGCCACATGGAGAATATGGGGAAAGGCACTCCAAAAATTGGGAGATTCATGCATAAGAGAGAAGGAATACAATGCTGTCCAAAAATTCATGGTGGCTGGAAAAGTCCATGCCAGCGTGTGTGCATGTGTGAATGGGGCTGCTCTAGAGCTTTGGGCCTCTTTGGGATTTGGAAGAACAGAAGAAAATAAGGGCTGGGCAGTGACAGGGGATATGTGGGGTTCTCAGGGTGAGCAGCCAGGGTTTTGACTTGTTCATAGTGGTCTGGGTTAGGTCAGGTTGATGGAGACAGAAAGTGGCATTTGCCTAGAGGAGCAGTGGTTGGTATTTTTAAAGTGGTAAAAGCACTGAAATCAAATATGTACCTGTGATTTTAAGCAGGTGGCAAAACCTTAATGCAGAGGTGGTGAAAGCAAAGTGCCCTGAGCAGGAGCTCAGGAGATGAGGAGTCTATTGATTTTATTCGTAGTTCTTAAGCCGCTAGCTGTAAAACCTTGGGCAAATGCTTCCTGCTCCTGGGCCTTAACTGAACACTTCTCTAGGGAATCCCTGTTAATCAACTTTGTTTTCCATCTTCAGCACAGCAGAGCCTACCTCATAGTAAAGCTCAATAAAGGATTGTTAACTAGAATAGGACTTTGACTCATTTATAAAATGAAACAATTAGATAAAACAAGACAAGCAACAAGGAATATTGTAGTCTTGACATCTTATGGCTTCATGGCCTTAATTTCTAATTTTTAATAGCATTGACAAACCCATAAAAATAGCAACATGATATTTGTGTATTGCTCAACTATTTACAAAACACTGTCACATATTTTATTGCAGTAAAATTAATAATCCTGAAAGCTAAGTTGAATTGCTCACATTTTAAGGAAGAAACTGAAGCAAGAGACAGGAGCTAATTAATAAAGTAACAGAGCCTGGATTTAAATCCAAACCACCTGATTACAAATTGAGTGCTTTTCCCACTCACCACATGTCTTCTCCCACCATTTTGAGAACCATGTTTTTCTTGTCTGTGTCACATCTCTCTTTAGCATCTGTCCCTCCTCCCCCTGTAGTGTGACATTGTGATATAGCCTATTGTGGAATTTTAAATGAAAAAAATGCAGCTTACTTGAGAAATCTGAGACAGAGCCAAGACTCCTAGTAATAAAAATAATAATGACATTTTGAAACCTCTGGCCTTTTAATTATCAGCTGTGACAGTGACTACACGTTTGCAAGTGTCCAATCTTTTCCCTGAAGAGTATGACTGGTCAGTCGCACAGAATCACTGTCAGAAATCACCAGACATGTCCATTCTGCTCTCTACTTTGCCTGCCTTGGGTTTCTTGAGGACGTTTCATGTTCACACTGGGATCTGCTTTACTGACATGAGGCATGAAAAAATTTGAATGTAAATGAATCCAAATTCTGAGAAAGCACAGGGACGTCCAGTTTTAAACATCCTATCAGAGCTCTCAGGTAAAGGCTCAATTACATTAAATTAAGCAGCCAGCTAGCAAGGCTCAAAGAGTTCGTAGGCAAATACAATGCGCTCTTTTACAATAGCCCCGAGAACTATAGGTCAGCCTCTACTTCTGTTGGGAAAATAACATTAGGGGGACATTTGTAAAGGGCCTATCATTGTCTTGACAAGTTGATACTGAAACTGGTAATAGTGAAATTGGAGGCATCCTATTTCCTGGTTGAATAGAAGTGAGGCAGAGACACAAAGGAAGAGTCCATCTCAATTTGTCCTAGTATTTCCTGATTCTGATGTTTCAGGCTAGTATCTCTTACTTAGTCATACCTTAGGTGTAGCTTCCAGGGAAAGTCAATGATACAGTACACGATAAGAAGTAATTATAGGAGATTGGATTAACTGATTTTTCCTGTATAAAAGCAGGCACACACAATAGAAGTTCTTATTGCATAAACAAATGGAAAAATCTTTAAGTGGATTCCTGAAATACACCTTTTGGAACAGGGAAATTTTGTCTGCAGTGCACTGCAGTATCTTTCAATTACTAAACCCACAGGCATTCTGCTGTATAAGTTTCTGGAATGGAAAGATAAAAATCTTCAGAATCATGTTCAATCCTTGATTTTGGACAAGGGATGAAAAACCATTACCCTGCATGATTTGAAGTGTCAGGATATACAAATATTCAGTCACAGAGACATTTTGGTTCACAGCTTCCTGGATACACTTTAGTTAGGAATGAGACTTAGGAACCTTTCCCTTTGCCATTTTTGGTGCCTCTCTTTAGTGAACAAGTATTTCTGTGGTTAGACCTGGGAGCACTGCACAGACACCAAGGCTGTAATTAATTGTCTCCTTCCACCACAAGGCATGACGGTCTGTGTTCTATTGAGTAAAGGCCATACCCTGACATTAATTTTTCCCCTAGATTTCCTGCTTATTGCAAAGGGAATACTGCTCCCAAATTGATGGCAGAGAATGTCCCCAGGTACCTGGAGGTTTGCAAGTTGTGGTTCCAAAGCCATGAATTAGGCAGCCACGATATATGGGCACAAGTGATATCTGAAGGCATTTTAACCCTCTATCTTCCAAAGTATGGTCAAAGATGCCTCAAAGTGGTTATCATTTATTTTCTGCCTGAAATTTCTTCTTCCTTACACCTTTGTGCACTGCATTTAATATTGCGCTATTCTGTTTCTCTCAGGATGTGCTGTATATACTATTGAATATCATTGTATAATCTCTGATTAGGCAGTCATTTCTTTCTTACCTGCAGAACCTCCAATAATATCTGGCTAGGCAGGAACCTGGGTACTCTCTCTCTTCCTGACTTGGCTTATCTGTAATACATTGCAGCCCCAAATGCTCACCCAAGACCTCATATTCTTTGGCTAAAAGCAATTCTAAAACAAATGATGATTTCTCATATTTATGTAGTTATTGAGTCACTTTTACGTGTCATTCTTTCTCTGGTTCTTTCAGCAATCTTGAAGGTGGGCTAGTCAAGTATCACAAGCAATTTTCCATGGATGAATGTAAGTAATGTGTTCTCATGCTCATCTGGACACCTGCTCATCTGACAATGACTATTTTATTTTAATGGTATATTTAAATTCCAGCTCTACCACTCAGTGGCAATGTAACCAATATAACCCTCTGGTTTAAATAATTGGGAAAATGCTCTCTCTTTATCTCCAGATTCAAATTTGGCTTAGTTTCATTGGAGAATAATTTTTTGGTAACTAGAAACCCTCATAACTGGTGGCAAAACAATTGGCTTTATGTTACTTCAAAGGTTAGATTAAGAAATTTTTTATATAATTAGTGCCCATTTAAATTTTTTTTTTTTTTGAAGTCTCTGTTCAGGTCATTAGCCAATATTTTTTATTGGATTGTCTAGCTTTTCTTTTTTTCTAATTAAATGCGTAGTTTCCTTACACCTGAAACTAATATAATATGTCAATTATACCTCAATAAAATTATAGGTTGTTTGTAATCTTCATTGGATGAGAACTGTTACAAATTATTTCTGTATTAATTCATTTAAAATAACAGTGATAAGCCCACATATGTAACACAATATATTTAATGAAAAATATCTATACTTTCAAGAACAAAACTCAACATAAAGAGTAGCATAGTTTTACATTTTTTGTAAATCTCTTTAATGCTTACATAATGGAAGATATCTAAATGTGTATACCTGCATCGTCATTCAATTTGCCATCATATATATATATATATATATATATATATATATATATATATATATATAATTTGCCTGTATTCAATGGTGTATATACCTGAGTATATTCAGCCATTATCCCTATGATGGACATTCACTTTGTTTCTGGTTTTGTGTTTTGTTTTTACCACCATAAATAATGCTTCAGTAAACATCCTTGTACATATTTTTAAAAGGATCAGATAAAAACTTTCAAAATCTACCAATATTTATTAGAAGACTAACATAAATCAGATCTTTCCACATGCCATCTCCTTTGATCCCATAGTATGCTATGAAAAAGTTAGGCTCAGACAGTTTGAGTTGATTACTCTCAATTACATCTTTAGCTGCAGACCAGGGAGGCAGAGGCAGGACCACTGGTTTTTACCTTTGCTAAATATACCTGGTGGACAGGACACAGGCAGGCATGTCCAGAACCCTGTTCACCTAATAGCTTTTCTGAACCACGTGTTCTGTCTCCGGTTGGAGGCCATTGACCACTGGTTCCATGTCCACTCAAAGCCTGTGAACACCTTCCCTTTAAGATTGTAAGAACAGGTTGTATAGGCTGCACCATCAATGTGATGGAAACAGAAATAGTTCCTTCCTTCAATCCTATGTCCACAGATCTCCATTCCATGGATTTGTGATGGTGTGTCTCCAGCTCTCTAGCCCAGAATATACTGACTAGTGCTGAGAAATTCTGGTCTGTGCTTGACTCAAAATGACATTCCTGTGAGATTGACAAGGGAGTGCTCCTTTCCCTTTCATGGATGATGAAATCAGTTTATAGAAACATTAAGAAAAATGCTTAAGATTACCCAAGTAGTACACATTATCTGTGTGAGTAAGACGGTACATGGAATCAAAAGTGCCACTAATGCTCCTGGGACCATTTCTTTTATCTGCCTTGGCCTTTGTGGAGTAGAGCATGCTACTGAAAACAAACTTTCATGTTCTAAGAGGTCTTAAAATGCAGATTTGATTCAGACTCTCCTTTCATAATGTTCAGAACTGTTCTGAAATTCTTCCAACTGAAATTTTTGTTTTCATCATTTCATATTGTTTATACCTTTTAAGGGGAACAAAAGACAGCTTATGTCAATATATTATATATATATATATATATATATATATATATACACACACACACATACATATCTACACACAGATATATCTATATACATATACACGTTGAAACTATTAAAATAAAAACAAACTGCACAATAAAATCCAAGTAAAAGGGCAAGGAGACCTTGTCTTTCTACCTGCCTGCTTTCCTGCTTTCTTTGCCTCTTGAGTAATTCAGTCCAAAATCTACCATTATCATATGGGGCTGACCAAAGTAGGTGTCCGCGAGGGGCCGGAGGGGATGGGGATAGGAAGATGGTGGCAGAGCAGTCTGGTGTGAATTGTTTGAGCCTGTGTGGCATGACATGGATGTCCCTTTGGTGGATGATGGCAGTGGCCCAAATTGAGGTGGTGGAGTCTAGTAAGGAGATGTTTAGATACAAGAGAGATTAGAGAAATAAATATAATAAGGATACCATATTAATTATATTGGCTAATATAATAAGGATAATAGAAACTATGCTTCTCATTACTGGAGAATGACATTAAATGTATGGGAAGGGAGAGAACTAGAATAAAACACTGTGATGTTAGATTAGGCCCAGATGTAAATAGATGAGTCTGTGAGCAGTAATACCCCAACAACAAGGAACACATTTAATGCTTAGATCTTTTTTTTTTTTTTTTTTTTTAATACAGTTTGTCACTGAAAGTAACCAGGGCTCCTTGGAAGCATAGCAGGTTTTATGGTTGAGGTTGAGCAAATAAATGATAACCCTGGATCATCTTTTTTTTTGCCAGAAACTAAAGAAATGCTCCAAGAATCATTAGGACATGTCAAAAGGCCACAGATGCCAGTTTGAAAGGGCTCTCATTGGCCAAACCTGAGATAATTTGAGGCTGAAAATAATCAATATACAAATGAATAAACGGTGAAAAGAGAGAGCTTTTCCAACTATTAAATGTAAAAGCAATGATTGAATTCGATAATCACCATTTGTTAAACATCAATAGATACTAATATCAATGAGTAAAAGTGTGATTAAAAATGGAATATTTACTTCCTCTCAGAGTATCTCCCCTTAAATAGTTAGTAATTACAAAGAGGAACTTTATTGAGGAGAAATTTGGCCAACTCTACCTTGATCAAATAATAAAAGATAACATCATCAATAATGGAACAGCTCAAAAATCATATACCACCTGGTAAGATGCAAAAAAAAAAAAAAAGAATATAATATACTTTCTGTAACTTTTGTTACCCAAATTAAAAGAAAAAAAAACCCTGAATCTCATCATAAAGAAATACCAGAGAAATCCAATTTAGGGGACAGTCTAGAAACTGGCATGTGTTATTCGCAAGTGCCAAGGTTTTGCAAGACAAGAAAGAAATGAGGAACTCTGAGACTGAAGGAGACTAAAGAGACATGTAATGCATAATTTTTGACATCCTTTTGTTACTGAAGACATTATGGGAAGAACTGGAATAACTTGAGTGGAATTTGTGTATTTGATGATGATAATGAATCAATGTAATTCCTGATTTTGATGGTTTTATTGAGGTTTCATAGGAGAATGCCATTGTTTGTAGGAATTATATACTGAAATATTCTGAGATGATGGAGAATCATGTTGGTAAACTTACTATCAAATGGCTCAGAGGGAAATGTTCATCTATTTATTTATTTTGGAGGGGGGTCGGGGGATTGCACTTGCAAATTTTCTATGGTTTAAAAATTTTCCGAACAAAAAACGATTTAAATGAAAGAGCCAGGGAAAGAGGAGATTTGTATTAGCATCTTAGTTAAAACTGTGCTGAGATTGAACATATGACTTAGCTTTGCATTCCAGTAGTCAGTGCAACAAGGCAAATGATGCCAGGTAGCAGAAGTCTGTTAAAAGCAACCAAAGTCCATGAGAAATTGATGGTATGGGGTTTTATATTGGCAATTATTAGTTAGCTACAATTTTTCTGCCTGATGACTCAATTTGCACAAGCAGCTACTTCCTGTTATTATACTTTCTTTTCAGATAATTTTCCTGCTAGTTTTAGTCATATTCTGAAGTAGTTTAAATTGCAGATAAACATTTCTACAGCAGATTGAAGCCATCGCCTCTCTATGCCCTGTCACGCAACGTGATTCTGTTTCTTTTTGTTCTGGAGAGGGGTATTGGGTGCCAGACTATGTGGAAAGTAGACATTTAGATAAGCAAGAACAATTTTTGGTATTTATATTTAGAGATAATAAATATTTCTGATTGAAAGATACACTGTGCCATGACATGTATTTGGGGAACCGAATGATTATTTGTGGATAATTATGAAGTTGGAACAATGATGTATGAAAGATTGGTTGCATTGCAGAACTCTTAAGTCTTTTTCATGACATATCAAACCCATACATACCTAATTACCAATAAGAGCGATGCTTTATTAAATGCTTATTATGTACTGGGCACTCTCTCAACCTTGCCTCCAACCCCACAGAGCAGGAATGATTTGTGCCCTCTTTACAAATGAGGAAGCTGAGGGTCAGAGTGAGTTACGTGATATGTCTAAGCATGTAGGTAGTATGTAATGGAGGTGGGTTTCAACCCTAGTCTGACTGGATGCGAAGCCTGTCCCCTTTTCACCAAGTCTGTGGTCTCTGTAATCAGTTTTATTTTACACACTGAAGGGAAATTAAGCTTAAGTCAGATACTGAAATATAAAGCTTAGTCTCTATAAAGATTTTAAGCTAAATATTAGAGGTGAGGTGTTGCTTTCAGTCCTTACTACTTGAGCACAAGAAATAAGCTATCCAAGGATCCAAGCTACTTCTTGTTTTCAAAGTAGACACAGTTAGAGCTACCACACTAGCTTTTCCAATCCACTGAAGGCATTTTAAAGTAATGTGTGCATATTGAAACAGTTGCTCACCTGTAACCATTAGTAGTGAAAGTATTACTGCAGATTAAAATTTCATACGAGGTTCTTGACAGATCCCGAGGCATATGATTCATAGTGGGTTGTATTTCAGTCCTGACTGAGACTATGGCATCATCTTGGGAATCACATGGAACCTGTATGACAGGAACCTATATTCCAAGTATTCTTTGGACTTGGACCATTATCTCATCCTTGGCAATATGAGAACCAGCACTTTGGATTTGGACTTAGATGGACTCAATTTTAGCTCTAATGTGTGTATCAGTAATTGTATATGCATGTATGTACACTGTCTTGCCTCATTAAAAAAGTAATCAAAGAAAGGACAAAAAAAAAAGAAAGACACAAAAAGGAGTTTTGAGGTGGCTGGCTCTGACTCTAGCCCTGTATGCTTTAAATTCCCTAGTCCTTTTTGTTGTTGTTCAATTGTAAAATTGCCAGTGATAATAATATTTATCTTATAGGGTTGATGTATAGTTCTTAGGTTTCAATGAGTTAGTACATATAAAGTATTTGTAGCAATGCCTGGATTGTAGGAAGACTTTATCAGTATTTGTTATTATCACTATTGATATATTTCAAGGGATTGACACATACTAGGTATTTGTAAATGACAGTTTTTCTCCTATTTATTAAAAAAAAATAGAATGAGTATATAGAATTTTTATTTACCTTTGCTCCCAAGGATCAGTATAGCTATTAGTTAGCAGAGATGTATCCACTCGCATTACTGCAGAAGATTGGAAGCTACACTGGGCATTTATTTATCTTTCACTTGGGGATGTTGCCAGTGATGATGTAAGGTACTGTTGATATACTGGTGAGTTGATCTTGCAAGCTGTATTTGACACATGCATTGCTTTCGTCTTGTTATATTGTTTCTGTACAAATAATATTTATCCCTCAGGATCAGAAATCATCCATGTGGAATAAATAACGCCTTCTCTATGTAGGTGTACAATTATTTGAAATGTAAGGATTGACAAATGTTTGTGTGATTGGAAGTTTTGCAGTAATTTGAGAGTTGGAAACATTCTTGAGATGGTGTTGACATTTTCTTTCTTCTGGTTACTGGGCTTCCCTGGTATTAAGGTTGGGCATATTCTATGGAGGAGTGATTTGAAATCATAGTGTCATTCAATTTTGGATCTATGAGAAATACTAGTTATCCTCTAGTCCAGGGACCAGCAAACATTGGCCTGCAAGCCAAAACCAGCCTGCCACGTGTTTTTGTATGGCCTGTGAACTAAGAATATATGTTGTTTTTTTTACCTTTGGAAGAAAAAAAAAAAATGTGGGACAGAAATCACTTGACTTGAAAAGGCTAAAATATTTACTGTATGGCTCTTTACAGAAAACAAGTTTGCTGATACCTACACTAACACAACTCTCTCATTAAAAAAAAAAAGAAATTGAGGTCAAAGGAAGTGATGTACTTTTACTCGGGGTAATCTCAAAGGAGATAGATCTGAAGCTTGAGCCAACTCTCCTGATTCCCAGCTTCAAACTCCAGCAGTCTCCCTGTTTTCTCACTTAGCTCTTCTCTTCTTCAGGGTGTTTGCCTAGCTAATAAGAATATTTGTGTTTAAAGAGATAACACTCATAGTTTAAACTGATGTGACATCTCCTCCCTGGAAATCTTAAAGCATCTTCACTGGGGTTGAACCAACTCTGCCAGTGTAGGAATTACTTTTGGGTGATAAACGGGGCCCTTGGGAGCAACAGCAATCAATATTACAGAGATTATTACATATTATCAGGATTAATAAAGTCTACAAAAGGTAAGAAATAAACATATTTAAACTGTGTATAAGAAGCAATAAGATAATGAAAGAATAATGTTATGTATTTTTAAAATTTTTATTAAAATATAGCTAACATACACTATTATATTAGTTTCAGGTATACACCTAAAGAAGTTGATCACCACGATAAGTCTGGCAACCATCTGACACTGTACCATGCTATCATAATATTATTGGCTATATTCCCTATTCTGTACATAACATCAGGTGTATAGCATAATGGTTAGACATTTATATAATTTAAGAAGTGATCCCCTTAACTAGTCTAGTTCCCACCTGGCACTATACATAGTTATTACCATATTGTTGATTATGCTTTACTTTACATCTCATTGACTATTTTGTAACTTCCAATTTTTATTTCTTAATCCCTTTACCTTTTCACCCTACCCACAACCTTCCTTCCATCTATCACCCCAATAAATGTAGTACCCATCTGACACCATACATAGTTACTACTATATTATTGACTATATCGCTATGCTATACCCTACATCCTCATGACTACTGTGTAACAACAACCAATTTGTACTTCTTAATTCCTTCCTCTTTTTCACCCACTCCTAAAACCCTTGCCATCTGGCAATCATCAAAATGTTCTCTGTATCTATTTGTTTCTGTTTCATTTGTTTGATTATTTTGTTCCTTAGATTCCACTTGTAAGTGAAATCATATGACATTTGTCTTTCACTGTCTGTCTTACTACACCCAGCACAATGCCCTCTAGGTCCATCCACGTTGCAATGGCAGGATTTCATTCTTTCTAATGGCTGAATAATATTCCATTGTATGTGCGTACCACTTCTTCTTTATCCATTTATCCCTTCAGGGACAACCAGGTTGCCTTCATATCTTGGCTATTGTAAATAATACTGTAATGAATGTATGTACCAACATGAGCCCTCAAATTAGCATTTGGGTTTCTTAGGGTAAACACCCAGAAGTGGGATTACTGGATCCTTCTTTGTCTCTTGTGATAGATTTGTTTTAAAGTCTATTTTGTCTGGTATAAGCATTGCTATCCGAGCTATATATTTATTTATTTTTTTTATTTTCATGAAATAACTTTTTTCCATCCTTGTACTTTCAGTCTCTGTGTCTTTTGATCTGAAGTGAGTCTTTTGTAGGCAGTGTATGCATTGGTCATGTTTTATTATCCATTTAGCCACCTTGTCTTTTGATTGGAGCATTAAATCTGTTTACATTTAAAGTAATTGTCGATAGATATGTAGTTATTGCCATTTTATATTCATACTTTTTATTATTTTATTTTATATTTTGTCTTAAAGAAGTCCCTTTAAGCATCATTAAAATACTGGTTTGGTAGTAAGGAACTCCTTTAGCATTTTCTTGCCTGGGAAGCTCTTATATCTGTCCTTTGATTCTAAATGATAGCTTTGGTGGGTAGAGTAACCATGGTCGTAGGTCCTTGATTTTCATCACTTTGAATATTAACTGTCAGTCCCTTCTGGCCTGCGAAGTTTCTGTTGAGAAATCACCTGACAGTCTTATGGGAGACGTCTTGAAGGTAACTAACTGCTTTTCTCTTTCGGCTTTTAAGATTCTTTCTTTGTCTTTAACCTTTGGCATTTTAATTATGATGTGTCCTGATGTGGGCCTCTTTGAATTCATCTTGTTTCAGACTTTCTGTGCTTCCTGGGCTTGAATATCCATTTCCTTCATCAGGTTAGGGAAATTTTCGGCCATTATTTCTTCAAATAGGTTTTCAATTCCTCGTGCTCTCTCTTCTCCTTTTGGTACCCCTATAATGTGAATTTTGGTATACTTGATATTGTCCCAGAGGCCTCTTAAACTGTCATCATTTTTTCTGGATGTTTTTTTTTTCTTTTTTGTTGTTCTGTTTGGGTGTTTTCTGCTACCTTATCTTCTAAATCACTAATTCTATCCTTTGCTTCATCTAATGGTCTGTTGATTCCCTGTAATGTATTTTTCATTTTAGTTATTGTATTAATTAATTAATTAATTAATTAATTAATTTATTTTTTAAGGGCAGTGTCACTGGCCCTCACATGTGGGACTGAACCAGGGCCGCTGGCTTCCCAAGCCAGCGCTTAACCACCGTGCCACTCGGCCGGCCCAAATTTTTTATTTTTTATTGGTTCTTTTTAATGTTTTCTATCACCACTTTTATGTTTTCTATCTCTTTGTTGAAGTTTTCCATGAGATTATTGAGCATCCTTAAAACCAGTATTTTGAACTCTGCATCTGGCAGGTTGTTTGTCTCCATTTTTTAAATTCTTTTTCTGGAGTTTTGTTCTGTTCTTTTATTTGGGACATGTTTCTTTCTTTGTTTCCCCATTTTGGCTGTCTCCCTGTGTTTATTTCTATATATTAGGTAGGGCTGCTATGTCTCCTGCTCTTAGTAGAATGGCCTTATGTAGTAGGTGTCCTGGGGGTTCCAGTGATGCAGTCTCCCTAGTCAGTATAGGTGGGTGCTCTAGATATGTCCTTGTGTGGGTTGTGTGTGCTCTCCTGTTGTAGTTGATCCTTGGTTGCTGTTTGCACATCAGTGGGAGGGATGACCCTCAGGCTCATTGGTTGTGAGGACTGGCCTTGACTATAGTGTAGGAGCTGTTTGTGGAGGGTTGACCCTCTGGAGCAGGATTCACTTTAGTATAAAGGACTCTGGTGCTTGCCCAGTGTGCCCTTTTGGTATGTTCTCCTTGGAGGTAGCTGGCTGATGCTCTGGCTTGGTTTGAAGCTGGCCACTGGGTGTGCTGGCCTCCGGGCCACCTGGGAGGGGACCTGCTGCAGGCCAAGTTCAGCTGCAGCCTGTGCCCTGCCTGGGGCCACCTGGCATCAGCCACAAAGCAATTCGCAGATGCTGCCATTCATGATGTGCTTGGAGGTGCCTTGAGAGGCCAAGGTGCAAACCAAGGCCAGCTGTGCTGGGCTTAGGGCTGTTCAGTCTGCAGCATGAGCCAAGGGAGGTGGTTTATAAGAAAAAGCCACTGGAAGTGGCTTGGGAGTGCCTAAAAGTTGCATGGGGTGGGGCCCCAGAATCTCCAGGGTGGGACCAGGTTGATGGAAACTTAAATATTGGAGCTATCTGGTCTGCATGCTAGGAAAGGGGAGGGCTCAACAAAGAAACAATGGCTTCTACCAGCTCCTCCATTTGGGAGAAAGCTGCCCCTCCAGTCCTCACCCTGGAGCCAGAAAATTCAGTTCCTTTCCATATGTTCCTGGCACCGTTGGAGCTGCTGTCCCAGTGCTGAAGCTCAGAGTGAGTGGGTCCATCAGCAAGCAAGTCCATGTGCGGGTCCTTTAAGAGGAGCATCTGGGACTCCAGCTGCTCTCTGTCTCACTCAGCCACAATCTGCTGGTTTTCACAACCAGAAATTATGGGGTCTTTTCTCCCCAGCACTGCAACTCTGGCTGGAGAGCCTAGGTTAGACTCGGAGCCTGTGCTCCTCAGGGGGGATTTCCACAGCTGAGATATACCTCCCTATTTTTAATGGTCACATACAGGTGTGGGATCAGCATGTTCCACATCTCTGCTTCTCCTCCCAGTCTTGAGATGGCTTCTTCTGTGTGTCCTTAGTTGTTGGGCTTCGGTTCAGTAAGACTTCATGTGATTCTCAACAACGGTTGTTCTGTAGTTCAGTTGTAATTTTGATGTGGTTGTGAGCGAAGGTAAGCACAGCACTTGCCTACTCTCTTAATCAGAAAATCATCATATTATATTTTTAAGCTCCCAATGGAATCACCAGTACCCCAGGCTGAGGTCATGTAAACTACAGGTCTGAACTTTGCTGGATAATAGGGAAGGTGGTGGTGACACTGTTTCAAAGACTGTTTGGGATATACTCAAAATTTCTGGCAAGTTTTCATGAAATTAGTTTGAATTTAGACAACGGATATTTGGAAATCAAAGGATATTATATTATTGTATCCTCCTGGATGGATTGTTCATGCTTGTCAGTTCCAAAAAAAAAAAAAAGAAAAAAGAAAAAAAAATCTCTTTGTGAGTTGAAGATCAATTTTTGGTGCATTTCCCCCCACCCCCAAGATATTTGGGATAGAGCATTCTTCAGAAAAGAATGCCCAGTAACTTAAGGTTTGTCTCTTCAATTTCAACTTGTTTTGATTCTGTCCCAAAATATCAAAGATCAGTTTAATATGTGAATCAATTATTTCTATAAGTTTGCAAGAGAATTGTTAACTTATTCAGTTTATATTACCCAACGTATTTCTTATTCAATGTGTTTACTCAAAGTTCAGTTTTTCTCATAGAATCAGTTTTATTAATTTACAAGGTAAGTCAGGACCTTTTCTTTAAACCAAAACTCCAACAACATTTATTATCAGCATTACAACTACTTTGATCAGCATTCACTCTTTGCAAATGATGAGAATACGAATGTGAGTATAATTGACTGGGATGCATTAGATTCTAACCAAATGGAAGGTACCCCTTTTGAACTAGCAGGCAGGTGGATTTCTTGGAGTGCCTTTTAGGTGCTTCTAGTATAAACATTTTTCAGATCAGCTAATAGTTGATAAGGAGCTCTTCAACTACGTGGGTTATAAAATATTGCTCAAAAACCTGAGAACCTTATGCAAATTTGAGCACATAAAAACCCTCTTTAGATTTGATCCATTTCTCAAAAGAGTGACTTAAATATTATATATATATATATGAATATCCTTACATATTATAAAATACAGCACTGAAAATATGGTTTTTCTAGTGATTTCAGAATATCTACAGAGGAATACACTAAAGTTAAATCTTATAGATATCTAATATATGTTTTTTTCATTAGAATGAATGCATTAATAAAATACATTACACTACATTAAAGTTATATCTTGTAAATATATATAATATATGTTTTCCTCCCCGATTTCCAAAATGTAATGGGGGAAAAAAGCAATAGGCGTAGCTTTCCAACTTATAAAAAATTCAGTGAGTTACATTACACCTGACACAATATATTCCAACCTTTATTGAACAAAAATTACAGTCGATATTATTCAGACATACATGTTCTAACAACTGCAAAGGACATGATGAGCATGAGATAAAATGCCTACATAGGTATCTGAGCAAACTTCTGGATATCTTATATGACCTGGTCATACCTGGGAAGCTATTTAGAGCCTGCTGCCTTAGCCACAGACTGTTTATTCCTCACGTGATGCTAATCACAGTGATTGTGCCTGTCTCTGTTTTGTCTGGCAAAACAGCTTGTAAGAAGTCAGCTCTAGCCAGGACAGTGAGTTGAACACACATTGTAGGAAAAATAATCCATTTAGCTGGGCTGACTCTTCCAGGCTCTTTAGGTTCTCAAATTGTTGGAGATAAAATTAAAATCTCAATGCCTGGGCGTTTTTTGATAGTTGCTAATTGTAGTTTGATATTTGGAGAAATATGAAAACAAATGCTTGTTTTTGTATTGTTTAAACACACTGTTCTTTTGTATTTTTTTTCTCCCTTGAAACATCACAGTTTTGGCTAATTATACTCCTCAGAGAGATGAAATATATATCAAGGAACTATAGGGTCAATGCTCCTGACAGGCTCAGTTGTCCTAATAAACATGACTTCCCCCAAGGCCCACCTCACAAGCTTTGCCACGAGAAGAAGTATGGCTCTTCAGGGCAGCTCCTGGGCTCCGTGCAATAGGAACCAACCATAACGCTTAACTGGTGTTCTTGTCTCCAATACTTGTTTCGGAGTTCTCTTCCTTCCTTCCCTCTCTCTGTGACAACAGTTCCCTTTAGGAATGATCTCTTAGGGCTTCAGGATAAGTTCATAATGAGATAGAAATTTCCTAAGATCTAAGCCCATTTTCTAGTTGGAAAAACCAAGGCAAAACATGTCATGTCTGAGAAGTCAGACAGTGAGCCACTTTATGGGGGAAAACTGTGATTCAGAGGCCTAAAATACTCCTTACTATTGTTGACTGAAGAATATAGTGTATAACCAAATGAGTATTGTAGAAATTCATGAGAACCTAACTGTGTCATGAGAACCTAACTGTGTAACCCTTTAGGGGTGATTCTCATTTGATTGACAGCGTTTGCATGTATTGCCTTAACATTGAAGATAAATACCATTGTGGTGTCACTTAAAGTGCTTAAATATAATATTTTGAAAATGTTTTAATTAATATTTTTTTAATTCTAGCCATAAGATTTTTTTTTTTTTGCTAATGTCAATCTTAATGTCTCTATACATTTTATAGTTCCATGTACTATTGCCACAACGTAAACAGACTACCTAGGATGGTTACCTAGTTTTCCCATTGATTTTCTATCCAGTATGATACTGTGATTATATATTACTTGATGTTTCTCTTTATTATTCCCCCAGATATTAACGGTGCTATTTTAAACCATTTAATTCTATGGTGTGAACCTTAATCCCATTGCAGAGCACTTGCCTATGTGTCTCATTGTCACAATTTATTCCCTAGTGTAAGTCCATGGGAGTAGTTGCTTTTACTTTGGAAAATAACTGTCCGCTGAGTTCATCAAGTTGGAAAAACAGGTCCTCTTTCATTCATTGAACAGACCATACATATTTCCATAAAACATAGTGCCATGCGGGCCAAGGCTCTGTGTGAACAGCTATCTATTGTAAAATGGTGCGATAATAACTATGAACTTCTTTTCTAACCAATAAAATTCAGAAGTGGCACATTGTAACTCGGTTTGCAATATTTTCCCCAATATTTTCTTAAAGCTTCATGTGTGAAAAGTATCTTTGTTTTCACTCCATTTTGCATTTTGCCAAGAAAAAGTGACAAAACAGTACTTATCATCTTCCTTCAAAACATATGGCATGTGCCCACGGAATATTAAATGATCTTTTACAATGACAACAAATGTTGTGATATTTCAACTGAAACTCCCAGAATGTAGGGTTTCTTGAAGCAGGCATGAAAAGCAGAAAGATGGTTCAGGGGGACTGGTTTGCTGGTAGAGATGGTAACGAAAACATATGCTACTTCAGATCTGAAGGAGTGCTGTGTCTCTATGCATGGATAAGCGAGGGTGGTAGAAAACATTATTTGGACTTGGAGATCTTAAGGAAGAGTCTGTTTGGCATCCTCTGGTTTAAAAGAGATAAGAAACTGAGTATATATAACTAGGGTGCTTTAATTTTATTCTATTACCTCTCACTGCAGCAGAACAATTTTCCAATGATTTCAGGTTCCTGAGAAGAGGGCTTTCTACCTTGTCTCATTCTCTCATAAACTCTGTCCAAGGATGGAGGGGTTCTTTATTGATCCATGAAGTTGGGAGAGGGACCTGGGCATGTGTGACTTGGGCTTTCCTTCCTCCCTTTCAAATCTGCCTGTGCTCGCATGGTGGGTTCGGCTCTGCTCCTGCTCCCAAGTCATATGCACACTTTGTCCAGGTCCACACCTGCCTTCAGGTCCAGCCCTCTCTTTCTTCACAATTTGCTTCAGGATTGTTTTCCATTTTAGTTGTCTTGGTAAAATATCCACCTCACAGACTCAGGCTTTTTCTTCAGTGGATGGTCCCAAGGTCTAACACATTGTGTGTGTGTGTGTGTGTGTGTGTGTGTGTGTGTGTATTGTATGCCAGTGGAAAGACCCCTGATTTTAGCCACAAGTGAAATCATATTCTCCCGGTACTTTTTACCAAAAATAAAACTGACATTTTGATCTATATCTGTCCATATTCAGGATCCATCTTTTTGTTAGCGTAGAACTTAGAAAGGATAAATGGACATTACTATTTACCACTCCTTAATAGCACAACATTCACCATAGGGATTAAATGCTGTTTGGTATTCATATTCATATTGAGTTCCTCAAGAATAGTTGCTATTAATAACAGATCCCTGAGAACAAGTTTTTTTTTTTTAACACTGCAACACTCCTTCCATATTAATATTTATTTAGATAGTAAGGAAATTCCAAGTAATATTTTATGTTTTAGAAAATTCTAGCTTTAAATATACTTTAAAATTGTAATCATATCTACTAACTCTCAGTTCCCTAATCTTCCATTAAAATATATCAGTTAGGAGGTTTATAATGCTTAATGGAAGACAGGGGAAAGACAGATTTTAGTGTTATATTAATAAAAACATTATTCATATGTTCATATTAACTAATTTCTGTGGAAATTAATATTCCACAAAGAAACCAGGCATCTGTGATACAGACACGGTCGCTACTCTTGACTATTTTTGACTCTTGGGTGTTAACAGACTTAATATTTTCATTGCTAAGCAAACTATTTCAAAAGAAAAAGACATTCTTTTGTCCAGCAAATAGATATGGAGGCACTACCATGTGCTAGGTATTGTTCTAGGTTTTAGGTTTACGTAAGTGAAAATATAGGCTCAAATATAGGGATTTTTGACCAAAGGAAACTCACATTCTAGTGGTGAGGAAGAGATAGTGAATAAAAAAAATAATAAGCATTTATAATATTTTGAAAGGTGATACCTATTAAGGAAAATCAGTACAGCAGAGGAAGGATAAATGGGGAGGGGCAGTGCAGGAGTAGGCGCCACAGTTTAGATAGGTCAGTCAGCGTGGTTGGGCCTCATTGAGGAGGGGCTATTTGAGCAAAGACTTAAAAGAGATGAGGATGAAAGCCACATGGAAATCAGTGAGAAAGGGCCTTCCAAATAGAGAGACTAGGTGCTGCAAAGGCTCAAGGAGGGACTGTGTATATGGAGAGGAGGGAAGGATGAAGACAGGGAGGGAAGGAAGAGGGGAAGGGAAGAGTGTTAGGGAACGTGACCAAAAAGAAGTTGGGTAGCGAGTTGTTCTGTCTTGTAGGCATTTTGAGAAATTTGAATTTTTCTTTGAGAGAAATGGGAAGCCATAGGAAGATGTGGTAGAGGAGTAACATGACTTAAGGTTTAATAGGATCTTTCTGGCTGCTGGTTGAGAATAGACTTTTGGGGACAAGAGTGCAAGGAGAGAGACGAGGTAGCAAGCAGGTTCTTGTCATTATTGAGGTGAAAAATATGGCAGCTTGTTCAGACAACACCAGTGGCAGTATAGAAGTTGTTGGATTCTTGACATATGTTGGAAGTTGAGCCAAGAGGGTCTACTGATGAATTGGATGTAAAGTGTGAGGGAAAGAGATAAATCAAGGATGGCTCTAGTGCAGAGGTCAGCAAACTGTGGCTCATGACCCACATGCGGCTCTTTGGGTACATTCCATCTCAAAAGTTTGCCCACCCTGGAAGAGCCAATCCTGTCCCTCACAACAATTTAAAAATTACTTGAGAGCCAAAATATATTTTTATATAATCACCATTATGTGAATAATAACCTTTAAAAATTTTAATAAATGAAACTATGATAGTTTTATTTTTATTTTCAATTTTACTTCAGAGCCACATGTACACACCCAAAGAGACATGTGGCTTGCGAGCCACAGTTTGCTGACCCCTGGCGGCTCTTCCATCTCAAATATTTGCTAACCCCTACTCCAGGGTTTTTGCTTAACTAGGAGAATAGATATTCCATTTACTGAGATGGGAAAAGTGGGGGGCAAAACAGATTGGGAAGGAATAAGAGCAGGAATTTAGCTTTTGACATCTTAAGTTTGGAATGTTCATAGAAATCTAAGGGAAGATGTTGGATATATGAGTCTGGAGTTCAGGAGAGAAGTCTAGGCTAGAGATAGAAATTTTGGAAGTCACCAGCATTGAGATGGTACTTAAAGCCTGGGCGTATTCACTGACTGTATACTCTCAATGTCTATAAAAGGAGACTTTACAGTCTTGTGAAAGGTGAGCTTTTTTTTTTAGGCCAAGTTTGAGATCCCACAAAGATTAGCATTTTAAAAGGGACCATCAAATGATGAATATATTCCTGCTGAAAAGTAACATTAAAAGAAAAAAAATTGCCCTTCAATATCATATGCATCTCACCTCTGCAAAATAAATGGAAAGGATTCAGAGAATCCAGTTAGGTTAGAGAATTAGACTCCAGTTTCTACCACCAGACATTCTTTCTAATTTTTTCAACTCTTTCATACTTCTATGTCTTTGTTGCTTGCGACCATGCCCTAGACTAGCTTGCAGCCAAGATAAGAGGTTTCATAGGTTTGGTGGGCACAGGAAAATGTGATGCTCTGCTTAATAATCAAGCCTAGCTAACTGTTAAAATGCATGTTTGTATTGTACAAAATTAATCATTAGATGTGACACCACAGGCCTGAAAGAGTTAGTTCTTTCCTCCAAGAGCCTAATGCAGTCCTAAGGAGTTTCCACATTGGGAGAATCTGACTCAAAATAAAACTCCACACAAGACTTTCTGAGTCAGAAAACTATTTAAAGAAGAGAGTGCTAAACCGTAATTCCAGTAACTCCTGGTAACTCTTTTGCATTTGAGCATACCACAATAGCAAGGGTGAAATCACTATTTTTAGATCACCCAGCAGGATGGGTGCTGAGATGGGTAAAGCCATTGTGTTTCTGCCTCTCAGCTGTGTGGTCAGGCCCTCCGTGACATGCCTGAGATGTCGACAACTGAGTGACACTGGTTCCAGCGCTGTCAAGCTGACTTTCCCTGTGACTGACCTCCTTGGCACAGAGTCATGTAATTTTATTACTCCTGAGAGAGCGGCCACCGTTGGGAGCCTTAGAAACAAGTGCTTGAGTTCTCAGTGCCCATCAAAAGAGAATGCCAAGTTTTAAAAATGCATAGAAGAAGATTTTGCCAAGCCTAAACTTAATTTTTTTTTCTTGGAAAAATTGTCCTTAAAACAGACACAAAAAATATTTCCTGTTACAGTGATTGCCTTCTTTTACAGAGATTTGAAAATGATGGACAGGTGAATATAAAACTTGTGCTTCAGCCCTTGGCCTGGGTCAGAGGCCAAAGGTCAACAGCTTGAAAAGGGATGAGTGGTACCCCTCACTGTGAAAGGTGAGGAGAACCACCTAGCCCATGCTGCCAGGGATGCCCCTGGCTTTCCTCCCTTATATGGTGTACTGTGGCCTATTTCTCCTCCCCCGTTCCGTTTAGCACCTCCTCCACATGGAGGTTTGATCTGAGCTTGGTGAGAGAACTGAGGTCTGGGGAGATGAGAGCCAAGAGAGCATTGGGCATGACTCCTGGCAACAGATGTCCCTTCCCGCTCAGGTTTTAGCAGTGCACATGTGCACTGTTTGAGCGCCTATCACTGGTGAGCTGAGGGTCTGTTCCTTCGGAGAGCACAATCTGGGAACAACATTTCTCATTTGCATAGAGTAGAGGGGATACTAACTAAATCTGTGTATCTCCTACATACCCACCTATCTTAATAGTATATGCTTCCACCAGGAAAGGAGGTGCTGAGTGAAGGGGCTTTTGGAAGTTGCTTCCTTCCAGCACATATAACTGGTTTTAAGAAGATTGAGGAATTCGTTTTAGTGGGCTCACTTTACCATTATTAAAAATGGCTTACTCTGGAGGCGGGCCCCCTTGTGTTTTGGGTCCCATGTTAAGGAGACTTTCTAGTATCCATGGAATTTCGTTTTCCAATCCAACAGCGTGCTGAGGAGTTGTGCAAGAGCAGAAGACACCAGCTTTCAAGTCCCGTTTCCAGAATTCTGTGCCAAAGCCTGGATGCATTTGGTTAAATAGGCCTTCATGGGCTACGCAGGTGCCTCTGAGGTTCTCTGGGATAACAACACAGGAATAGAATAGTCTTGGAAACTGCCACCAAGTGAAGAAAGGCTTGATGTGATATTCAAAAAGCACTCATTTGCTCTCTCCAGGCCTCACATAAGTTTGTTAAATTGGGAAAGCTCAGCAGGTGGTGTGTCTGAATTTTTTTTTCCTTTTGCACTTGATTCTTGCTGCTCTTGCCAAGGCAAGATGCTATGAAACTGACACAAAGACAACGGAAGCTGCTTGGTCAAATCTCCAGTCTCAAAACAGAGGGCTGCTTCTCCTCAAGAGAGTGAAATGTTAACCCTGGCTAGGCAGTAATTGCTTTCTAAGCAGTCCCACCCCCTTTCCTTAGAGGAAATTTTAGTTAAATGGCTCTGAAATCTGTGCCTCCAGCCACTAAAGAACTCTTATCTACTTTTAGTATAAATCCTACCCACCCTGAAGAACAACATGAAGGATTCTTCTAATTAAAGATTGAATGCATCTTATTTGCACTTACCTCTCTGTAGAAAGAGAAAACACCACTAGCCTTCCCACAGTGAGCATTTACTCACGTCTTCCCTCTGTGGAGCCCAAAGGTCACCTTCATTGCCTATCGCCTGGATCAGCTGACAGCTCTATCACATAACTAGCTTGTGGATGGCTGTGGGGGCTCCTATACTCTTAGCTTGGGGGATGAACGCTTATGGCTTTTTATACTAGTATTTTCCAGTTGGGGCCTTTGGTTTTCACTTTGTTTTTTTGACATTCAATATTATTTTATATTAGTTTCAGGTTTACAGAATAGTGGTTAAACATTCATAGAATTTACAAAGTGACCTCCCCCTCCCCCAATTAGTCTACTACCTACCTGGCACTACACATAGTTATTGCAATATTATTGACTATATTCCCTATGCTGTGTTTTACATCCCCGTGACTACTTTGTAACTACCAATTTGTACTTCTTAATCCCTTCACCTTTTTACCCAGCCCCCCATCTCCCCTCCCATCTGGCAACCTTCAGTTAGTTCTCTGTTACCTATGAGACTGATTCTGTTTTGTTTATTTTGTTCTTTAGTGAACAAAGAACACTAAGTGAAATCATAATAGTGTTTGTCTTTCTCTGTCTGACTTATTTCACTAAAAGCTTTTTGCACAGCAAAGGAAACCATCAACAAAATAAAAAGACATCCTATTAAATGGGAGAAGATATTCTCCAGTGGTACATTCAATAAGGGGGAGTTAATATCCAAAATTTATAAAGAACACATGCAACTCAACACCAACTCCGCAAACAAACAAACAAACAAACAACAAAGAAAAGCAATCCAATTAAAAAATGGGCAGAGGACCTCAATAGACATTTCTCCAAAGAGGACATACAGATGGCTAATAGACATATGAAAAGATGTGCAACATCATTAATCATCAGAGAAATGCAAATAAAAACCACAATGAGATATCACCTCATACCTGTCAGAATAGCTATCAGTAAATCAAACAAGCAGTGGTGAGGATGTGGAGAAAAGGGCACCCTTGTGCACTGTTGGTGGGGTTGCAAATTGGTATAGTCACTATGGAAAACAGTATAGAGGTTCCTCAAAAAATTAAAAATAGAACTAGTTTATGGCCCAGCAATTCCACTTCTGAGTATTCATCCAAAGAAATCTAAACACTGTTTAAAAAAAAAAAAATATATATATATATATATATATATACACACACACACATATATACTGTTCTCTGTTAATTGTAGTGTCATTTATAATAGCTCAGATATGGAAATTAACGTAAGTGTCCATCAATAGACAATTGGTTTTGATTTTTGTGCATCCTCTTCAGCTGCATCCTTTTCCCCAGGCTGTCCCCAGTCTAAGCCATCCATGGTTTGTTGTGAAGTTCATGACCTGCCTCCATGCTTTGGTCCATGCTTTTCCCAATATTCAAAAGTAATTGAAAACCATCCCTTTTCAAGGAGTAGTATTTTTATAATATAGCAAAGTCTCTTCCAACTTACTTAATCCTGTCTCACTGGTGCGATCATCATACCCAAAGCCCTTGGAGACCTAGAATGCTTTCTGTCTTCTGCTCTCTACCTGAATTCTGGAGGCCCCATCAGTGCACGTCTCATTGTTGCTCTGGGAGACGAGGAGGTACTTGAGGCTTGTGGCTTTACAGCTTGCCTTTCTCTCCAGGACTGTACATAGTGCCTGGCAATTAAGTTTTCCTGAGGAGATGAAAACATAGAATATCCATCTTTGTGCCTTAGGTATTCAATCAGAGGACCTAGGCAGTGGGTTTTGGGGGAGGAGATGGGACGGAGACAAGGGGGTTCTTCAAACAAGGCTGCAACTAACTGAGCACTGGCAGCTGAGAGAAGTGGTCTGCAACCTTGATTTACTATTTCCGTATTCTTCTCTTATCTACTTTGGTCCTGTCACTATACATACCACCCTGGATTGTCACTGGAGCTGGAGTCATGGATTAGAAAGGAAGAGGGAGGAAGTCAGGGAAATCTTGTGTAGAGAGAAGAGGGAAAGGGGATTTTCTGAGCAGTACTCAGGGTGTGTGGAAGGTGGTTTTAAGTCAATCAGGAGCTACTTGCTGGTAGAAAACTCACAATTGGGAGGCCCTAATTCCATCCAATGCAAGCCATAGACCATTGCTGGGGGTAGGAGGTGTCCTGTCACTCCTTCCTCACAAAGCTCTGCTCTGTGTGAGATGATACCCACCATTCTGGTTCTGTGTTCCCTTCAAAGAACCATAGTTACCCTAAACTTGGACAGATCTGGGATACACACATCCTTTGACAACTGTCTTCTTTGGGGAGATTGTAGTATTCTCAAACTATTAGGCTTTCTGAGCTTGGGAACTTCCCTAATCCAATGCACACCAATGGATAGTTCTTAATAACTCTTCCCACTTGGGCCCACTGGGTTTCAGCGAATTCTAAGGGTGGGGCTAGAAGAAAGGCCAATGTGTTTCAACTATTACCTCCTTTAGTTTGAACTTTTCATAGGAAAAAAAGAACTCATGAGTATTAAAACCTGAGGTCACTTGGGCCTTTGGTTTTTGAGTTCATTCAGTAGAAGTATTTACTTAAAAAATGCAAAACATCAACTTACTACATGATATAGCATTGCAAGAACTCATTTCATGTTTATGATTGTTAAATTTAAAAAAAAAAATTGAATGATCCTTTCAAAATGAGTAATTTTTTATTTGAATTCTACATCCTTATGTATTATGTAACAATTAGTAATGATGTGATGGATAATTTTCTTTGGAACAGTTCCTGATTTCATTACTCAACTACTCGATCGACCAGTAATTATGAATCATATCTTTAATTAGCTGCTGCTCTTCAGAAACATATGAAAGCCAAGGGCATAAAGTAATTGGCATAAAAGTTTTCCTAATTAATTTATCTGTCCGTGTAAGTAACCAGGGCTAGAGCCTGGGGATCATTTATAACTCCGGGAAGGCCAGCCCTAAAACTCACTGTCGAAGGAGATTTATATTGGCGACATATAAAAAGACAACAAGCCACAAAATTGCATTATCCCCCAACTCTAACCATACAGCCCATAACGTGCCATTCAGAGATGAGCAAAAGTTCCTATTGATCCAATTCATTTTCATCATATCCTCCAGTGAATCTTTCAAATCTCTCTTGCTTTTTCCTCATTCAACATTGTAACAGTAATCAAGCACATTAAGCAATTCATTAAACAACAGTCCCGCTGACCACAGGGAGTACTGCAGCTAACATTCATTAGGCAGCCAATAACTTTATTTAAGTAGCAAAGGGCTTGGGAGTAAAAACCAGCTCCTTTGTCTCTCAGTACAGTAGAAAAGCACATTTCATCAGTGATCAAGGCACATACTCTCTGGTCCACAAGGTGCTTTCAAATGATGGTCTGTCTCTGCATAAAGCCAAATTGGAGTAGGGTTGAGGTGTCCTGATTAGGTTCTATCCTTGCCAAAAAGGCAGTCCAAGACTTAGCTCGCTGCTGATTGGGGTTATGGAAGATATATGTCTAGTCTGGAAACGGAATGTTCAAATATTGATATTTGGGTGCCAGATTTTCCAATCTGACTTTTAAAATGCTAAATGGCAGCTGTATGGCTTCAGAGAACCCTGGCTGGCATTGTGTGGCAATAAAAGTGATGGATGTATTTTCTGTCTTGACAACAGAAAGAGAACTGGAATAACAAAAGCAAGTAACACAAGTTGTTTCTTCAAACCATAATCAGAGGCATCCTAGAGAAGTCCTCCACATCTCTCTGAGGTTTGGGGGGAGTCCTGGGGAGATGGTAAAGGAAGAGGTGACTGAAAAAGTGAAACAGAGACTTTCATAGAAAGGGCACCTTGTCCATATCCCCTGGGGTCTGGGTTTGTTGCATTTTTCTTTATCTGGTGAGCTTTTTCTTTATGGGACAACTTGAAAATGTTGTTATATAGGTTAAGTCTTCATCAATAACACCATCCACGGTGAGAAGAAACTATTTTTTTCCCTTGAGTGGACCAAAGGGAATCCCTTTTCACAAGGTATTATTTTATTGCCTGAAGAGCCTCTAGAGGAAACATATCAGAGAGTTGCATTTCTAAGACTTTTTCTTCTCCTACCTCTAAATAGTGGGTGCTGTGTCAGGATTAAATTTCATTTGATAAATTTTCCTCTTAATTCACAAAATATGCTTTTCTTCTAAAACTTTTAGTCTCATGGGTAAGGTGTTGGCATAATTCTTTCTAGTCCGTATCTATTGATTAAGCTACTGACATCGTGCCATCAGTAAATAAAATAAAATTGCCCTGGTTTTAGGCTCTACTCTGCAGTACAGCTAATAAAAGCAGGCTGCATAGCAGGGCTGATGTGCGATTCCTGCCTCTGCCTGCTGTGTTGGAAATCTGGGTTCAGCATGGGGCACATCCCTGTGCTTGGGTCATTGCTGAGATGGTTCTCTGAGTTTCTGAGAAGGGGGATTATATATGAGACATAAAGCAGAGCAAGACCCTGGGCCAGAGCAAACGGAAGGGAAATCTTTAAGACCAGATTTGAAGCTGGGAGACAATTAATCACCCGATGCTTCCAGTAAACAGTAAAGATTTAAAATTGTCATCTTTAGAAAAAAATGCTTTAAGAGAAAATTAACAAATGCAAATTTTCCTTCTTCATGGATTTATAAGGAAGTTAATTTTGTATTTCTAAAACATCGACCTCATGTACATTTTGAAGTCATTGGAACTGTACATAATGATCAGATACAGAATTTGGGGTTTCAAAATGGAAAGTGTTGCTGTGTCTCCTCAGTTGCGCCATCAGGGCTGCGACATTCAGGCTATGGCTGAGAGCAAAGAAACGGAAGGAAAAAATAATTGTAGCATATCAAAGGCAGCATTGCCGAGCACATAGAAATCAGAGCGAAATGTGGCTTTACCCTGAGATTTAAATCCTCTTTAACCATGAATTGTTGTGGTTGAATTCATTTTTAATGCCAATCTGCAGAATGCAGTCAGATTCTTTCTCTGGTTAATTCAATGGTGTGATGTTACTTTCTTGCCTTAATGTTTAGAAATATTTCAGATAACCATTCGTTAGTTCTACTTAATAAAAAAAAAATATTTAGAAATATTTCAGATAAGCATTCACGAGTTCTACTTAATAAAAATGTATAGGGATACTCAAAAGTTCTTTCAAAAGAATTATTTTTTAAAACAACCACCTCTGGTGACATTTGGCCTTCATTCTACTTAATAATAGAAAAGGCTAACATTGTTTGAATGCATAATAAGCATTATAACTTCCAGCCACTATAATAACTGCTTTAAATGCAGTGTTTCATTTAATTCTCTCAGTAACACAATGAAAACAGTACTATTATTTTTCCAATTTTAAAATTTTTGAATCTGGGGATTAGAGAATTTGTATGATTTACCCAAGATCCAGTAGTGGTGGGAGTTGGCAGTATTAGCTTGGGGGAGCCCATTGTGCTTATCTTTTTTTCAGTGCCCATGATCCATGACTTCATGATGGTAACATGAAATTTGAACTTGGTGAGAGCATTTACACCAGGGAAATTGGCAAATGCTACAAATCAGGGTTCTTCACACCCACAAATCCTGTTATTAAACATTTACAAACATACTACTTCCAATATCAAGCAGGAAGTAATTGGTAGGACCAGAATTTAAAAACCAAGTTTGCTTTTATTTTTTAGTATTGGTTTAGTATTAAACCACTTCACTAAATTATCAGTCAGTTCATGACTTTTATTGAGTGTTTTTTTTTTTTTTTTTTTTTTTTTTTTTTTTAAGGACATCTAGATAGCTGGCTGCTTGTGCAGCCTGGTCAGATCAGGGGAAGGGGAGACTGTTTGCTAGTCCTCAATTCTCAGTCATAGGTTCAGAGGCACAGAAGAGGGGGTTATTTTTTCCAGAACTCCCCACTTGGATGTTGACAGGCAAGGAAAATTAAAGATTGGAGGGTTTCTAGATTTACCACAATGTAAAAAAATAAAATCAAAACAGAGTATAGACATAGATTGGACATCTCCTATGTGTAGTGATCAGTACCAGTCACTGCATGGGTTAGAAAAGGAATAAGAAGAAACTGTTAAACTTTTGTTTAGATGTGTTATAAGTATGTTTAAAAGATCCCCTTTCTCTTGGAGGCATTGGTATTGAAATATTTACAGAGCAAAGGAAACAATGTCTGCAATTTGTTCAAAATAATCTGATGGTAGGGGAAGTTGGGGGTGGGTAGCAGTATAGGTGAAATGAGATTAACCACACATCAATAATTTCTGGACCTGAGTCATGGATATAGGGAAGTTCATTTTACTATTCTCCCTGTTTGTGTATGTTTAAAACCTTCTATAATAAAAAGTAAAACAAAGAAACAAACCATTGGACTACAGAGTACAAAATCTATGCCAAAGCACACCTAAACACAGGTGTTAAAATCAGTAACAGAACTTCAAGGGGAGCCTAAATAGGAAATGGTTAATCTTGACCGAGTGTATCCTGTAGCAAACAAAACTGAATGAAACAGCAGTATAAGATGAAAATGAGAAACTTCAAGATGTTAAATAATTATTTATGTCCAATGGATGCCCTTTAAATATCAAGCATTTTAACAGGCATCCTTTTATTCTTCTTGTTTCAAGTTATCAATCAGGACTGTCACATTTGGTTTTCTTTTATCAATTTAATTTTTAAATTCAGCTTCCTCACAGCAACATAAAAGAAGACACACAAACACAACTTTTTCTAAACATTGTTTGTACAACATCTCATGTAGCTTTCTAACAAAGAACACTGCATTAAAACACTATTGGTCATTCTTTACTATCCAAATATAGTATATGTCTTTTAAAATAGTGAGATTTTAATAGTAACCAGTCACTACATTTAATAATAAAACTTCAATATCAAGTTTTCAAGAAAACTCTTAGATAAGATTGAAATCTTTCCCCCTAATAATAATCTATTTCATTATTGATGAATTTTTACTCTCCTTGTATACCCAGTCCTTGATATAGAATTTTTCTTTTAAACTCACCAATGTCATCTTGGAGCTCAGGGGTTCCTCAGACTTTAACAGGGCAGCCCTGTGTTTGAGCTGAACTAGGGATTAAGGGCCCAATCACTGTTCTCTCAGTTTTGGCACTGACTTGTCTTGGTTTTAGCCACATACGATCACCCCACTTTAGATTGTTAAAATTAATTAAAAGAAGGTCTTAATTTTCAGCCCTACGCTGTCAATCAGCTGAAGAAGTTTATGCTGCTTCTCCAGCTCCTTTGCTTTGCTTTTTTCCATGAGCTGGACAATATTCTTTCCGTTCAGAGCATGGGACTGGCAATGATGTTGCCATAATTTCAAAGTATTTTCTTACCTTTCATTTTTTTCATGCATCCAGTCCAACATCTCTCACTCATAAACTCTCAGAGAAAGAAAAAAGGCATTTATCTTAAATATGCAAACTTTGTTTTCCTTTAATAGCCAACAATTATTTCTGATAATTTTGTGCCTTCTCTGGAACAGGTGCTTTGCTGGGTGCTTTAAATACACGAAAGTTTCATCTTTAGTTATTATTTTTCTTCTTCATGTAAGGAATTGAGGATTAGGGAGACAGAGATGAAGTAACTTGTCCAACCAAGATTACAGAACGCTGGAGGTAGAATTTGAACTTAGTTTCCCCTGACTGGCCTGGACTGGTTTCTGTGGTTGTGTAGCTTAATTAAACATTTTTCCGTTGGTTCCCTTTAGCAATAGTTTTCAGCTCTGCCCTTGCTTAGTCAGTATGAATTACATCAGAATAGTAAAGTTTATTTAAAATGAATCAGAAAAAAATTTCTTTCTTGATAGGGATCATTATTTCATAGTCGTCTTCAAGCAGCAACTTTCTCTCACCACAGCACTCGGATAAGTATCAGTATGGTACTTTAATTTTTGTTGAGCTGTCATGTTTCAACCTAGATGATATAACAAGAACCTACAGCACAGTTTCTGTCTTCAAGCTGTTTATAGGCACATGCACAATGTGACACACCCTTCCTCTCCCACAACCTGAACTTCATGAAATTAGTGCTCGATTTTTATTTCAGCTTTGTAGTTTGGAGGAATCATTTAAAGCCCAAGTGCAGGTCACTGGAGAATAGTAATTGTTAAATAAAGACTTACAAGGCAAATGAAAACTTTCATTCTTGTTACCTGGACTGGTGAGGTTGTCTGCACTGAGAATAACAGGAGGAGCACAGGCCTCTGTCTATGGTGGAATGTGAACAAAAGTGCAGAGAACAAATATGTTTTTACAAGACTGTGGCCTGGGGCGTGGGAGAGAGGGAGCATTCTGGCTGGTGTGAGGGCTCTGGAAAGAAACTGAACAAGTCAGATGGCTCTGAAGTAAAATCAAGCAGTCAGAGACAAATTTTAAACTAGGAGCATATCAAAGATAGTTAATTTTTACAGTCATTTAAAAATGTTCTTGAGTAAAAGAATAAAAGTGGGATAGAAGGGTAGCTAGAAATCCAGCTATGGGGAAACCCTCATTTGGAAGTAGGGTCTTAGTAGACAATGTGACTTTTGGAGATACTTGTGGGAGAAATAGCACAATTTGGGCACCACATACATAGCTGTTGGTAAAACAGGGACATACCTATACAGTCATTGGGTATGTGTGATGGTGATGATTTAAAGTCTGAGTGAAAAGACATGGTGAAGAAAATTGAGAGAAAGACCAGAACTCAGTCTATGCACTCCTAAGTTGAAAAGAACAAGGAGACTTTCAGACTTTGTATGGAAGATGAGGGAAGATACAGCACTGAACAACCAGACAGAGATGACTATTGGAAAGTAAATCTGGAAGATAGAATACAAACCATCAAAAATAAAGCCTCTCAGATTGGTTTATAGCTTGCTGTGAGTTAAGATGGACTTCCTGTCTACAATGTCTCATAAGTGGTTGATATGCCAACAATTTTGTCACATTCTAGAAAACATAAAATGCTTTGTGTCCCTTCTTTCAATGAGATTTGGGATTAAAGACCAATGAAACTGTCCAAGTCGAACAACTATGGTGATTTTGTTTTTATTAGTGACAGTGAGAAGATATGATTAAAAAACATCTGGAATAAAACATGTTCTACTGATTAGATATATTCCCCTGACTGCCATATGCACAGAAATACATGAATTACATGTGTATATAAAGCTGTGAATATATCTTGGCATATCTCCTGAAAGAGATGCCAAGTTTTATAGATCTATCTATACATATACACATATAGACACACATATGTACATATTGCATATAGAGTTGTGTTATCTGGTGCTGAGATGTTTGTTTAGTTCATTAGACACTAACAAGCTATTGAATAAGTAACATCAGAAGACAGTGCCAATTGAACCTTATGTGCCTGCCATGGTGGACGTGCAGACCTGCCTCAAGGCAGGGAGCTAGGCTCCTACTTGGTGCCAAGCTGTGGATCCTGTGGCACGTGATAAACATTTGTTAACTGATTGGCTGATAGACTGACTATCTAGATGACTTCTCACCATTCCTTCCAGCCCATCTGATACATGGCCAGGGGATTTTAATGTTAGAGAATGCCCAGATTGAGAGTAGACAAGGACTATGTACATCCACCGTGGTGACTGGAGATAAAAAGGGACAAACATCGTGCATACCCTCTCCCTCTAACTGCTAATTCTGAATTAGGTAAGACCCAGGCCCCTTTCAGTTTAGTTACTGGAAGTGCCTAAAGGATTTTGTTATAAAACAGTGGTCCCTATAAAACAGCTTTGGGGCTGAGAAATTGAGAATGGTATTAGCATGTTCAAGCGCACAAATTGTGTTTATCCAATGATCCTAAGAACCAAGTCTGAGGCAAACAGTATTCAAAGCTATCAAGAGAGAATAGGAACTCAGCCTCATGTGTTCTTTCAAAATGAAATAAGGCTTTTTTGTTGTTGACATCCAAGAGAATGTGTTGAGGTATTTTTTTTCTTCTTCTTCTCTCTCTTCCCCACCCCCGTTTTGAAGCTCTTTATTGATTCTAAGATTATTCAGGGATATCTAATATTTTCCACATCCACTCTTTTTATTTCCTTTTACTACCATATTTTCCCATTTTTAATTAGTCCATTGGTTTTTAAGAGCTGCAAATGTCTTATAGGAAAACTTTCAATAACATCCTTCTTAGAAGCAATTCTTTTCTGTCATTTATGTTCTACATTTCCAGTGTATTTTACTTCTAAAATAATCTACATAAGGTGCTACTAAAAATAACAGCATCTGGATTTATGATTGTTTATTTCATCTTTGATGAGAGTTACTCCTAACCAAAGTTGTGTGTTTCTTTTCCAGGTATCATATGTAAATTCTCTAAGGTTTAACCAGGGTTTATTTTGCTGTTGAGGAAGGATTTGTCCATAAATATTATTATTGGGGCATAGGTAGAGACTTTCTTTATTAACTTAAATGATCTTAATACATTACTGCCCACTCTTAAGGTATGATCACATAATTATAAGTATTCTAAGAATAATAATAGATATTCCAGGAATAAGTAAGAATAAATAAAAATGAATGAATATGTTTCTAGATATGTTTTCTGTGTTTTTTTTAAGTAGGAATATATGCTTATAGATAACTAATGTATTTGCTGTGTTCATGACACAATGCCACATACACCCATATATATGTTCTAAAATTGATAACATATAAAAATTGTTTTAAAATATTGAATAATCATGGTTAGTATGAGATCAAGTAGCAAAACCTATAAAATATTACTGAAAATCTCTTTGTAGATGACCTAAAAAACTCTCAATGTGAGCAAGAGAGGGACTTGGGGTCAGAGTCTCCATTGCAAAGAATCAGGTCATATATGTATCTCAGTTGTTTAAAACTGAGCTGGGGGGAGCCACCATGTGTATACATTTTCCAATATTTCTCTCCATGTAAAATTGCTTTATAACTGAACTTTTCCATGTCTTTATTTCAAAATCATGACAAGCTTAGCCCATATCTGAGTTAGGAGCTGCTTGAAGTTTGAATTCTGTCACCCTAAACTCAGGGTAAAATTTGCATGGGCTCTGGGTGTTTTTCATGATTCAGGGCAGGTTTAATGCATAAAAGGCACAAGAGAGCCTGATAATTGGTCCACATAGGATTTATCATGTCTCTGCGGAGAGATATTCAGGAAGAGATATTTCATACCTATTCATGGCAACATTCCATGCTTTTGTGAGTTATGCTTGTCTGCAACTTATGTAAAGGGATTTTGATAGTGGCTGTAAAACTCGTTGGACAGTCTCGTCATAGCTGTATATAAACTGAAAAGAAGAGTCAGTAACTAAATTTTAGCTCTGCTTTCAAAATGATAGTTTAAGCTATCAGGTAACTAGTAACCTTTTTACATATTGATCAGTAACAACAGAAAATGTTTTACAAATAATAGCAGAGGGAGAAAAAATATCATGAAAAAAATACTTGGATCTTTATATTATAATTCAGTGACCTTTCTGAATTTAAAACTCCTCCTCTCCATTATTTTGCTAGCATGGTAGAATCATAGAGAAGGCAAGTTTCTTTATACAAGGTTTTTGTTTCTTCCAGTCAGTTCTAGGTAACCCCCCAGTTCTTTTTTCCCAAACTTTATATATACTCTAGTTCCTACATCAAAGCACCATTGATTGAAACTGTATAAAATCCTTGGCCTCCAACCAGGGAAGGCCTAAATGCAGGAAAGTAAGGATAAATTAAAGTGACAGGGTCTCAGCAGTGGAAATTAGTGCAACTCTTCTAATTGCATGTCTAGTCTGAATGATGGGATACTTAATTCTTACACATCCCAGACAATTGCTTTATACTAACATGAGCTCTGGGAAAAAAGCAGATTCCACAGACATATGGAGCAGTAGATGGAGTGGAAAAATAAATCAGAGGCCCTAGCTACTACAGAAAAAAAAAAAGAAAAAGTGTTTTATCCACATTGTTAAAAAAGGTGTTGCCACAGTTAAGCAATGGTGGTATCGTCCTCTTCATCCATCCTCTCCATAAAAACTGAACATTAAATAATTAAATGGCAGAGCTCCAACCTGCTTGTTAACTCTTGTGCCCCAAAACAACAACAAAAGCACTAGGGGCAAAGGCATCGTTCCTTCAGTAAAAAGCAAGGACACAAGCCTAAATATGAATCCCAAGGGACAAATAGATCAGGAACAACAGCATCCTCTTCTCCCACTCCTCTGAGGACTGCTAATAAAAGCCTTCAAAACTAGCATGGGTTCTTATATCTATTTAACCTTTTGCCCCAAGAAGCAAAGAGCATCTGGTTAAGTGGAGAGTAAAAGCACAGCAACTTTTCATTATCAGAGCTCACAGGCAGAGTGTGGAGAAGCTGGAGCTGCCAAGCCTGGGTTAAATGCTTGTTGCCTTCACTGCCTGAGGCCATCTAGCGTGTTTAGAAATGATTAAGTACTGCAGCCTAGAAAGGACCTGTCCTGAGCGTTCATCTCTGACTTCCAGCAGAAAGGAGAGGCTGGCAATGACAGAGGCAGATGGATGAGTCTCATTAGTATGGCGAGGCAGCGAACCAGACTGCCTTCACAGAGCTGTCCAAAAAGAGGGAGCAAATTAAAATAGGATCTGGGAAAACCAATGAGCAAGTGCTTTAACTCTCTGCTACCTGGTTTCTTCCGCTGGGAAGTCACATAGCTGGCTTGGCTTCCTCTGAAACGCTGCTGCACCATGAAATGAGAGAATGGCTTTGCAGACTCACACAGTTCCAGTCTGCCGTCTTTTGGCATTCTTTAGAAAATGACGCCTGCATTTCATACAGTAGAACAGCACAAATGATTTTATTCTTAAGCATGTGTTACCACCACAGAGCAGAGCAGGGTGGAAGGGGTGGAGGGGAGGGATTTCCACCTACGGAGAAGGTAAGAGGCCTTGCAGTTGGACTTGGAGGGGCTAAGGAATGATCAAAAACCGGCTCAGGAGCCTGGGTTCCAGTGTACTGGCTGAAGCCCCTGCTGGAGAAGAGGTCACTCTATCTTAAGTTCTCAAGGGCATTACCTTTCAAAACGAAGGAAGTTTGGTTGTGTAGAGGGCTGCCAGGTTTTCAGAGACAGAAAGTTAGTAGACACATACCTGAGAGGGCCGTTCCAGGGGGTGAGTGGCTCATAAGATTCTGTGGTATTCTCTTTGTGTGGTTCTTGCATCAGGGTGTTTTAGAGGACCCAGGGCCAAGTTCAACCTACAGTGAGTTTTCTGAGTGCCGTTGAAATAAGAGCAATGGATGATTCATTGAATGATAGACTTGATCTGATGAAAGCCTTCTGGTCTCTGCCTCTTCGGTTCAGTTGCTTGTTTACATCTTTGGCTTGGGATGGGAGCAAAGGGTATCCTAATGCTATGGGACACCCTTAAAGCTTTTGGCAAAAGTTTGTAGAAATTATTTAGTTGTTCATTTATTCATTCAGCAAACATTTACGCTGTCCTTGGGGTGATATGAGGCCCAGGCACCAAAAGATGAGTAAGATAAAATATATTCCCTGCCTTCCTTTCAAGATCTAAATCTAATAGAAGTTAGTGAAATAATAACCATGTGAGAGGTCTCTAGAAGAGGATAGCATTACTCCAGGGTGGAATGAAGGGTAAACGCTAATACATAGCCATATAGAATTGACCACCAAGGATCTTATGCTTCATGGTAGGAGTAGGGTATGTGAACAATCAATTCTAGATGAAGGAGGAATGAAGAAAGTGGCAACTAGAGGTACAAGAACCTGATGGTGAGACTCTGGATGCAAGAGTAATTAATTCTGCCTGGGTAGGGAGCAAAAGGCTCTCCACGTAGTTGGCATTTATGTCGTGCTTTGCAGGGTACACTGAAGGCATGCTCGCTAAAGAAAAGAAATTTATAAGTAAAGAAGGCTCTTGTTCAAAAAGAGATTTTTATATATCCCTTTCCAAATATATTTTTGCTTGGTCAAGTTTGTGTCAATGTTAGGCCTTACTTCATCTCGGTTTGTTTCATTGATTGTGTGCCAAAGAAAAGAAACAGTCTGCAGCTCCAGGAAGAATCGTGAGGAATAAATGTGGCCAAAAAGATGAGACTGGAATTGGCTGAATATCTTTTTGATGCTGTTTGGATTGTGCGCTTCTCTCATTACAGCACACAGAAGCTTCATTTGGAAAGAGCTGCTACTTTTCCTTCGAATGAATACCTTTAATTCATTTTCTAATTAAAAAAAGCAAGAAAACAAACAAAAAAATAAATTATAAATGGCAACAAAACAAGACTGATCGGATTTTATCCAGCCTTGGGTAAAAATATCCTCTCCAAGTAATACACTTAGATCATAGAATCTAAAAAAAAAAAAAATTCCATCTCGTGTATTTTTCCTGGGGAATCATTGTTTTTACAAATTTAAACTCAAACTAGGTAGATTTTTAGTTAGTGAGCTAAAAAAAGAAATCACAAAAGAATCTGCTCTAAACTTACAATGGTGTAAGCTATGCATGGAAATATAGGAGATATATAAGAAAAATTATTTTTGGACAAAAAGCATTATTCTGTAACTTACCAACCAAACTGAACATCCTCGTTGCAAATTTCACAGCTTGACAATAACCTTTACCTGGAGCTACTACTTACAAATAATCAAAGAACATCCACGTGTTGGTATACATACACCTGAAGTTAGTGCTTACTGATAAATAAGAAGGCATTGTAGGGGAGAGAGCTTTGTTATCCCTATGAAGAAAGAAATAGAAGAAAGAAAAAATATGTATGTATGTATAATCCCTCATATCACTGCTGCTATTCAGACAGACTTTCTTTGTACACATAAGTAACTCCTGTTGACACCAGGGCCTGAGTGGCTGAGCCAATTGACTTTGTATTTTAGAGTTGCTTCCTTATCCCACTCAATATAAGCTGAAACCATTATTCATATTTATCCTCATGTAAAATGTACATGGATAAATCATTTAACTAAATGTAAGGTGTCAGAAAATGGTTCATACAAAGAAAATAATATTATGCAGTATAAACTCCCATTAAGTAGTAATGTGGCTGACATTGATTGAGGGAGATTAAGTCTAAGACTCTTTTTTTCTCATGACATTTGTTCAAATAAATAAAGGTAACAGCAGGGAAAAGTTGATGCTTTCTTCTCATTTTGCATATAAATTTTACCCGTGTGATTTTTTTTAAGCCACATTTTATTCACAGTGCAGTATTACTGGATATATTACATGAATCCTGGATAGCAGTGATAACTGCCAGTAAAGCAAGGTCATAATTGACCTTTATCACTGAAAAAAGGTTGGCTACCTAAAGATAAACTTTCATGTTGAATTTGGAATGTAAAGAGGAGGGTTGAGGCCACGGAAGGAGCACATCTGAATAGAAATCTATGAATATTTCATGTCTGTTAAGAGGTTGGAAACTTGGTATGACATTATCCTGACCCCTGTCCTGAAATCTTTTCAAAAGAATATTCTGATCAGCAGCAGACTTCAGCAGAGATAGGTTTTTCTTACTTAGTAGAAAAATTAAATCATGGGATAAAAATGTCTGTTCTTTAAAGCTGCTCTCCCCAATGAACTAAGCTGCTGCTTATGTTCGGGAAGCACAAGGCTAATCAACTTACTTGCCGGAGCGACCTTACCAGTATGTCACGTCCCTCCAGGTGTGGCTCTCTCACTGCCACCATAGCTGCTCAGCGGCCCCTGATCCCCACAAATGAGAAGAAGCACTTCTATTCCAAACTTCAGTACAGAGGATTAGTAAACGCATCTGATTAATTGGATATGTAGTCTTTTCTACCCACAATGTACCTAGGTTCTCGTCAGGCCAGAAATTAGTTAATAAAAAGTGATTTGTTGAGAAATGAACAAGTGTCAAATTCTATGCTAGGCCCCTTGAACATTTCAAATAATAATGTCAATAGCTAACACTATTAAAGCACTTAATAATCTGCCAGGCATTCCACTACATTTCTTAAATACATCACTTCAAGTAGGTACCATGGTCATCCTCATCGTACAGGTGAAGAAACTGAGCCACCCAGAAGTCTAGATACTTCTACAAGATCACAGAGTAGGTGATTGATACTAGACTTGACAAATTTCGTATCCGTATTGCCTGGCAGAGAAGATCATCAGAGCAAGCAAAAAACGATTGGGAGCAATACAGAAGTTGTGTGGTAGAGATCCCAGATGTGATAGGCAATCAGAGAAACAAGAAAGAAAAGGCAGAACAAGTAGGAAGAACAAACGCATACTGACGAAGAGTGCAGCGGTCAGCAATGGTGCCTTGATGGGAAGTACATACAAATCGAGAGTTGATTCATTTAACTATGCTAAACAGCTGCTTGGTATATATCTTGTATGATGTAGGTTTTATCTGAACAACAGCATCTTTAAAAGTCTGTATGTGCCTGGGGTGAACTTGGCAGTCTTTAACTAAACTCTTCCCTAAGACCATATAAAACTCAACCTGGAACATTTATTTAAACCCGGAACTTGCTCGGCCTCCTGGGTGCCCCAGCCTGGCATTCAGTCAATGCCTGATATGCCCTAGGGAGTGGAGGCAAGTCCCTGTGAGACCCTGTGCACTGATTTCTGTGGAATGACCCAGCTTCATTGGAAGCCCAGAAAGACAGGAAAGGATGAGATGTGAGGACAGGGAACTGAGGGATGAGACAGTTGGCATCAGACTTTAGGAACTATTTGGACTAAATTAATAAAGCAACCATAATATGCTTCTAATCAATAGGTATTTATACTTGGTGCCTAAGATAAAGCTGCTTCTTTTAGGTTGAAAATCTAACTAGGAAATTCATGCAATGAAAATTGCAGACACAGCACTGAAGGCAGATCCACTAGAAGATTAAGAGAGCCTTGGTGTTTACAGGCAGTGTAAAAACGGGTTTTAAGAGTAAAACTGGACTCTTTCAGGAAACCCGTAAACCTAGTCTGGCCTGAAATTCTCCAGTTGGGCATACAAAACAGCAGTTTGTGTATACTTCTGGTTATGAGCTAACAGGTGTCTGGAAATGAAGAAACAAGTCATATTTCTGTGATAGAGTGCCATGGAATTTCAGAGCCAATAAATTTTCTTTGAAAAAAACAAAAAACTACACCATTCTATCACTATTGGTTTATAATAAAACAGAGCTTGACCTGCAAGTTAATAAAGAAAACATGTTTACTAATGAGGCTTTATCCTTGTCCCATGTTAATTGCAAAATATCCATCTATCTCATTTATGAATATGTTAATTTATGTCAAAGAGACACAAGTTTTGAGTATACAAACTCTTCCTTTAATTAGATCAAAGGAAGGTCCATCTCAGTTTTTACAAGATAGATTCCAATTTTTAATCAGCAAAATAAGTTTGACTCCTAAAAGGCATCTTCTTTGACAGTTGGAAAACACTAATTAACAGACATAACTGTATTAATTGCATTATATCACTGAATTCTTATCAGTTAGCTTATGTTGCTTGCCTGCTAATGCAAACAGTTGTGGCTTGGTGAAGTCAACTTGTAAACGTCTTTCTCATGCTAACTACCAATCAATGCATGTAAATTTTCTGATGTTTCTTTAGGGAATTTTACATAATAGATGTAGTCTCTCTTTTGAGTTATGCACTGCTATTTAGTATAATTAGCCCTTAAAACTTGCACCTATCATATTATCAGCTTCTTGGAAGATAAAGAACATACTTTATTGGTTTAAGAACAAAGAATTATAATAGTTTCCATTATAGTTTCTGCAACAGGCTAAATGGAAATCTGTGACTTAACGAATAACTTCAAATTCAGAACAATTAAAAATGTGTACCTTTAAAAGAATTCATGAAAAGATTTTAACAGAGAGAGAACGCCTGGGGAAGGCTTAGTGTTGTTGGCTTGAGAGACTATCCACCCTCTTCTGTCACAAAACCACAAGGAAAGCAGCCACTCTTTCCCTTTCCGGCTGTTCCTGGCACCCTGCCTCCATCCTACCTCAGGCCCTAGGGACAGTGGTTCATTTTACCACACTGCCCCATTCTTAAACTACAAGGAAGGCTGTGACTGTGTGTTGATTATGAAAGTATTTTTTGTGAGTCGGGCCATCTTTATTCCTTCTTTCTAGGCATGCTGTTGGAATTGGTTCTCTTCTTACACAGGTGACTGCAGGTGTTTTCAGGTGATCTGGACCACATGGCAGTGCTCTGGAGGCAAATTCCTCCATGTCCTGAGGGACATGTCTGCCTTGGAAACCTCTGGTTAAGCCTTGATGATGGGACCTTAAAATTTCTTTTCTGATAAAAAGTATTTCCCAAGGAAAATATGCAGGTTGGGATAGTCATAATGAGTAGTCTATGACCATGAGACTGGTGGAGAGAAAAATAGGAATCATGCAGAGGCTAACAAGGCATTGGAAATGGCTGCACTACAGTTACATCATACTCAGGGGAAGCTATTAGGACCTAATGCTGAATCCTGCAAATCCACATACAAGCAAAATCCTCCAGTGCTTGGAGAGACGAGTTCTGTAGATTTGCTCGGCATTAAGTCGCCTTACTTGTGTATGTCCAGTTTACTTTTCTGCAAATTTGTACCAGAACCTGACAAGCATATAAGTCCACAACAGAGAGAGGAGTGAAACTGACATTTATAAAAATACCACCCTTGCACTTCAGAAGGACCCAGGCCCACATGCACACACACTCCACAAACTAATTGCACAATGCAAAAATGTCACTGTTTCTAGAGCAGGCATCTTTTTACATAAACTCATTTATCATCTTAGTATTATGGTAATTTAAAGGTAAATTTTCCACTTAATCTTTTCCCCTGTGTTTCCACTGTTTCTACCTCCCCCTCTCCAATTTAACTAGAAAACACAAAAATAACAAATAAAAGTTGGTGGATGGAGCTGGAAAAGACAATTAAATTGAATGGAGAAGGCCACGTCTTGGTAAGAAGGACAGCTGAAGGCTTTCTGACAAGGAGGTGTTATTATAACCAGTGGTTTCCTTGTAGGCATTCATTAAAATGTCAGCTATTTGAAGGTAAACCAAAACGTCCCATCACTGATTCCATATGGGAATTTCTCCACAGGTCACTGAGTAAAAGAAGCCTACGTTTAGGTATTTGGGCCTTGCAGGATCCCTGTTTACATCTGACTGCTAGGCCACAGGCCATACACATGGCCACTCATGGCAGAACATTACTAACGCATGGTTATATAGTCTAAGATGTCCCTGCTCTGGAAAGCACTGGATATGAAGTATAAGCTGTTTCCATGAACTTGAGCATATATCTCTAGATTCTGGCACTGTATGAAAGTACCAGAATTTCCCTGCAGCTGTAATATTTGCGTGTGAAAAGTTACATTCACTCAACTTTATATAGACTTCTCTCTGAGGGAAAAGTGTATCCACTGCCAAGTCATTTAACCAAAATGGAAGCAAGTTCTTATTAGAATTTCAGCATCAAATTTAATTCTAAATGAGGCCTTTTTTTTTTTTTTTTTGAAAAAGCATCTTTCTTTTGCAGATTGGCTGGTTTGATTCCTTAGTCAGCTGCCCACATTATTGTATGCTGTCTATATATTAGACATTTGTCCTTAGAGAATACAATTGATACTAATAGTCATTCTAAATCTAACCTCGGTTGCTTTTCATTCTTAAGACTCTTACATAAATTTTGCTAAGTGAACACAAACTTTCCTTTATAGTTTATTTTGCAATGGATAAATATTTATAGAGACCAATTATGTGCCAGAAACTTCTCAAATGCAAAGATAAACACTGCCTTTGCATTTGATGAACAGATCTAAAAATGAGTAAGGTAGAAGTAAAAGCATTACAGAGGGGGCTTGTGAGGGATGGTTGGCCTCAAACTGATTAATTATCTGCTCAGACATCTCCTGAATTTCATTCAGGCTGAACAGCATATTGCTGGTCTTCACAAAAAGCACACCCCTATGCATCTGTCACCCCAATGCCAGAATGATGAGATGTGCTGGTCCTGGTGTGTCTTTCTTCCTTCTCTCTTTCAGTTTTTCTTTACTGAAAAGGCCAGGGGATTGAGTGAGATCCATCCAGGGAACATTTGAGCATCTACCAGTTGGTTTTCGGGGTGGGCTGCCCTTTCTTTTAGCAGTGGAAGACCTCAGGAAGGGATGCTAATAACGCGTGCCACCAGTCCCTCCGGCACCTGTTCTCACCAGCCCATCAAAGACCCAACTCTCAGAGTCTCCCATTCAGGATCCCTGAAGCCCCACAACAGCGCCCTGCTCTGTGTAGTGCACACCCACTGATTATATGTACCACATGTGACTTAAAACTCCTTGTAGGCTAGGGCTCATAACTTAAGGACCAAACTTATTTTCTGTTTCAATTACTTCCTTCTCTCCAACATTTTCTGAAATATTCTCTTTCATGAAATCAATTGCTGAATCCCATAGGATTTTATTTACATTTTTCTCTTGTTTGTTTCTTTCCTCCAAATAACAAGGAGTTATGTGGGAACTTCTTATCATCATCTTATTTGAAGGGTTCCTCATTCACTTGTTTATTTTTTCTCTTCATTTCCAAAAAAAAACCTTTAACCATATGCCACCTGTTTTTTTATTTAATGATTATTAATTTTAAAAAAATCATGATGAAATGTTTTCTTTTAATAGGTAAACATATCTCTTCACAGCATTTCAACAGGGCATTTTCCAATGAATTTGTTAATGAGGCCAACAAGTGTAAGGTGCTCCTTTCCGCATTTCATTCCTCACATTGAGATATAGTAAGATTCTTTTCTTTTGGTCTGAGGAGCCAGGATGAAGCCATTGTTTTGAGATGGAAAGGGCATGGGGTTTGGAGCCATTTCAGCCCTGAGTTCAAATCCTGATGTACCCACTGCTGTTTACTGAGCACACAATGTAGGTTATTCAGCTTCTCATCTATAAAATTGGGATGTAATTAGCTACTTCAGAGATTACTTCAGGAGATGTGACTATTGAATTTTAAAAATTATATATATATAAAAAACAATAGGAAGAGTGAGCACTCAATTAAATTAGAGCCTCTCTTCCTTCTTTGTCACTCTAGATTGTTCAGTCTAGTAAGGTGGGAAATCAGCTGATGCTACGTGTCTTTAGGTGAAGTGAAAAAGACCCTAAACGAGCTGAACCCCACACTGGTATACAGACAAAGGCCCATCTTTAGCCTGGGCATGGAAAGCGGGTGAAGACATAGGTTTGGCCCTGGCTTCTTCCCTACTCTGAAGCTTCGAGGGGCCCTCAGTAGGTCTCCCAAGTCAGGCACTGCTGGAATGTAAGGGTGCTTCATCGAAGACTTTATAAAGGGACCCAGGGAGTAGAAACCCACTCCTTCTTCCCGTCTAGAAACCCTACAGGAACTTTAAGAGTAGGGTTACTCTTATTACTCCTACTCCCAATTCCAGAGTAGGAAAAATGACATCAATCCACAAAACCCATTTGTTTCTAAATTTTTCCTATAGGTATAAGTCTAGTTACAGGCAGCGACTAGACTGGCTGAAATGGAAATGACTTTGTATTATTTGTTTATTCCACAAATTTAACATTTATCGAGGACCTAGTTCAATGCCAGGCACTGACAAAGTTTAACAGTAAGTAAAAAGAAAAACATGGTCCCTGCTGTCACAGAGCTGATGTTCTACTGAGAGAGAAAAACAGCCAAATGATCATACAAGTAAAGGCAAACCTAGAAGATTGATAAACGCATAAATGAGGGGTATACAGTATGCTGTGAAGCTTGTAATAAGGAGATTTGAACTAGTTGAAGACTAGGTGAGAGTGGGGCTGGTGGTCAGGAATGGCTGTCCTGAGAGTTGAAGGCTGAATAAGAGCTACTTTGGTAAAGAGTAGAGGAAAGAACAGGGGCATGACCCAGGGGTAAAGGGAACAGCATGAGCATGGGAATCCATCTGAAAGCGACCCATGTGGCAGGGGTGCAGAGATGGAGAGCACGATGTGGGAGATGAGGCTGGAAAGGTGGGCAGGGGCCAGGTTCTTCAGGCCATGTATGCATCAGAGCTTCAACAGTCCAGGGAAGCGAGTGAAAGCATTGCTCTTCAAGCCAGAGGGCCTGGGTTTAAATCCTGCTCTGCTTCTTCCTTGCAGTGTGACATTGGCCACTTAGTATCTTCAACTTTATAATGAGGTTGATAATAATAGTATCTATCTCATGGGACTTTTATGCAAATGTAATTAATTGGTCCATGTAAAGAACCCTTGGGTAATGTCTGGCACATAGCAAGCACTATGTAAGTGTTAGCCAGTATTATTATTTTGTCAGTTATCTTAAGGGTGATGGGAAGCCACTAGTTTTGTGTTGCCCCACAGACAGCATAATCAATGCCTCACCTCAGTTTGGTTTGGATGTTGAGACTGATCATGCTACACATGCACCAACCAAGAAAGCAGGAAAAAATTTACTACACACATAGTGAGGCTTACTAGGGAGGGCAGAGCAGGCACCAAAGCCATTCCAAAATGGCTTGAGTGAAAGGAAAGATGAGTGGCATTGTTTTGAACTGTGGTTATAGAGGGCAAGTCTAGGCTGGAGCTTCCCACCTATAGGCCAGGCTTCCATGGTTTGAACTTCTCCACCAGCACCACAAAAGGTAGTGCTCATGTTTTATTATCAGCTTTCCCAGATCTGGGGCAAAAGAGAGGAAGATAGGGCTTAAAACCTATCAGTGGTCCAACATAAAAGATGGAGTCAGACTTTTTATTCTACCAAATGTTGACAGAAAAAATGTCTAAACCTGTAGAGAATTTTTATAAGAGTTTATTTGAACCAAAACTGATGACAATTGCCAGGAAACAAGATTTGAAATACTTCTGAGAATGAGTTTTGCATTTTCTTTTATGTATTTGAAATTAAGGAGGGAACATAAAGAAGATCACATGATAATGGGAGAAAGCAAGGATGGGATTGGACTACAGGATAGTTCAGATTATGTGCTTTCTTGAGATGGTTACATCTCCCAGTGGTATTACCTTTGACATTTCAAATGTGTGTTAACCTAGATGCACAAGAACAGTAGACAGGACTTACTTAAAAAAACTTTCACTAAAGAAGTTATAGGCCTGGGGCATGACTACCCACTATGACCGGCTCAGTTAGAAATTTATAATTTATTACAGCACCTCTTTTTCACCTCCACACAGAATGTTATAAGAAGGGAGACGTCTTGGTCAGGGGTATCAATCTGGCTACGAGGATTCACTTCCCCTTAATAATGTACCCATCTCTCATACTTTCTTCAAAAAGCGAAGGACTTTTTTACTTTCAGGAGAGTAAAGGGGTTCTGTTGACTTGTCAAAACATTTCATCAGCTCAGTTGTAGCAGTGCCCATATTCATTTAATTCTTGGTCATATGAATTGACTAATCAAAGTTATGTGAACATTATATATACCATTAGCAATACAGTTTCTAATAGAATTTTATAATATGCCAAATATTGAATAATGTTATTGTGATGCTTTTTTCTTCTTTGATAATTTTTACACTTGTATTTAATATTATTTCAAAATGGCTGAAAATAACAGGTACTGCTTAACAGGCAATGCTGTAATTTTTATATCTTTAAGTTAAAATGTACAATGCTTTCTATCTCTTCTTTCTATCATTGATCTTTTGTCCTCTGTTAGCTTAAATTAAGCTAATCTCTTTGAATTTAGCAGAAACAAGAGCACAAGATGGGAGTTTTGTATTTCCCTTTAGTTCAGCTCTTATTGGATTATTCAGTGTCTTTTATTCTTTGGCAGGTTGGGTTATACTGAACTGGAAAACAAGCAAAGCAAGCTGATATTTCCCCCACCGTACTTTTGCTTAAGGATTGAATTAATTCACTCCAAGCAATGAATATCTCCTTTGACCCAGCCCAAATGTTTGACTATAATCCTGTGTAGCATCCACCATGACTGCATTAAGACTCATTTTAACTTTTAAATTTATGTGTGGAACCAAACTCCATATCTCACCTTGCTCTAAATTTTTCCTCCTCCTGACTTCCTCAGTAAACGTTAATGTTCCACTCACCAAACTCTCAGTCAATTAGACGTGGAAAATCAGCCAACCTCTCACTCTTCTTTTTCTGTTGAAACTGTTGCCAAACCTCATCAATTAGGTTTTGATTTTTAATTTACATTTTTAATCAAAGCAATTCATGCACATGGTTAAAAATCAAATGGGTACAGCAGAATTTGTGACAAAAAGCCACAGCCCCTTGTTCCATCCTAGCTTTGCCCATCATTTCTCCTCTTATTTTTCATTTTTTTATTATAACATTAATAGTACTAACTATGTTCTTATGCCATTATATCCTGATATATCAACTTTAGATGTTTCCTGTTGACTTCCTTGAGGATTTATATGACTCGCACCTCTTCTCCCCCATCTTTCCGCAACATAGATAGCTACTATAACACTAGCGTAGTTCCTTTACTGGTTGACTCTAGAACCTCAACGATCCTGCTTAGACCACTACCTTTTGTTTCATAAAACCTGGACAGTATCTTTTGAATTCCATATTGGGAGATAAGAATATTAGTGCACACAACTTTCCCATCACCTCTAACCCCTTCTACTTTCACATCTCTGTCAGCAACGTCATTACCTCATTACCGTGCTATTGTGAAAGTCAATAATGTTGACATTTTCTTCTCTTATAACAGATAATTTTCTGTAATTTGTTTACCAATTAGTTATAGGATGAACACAAATAAACACATTTACATTATTTTGATTTTGTAGATATTGTATACTCGCAGAACAGAATTCTCTCTGTTCGTCTCAAGCACCATTTTGTGTCTTTCTTGTTCCTGCAACTCTGCCTTAATTTGCAGTACTTTTTGCCCATCCCACTGCTAAGTCTTTAACTGGTCATGACCGTCAGTTTTTCTCTGTTTGAATTGAACCTACAATGATGCAAGATTAATGTTCCTAAAGAATATCTCCATTTACATCATAGTTGTTTTCAAAATTCTTCAGCGGTTCAGTTAAAAAATTTCAAAATCTTTTACCAACTGTTTCTCTTTGATTATACTCCCATGTCTGCCTCCATCTATTTTATGCTATACATTTTCCCAGTAAAAACCCTACTCCATTCCATTTTCATACTTTTGCTCACTATGTACCTTTGTCTTGGAAGTCTGCCTGCCTCCTCCCCTCATCCCAGTCTACACCTGGTTAAGATTTACCTTAGGCTCAGATCAATGTCTTCTTCATCCACAAGGCCATCTTACATGATAATTTTTTTGTAGCAGAATTATGTTATTTTACCATTTTTATTTTTGAGTATTGTCATTACGCTACTTGGATTGTGTCCTTCAGGCTTTTAAAAATTTTCCATTGTATCTATTATACTGGATACTAATCATATTCACTTATCTCAAAAAACATGTGTTGAACTGAATGTACTTTAAAATGTTTTTCTGCGCTGATAGGAACATTGCATTGCTATGAGTTTTATATGCCTTTGTATGTTTAACAGACTAGAAACACAGGGAAAATTAGAAAATGTGTTTTGTAATTTGTAAATAACTTTGACTCCCACAGGAAAGAGACAATATCTATATATGTAAATGGTGAGGTCGATTTAAAATTTTTATCTTTAAAATGTGATTAATTTAAATATACCTTTCTTCTGCTGTTGACTCTAGAAAGATGTAGCAATTCAGAATACATGAACAGTTGACTCTTGAATAACCTGGGTTTGAACTGCACAGGTCCACTTATACACTAACTTTTTTCAATAAATTCAATAAATGTACTTGTAATTTTCTTAATAATGTTCTTTTCTCTAGCTTATATCATTGTAAGAATACAGTACATAATACATGTAACATACAAATTACATATTAATGCACTATTTATGTGTTTGGTAAGGCTTCTGGTAAACAGTAAGCTATTAATATAGTTAGCCCTCCACATCCGCAGATTTCCAACCATGGTTCAAAAATACTATTGGTTGAATCCTCAGATGCAAAACCCAAGGTTACAAAGGTTCAGCTATAGTTAAGTTTTTGGGAAGTCAATGTTATGAAGGTTTTAAACTATGTAGGGGGCCAGTGCCCCTAACCTCTGCTCCTGCATTGTTCATTGTACTACAAATTCCCTCTTCCCTGTTCAGTGTCTTTATATGTAGATGGCTAGTAAATAGCTTCACCGGCCAGTGTATTTTGGTATTTTTCTTTTCCTTTCAATTTCTTGATGTTTCAGATGAAGCCTGTCTGGGGTTTCATTTTGCTCATAATGATTCTCTCTGCTGTCAGTAATATGCTCTCTACCTGTGACGATTCACCTGTGAATGGATATTACTAGTATGAACCAGTTAGATTTCCATGACCCCAGCTCCCTTTATGTAGGAAAATAGAGTCCTGAACCATTTCTACCATGAACTTCCTCTCTTTCTCTTATATAAATGCAGCCAACTTTGCAAACCCTTATGGATCCTTGGAAATGACTTTTCAGAAACTATTCTTTCAGAGAATTTTATTCTTTGCCAAACACACACGCGTCTCTTTTATTTCACGTCCCTAAGAACCTACTAACATAAAGTAAGTGAGGCATTACTGTATCCGTTGTACAGACATAGCAGCTGGTCTCGAGACTCCAACATTCCAACTTTTTCATAGCCAAATAAGAGAACCAGAGCCTCGAATTCCTGGCCACTAGTCGCGCTTATCCCAGATGTTGTGGAACTTCACATTTTCTAGTTGCTGAGATTCACATCTAGCTACTAAGTTTAATTTAATGATGAAAAATAATCCCTACCATGCTAAAGAGGAAGACATTCAGTCTAATATCTGTATGTATTATCTGTTTGTCATGAGGGAGACATGTTCCACTTATTCTACTCCATTTCTATATCAGTAGTATTCTCCACTCTAACATATTCCCTTTATGGAATATTGTACCCTCACAGAGCAAGATACTGGGCTGTGGAAATTACTGTGGTGTCCATAGCAGCACATCCCCATTTCATTCATAAATAACCCTAGGTCCACAAATAACTTGTTGCCCATGTACTAGCTATATATTCTTGAGCAAGTTATCTTGGACTCAGTTCCCTCCTCTATAAAATGAGTATAATAATTTTACTTACATTTTGTGGTTGTATAGATTAAATGAATTCATATAAAATGCTTTAGGATAGTGTTTAGTATAGACAAACATTGCATAAGTATTTGCTATAATTTTTATCTTCATTATCACTTATTGTTATCTGCACGTTCAGGGGAAAGTAAGAATGGATAACTGTCATGACAAAGAGAGCAGTATAGCCAAAATGATTGGGTTCTCCTGGGGCAATTCATTCATCTGACACAGCCACTGTCATTGTAGTTTTCCTGCTTGTATTAGTTGTGCCCTCTTAAATATTGTGACCTCTCTGGACTGTTTCATGGATAGAACACATGTAGTTCCATGGCCAGGAACCTTGGGGGTTACTAGACCCCCCTGTCCCCATCTTTGCCCCTTTTGGTCTCCTGCTATTTATGTGCCTTCTTATCCCCATTTTTTATTCCTTTTTTTCTTAAATTGGGAAATTGGGGCAGGGGAATAGAAAAGTTGCTGTCCCCTTGTTCCTCAGTCTAGTTGTAGAGGACACCACTTCACTGGCCCATGTTGGAACCACCATTTTGTGCTCTTCCTGGGTGAGACAGTCAACTGCCTGCCATTGGATGGCCGTTCATGGCAGCTCACGGCAGCTCATACCGGCTGCTGGCTGCTCATGCCAGCTGTCAGCCAAGCACAGTAGCCCCCGGTAGCTCACAGTAGCCTACGGCAGCCCACTGCAGCCCCACTGCAGCCTATGCCATCACCGGCGACTCACCGCAGCCTAGCTCCAGGTCGAGCTGTTGTTCACCATCTTAACTGTAAAAGTTGCAATGCCACTGACCCTAATGTGGGATCCGAACCAGGGCCCTGCTGCTCAGGGTTAGGATCCGAAGCCAACTCCTAACCAATGCGCCACTCAGCTGGCCCGCCCATTTTTTAATTCTTTTTCCCTCCAGACTCTCCAGTTCCCTATTCTCTGGTCACAGACTTGAGTTTTCTGGAACTGAGTCAAGCACTGGGTATGTTCCTGCCTTAGTCAGTGATAGTGGGTGGGATATAAGGCAGGGAATGTGGGTAAGCAGGGAGATAGTTAATGACTAGCATGATAGGGTGTTATTCTTCACATAGGTTTTTACATACTAATGATCTCTCCTATTGGGGGAAGAAATGCTAACCTGTTAAAATTCCCATTTTAAAATTCATAATAAAGAAAAATTAACTACCCTGGAGAGTGTGTTTAGAGCACACCAGACTGAAGCTATGGTTAAGAACATATAAAAACTTAAAAAAGTCTAAGCTGTCCAAGGTCTGGTTAATTTCTCTAATGAAGGAAGACAGAACAAAACAAAAGCCTACTATAATAAAAAGGAAGACATTTAGTTTTAGTTTTGCCCCTTGAGTTCACTTCTGAGTCATGAAAGTCCCCTTCCTCCCTTCCTTCCTTCCTCCCTTCCTTCCTTCCTTCCTTCCTTCCTTCCTTCCTTCCTTCCTTCCTTCCTTCCTTCCTTCCTTCCTCCCCCTCTCTTCTTCTTCTTCTTTCTTTCTTTCTCTCTCTCTCTCTCTCTCTCTCTCTCTCTCTCTCTCTCTCTCTCTCTCTCTCTCTTCCCCCCTCCCCTTTCTTTTCCTCTCAGTCTACACCTAAGAACTAGCCTATTGAAATCATCTTCCTAAAGTTCCATTCCATGGAGTTGAGACCGAAGTTTCCTTTCAGTCACTTACACACATAACTTGGGGGAGTGTAAGCAGCCAGGTTTTAGAGATAGCCAGTAACTGGGTCTACCTTTCTTCCATGTCTAGTCAGTTCTGGGGTGAGCTTTAAGAGAAAACTCAGACTGGCCAAGTTCCTGCTTAGGGAGAGAAGAGCATGGCTCCTTCTTACAGAGCGTCAAAAAACGGGGTTGAAATGACTCTTTTTAAAAAAAATTTGCATTTTGAGCTTCTCTTTCCTCTGGGAGTAGGGACCCAGACTCAGTCTGTGTCATGTAATCATGTTCACTAGAGGCATTTGTTCTCATCATAGAAACTGACTGGTACTCTGCAGTCCCAGCTGCTTTCACCCCTTCTCTCCCTCAAAAGGGAACTTCCATAACTGGTACAGAGCAGATTCCTGCAGATCCACTTGAGAGTGACAGTCACATTCAGGTTTCATTCCCTCTTTTATGCAATTGTGGTAGGCAGAATTCTCAAGTGACCCGTATGATTCTCTAGCCTGTAATATACACACACCTTCTCCCAGTTATTTAATCAAACACTGTTCTAATGGGAAAGGAATTTTGCAGATGTCATTAAAGTCTTCAATTAGATGGTGTTAAGAAGGGGAGATTATCCTAGGTGGGCCTGACCTAACCAGGTAAGTCCCTAAAAGGGATAGAGCTTTTTCTGAAAAAAAAAAAAAAAAAAAAAAAAAAGATTCAAAGTGTGAGAAGGATTCTATGCAAGGGGGAGTCTTTGTTGTTGGCTTTGAAGATGAAGGGGGCCACATGAGAAGAAATGGGGGTTGCTCCTAAAAGCTGAGACTGGTTCCTGGCTAAAAGCCAGCAAGAAAACAGGGACCTCTGTCCTACAGCCACAAGGAACTAAGTTTTGCCACAACCACATGAGCCTAGAAGACTGTAGGAACCAGATGATTATGGCTGACACCCTGATTTTAGCTTGGTGAGACTTTGAGCAGAGAACCTAGTGATACCACGCTCAGACTTGGACATAGAGAAACTGAGTAAATGAATGGGTGTTGTTTTAAGCTGCTGCTGACTTTGTGGCAATTTGTTATGTAGCATTGGAAAGCTAATACAATGGTTTCAGTGCAACATGGCATGTTGTTGTTAAGTCACCTACCAGTACAATCTGGGAAGTATGCAAGTTTTTGTTCTGTTAGAAACTAAAAAGTGAAGCTCCCTGTGTCTCCTACTGAAATGACTCTACTAAGTAAGTGACTAGTCCAAACCTGAGAGCTAGTGAGAGAAAATCAAATTTATCTCCTGTCATTCTTTTTAGCCTTATAGTTTCACATTAAAATGAACAGGAAAGCACATGGTAAAGACAAGAGTTCTTTAAACTGCATGATCATTTTTATTTTTTTAGGTGCTTCAGAGAATTTTGTATATCTTCATGTGTTGAAGTCCTCACAGCGATATCTACAAACTCCTTATGTGTTCATAATTAGGAGGAAAGAAAGGTTGCCATGTGCTTGCCCTGATTTTATGGGGACTTTCTGACAACATCCCAGATATATTTCACAGTCCACATGTTTACGTCTTCCCTTCTCCATAAATAATCCTTGTCAATAGAGTGTATTTTTATAGGTAACCCTGAATCACTACTGCTAAAGTTGTGGTATTTAATGAAGAAGTCAGAGCTGTCCCTGTAGGGCTATAAGGAAGAGCTTAGAGTGTCTACTGAGAGTCTGGCCACTTCGCTGAAGAAATCATTGAACACAGTTTATTGGATTGAGGCCTATTATCCAGGTGGAGTCCTGACACTTGTCAGGCTTTCCTCTTTACTCGATGTGAACACAGGACAGTCATTTTGAAAGTGGCTGCTAGAAATACCGTTCACCACCATTTAGTTTACTGATACTACTTGACTCTTGGTTAAGGGGAAGGCAGTGGGCTATTCTCCGTATTATTGGTGACAAACACTCATATGTTATTTGTATACAAAAATAATTTATTTTTTGCTTAGGTGGTAAAAGTTAAGAATGACTAAAATTGTATATATGATGCTCAGCTCCTTCATCTTATTTTGTTGTTTGTGTGACTATTTCATGATAGGAAAGTACTGATGATTTAAAACTTTTCATTTTGTTTGGCTCTAGAGAAGCAGTCTGCATATATTTAAAATACCAGGTGAAATATTTAGTTCTGAGGTGCATCATATTAAGAAAAGGGAGTCTTGTAAGTTTATCTAAGATTACACACAAGTACAGCACAAACAAGGCCTCTCCTCCAACTGTGGAGCCAAATAAGCAGCAGGGCCAAGCAATTAGTACGACACGAAGGCAGCCATTACAGTATCAGAGCCAACCTCCATTGTCTCACTGCACCCTGCAGGCTTGACAAGGTTTTTCATGGGCGACAGCAACTGTGATTTGGAAAGTAAGCAATTTATATGTCACATGACTGACTAGGTCCTTTAGGCATCCACATGCCTCCTAGGATCTCAGAACCCCAACCAACCTCAGCCACCAGGCTGGTGGAAAACCCTGGGGCTGATTCACATCCTGGGAATTGACATGAGAAAGAATGGGGATATGTATCTTGGTGTTTTGTCCATGTGCTCTGTTACCAGAGAGCTGAGGCCTCGTGTGGGTGAGAGAGACAGTGATGGAGGCTGTTTGAGGTGGCGGTCAGAGGAAAGATTCCAGTAACAGCCTTTGGATTTGAGCTAGTCCAGGGAAATTTGATCTGGCTTTTCTTGGCTTGGAGTTATTAGAAGGAAACAGAGAACACAATCTGCCTGTGTTCTAGGGTCTCCTCTCTCCCAGATAAGATACGGAGGTGTCCTTTCTCCAACTTGGAGAAATCCCAGAAGCCAGCCCACGGCAGCCTGACGCTCAAGTAATGACCTATATATTGATGGACAATCATTTCCTTGATGGTACCAGTCATTGAATAAGGTGCTGGGCAAGATTTCAGGCCACGGCACAGTGCAAGAGAATGTGGGCTGTTGGTGATATTTCCTGCAAATGTGCCTAAGCATGGAAGTAAGAGACTTTGGAGGTTTGTTGTTTAGGTTGGGTTATGCCTGTTGGGGGCATGTTTTATAGCAATGCTATATATTTCACTTGATAATCATACTCTAAGTCACAATTGCAATGATTTACAAACTGCATCTAAAAGTACTTCTGGCCATGGCCATTTATTAATTAATATTTATATTCAGTTTTTCAGCCACTGTACATTTCATATTTCTCTGTCTTTTTTTCCTGATAAACTTATAAAAAAAAAGGCTGTAATCTATTTAAAAGAAAAGGTGATTCAAAATTGTTTTATCCTTATTAGTTACATTCAAAATATACATGAACTTGTTCCATCCAGGGGGATTTCTTCTGATTAATTCCTTGCAGGAGATGGCCTGGGTTATGACAAGGCTTTTGCAAGTGCCTTGTTTGTGCTGCATTTTAGCTGAGTCAGATATAAAGTGCTGACCCAGGATGTATAGCAAAATAGCTAATTCCACACACTTTGGAGTCAGAAAGATCTCTATCCAATGCTGATTCCACTATTCACCACCGCGGTGAGTCCTGTGATCTCTAAGCCTCAATTCCTCATGTATAAAATGGGAAGTTTATTCTTCAGGGTCATTGTTGTGAGGATTCAATGAGACCATGTCTGTGAAGTCCTTAGCAGGTGTCCAGCCCCATTGTGAGGCCTCAGAAATGGCCACTTCGTTATCTAGCTCCTGTCTGAGGAACACAGTCATTTTCTCTACAGATAGAACCCTCTTTTGCCTCATGCCATATATCTCTCCCTGCTGGGGTCTGCATGATGGTGACATCTATGGTATGATCTGTCTTTTCATCACCAGCCCTTGAAGGTTCTTTAGGCTCTCTTAGCCAGGGAGATGAGAAAACGAGTACACTGGGTTGAGCTCCCTCCCAGCAGTTTGGGAGCTCTCGAGCAACACTGCAGGTGAAGCAAAGAGGGTTGGAGGTTGGAGGACAATCCAGAGTCCAATTTCTAGCACCTTATTTATTTCTTCTTTTCTGGAAAATGCACTATTCCTTTCAAATCCTGGTTTCAAGGGGGCTTCGGCCCAGTCCCACAGCAAACAGTGAGTGATGCTTGCTGGGTCACAGCGTGACCAGGCTGCATTGCAACTGCTGCCACCAACCTCCCATTGGAGCTCTCTGACCAGCTTACAACCTCCCTGGGACCAGAAAACAAAGCAGCCATTGTCACACCACGTTCTATAGGAAAGGGTTCTGTGGTCAAATAGGTGTGGGAAATGCTGTGTGTGCTCTCATTCTCTGGAAAATTCTATATGCATATTTGCATGTTAAAGGCTCTAGACCTGTATTAAAGGAATCTGATTAATTTAGTATAGTCAAGCACTTCATCAAATGTATTTGACCACAGAATCACCTACTCCTTCCCAGAATACCAGAATAGAACAGCTCACTTTTTGGAAAACTCTGGAATAAGTGGTTTGGTCTGCTTTCTTGAGAAAGCCTTGTTGACCACTTTGCTTTCCTGCCTGGAAGAGATGCCTTGGTAAGCCAAAGAATGGCCATTTTAAGTGACATAACCTATCAATCAGAATTTCTCTTCTAAATTACATGGATTCTTTCTGTGAGAAGAACATGCACATATATTATGGATATAACACCACTTTAGAACTGAGCCCATTTCATGGCTGGATCCTCCATTTCTGCCAAGATTCACTTCTTCCTGGGATCAGGGAAACAACAGCCATGGCAGATACTGTAGTCACGAGCAGTTTCCGCACAAGCTGATGGATGTTTACATTTGTTCCATGCAGTCATGAACACTGTAATTAAACATAAACAGAAATACTTCTGATCACAGGTCTAAGTACAATTTGCATTTAAAAATTAGGAAGTCAAGTGTAATGATATATCTTTATCACCCAAAGCAAAAACCAGAAACAAAAAAGACTACCCTGTTTCTCCAAATACATATGTTAGGCTTCCTCTTTGAAAAACATCTACTCAAGTGAAAACGGCCATCTCTCCTCTATGGTAGTGCTTGTCGTGTAAGACTCGGCTAAGTGTCATGAAAGGATATTAATGAAGAAATGTAGAAAATTAATTTGCTTCGTGGGTATTTAGTTTCACTCTTCTGAAGCTTTACAGATAAGATGATTACCCATAATGTGGTTATTTTAGCTTTATAAATGTTATAATTGAACAACTGTAATCTTTCTATTTTGTGCACATATATGCTGTACATCATCTTTGCATCAGATCTGTCTTCTAAATTAGAAACACTTCTGAAATTTTTCAAAATTTTCTTTTAAGTTTAGTCAAGATTTCTGAAAATCAAAATCAGGCACTTGAGTGAAATGAAATTTTTGCCTTTGTTGTGTAAAAACATTGGTATGTTTTTATGGCAATGATGTTAATCAATTTGTTTATGGGGTTCAGTATATGTTTTGCCAAATTACTTTTCAAAACTCTTTCAAGTGTTAAAGGAATAACTTAGTACATTAGTATCCAGAGAGTAGGACCATAGCTACATAACTTACTTATAGGACATTTCAAAGGTAAAAAGTTTGAATCAGTTCTGAGCCGAACTCAGGTAGCATTCTTAGGTAAGTTGTTATTTTATTGGCCCTTGCTAAGCCACTATAGATCTCATCAGTAGTTTCTTGGTCTGCAAAATAAGGAGGCATGATTCCTTAAAGCATACTTAATGTTATGGGCATGTGTAAGCAATTAGTCAAGTAGTATTTAAATGCAGTTTGAAACTATAGAAGAACATGCAAAGCTATTGGATTAAGTAATAGGTTTTTCCTCCTTTTTTGGAATGTGAACAATGAAAAATATTGTTAGGATCTGGTCTTAAGCAGTAAAAATCAGTCATCTTGATAACTGAACTGGATCTAGGTTTGGAACATTTTTTGGAGAGTATTAAGAATAGATTATTTTTAAAAATTCAGTTGATATGCATCCAGAGCATTTATAGTGTCTGGCAGCTCGCTGTGGGTTTGTCCTTAGTGAGGGTACTGGAATAACCTTAGCTCTGACCAGTGGTCAAAAGTTTGTGTCTGAAGAGACTTCCTGGCATTATTTATAATATTAACACTCCCATGGCTTTGATAACACTCATGCTTGTATGCACCCTAAAATCACCACTCTAAATGGCTTCACTTGTGCAAGGGAGACATAGATAACTTACTACCTTCCATATAATGAGAAAATAGTCACCATGATAATAAATGCTTAATTTTATAGTATTTACAGATGTGTATATTACAGGAAGGATGTATTATGTACTTAGAAAGAAATACTAATAATCATTCCTCAGATCTTTGGGCTGAAGGATCATTGTTATAACAACACTACAAAAAATGGGTTTTGAAAGATAGTCTTTGGAAATAAAAATAAACAAAGAGTAAAATGATTCTGTAAAAGAACACCGAAATAATATGTTCATTTCATCTCGATAGTTCTATTTGAAAAATGTGAGACTTTCTGGAGCAGGATGACAGCACATAATACAGTAGAATGATTTGGCTGAGCTACATATTTGGGTGTGAAAGTGAATTTCTTTGAAGTCATAAATACACTCTGGATTTTTAGTGAGAATTTTGGTTTCCTAAAAGTTCTGCTACATCTAAGACTTTTAAAGCCATCCAAAACAAAATCTGTAATTTATTTTCCTATTACCTTTTTATGAGGTCTTAGAGCTGCCGTAACTTCTTTTGTGCTTTGAGATTTACAGGTTAGGTTCTATAAAGGGCACTGTGTGACCCTCTAGGCTGGGGCTGTATATCTTACCTTTCCATCTCTGTCTGGTCCACCACTGTTAATGAGGGTATCTTTAAGTGACAGCCTCCTTGTAATGTTCAAATGACCAGTGTACATGAGGTTAAATCATTTTACCACCACGCTTCCTGAATCAAGCCACTATACTCAAGTGAATTGACTTAGACGATCTTGTCGACAGAGCTCACAGCCCCTTGTGCCAGATTTCAGACGGGAACTAAAACATTGATAGGATTCCGTTTGGGATAGTATCGAGAGTGTGGTATTTTTACTTTGAATTTTGCTCGTGTTTGCAGTATTATTCAAAAACCAAACGCACCCCACTGGTGCTGTGGCTCAGCGTGTCCTTGTTGTTGGACTCCGGGAGGGTTTTAGCTTCAGGGTGCTGTGCCGTACAGCAGAAGGTGGTGGCGGGAAGGGCAGCGCTGTCTGCCTGGGAGAATTAGCCCCTTTTATAAATAGCCTGACGTCGCCAGTGGCTTTTAGACTCCTTGAAGCATTTTCAACTAAAAATACACAACCATTCACAACAGAAATTTTCTCCATCTTTTATTTTTTACCTTCTGATTTACTAGGTAATAGAACAGCATTTCATGCTGCAGCATTCTTTTCTTTTAATATCTTGTATTGTACAGTTGTTGTTTTTTTCTAAAGGACTCCTTTAAACTACAGTAACAATATTTGGACTTCAGCATCAAATATTACCCTTTTATTCCAAGATAATAATGACTCTACAATAATAAAAAAAAATAATAATAAAAAAGAGAGAAAAGAAAGGAACCCCAAACAAGCCACAGCAGCCCGTTTTGGCCAAGCTGCCAAATCCTATTACAGATTCAATCCTATTAAAACGTTCCCAGGTTTAAGCCTGCTTTGGAGTTTTTCATAGGAGTGCATGACCCTTACCCAAACCCCTACATGTGTGGTCAGGGACCTCAGGATAATCGTAAACTGCCTGGACTCCCATTAATCTCGCACAGTCAGATATTAGTGCTTGTAAATCAGCACCTAAACAAGGACAATAGTTAAAGCCATCAATAGTCTTTTAATGAGGCAGATCAAAAACAAATGAAAGCAGCAGGGCACTCGGATTTGCCAAGGAGGGGAAGGGAAAGGCCGTAAGCTTTGTCTGATTTCTTAGGGAAAAAAGTGGATGGATTTACTCCAGGTCCTGTCTTCTAACTAGTGCATCCACTGTTTTTTAAAAAATACATAAAGCAAGATTATTTCCAGGAATTTCCTTCATGTTCTTTGTGTGGGACAGAGCAGCTGTCACTTTCTTCCCTTCCTCTCCCTTTCTTTTTATAGTTTTGCAAAACATATATCGACATATGTGCATTAATGTACACATATTTAAAAGAGGAAGCCATTGCAAATAATAACTGCATGTAGACATATTAGGCAGTGATCAGTTATACTTTGTCAAGAATTGTAATTACTTATCTGCATCCTTGCAGGCATTTTATGTGCTTTTGAAATCCCCACAGATGTTTTTTGTCCATTAGAAAAGGGGTAAAATATCTTGTTTTGTAATTCCTTGTTTTAAAGGAGGAGAAAAATAAAGCAAGATAGGATTTATTATCTAGCACGCATGTGCAGCAGCATTATAATGGTTGCCAAGCAACCTAAAGGAACCATATCATAGTAAAGAGGGGGGCAAATGAATGAACAGATGCATGGGATTAGATATAGGAAGGGGAGAGAAGAGCCTGACCCGAAATGAGCTCGGCTTGGCACATGGCTTTTTGATTGGGATTTTCTCTTATTAGGTAAATTTATCTTGAATATCGCCTTTTGATTTTGCAGGGAATTTTTATTTTTGCTATGTGTTTAGTTTACCATTTGACTGAAAGGCTCAAAAAGAAGAGGTGAGCAATGCTTGTAATATGCTTGTTCTTTCATTGTTGCCAATAACATTCTTTCAAGACAATATTTTAAGAAGCAGAAAGGTACAGAAACAAGCATTCTCTTGCATTTACTCTAACATCATTCAAGACAAACACACACATTCGAAGACAGAATGTCTCTTTGGTGGTGGTTCTCAAAATATATGTCCACCTCAAATTGACAGCTTATTTACTAAGAGACTTTCATTGCTATTATTAAAAAACCTCACTATATATATATATATATATATATATATATATATATATATATGTTTATATATATATATATAAAACAGCATATATATATAAAACAGCATATATATATAAAACAGCATATATATATATAAAACAGCATATATATATAAAACAGCATATATATATATAAAACAGCATATATATATATATATATATATATATATATATATATATATATATATATATGGTTGTTGGAAAAGCAATGATGTATTTTTTCTGTTTTTCTTTGCAAAAATGCGTCATGACTTTTCCGACAACTCAATAGCATGCACACTCACACACATATACATACATATGTATTACAAATAGCCTATACATCAAAATAGCATACCATCTCTTCAGTGCCACTATGACAGTTCCTGAAAATGCAAGACATGAGCTGTTCTTTCTTCAGAACTAGTCACCAAAGGAGGAGGAGAGGTCCAGTCGACTCAGCAGTTGTGGAGCTTAGAAGCCACGCCATTTGAGAGGACTTCCTCACAGCAGCTGATTTGTGAGGGCTGCTGGCCAGGTGGCAGGACGTGGACTGGGGTCATTTTTTTTACAGATGCTTGGGTTGAACCCTACACCTCTCTTTTCAGAGGGATGATACAGAAGTATAGTGTATACTAAAATAGTTTATAACACTATCTTAAAGACACTCTTACAGAACAGTATACAACCTAGTTTGTACATTTGAGGTATGAAAACTTATAATTTCATGAATTTCATAGCCAATATCCCTATGTAATCATAGTATGTAGTAGAGGCAGACCTCAATGTTACATTCTAGAAGGCACCCTGGTTTCAGCACATCCTAGCAGCCCAGTCTAGAATCACCCCCCAAATGGGAAAAGTACAAACTATCTTCAAACTCCTTTGAAAGCTTTAAGAAATGAGACAGATGATATATTAGTAAATGTTTTAAGAGTGACTACCAAGTAGAGAACATTCAATTGGGAACTGCCACTATGACAGTTCCTGAAAATGCAAGACTTGAGCTGTTCTTTCCTCAGAACTAGTCACCAAAGGAGGAGGAGGAGAGGTCCAGTGGACTCAGCAGCTGTGGAGCTTAGAAGCCACGCCATTTGAGAGACTTCCTCACAGCAGCTGATTTGTGAGGGCTACTGGCCAGGTGGTAGGACGTGGACTGGGCCAGAAAAGTTCTTGGGGGTCATTTTTTTTCTTTTGGGCTATGTGATGAAATTGTAGCTCTGTCGTTTCCTCGAGAAATAGCATGTGTAGTGGCATTTTAATCGTAGATTGACATTAAGCGATTGGGGAATTATACTGTGTCTACTAATATAAATTCCACCTCTCTTGCCCTAATGAGATCACCTTACACTCGCTGGCACTGATGCAAACATTTAGAGCTGAGTGCTCAAAAGAGGCTGGAGTACAAATGGTACATAATTCATTACCCTGGGAAACACGATTTCAATGCAACATAATGCAAGGTGCTCTCAAGTATTTCTGAGGCAGGAAGAGTGAGCCACAGTCATGGTGAAGTGACTGTTTACATCAACCTGATTCCACTTATTCTTTACTCGAGCTAACAAGCCCTGTGCTGTATTATTGCATCCACTTCTACTTACTGGACTCCAAGGAGAAGTCCTTGCAGCTAGAGGAATAAATCCTTTGTTGCATAATCTATGAAGCGATGTTAACTGGTGTAAAGAAAAAAAAGAATGTCCTGCAAATTCTGCAGAACATTCCTCCAAGCTATTTTATAAGGTCTCACCAACCTGGAGAATTTGCATTTAAAATAACAAACTCTATTCTCCATTCCCAGTTCTCCATCCCATTCACTGTTGTCAATAATCCAAAGATGACAGCCTTTTGCTCATCATTCATTAGTGACACCTTCCATGGAGCTAGGTCTGCATTTCCACTTTCATGTGCATTGTGGTTTCCTCTTGCTGCTAAATGTGAATTGATAGCACTGTGGCATTTATTAACAATGGCTACAGCAACAAAAATGCAATATCAAAAAAGCTCAGAAGATTAATTATACAAATTATGGTGTAAAGCATCCGAATTCCTCTTTGATGAGGAAATGCATACCAGTCTAACTGCAGTGGCACTGCAGAGCAATCAAGCTTGGCAAGTGGTATCAGAACCCAAACACCTTGTCCCTCTGGCCATTAGGCTTTCCTGGAGATAGGCCAGAGAAAGGAATGGGGAATCTTGGGTCTGCAGACTAAACCTAATGTGGGGGAAATAACAAAGGGCACAAATGAGCACATCTGACAAGGTTTCTACCAGCCGAGGCATGTGACCGATCTCTTCCTTAAAGCTTGCCCTAATAAAGAGGGCAAGGTGTGCTAAGTATCTGAAAGAAGGGTTGTCAGTCACCTTTATACCTGGAATTTGACATGGAATAGATCCTTATCCATGAAGGTTCAAGGACACTCCTTCCCAAGATGCCATTCAAAGCCCACTTCAGATATTTGTCTCAATCGTTTTATCCCTAAGACCATATGCTTCCTTTAAATCCTCATTTTGAAAAATAAGAGAGTGTAGCTTTGCCACAGTTGCTTGCAAAGAGAATTTTGTCCTTTTTTTTTTTTTAATGTTCATTATAAATAGGGTCGACATTTAAAAGCAATAAGCTCCAACAGCTTCCTGCTTCCTGTATATAGTCTGCAACTGGGCTATCATGTTTCTCTGGTACATTGTTGATTAGCATTATCAAGATACAGTAATAGCCTCATTCCCACCTAAGTACCAAGATTCATATTCCCGAAACAAGGGCAAAATCCCTTTATTAAAAAATAGAGGTCTATTTTCAAATTTGATTAAAATGACCCAGGAAAATACAGGCAAAAAATTGTTTAGAAGCCCCTAGCGTTTGTTTAAAGTAAATCAATTATTTTGGGTTACTTTTGCTTTTGGACACAGTATTTGTGTATCCAAGAGAAAGGTTTTCATTGCTTTGGTATCACTAACAGTATTTATTCTCCACTCTTACTTTTCTCTAGGACTCTGGGCCACGGTATTGGTATGTGGCAGGAGAAATGTGCATTCCAGTATAATATAATGGGCGGCCCTAACAGAGTGATAAATATTGATCTCTTATAGAATTGAAACTGTAAAGAAAGTTTACAGATATAATCAACATATGTACATTGCTTATATAGTTCAAATGCAAACAATTAAAACTGAGATTGAGGTGAACTTAAATTTAAGAAACTTCTTGAAGGGATTCAGTAGGGAATTACAATTCTGTTTCATAAGTATCTATCTTAAAAAAACCCCAGTTAATTTATTTATAAATAACCTTGTCTTAGAAATACAAAAAATTACAAGGAGAGCACAGTGTGCTGTTAAAAGTTGGTAAAGTCAACAACTATTTAAAAATGAGCTTGAGTCCAAGTTCTTCTACTTTAAGCTGTGTTGCTTCAGGAAAACACCAAACAGCTACCTCACAGAACTGTGCTAGGATTAAATGAGATGCCTATAAAATGCCCTTTCACCACGTTTAATATACAGGGGGCACTATTATTATTATTATTTTTTTTTTTTATTTTTTTTATTTTTTACTAACATTTAGAAATTCCACCATGTCATTAGCACTAATTATAGGTAAAGATTTTAAAAATTCCCTCGTGTCTTACAAAAATGATTCCCCCGTTAAAGTTTCTTGTAGCCATTTTCAGGGACCTTAATGACTTCAATGCCTATAAGGCTCGTACCATGGCTTTACTATTGCCAGCTTTTTCTAATTTCTGCAGAAACACATTCAGGTAAGCAGAGTCATTGGCTGGCTTTATTATTATTATTATAACCTGTATTCATATTTGTAATAGTATGTGACTGGCTATTCTAACAAGACACAACTTTACCAAAATTACCAAGTCCTAAGCCTGAAATTGATGGTGCATTTCTACACTTTCCTATTATCCTAGAATAAAACTTTATATAATCATTAATCATTTCCTCTTAAACATCGTATCTTGACTTCTAAACCAACATCTTTCTGTACCTCCCTTTTCCCAGACCATCTTGATCTCTTCATTCTTCTGTTTCTTCAGTGATATCACCATCATACCTTTAATATTTACATTTACATTTGTTCATTCATTTATTCATTTATTTATATGGCCTGCTATTATGCATACAGCACTATTCTGTGTGTTCCGTGTGTGTGTAGGGGGGTAATGGGTGGGGGATACAAAAATATTTGTTAGATATTTTGCCTTTAATATATATAAGGAGAGATGGCACAAACGTCGATACCAATGACTCAAAGTTTTTTGAAATAGTAAATTTCAAAATTTTGTAGGGGAGCTCTTTTATGACCCCCCTCAGTCCCCATGGATTAATCCTTCCCTACTAAATATTTGCATGCACCTTCGGATTTACTTCTATTGCATAATATTATCATTAAAGTTGATTATATTTTCTCTGCTACTCTACACATCCAACTCATCAGAAAGTCTCATAGACTACCATCAACTTACCTTAAATTTGTCCACTTCTCACCATCTCTCGTCCACCATCTTTTCTAAGCCCCTATCAGCTTCTTGCCTGAATTACTGCTAGAACCTCATAATTAATATCTATGATTTCATTATTGCTTCCTGCAATCCACGCTTTCCATAGCAATCTCTTACATCGCCAACTGCAATATTTTCAGGTCTTCAAATGTGCCAAGCAAATTTTGGCATTACGGTTTTTAAAATAACTGTTCCCTCTGCCTCAAATTCTTCCCCCTGCAAGCTTCACATTGCTGTCTTGTCATCCATATCTTAGGTAACTATCCCCAGTACAAATTAGTCATGTAGTCACTCTATCATATCACTCTATTGTAATTACTGGCATAAAACTTATTGCTATCTGTTATGTTCTTGTCGATTCATTTTGAGTGTTTATTTTTCCCCTAATAGAATATGAGCTTTTAAAGAGTAGGCACCTTGTCTGTCTTGTTTATTGTTATATCCTCAGAGCCTAGATCAGAGTCCAGTTATAATGGGTGCTCAACAAATTTTTTTTTTTTTGAGGGCAGTGTCACTGGCTCTCGTATGTGGGACCGAACTGGGGCCGCTGGCTTCCCAAGCCAGCGCTTAACCACTGCGCCACTCGGCCGGCCCTACAACAAATATTTTTTGAAGTAACAAATGGTTAATGATGATTCTGCATTTGTTCTTGATTTAGGGACTGTAGTTCATTTGTCTTTGATTCACTGGTTTCTAGCATGTACTAGAAGTTGAAAAAAAAGGATGGCTGTTTTGTACTGAATACATTCAGAAATAATTTTTTTGCTAGTTGATCCTGAAAGGCATTATGGAAACTTGAGTAGGTGACAAAATGATGATACAGTTCATTTCATGCAGTCAGTACAATGTGAGAAAAAGTTTGAAACTGGGAAAACAGTGAATTTTTAAAGATAATAGTGAGCACTAATACAGATAAGCTGTCATTTGTGTAAGAGGAGTCTATAGGATGGCAGAGAGGGTGTGGGATGGGTTAGGCCTGATCCCAAAAGCCAAACTAGGAATATGAAGTGTCAAGTAGGCAGAAGAGAGTCACAAACAGTTATTGAAGAGTCAGTGGATTCATAGCTCTGATTTAAAAAGGTTACATGGCAGCTTTATGTAGCATATGTTGGGATGGGGGTGGACAACAAAACCAGTTAGAGGCTAGTATAATAGCCTAGAACAAAGTAACCAATAAAAAAATTAGGGTGGTGGCAGTGAGAATGTATAAAGAAATATGAAGAACTCTAGATGGCATCATCAGTGCAAGCATTTAAATAAACTGATTGAATTTTTCTCCTGTGGCTTCTAGGGCTTCTGGTTGGGCTCTTTTTAGAAATATAATTTCCCTCTTCATGTCATATTACTGAATTCTGTATTCAGGGGCCTTCTCTAAGGATATTTTATAGATTCTGCTCTCTGCCTTCCTGTCCAGTTTTCTCTTATTGATTCTTTTTGGTGTGAGAAAGCTGGGTAGATTTTTAAGGCATGGTCTAATAGTTACTGTGTATGATGAAGAGTATGTGGTTGCAAAGATGGCTTTGGGATACCCCAACTGCATTACAGGAGTTCGATTCTAGTTATGTAGTAATTGTTGAGTAAAAGTCAGCAAGAGGCAAAGAAAACACCCTGCATTAACAATTTCCTCTAATTAAAAAAAAATGTGAAGAAAATTACAAAAAAATGCACAATGTATGAATACCTTAAACATAAGAAAAAAAAAGGCCAGGAATCATGTAATAAGGGTTATGCATAGTCCAGAACTCTAGCTGAGTTTAGCTATGCATTCCAAGCAATTAGCTTCCTGAAGGCTGAGGCAGAAAGAGAAAAAAAGATGAAATATAAAACTTCTTTCCCTTAAAAATGATAAGGATGACTTTTTACTTAAAAATGAGTTATAGCCCAGATGCTAAAAGGAAACGATCATAGATGTCTACTGTACATGACATCTTTCACATTTAGGTGAACAATATATTTTGCTGAATTTAGACAGAGTACCACTTGGCATTTGGGTATCTGTTCTTGCATCCAATATATTTAGCTCTATAGTTATAAGTAATAATATCTGCTTATAAATTGCTCTGAGTTCTCCTCCTTTTTTTCCTCCTCCTCCTTCTAAGAAAATACTGCTGACACATCTACCCAAGTAAACAAATATTTCCATCTTGGCTGATTTATTTGGTCAGTGAAAAAATGGTTACAAGACAAGATATGGGCAGATTCACTTCCATCAACTCTATTATTCAGCATTGTGTACTCATATTAAAAAAATTGAAAGGCATAAAATTTTGTTTTTATGCCAATTCCTATTGATTTACATGTGATGTTCAATGTAATAGTTGTGTGCCAGGGATAGCAATTCAGTAGAGAAGTGCAGGAGGAATGGGTGAGGTGTTTCTATTTTGTCAAGATATGAAAAATAGTACCTCATAGTTAAAAATAAAAATATAATGAACTGCTTCAACTGTATATAGTTTTCAGTCCAGCTAAGAGTTGTCAAAACCTATCTATCTATCTATCTATCTATCTATATACACACATGTATAGTAATTCTATAAATCTTATTCTCTAGATTAAAATAAGCACACATGAAAGTTTATAGGAATGGCTATTTTGGGTATGTGCATGTATTCCTAATCCAGTTAATTTATTCTGCTTGTAAAATAATCTTTGATTATTTGTTTTTTATCCCATCATAGTTTTGACCAGTCTCTTAGGCAGTTTCTATGGGTTTGGCACAAAGTGGACCTTGTAAATTCTATGTTTTTATTCTTCCACTTCTCTCTAAAATTAAATGTAAAACAGGTGGAAGACGTCCCTTTCCATGTACTCTCAAAGTCTTTTTCTTACACACACACGCGTGTGCACACACACACACACACACACACACACACCTTTGAGAATTGATCACACATGGGCTTCCATGTGCCCAGTCAAAAGGCACTAAGTGGAATGTAAATTGGAAAAAGAAGTGAACTAGGAAATCAATGGGCACAGATTATGTACATATATGTAGGCTTCTTTGCACTATGATGATTGCAAAGAGTAGGTAAGCATTTTAGATAACTCAGTTTTTGATATGTGGTAGAGATAGATTTGTTTGATTTTTATAGCATCAAAGTTAATTAGAAACTTGCCAGAGTTTTGTAGGTAGCCCTCAGGTTTATTACTAAAACCTGGCACTAAGCAACCCACCATTAGAATCTCTTGAAAACCGAAGTTAAATATGAGTCACGTGTCAACTATATTTACAAAGCAAGTTCTTTCACACTTCATCACCAAACTGTGGTCCTTTTCTTTACTTTGTGGCAGGGTAAGGAAAAGTATGTGTGTTATGACTGCCAAAATATTTGCATGTCACTTCAGATCTCCTGGCTACCTTGCCTTTTTCAGCTTGCCTCCTTTAAGTCATATTCAACCCTGAAACTGCTTGGGAACAATTAATTTTGTTGCCTTATAAATATGATGTATAGAACAAAATAACTAGTGCATAACCTCACAATCCAAATCAAACTTTTCTTGGGGTTCCAGAAAAGTTTAGTCAATATTATACTGGATTTCTTAAGCAATGTTTCTTTCATATAATTTTCTCTCTTAAATTAAAACATCGGGGGGAAGTTTCTTCTATCTCATTTTGATTACATCTGTGCTCAAAAAGCATGTGATAAAGTAATAGTCCTTATTAAGACATGGCTTTTACCAGTTGACTTGAAGACATATTCTTTGAAACAGGCAGTCAGTCCTAATAACAGGAATTAAGTAGACTTATGGACCCATAAATATCATTACTTCATGGGAAACTTCCAGTTGAAGCTCTCAAAGACTTAAGACTCATTTTCTTAAACTGATCATAAACCTTCTAATAGGTAACTTCTTCAAGTCAGCTGACTGCCTTGGTTTGGTTTCTTACACTGGAGCAACAAATGGTGTCAAATTTCCTCCAAGTTTAATAGGAAAGATGACTTGAAAGCTATCTATTCCTGAGCTTCAGAGGTCTTGTTAAGAGAGAGTAAGCTCAACGGAATATCAAATAGCATTTTACAGGAAGTGGAACCATATTTTTACCTGGAGTTCGAACCAAAAGACTTTTATAATTTCAAAATCATTTTGAAATTGTTAACATTATATGTTAGAGCTCTTTTAATTTGAGGGAATAGGGAATGTAGTTTTTATTCCCATTTTTATACTTCCAGAAAAATAGGTCATATTGCCATCTTCTAAGGTACTGTGAACCTCAATAGCATGTGTCTTCTGTCTTGATAGCTAGAGAAGATAATTTCAAATGTAGCTTTTGCGTATTTTTTATTAATCCAGTAATTCTCTGGGTTTCCAACCTGTGTAAGAATTTTGAGTAATTGACACATTTGTATTCAGAGGGCGGGGAGCAGTCTTACAGAACTGTTTTTTGAATCATTTCTAATTAATCAAAAGAATACTAAAATGTGTTTATTTTACTCCCTTTTCTGCCAATATGTAACAAAATTAAGGCAAATATTATTTTGGGGAGTCCGCTTACTGGTCACATAACCAGCATTTTTTAGTTAAATTTCTGTCAGCGGAACTGTATAAAATTAAAGATCCAAGATAAAATGTGCTCCCATGCTTCAAATCTGACCAATTCCATTACGTGCACTATTGAAGTATGAAACCTTTCTCCTTGATCAAAATGCTGGTGAGAATCTATACTCTTTTTTTCTTTTTTACCCGAGTACTCCCACTATGAAAAAAAGAGTAGAAAGGCCAAGTGAAAGACTGAAACAAGCAGACATAAAGTGACTTTTTACATTTTTTAAGTAGGTCACAGTAAGGTATATTATTCTTACTGCAAAAGTCAGGTTAAGCCTCTCAATTAGGAAAAGATGCATTTATAGAGTTCTTTCATTTTTATTGATTTTTTATGTCATTTTAAAAATGATGAATAACCATATTGTAGGAAACTGGACCCAAGGAGTAGCTCTTTCCTATCTTTAGTTACTGCCAAAGAGCATGGTGCCGGCTTTCCCAGGTCCCGGGAATATTACTTTCTAGAGCAGCTGATGGTAGGCCCGTGAGAAAGGGTCGTTGTCTTTGACATTGATGAGTATACGAGTGTCCTTGTCCTGGGGCTTTGCTGTGCACCTGAACATAGCCCATGCTTCAGACAAAAGCAAGGTCTCTCATTTGGAACAAGGATAATCTGTTTAAAAATCTAAATCTCTTATAAATGGCTGACGTGTGCAAGAATATCATAGTACATAGCTCTTTGTAAGGTAATTTTAAAAGAAAATGATACACATTTTGCTCAGCAAGCAATCTGAAAGTTCAAAAGGTAAGAAGCACTTCTCAGCATGAAACTGTCAAACATATTTGAAAAGAAAGTTAATTACAATTGGCATTTCCAGGCCTTCTGCTGGCCATGGCTATCTTAGTGAAAGGTGACATTAGTGACATCCATTGTACAGGGACTGAGAAATGATGAGTATCAAAAAACTGAAGCACTGCATTCCTGTAACATAGTGTGAACAACCCTAGGGCACTTGTTATTTTTGTGTAGCTACTTTACAGCTTTGTGCATGTGAAGTGACTGAGATCAGGCCCAAAGTAGACACAGAGAAAATAACGGTGTTCCAGAGAGGTTGTCTGAATTCTTCCTTTCCATGGGAAAGAGATTAGAGAAGATTGATAATCAGACAAAGATGACTCTTCCTGTTTTGTTCAGCTCTGAATTTTCCGGAGTGGGCTTAGAGTTCCCTCTGATGACTTCCTAGTAACTTTTTATCTATACTTTTTTTATTTAAAAAAAAAAAGAAAGAAAAAAATGAGAGAAAGTCAGGGAAAAGACAATCTAATCATTCAGTGGAGCTGGGCTTTGGCTGGCTCTCGGAGAACTCTGATAATAGAATATGGCTGATCTTTTATGTATTTCTGAGCGGACAGGGATATGAAATGGCAATTGGGTTCTATGAGGCAGCACCATGAGAGCCTTGGCTAAGCCAATAAACCTTAGTTGTTATTACTTAGCATTGTGTTGACCATTAACTAGTCATCTCAAACTGGAGTATGTCTATACTGGTGAGTAGTTAGGGTGTTGGAAATAGGAAAAGCTAATGGAAAAAGATGGACTTTTTTCCTGGGAGCATTAGTATTATTTGAAGACTTGTGAGAAGGCATTTAATATGACAATAAGTATATATGTTATGGGTGTAGAATGTAAACATTCACATCTGCATTTCAGATACAATTAAGTGTTTTAAAGAATTGTTCTGCTTGTGCACTGCTTTGACTAGTTCTCAGATCACGAGATGACACATTCAGTTTCCTTGGCCTCTAGGAAAGTTTCAGGGAAACTTTTGAGAGTCACTGAATACTGAGACTGCAGTTATTAGTTACAAGTTCATGTTGAAACATTGCTGCCATGTGAAATTTAGCCATTGGCCCCACATATTCCCTTACCAAAACCCACTTTATGGCTTTTATGCACACTCTAGCCCTTGGTAACTGCAAGGAGCAAAGGGATACACACTGGGAGACTTCTGTGTGTCAGAAAGTTCTAAGCAGATAAACACTGAAGACAGAAGAGGTCACTCTGAGCCAGCTGGATGGCCAAGGACAGTTCAGCAAGCCTGCAGAGCCAGTGAGTTACGAGTAAGACACACAATTATTAGTATATTTAGGATAAGTAAGGTGTTTAGCAATTAAATTGTTCACCAACTGATACAAAACAGTATTTTTCACAGTTCAGATAGGACCGAAATTCATATAATTATCTTTATTTGGGTAAGAAGCTAATGGCATGGTGACATCACTGTCAACATATGTGAAATATTTCATATTTAGCATCATACTGTTTTTCTTTTGTTAGCCAACCTACGAAAAATGCAAATGAGATATTAAATTACATGGGGTTCGAACCATGAAAATGTCATAAACTATTAATACTTTTTAATGAAATGACCAATACGAGGAAGATGCTTAGAAATGACAAACGACACATTTCTTAATTTTCAATTGTAATTTGTAGTCTGGTTAGCATTAATATTAGGCACCCAAGTAAGAAACAAAAAAAAAGTAAGGTTTGACTGGGAACTTGGGGCACAATTTCCCCAAAAAAACCTTTATGTCAATATAGATATATCGCTATTTACACATTTCAAACAATCATGAAAAGCATGACTTTTACAAAATATAATAAATGTTTATTGGACACCTATTATAGGTCAGTCAATGTCCTAGGCCCAGGGGATATAGCAGAGTTGGGGGCGGGGTGGGAAAAAACAGACAACATCCTTTGCTCTTGCGGAGTATACATTATAGGGAGGAGAGAGTAAAGAAAAAAACAAAATAGTCATTTATCAGGTGGTGATATATGTCACTCTACCTTGATTCTACCACTCATTTGAAAGTTCTAGATATATTGGTGTGTGAATCCAGTTATTTTGGTCTTCAGGAAAGGTCTAAACCAGAAAGCTACCAGAGACTTTTCGAATAGGGAAAGCAAGAAAAGTTACATTCCAATAGCAACTAGAAAACATTTTAATCTTATTTTAAATAATATCTAAGCCATTTGTTTGAGGCTGAGCTAACATACAAAACATACTCTCTAATTAATGTCTAATGTGTTTGGAATGTTTAAATACAAATTACAACTTTCATTCTATACCTTATATATCAAGCAAAACCACTTATATACTTCTCATTCTTATATCTTGTATTTAACACTTTTATTTGGATTTTTCTTTCTGTTTGGAAGATTTTATGAAATACTTTAAACAATAAAAATAAAACTTCATCCTCTGTTATGGCAAGAAATCATTATTATCATCATTTTTGGTAGCATATAAAGATGTAGTAACTCTTACTGTGGTCAAGTAGTAGTTACTGGTGAGGGCACAGATGATGAGATTTAGACTTGTGTGCTGCTGAATTCAGCCAACAACTCAGTCCTCATGACTCTAACAGATTTTTCTGCTATTCAGACCACTGGGAACCTGATGAACCAGTTAGTTCTGCCCTCCTTCTTATGACAAAGTGTCAATGCTGTCAACATCCAAGGAACCAAGCATCAGAATCGTTTGATACTGCAATGAGCTTACTTTTAGTGTATAAAAAAAAGAAAAGTAGAATGACCCCTAAATATGATAATTTTTTATAGTCTTCAGGCTTTAAAAGCCATGAAATGTTCTGACAAAAATTTCCAGCCAAAAAGTAGGAATATTCTTGATCTTCATGTCTTAAATAATTCTCTCTCTCCCCATCTCTTTTTCTCTCAAGATAATTACATGCTCCCCGCTCCCTTTCTCACTCTCTCTCCTCCCTTCTGTCTGTCTCATAGAGATTATTTCTGCCTTATATAAACAACCCCATAATTTTAGAATTGGAGAACACCAACTGATTTTACTAGAAAAATGGGATCCAGTGATTTGGTCCATATCCCATAGCTAGGGAATGGTAGAACTGGTCTCTAGTTCCAAATTCCTAACTTGTAATCCACTGACTTTATCAATGCAGCCACTGCTGTTTCTGCCTTTATTATATCACTCTTTTGTTTACATGTTAAGGCATCATGATTGGACCAAAATGGCAAATAAATAGAATATCATCTTCATTAAGGACATAATTATTTTCTGTTTTCTTTATGATTTTATCCTCAGTCCATAAAACAGTGTCTGGCATATAATAAATGCTCCAAAATACATGTAGAAGTAATTGTTGTAATCAAATCTGTGAATTAGTGACTGATGTTACTTTTAAGCTGTTGTCTATTTTGCCAAAGCTAAGCCAGAGAGAAGTGGAAATTCTACTGGGAAAATAGTTAACTTGCTACAAATAAATTCAAGAAATCATGAATGGAGTAATTAATATTGAGAATACCATTTGGTCCTTCAGAATTTGAGCAAGCTTGACAAAATGTTCAAAAGGTACTTTGAAATATGATTAAAACAACAACAAAAATAACACAGTGATTAAAATAAGACTAAAAATCATAACAATAGCCAAAATGTATTTTACCTGGTTTCTTAGAAAGAAGGCTGTGTGTGTGTGTGTGAGTGTGTGTGTGTGTGTGTGTATATACATATATATATATATATATATATATATATATATATATATATATACATAATGTTCCCTTGCCTACACAATATTTTTATAAGGTAAATATTGAACATACGTTTTCATTTTGAAAACAGCCTATTCCAGGGGAATTAAAAGAAGTCAGAAAAATTTTGTTTTGAAATAAAAGGAAAGGTGTGGTCTCACTGTAAATCCAACTCTTTTTGCATTTAGACCATGCTGCTTCTGGTTTAGTTTAATCAAAATAGTGAAACCAGTCAATAGACCACTAGCTGGGCTTTAAAAACTCTTTTAGGCAGAATAAAAAAAAGCACCTAATCATCTCTGTTTTGACAGTTTTACAAATGAGAAAAGAAATTCAAAGCTTTAGTTCCATTGATATTGCAACCTGACTGTTTAGGGTCATACCTTAGTTACTCATAGAGGGGATATAATTGAAAGCAATAACTGACTCTGCAAAACTCATAGAAAAGATCCATGGTGCACGGGAGTCAGATGTCAGAGGCAGAAATCGCTGTGGGCTGCTCTCCAGGTGATGACAGAGAGTGGCACACAGCTAAAGGCTGGCGTCTGCCATTAGATTCCCCAACCCAGTCTCTTTTGAAAACAACCTGGGCTTCGATGGCACTTCTGAAACCAGACTTTTTTTTTTTCTCCAGAATTAATTTATCCTCAACATCATGAATCACCAAACACATTTTTGCTTGGACACAGGCATGAAATATAATTCACGTTCTTTGTTGCTGTCCAGAAATGCCCTTCAAAGCACTTTGGACACTACTGTCAAACAAACATGATTTGCTCCATGTGTAATGTTTTTTTCTCAAAAGTTGGAATTTTCTTTGTGTTTTCCTTAGAAAGGATGACTACATTTCTTTACCCTTCTTCTGCAACCCGAGTGCCCTCCTCACTCCCACACCCCCACACAAAGACACTCCTTAATTGTATTACTGTTAGGCTGACCTCCAACCCCAACTAAAATGAGGACAAGGCTAGTTTTGTGTTTCGTGGGATAACAATTTATGAGCAATTAAAAATGAAGGGACACAAAGCATTCATCACAGTCTCAGCTAGACAGGCAGCTGAGGTCAAAGGCTCCAGCAATGAAGTGTGCACAATATATTTTTATTTCTGTTTTCACTAAGAAGGAAACGGGTTAGCTAAAAATTATAGCATACAGCCTCCAGTTCAAAATAGGTGCACTTAATCTTTAGAGACAGTCCACGCTTGGCCAGATAGGTTATGACAGCACATGCAAAGACACACACACACACACACACACACACACACACACACACACCCTGAGTATCAAACAATATGATGTGGGAAAATGAAACATTTTCTAGTCCAATTCACATACAATTTCTAAAAGAAAAATGTGCTAAGTAAATATTCATTATGATTTTCTGGCTAAGTAAACAATATTTCTCTCCTCTTGCCCCTATTATGGAAAATAAAATAGAAGATTTTAAGGTATAATTCCTCTTGGCACATTTCTCAATCTGTTTGGAATAACATGAGAGTCTTATAATTTTATTTTCCTGGAGCATCAGTGGTATATTACATGAAAGTAGAGATTAGTGACTTGCATGCTGAGCTTCAGACAGAGTTACATATCAAAGCACTACAGAAGACGCTTTTCAACGTGAGGCAGTTGGTTTTTTAAATTTGTTTTGTTCTTGAAACACTACAGTATCCAGATATGACACACATCTTCTGATTTAAGGGCAGGCCTGGCATGAGTAAAAGTACTGGTGAATTGACTGCACATTATGCTATTAACCGATATCACTATTGTTTTGTAACATGTCCAGTTTTCCATAGAAATAAAAAAGCTTACAGCAAGCACATCATTGGTTTTTATTCTTCTTGTAGGTTTGCTCACTTAAGCACTGTGCTGCAGTGTCAGTATAAACAAGAGCCAAATGGCAATGATTGTTGTTATTAGATGCTACCAAGGTGAGGCCAGGTAAACGTGTCAAATTCTTCCAAGGAGAGGAATAGAAAGTTCACTGTCTCAAATTGAGAGGACCTTTTACTTTCCTTGGTAATTTTCTACTAGAAAAGTAGGGTGAATTTAAAAGAGGAACTGAATTTTCACCTAAACAATGTCACTGTGCTACAAGATAAGGATTAAAAACTATCCATGGTTAATTCAGATTAGCACAAGCTTCTCTCATCAGAAAATATCAAGGTCCTTCACCAATTCTAACATTAGCAGTTTATGTTGTCTGTCTCTATTAGCTTTAGCCTCTGTGAAGGCATACTCAAATACCTTATTCATCTCTCAAACACACACACACACACACACACACACACACACACACACACACACACACCTTATGTAATTTTGAAATATTACACATATTCTTCTCAGTCAGGTTGAAAACACTCAGAAATACAGATAAAAAGCATTTCTTATAATCATACCATCCACTGGTTCAATTATAATTACTGATAATATTTTGGTATAAGTGCTTTTAATATTTTGTTTTATTTTAATCTTATTTTTAAGTAACACCATAGACATTTTTCTTTCCTGTTATTCTGTGGCAATTGTGAATCACTTTTGATTGATTTTCCAATGTTAAACTAACTTTGAATTTTTGGAATAAACTGTACTTTGTTATGAGGGACTATTTTTTATATATGTTGCTGAATTTTATTCACTAATATTTTGTTAAGAATTTTTGTGTCTATCTTTATTAGATATATTGATTTTTAATTTAATTTTCTTGTAATATCTTCATAATATTTTTGGGATCAGTGTTTTGCTGGCCATTTAAAATGAGTATGGAAATGTTCCTACCTTCTGTATTTTCTGAAATAATTTATTTAGAAATGGTGTACTTTTTTTTTTTACCGGTTTCAGTTGTATAAAATAATGTATTAGTTAGACATTTACACCCCTCACAAAATGATAATCCTTTCCCCAATCTACTACCCCTCTGACATCGTATATAGTTGTTACAATTCCATTGACTCTATTCCCTATGCTGTACTCCACATCCCAAGACTACATATATATTAAATTATAGTTGACATACAATATTATTCAGTTTCAGCTTCAGGTGTACAGCACAGTGGTCAGACATCTATACCATCCATGAAGAATAGTGTACTTTTCACTTACATGTATGATAGAATTGACCACTGAAAACATCTGGCCTTTTAGCTTTCTCAGTGAAAAGATTTTAATTGTGAATTTATTTTTTTAATTCATCTAGGACTGTTCAGATTTTCTAATTTTTGTTGTGCTAGCTTTGGTAAATTATGTTTTTCAGAAATTTGTTCATTTCATCTAAATTGTTGAATTTATTGGCATAAAATTATTCATTATATCTCATTATCATTTTTATATCTATAGAATTTATTTACAAGTCCCACTTTCATTCCTTATATTGGTATTGGTATTTTGTGTTTTCTCTCTTCTTTTCTTGATGGGTCTTGTTAAAGGTTTATACATTTGACCAATCATTTCACAAAAACAATTTTTGACATTATTGATTTTATCTACTTATTTTTTGTCTACTGTTTTCTTCTTCTTAAATATAGGCATTTAAAGCTACAAATTTCTCTGCTAGCAACACTTTAGCTTTATCTCACAAGTTTTCATGTCTCGTATTTTCATTATCATTCAGTTCAAAATATTTTCAATTTTCCTTGTGATTTCTTCTTTCATTTATGAGTTCTTTAAAGGTGTGTTGTTTCATTTCCCAATATTTGGAGAACATATTTTGAATGATTTTGATAATTTTTTATTAATGAGACTTGTTTTATGAACCAGCATATGATCTATCCTGGTGAGTGTCCCATGAAAATTTAAAGAGAATGTAAGGTGTGATCAACAAATATGCTGAATGTTTAAATTAAAAAGGAAATTATTACAATAAAAGACACATTGCCATTAACCATCCTTAAAGTACTCCCCTCAACTTCGAACACACTTATCCCAAGGTTCTTACCACTTTCTAAAGCAGTTCTGGAAGGCCTCTTTTGTGTCTTTACTTCACCCTCCATTATGACAACACATCGCTTGTGGAACAGCAATTTCTGTCAAATGACAACATTAAGTTGTGTCCTCGTCCAACTTATTCACTGAATCTGGCACCGTGTCACTTCTGGCTCTTCCCCAAAATAGAAATGACCATGAAAGGAAAACGTTTTGAATCAATTCAGGACATCGAGACAGTCACGACAGTACAACTAAAGACACTCACAAAAGAGGACTTCCAGAACTGCTTCAGAAAGTGGCAAGAACGATGGGATAAGTGTATTCGAAGTGAGGGGGAGTATTTTGCAGGGAATTAATGGCAATGTGTCTTTTACTGTAATACATTTTTTAAAATTTAAACATTCACTGTATTTTTTTTAATCATATCTCATATAACCTGTAATTGTTGGGAGGGTGCTCTAAAATGTCAATTAAGCCAAGTTAGTTGGTGATTGTTTAAATCTTTAATATTCTTGATTATTTTCCTTTATTAACCCTGTCAGTTACTAAGAGAGGGCTATTAAACTGTCCAGCTATAATTGTGAATTTATGGTTTCTCCTTTTACTTTTGTCAATTTTGCTTCATGTATTCCAATGCTCAGATGTCAGATATACAAGCATTTAGGATTATATTGTCTTCTTGTCTTCTTGAATAACTGACTCTTTTATCATTACAATACACCCCTCTTTAACTTTACAAAACTCTTTGCCTCCAAGTATACTTTGCCTGACATTAATATAGCCATGCCAACTTTCTTATATTTAAGTATTTATACATTTTTTTCACCCTTTTACTTCCAATCTGTCAGTTTCTTTATATTTAACATACATATAAATTACTACAAGTGTTATAATCATCATTTAGTTTTGCTGAGCTTTTTAATCCAGGCCAAGAATCTTTACTTTGTAATTTAGGTGTTTACCCATTTACATTTACTATGTTTGATCATTGATATACTTGGGTTTAAGGGTATCATCTTAACATTTATTTTCTATTTATAATATCAGCTCTTGTTTTCTTCCTTTCTTGTCTTCTTTTGCCTGAATCAAATATTTTTTCCTTTTCTATTTTATATTTTTATTGACTTTTCATATACTTTTTCATGATATTTTTGGCTGACTTCTCTAGAGATTAGAATATTCATCTTTAAATTATTAGTTTACTCACAGATATTATACAACCAGAAAAATACTAAACTCTGCAAAAATATAATTCCATTTACTCCCACTCTATGTGCTCTTATGGTCATGCATTTTACTTCTACATATATTATTATTTTTGCTATAAACAATCAATAGTGTATCAACAAATGTAAGCATAAGCAAGGATAATAATTTGTATATCCGTGTTCCTGCTGAATGGATTATTTCAATTTTTTTACTATTATGAATAAAGCTGCTATAAACAAATCATGTACAAGCTTTTTTTGTGGATGTTTGTTTCCAAATAAGGAAATATGAAATTTGCTACATTATATAAATGTTTATTTATCTTTATGAAAACCTCCCAAGGAGATTTTCAAAGTAGCTGTACCATTTTGAGTAACCACTCACAATGTTATGCGAGTTCTAGTTGCTCCACATCTTTGCCAATACTTAGTATTTTAAATATTTGTAATTTTACTTATTTTTGTGGAATCACATTGTGGTTTTAACTTATATACACTGGGGGTGCCAAAAACATGTATACAAGTGGATGCTTTGGTTAACATTGCTCAAGCAGTAGTTCGCCATAATCAGAAGTGTCTGGACGCTGATGGTAACCACTTTGAGCACCTCTTGTAATTGCAGAAGTCAAATGTGTCTTATATTCACCTTTTGTTATCAGTATATATTGAGTATTACAATTTTAATACAGTTTTCTTTTCTTAAAGTGTGTATACTTTTTTTGGTAACATACATATGTATATACATATGCTTTGGTGAGGCATATGTTCAAATATTTTGACTGTTTTTTAAGAGGTATTATTGAGAGTTAAAAGTTTTTTATATAGTTTGAATAATACAAGTCAAAGTATTATTTTTCACAGTGAGTTATAATGTTACCTGATAATTTTTTTAGATGCCTTTTAAAATTTTTTTAAACTTTTCTTTTTTTCCTAGTCTTAAAATTTTTTTTTTAAAATTATGAATGGATATTGCATTGTAGTCAATTCTTTTTCTACTGAGATAGTCACATAGTCTTCCTTGTTCTTTTGAGATGATAAAATATATCATTTGATTTCAAATTTGTATTCCTGGGTTAAACTCTAGTTAATTATGCTATATTGTCCCTTGGCTAATTGCTGTATTCCATTTGGTAATATTTTGACAAAGATTTTTGTGTTTATATCTATGTGTACTATTAGTATTTAGTGTTATTTTCATGTAATACTTGTTTGGTTTTGATGTTTGGGTAATATTTACCTCATAAAATGAGTTTGAAAGCCTTGCTTCCTCTTCAATTTGCTGGAAAAATTTATGTAGAATTGATATTATTTTTTCTTTAAATGTTTGATAAAATTTACAAGTAAAGTCTTCTGGGCTTGGGATTACCTTTGTGGGAAAGATTTTCATTTTTGGTTGATTTTCTTAATAGGTATTGGACCATTCAGATCATCTATTTCCACAGAATCAGATGGCTTTCTCTTTGTGTCAGAGAAGTGTCACACCCCCAGTGGTAGATTGCTTTTGGTCTTGTATAAAAGAAGGTTCATAGCTCAGATGGATTTTGTGCCGAGCGGCAACAATGAGTACCTTATATTCTTGCAAAGCCCAGAGTATGGCTGTGTCTCACCAGGTACTTCTGCCTGATTCTCAAACCTAGGCATGCCCTGCAGAATTCCAACACTAAGGGGGCATCTCTTGTCTTTCTCGCGAGTCTCTTATGGAAGCTTATGGGAAATTGCTGGCAAATGTGTATGAACTTCCCTTCTGTCTGGGGCTCCCAACTACTCTAAACTGTCACCTTAGCATATACATGATTCTTAAGATTTTACTAAAATTTCATCTCTTTTCTTCTTACTAACTTCTATTGAGGCTTTCTTTTCCTCCATGCTCTGCCAAATTTTGTGTCCCTTCTCTTCTTGGATGAGCTTGTCAACCTTTGGAATTCAGTTTATCTATTGCTTTGTGACCTTGGATCTTTGATGGGCTAAAATAATGAATTTTGAAGATTGTTCAGTTTTGTGTCATGTTTACAATGGGAGCAACATTTTCTTGTGACTTTATCCTTTCTAGGCAGAAGCAAAGGTCCTTTTGTGGGATGCTTTGCTCACATAAAATATGTCATGACTATTTTCTTATGTCAGTAAATATTTCTTTAAAACATGGTTCTTAATGTTGCAAAGTAGTTATTTAATCATGTACTTATTTGTTTTGTATCCCCAGCTTTTAATACAAAGTCTCAGATACAGTATACCCTTAACGAGTCTGTGTAGAACTTAAATAGACTTTTAAGTAGAGTTTATAATTATATTTAATTTTTTAAAAATCTCAGCTATAGCAAATATATCAGACAAGACTGACAAAGGATGATTCTGTTTTGTTACTAAATATGCACATGTACAAAGCAAGTACTGTTGTTGTGCCTTAGGTTGGGTTCCCCCAAGAGCAGAGCTTGAGGCAGCTAGCTTATGTGGTACTATTTCATTATGGAGCATGATCTCGTTGGGGAAATGATGACACAGAGACAAAGGAAGACCAATAGTATGAAGTACTGTAAATTAACTAAATTTAGAGGGTGTATGCAGGTTATTCTCAAATTTCTTAAGCAATGTATGTGAATTTGTTTTCCATTAAATGTTTGTCCATGTGAACAGTAAGATTTAAGTAAGAATCTTTCTAAACTAAAAAAAACTGTTAGAGCTGGAAGGGATTTTTTGAACTTATCCTCCCTCCTCACACTACTGCCAATTTTATGGATGAGCTAGAAAGTTAAAAGCCTTGTTAAATTCATAGAGCTAATTTATTTTGTAAGGATCATGAGTCTATCTGGGACATAAATACAGGCAATGTGGGTCCTTTATTTGTCCATTCATACTGCCTGCAAACATGAATTGATCACCAATTTTATGCCAGACACTATATTCAGTGCTGTACTGTGCTCTTTAACACTTCTGATACTGAATGCATCCTTGCATATTCATTAATATTGGCTTGCTCTATCGCTGCTCCAGGTAGTGACATGAGAAAATCCAGACTTGTAAGCATCATTTTCAGAGGCGCACATTGCTTCTCTTTTTGTGCTCTAAGCCTATCCAACAGGTATGTTACCATAGTGAGTACAACATGAGTAGCTAATGGTATCCTGGATATAAGACCAACTTTGAATAATATCCAAGGTAGAAGGATATATTGAAAATATTTTGAAATATCTGTGCTACCTTAACTAGGAGCAAACTTCTCTTTAATGGTCTTAGCTTTTTAAAATTAATGAAACTTACTACAGCTGAAGTAATATTTACAAAGAAGATTACTTTAGGTATAACCTTCACCCAAACCCATGCCAATCAATATCAGTGAGTTGATATATTAAGATAAGAATGGTCCTATGAAGTGTGGGAAAGTGCAATGGTGGGTAGTAGAGTTTAGCTGTTATATCAGATTTGAATTTGGTAGTTCCCAATTCTGGCTGCATGTTAGAACCATCTGGGGTCTTTAAAAAAAAATGCAGATGCTAGGGTTCCACCTCCAGGGATCCGATTTAATTGGTTTGAAGTGAGGTTTGGACATTAGGATTTTTTAAAGGTAAGTTTACTCTGTAGCCATATTAGGGAGCACATGTTGAAGATACCATCAGAAGCAAGTTTAGAAAGAAGAAGAAGAAAGAAAGAAAACCTTTTCTGTTATGATAGAAGGACTTGACTGTGTAGCCAAAGATGAGTACAATATAAAACTAAGGTTTAATTAAGATTAAGCTGATGACTGGGCAGAGAGCAGAAGGGATGTGTCTGTGGGCATGTATGTAGGTATGAATTAAAGGCAGAAAACGAGTTTGTAGGATGATACAATAGGACAACTGAGAGGGGATAAAGGTCTGAAGTAACTTTAATATAGGGAAACAAATGCAAAGGAAAGAGTTCCTTTCTGATAGAAACAGGAAGCAAGCAGAAAGGAACATGTCCCTCCTCAGTCCTCTAAACTTTCAATCTCCCTCTGAATTAAACATCGTCTTTTAAATTGCTCTCTCTATATACTTTCAATGCAAAAGGGATATTTTAATTATTCACATAGAGTATTTCTCCAAAATAATCTCTAAGAGAATAAATTTTGCATATATTCTAATGAATAGTTGAAATTAAAAAAAACCCACTATGCTAACATATCTAAATCTTAATGAAATCAACACATATATTCTCATATCAAAGCTCCTTTTGGAATAGATTACAGAATGTACACCTGCATAATTAAAGATCTTTGAAGGGACTTCATATCAGAATAAGATGCTGAAAAAAATTAATGAAAACATGTATTTCTGGTACATAGTTGCTATACAACAGGCTCAAGCATCCCAGAGACAACAGATAATCTCACAAAATTAAAAAAATTTACTACAGCTTGTATTTGTGAGACCTAAGTCCAAATATCTTTGTCTTAAAATAAATAAAAGGAAGTCAGGTAACTCTCTGACTTGAGCCCTACCAGCTATATTTCAGCTTCTCCAGTGTGTCATGGTTCTTCCCTTCTGTCTTACACTGAATATTGACCTGAGCAGCTCCAGGGGGAAGTGTCTTCTGGGGTGCCACATCTTCTGGGCATCTCTCTCTGACCAGATGACCCATGTTGTGAGAATTTACCACCATCTTCCCCCTGCTATCACTGTCTATAATTACACTGCCATTTGTAATCAATCGATTAGGGTCAGTCTCTTATACTAGATGGTAAGATTTGGGATGGTAGGAAATGAGTCTGCTTTACTCTTTTTTTTTTGTTTTTTTTTTTTTTTAGCTTAGCCATCCTGCCACCTGTTGACAGCTCAGCGGCAGCTCGGCTCAGGCTGGGCATCGATCTGCTGTTGCTCAGAGCTCAGCTCGCACTCTTGAACGAGCTCTTAACCCACTGAGCCACTCGACCGGCCTTACTCTTGTATTTTTGACACCCAGAAAAGTGCTGGACACAAAGCACAGCACTACGGTCTGACAGTCAAGAAAATAAAAACCATACCAGTTTCTGTTTTGTAACAGAGGTAGTTAGTTTGAAATGGAAGAACATCATGGCATACCACAGAGCCTAGAAGGGTGAACTTGGAGCTGAGAGTCAATAGCTTCATAACTAGCACATCTAGAGAAGTGCCTAATACATAGGAGTTATAGAATATATAGTTGGAATAAATGAATGAGTCAGGACAAGCCAAATTAAGGAATTAATTCAAAGGAAGAAGGTAATGAACAAAAAATGGAATGTGCTTGATGCATCCTATGAGAAAACACAAGAATAGGTCCAAAATCTAACTCTAGGGCTGTATCCATTCAGCTGTGTGTCCTTGAGGAAGTCACTTAATACCTCTGTGTCATAGATGCCTTGTTTTTGTTTTGTTTTTTTGAGGGCAGTGTCACTGGCCCTCATATGTGGGACCCGAACTGGAGCCGCTGGCTTCCCAAGCCAGCGCTTAACCACCACACCACTTGGCCGGCCCTTAGATGCCTTTTAATTACAATATGATATTAAACAATATATCCTCCAATGTTTATTCCAGATGTGAAGTTGCAATCTCTTTTAGTTGATTTCCTATGGTGTCATGGAGTTTTGGGTTTCTCACATACTCCACTATGATATGCTGAGCTGCAACAACTAGCAGGGTAAGATGTGTTATTAGGAAGTGTGGGTGGAGAGTGATACAAACTTGAAGACACCATTTTACTTCTAGCCCAGGGAGAGTGTAAATGTTCCCTGTTCTGTATTTGCCCTGACAATTTATACAGTCCCATGCTATTACACAACTTATCACTTTGTATTTGAGAGATCTGCTTAATTGCTGTTTGGTTTCCCTGTTAGTCATTAAAGTCTGAGACCTTGATATTTCCATTCTTTTTTTTTTTTTTTTTTTTTTTTTTGAGGTCAGTGTTACTGGCCCTCATATGTGGGATCTGAACCGGGGCCGCTGGCTTCTCAAGCCAGCGCTTAACCACCACACCACTCGGCCAGCCCGATATTTCCATTCTTGAATTCGTAGCATCTGGTACATGATGGTGCTCCATGGAATAGTAGAATTTAATGAAGAACACTAACTAGGGAGAGTATTCACTTAGGATTAAGTCAATTTTCAGGCTTCTCAGTGGATTGACTTAGGTTTGTTTTCTACATATTCCTGCCAACAATAATAGTTTTGAACTTTATACCAAAGCATTGACAGTGTCTTTTTTGAAATCAAGGAGCAGCATGTAGATGGGAGAAGAGAGAATTTGGGAGGCAAAAAGTCATAAATGAATGATCAGTCCATTCACTAAATGGTCTTCATACCTCAGACCATGCCCAACAGAGAATTTCTGAAATAGCTAACAGAAGTTGCAAGATGTGATGTCTCTACTTTAAAGACTTACAGTCTAGCTGGGGAGGTCACCATGAGCGATATAAGACAGAATATAAGAAAGGCAGTATGTCAGGGTTTTTTTTTTTTTTTTTTAATCTTTAAAATGTATTTGGAATATACCCACCTCCAGTCTGGCTCAAGCTGCCATCATCTCGTGGCTTCCTCACTTACATCGCATGGCAGTGACCTCCTCATGGCCCACCTGCACTCTCCTTGCCTCATTGCAGTCTGTTTTTAACTCAGTGGCAGAATGATTAAACTGAAGTCTCTACCAGATCAGGACACACCTCTGTTCAAGTCCACCAAAGCCTGCATCTCTTTAAGAGCAAACCACCATCTTTGCAATACTCTTTTACAATAACCTTTCAGTGACTTCTGAAGGTGACTTCTCTGGCCTCCTTGGTACTGCTTTTCCTCCCTCTCACTACTGAGAGTCTCACTCAGAGATGCACAACAGCTCTGGCAAAACTTAGAAATTTTGGAGATGATAGACGAATAATCTGAGGTTTAAGAATGCTGGGAATTTGTTATGTGTATGTGTGTGTGTGCATTTCTGTCTCTCACTGTCTTAGGGCAGCTGTGGGCATAGCATTGGAGTCTGACACATGTGAGCGGCAATCCTGTCTTACTACTTACTAGAAGTGTGACTAGTTATCCAATATCTTTGAGCCTCAGTTTCCTTTTTTTATGTGATGGGTTTGATCACATTTCATCTTGGATTGTTGTGTCTTAAATGATATTATGACAGCTAAAAGTATTTAGCTCAGCATTTACTACATAGAGGATGCACAATTACTAGCTCTTTTCACTTTTGTTTGTGTCAGGATTGGGCATTTAAGGTGCAAAAGAGTTAGGTAGGGGTAAATGCTCAATATGGGCTCACTAAAATGTCAGCTCTGATCAAGAAAGAAATCCAGGCCTAATAGAAGTGGGAGGGATAAGAATGGGTTAAAGGAGCTAACAGGCTGCCCAGCTGGACCATTCTCAATCAAGGGCCTGCATAAAAAGCCAGCAGGAACAGAAGTGGGGGCTGGCCTTGCTGAGAGTGCCTTGGAGGCCAGCAGCTGAGAAGTTGCTCATCTCTTGGTTCGGCCTGTTGTCAAACCCTGGAGTGGGGGGCTGGGGGTGGGAGAGGCTAGATGGCCTTTGTTAAAACCCAGAGAGAGAGAGAGAGACAGAGACAGAGAGAGACAGAGAGAGACAGAGAGAGACAGAGAGAGAGAAAGAGAGAGAGCGCTAGCTCAGTGTTTTATGTGGAGCCTGACAAATAAAAGACCAACCTGAACCATCTGGTTCTGCAACATATGGGAAACACAGATTTCTATTGTAGGTGACCAAAATATTAGCCTATTGAATCTTAAGGCATTTGACTATCAGGAAGAATTTGAATAAGGGAAAAAAATAACTCTTAGAATGGTTACTCTGATGAAGGGAGACATAGAAGAAAAGGTTTAGATGTTGCAAACAAAGTGATTATTGATTTTGGTACAGTGCGTCTCATTGCAGGGCTCCCTTGTTTAGAAATATTAACTCACTGATCCTTAGAGCATCGCTGGTGGGAGGGAGAATTGCTCCAGAGGAGGGGAGAATGGGGAGTGTGAACACACATTAGCCGAGAAGTCAGAGATTGCTGTTCTTGAGTAGGATGGATCAGAAGTGACAGTGGGACTTAAGTGCTGCCTCCTGTTCTTATTTTTATACTGTGTCTTTGATGCATTGTGAAACAAAGATTAAATACAATAACCAGGGCCCGTTTTTAATTGAGCCCAAACAAGAGCCCTCAAAAAGTCTGCTGGTATGTAGGCAATTAGTTAAAAAATGTATCAAATTATTTGACAATCATTCAAAGTTTTTATTTATAAAAATCTTTTTTTAAAAATTTCTGTTGCTTTTGAGGTCAGGTTCTTCAACTCTTAGTAACAGAATGGGGCAAAATTCATGCAAAATTTTACTATAAAAGTAGTTAGAGAAAAATGACATAGCTTGACAATTTCCATGCTGAGCATAAAGCATTCTACAGAGTTTGTTGTTGAAGAGCAGAATGCAAGAATTACTGATGATAAGCTCAGTGTATATACTACAGCTTGATTTTAGCAACACATTTGAAAACTCTTAAAATGTATCCTTCGGTCTAACCAAAATTGACTTGGACAGGCTTGAAAGTGGCATAATGCTTTAGTAAGTTGATTTTTAAATGGTGGAGGTAAATCTAACATATCCAAAAGTGAGGTGGTACACAGAAGGTATTCAGTGTTGCTGAACTGTGTTGCTAATTTGTAAAGAGTGCTAAGTGACATCTGCAAAGACAGAAGGGTGACAAGTGCCAATACTAACCAAGTGTTTAAATAAAGAGGTCCAGAATAATCAGAAGTATTAGCAAGAAGTTAACAGGCAACAGCTTGAAAAAATAAAGCTACATTTGGGAGGGTACATCGAAGCTGCAGATGTTCCACCTGGACTGGTGTTGTCATGACAGGCAGCAGTACAGTGGATAATAATAATGTCTGGTATTCATAAGGCATCTGTCTTTGGGGATTTCAAAGCGCTTTGGGTGTGTTTTATCTCATTCAGCCCTGCCCCCTTTTGTCTGGAGGAGCCCAACTGGCAGCCGGGAGTATGCGGCCAGCATGCCGGCTCCAGACTTTATCTTGTGTTTAATGACATTGAGGCGAAGTGTCTGGGGCAAAGGTCATTTCAGAGAGCTAAGTGACCCAGCAATTTAGCACTCTGAAATTTCAGAAAAACTGGACTGTGGCCATTCTTAGCTTAGTTCTTTGCACCTGCTTTTGATGGACGATGAAGAGGTGAAGGGAACTGAGAAGTCTTGGAATAGGTATTACCTGGATGATACTGAGACGCTTAACAATGGAATGGACTTGAAAGTCACGCTGCATACTGCTAAAAGGGAATTAGTCTCTCTCAAGAGTCAGTTCTGGGCTTTCTGATTGGGTGTCTGTATAATGATGCTCTTTAGCATTGAGGTGACAATCGAAGGGGATCATGGGATGCTGAACATGGAATAGTGGAGGCAATGTATCCACTCAACTCTGGCAGACCATCTTGGAAAGTGGCATTATAATTTGTGTTCCTTATTATCAGGAAAATGGAAACAAGTTGGAGTCAGTGCAGGGCTGGAGGCATTGACTTGAGGTTAAATGAACTGCTTATGGTGGGGAAACATTGAATCTACAATGATGCATGAGTAAATCTGAGCATGTGCTGGAATGGAGAAATCTTCCCAACACAAGAAACTTTTTAGATGGTGTGACAATCCTAAGTTCACATCATATTTTTGATTAAAAATAACATGTATAGTAAGTTCCATCTTTCCTTTCTGACTGGTGAAACACATGCAATCTATGATCATGATGCAATCAACAAACATGTTGCTAAGTTTTGTGTGTTGGTCCTTACTACAAAGCAGCCAACAATAACTAGGAAAGATTAAAGTCCACATGATCTTTGTGGGGAAACACAGATTCTAGCTTTATAGCTGATACATTTCACTGAAAGAGTGAGAACAACTTCATATAAGCCCATAATCATTTTCAGTTCAGCATAAAGTCAAACCTTAGTAACATGGTTTCATATTTCCCTGGAAGCCCCAGGATGAAGGATAACTACTACAGAGAAAAGTAGAAATTGTGGTGATGCCATAAAAAGTTGAGCAGTTTGGCTCTAAAATTGTATAAAGTGTGTCTTGATTCATGCATTCAGGCAGAGCTGGTGAAAACAATTTCAGAAGCAAACACCATTATGATTCCTTCAGGATGTGGTAGCTATAGCCAATATAAGCCACTTCCTATATGATCCTGCAGCAGTCTTGAATACATCCTCTGTCATTGTGCTTATAGTAAAAACAACTGATTAGAGTAGGGGAAACAACAGTCAAACGGCCACATTACAGAGAATGCACAGAGACAATTAATGAAACGTGATCAGTCTTGACATTTTTCATATTGCAAGTGGAAACGTGCGTAGGATCTTATTACCTAATAAACTCTTGAGCACACTGAAAAATTCTGAACACAGTGCTCACTGTTCTGGTGCACACATATTTCTTTCTTTTTCAGATTTTTGTTAAACACATACAAAAATGCCCCCAAACAATAAGTAGAGCTACTCACATGCCAAATCCTATTAATAATGCATTATAATGGTTCCCTTATGATGCAGTTTTTCATCACTGACCTTGCAGATTTTATCCAAAGTATGCCTGACCTCCTAGGGTCATGCCAGGGAGTCTGTGCTCAATTTCTAAACATCAACAGGACCACTCAAACATGAAATCACTGTGTCCGAAGAAGTAAAGCCAGCTCCTAGCTGTTTTAAAAGAAGCCACTTCTGTGTTGTAAATGTTTTTTAAATATTAGAGTCCTGATTTGATAAAAAGACTAAATTAAATAAATGAGCAAGTGATAATATATAGCTATTTCTTCAACTTTCCTGCTCACTCCCGCTCAAGTGAGTTGGCAGCCTTTCCAGGCTGGTTTAAACTTAAACAATTACAGGCTTCCAAACTAATTAGGGAGCAGAACTTTATAGGACTTGCAAAATTTGGCAGCTATTGTTAAAAATAAGAGTTCAAAACTATCTGTTATGAAAACGACTGGAAGATTCCAAGACATAGCAATAGCAAGCCATCAGCATGGCCCTGAGCAACTCTGCTTCCTTTTGTGCACCTTTTCTTCGTTTTTCATGCTAGTTGATAGAGGAAGCTGCACAGCTCTCTGTGCCAAAGCAATGCCACCTGCACTTAGTCTAATTTACAGAATCAATGCATCAATGCCTTCGTTATTTCCCCTATAAAGCATCTTTTAAATTTTTGAAAGTTCTGAGGTTAAAACATTATTACACTTGTCTCTAAATGTTCCATTGTGATACTGGATTTTTTTTTTCCTCTCCTAAAAAACTGTTTCTGCTTTAATATACTTTCTGAAAGGAAATATATATCCTGACTAAAAACTTTCTGGGAACAGTTCATAGACTGAAGAGAGAGCATAATTCCTAACTTATAATTTTGAAGTAAATTATAATTAGGAATTGATACTACAGCCCACACAGAAGTAAAATATTAGGTAAAGTGTTGTGATTATCATATGAAGAAAGAGAGATCTCAGAAAGTTGGGTGGTTTCCTTCATGTTCCCATAACAAGTTTGTACGTAATGAAACCTGGTAGAAAAGACTGCACTTTCCTTCTACCTTGCTGTCCACACATGAATAAGAATGCCTGTCTTTTATGTCACAGGGCAGAACCCTGGCCTTGGCTATGAGTGTGGGAATAATTGTGAACAGATTCATTTTGGTTCTTATAGCAGAAGGTTTGGTTATTGAACAACCAGAAACACCATAGCCTGATTCACAATGCAATCTTGACACATGCTCCCAGGACAGAGCTGGGTTGAGGCCACAGTGCATGTACATTTATGCAGATGCATATAACACTGTTTTCTCTAGTACACCTTTTCACCCTCCTGGGCACTCGCTGAAATTATAAAATTTAGTAAACAAAAACTTCCCATAGCTAGCTTGAAAAAGAATGCTAAGCACAAAACTTAGCTCATAGAAGTGCTTGATGAAAATTTACTGATGCTGATGGATTGAGTTTTCTTGAAATTGGAAGTTGTTCTTATATATAGTTGGAAAATATTGTGATACATTTCTCTCTTCCCCAGCCTCCCCACAGAGTCTAGCAGGACATAATTGAAAGTCATTTGATTGTCAGTGTTGAGAGTGAACTTCGAAGGCCCTGGAGTAGGTCTTCACTGATTGGCCTGTGTAGGAGTTAAGCCTGTGTAGGTGATATTGTATAAATACAGCAGAAGAGCATGATACTTTTTATTCTCTTGATCCCCTTACATCACGCTACCTTCCCTTTCTTTTATATTTTAATGTCCTAAAATAACTGTGCATATTTTCTACCTATACCTACTTCTGTATCTTTATTTTTTTCAAGACCTTACAATCTTTTTTTTTACTCCTACCATCTCCTCACCTGATATAGCCAATGCCTCAGCTTATATGTGCTCCCCTAAATACCACCACACCATACCTCACCTACTTGCCCTTCATGCCACCTTGCTGTCTTCTCTTCCTTTAGGAATCACCAAATGCGGAGTTTCCACTTTAGTTTTCTTCCCTTCTCACAACTACCTGTTTGCTGATGACCAACCCTCATTGTTACTTGAGATTTTTTTCAGAATTCCAGATCCATATGCTTAACAGGCTATTGGACATCACCAAGGAGACAGCAAACTCAACTTGTTCATATCTCTTTACCTCTCTTCCATAGCGCATGTCTCCACCTTGTCTTTTATTCTTATTGCAATTAATGATTCTGTTATCCTGTTGGTTATCTAGAAGAAAAATGTATGGATTATCTTTTGTCCTCTCTCTGCCTCACTCTTTCTATCCAGATGGTTAAGTTGTATCAACACACCATGTAAACTTTGCCCAAATCTGTGTCTCCCTAACTGATGATACTCTCCACATCCGTATTATCTCTTTGTAGACCGTGACCCTAGTTCCTCCTCTGGGCTCCCTCCCGTCAGGACTACCCCCTTACAATCAGTCTCTACCTTGTTGCCAGTTTCCAAAAGGCAAATCTAATCATGTTACTTTCTTTTTCTGAATTCTGCAATGGCGTCCCTTTGCCTATAGAATAAATTCTTAATATTGTTTATATAGCAAATGAGATCCTCAAGAATCTAGCCAATACTTAGCTTTCTAATGTCACCTCCTTGTTCCATGCTTTTGTACATGTTTTAGGCTCCAGTCGTAGTAAAACATTTGCAGTTGCTTCCCTTCCCTTCTTTCCTTTTCTAGGTGATTCCATCTAGTCTTAATCCTTTAAATACTATCCCTACATTGGTAGTTCTCAAAATTACATCTCTTGTCTTGACCTTGTTCCTGAATTCTACACTCATATAACCATCTATTAGATGTCCAATACATCCCAAACTTAACATATTCTAAACCAAACTCCTGATCTTCTTCTTAAAACCAATTCCTCTCATAGTATTCCTCTTTTCAAGATGTGGAAACTCCCTATTTCTGGTTAGTCAAACAAAAATCCTTGTTTTTTTGTTTTTTTTTTGTTTGTTTGTTTGTTTTTTTTTTTAACTGAGCCATCCTGCCACCTGTTGGCAGCTCAATGGCAACTCAGCTTGGACTGGCCTCGAACAGCTGTTGCTCAGAGCTCAGCTCGCACTCTTGAGCGAGCTCTTAACCAACTGAGCCACTTGGCCGGCCCAACAAAAATCCTTGGAGTCATCTTCTATGTCTCTCTTTCTCTCATACCCATATCAAAGTCATAAGTAAGTTCTGCCAACCCTACCTTCAAAATATATCTAAAATCCGAGTTACAGAGTGGTCCAACTCATCATTATCTTTTGCCAGTTTGCTGTAACACCTTAACTGGTCTTCTTGACATGTCCTTGTCCCCTTCCAGTCTATTCTTATCAAGAGTCATTGTGATCCTATTAAAATGTATGTCAGATCATTTCACTCTTCTGTTCAGAACCCTGCAATGATTTCCCCTCTCACTGTGTGAAAGCCAAGGCTATCTTCAGTTGCTTTTTCTTTTTTTGTGGGATGTCCATTTTCCTAATTTCCATTGAAACAAAGGTTTATATACATTGGTCCCTGCATTAATTAGAATCCTGTTACTTCCTGCATCGTAAATATTTCAAAACCCAACTCATTTATCAATTAGTTGTGCAATTTTTCTTTTTACACTGTTACACAAAACAGATATTATTTAAACTTGAACGTGCTTCTCTGCAGCTGATCTGTACAAATTGAGAGTAAAGGAGTGTATCTTACATTTCTTTTTATCTCTCACAGCTTGGTCCATAATATAAGATCCAAGAAATGTTTGTTCACATTATTGATCATATTAACATTACAAAATAAGTGCTGCTAAGCCACAGGATTCTAAATATATATACTTTACTGGCAGAAGCATTAATTTTGGTGGTCAAGGAGTCCTAGACCTTGTTAACCTATGAAGGGAAAATAGCTTGATGTGCATCTAATTAACAATAGCCACATAGCTGACCTCAAGAAACCAAATGTTAAATCCGTCTTTTCTGTCAATATGGTGTCAGAGCCCCTGAAAATATTTCTGATTTGTAGCCATCTAAATTAAATATCTCCTTGAGATTAGATGGATACCCTACTCAGAATTAGACTAGTGCTTGGAGAGTTTACTTTTGGCTCTTAACCTTTTGCGTGTCATAGACTGCTGAAGATTTTGATGAAAGCTGTGACTCTTCCCCTCCCCAAAAGTCCATGCACATAGTCACTTAATATTTCTATAATTTCGGGGCTCAAGTTATTAAAAGCCCATCTATAATTTTCTAGGATTCCATAGATCCTAGATTAAGGATCACAGAACTCATGAAGCGGAACTATATTTTCCCTTGTGATTCTAGGTAAAGCACAAACTGTGTTTGTGCCTTAATTTCCATCGTTTACAAAAATGAGGAAAAGCTCCTGGTGCCAATGTAGCCCACAGAGGGTGGGCTACTAAATCCTTTGGGTACTATGCAAATTAAAGGTATAATTTTATCTAAGAGAAGAGTTGAGTCCATAACTGATAAGTGTGAAGCTTTACATAGTAGTAACGTACCTTGGTAAATAGTCATGGTAAATTGAACCCAGTTCACCTATATGCAATGGAATATCATCAAAAGGGAGAATTAGCTTATCTCAGGAAATGCTTCATTTGAAAGTAAATAACTCTAGTTCTCAGAGCCAGCCAGTCCCTGCTCTACTTTTCTTAATCTGTAAAAGAGCTCTTAGCATCAATCTCTCTTTATCCCATGATTAATTAAGCAATCATCTCTTTTAAAGATTTATTTCTTTTTTTGTAAAAACTGATGGCACGTTTTTAATGAAATTGTAAAATCTGATCAATGTTCTCCAATCCCACACACAAAAAAAGAATACAGAATTGTGTGCAGAGCAGTGATTTTTAAAAATCAATCCATGTTTTATTTCTTATATATACATTTCTCCCCAACGGCAAAAAATGAAAAAAACAAACAAACAAAAAAACAGAACAAAACAGATTTTTAAGGCAGTAAAAAGCAACACTGTTTTATAAACAGTTCCCTTAAGTGCCCTGGCATTCAAAAGGGCTCATGGAAGGTCACTTGGCCCTCAGCAAGGCTACCAGATGAGGTGTATGGCTCTATCCCTAAATAGTTTTTTCTCATTGCATAGCTTTGTCCAAATCCAATAAGATATGACATACTCATCAAACAACCACATATCCAGGGTGCACCCAAAGTGACTAACCTGTTGCATTGCCCGTGTCACTTGTGCATGAAAACTCATTACCTTGGAGTTACATCTCACCTCTTTCATTCTACTCCTCCCCTTCCTCCTTATCATTATCTCGAACAACCATTTATTGAGCATCTAATAGGAGACAGGCACCATGCTATTTTTCTAGATCATTACCTTATCAATACAACCTCACAAAGTAGTTATTAATCTAATGTTACATTTCAGAAAACCGAGGCTAAAATGAGTTAAGCAATTTTTCCCAGGTCTTTAGTATAATAGATAGTGGCCAGTATACTGGAGAAGAGCTAAGGGGAAGTATACCAAGGCAACCGCAAATCAGAGGGCAGAAGGTGGAAGGAAGACTACAGGAGAATTTGAAAGTATTCTGTGAAGTTGGGACAAATATAGTTTCACGGAAAGGAAATCTTACAAGTAGAAAGGATAATAGATATGAGCATTGACCGTGTTTGAAACACAGAACTGTCAGGGTGGAATACAAAGCTCCCTGAGGAAACTAGAGCTAACAGACCCTCCCCTTTTTCACCTTAAGCACCCGAGGACTGAAGTTCTTACCTCCTCACATGAGCCCCTTCATCTACTTAGAGAGAGTGAGCTCTAAATGGAGGGGGTGATGCAGCAGGACCATTGGTGGAAGGGGTCAGCCATTCTACCATTGTCCAGATTAATTCTGCTCTTGTCCCAAATCTCATTTCCTACTCCACAAAGTTGCCCTGTAGGTAACCAAACCCATATCCTTGATGGCCTTCGGCTGTTCTTTGAGCCTGTGCCTTTAGAAGGGGAACCCTGCCCTTCAGCACATTAACACCTGTCCCTGACAAGACTTCTGATCATTGAAATTGATTTATGCTGTTTCAGTGATGTTTTAGCACCCCCATAGATTAGCAACTGGAGCCTCTGCCCAGGGGCTCACCCCTTAATTCTATTTGTACTTTCAGGTAGTCACTAACACAATAGTTCATTTCACAATTATTATTGTATATATAGCTGTCCCTGCTGTAGTGAACAAAATAGGCATTACTCCTTTGCATGTGAACCTTACACACACACACACACACGTGCGCACACACACACACACACACACTGAAGTAGAAGAACAATGGGAAAAGGGAAACCACTGTGCATTCTAATGTATGTTCTTGTTATGTATATGAGAAGAAGTAAGGTCACATCATGAAGACATTTCTTCTTTCAGTTATTGAATTGATCACTTAAATTAAAGATTATAGTTTTCTGTACTTACAGCAACAGGAAGAAAGAAATGGTTGTGATGGTTTTCTCCTCAAATCATCCTTTTTGGGATGGAGTTTATATAACCTACCTGCCCAGCAGAGACAATGATATCTCATCTCTCCTCCCCATGTTGCTTGGATGAAACCACTCTTGAGTCTCTAGGGCTCAGGGGAGTTCAATGGGCTAATAGGCAATCCCAGCTGAACCTTGGCAGACCTTCCCACCAGACCTTAGGGGTTACTGGATTTGTAATGCAACCCTGAAGGCATTTATGAATCAGCTGCAGTGGAAGTGCTTCCCTGTGGCATCTTGCCAAGACCCTATTAGAAGTCTCTCAGAAGAGCCTGACAATAGATATTACAAAGGCTGCAGGACAACAGATATTACAAAGGCTGCAGAAGGAGGATTATGGTCTGTCATTTGAAGAGTCTACACATAGACTACACATTTAGCTTTCTTTTTTATAGATGAAAATGAAAATGCCCCCAAATACAAACTGTCTAGCCAGTACCATCTACTGTATATTGGCTGCAAATACAGTGAAGATGCTTTTAATCTTCTCAACTCTAGTGTGGGATGTTGGTAAACTTAAATGATGGAAAGCCCATAATTCTGATACAATTTTGGTATCCTCACCACATCACTTCCTGGTTTATTGCATCATGCTTTTTTATTTTTTTATTTTTTTAAGAAAAACGTATGACCAGGCACTGAGAAAGACATAGCTCTGGGGCTAGCGCTTGCTCTTAGAATCAGAAATACTCAGTCCAGGTTTAGCAGCTAAATGTGAGGACTTAACACTCGGAGAGAGTACTGCTTAAGGAAATACGAGAGAGAAAGAAAGAAAATCATTCCTTATAAAGACTGATGGAGAGTTTCAACACAAGCATGAGAGGGAATAAGATAGTGGGAAGGGTCAAGAAATTATGCTAAAATGGTGCTCAAATTAAAGAAAGAAGCTGAATGTTGGGAAAAGCATTCTTTTCAATCCTCAACCAGTATTTATATTAGACTATAATTATAAATGAAAAGATTTTTAAAATTTAAAAGTTGTATAAATAGCAGTGTTTTTCATTGCTGCACAGAATATACTGGGGGTGCCAAAAAAGGTATACAAGTGGACACTTTGGTCAATGTTACTCAAGCAGTAGCTCACCATAATCAGAAGTGTCTGGACACTGATGGTAATCTCTTTGAGCACCTCTTGTAATTGCAGAAGTCAAACGTGACTTGTATTCATCTTTTGTTATCAGTATATATTGAGTTTTACAATTTAATACAGTTTTTTCCTTTCTTAAAATGTGTGTACATTTTTTGGCACCCTCTGTATAAAGAAAATAAGGCTCTTTCTGAGACAGCACACCCGCTACAAAGATGTTACAAAATTAAACAGATACAGTCTATTTGGGGGAGTTCCCAAAGTATAGTTTATCTTGCCTGTATCCTCAGGTTGGTTAGGAACAAAATAAATCTTTCTCCCTGTAGTCAATTTTGGGTTTGATTTAGCAGAGTTACAAAAGAAAGGGTAAAGAAAAGCTATTTAATATATACGTAGGGGGAAAGATAATGAAATTGAGTAGAAGAAGCATGTTGAAAAAAATTTAAGGGAGGAGAGATTGACACATTTGAAAGTAACTCATAGTGAAGTGACAAAGATTAAAATTATAGGACAAAACAACCATTCAATTATTAATCTAAATATTTATCAAAAGAGCAATCTTTTCTCTCCTCTCAGAATATTATTTTTCTGATCTCTCAACATTTCTGACTGCCTTTGGTGTATAATCTTCATCTGACTGTTTTAGCGCACTACTGCCTTCTTTTTCAATATTATCTAACTAACCTAGTCACTACTTCACAATCAGCGGACATTCACTTCCAGTCCTTATTTCCCATTAATTGCCAACAATGTAGGGGATTTTGGTGTCCAGACCCATGCATGACTCCTGATATTATGGCTTTTTATTTTCCTTTGTCCAGTATCTTTTTTTTTTTAACAGACTTTATTTTAGAGCAGTTTTAGGTTATCAGCAAAATTGAGAGGAAGGTACAGAGATTACCTATATACTCCATTCCTACACATGCACAGCTTTCCCCATTATCATCGTCCTGTACCACAGTGGTGCAATTGTTACAATTGATGAGTGTACACAGACACATCATTATCACCCAAAGTCCACAGTTTTCATTAAGGTTCATTCTTGGCTTTGCATTCCAGAATGTTTTAATTTCTGCCCCTATGGCACACATGGACCTTGTCCCCACCCAGTTATATTCTTCATCAGATGGCTTTATCTCCCATATCCCGTTTTGACCAGAATTCCCATTCTTTTATGTCTCACAACTGCCACATGATTCTTCAACTTCACAGATCTTTCTCGGCCTTTGAGCTCTGTGTTTTATTTCCATTGCTTTTCTACGTATCCTGGAATCCTTATGGATCATTTATTTTATCCTTGTTTTTAGAACTTTTAATATTTTATATCCTCATCATTCCACTTCTCTGTCAAGCAGAATTCTTCAACTCCTCAGCCCCTTCTCTGGCCCAGTTTTCTGAGAGTGACTGGGGGAAATGCTATTCCTGTGCAAACCGCTCCGATCGCAGTCATCTGGTTGTCAGCCTAGGTGAGCTCTGTGTTCTAGTTTACTTGTTCATAGTCAAGATCCTTAGTTAAACATCAGTGTTTCCACTCTCTGCCACTAAAAACTATACAAACTCACTCAGGATCAAACTCACTCTGATTCCTGCCCTCTACAAATGTACCCATGTCAGCACCTTTCTTATTTTCTTTTCCCATGTTACTGATTCTGCTCCTTTCATCACCTTCAGGACATGAATCTAGTGCTTTATCTCATTTTCTTGTATCTTCAATGATCCCTCATTAGATGTTTCTTTCTTCCAAAGATAAAAAATGTACACTAAATCCACACATTCTAAAATAGTCATTAGTACATATACAATTTAGGGATAAATGAAAAGAATACAGAACTGTATATGTAGAATGAACTCAACTTCATGAAAGGATTACATGGAACAAAGTCTGAAAGGAAACAACCCAAAACTTTTCTGTAGTAATCTTAGTCTTGGGGTTTTAGATTACTTTGATTTTATTTTTCATTGTTTTTCATAGCCGCTAAACTTTCTACAGTTAGTATATATTACTTTTTTATTTACAGAAATAAATTTTTTTTCTAAAAATACATTTTCAAAGAAATATAATATACTTTTGACCGTGTGTCCCATCCAAGCTTTATTTTATTTAGGTAATATTTATCCAACCAAGCAAGTGTCTACATTTATTCCATTTATTTGGTTTTCATTCATTCCTTAACCCACTGCCACCCTGAATCCCACTTTCCTACTTTCACTGAAAGTCTCTGGTATTTTCAATATGACCTTCAATATTCCCAAATCAAAGGACTATCAATTCTTGTCATGCTGAAAACTGAGTGCTGCTTTTGCTTCTGTTTTACCCCCCTTCACCTAAAATACTCTCCTCCCTTAATTACCACTCATACCTTTTGGCTTGTCTCCATTTGTCCTCCTTTCCCCCTCACTCCTTAAATCCCCTAGGGCTCAGCCACCAGTCCCCTGATTTTCTCTTTTTTCCCCTCCCTGGGCTATACGAACCACATACACAAATGCATTTATCCAACACACATCTGCTGGCCATTCTAAAACCTCTACTTCTTGCTGTGGTTTAAAGTGTTTCCAAGTTTAGGGGACATAAACGTACTTCATGTACAGTTGTAAGAGAAATAATAGCCCTTTAAAAGAACATATTTAATAGATTTTACACTATAGTATATTTTATGCTTCAAATAGAAGTTGCACTTGTACAAAGAAGATAGTTCTCATTATAGCCAACTGGGAATAATATACTCAGATACAATCACATAACAAAATCTCAAAGAAGATGTGTATTTTCACATTTGAGTTTATTAGTGCTTATGTGCTAGGTTTTACATTTCAATAAAACTGTGAAATAAAACTGTAAGTAAAAGAAAAGAAAGCAAACACAATACAATACAAGAAAAATACTCTAAACTAAAAGCAGAAATTTGTAGTATCATTTGCAAATAGTTATTATGACAAATGCTGTGGATACTTGATTATTTCATTGATCACCTAATAGTAGTACAGTGAGTGATCATAAAACATTCAAAATTATCTACTGAAATTTTATACATGGTAATAGAAAAAGTCTTTAATTTTTTTTTTCTGCCAAGGATGACAAGATCATTAAATTTAAAAAAATAATTTCAACAAATTCAAATAATAATGTACAGATACTCACTTGGCAAATGGTTAAAAAGCTAAGCAAAGAACTATAGTGAAGCCCTGACCAATCAGTGGGACAACTGGAGAATGAACAAAGAAATTAGATTCCCACTTGGTGTAATAAGTCTTTATGTTGCTAGTTCTCTGAGATGAGTGTGGCATTCCTTTTCAGAAGCCTGTATTATTCACAGAGCCCTAGATTCTGAGTTGGTAGAACTGGCTCAGAACTAGGCTCTGCCACTCAGACTTTGTGTGAATTCTGGTCTCTCATTGTTTATTTCATTTTTTTAAGTTTTCTCTCTGAGCCTCATTGTGTCCATCGGTGAAGGAAGTTATAGCACACCTGGGTTGTTGGGAATAGTGCTTGTGACAACAGTTACACTCTGTCAAGCACAATAGACTCAAAGTCTATTGGATTTCTTGACATAATAATTGAGTCTTCAGACTTCATAAGTTCCTAATTTAAAGGAAACAGAGACAAAAACTGGACTTGATTATTTATTCTTCCATGCACTAACTGGCTGATCGGGGACAAGTCACTTAAACTCTCTGGGTTTAAGTTTTCTCAGCCTTAAAATGAAAAATATAGATGAGATGAATTATTTTTCCACTCTGGTTCTATAGTCCTAAAACCATTTAGGAGGTGACATACTTTCTAAAACATTAACATGGTCCTTTTGTTTATTCTGTGTCTTCACATACCTCATTTTAAAAATGTTTGGAAAACATTTGGAAGTCAATATTAAAGTTAATAGACCATTTTGAATCTTAAAATAAAACCTAAAAGGTATTATGTTTTTTCTTTTGCTTGTCACAAGTTTCTTTTGGAAGTAAGTGTGTAAGTAATAAATAAAACATCTAGCTGCATATGTGTGCAGATGCAAATAAAATTAGGCATTTCATAACTGGTTGGAGCAAAAATTCGTATTCTAAGTCTCTCTCTTCATTTATGCTGGTGCTCAAAAAAAGCAGGCAGAGAGAAGCATTTCCCATCCATGACTAATCATAAAGCGATTACATTTATTGGAGGGTGAGACTACAGAAATGACCTCTTTAATATCTGGAAAACTTTAGATCCAGGCATTTGGAATCTGAGACAATCTGGGGCAATCTCCAGAGATTTAACAAAACCCTCAGAACCATCTTTGAGGCAGCCTAGAATTACCAGAAGAATCTTGAGTGCTTCTACCTGAAAAGGACATCTTTCCTACCAAGAAGAGTGAATCACCCATTGTCACCTTGGGAGACAGCCCCAAACAACCAGGGCAAGTTGAGAAGTTTCCCAGGCCTTACTACCCAGAATGAGACAAGATGGTAGAAATAATAGTAAGAACATAGAATCTTTCACTGGAATAAATACACATACACACACACACACACACACACACACACACACACATTTAAGAAATTTGTGTAGTCTCTGGGAATCTGGATTTGTGTCACTGACATCTAGTCAATTTTTTAGTGATCCTTAGTACTATTTAAGGGTTAAATTTAAATTTTGAACTCATATTTAAAAATAATTTGAAAACAAATAAAAGTCCTAACATTTCCATTAATGTAAAATTTTAAAATCAGGGACCACATGATGTTGAAAATAGATGAAATAAAAATCCATGTGTTTTTAAACAACTCTAAATAAGAAATCGATGTCTACTAAAACCTTTTCTATAAAGAGATAAACCTAAAAGAGACAGAAAGAAATAGCTTTTTGGGGGTGGGAGGAGGTGGAGACTCCATATCTAGGATCTAGAGTTCTGTAGTTTGAGTTATCTGCTAATATAGTTGCACTGCAAATTTAGTAAAGCTGGTGCCCACCATACCCTGTGTCTCATTTTAAAACAATCATTTATGGATGTTAGGGATGCCTAGGAAAGCAGAAGGGTTCCGTGTCAATCAAAGCTAATCACTGGTACAGGCAGAGGGCTTTTGTTGGCCTCCATGCTCTAAGCCGTGCTTCCACATCTGTGTTTGAAGAGATTAGAGAGGTGCTTCATACAAGAACTGTATTAGTTAAAGCTGATCGACAGTATTTGGAATAAATCATGAAAAAGTTGAGTGCCAGAAGGGAAAGCATGGCAAGTAGGAGATTGAAACTGACGAGGGCTAAATCCAGCCCCCTCCAGTCCCCCCAACATTTGTATTTTGGTTTTGCTCACTGGAGAGCATTACCAGGTGCCATGCTCCTGCCACTTCCTAGCAAACATGCAGCAGCTCAGCCAAGAAGCTCAACACCAATGTTTTCAGCAACACGCTTGCCACACTTGGGCAAAGGGCTCCAGTTTTATTTGAGGTGCTTCATGGAAAACAGATTAGCCCAAGTGAGTAAGTGGGATTTGAGGACCAAGGATGGGAAAGAATGAAAAGTAAAAAAAAAAAAAAATCCCAGCAAGAATGAACACCCAAGCCCCCTCCCTGTTTATAGCAGTGTTCTCTCTGCATGAAGGCCATACACTGGCAAATAAATTATGAGTGACAAGTATTTGAACCAATAAAGAGGGCACTATATTTTATATGCAGTAAATTTAATTCCAGATTGTGTTTCACCTCAGCAGGGTGACATGTTTATTGCCAGTGAAAGATGAAAGCTGAGGGAGTTAGAGGCAAACGTCAGCAGTTCTAGTGGGCACCCGCAAAATGAAGATTTGACAGACCCGTGGCGGAGCCCTTGAAATGAAATGCCAGATCAAATTTTACCCCAAAGGGGTCAGATGTACTGTCGTGCCCCCAAACTCGCAATACCAGCTGAATAAATGAGCCTGGTTCAGCAGAGAGCAGGAGGCCAAGAGCATGCTTTGTGAATTTCTGCTCATAGGATCATCAGCTTTTCCAAAGTGCAGTGAGCCTGGGAGGATCAGAGTGAGGTGTGTCTGAGGAAGGATGTGCTGGAAGGATGTGAAGTGCTGCTGCCTCTGTGGGGCTCTAAGTGTCGTTTTAAAAATCTATTAAACAGATCGAAAAGTAGAAGTGAGTCTAAATTGATCTGCCCGTCTCTCAATTTCACCCAACAAGCGCTCAGCTCAGGTGTTCAATTTATTGAGCCATCACCCCTTTTTAAACAATCAACATCAACACACAATAAATATGCTCAGCAAGGGCAATATTTACATGCATGACTCATTGTTTTAGAAGATTTATTTATGGGGGAACTGACTGGTAATTACATCGGCCTTCCTTCAGCAGACGGTGACACAGTGGCATGTGGGCATGGTTACTGCAAAAATTAAGCACATCAAAAGGGGGAGCCCTGCTTTCTCTTACAAAATAGGCCCTATATCCTAACTGCAAATGTGGGGAGGAATTTTTGTTAGAATGTGCATATGACTTCACCTGTCATCTTAGAAAGAATGAGAAAGGGAGGGAGGAAAGTAGGCAGTGAGGGAGGGAGAAGGGAGGAAGCAAGGAAGGAAAAGAAGTTGCTGGTCTTAGGAAAGTGTGTCCATGAAGAAGAGTTTATGTGATAATTCCATAAAGGTGTTGATAGTTCATGAAACATGGTATCCCATCTTTCCTCTCTGCACTTATGAAACAGGTTCTGTTATCCAATATATGGCTAGTCAAATGCTTTTGAACTCATTTGTGTAGAAATAGTGTCATCAACTCTTGAATCAATCTGAAGGATGAACATTTTAATCAGTTCCTTTCACCAACCCTGCCCTCCAGGACTAACAGTAGACTCTTCCATGTATTTAACTTCACATAAATGTATTTTAAGAATGTTTCTCATAATTCAATGTCATCGAGGTGAAGAGATGTAAAATTTTTGGATTATGTATTTTTAGGGTTGTTTCCGCCTTAATTTACTTTGTGTAACTTTTCTCAACTTTGTACATCTTCTCTATACAGCAATACCTTGGTTTGTGAGCACAATTCATTCTGGAAGTAAGCTACTCATATTGCAAGACATTGCTTGTTTACCAAGTTAAAATGTACTTGATTTGCGAGCATAATTTGTTCCAGAAACAAACTGCTCATATTGCAAGACATTGCTCATCTACCAAGTTAAAATGTATTAGAAATATTTGTTCATCTTGCGGAACACTCGCAAACCATGTTACCTGCAATCCAAGGTTTTACTGTATATTCATTGAAGTTATAGCGAGCATGTACTCTCATACCTAGATAGAAGACAAAGTTCTGAATAACATTACTAACACCATCATAGCTTTGGGAACTTTAACGGACCTACTTGTTTCCTGTAAGAATGACCTCACATTTTGTAAAAGGGGCTCTGAACAGAAGCAACAGAGCCTGGGGTCCTCCTGGTGACACCTGGGGAACATGTGCAATACAAGTGAGAACACCTACCACCAACAGTGATTGTTGATTATTCACTCCTTAAGCATTTTTTGAGGGTGTCTGATGATCAAAATGTGTGTCAATATTTGTAAAACTTAGATAAGAGTTGCTTGCTGTATGAAAGACACTTTCATACATAGATAGATGAAAGGCACCTAGCTGTTACCATTGTTATACTGTGGTCCAGTACTGTTTCCTGACCACCGTTTTACTCTGGTCATTCATTCCCTTTGCTACATTCTCCCATGGAGCTTCTACAGAACTGAAGCATTTTTAAGCTCATATCCTCTGTGTTCTGCAATTATTCCAGAAGTCTCTCTTTTATCACATCAACTACATCCCCCTCCTCCCAGGTTCTATATGCCCTGACCTTCCCTATCTCTATGTTCCCTGCTGTTTGCTCCATTTTTCTCTTCAACCTCTTTTGTCTGCTCTTTTCAGACCTCTTGTGTGAGCGGTGCTTGGAACAGAGTCCCATTTGTCTGGCACACACCCTTCATCTTGGCCAAAGAGCCCCTGAAGACTCCACAGTCTTTCAAAGCCATATAGCATGAATTCCTGCCAAATAAATCTATTCACTTTGGTTCCCTTTTTGAAGATCATAATTATTGGTCCTACTTATAATTCATTATAAGTTTTGGGGACAAAAGAATCAAATAATAGAGTAGGTATTTTCCAGACAACTGAAAATATTAATGATGTCAGAAGAGAAATGATATTTAACTTGACAATGGTCAAATTCATTATAATTACATAATATACAAGACTTCCAACACATTTTATAGTTAAAATAAACACAATTGACATCATGTACACATGAAAAACATTTTATTCCTACCCTTCAGTGTTTGCCTATTACTCTGTTAGTCCTGATATCCTGTTGTCAAGTAGTTTTAATGCCTTCTCTCAAGTTCCTCTCAGATTCATTCCTCCTTTCCAATTCCACACCAATACCAACAATCAGGCATTTTTCACTCAAACTCTGGTTGCCTTAGGGACCTTCTAACCAGGACATTGAAGATTTTCTTTCTGTCTCATGGCTTCTTGGAAGCTATTTTCTTTGTGTCTCCCTTATAAAATTAAATTCAAATTCCTTTTGATTCTATTTAAAGCCTTCCACTCCCTGGCCCTTCCAAACTCATCAGCCTAACATTGGGTGTACAGTATAATTATTGGAGTTTCAGTTTCCTCCTGAGCATCTGCCTTGCTAGGTTTTAATATATAGAAATGGGCACGTATCATGTACTGTCCACCATGCCCAGATTATGAGAGTTGCTCAGTAAATAGCAACACATTATTTATTATGACAAATGACCCCTCAGCTTCTGCCGAGCTAGTCTGCACCTCCATCCTCAAAAATGACTTCACATACTCCCCCTACTTTGCTCATGCTTTTCACTACACTCAGGTGCTCTCCTCTATTCTTCTCCTTTCTCCATATGACCTGGCTCCCCTTCTGCTAGAAACCTTTGTCACCAAGTGCTTTCAGAGTCTGCATGTCAGGAAGAAAGAATTAACAGACACCAGAATGGCTGGGTGTGTCATGTTTAGTGTTATTCTATATAGCTCATGTAACATAGGGCTATAGTTTCACTGAAAAAATACCCACATTTGTTCAGTAACAACTGTTAAACTATGATAATTATTTCTGTTTTAACTATTCATAATTAAGTTCTAATCATCCTTCGATGTCCAATTTAAATGCCCTCTCCATCTCCCAGGTGTGTTACTCTGACGATCTTTGGCCTTAGATGAAGTTAGTCTGTGTTTTTTATTAAGGTTGAATTTTCTATTTTGCAGAAATCATATATGATCTGATATTGTGATTGAGCCTACACATGTCATATCTACCATAATGGCTATGAGGTGAGCTCATGGAAGACAAGAACACAGTTCAATCTGACATATGTTTGCTGAGCATCCAGGAGAACGCCGCTGATTCTGGGGGTATAAACAGAAAAACATGGAGTTGTGTATAGCCTCTCGCTTACAAGCCAGTACATTTCTGAGTGGCTGGGACAGCTGTAAGAAGAGGACAGAAAATGCAAAGCAAATAACAATAAGCTATTTTATAAGCGTAATTGGCAGTCCTGGCTTAGTGGACCACCAGTGGAAGGTTAAGGAAAACTTTTGATTTGACTCTACTTATATCAGGATCTATTTAAAAGTTTGAATAGGCAAGATTATTTTTCAGTATTTAGGCATGTAGCATAATTCCCAAATAGCATACAGTTAGTGAATTTTTGTTGAATGAATAGCAAAGTAAATGGCATACTGTTATATTCTTTCCATATAATTGGATTATTTTCATTTTTACTGATCTTAGAGAGTTGGCAGCATCTGACTTCTATAGGATATGTTTATCTCGTAAGGTGAGGGTCACCTGTATGGTCATCTGTAGACGTTTACTTTAAATTGATTATAAATGAGCTAAAGTTGAATCGAGTTCAAACTGACAGTGGCTGTGTTGAGACAAGGAAATAAACAAGAGAAACAGTTGCAATTACAGTGTAAAAATGAGCATTTTAGAGCAATGTTGAATAAAAATATTGCCTGGCATAGCAAAGTTCAATTGTACTTACACTGCTAAGATTTCTTTAGCAGCTCTCCCATACACTCTTCTCCAGAAGGTGATAATTGATGTTGACATTGAACCTTTTGAAGTGGTGGGAATTCATACTTCAAAATGTCCAATTAGCAGCAGAAATGAGTGATAGAATGGGTCACTGAATATTTTTAAAGGCCAGAAGCACCTTCCTTTGAGGGCACCTAGACCACTGCCCTGAATCAACTTCCAGGGATCTTTCCTCCAACATTTGTTTGCTCTCTTCATACAGAGGCTAGGACAGCTGCATACAGCCCCCAGAAGGAGAACTCTCACAATTTTCTTCAGAATGCCAAGTGGCATAGTGAACGATAAATAACCTTTCTGTAACAAGCAGCCCCTTTTTTCCCTGCTGGAACAAACTGTTCAACTCTATTTGAATAAAAAACCCACACATATATCAAATTAAACAAAATAGCATTGTTCCAAATACAGATCAAGCAGTCTTCCCAGACTCGTGTCAGTAAAATTTCATAGCACTCCATACCGTTGTATGGGAGCTCTCTTTCCCTTCCTCTTTATGTGTGAGTGCAGAATCACTATTCCCAGACAAAGGAATGCAGACACAGTCTGTGTCCCCCATGCTGTTGAATAAAATAAAGGTCCAGCTAGAGACTTTGATGGTGAGAGAGAGAACGCACCACTGAAAGTACAGGTGGTGACAGCACTATACAACTATATTAGGAGCAATTGACCAACAAGAAGCTGTTTTGCTTATTGCCAGGACAAATATTTTCCAATTTGATGAGGCATAGCTCTGGATTGATGTTAATGAGCCAGGAAGCTAATTGTATGCTGTGTGTGTTGAGATGGGGGTGGAAGCAGTAGTGTGTGGGGCCACCTTGCACTAACTCATAAGAGCCGATTGTTAAATTTTTAGGATTTTGCAAGCTTTTTGTTACATACAATCATTATTAAAAATTAATGGAAAAGTATAAAACTTAAAATTGAATAAGCTCTATAAAAAAGAAAGATAATACCCCAACGCATTACTTCTTATTTGACTACATTTTCCTGTGATCTGTGCTCTTGAGGTTATTTATGTCTGTTGTGTCTATATGGTGGGAAGAGTAAGGAATGGTGTGATGCCTTGTGTTTGTTCCCCACTCCTCATTCACACTGACACATTGGTAGCTTGGAATTGACTCACACTACAAATCAGAGTTATTGCTTTTTTTGTTTGTTTGTTTTCATTTTCCAGCGAGCTGATTGTTAAACATTTATCAGCACACCAGTGGGTAGATCTGTGAGAAGAGACCTTAGCTCCCATGCAAACTTAGGCTGCTGAGCTGAGCAGGAGCTGACTTCAGTAATTCATGCTTAAGAAGACACGTTAGGATTTCTGGTGCACAAGGGCAGATTTGCATGGTGTGTTGCCTTCCATAAGCGCATATTAAGGGGTTAGAGTAACTTCCTCCAGTTGCTTTTCAACGTCAGAGTTCAATCTAGGAAGATTTTTAATATTAGGATAAATTGGTTTATTAGGAAAAGTTTCTATTCATTTCCACCAAGTATAATATTTTGTTAATCTTATTAAATGGGGGTATGTTTAGCCTGAATTAGCAGTAATTGAACATCAGTGTAGCCCAACAGCAGGATGAGAGCCACCACTCTTCTCACCCTTTCCAAGCTCCTGTTCTTGTCAAGCTGAGGAAGTGGGCTAGAAAAATGTGAGCTAGATGGGAAGATACAGAGGCAGAGTTGATAAGTGGTAATGAATTAGGCATCCTTCCATATTGGGGCATTTGTGCCATATATACCTCACTAGGCTTAAAGCTAAAAGTGACACGATTTCTAATGGTATTTTTAGCATATTTGAAATCTGCTACAAGGGTTCTATAGGAGCGCTATAATTATTCCCCCCCCCCACCAATTCAGCTTCTTTATCTGCATTAAGCCAATTAAAGTAAAACAATTTATAATTTATTTAAATAATTATAATAAAAATATTTCATATGATGTTCAGGGTTATATAAATACAGAGCGTAATATAATACACATATATACACACATATGTATACATATACTAAATATATACATATATCCATTTTATCTACTACAGTCATATATACGGTATATACATATATAGTATATTATACACTTATATAGGATATATATATATATTCAAATAAAAATATATTTATATATATTTGAATGTATATATACAAATAAAAAATGTGATTTGACCTGGAATATATGGTCAGGCTTTGGTGGATAATATGGCAAGACCAAGGCAGCATTTTTCTTAGAGTATACATATTTTGCAAACAAAGCAAGTACATATATAAACAAATCAGCATTTCTAATAGTGACCGTGCTATTATTTTGTTACCTTATGCTATAAGAGGCCAGCAACTATTATAAAGTTTCTCAGCCAAGTGTCCTCTTTTGTCAGCAAGTAAATTCCTCTAAGAATGTCATGTGATCTTGCTATTTGGTTCTATGCACAGGGTAATCTCAATGTTTAAATTGCACAACTGTCAGATACAGTATACCTTGAGGATCAAATCCCTTATGTCACAATATTAAACAATTATTTTTGGCTACACCATTGAATTTCCACTGCCTGAGGTGTCTCTGATATTCCAAATCAAGTCAAATTAAGAATGTATACACTAGTAAATTGAAGAATCAGATAAGCAGAAGCAGAAAAAAACCAATAGGAAGATTATCCTTGTAATATTTCATTAAGCAACTTCCATTAGGAAAGAAAAAAGTCATTAATGCTAACCCATGTTTGAACTTAAAACACAAAATTCAAACTGATTCACACAGTGTGTTTTTACATGTAACCTATGCTTTTAATAGTCGCTCTTTGATACGTGGCAAGTATCATCTTGAATTTTATGTGAACTGATTCACTGAAGTCATTCAGCAAATTAATATGGTTTTGGAAAATTAACAGCAAAGGAGGCATGCCGCCAAATGTCTAATGACAAATTGAAGGGTTTGGAGATGTGTCTGTCTATTTGCAGTATTGGAACTGTTTTCAAAACAAAAACACACTGGAAATGGTGCTGGCATGACAGGAGATGCAGTCATTATGCAATTTTAATTGACAAATAATTTCATTTTTATGTGAATAAATTCACCTAGCCAATAACTGCATTATCATCTATCATGTACTGGTTTCCCTTCTCATCTCATGCACCCTCTAATTTTGATGAATTTGATCAAATGTATCTGGCAACATAGCTGTACTGGCAAGTCAGAGAAAGACCACAGTGAGATGGGGATGGTGGGGGAGGAGCAGGTAGGAGGATGGTGATTTGTCACCGGGATGGAGACCGTCTTTATCATTACCTGTTGTGCAGATATTATTATCCTCCATTTATTTTCCAGCCTGAAGATTCAGATTGGGATGTGTCCTATTCTTTCAACAAGGTGCTAAGCAGCTCTCTAATTTAACTCAGGTATACAAGGAGTATATGTATGGGGATGAAGACTGGGACAATTAGAAACCTTTATTGATCTACGTATAATTAATCTTTAGATGTTGGCTTTAAGCTCCAGCATAATAGCCTCAGTGTATAGCCCATGTTCACAGAAGGAGCAGCTGACATACAAAATGATCACAAATATGAACATATTCTAGCTAAGGGCAGGTATTCCAATGGCGGCATTAAATATAAATACAATAGAGTATTGACATAATGTAGTAAGGTTCCCTTGCTATTAAAAGGCTTTGTTCTAAAGCGTATCTGTGTACACAATAAGATGATGAACACAGTGCATCACATAGCTAAATTTAATATATGCAGGGGTATGATGTTTGCAATGCATGCATTTCAGCAGGTCCCATTAGTGCGCCTTTCCCCTCCAGTGAAAACAGAATGAACCACAGCCCCTTCTGGTTTGCATAAAGCAAACAAAATTAGATTTGCTTTGCTGAATTGAAACCCGCTTGGGATTGTGAGCCTCTCTCGGGGACAAATTACTTCAAACAATCCCTTTGTACCATAACAAAATCAAAAAATTCAGGCCAATCAACATGGCTCAAAACCCTTAACACAAGAATTAATAATACAACCTAGTCTATTTTTATTGCTTCTGCGCTACAGCTCCTTGTTTTAATGTAATTATACTTATTTGCCGTCCACATGTTAAGTAAGCTTGCATATGTTAACTAACGTGACATAAAACAACTTTCCTAATTTTACCATTGCTACAAGCATTGCTCCCCCTGGAATAAGATCCAAACATTGGACATGTTGAACACTGATGTTATTAAATTAAATCTATTTTTAGACCCATGATAAATGAATATAGGCAAAATGTCAAATGTTTATTCAGATAGGTGCAAAACCTGATTGACAATCAGATTAGTCTATTAAGAATATTGGTTTATAGAGTGTTATTCACTTGATATCTCTTGGCTTTAAAGCCTATTTCCCTGCAGAAGAGAAGAACATGTGTGTCTGTAAAAATGGAATCTCTTAAATCAGGCACCTGATCAATGACCATTTAAATTCAGCAGCTTGAGTCAGTATCAAGATGATATATATTCCCACTGCTTTTAACACCTGAAAATCAACAGAGGTTATATGCTACTAAAACTTTCATCCAAACCACAAGTTTACTACTTTTCAGATTTGAAATTTAGAATCTAGGATAACTTTTTGCCTAGTGCTTTTTAAAATGATAGGTCAGGTAGAATATTTGAGTTCACAGAATCTTGGTCTTTTGAGATCAAAAGCTCTTTTCCCTGTTGCCTAGTCCATTACAGACATAATCTCATTCTTAGGAAAGAAAAGTATGTTAAACATTTATATATTGAGGAAAGTTTTATCTAATTGTCAACTGATAGTTAATTTTTTATAACTTGGGTGAGCTTCACCCAACACTGACCAAAATACCTGTAGAAAAAGTGGTAAACGATCTGTCTTTAAGCATGAATTTATCTAGGTAACTATTGGATCATTTAGACACAAGTAACCTATCAATTTGGTTCAACAACTTGTCAATTTTGTCCAAAAGGTCATTTAGCCTCATTGTTTGCTATTGAATAAATAAATATGTTTGATGTATTTCTCCTTCTTCCTATCAGCTATGCAGATTCTGAGTTTCTCATTTAAAACATACAACTAGGGCCGGCCAAGTGGCGCATTGGTTAAGAGCTGGCTTGGGACGCCAGGGGCCCCAGTTCAGTTCTCACATATGAGGGCCAGTGACACTGCCCTCAAAAAACAAACAAACAGAAAAAAAACCACACACAATTATACAATCAAATGATTTATTAAAGGTCTCCTTGATGTTAAATCTTTCAAATTAGACATCTACTTTTAAATATGGCAGACAATTAATCAAAACAGTTAATCTTGCCCAAAGGTCTCAAATTGGGTCCATAGGTGTGTTTTGTTTAGCAAACACAGTCTTTAAAAGAGGTAAAATTAGAATGCTTTTATATGTGACACAATTGCTACAGTTCCCTCTCATGTTTCTTATCATTAGAGCATGTCTGACTTCTGAAAGCTCTTACATTTGAGACTCTCTCATGAAGACTCCCTGATTAGTCATTTATATTGAAATAGCGTAATATACAAAGTACCTAAGATAAGAGTGTAAAAGCAGAATCAAGACACTGGGATTTTTCCAACCCCAACGGCTATGAGAGAGAGAGAGAGAGAGAGAGAGAGAGAGAGAGAGAGAGAGTAAAATTCCATTTAATCCACCTTTAGAATCTGGGACAGGTGGAGGTAGAGAAAATGGGTGCTATCCTAAGAGAAGACCCAAGGTCTGTGTATCACATTGGCAAACTATTTTGAAAGACCATTCTCTACTTCTTCAAGTCAAAATGTTAACAGCACTATTCTCTTAAAGAACAAGAGATGATGTCATTATTGTAGTTTTATTCATAAGACATAGGAATGCAAACTACCTCAGTTTTCTCCTATTTTTACTTTCTATTATTTAGGTCTTATATTAAGTCCTTGGATCAGTTCCCAACTTATTGTGATTCTAATTTGATTTGTATACCCCAGTCTTTCTCAGAGGTACTTTAAAATCTGAGATAAAAGAAAATGAATTAGTTGTATGTACGTGCCAGAGAAGCAAGAACAGGGATATAAGATCAGTGAGCGGAGTTCAGCTTCAGAAAGAACAATTACGTGATCTTACACCTACCCACCCACCCTTCTCCTTGCTCCCTCACCTCGCAAATCACTCTTTGGTTCTCCAGTTTTACCTCAGTGTTCTGTTTGTTTCCAGTGCCAGTGCAAAGTGCCCAGGTTAGTCTTCTAGCTTCCATCCTTGCAAGACGTTGGCTAAATGAATGAGCCTCTCAGATATTTGCTTTGTCTATCTCCAAAGTAATGATACCTGCCCTGAATGGATTTTCTTAAATTCTAAGATTATCTCCTTTGACTACTCTATCCCATACTACATATGTCACTGTTGTTTCCTTGCTCATCCTCTCCCGTCTCCCCTTGGACAATCTCTTTTGTGTATCTCACTATTAACGATTTAGATGAAGACCATTAGCCTAGGAAAGGTGAAGGCATAGTCTCTCAAATTAATTTCTATTAGTCCCCAGTTTATTCTTTTTTTATTTTTATTTATTTGTTTTCCTGATTCTATGGCAGAGGAAACTGATGTTGATCCAGTGTAGCTGGGAGAAAGCTAATGGACTTGCTTGAAGTATGCAAACTACCACCTGCACTTTAAATTTTGCCCTGACATTCATGCAATGTATAAAATATTGTCATGGGTTAGGTGAATGTGATATAGGAAGTGGGAAGATTCTTTGCTTGACGGCCAAATAAGGGTAGATTTTAGAGCATTTCCACTGCTTCCTAATAGGGCATGTTATTTAACTTTAGTGGTCTTACATGTGCATTGGGAATAGTAGTATTTAGCTTGAAGGATTGTTATAGAAATTAAGTGGAATAATTTCAAGAACATAATAGGCACCACATAAATTATAGCAATTATATATTGGATTGTCATGTGAAGTATACAGTATAGTACCTGGCAAATAGTCCATGATCAAAAATGTTAGTTTCAGTCACCCATATATTCTTCAGTTTAATCAAAATATTTAAAAAACATGTCAGGATACTCTTTAAATTTATAACTAATGCAAATTATTTTATCCAAGAACTTTTTACATTCTAAATATTCTCATTTTGGAAAAAAATGTTTTTATTTCATTATTAAAATGCTAACTGATTTATTTGATGAAAACTAAAATTTATCAATAAAAGGCCACAAAAGAAGTTAGCAACAAGATGGAAGTCATTAGTTATGACAACAGGGGCAATTGAATGCACTTATACGGAGCCCAGCATATATGTTTTATACAGAGAACACAGAAATGCTTGGCAAATATAAATTACTAATTAAAAATGAGAATAGCTGGGATGGACTTTATTATTCTGAATTAGGGATGATGTTTTTACTTTTGCTATGTGGAAACTAGTACCATTCCTGCCAGGAAAATTCCCTTCTTTTTCCTGACTTACTTGTAATCAACTTCTCTTCTTCCTTCACATTGTGCTGTAAAAATACAGTAATCAAGACAGTGGTTAGTATGAAGATGGATATATAGAACAATGGAACAGAGTCCAAAACCCACAGATATATGATTTTTGACAAAGATGTTAAAGCAATTCAATGGAGGAAACAACAGCCTTTTCAATGTATGGTGCTGTAATAGCTGGATACTCTTATGGGGAAAAATAAATGTTGACTTCCCATTACATAATAGATTTAACTCAAAACTGATCATAGGCATGAATCTAGGAGTTAAAACCATAAAACCTGTAGAAGAAAACAGGAGAAAAATCTTTGTGTCCTTGAGATAAGGATTTCCTAGAGATGACACAAAAACCACAAACTGTGAATAAAACAACAACAAAAAATTATATTTTGTACTTCATTAAAATTAAAAACTGTGCCTTTAAAACTACATAATTCAGAAAATAAAAAGGCAAGACATGAACTAAACTTTGCAATACATATATTTGCAGTAGATATATCTGATAAAGAACTGTATCAAGATTTATAAAGAATTCTTACAACACAATAATAATAAGATAAACAACCCAGATAAAAAACTGGGCAAAAGATTTAACACATTTTCTAAAGCAAGATATGCAAATGACCAATAAACACATGAAAAGTTGCTCATCATCAGTAGTCACCCAGGAAATGCAGATTTAAACCACAGTGAGATACTACTACACACCTACTAGAATGACTAAAATTGGGCCAGCCGAGTGCCGCAGTGGTTATGTGCTGGCTTGGGAAGCCAGCGGCTCTGATTTGGGTCCCACACATGAGGGCCAGGGACTGCCCTCAAAAAATAAATAAATAAATAAATAAATAAATAAATAAATAAATAATAAAAAAAACAGAATGACTAAAATTAAAAAGACTGAAATATTAAATATTGACAAATTACAGAGTAACTAGAACTCTCATGCTCTACTGGTGGAAATGTGAAATTGCACCACTGCTTTGGGGAACTATTTATTGATTTTTATATAGCTTACTGTGCAGTTAACATATGACCCAGTAACTTTACTTCAGAAATTTCTTAAGAGAAAGGAAAACAATGTCCATATAGGAATGTTGATAAACATTTTATCCATAATAACTGAAATCTGGAAATAATTTTAAATGTCCATTCACACATGAATGGAAAAACAAATTTGGCATATCTAATAATAGAATACTACTCAGCAAGAAAAAGAAACACAGGCTAATGACTTTCAACATTATGCTAAGCAAATGATGCCAAACAGACAGATAGTATATAATTCCATTTATATGAAATTCTGGAATAGGCAACTCTAATCTATGGTGATGGAAAGCCAATCATTGGTTGTCTGGGACTAAGGCAGAGGAGAGGGAATTGACTATAGAGAGGGAGGAGGAAATTTGAGGGGAGGGAGTGACAGAAATCTTTAAATCTTGATTGTGGTGATAATTACAGGGATGTATGCCTTTGCAAAACTCATTAAACTTTATATTTGAAATGGGTGCATTTGTTGCATGCAAATTATACTTCAATACAGGCATTCTTTTAAAGTGTTAATATCTAAATGCACAGACTGTTTGGCTGGTTCTGTAATACCGATTATGACACCTATTGCATGTGTAATCACATGGTGGGATGCTTTTTTTGGGGGGGGATCATGATTTGAAAATTTCCCTGCTAAAATCATGATTAGAAATTTTTATATTTTATTTATAAATTTGCTTCTAAATTTAGGGTCTACTCCTAGCCATATAATTTATTTCCCTTTGGTAAGTCAATTAACAACTCCAGGCCTTGTTTTCCTCCTCTGTGGAATTAGAGACCTAGATGATATTCAGATTTAATAAAAATGTATTCAGCATCGACTCTGAACCAGGCACCCAACTGTGCTTGGTGGCCAAACATACTTTATCTCTTTCAACTCCAGCTCTTACATGTTCTTCTATATTAAAATAATAAAGATTTAGGTTTTTGGACTTTTTAATTTTCAAAGAAAATTGCCTCTACCCCAAAATGTAACTTTGTATTGTATTACCTACCAATTCTGCTAGCAAGCAGAGAACTTCTAAACTTTATTATGAAGAGCAAATCTAATTCAGTGTGTCTAAATGAACTTTTACTTCTCTTTTGAATCCACCGCTGATAGTTTGAGTGGATAAATGTTTACGTTTTAAAGCCAGATCCTGATAAACTTCAATAGCTTGAGCCATCAAATTCTCCTGCTGACAGAATTCGACTTTTGGTGTTGGGTCTAGGGCAGGGGGAGAAGCCAATTTAGCAAGCCCAGGGCATGGAAGATCTTCTTCCAGAAGTGCTAAGTGTCATAGCAGAGAAGGGTGGTGGCCACGTGTTTTTTAAAAAAATGCAAATATATTTCAGTTGTCTTCCCAAGGGTTTCTCCCCAGGAGAAAGAGTTAGAGCAGAAGCCTTTGGAAGAGAGCTGTTTACCAAAATGCTCTACTGGAGACAGTGCATGTAATATAGTAATTATAACACACTGCAATGACTCTCAGAGCACGCAGGAAGATGGCGATTAGGAATGTAAGTTTTTGTTCTTTCTGGACACCAGAACTACTCCGGGTTTTCTTTTTATTCATGTCTGATGTTCTTGTCTTTTTCAGTCTATTTTTTTTCTTCCCAGAGGCCTCAGCCTACCCTATTTATCTGTTTTTTACCCTTGCACAAACTTTCCCCCTCAGTTTGTTCTTTATGCTTGTTTATAATATTCTCCATTAGAGTAGTAATATCTGCTCATTGAGGAAATAAGAAAATATAGATAAGCAGAAGTGAAAAAAGCGTTGTTAGCAATCCATCCATAAATCTACCACTTACCTATCATTATCAACACAATTAACATTTTATTGTAGAGATTTATTAGCTTTTTTTGTTGCATATTTATATACAAGCAGAAAAAGAAAATGACAATGGAGTTAACAGATGATTTAAGGAATAAAATAAGAACTTAAAAAAAAAGGCAAATTTCCAAAGAGAATCCTTAGAGAGATTTGAAAAGATATTACATCCATAAATAATAATGAATGTTATAAATAAGCTACAATCAGAGGACAAAACCTTTGGGGAAATTTAAATTATGATTGACAAAACAAATAATTTAATACAAGGTTTGGAAGATAAAGTTGAAAAATATTTCATAAAATTAAAAGAGAAGGAAACAAAGATATGACAAGAAACAAAAATCATCCAGAATATCTATGTTCTGTGTATGGGAGTTTTAGAAAGAGAGAAGAGAGAAAAATGGAGGGTGGGAAATTATAATAACCATTCATTCATCCACTTATTCATTCATCCAGGCATTCATACTATGTGTGTACTTAGCCATGTTCTAGATATTTGAGATACAGCAGTGAACTAAACAGTCAAAAGCTTATATTAGTGGGGGCAGGAGGGGTAGGGGCAGGAAGGGAAAAACAAACAAATCATTAAAATGTATCATATTCAGATAGTGATTAGTACTGTGGAAAAAATAAAGCAGATGAGGAGAATAGGGGTACTGGAGGGGGCAGGTAGAAGGGTTACAGTTTTATAAAGAATCATCAATCATGGAAGTCCTCACTGATAAAGTGACATTTGAACTGAAAGAGGTGAGAGAATAAGGCCTGCAATATGGGGCAAGAGTTTCAGGTACAGGAAATCAGTAAGTGCAGAAGCTGTGAGATGGGGAAGAGCCTCTGATATTCAAGGAATAATAGGGTGAGATGGAGTGGAATGAGCATGTAGGGTGTGGTTATAGGAGGTAAGTAAATGAATCCGATCTTGTAAGAACTTGTAGCCATTGTGTGCATTTACATTGACTTAATCTGAGGGAAATGAGAAGCTATTGTACAGGTTTGAGTGCAGTGATTTTAATTGAACAGTGTATATGATTCATTTTATCTCCTCTCTGAATATCATTTATACTTCCCTTAAAAACAATTTAGTGGTTGCACTATAGTTTACAATATATCTTTCTGAGTAATCTAAGTTCACCTTCACATAACACTATTTTATTTCATGTGTGGTATACGTACACACAGAACCCTGACTATTCCCAATTCCTCTCTCTCACCCCTTGTGACATTGCTGTATTACTTTTACTTATCCATATGCTGCAGCTACTGAAGATATTGTTGCTATTATGTCTTTAAACAGTTATATTTTAGATAAATTAAGAAAATAAAATATTTTCTTTTAATCTTAGTCATTCCTTCTCTAATGTTCTGAACTTAATTTTTTTATTTTTTGAAGATTCTTTTTTTTGCCAATATTTTCTTCTGCCTAAAGATTTTTTAACTTAAAATTTTTTTTTGCAAGAAAAGTCTATTAACAATCAATTCCCTTTTTTTTTTTTTGTCTGGCAAGTCTTTATTTCTTCTTTCCTTTTGAAGGATAATTGTGATGGATTTATAACTCTAGGTTGGTGGTTTTTCTTTCAACATTTTAAAGATCTTTCTTCTTGCTTGCATGTTTTCTAATGAGAAATCAATTTTCATTTTTATCTACATCTCTCTATAAGTCAGGTATTTATTTCTCCTTGCTTTCTTCAAAATTTGTCTTTGATTTTAGTTTTCTGACTCTGTACATATATCTTTATATTACTTATTTTTATTTTTTGGTAGACATCCTGCTTGGTATTCTCTGAGTATCCTGGATCTATTGTTTGGTGTCTGGCACCAAAACTTTGGAAAGTTTTCAGCCATTATTACTTCAGATACTTGTTTCTCTGTTTTTTCTCATTTGGTATTTCAATGATTCAAATATTATAACTTTAACATTGTCCTAGAGTTCTTGCATGATGTTCTCAGTTTTTAAAATTATTTTTTCTCCTTGAATTTTAGTTTAAGAAGTTTCAATTGACCTATCTTCAAGTTCATTCATTCTGTCCTTTGCTATGTTGGGTCTACCAGTAAGTCTGTTGAAGGTTTCGTTTCTGCTACTGTGTTTTGATTTCAATGATTTCTTTTAATTTTTTTCTTAGAGCTTCCACCTCTATGCCTACATTACCCATTTACTTCTGAATCTTATCTACTTTTTTATTAGAGTTCTATTAATCAATTACTTAAAGTTCCCCATATGATATGAAGATGAGAGCAACAACATTCAAGCTTATTGTGTGTCAAAGCTGAAAACGGAAGTATCTCTCAACTCTATTTCTAATTATAAAAATATCACTTACTTAAGGAAGAAAATATCCAGACAAGAAAAGAAAGTATCTATACTTTACTCACAAATTGTGTAGCAGGACAATCCTTTACCACCTCACCATAGCCTTTTGGGAATTGTTTGCCAACCTCTGTGTATACACTGCTTCCAGGTTATGCTGCGTATGCCATTTCCAAGCGAGCACTCAGCTCACTGAGCAGTTATGGTGATGGTTAGAAGGGAAGTCTCTGAGCATGTAAGGCTCCTTACTTTTTTGGACATAACAGAAAATATCCAGATATTTGGGAAGAGTCTAACTAGTAATTAATGTATTTCTCCAGTTTTTATCTAGATATGTAACGTTAGTTTTTCTCTTAGTCCTTCTCACAGTTTTCTTCTATCTAATGTTAAATATAGGTCCTAATATATTTTTCTACAAGGAGCAAATAAACATTCAATGTATGAATGAATAAATATGTTAGCTACTATTACAGCAGTAGCTCCACTTTGCTATTTTACATAAAAACTTGAAAGTTGATATTGCTATGAATAGCAGCTACAAATGAATTTTGGGTGATTCACTGGCAGGTTTCTGGTATACAAATGAACATGACTTGCAAATAGCAATTTTACAGTTTCCACATATGGAAATTCAGTTCTGTGTGTAATATTCTGTTTCAGGGTTTAGAACAAGTATGCAGAGGAATGTTCATTCACCCAACTTTAAAAAATGTGTTTGCTTAACTATTTCACTATGTAACAGTCCCAAGTACATCAAGCATTACTAAGTTCTTAGTTCAAGGTTGCCGCATTCAAAGAGATCAGGGTATATTTGGATCCAATTCAATTCTATGTGGACTTTTCTAATAAACCCTCATCACAGAGTTCAAAGTGAAAATATCTCTTTCTTTTTCAAGGCTTAGGGTTCCATGACTCATTACTGAAAAGCAACTGTCCGGCCTCAGGTATTTATCAGCCCCTATTGTTTCTAAGTGTTGTCATGTGACTAGTTTCTGACAATGAAATGTGAACATACATGGTGTGGGTCTCCTCTCGACTAAGTGGATGTTCTCTCTCCATACTTTATTTTCTTTCCTGGTACTGGGCACAGAGGGCTTGAAGCACTGTGAGATAGTTGTGTCAATGGATGGTAGGAACATCATTCCCTGACACCAGCAAATGGAGGAATGCTGCCCACTAACTAGAAGCCTACATTGCTCTTCTATATGAGTGCAAATAAACCTCATGGTGTGGATCCCCTGAAGTTTTGTAGTTTACATGCTGGCAGCTAGCATAACTCTACAGAAATGATCACTGTAAGTGATAAGCTGCTATAACATATACTGGCAGTATCCTACCTGTGTTCCTTTGGAGCAAACCATATTTTCCCAGTTTTATTAAGATGTAACTGACATACATCACTGTATAAGTTTACGGCATAAAGCATAGTAGTTTGACATATCTATTGTGAAATGAATAGCACAATAAGTTTAGTTAGCATTTATCATCTCATAAATATAATACAAAAAGACATTGTTTTCCTGTGATGAGAACTCTCTTAACAACTTTCATATATACCATACAATAGTGTTAACTATAGTCGTATGTTGTACATCATACCCCTACTACTTATTTATCTTAAAAATTCAAGTTTGTGCCTTTTGACCACATTCTTCCAATTCCCCCTCTCTTTCCCCTCTACCATTGGTAACCATAAGTCTCGTCTCTTTTTCTATGAGGTTTTTATTATTATTTTTTTTTAGGTTCCACATAAAAATGAGATCATATAGTATTTGTCTTTCACTGTGATTTATTTCACTTAGCATAATATCCCCAAGTTTCATCCGTATTGTGCAAATTTCCTCTTTTTTATTGCTGAATAATATTCCATTGTGTGTGTGTGTGTGTGTGTGTGTGTGTGTGTGTGTGTGTGTTTGTGTACCACAACTTAATTATCCAGTTATCCACTGATGGACAGTTAGGTTATTTTGGTAGCTTGGGTATTGTAAATAATGCTGCTATGAACATTGGGGTACAGATATCTTTTCTAGTTAGTGTTTCTGTTTCCTTTGTATCTATCCCCAGACATGGGATTGCTGGCTCACACGACAGTTTTATTTTTATTTTGTTGAGGATTGTCCACACTGTTGGAAACAGACTGTCTTTTTTTTTTTTTTTTTTTGAGGGCAGTGTCACTGGCCCTCATATGTGGGACCCGAACTGAGGCCACTGGCTTCTGAAGCGCGTTTAACTACCGCGCTACTCGGCCAGCCCTGAAACAGACTGTCTTAAAGCATGCTGGCCCTGATTTCCAACTGCTAGCATCTACATCCTTTGTATGAAAATAAAGCCCTTTGTGCTCACAGAGAATTAATGCCCAGGAGACCTCAACTAATGGTCGGTGGCAATTGGCCTATGAACACATATATTTGCTGGTGGAAATTGACTATACAAAAGCTATTTTATTTTACACCAACTTTCATGCCCTTCTTCCCATAAGTAGAGTCATTGCTCCCTTTTGCCTCCTAGCAATGGGTTACAGAGAACTCTGAGTCCCTAGAAGACGACAGAGCAACAGAGTGGAAAAAGCCTGAGTTGGTGTTTCACCATGTTCAAGTAAGCCACTCAGCAGCAAGACACTGTGTCATTATTATGTGAGCTAGTAGTAAACATGTTTTCAATTAAGCCTCTGAAATGTTAAGAGTTTACTTATGACAGCAGTTAACGTTCCATTAATTAATATAGAGGTAAACAACAGACTGTATTCCAAAAGGAATACCAATGGTGAGCCAGAAAAGCATGTCCAACAGTCATCAAGCAGTGTGAACAAATATGAGGATCCAAATTCCTGAAGGGAAGATGAGGTTGGAGAATCATGGAAGGTGACAGCAACAGAGATAGGAGCCATGTTTTTGATGAGTTTTTATGTTCCCCTGTTACCAGATTGTGTGAATAAGCTAAGTTTGTGTAATGGGGCCATACTAGGATGTGCCATTTACGTAGCATCTTACTTTCAGAAAATTTTCAAGAGAGTTGAATAGAAAGGGAATGATGGGTTTGTCATTCCCATAAATTCTACATAGTGATTTAGTATTTTAGGATTTCAATAAAACCCATAAAAGGAAAAAAAAAAATCTTTGAAACCATTAAGCCTAAACTGTTGCTCAACATAGAAATATCTTCTGTGATACTATAGAAGATAAGGTGAAGACTCATTTAAAGGTTTCCAGTGATTAGAGAACTAACTGTCCCATGAAGCATCCTGTTTTATGGTTGTCCATTAATAATTGCTAAAGATTATTAAAGTGTTAATTTATTTTGATTATGTGACCATCTGATTTCTCTTTGATACTCCCCCCCCCCACATTCTCCTCTGGTAAGTTCTTTTTTTCTTCCAGGCCCCCAAAGGTTGGTATGCTCGGTAATCTACCAAGGCTCTTCTCATATCACATTCTAGTCCCCCTGAGGGACGTGGGTTGTCACTACAGTCCACATATGAATATTATCAAATGAACATGCTCAGTTTTGATGTCTCTCCCAAATTTTGCATTCATCTTTCTGTTTGTCCACTGCCCATCTCCAAGTGGATGTACCATAGGCACCTCAACCTCAGTGGATCCCACTGAATTCCCCAGCTACTGCTGAAAACCTCTCCTCCTTCTGGGTGACGTATCTCAGTCAATGGCTTATAGTTCTATATCCTATAAGGCTCATGAATTTAGGCAGTTTTCTCTGACACCACTGGTAATACTTTAATTTAGCCCAGAACTATCTCTTGCTTAGATTACTACAAATTCTTCAATATTGTTCTCCATTTTCCATGCTTGTTTTTCTCCAATCTATTGTGTAGTTAGCAAGAACAGTGATATTTCTGATTTAAATCTGATTATATCACTCCCCAGTGAAAAACCCTTCAACGGCTCTTAGAATAAAGCCACAGTCAATAATAAGCTGTATAACGTCTTCTGCTATCTGGTTCAACTCTTACACTGTCCATTTATAATCTATACTTTATAATCTACATTCTGACTTCATCTGATATCTTGAATATTCAAATACATTCATTTTCTCTCTTTTAAGAATATTCTTCCTTCATTGCCTTAATGTCTTCAGTTTAACTCCTATCCATTCTTTATTTCTGGCTTAAGTGTGCCTTATTGCAGGAAGATTTACCTGACTACCTATCCCCTCACCAAAAAAACTGGATTATTAGCATTTTCACATGCCTTGTAGTTCCCATATTGTAACACTTGTGTCTGTTAACAAACTAGGATCATATATAATAAATATCATAAAACAAATATATATATATTACAAATGTGTCATGGACATGCTTTCATGTCAGTGTACACACAATATCACATTTTCCTAAGTCTGTGTAACATTCCATTATAATCATTTACCAAACTTTATTTAACCATTCACTTATTGGTTGATATCCATTAATCTATATTTCTTGAATTATGGGTTTTTAAACAGTAGGAAAATAAATTTATATTTTCCAGTCCTAGGATATACGTCAACTTCAAATATATAGCTATGTTTTTACTAACATTTTTGACTTCCCAAAGGGCATATGAAGTCTTGAGTCCAACACATTTTCTGATGTTTTGATTTCAGCCATCTGTAATTTCCTAAAGATTCCCTTGAATCTGGAATTAGCTTTACTTAATCCAGACCTAGTGATTTTCCACTGTCCTACCCTGAATCTCTGTGACAAGGTCAAACCAGTCCCAAGTATGGGGTTGATTTGTGTGGAATAAAGTCATGCATGTACACATAGACATTTGTCATTGGAAGCTAAATAGAATGTCTTTCTCTATCTCTACCTATCTCTTTGTTCCTGTATTTAAGGAGTATGTAATCTGTCTGGGGTACTGTAAACTATATGCTTAAAATGGTACCTCATACTACAGAAAATTAAAGACGTGACAAAGAACTAAAAGGCCTAATGAAAAAGAGTATACTTTAGGTCCTAATATTCAAGAAAGGTCCCATAGTGTAACAATTTAAGAAAATATGGTATTTAGTACAAAAAAAAAAAGGCCTATTTGGGCCTTAGTAACTGTCTTCAAACCTCTGAAATGTTCTCTGAGTTTGTTTGCTACAGGCAATCACTTTTTCTTGTTATTATTATCTGTTTGCTTAATCTTAGTTAAAACTCTAAGAAATATACCATTGAAGAATAATTTGTGATTTGTCAAATTATGATTGCAAATCATTACAATGCATTAGATTCTAGCATACTTAATTTAATTTATATCTTTACCTTGCGAAGGTGAGAAGTTAATATGTATACTAGAAAAGTGTTTAAAGTGATATCTGATGAAATTATTATACTATATCCTATTTGGCTATCTGCATGGTTCAATTCTTAGGCAAAATGATTCCTTTTCATTCTCTTTCAAATTCTGACTAAGTACAAGGCAATTTCCAGGCAAAAGTTTCATGATTGGTGAGGCTAGACCTAATTTGATCAATGTCCTAGTTTACAAAGAGGAGAAAAATCATTTTGCTCAAATAGAGTTTGTTTGGAAATTTTGTCTTCAACTTCAAAAGTACCTAAAACCAAACTCTATGAGCATCATACCTGGCCAAATCACAATTCCCATAGGAACTGGACTTTATGTTACTTTCCTGGATGCTTTGCTCTGAGTTCTATGAATCACTCAAATACAGCCACAATGATCTGAATGTTTCTGTTAAATCATCCAGTTTAACCACTCACATTATGTAAATTCTCAGATAACTAATTGGCAGTCTCCTAACATTTTGCCCTGCATCAGCCTGATTTCTCCAGAATTTCAGTTAGTTCTTTTGTAGTTTTCAGAGCAGTCCCATCTAATGTCCATGTAGCAATTTATAAGCTTAAAAAATAGTCTAGATTCAGCATCATTTTATGATCAATGGGACACTTCAAACAAGTAGTTGATTAAATGCCCTAGATGTACATATACTGAGAAAGCATCCTCACATAGCCCTAGGACAGACACTGAATATCTTTCTACTTCTGCCAGATATGGAAAATAATGAATCTGCTCTGAAAGCCAGACCCACAGGGAAGCTGCAAGGCATGCTTCTCGAGGGTTAATTCTCAGGTGAATGCAAGGATGTATTCAACCTCCAACAAGACGTCTGTGCAGTTAGTCCTTATGGATGCACACTCCAGTCTTCAGAAAGGTGAAGCTGGGCTGAGAGAATGTCATGTACCACTGTTTGAGCAGGATGGAAGGCGAGACAGGTCTTTTCAAGTGTGTGCTGTAAGCCTGAAAAAAGAATAGCAACGTCCTTGGAGCCTTCCAAGGAGAGGCGAGCCTGGCTGAATAATCAGTGTGCAGAAACCAAACCCTGCAACTTATCAGGCAGAGGGACATGAAGGCTAGGGTTGCTGTGATGATGCAAATGAAGGGCAAAATGGTACAAATTCCTGTCTCCCAGAAGGTGTAATTAGAGAGTGAAGGTAGAAAAACAGTTATCTCTAGAAGAGCAGAAGAGATGCTTATGCGGACTACCTCAGGCCTGGGTTAACAGTTAAAAGATAGTGACGATTTTCATTTCTTGCCTTCATTTTATATAAAAGTTTGCCTGAGTTTCAATTGATAATACTAATAACATATCACAAAATAGACACAGTACAATGTTAATGTAGAAGTCGTGCACACAAAGCACTTAAAACATCTGAGCCAGAAACCTGGGCCAAATATGAAAAAAACATATCTATGATAATCAATCTAAAATTATGTACATAAAATCTCAGTCCACCTCATGTGAACTATTTGATGTTCTAGTCATAAAAAACTTCAAGGTCTTTATAAATGCTTGGGTTTGATAATACAATAATATATTTCACTTCTAGGCCACTCCCTTTTAAATAATATTTATGTTCTAAATCATTTATAAATTGGCATATAGAATGCACACATTTTGGGCAGCTGCCAGGGTGTTTCTCCTTACCATTCGAAGTTTTCCAAGTAGCTTCAGTATGAAGTCCATGTGGTACTTTGCAGGGACACCCGTGTGTAAGTATTTTTCTCATGTACAAAGGCAGAGAACATTGCAGCTGTTTTATGAGTCTGCATTAGCCCATAAAACTCTTCATTTAGCCCAGTGTTGTTGGCAAGATGGTCTTATCTCTTCTTGATATTGCTTAAGTTGCCTTAAGTTTTCTTCATGTTAGTGATGGTTTTCCTTTTTATATACTTGGCTAATTAAAATAACAAATCTTCAAGCCGTCTTTTTCGGATGCGGATGCCTTCTTATCACTCTAAACTAATTAAACTGGAGGGGGAAAAAAAAGAACCGGCTACAACCCAGTAGCAAATCTTCAAGCGTCAACTATATTTAGTATCTTCTAAAGAATAAAAATATTTTATCTTGGACAACTCTTTTCTTCATGGCTAATATATTGCTCCCTAGGGCACTCAATCCTTTTCTATTCTATTGTCCAAGTGGAGAAACTTCTGTACCTCCGTTACCAAATGGACAACAGGAAGAACAGAATGCATTTTATAGAAATCTCATAGAGAGGAATCAATCCCCAATCCATTGTCAGCATTCCAAAAGCTAATCACTATGAAAGCAATGAAAAAAACTGAATGGCTGATAGGGAAAATTTTCAATAAGACAAATTGTAGCCTGTGAATTTCCTGGGCAGTCAGGAAATCTTATAAAAAGTGAAGACCCATTGTCTGGTGGAACTATCATTCTCTTATCCTGGATGTGGAGATAGGGAGCTTCCTTAATAGTTAAAATTCACATACATTTTCATTTGCCTGGGACATTTTAAGTGTGCCCCGAAATAACTTCTCAAGTTTCATTCCAACCATTTGATTCTTGAATGCTCAACAACTTTGAAGACATCATTTTTTCGCTATCTGGAACCTCAAATTATAATTCCATGTCAAAGAATTTGAATAGAGAGATGAGATTAATCTTGGCATCAACTATATTATTAAAGCATTTCTCTATCCATTTAAACTACATACAGTGTTTGATCTTTATCTTAATTTATAGTAAATTGCATTTTTTTTATAGAATCTTCCTAATGAATATTCCAAATTAACCAGACTGATCTGCAGTTTTGCTCAGTTTTATTTCTGAAGAGTTTAAGATCAAGCACAACTCATGTGGACAATAAAGCTTAACCAAAGAGTTTGAGATTAAGTAAATTAATTGCTGGCTTTAAATTTCAATGAACAACTAATTTCTTTACTGTATAATTTGTTTCATGAGACACTCAGAGAGGAATCTGTAAGGGAGTTAATTTTTAAGGATTCCAGTGCCTTAGAGCATCTTGGAGTTAAATGATTATTAGTATGAGGCACATTGATTAGAGGAATGGGCAGAATGATGGATGGATTACCTTCTGAGGATGTTTTGAATAAAGCAAAGTAGCAAACTAAACAGAAAAACTAAAGTGAATGTGGCCTGGCAGATTTCAGTTGTGGGTACTCTTAGACTGTCCAACCTACTTGTAGGTCAGTCTGAGGCTGCTTAGGAGAATGGGTCTAGAATCATCTAGTTGGTTCTGATCTTAAAATAGATCTTCCTTCCATTTAGAGTTACTGATTCACCATGGGAAGGTAGGACTGATAATATTACAAATTCACATTTATAGAGTACTATATGTGCCAGTCATTATTCTATAATAAGTGCTTTATACAAGTATGTATTAACTTACTTGATCCTAAAACAACTCAGTGCATTAAGCACTATTACTAACCCCACTTTATAGATAAAGAAGCTGTGGTGTAGAGAGGTAAATAACTTGCCCAATGTCACACAGTTTGCTGGCTTTGACCTCGGGAAGGATTGCTGTAGCACCCACACCCTTAAATATGTACTAAAGTACTCTCTTAGAAGATAGTGTCATCATTTTGTTTAGTACCTATAGGACAATTCCTTTCCATGCTGTCTATAATTCCTTAGAGGTACCAAGAAACTATCAAGTTCATGGATCCTCAAGGCATTTAGGAGAACAGGGATTAGCATAAATAACTTGTCAGACATGAAGTTAAAAATTTTTTTTTTGAAATCAGTCATGAAGCCTACCTTGCAGTAAATGTACACTTGAAAAGAATGGATATATAACAATGCCTATGAACAAACCGCCCAAAATGGAAATATTAAACTATTTTTCGTTGTACATGAAGACAGAGTTTCAGAATTTTTATTAGAGAAATAATAATCATAAGATATTGTCAAGCCAGTGTTTAAAATTCCTTCATATACAGAGTGGACACTCAGTAAAGGATTGTTGGAAGAGTGAGTCTAAAATGAGCTAGTTTATGCCTGTCTTTCGGAAAGATGACAGGATGTTGTCTAGAGGTCTACGTTTTTAATAAAACATGGCATTGATAATCAATCTATGCAATTTATTCTGAATCCCAGGAAATACAATTTCAGACTGTACACCTTCAATTAAGTCATTTCTTTAAACTTGATTTTGATGTATTATAAGCAATCAGCTCCCTAGAACATGCTATTAATTTATAATTATAGGTACATTACTATATTGCTGATTTAATAGTATGTTTCTCACGAAGTAGTCAACTTTTAAAAATTAGTGTTTCTACTGTAGTAAGAGCACTGGTCCATTTCTCATTTTACTCTAAATCTGGAGAGCACAGCTGAGCCAAGATGAGCACAGATGTTTGTTTCATTAGAAAAGAAGTTTTCAATTCTATATCCAATAGACTCACACTGTAAATGCTTCAGGACCAACCAAGTGCGAGATATTGCTCTAAGAATAGTGATTGCATTGATTGAGAAATAATATGTGCAGGTAGAGTTACTTATCCAAAGAAATTAAGTAATACTTTCCTGTGTTCAGTTATAAAATTGCATTTGCAGTGATTCTTTTAAAACTTTAGTTTGAGTACTATTGGATCAGTGCTTGGAGGGGAAACCCAAGTTTCACAAAGACAATAGTGATTTCAGTCCAATGAATATCTGATTTTGAAAAGGAGTAACTTTCTATGTTTGGTTGATGTCTGCTGTGCAGATATACTGATCTTCAAGTTCTAATAATCAAATGTAAGAATAAGTGTATTGATATTTTATTATACAAATAATTCATTTTGATGCAACACACATAAAAAATGTTATGGGAAATGTTCCAGATGTTAATCCAATTTAGAAGTCCAGATATTCTAAGTCAATCACCTACAAAAACATATTGTTCACTGTGCAAACTATATATATTACACTTCTTGACCACTTATTGACTATGGATGTATTACCAAGAAAACTAGCTAACAAAGAATGGCATCAATACATTAGCCAGCACCAAGACCTTGAAAAGTTTGCATAGTCATTGTTAGGTCCAGTCTATTATGCAACTGAGACAGATGTACCATTGATATTATATCCATGTTCTTTAAAACTGTCTTCATTGTCTATATAAACCTAAGCACCATAAACAAAAATGAATATCACCAGAAATAAATGATGGAGCTATCTCTGCTGGGTTAACTCCATTGCTCAGAAAGATGAGTACCATATATCAGGAGTGAGAAGGATAAAGAAGGCAGAGGACATTGTCAAGAATTTCTAGGCAAACATATACCATTGGGAGCTGGTAACTGCTCCCTCTAACTGGCATGGATAGGGTGGTTGTAGATGAGCTGTCTACATTAAACAGTGACATCATTCATCTTGAAGACAAAGGGAAAGAGCCAGAAGCAGAGATAATCCTTCAATGGCTATAGCCATAGGACCGCTTAGAAAAAAAATAAATAATAAATAATAATGGCTTCTGATCAAGTTGTGCTTAGATTCCATGTGAAATATACAAGTAATATTGTGATCCTTTTCATCTGTCTTTATAAAGAACAACTCTGTAGAGATAAAGACATTTGTAAAACCTAAACATCATTGTGCAATGTGGAGAGTATATTAATGGGTCTCAATTCAGTGGAATGGTTCCATTAAAAATGTGAGTAGAGTGAAGGGGTCTTATATATACTCACCTGATTGAGAGTACTTTGAATGAATTAGTGAATTGATATTTTCAAAGTATTTTGGGGAGGTTTTGAGATGACAGAGGATATGAAAATGAAGTGGAACTATCATTAGGTGCTTGTATTATATTGGGTTGTTGGAAAAGTCATGACGCATTTTTGCAATGAAAAACATAGAAAAAATACGTCATGACTTTTCCGACAACCCAATAGTAACATAAAGTAGGTTACAAATTGTTTTATATTCATTAGTAAAAAAATACTGTTTTATTACAGAGCTTATTAACTTCGTTGAAGATAGATATATCTGATTTCTCAATTTCAGTATCTGTAGTTCACTATCTTCAAATTAAATCAGACTAATTTCCCGTCAGCTTTAAATGCTCCCTTGGCTCAAATGTCATCTTAAATTGTGTTTTATGTTCTTCATCTATTAATTAATTAATTAATTAAGTCACCTTTTTGTAAGTAAAAGTAAAAAGTAGCACTATGTTTTAGCATCTGAAGCTCACATTTTTTACTAATGCATGATGTTATTTTAAATTCGTTTAAATTAAATGTATTAAAATATATTTTTTAAAAATAATAACTACTTGTTTAAGAATAAATATATAATAAAATTATTTCATGTCTCCAAGGCTACATTTTCCTATTGATAAAATAAAAATAAAATAAAAGTAGGGGGGTTACAGTGTGTTAAGGCTCTTCTATGGTACATTTTACCAAGAAGCCTTTTAGAACATTTTGATACCACATCATTAATTTATAAATTTTAAATATGGAGAAATAGACTAAAAGAGTTTTTCCTGAGTAATACTTCATACTATTTATTGCCAAATCATGAAAAAGTTGTATGGAAGGTTTGGGAGAGGCCAGGCTAGGCATGTGCTGAATTTTTCCCATTAAAACACAATGTTTTTGTTTTTTTAATTAAAGTTTATTGAGGTGACAATTGTTAGTAAAGTTACTTAGGTTTCAGGTGTACAATTCTGTAATACATCATCTATATATCACATTGTGTGCTCACCACCCAGAGTCAGTTCTCTTTCCATCACCATATATTTGATCCCCTTTACCCTCTTCTACCATCCCCCCCTCACCCTTTACCCTCTGGTAACCACTAAACTGTTGTCTGTGTCTATTAGTTTTTGTTTCTTCATTTGTTTGCCTTATTCCTTTATTGTTTTCAATTTTATATACCACATATCAATGAAATCATATGGTTCTTGACTTTTTCTGTCTGACTTTTTTCGCCTCAAGACACAATGGTTTTAAATATGAGAAAGCAGTAGATTTCCAGTGAACTTTTAAAAAAATTGCCCCATAGAAAAGAGAAATTTGCAATAGTCATAAATTATGAAAGGAACCAAATTACATTTTACTTCATATACTTTGTTTATAGCAAACAAATGACATCCTGTTAAATAAAACAGGGCATTAGAAGGTATAGGATTAAATTATTTTAAATTTGTCAAGTGACATTTAATGTATTATCTTAAGTTATTATACTAATCTAAGATATAGCACTGAAAATAAAGTGTTATAATGGTCATTTTTAATGGATCAACTTGACTGGGCCATATTTGGTTAAAGATTATTCTGGGAGTGTCTGCAAGAGTGTTTCTGGATGAGACTGAGTAAAACGCACTACCCTCCACAAAGTGGGTGGTCTTCTTCCACTCTGTTGAAGGCCTAATTGGAATAAAAGGCTGAGTAAGAAATAATTCTTTCTCTCTGCCTCACAATCTGAACTGAGACATCAGCCAATTGCTGTCTTTGGAGTCAGACTCAGACCAGAACTTTTGCCATTGGCTCTCCTTGTTTTCAGGCCTTTTGGATTCAGGCAGAAAGTATACATGGGTTTCCAGATAACCAACCTGGAAAATTAAGATTAGAAGAGTATGGTGCTAGAGTCATGGTTGGGAGAGAGGTTTCCACTGACTAGCAGAGGAATGAAATATTATGAGAGAAATAATTAATAGTCTCCAACTTCTTCCCTACAATGAAGGAGCCCTGTTTCTTGAAAAGCAATAAGACACCTCATTTCTTCCTTACTGTGTGCACAACAGTGTAGAGACTCCAGGTCAGTATCCAACAGAACACAGAAGAGTCATCCTTATAACATGAATGTGTTGCTTCTTAAAGTTCCAAGGCATTCTCATCACCCCCACCCACTGTACTTGGCTCAAGGTTTGTCTTAATTGCAAGAGATTACTTGGAGGTAACACCTATTAAAGATGAAGGGGAACAGTAGGAGACAAGGAAAGCCTTCAGAGAATAATAATGGGCCTGACACCACAAACTTAGACGTTTCTTAGCACAAATTTAGTATCTTCTAGTTTTGGAGAGTCAGAAGTCCCAGTGCAGCTTGGGTGAGCTGATTCTCTGTTGAGGGTCTCCCAGGACCAAAACCAAGGCATTAGCAGGTCGGGGCTCTTATCTAGAGGTTCTGGGAGAAACTCTCATTTGAGGGTTGTTCAAGATGCCGATAGAATCTACTGTCTCATGATTGCAAGTCCTATTTCCTTACTGGCTGTGAGCTGAGGGCCACCCTTAATGCCAGATGTCTCTTTCTGGTTCTTGGTCTTTGGTCCTTATGTCTCAGAGCCATCTCTACCATATACATTTTTATACACTCATACATAGAACACAATTTTTAATAAATCAACTGCACTCGTGGTGTCAGGTTAACATAGGAAGTTACATCTTATAAAATATTATCCTACAGGTATGGGACCATATATGGTCCATGGACAGAAGCGCCTAAAGCAGTACAGTATAGAATTTTCCTCTCTTTCAGGCATAGGGTGCCAGAGATTCTAGCAAAGGAGTTGGAAAACGGTTCCCTTTTAGTCCAGAAGCGCTGAACCAGATAAACTGTTATTAGACCCTGATTTATGGCTGCTAATAGTAGATGTTAAATACACAGATAAGAAAAGGTGATTCAGTTAGTACTTGGTGGACCATGAACAGCTTCTAAGGAAATTGATACTTTGTCACATGGCAAACACTGATTCTGGATCACTCTGATTTAAGAATAGGAAGGAAGACAAAATGAACACAAATATAACACAAGGTCTAATTAAAAAACACAAAGAGGTAAAGAGAAAATTATCCTGAATCCAAGGAGAATCTGAAAATAATTACAGAAATCTGAAATAACATAAGAAAATTGTGTGGCAGTCAGCATTATGTACTAAGACACGGCCTCTTAGTTGTTTTAATTTATGACCAGAGAGAATTTAGTACAGCAATGTTAGTCTTTCTAGCTGCATTAGATAGAGGTGTGTGTGTGTGTGTGTGTGTGTGTGTGTGTGTGTGTTGTATATATGTCATATACAACTATTGGGTTGTTGGAAAAGTCATGACGCATTTTTGCAATGAAAAATAGAAAAAATACATCATGACTTTTCCAACAACCCAATATATGTATAAATATTTTAATTTGTAATTTAACATATATACATGCGTGAATAGATAAATACAAAAAGCAATCACATAGTATTTCTTTTGCTCCCTCTCATTTGTTGTTAAAAATGACTTCAATCTCATTCCACACTCATGTTTCATTAAAAATATATATATAATTTCTACAAAATTAGGAATAAAAGGGTCATTCATATGTATTTTAAATTACCTTAAAAATAGGCAATATTATATTTAACTGAAAGAGAATGTTTGCTATTACCTATATTGATTAACACAGACAGACTCCCTTGCCAAGGCAATAAAACATAATACTGAAATAAGAGAAGACAAGTTTTTGTTATTGTTTGCAGACAATATGACTATTTAAATAGAAAACTCAAGATAATCATCTACAAAACTCTTAGATTTAATATTAAAGTTTATTACAATGATTAGATACAAATTAAATGGCAAATGTTGATAGTTTTTCAGTATAGCAGCAATAACCAATTAGGGCACTTAATGAAAAAAGGTACTATTTGCATAATAGAAATATCTTAATAAGAAATGCACATAATCTATATGAAGGGTATTAAAACACTTTCTTAAGTGATATAAATAAAGACTTGAATACAATAGGAATACAAACTGTATTTCCATGATAGAACACTGGATTTTGTAAGATATGCAAATTGTTTCTCCAAATTAATTATAGGATTAATAAAGTGTTATTTGGGGTCATAATAAAATAATTCTGAAGTTTGTTTAAGAGAATAAATAGGCAAAATATCTATGAACATCATCGGGAAAAATAAATCATGTATGTAAATATATTAAAGATGTAAATATATTGTTATGCTAAAATAATCTGTGGTTCTGGTTGATATTAGTAAGATTAACAGAATAGACAGTACTTCAACACATTATATATGTATAGATAGATAGATAGATAGATAGATAGATAGATAGATAGATAGATATGGCAAAAAGTTTACAGGAATAATTTTCAGAATCAGATTCTTCAATCCTGGACACACGTACAAATCATAAGCACTTTAGTAAGTACTGTTTTCAGTACATGAACATACAAAGTAACCTCTGTTCCTTTCTATATTTCTTCAACGTATTTATTAGATAGCAGAATATGACATCTATTTCCTTCCCACAGTGTTGTTAGTGCTTCGCTCACTCTTGTTTCAAATCTTGTTCCCTCAACTGGTGCGTAAGATCCTAGGGGCTAGGAATTAAGAAGTATGCATATATGAAAATATGGTCATTAATCTTACTGATCTTCCAAAGAGAAAGAAAAGGAATCTTGCACTAAAATTTGTGCTGTTTTCCATTGTGCTTCTGACCCTGCAGAACATTCAGTAAAAACTGGGCAGCTTCTAAAAGAAAGCAGCAGCAAAACCTTCAAAAATAAGCAATCTAGGCGATTGCTTTCATGCTGAGAATTGTTTCTTTGGTGATATTCTACAGCATGAACAATAATTTTGGAATTCAGAATTATGGAGAAAGTTAACTAGTAGAAAATAATAAAATCTACTTATGTTTTTCCCTCATATTGTATAGGTTATGAAACTGCCAACAATTATTACGCATCAGAAATGAGAAGTCATCATAATTTTGAAGCGAAGCCCATCAATATGATTTGCAACATTAATGTAAAACGAAAGCTGAGTCTCAATGCTCTGCCACCAGGTGACACTGACTGTAAAGGACCTCATCACCTAGTCATTCAGAAAACGCAGTTTTTGGGGATAATTGCGGAGACAGTAAGATGAATGAATCAGGCAAAAAAAAAAAAAAATACAGGGGACAGGTTATTGTTTTCTGAAGGTAAGTATTTCAAATTACCAGAAAAATCATTGTTAACTGAATGACATGTTAATCTTTCAAAGGAAAAAAAAATAATTAGCACTGAAATCTTCACTGTTTTGGTTGAAATAATATGGGTCCCCTGATTTTTTATCCAGGTAGGTCTGTGTGCTGTAAACTTAACCCAGGTGTTGCTATTTATTTCCAATAGCCTTAGGCAAAGATACTTAACCTCCATGCCTCATTTTCCCCATCTGTAGAATGGCAGTAATGATACTTACCTGTCTCTCAGGAGTGTTATGAGGCTAAATTGGTTGTTTGTCAAGTGCTTTGCAGATGAACTCAGTGTGAATGCTAAGTACCATTATTATTATAGCAATCTTATGTTCTGTGTATCATTGTATTTTTTCTTTTCAAAATATTGCAATATACCATCTGTCATTTGTATTTCATCAAACAAAGGCTAAATTCTTGAATTTTCTCAAATTAGCCTGCTAAGAAATGTATCTAAATAAAAGCCTCATGGTCCCCAAGTGCTTTGAGGCAGTCTCTGGAAACTGATTGTCACCAAGCAATACTGTTACATAGTCCACGTATAACTATTTTCAGAAATGTTCATGGTCCTACACATCTTATGATACCAAAAATAAATGAAAATCAGTAATAACTTGGTCTCTGAGTATGATCAGAACTAAATTTTGATTCCATAATAGTGAGAAGCCATTTGAGGAGATGGTGAGTTTGGCTTCTTCCTTCTTCCTTCCTCTCTCCCTGTTTCTTTCTTTCACTGCTCTTATTCTTTTAAAAATAGTCACAGAAAGATTTTAATATGGACCAGATTTCAAATCACAAATACTTTTTTTTTCTCTCGTGTTTAGGTCATGGCTCACTGTATCTGCTTTTTTTTAAACCAAGTTTTCCGATCGTGTTTCCCTTCTGTTTAGGCCTAGTTGACCTCACTACAGCCGACAATAAATGGTGAGCAACAAATAAAGACACATTACAGTGGGTCTAAGCGCAATTGTCTCCCCAATCCATGCATTTGATAAATGTCCTGTTTCAGCTAAAAAAGATGTATAATGTTTCCCTTATACTAAATTTAGTGGCGAAAATCTTTAATAACTAAAACTGACTATAATTTCCTCCTTTCGACTGTTCTATTTCAAGGTCTCATAAATCCTTTTTATTGATTAGTTTTACACAGAATGCTGTAGAGCTCTAAACACAAGAAATTAAACTGAATGGCAGGTGGATTTTTTTCATGGTCTTTCAGCTAACCCAGCAAAAAAATTTTTTTAATGTGATGGTTGACTTTGCAAACATTTCTTCTTTTTAATTCTTTTTATAGTTCTGCTAATAGTGTATAATTTATGTCATTTAGTTTTTATTCTGAATTTAATTTCAGAAAAGAATAATAAACCACTTAAAATACTAGTTTTATTTTTGCATTTTTGAAGTGTATCATCTGAATTTACATGTTGATATACATTATCTCATGAGAAAAAATAATGAAATTCTTTGTCAAAATGATTGGCATATAATTATGAAACTGGCTTCTGAATGGAATGTCAAGAACATCTTCATGGAAATTTGAGAATAGATTTTTCTACCTCTCATGTGTATATGGAAAACACATATTAGCCTTTGATTTAAGTAATTAATATACACTTCCAATAATAGGTTTGAACAGGAAAAACATATTTTCTACTAAAGTAACACACAATATGAAACAAGTAGTTAAATGTTTAAACACCTAAAAAGGGATTATAGATGTGTAAAGGCAATTTGCAGTTTCTGCATCTTATGCTTAAAAATTCTGATTTTCTTGTTGTTGTCATACAATTAAAGGAAAAGAGGTAAGCTTTCCAAAGAGGAAAAAGAACAGGTGCAGCATCCTTGGGGACTCATTTCCTTTACTTCTTGGGTGTTAACGTTCTTCAAGTTACTTCATTTGGAAGCTTTTCACTCCCAACCAAAGCTGTGGGGCATACAACATAGAGAGATCTCATATCTCATGGTCAAGGGAGAAGATCACAAGGAGAGAACTTATATGTAACCAACAGTGACTTACAACAGATTGGGCAATAGCTGTCTAGGATGGTTAGAACCATCAGAGTGAAAACTTAGATGTGAGATGCCTGGAGTTTGCTTACTTTTACATCATGTGACTCAAATTCTTACAGAACAAGGAACTTATCTTTTTTTTTTTTTTTTTTTAAGGGCAGTGTCACTGGCCCTCATATGTAGGAACTGAACCGGGGCCGCTGGTGTCCCAAGCCAGCTCTTAACCACTGCGCCACTCAGCTGGCCTACAAGGAACTTATCTTTAGGAGGAAAAGCTCACAGGGAAGTCAAGTCTTGAGAAGTAAGCAAAATGAGAAGTGTGTGCTGGTGACCTTAATTCAGCAATTATAAGACATAGAAAGACAAGGGGAAACATACAACATATAAAAAGCTAAAGAATTTTTAAGAACACTCAGCTAAACGAATGATGAGTCTTAGTGGCAGCTAAAAAGAAGTTAAGGAGAAAAATGTATTGCTTTTACTGTTTTTTAACCAGAGTAAGTAAAATAATGGTAGTTGAAGGAGCTATCAGTTTTGCAGAGAATATGCATGGGACAGAGAGAGGACACCATGTAAGGCCCACACTGAATATTCCATTGACTCTCTCCCCTAATGGAAAACTTTGATCCAACATAGGTAAAGTAGAAATCTTACCTGTGCTGGACCTCCTGCAATGAGTGATATATATGTGTATATGAACTGGTGAATCACATACAGGGAGTCCTTATTTCTTCTTTAATAATCCTTCTTTACTCTCAGAATCACAGATTAAATAATTTGATCTACACACCTTCAAAATGGAAACACTGAAGTCATTAGACTCAATTAAACACACGGTGTTGATCCAAGATCCCGTAGCCAGACATCCTTGAAAGATGGTGCCAGCCACGTTGTGACACAGCCTCTAGTCCTCAAACCAGCACTGGAGCAAGGGATAAGCATTGATTAGGCAGGGTCACCTGGGTGTGTTACCCCAAGAAGCCATTCATGATAAAATGACCTCAGTGATAACATGGATATATGGATGTTCCTATTATTGCTGTTCTTATCATTGTCATTATTATTCCAGTAAATTTATAAATTTTCTTCAAGCTAAAACATCACAGGATTCTTTTAATATTTCTTTTCATTTTTGGGAAAAAGTGCAAATATCATGGATGATAATACTGGTTATGATAAGGAAACTGAGCTGAAAATTGTCCAATACTTCTTAATTTCAGCATATATGATCAATGGCCTGCTTTTATAATTGTCTATTTCTATATTATTGTGGGCTATCTTTGTTTTAAGAATGTTTTACTGTCAACAATTTGCCCCACTCATCCCCTCAGGACATTTGGTAATGTGACATTTTTGATTGTCACAACTGAGGGGAAGGGGGTGCTACTGGCATCTAGTGGGTGGATCCAGAGATGCTGCTAAACATCCTACAGTGCATAGCACACACAGCCTCTCCCAACAAAGAATTGTCTGAAGGTCAATAAGGCTAAAGTTGAGAAAGCCTGCTTAAAATTTGAGCACTTGCCTAAAATCTACTATGTAGAAAGAGAGACTTAACACACACTGTGACCTAATATTAAAAGTAAATTTTTCTTGTTTAAACTATAATGACAAAAGATATATCTGTCAGTAAAGAGTTATGTTCAAGTTTTCAAATAATTTTTATTGCTGCATTTAGAGAAATGATAAGGCAGAATAGAACACTCAGAATCTCAGAGGCTGTCAGATGTGTGGGTGTTTTACTTCAAATTCATTTATTTTCTCACTTGTTATTTATTTTATTAATTAAGCTCATTTGCTAAGAGGAGGAATGCCTGGAAAATATGCACTTCTCTGGCAATGGGGCAAAATAAAGTACGTCTCTTTATTTACCTGCTGATGTCAATATCACCAGGGCCTAAATAAAATCCTAAATATAATTCTTGCCACCGACTCATTCGAAAGATTTAAAAAATGAATTAAGTACTCACATATGTCACTGGGGTTCACAGATATCCCACGCACGAGCACTAAATGGTTACCCTCTGCTTCTCAAAGGCCCGTTTTAAGGTCTCTCTACGGTACGTATAAGGCAGCTGAACAGTTGCCGACCCCTTCTGACTGCATCTTTTGGCAGATATTGAGTGTGTAAGCAATCAGCCATGTGTGCACCTTTTACAGGGCAATGTGATTGACAAAAACTTGGAAATAATCTTTGGCTCAACTGCCCTTCTCTGTGAACAAAGAGTGGTTTATCCGATCTTTTGGAAGTTACAAGCCTGAGAGCCTGTTTTGCCCTCAGTTTTACCCTCAGATAAAGAGCTTGAATTTTCAGTTCGATGTTCCTGCTTGCATAAAGCCTAGTTGATTTTTCCTAAGACAGGATAAATGTGCATGTATAAAATCCTCGTTTAGAAACACTTATCATACCTACAAAACAAAGTCTCTTGATCCCCTTCAGAGTGAAAAACAGCTTCCTGTTAGAGGACTCTTACCAATAGAGCTGCTCATGTTGAGAGAGAGAAAAAAAGAAAAAAAAAAGGGAAAAAAATAACCCTCACAATTGCACAAAGGACGACTTTATAGAAGACCTTCAAACACTGAAAATCAGCCCAACACTCCTGCCGATCATTATTGAGACATCTGTATTCACTTCACACTGACCCAGGCACTAATCAGCCAGGAAGTGCAACAAGCACTGGCAGAAAGTATACAAAGATAAAGTACCAAATGGCATGAATATTAAAATCATAAATACAATAAAACAAGATAATGAGTGTCCTCAATTATAATAAAGCTAAAGCCCAATTAAAACATAATCACTGACTTATTATTCACAATTTTTTTAGAGATCATATTTAGCTGATTTGTTACACTCATTTCCCTTTAAAAGATTTCATCATCACTCTCTTTTTTGCATACCCACTTTAAAAAGATTCATTTATCCATCTAATTGAATAATTAGGCTTTTTTGATTAATTGTTTTAAATAGTTTCATGTCATGGGTATCTCCTCACTGAACTGCTTTTATATTATCTTCTGTGCCTTGATGTTCCTGCTATAAATTACAAGTCATAAAATCTTTTCACCTCTCCCTCTGGCATATCCAAAGAAGACTGGTTTGAGTTGGAAAGTTTCCTAAGAGTTCTTCTCTCTATCTCTTACTTTCTTCCTACGTTCTCACATCTGCAAGTATTTCTGAGCTTCATCACATGTGATCATTTTAAACAACTAAGCAATGGTGGCCCTCCACCTTCTTATGTTCATTCCTGCCATCGCATACAAGATTCACATCTTCAAACGTTTCCCCAGGGGTCCTAGCCCAGTGGAAAATTCTGATTATAAGTGACATTTGAGTGGATTTTTAGAATTAGTTTATTAACAATTATATCCAACCCAAGGCTCTTTATTAACTGTATCAAGACAGTCGCCCAGGACAGAACTCAATGCTGCTGCATTATCTTGGCACGAGATCAATTTCTTAGATGGGAAATGATCTCAAAGATTATTTGAAGGTCAGTATTGGGAGAAGATACCTTCTTCTAAGGCTGTAGAGACTGAAATCATGGATGCTAGTGTGGGGAGTGGCATGGGGCCTCACTTTGTGATGGCTCCTTTGCTTCTCCCTTGGGGCCAGACATTTCTTTCTTTCTTTTCTTTTTTTTTTTTTGAGGGCAGAGTCACTGGCCCTCATATGTGGGACCCAAACCGCGTCCACTGGTGTCCCAAGCCAGCGCTTAACCACCACGCTGCTCGGCCGGCCCAAGGGGCCAGGCATTTCTGTTTGAGAAATTAGACAGGCAAGTCTGTCTGCTACGGCCTGACTACAGCATCTCTTCGACACACCTCACCCACTAATCCCACTACTACAAAGGAAACCTGAAGGGGAGCATTTCTGTTGCCTTGAATACAAACTAGGTCATCACGTGTCCCTAAAAGTGATTTAATTGAGTCATAATCGTTTAGAATATTTCCTGAATATTGCTCTTTTACCAACAGACTGGTGCATTTGTAATTGCTTCTTAAATATCAACAATTCATATGTGACAATTTTATAAATATGGCACTAGTGGAATAATTTCAGCTTCTCTTATGGGCTAGTAACTGAGACGCCTGAAATAGTGTTGTGCTCAAGTCGAGAGCACTGTACGATGTCTGTTGTTTTTTCAGGAGTAAATTATATCTGCCCCAGACATGAAATGCAACCAGGTGAGGTCGTTATGAATCTGGATTAGGTATTCTAGTTTTGGATTAAATCTAAATGGAATTGAGCTATTAACACTCCAGGAGGAGGAAAGAAAAACATTCCTCTTTCCCAATGTTTTATCAGTAATCATGCCATCGGGGAACAAATCGGGGTGTAGCATGATTATTAAAAGAAGCATCTGTAATTACAGAGTACAATTATGGCTATTTCATATATTGATTAACCTGTTTTTTTTTTTAAGGTAATAACTATGTTACCGTCTGATTTCTAAGAAAAAAACACATTTTCTTTTAAGGGCTTGTAATACCAAAGATTATGGATAAGTCAAGTATCAGGACAAGGTGATTACTTAACATCTGTGACCAAGTAAAAGGCTAAGGGAGAAAATCAACCAACATCTGCACTGTCAGTAAAATACTTGGGGGAAAAAAAAAAAAAAAACACAAGTGAAGTGTGATTAATCACCATGGATGTATGATTGAGTCAATTGACTGTTACTTTTTCATGATGATTAATCAGCTACAAAAATTATAATTGTCCCACTTCTAGTGGCTGCATGCTGTGCCCGATGACATCAGCTGGGGCTATAGATACTCAATGTGTGGTTTTCAAAAGAATATGCAAATAAGACTGGGTAAGGAGGGGTGGGGCTTCAATTCCATTGTAAGAAACACCATGAGTCCTTGCCCTTCTATTATGGCTGAAGGTTTTTTAGCAGTTTCCAGAGAGGGCAGTGCTATAATGACTATTTCATAACCTCATCACCACAAGGGAAAATTAGAGAAAGCCATCTCTGCAAATTGGCCATTGTGACCTCATTGAAGAGAAGATCAGACCCTCAGTGACTTATTTTCTTCCTTTCCACTGATTTCTTTTGTGATTAGTACAAAATGGTGACAAATATATGTTCAAGAAATGATGCTCTGTAGCAGGGAATCACTGGGGACCTAGGTTTTCAGCTCATTCACAGACTTGATTTCTTTAACACATTTGTGGTGTAAGTCAAAGGAATTAGAGTTACAAAGGTCCATCAGAATTTAGCAAGGAACAGAAACTAGCCACGACGGTGGCAGTGATCAAAATAGGCTTGCTTGTAAGAGTAAAGATGTTTTAAAAGACTACTTTTCCACAACATTCCTAAAAATTCAAGGCTGTGATATGTCTTTGTAGTTGGCTCAGCTCCCTAGTTCTTCCTAGGGACTGCTGAGAGTAATCTGGTACAGAACGAAGTCCAGTACCATGTCTCTGCAGATCGGGGTCTTCTGTTACCACTGGGAATGTCTTGATAGTGTTGAATGAAGCTCTTCATCATCCTACCGGACCCCTTCTACTTGTAAATTGTCTTTTTGGGTTCATGGTTTACCTGAAGGGCTTAAGGTACTAAGGTCTGACACAACAATCTGATTGATGAATTATCCCAAAGCAACTTGGTCTCATCAGAGTAGATCCAAATACACTAATGAACTCTGTAGAAGGGCTGCACAGGAGTCTTGCTCCTCCTTGCTTTCCTATTTCACATCCACTATCTTTCACACTGAGAAACCAAACTACTTGCAGAAAATGTAGGCCACTTAAGGCTTGAAATTCAGGCTCTTATTTAGACTTTCAAAATGGGCCGATTTCTTTTAAAAAATCCTTAGAGATAACATCTTTAAAGAAAAAAAAATCATCTTTTACATTCATTAAAAAAAGAAGGGGATTTCAAATTTCTTCCCAGCTAGTTCTAAGCAGGCAATACCTTTCTCAGCCTTCAGCTGTACATAAAGTTCCCACTAATGATCTATAATGAAGTGCTTTTTTTTGCATATCCAGCATTTTCCCTTTAAAGTTCAAGAAATAGCACAAATTTGCCAACACTATTCCCCTTTTAGCACATTGACTTTATTTCTGAACTGAAGCAACTAACATGCCTGGAAAAAAATACTTAGAGAGTAATTTTTCTACTTGTGGGTCTTATCTCATTACCAATTCCAATGCAGTAAGACATAGCCTTATGAACATGTATCACCCCTGATTTTTTTCATTTTAAATAGGAATTATTAACAGCTTTTATATACACATGTTCTCCAAACCCATAGAGGCCTTCAATTTTATTAATATGAATCACTGAAGTCTCTCTAACTTCTTGTATTTAGATAAGAAAGAGGAACATGGGAGCTCTAGTCTCGTGAGCTTTCTCTAGGTACCTACTAATTGTTAATTATTAGAGACTAACTAAGTCACTGAAGTGAGTCATTTGGCTGGTGTCTCAAATGCTGTCATTTACTACTACACAAATCAGCCTGGTGATAGAGTGTCTTTAAATTAGGTTACAACCATGCCGTTATTGGACAGGGAGTAATTGATAAAACCATTAGTAACACTTGTAGAGATAACAGCTAGCAAAATCATGCAACCATAATTATTCCTAATGGATACATGCTATAAATTGTGGCAAGAAAAAAATCTTGCATTATCTTTCAATCATATCTGACAGTCCTGAAAGATTACTGTAGACTAAATGCAGAATCTCCTTGCTTTTTCTTATCCTTCCTTCCCATCAAATTATGGGGTTTTCTTTTATTATTTCTTTCTCTGATAACTTTTGGTGTAAGTAAAATGTTAGTCTTTCATGAGTTGTCTTTCTTTGTAGATATACATATATATATATATATATATATTTTTTTTTTTTCCAATCATTTTCAATCATGTGTAAGACACTGTAAGACATTTCAAAATGAAACACAAAGGCAGTTACAGTTTAAGGCAAATAAATCCAATTAATGGTCTGGTTTTCAACAGCAAAACTTACTATTTAGCAATATGTAATTTTTCTCTGAAATTTGATGTCAATATTGATTGGAGCAAAGAAGCCTCACTGGTTATAATTTTAAAAATACAATTGTTGACTTACTTTGATTCTCCCCGCAGGGTAGAAGGCAAAAAAATAAACCCCTGTAGAGAAAATATGGAGATAAGTCCAAAGTTTAACAAAGCTTTCTTTCTTTTGTTCTTTTTAATTAAAGTTTATTGGGGTGACAATTGGTAGCAAAGTTACATAGATTTAAGGTGTATAATTCTGTAATACATCATCTATATATCGCATTGTATGCTCACCACTCAGAGTCAGCTCTCCTTATATCACCATATATTTGACCCCCTTTACTGTCATCTACCACCCTCTCTCCCCTTACTCTCTGGTAATGACTAAACTATCTCTGTGTTAATGAGTTCTATTTCTTCATTTGTTTTTCTTATTTTTTTGTTGTTTTCAGTTTTATATACTTCAACAAAGCTTTCTGACTTGACTGATATCCTCTGTGATGTGGCATTCTTTTGCATTCTTATTTTTTTGTTTTGTTTTGTTTTGAGCGCAGTGTCACTGTCCCTCATATGTGGGACCCGAACTGGGGCTGCTGGCTTCCCAAGCCAGCGCTTAACCACCGCGCCACTTGGTGGGCCCAATGTGGCATTCTTAAGACATGTAAACATGGTCAGAAGTAAGTGAGGGAAATACAACCACATATTTTCTGAACACAGAATTGTTTAAATATGTAAATAAAAGTTTCATATTTTTCTTTGATTTTGTTGATATGATTATCATAACAGATTGAATTAAATCTTTCCAAAGATTTAAGTAGCTTTTCATATCTCTAGTATCAAGAGACTTCAATTTGTAAAGAATTAGTGATTATCTTACCAAAACTTCTCAGGAACCAGAGGTATAGAGAATTTAAATAATTTTCTCAAACTAAAGAAAAAATCATCTTGGTTTAGGCACAGCTATATCCGAAACCTAGGTTTCATGAGTCCTGGTCAGAGTTATTTTCCATTACATCACAAAATTATGGATACTCTTAAACATGAAATAGACTCTACAGGATCTTGTACATGATAACTTGAAAAGTATATAAGTGTCCAAAACATGTTAGTTGACTCAAATTATATTAACATATTTATGAATAATACAGGTATAACATTTTGTAAACATAAATGATAAATATATCACATCTTTATTTTCTCTTAAAACTTGGTTTTTGAAAGGGCTTGAAAGGAAACAGTTAAATAAGCCATACATTACTAACACACACACACACACACACACACACACACACACACACACACATGTTCACAGCTGCTGGTCAACTCACTCCATTTTCCCCATTCCTCCCACATTATTCTTGAGGAAATTTTAGGTGTGGATAGAGTTTCCTCTTTCAAATAGGACTAACACTCAAAAAGAACTTCATACCATCAAAAGGAGACAAATATAACAAAACTAGTGCAGATTAAAAAAATGTACAAAAGACAAAAGAAAATCGTCAGCAAATAATAAGTTTCTCATAAGTTTAAGGAAAAAAAATTACTGAGCAAAAAGGAACAATGATAACACTTTAGAATAATATAATGCATAAGCTAACAGAGCTCAGAAAAGAAACTGAGTCAAACAATAAGACCATCTCATAAATTAAAACTACAAAATGAAGCCTAAATAAACATAATAGATACTGCTGCAAAGTGTCATGTAGTTCATGCCTGAAAAATTATTACATAAGAAAGAATGTAAAGAACCAAGAGAAAAAAATAATTAAAAGGAACATTGTAGATAGTAGAGAAAGTTACAGATATCCCATGCATACATATTCATATTTCTAAAGAAAACAGCAAAGCAGGTGGAACAGAAATAACAAAGTTGTAAGAGAAAAAAACTTTCTCAAAAAAATAGAAAATGTGAAATCTAACTGTCACACGAGATTTCATGGGGAAAATCACATATTTGAAATAATCAGATATATTTTAATAGATGTATTTAACTGCAAAAGTAAAGAGGTTAATCCCATGGGAAAATAACCAGAAATATTAAATAATTTATAAAAGCAATGGCCAAAATTGTCCACAGGCACATTAAATTGCTAAAGACAATGAATGAATGAATGAATGAATGAATGAATGTTCATAGCACATTAAAAAAACAAAAGGTTGACCCAAAAATGTTATGACCAGTCAGATTGCAGTATATGCATGAAAGCAACAGAAAGGTGTTCAAACCCTTCAAGAACCCCCAAAATAAGAAACCTCAAGGCCTTTTTGAAAATAACTATTTAATAAAAATATGTAGCCATGAATTAAAATAAAGAACTTGAGACTGAGGAAGTGTAAAATAACTATTAGAAATTATAGGTATAGAGCTTATGAAACTTTGACATCTTAAAATTAATATACCTAAGGTAAAACGGAAGATTGTCAGAAAGGGGAGAAGGAAAAATATGTAAGGGTGCTCATTTTCTTTATGCAAGGCTGTTGGAAAAAGATGAAAGCTTATTCAGTGAGGATATATACTTAAAGGTTGTTAAATTAGTGAATAGGGTTCTATTCATTTTTGTTATTCATTTAACAAAAAAGATATTGAGCAAGTTCTTTTTATTTATACTCTTCTCTGTGTCAAAATCAGTCAAAAAATAAAACCTTTTGTATATACTTAGAAAGTTGGATGTGGTGGGGGCAGAGGGAGGTTTAACAGCAATAACAACAAAAATCATTACATAAAATAATAAACTTAAGACAGAACATCTGTTATAGTAAACTATAAATGCAATGCATTTACCTATAAAAAGAGAGAGTTTTGTTGGATGGCATAATGTAATTCCATTTTATGCAGTGTATAAGATACCGAACAAACAGAACATCTCAGATAGGTAGAAAGTAAAAGAAATGGAAAAAATGCCAAAGCAGTAGAAAAGGAAGAAGAAGAAGAGGAGGAGAAAGCCAGAACCTCAACTTCTAAAATGGTTTAATATGAAACATGCATTATAAAAGACCAACTTTGTAATGATAAGTCATATGAGTCATAATAAAAACACAACTGTAATAAAATGTGCCAAATGATATAGCAACAAAATGTATAAAGCAAAAATTATAGAGAAAAAATAAGCATAACTATCAGGATCTACATAAAATCATTAGTGATGGGGTAATTCTATATTTAAAATACTTAGTTTTGTGCCCTTTGGATATATACAAATATTACTTAAATATTAGATCATAGAGAAAAACTACAATTAAAAATGTACAATTACTATTGACTACATTCTATGATTACAATATGATAAAACTAGAAATTAATATTAAATTGTAGTAAAAAAAATCACAACTTGGAAAATTTTAAACATAAAGTCTTTTTAAAGATACAAGAAAAGAAAATTTTAAACCCAAAAGAAGAAACTACATACTAACTTGGAGACTCTACAGAAAATAAAATTGTGTAAATATACTGTATAGCAGAACCTGTAGGCAATGACCAGGAAAGCACAAATAAAATTGTTAAGTCAATAGCTAGTCAAAGGAAAAATCAGGAGTGATTGGAACAGATAAAATACACATTAGAAATAAGAATTTTTTTTTTCCCCCTTCCTTGTCTCCAAAAATTTCATTGGGGGAATTGGGAGAGGGGAAGTGTTCTCCTGCTCCACAGTCCAGCTGCGGAGGACATTGCCCCACAGGTCCATGTCGGCACCATCATCCCGCTCTTCCCCTGTGAGGCAGCCCATGAAACTGCAGGCCAGCTGTGGGCCAGCCCCCCTGCAGCCCACACCGTCGCCAACGACTCATGGCAATCCAGCTCCAGGTCGAGCTGTTGTTCACCATCTTAGCTGTAGATGGCGCAGCGTCACTGGCTCCCACGTGGGATCTGAACCAAGGCCCCTCTTCCCAGAGCTGACTCCCCAAGCCAACTCCCAATCAACATGCCAGTCCGCTGGCCCAGAAATAAGAATTTTGATATAACCACATATACAGAGGAAAATAAGAGAATGCTTTGCCCAATGTTACCCAAATGTGTTTCAAATGAATGAATTTCAGAAAATATAAATTCGAATTGGAGGATGACCCTTGTCTATTATTTTGGAATGATACTCAGGTACATTTTATCTCCATCTTATCAGTGCTGTTACTCATGATAGTTTTGGCACCAACATATATTTTAAACTCCATACAGCAAGCACATGCTGAGAGCTACAGGCTTGGAGACTGTTTAAGAGAAAAATAGACTTGTAATGTAAATTGGACAGAGAAGGGTGAAAGCAGTGCTGCAGCCTGCGAGCTTCTTTCTTTTTGTTTCATTGAATAACTAATTCTAGGAATGTTGTCCAATGTTTTTAGTGGCAAAATAAATAGTGTCAGGTATTCCTCTTATTATTTAGCCCTAGAAATTCTTTTTCTATGCAGATCTTCATAATGAAGCAATACATTTAAAATGGAAAATAAAAAGACAAAACAAAAAAGAATATGTTTGAGAGCTTGTTTTATACATACTTAAAATACTAATTATTTACCTTATGTATAAATAGATGGTTCTGAATTCATCCCTTGAAAATTAAGGTATTGTACTTCTATCACTTTCTTCCCTATGCCTCATTCCCCTCTCTTGTAAGCTCCTTTCTTTTCAATATCCACATATTTCATTGTTTTCAAGGCAGCAAGATTTATATTGAAAATATTATTATATCCTTCAACTGGTAATATAATTATCATTTTTTTGTGTTTTATGTTTTGTTTGTGTTTTATCAGCAATGTAATTACAAACAAGATTGCATAAACATTTATGTTCTTTATTTTAAAGTGTAACAAAATCACACTTGTGAACTTGTAAGTATGCACAAGACAAGAAGTCATTTGTTTTCGCTCATGGTAAAATCCACTATTTTATAAAGATAGGTAAAAAAATACGATGAGAAAGGAACCACATATCAAATACACCCAGCCCTATCTGTATGTAATTAGCAAACATCGTTTCTTGACTGTTACTGTGGTCTGGTCAGGGGTGCACTGAAGGAAGATAAAGTAAACAGATACACAGTCTCTGACATAGAGATATATAAACTGATAGGAGGAAAGGACAATTATAGGAAATGGCTTTAAAGCTCTTATGAAACTCTTATAGAATGAAATTAATGTAAATATTGCCATTCAAGCAACAAAGCACAAGACAGATGGAGTGAAGCAGGGTTAATCAAGAGAAGTTTCTGGCATTGGTTAAGTTTTGAACAGTTAAAAAGTTTGCAAAAATTATTTAGGAATATTGTGAATGTGATTCATGTATACACTTGATTTTTTTTATGTTTGTTAATTTAGGAATACTACAAATCCACATACACTAACAGATTAAGTACAAATCAAGCCAATTTATTCTCCCATTTACTCACATGGTAAAACTCAGAGCAGTAATCTTTTCTGATTAAAAACAAAACAACCCAAAACATTTCAAATATGTTTCCATAACATGAAAGTCCTAATATGTTGCCTTTTCACTGATGATTTTGATGTATTTTTGACCATTAACTTGTTAATTCTCAGTATACCCCTTGAGAAAGATAGAAAAGGGAATTATTACAGTGCCAGTTTATTAGTTAGAGAGTGAATCAGAGAAAGATGGAGCGCCTCATATAGGGTCACACAATTGGTTAGTACCAAAGGTAAAAAATGAACCATGTCAGAAGTCCCCAGCCATAGGCAACTGTGGCTGCCTTCAAAACATCAATCAGTGAACATATTATGTTTTTTTAATGACATGTTAATGGTTTTAAAAAACCTCTCTTGGTTTAGAATATAAACTGGTATGTGAATATCACAAATTAAGTCAGTTAAATTAGTTCCAGTGAAACCCTTTGTCCTTTAAATGAAAAATTAACCAACTTGGTGCGTAGATCACAGCCAGACTAGCCTAATACACTCAAATTTATATAAACCTCACACTTCCCTGGAGAAAGTTGAGTGTCTAAAGATTTAATTCAAGTTCCAAGGTCAAGCTAAATAGATCTGAATTTCTTCTTAAAATGAGAGTTTCATTCCAATAAGTATCTGACTTCAATTTGCTGCTTCTTCTCATATTGGGATGGCATGGCCCAGGTCACCAAAGAAAGATCAAATCACTCAGAGCTACAGAGGGATGCCCTAGAAAAGTTATTCTTCCACTGGTCAGGTGTGGGGCAAATAAGCAATTAAAGGAGCAGCTCTCTCCAAGAAGATGAGGCAGAGGCAACGACTTGTGGTCTGCTTTTTGGAGAATCTTGTGTGAAGTGTGCCTTACCTTGCTCTCCAGAGGCTTTTGGTAAGCATGGTAGCTTTGATTGTGTTTTATGGGCTTGGAAGCTTGTTGAGTGATATGCGATCAAATAAATTAAATAAATGAAAGAATCATCACATTTCAATTCTGCTTTTTAAAATGCCGTATCTAAAAGATCAGAAATCCAAAAGTGTATATATATGAAAAATCTCACCATAATTCCTTATGGATAACCATGCTTCATTTTTGACATTCTAACCCTATGTTTTGTTTTTATTTTGTTGCTGTTTGTTTGTTGGTTGTTTGTTATAATAATTCCACATTGTTTGGAAGCAGTCTAATGATGCAAATGGCTTAAGTTCCCAGTTTTGTAATTGTTTTATTTTTATAGATTTAGGGATGTGGGCTAGTGGGTGGTTTTCCCTAACTTTTAATTCATATTTCATACTAAATATCAGTATTTTTAGAGACAATAGAAAAATGCTGAATGGATAAGAATTATTTTTTTTGATATTTCTAGCAAAGTGTGGTTTTTGTTGTACTAAAAAGCCTTTCAATAATAGTGATATCAATGTATGTTTCAGTGACAGAAAACATAATTTTCAAAAACTTCAGTGAGGTAGTGCCATATTTTTAACATAACCTCAGATGAGTTGTTATTACATTGAAGGAAAAAACGAATCTCGAGTAACGGCATCATTTTTTTTTTAGCTGAGCCATCCTGCCACCTGTTGGCAGCTCAGTGGCAGCTCAGCTTGGGCCAGGAATTGAACTGGCAACTGTGCTGCTCAGAGCTCGCACACTTGAGTGAGCTCTTAACCAACTGAGCCACTCGGCTGGCCCTACAGCATCATTTTTAATCAAGCTTTTAATAGGAATATTTAAAGGGATAACTTAAAAATAGCAAAGTCTTGATTTTGTTATTAAAAAAAACAGAAGTTTTAAATACATTTTAGTGAGACATAGAATCTCAAAACTGTAGGATGACTTTTCCATAGAACTTTAGAAAGTGATTTCAAAGACAAGCATATCTAGATAATTACAGCATAATATATAAGAATGTGAGGCCTCGAATTGATGGTGCTCTTCAGAGACCATATAAAGCTAAATAAATTGCAGAAGATATTGCGGTGCTTGAAAATGTGGCAAAGTTGAAGATATGAAGTCTGAGGACAGACTGGAAAACCTGAAAGTGTGAAATTTAGAAAAAAAAAATCAGTGGAGTAGATTTAGTTGAGTGTTTAAATTTTTAAACCATGCAGATAATACCAACATGAACTGCTATTTTTAGTATGGCACAAGAAGACAGGACCAGGAGAACATAAATGGAAATGCAAAGAGAACAAATTCAGAATAGACATAAGTATCATTCATGCCAGGAATAATAAACATGCAGAAAAAGATTTTGCAGGAAGGAATATTATGGTAAAAATCTTGTGGTGGGCTGGAACAGGAAAGCATGTATCCTGCGAGGAAAAGTTAGAAAACACTCTTAGTGTGCAAACCAGGCTTCTCTTGTTTCCCATTGCTCCTAGTCCAGAGCCTGGCACAAAAGACCAACTCAAGTTTCTTTGCTTGCTACCTCTCAGCACAGTAGTACGCTCACAGCACACACATAATACATGCTTAATGAAGTCAACATGTTAGTAAAATTAAACATTAATATAGTTCTCTTAACTAACTTGTGCTACTTCACTAGCTCAAACTGAAATTTAAAGCTAAAGTGAAAGTAGCCAGAATTTAAAATCAAAAGATGTCATCGTTTAATGAAAACCCAGTGCAAGTGTTTCCACTGCAATGAGTTAGAGGCTTTCTGTGTGGATTGAAATGTGTAATCATCAGTCTGCAAACTATACTCTCCTATTCTCCTCTTGGAGAATCACAATGTTCACAAGCTTATTAAATACTTTGAAAAGTCTTTCAGTAAAAACTAAATGCCTGCTAATTATGGCTAAAATGCAGGAGGCCCATTCATTCTAGAATCTTCTAGAGATTTAGATCACAGCCTGGGTGAAGTCAAGAACTTGGACTTGCCTAATTCATCTAAATTCCTTTGAAGTCTTCACACCAATTGTGCATTACCCAAAAGTTAACAGGCCATCTTTAATGAATGATATTGCTTTTAAATGTCTAGAATGTATCTGGCCTCCTAATGATAATTCCTATCTTTCTAGCTCCTTCCCTATACTACTGTCACCAGCACCTTTTGACCTCATTGAAACCTTCTTAATTTATTTTATATAATTTGTCCTATTTCATTTTCTCATCCATGATGACTGGGTCCCATGTTGATCATCTGAACTGCTTTTTCCCTAGCACCCCACTTTCTTTTGATTCCTACTTTTAGCTTAATCTTCAGCCTCTTCTGTTTTGTATAGACAGAGCCTTTTCCTCAGCCTGAAAACACACTCAAGTTTCTCCCATCCTAGGAAGTGTTCCCTTGATTCACTATCCCTAATTAGCCAATGGCTGACAGTGATCTTCTCTTGTTCATCCAAATTCCTTGAAAGGCCTGTCCCCACCCACCATTTCCACCTCTTCACTGCTTTGCCTTCAGGCCTTTACCTGTAAGGTATAACTACCATACAACTCTTCTTATTAAGTTACTAATAATGCCTAAAATTTAAATGCAATAAATATTCTAAAGGCTTTACTTGAGTGTAGCTGTTCTCTTCATTTTTGGAAAGGTTGATTACATGTTTTTTGTTGAAAGTCTTTATCTCATTGGAATTTATCATACCTCCCACTGCTGGTTTTTCTTATACCTCCAATTGTCCTTTGATTCCTTGTGAGTTTCTTTTCTTTACTTATCAGTACCACTTTCATATTCTACAAGTAGTTCTATCCTTAGCAGGCTACTCTTTCTACTTTGTACACCCTACCCAAGGATCTTACTCATGCTTATCTTTAATGGTTTCCCATTGTAAACTGATGTCTCCCACATTTGCTATTCAATTCAAGCCCTTTTCATCTTGTCTGGATTACTGAAATCGTATGCTAACAGCTTTATCTGTGGTCCTTTCCTCAGACTATTTGCCTTTCACTCAGTGACCAAGAGTGATCTACCTAAATGCAAAGCTGACTCTTCTTTTTCTTATATCTTTTGGGTAAATTTAAAGGAGTCAGGAAACTGGTGTCTACCTCTCCAGCCTCTTTTATCTCTATTTCTCACCACAATGAACTGTTTGCTTGTAATTCTCTACATGCAACATATAATTTATTGTTTCTCTTCTGCGCCCATTATACCCCTGATATGTGCTCAGACATTTGCCCATGTTTAAAACTCAGCTGATATATTACTTCTTCATACGAACCTTTCCTAACCCTGCCAAGTTGCCTTTGTTATCTTTCCTCTATATACCATTTTACTACATACAGTTTGCTCTGTGTAGTTTGTTTCACTTGCTACACTGTAATATAAGTGTGTGTTATTATTTCCTCCACCAGATTGTGGATTTCTTAAACTAAAGTGTCACACCTAATTCATTGTGTATCTTAATGCCTGGCACCCTTGCTTGAAACAGAGCAGTGTCCAATAAATGCTGATTGAAGGAAATGATGAATGAATGATACTGCTCAGTTGTTCTAGCCTGCTCTAGCAACGTGGAGCATTGCTGTGTCTTCCTGAAGATGATAAAATGGGTGTCTTCTACAGACACCCAAATTAAGCATTCCTCATTTAAGCTATGTGATCAACATATTTTGTCTATCATTTTGAATATTTATTTAAATCAAATTTTAAATGTACTTTGCAATCTTATGATTTAAAGGGAAGAACAATGAATGGAATCCTTTTGCAAAGCATTCTAAATATAGGGATTATTCCTATCCTTTTTCTTTGTCCTTTCCTTCATGTATAAAAAAATCTGATCTGTTTTTTCTGTACATTTGTATTTCCAGGTTTTGAGAAACTTAAAGTGAGATATACCTCATACTAAATTGTCTTTAAGAGTTCAGGAAAACAGCCCAACTTAGAATATGTGATTAAGCTTCATGTTCCTTGTGGCTCTTCCAGTTTTGTGCCATTTGCTCATTAGGATAATGAGGATTTCAGCAGTTCCATGGGAAACGCTTTGAGTTCCTCTAGTGAAGGGAGTCAGCTAAACGGAAAGTACTCCTTAGAACAGCAAATGCAATATTCTACACTAACTTATGTTTTACTGTCATTATCTTAAAAAAAAAAAAAGTGAGTGGATTTTCCCCCTGGAATTATCTTCAAAGACTTCTTTGTAGTTGTATTAGTCAGGAAAAATTCAATGTCATAGCCTGGCCTTTCCTTTTCCCTACTTAGTCCATATATGTTCCATTGTTCCACAAAAAAAGAGAGGTGACTGGATGATAAGGGGATTTTTCAGTCATTTTCAATTAGCTGCAGAATGTTTCTTTACAGTAGCTTGGTTTCTGGTTAGCTGACCCACAGAACAATGAGGACCACTTTGCACTGCAGAGACAGTGCTGACAGGGGGATAATGAGAGAAACTGTCTCGGGGTTTCCCATTAACAAGTGTAACCAAAGCCCCCATTGGCCTTGCTAATGGGTAATGGTATATTACGCTATTGGTGAAGGCCTTTAGGAGATGGCGGACAAAGTTGCTTAATTAGTGGCATATGAAGTGTTACCTCTACTGCTCTCCCGAATCCTCAGTTTTCCTACAGTTTCTAATTATTTTCCTTTGAATAAGAATACAGTACCAGATTTCCCAACTTGATTATGCTTCTTTTCCCCCCTCATCTGAATGGGTAATCAAGCACTACTTATTTCAATCAAAATACACTCAAATAAAACCTAACCACAGATGTATGAATACAAGCAGTACTGGTATTGATATTGATTTTCCAGTAAATCATCTTAAGCCCAAATGATCAAAAATCAAGACAGGTCAACATCAAAGAAACAGGAATATTGGCATGAAAGCAAGCTCCGTTGATTGGTACAAATTAAAAGATCATTTATTAGTGATTATGCTGTATAATACTGCCAGTGCCAAATGAATGCAATTAAGATGAAATGGGCCCCTGCAGCTATAGGGGTTAATAAAGACTGAATTCCTAATGATTTTTCCATTAATTATGAAGATGTCCACAAAACAGCCTTAACAAAGTGGTGGCCACCCCAGACAAATCTTTGTAATCTGGATAAAACACTTCCTTTAATTGGCACATTACTAAGATAATGTAAAGATTTCAATACTTCCTAATCATTGCTTGCTGGATACAAGGTAGGTTAAAAAAAAAATGTTTAGAATTTATGTGAGGAGCATAAACAGGAGAGCTGATGTTTTGAAAAGTCTGAAATAATTCTTATGAGAGTCTGATTAATGACATTGTTTCAAGCCCAGAAGACCAAATATAAAGAGCATCTTCCTGTTTTGCATAATTAAATTACACCCCGTATACCAATAGAGTTCTTCCCTTGTCTACAAATATGATTTCTATAAACGCTAAAAAGAAGAGGAGGGAAGGAGGGAGGAAAGAAGAAAGGAATAAAAGAAGAAAAAATAGAAGAAATGAATTCATGGAGGATTCTGAATTGCCTGGAGAACACATTTCTTTTTTGAATAATTAGGAACAACAGTAAATCCATCCAAAGACACCCGTTCAATCTGCATTTGAGCTTAGTTTTAGAATTGAATCTGTGGCGTTCACCCCAACATTACAACCTGCAGTCGCATCGATGGGCCAGTCTAATTTAATCCTGATGAAAACAGAAAATATAAAATCCAAATCTTTTCTATCAATTAGCACAGCTAGTCTAATCAACTTCAAAAAGAGAAGTTTTCTTTTTTAATGAAAAATATTTTGCAATATGCTTTTTCTTTCTTTTTATTTTTTAGCTGAGTTTGGCAGCTCAACGGCAACTCAGCTCGGGCTGGCATCGAACCGCCATTGCTCAGAGCTCAGCTCGCACTCTTGAGCGAGCTCTTAACCAACAGAGCCACTCGGCCAGCCTGCAATATGCTTTTTATTTTATTTTATTTATTTATTTATGTTTTTGAGGGCAGTGTTACTGGCCCTCATATGTGGGACTGAACTGGGGCCGCTGGCTGCAATATGCTTTTTAAATGAGAACTTTTGCAAGTTTGTATATCTCCTTAAAAGCAATCACATGAGGTTGTCAATACACAAATGAAAAAAATCCCATAAGAAAAAGGACGTTAGAAGCATGTGACAACTCATCTTGCTCAAAATGAGTAAGTTAAAGAGGGTGAAAGTGATGCTTGTGTGTGTGTGTGTGTGTGTGTGTGTGTGTGTGTGAGAGAGAGAGAGAGAGAGAGAGAGAGAGAGAGAGAGAGAGAGATTTTGAAGGAAATTGAAGTCTTATTCTTTCATATATGAAACAACTATAAAATCTCATAAAGAAAAAAAATTGTTGCAGGAGACATAGGTTCCTGAAATGAAGAGTTCTGTGTCATGGTTGACACACTTTAAGTTAACATGCCAGCTGTAAAACATATCGGTTGCATTATCTCGCCTCTCCCAGGCTGCCTTTTCTATGGTTTTTATTTGGGGATGCATGACAGACATTATTGTTGGAGTAAGCATGTTTATACCTATTTTACAGATGCAACTTGATGTATGCATGTACATGGTTTCCATGTGACCATCTGCTATTCTGATGCTCACAGGCTGTTAGGGACGGGCGCCATGCAGATGTCTTAGAGCCAGGCAGCCTTGAGTGTTTCTCTACTACTATGGTATTTTTGACCTGGAGCAAGTCACTTCACTTCTCTGCATTTTTGTTTTTCTACCTCTGAAATGGACAATTAATATACCCAGGTCGTAGTCTTGCTATGAAGTCTAAACCAAACAGTATAAGTGAATTTCCCAACATACTGTCAACCACATAGTAAATACTCAATAAATGATAGGAATATTTTCTCCCTTCCTTTAATTTTCAAAGATTATAAAGTTACAATCATTTAAATAATGTTTTCAGCTCCCTGATTTATATATTTATTTACATGGTATACACACAATCAAGAGAACATTGGGGGAGGAGTTTTTTCTTAACCCTACTATTATTATTATTTTTTTTTTAATTTTTTTTTAAAGATTTTATTGGGGAATTTTGGGGGGAGGGGAACAGCGTTGGGGAATCAGGGAAGGGGAACAGGCAAGTTGCTGTCTTTCTGTTCTTCAGTCTAGCTGCGGAGGACTTTGCTTCACTGGCCCATGTTGGTATCGTCATTGCGCTCTTCCCGGATGAGGCAGATCAGTCGCCGGCCTCTGGATGGTTGCTCACCGCCGCTATTGGCAGCTCATGCTGGCTGCCAGCCACTCACGCTGGCTGCCGGCCACTCACTGTAGCCCATGGCAGCCCACTGCAGCAGGGGCTGCAGCCCACACCGTCATCCAGGCTCACACAGCCCAGCTCCAGGTGGAGCTGTTGTTAGCTGTAGAGGGCAGTGTCACTGGCCCTCATATGTGGGATCTGAACCGGGGCTGCTGGAGTCCCAAGCCAGCTCTTAACCAATGCTCCACTCAGCCGGCCCAACCCTACTATTTTTAATGAAATTTCATTGTTATGTGTTGTTCTTCAACCCAGAAAAATAAATACAACTATTCTCTTAGTTGTGTGTGTGTGTGTGTGTGTGTGTGTAGGTCTACTTAGTTGTGATAGAAAATACATTTCTCAGAGTGGAGAGGAAGAGCTTGAAAGTACCTGAACTAGAGTGTAAGCTTCTTAAAGACAGGACTAGGTTGTTTCTACTGTTTAAAAAACATCAAATGTGCTGTCAAGAGCAAGAAAAGTGACATAAATCACCAGAAAGGATACTTGCCTCGAGTCAGGATTAATGAAAAACTAAGTAACTGTGGCGAAAGTCTTTCCCCAGGAGATAGGAAGCTCAGCCCCAGCCAGTGCTTTTCCTTTCCAGCTTTGATAAGCAGCAAAATTTCCTGCAATATTAAAATATAAATATCTCTATGAAGATTACTGCTCTGGAGGTCATTTCCTGATTTCCTTTAAAGTCATTCAGTTCACTCAAATGTATTTTTCTGAGTGTCTTGACTGTCTTCCTATTGTGCTTCAAGGATAACCAAAAGGGCTATGTAGCAAGCGTGATTTTTTTTTTTTTTTTGGACGCTATTTCATGTAATGCAAAAAAAAGGTTATAGTCTCTCAACCTCGGGCTGCAGAGGCAAGTGAGCTTTCCTAGCTACTTCAAGTGAAGAAACTTTAAAAATTATTATAGGGCTGGCTGTCTTTTTTTTTTTTTTTCATTTCTCTCTCTCTCTTTTTTTTTCTTCTCGTGGTTTGAATTTGTGCTTTCCCTGAGATGTGGTTTTCCAAATTTTATTTTTATTTTGCACATGTTGCTTCAGACTGGTGAAATGTTCATGAATAATGCTAGTTTATTTTCATAACTTTGTTTTATGAGAAGAAAGTTGCCGAGAGACATTTTCTTAGAATGGAGCAGATATGTTTGGTAGGTGAGGACAGACAGATGGCGTCAGGAGACTTTTTGTGTTATGGGGAAGAATAATCAGGACTATGTTTTTCCAGATATCCACAGTCAGTCAGCCTCCTGTGGGAAAAGGTACAATTTACAAGTTTCTTTCATCACATTTTTCTGATGTCATATTAATAGTTCAAATGAAGAATATGAGTTCCTTCTTTCTTTACTGTTATTTTAACACTGAACGGTCTCTTTGTACAGCCTTTGATTTTAATTTATAAATAAATAAAACACCTGAAAATGGTCATTCATGATATATCTCTAAACTCCTGGGCCAATTATGGGAAAATCAGATCCATGGTAATTTAGTAACTTCCATAGCTTGCTGGCTAATTTGTACTCATCCTGGGCTGACAGTGAGCAATACCATTTTCTGGAATGGTAACAAGGACTCCTACCTCCTTTATGTTTCTAATAATGAGTTTTATTGCATAACATGCAGTGTATACATTTACCAGGCTTATAAATATGTGGTTTTCTTGACATATTAGTCATTTTGAATATATAGGTAGACTGGTTATACAACTTCAGGCAATAGAAAATTGCAGTAAGATTTTCTTGTTAAATTTTAGTCTCCCTCCAAGTTTTCTTGGTAGCGTCTCATTTGTGAACAGCCAAATATATAAGGTTAATTTCCTTAACTATACCAAAAAATAAGATCTAAGGTATATGGTTGCTGTGTTTGAAACAGTATGTCCTTAGTTTTCTCAAGATCTCAGGTGTAAGTATCTTAACCAATGGAATCATATATGTTATCTTATACCTGAGCAGACCTTGACCAAATACACAGGATTTGCAATCAATCTGACTCGGTTTGCTAAGCATGATATACACCTTGCTCATCTTCTCCACACCCCCAAAGCAAACCTCTTCACATTTCACAAATTTACACACACACACACACACACACACACACACACACACACGTGCGCATGCACCTGCATGCCCAACAACTGTGGGCACCCCTGATGATGCTTAACTCTATTGTTCCAGCTTTCACTCAATCAACATGAACTCCCAACAGAACCATACCTGTACTTTTCTACTCTCCTTCTCACACTCCATTATCTCCCAAACTCCCCAGCCCCTAGTTAATTGTCCTGTACATTTACAGCTTTCACTCAGGCAACTTATATTTATTAAACTATACTTATTAACCTTAATTAGTAGCTCACAGTTGGTAAAGCTCTGAGACATGACAATGAACAAGATGTACATGTTGTCCTCAGTTTATGTTTCTGACAGTAAATAAGCAGCTGCAATACAGTGGGACAGGTGCTGTGATGGGCAGTAATGGGAAAACATCAGGGCAAGCCTCACAGGGTCAAGAAGTGTTAGAGAAGAATCACTGGACTTGACATTGGCTCTCCCTGAGGCCTCCTTTTTTTGTTGAAATCCATCATGAAACTGGAGAGCTCCAGTGGGGTCCCAACTCCTTGGTCTTCTTGATCCACACCCTCAGTGAGAACTATTCTGCTCCAAACCAGACAGACCCACATCTATGACTGCCTCTGCATACTGCTGCCATGCTCAGACCAGTTTGTTTCCGTAGGTTCCCCTTGGCCGGACCCAGTGGGAGTCATCTTGCTCCCTAAACACTGTGCTTGGTTCTGTGGCCATTCCCCTCTCTTTCCCTTCTCCCCTCTGACTTCATTATTACTTCCCTGGGCCCACTTTAGTGCTTGCCTATGACCTTTAGTTCTATCCCTATTCCTTACTGGGTTTTCATATATATAGGCCTCATAAATGTACTTCAGGCATTAATAAAGTATAGTAATAGTTTGTTCCTAATCTTTAGAGTTCCCGTCTAAGTTTTTTTAGTAACATCGTCTTTATGTCTCATCTATACTGCACCTGATCTAGAGGGTGATATTTCATCCTTGAACCTGAGACTGATGCTGTAATGGGCTGAGGTTTTGAGACAATCGTGAAGAGGTAGTGAGTGTATTTTATATGTGGTAAGGATGTAAATTTTGTGGTTAGAGGGTGGACCATGACAGAATGTATTTTTAAAAAATGATCGAAGCAATATTTTTTGTCCCCCAGGCTCTTCCAAAACTTTGTGTTGAGATAAAGATGTTAAAAAAGAGTTTATTTCCCTCCCTTGAGCCTGGTTAGGATTTTGTGACTGCCTTGGTTGCTAAAATGTGGTGATGCTGCCTAACTTCTAAGCCTTAAGTCAAAAACTCTCTGGATTCTAGTGGTCTCTATGGAGATACTTGCCCTTAAAGTCAAGCCACCATGATATCAGGAAGCTCAAACTATACAGTGCAGCATCCCAATGGACAGGTCCAAGTGCAGAGGAATCGATTGCCCCAAATAATAACCAGCATCAATCACCAGGTCTATGAGTGAATTCTGTCCCCTTGAAGTTTTCCATCTGAGGTTGCAGTCACTATGAAGCAGAGATAAACCATCCTATTATGTCATGTCCACATTTGTGATCCATGTGAACCATGAGCATGATAAATGACTGTTTTATTACACTAAATTTTGGGGGTAATTTTTTTTTTTGCACAGCCATGGTAACTAAAACACTTCTAATCATATGGTTCCTCATCTTATCCCATATTTTCCCCACCTGAGGTAACCACTATCTTAAATTAATTACTTCCAGCATTCCATGTTTTATAGTCTTTATTGCATTTATATTTCTACCATATAAGTGTATACTTTTTATTTTAGTTTTTGAAGGATGGTGTGCTACATTTGGACTCCTTTTTCCACTCAATAATTTATTCTAAAATTCACCAACATTGATGCTTGTCAGTGTATTTCATTTGTTTTGACTATGGCGTAATATTTTGTGTTTCTATACCACAATTTATTTATTTTCTCTGCATTTGAAAATCATTTTATTAAGTTTTTGCTATTGTGAATATCGCTGCTTTGAAGAGTCTAGGATATGTATAATTGTGGAATTGCTGGGTAATATAAATGCTCAACATTAGGATGTAAATATTCAAATTAGTTGTACCTCTTTCCTCCTTCTTCAGCAATTTATGAGATATTTTGTGGATCTCAGGAAGGATTTGGATGCAAAGAAAAGCTATAAATTCAAATTTTCCTGACCCTAATTAAAATGTTGCTTTCATCACATGAGATACTTTGCCTCGTTGTGTTGATGTCTCTACATGTGTCATTATCATAGTCAGGCAGTGATTTAGCCATTTTAACACACACACACATGCACGCACACACACTCTGACACACAGAAAAGCATCTTGCTTTGTCATTGTGTATCCACATCAGTTGATGATCCAGGTAATTTCTCTAACTCCCTTAGCTTCTGAAAAAAGAGGAAGAAATGGAAAGGGTCAGAACGCCAAGTCCAGACCACCACAGAAAAAACAGAGCTAATGAAAGAGCCAGTGGCTGGCTACTGAAGATTTAAAAGTATAAACTTCTTTATAATTCAACTGACTTGTGTCGATTGATTTATTTTTTGCTGTCTCAGAACTAACGCTGAAGGTTTTCATGTATTTGTAAGGTGATCTCACAACTAGCACTACGGTGTGTGTGCAAAGTCGAAGTGAGAGGAATACTTAACAGACAAGCAGCTGCTGCTGCAAAACAGAAGTGAAGCCGGATGCGTGCAGAATGCTTGTAAGCCAGCTCTGTTAGAGCAAATCAGGAGAAAGGACAGGAAAGCCATCAGTGAAGAATGGAAAATACTAAGGTGTCTATATATTATTTTGAATGACCTCAATAATGGAGCAAATTGCAAGTGTAACCTTGAGGCTTGAAAGAAGAGAATTACAAAAGTATTGAAGATTTTTAGAAGAAAAAATTGACCAATTAAAAATCCTGTGCAATATCTTACTTCTTTAGTAAGCTATTGATTAGATTAAGAGAATTATTGAAAAGGCCACCAAATAGAAAGATCAGTCTGCCTGTCTATATATCTATCTATCATCTATTTATTATCTATCTATCTATCTAATCTACCCATCTTTCTATCATGATAATATAAATACTTTTCCATGCATTCTCTCACATTTTTGAAGCGTTTTATTCAAGTACTAATTTTAACAAAAATTTACAAAACCTAAAAGACTAATGAACCTTTAATATTTGTAAAGAAAGCATATTCATAAACAAGTGAGATTCCCACAGGAATTTCTCCAGGAAAGCGATTTATTGTACCTCACAGATAACAACATTGAAAAGCAATGTGTTCTCAGCCCATTTATTTTAACACTGAGATATAGCATTTAATTCACCATTAAGACACAATTGACTATTTTATTTTTAAAGAATAACAAAATTTGATATTTTCAGGCATACGTTTGTTGTGTCACTTTTATTTGGTTCACCGTCAGTACATTTTTATCGAAAGTGGCTCATTTTAGCACTCCAGAAACACCCTATAAATTTCCTGTCTATGTAATGTAATTGTAAACTGAAATTATAAAAAAGGATCACATTTGTAAATAAGGTGGGGTAGGACAAAAACAAGAAGAGTTTCATTCAATGCTATGCCCTCGAATACTCAGGCTTCTAAAGAATATGCATATAAAGCTAAGACCATGTTTAAAACATGCAGGAGAGCTTTCCCTGACCTTTTCAACAGAGGGCCTCTGAATGATAGGCCCACCCAGTAGCTCAAAACCTTTACACTTATGGCTCCTGGCTTCATTTATTTAAAATCAATACATAAATAATTGCACTTGATATTAGGCAGTGGGGGATTTATTTCAGAATCTTTTAAAATAGGAAACATTCTGTTTGAAAGAAAATGGATTAGATTAATCATACTCTTCTGGGGTCCCCCAGACATGTCTGCTGAGACTGTCTCTCCCAGTATGGTAATAGGTCTATAAGCACTTGTCAACATTAAGAACCCTTTGCATTGTTGTGTTTAGAGTGCAAAAGCTCAAAGTTATAAGCTTTATTTGCTTTGAACTATAATTACTTCATATTAATGATAAATAATATACACTAAAAGGAGCCATTGATAACAAAAAGCTTGGTAAACAGGATTTTGCCCTATTTCTAAGTTTCTTAGAGACAAGTAAGTCTTACAATCTTGCATTCCCACTCAGAGCTTTGGAGTAAAATTATCACTACAAAACTGTTGAGAATTCTGCTCATCCTTATATTAGTAACTGCTATAGTTTTTACTTTCAGCATACTTATGTTTGGAGGTAATATAATAGTGATTAACACTCTAGCAATAGACAATACATGGATAGAATTCTGCATCTCTCACTTGTTGGCTTTGCAACCTGAGCCAGTTACCTTATCTTTTTCTCCTGTGTAGGATGATTTCAGTAGTAGCATCACATTATAGAGTAGTTATGAAGTTTAAATGAGATGATGTATGTAGAACATCTCATATAGTGCCCATTAAACAGTAAGAGCTCAGTAAGTTGGGAGCGAATACAATTACTTCAACATTGTCGGGCTACAGATACAAATTCATGCAATAAATTGTTATTGAAAATACACTTAAGATAAGTTTGAGACAGTGAAAGACCAAATCCTCCAGATGCTTAAAATATGCTAATTCTAAGGGCAAACACCTTTGCATTGGAGGCATTAATGGGCAAACATATGGAAGAATGTCACTGGGATACTCAGTCTGAAACAAATTCTGGTTTCAGACTAAAGCTCCAGAGAGATGTAGTTGAGGATGTTTAAACTCAACGTAAGCCACTTGGGAGAGTGGCATCACCTATAGAATCTATAGTTTTGCAGTAATAGAACTCAATAGTAATAGAAAGTAAACCAAAGACAATTGCTGTAACTGAAGCCTCTGCAGTTGGAACACAGGGTTTTTCATTAAGAAGTAGCTTAGAGATGTAGAGGCAAGAAGACTGACAACCCTCTATAGTACTTTGCAGTTAAGAGTTAAGAATTTGGTCACAGGCCCACTTAGGTTTGCTTCTCCGCTCTATCACCTCTATCACTTACTGGCTATGTGACTTTGGGCAAATTATTTAACTTTTCTTTTGAGTGCAGTGTCACTGGCCCTCATATGTGGGACCCGAACCGGGGCTGCTGGCTTCCCAAGCCAGCTTTTAACCACCACACCACTCGGCCAGCCCTATTTAACCTTTCTAAACCTCAGTGTCTCTCTATAAAATAAGGATAATAATGTCAATTGTATACAGTTGTGTTAAAGATTAAGTAGAATAGTGAATAGAAATTACCTTGTAGAGTTTCAGTTTATTATGAGCTCTGTGCATAGTAGCAGTTCTTACTTGGCATTTATCACATCAGCATTGTCATAAGGAAAGAAATATCTATTCATTCATTAGTGGCTATTAATTGAGGAAATACTGTGTGACAGGCACCATGCTGGTATCATCAGAAAAAAAATGCTATTCTATACCTAAGGATTCTATATTGCTTTAATAGAGGATTTACAGAAATGAAGAAAAAGTCATTTCTAGGTAGACTTGGGAACTTCAGGCCAGGCTTATGAAAGGAGTCCAGCTTAAATTAAGAGTGGACAAATGAGTAGCAGGGGGTCTGGAGACAGTTTCAGAGGGCCTTCCTGGGAGTGGGGACAACATTCTCAGATGAAGCATGAGTGTGTGGTATGTTCAGGGATGGAGATACTGAATCAGACCAACACAGGTTGGAACAGAAGGAAAACACAAAACTAAGATTTTAAAAGCCAATGAGGTCTAACCCCAGAACATAAGTTGTATTTGTACTTGTCTCAAGTCTTCATTAATTAGTGGGAATAACAAATTCACATGCCAATACGCAGACTGACCATTAACCTATAAACTGAAAAGCAAGTGTGACAATTACTGAGAAACAGTAGTCTTTTTCTTTTTCTCATTTTTCCATGTTGTATTAATTTGATCTTTATCACACCTTCAACATCACTCTCATGTTCCTAACTACAGAGAAAATGAGAGAAAGCCAAGGAAGAGGGGACAGTAGAGCAGCATTTTACAACTTAACAAGATGTAAGTAAAGGTACAGTATTAAAATATTGATTATAAATGTACTACATAAATATTTATGTTGATATTGTGTACATAGGTCATTTTATACAGGCTTGATTTTCTAGGAGTAACCTTGTTTCTGTTTTCATTTTTTTAAGTAAAATTTATAGACAAACTAAATTGGTACCCAATTTCATGCTATGCTATATACGTATGATACCACATGAAATCTCAAACAATAATGAAGTAGGTACACATTTCATTTCACATATGTAGAAAGTGGAACTCAGAAAGATAATGTAACTTGTCCATTTTCAAAGAATGAGAAGCAGAATCTTTGGAACTTAAATCAGACAGATGCAAGTCTGAGGCCTGCTGTCTTTGTGTGACATTAGGCAGTACATTATGCTGAACAGGAAGGGCTGGGCCAAGGACGAGCCCACCAGCACTTCCTGTCAGTCTGAGCACCTGAATTGGCCTCCTAGATAAGGTAAGACCTATATTAAAATAGGGTCTTATTAAACAACTGCATTCCTAAGAACCATTTATCTCAGTTAATTTGACCCAGTGCTTCTCCAGCGTTTGAAAAGTCAAAAGTGCTTTGCCTAGTGATGGAATTCTGTTATAAAGAGATAATTAAAACAGTGCGTATAAAGAAATACAGCACTTGAGATTTTAACAAAAAATAAAGTGAACAAAATGTCTTACTCTTGTTTATACCTCCAAATATTTCAAAGTAAAGTAAGAAATGTGCCGTGGAAACTTAAGCATTAATCGAAACAGCCATTTGCCTTGTAAATGGAGCCATTAGTACTCTACTTAAGATGGACAGTCACCTGTTGCTTCCATTTTATTGTGTAAAAAAGTAATGTACAGTGTGTGTCTGAATGCAAATGTTTGTAGTTAACTGTGATTTCCAAATGTCACAATGTGAGTTAGAATTCCGATCAAATGTTAGTATATTAATAGTCATAACATATTTCAAAATCATTCATGAACAGAAATAGAGTTAGCTACATTATTAATTAGAGAAATACCATCGTGGTGCATCTAGGAGAATAATAATGCCAAATCTATTTGTCAACTCCATTGCTTGTGTGCTATTCAAATTAAGACATCTATTGGGTTGTCGGAAAAGTCATGACGTATTTTTCTATGTTTTCTGTCGCAAAAATGCGTCGACTTTTCCGACAACCCAATATATTAGTTGAATAAGTTAATAACTATCAATGAGTCAGATTTTGGAAAACATTAAGCAACAACAAGTGAGCTTATGACACAAAGTAACTTCAAAAATTCCATTAATAAAGTGGAGCCTAAATATATAAACATTGAGAGTGCTTTCTGAGAATACTCTTAAAATTGTTAAGAGGAGCATGTAATCTGTATTGTAAATTGAGAAGAAGGTAATAAACCCAAGCCGAACTGTTGTGTAAGAAACTACAGTGAAAGATAACATGAGACAAAAGTAACACAGAAATTGTGATAAGGAGAAGACGCTATTGGGGAGAAAAGCCTCCAGCTGTTCTCAGCTTCGGTTAGTGCAGTGCTCTGAACACAGTAGGGACACAATCAGTGCTGTGACCAATGGGCTCATAAGTGTGGAGCATCTTGAAACTAATGATAACTTTAACATGTCTGAGGCCTTGAACTTATCTTACAAATTGGTCTTTGGAAAGAATAAAGGAAGAAAAATATTGCGCAATCAGGAAGTAATGAAGATCTTGTAAAAATAGCAATCTACAAAAGCAAGCTAAGTGAGTCCTTGGAAAGTCGGCATATCTACAAATCAGCAGGTCCAGATGATACACCTTCTATCTGTGGGATGAAAGAAACTGGCAAGCATGCTAACTGCATCATTTACAGTTATTTTTGAAAAACTGTGGGGATCTAGGGAGCTACAAGAGATGAAAGGGAAAGAAAATACAGTGTTCTTAAATTTACAAAAGAGATGAAAATGACCTCCAGAAAACTCAACAATAATTAAAGTTAAGGAAAGGGAGATGTTCTAATGGCCTATAACAGATAACATTTTGAGAATATATTCATATCTAGGGAGAATACTTTTAAGATTAAAATATAAGAGGAACTTGAATACAAAAGAATTTGAATTGAGTAACATTTCAAAATGAGGTGATTTGTTTGCTTATAATTGCTTGAGCAAAACAATTTTCTAAAATGAACTCTCACTACCTAAGCAAAAAAAAAAAAAAAAGATTGGAGGATGGTAAATAGTAATTATAAGCATGGAATTCTTTCACAAATACTAAGGAAATGTGACAGTCTTTAATGTCATTTTTATGTAGATAAAATCATTGTTTTCATTGAAAAAAATGCTAATAGAATGCCTTTGTGTACTAAATGAGTGTTATTTGCTGGGAGCATAAGGATGGACCAGGCAGGCTCCCAGACCAATTATACACAAAATGTGTTTAATTAACACAGGACTTCCACATAGTAAGCACAAAACTAATCTTTACTTAGTGGAGAAGTTCTACTAGTTTTTCTATTTGGTCTGATCATCACCTGAATAACTAGATCTTGAGAGACAGATCCAAAAGAAATTCTGTGAAATTTTAAATGGATAGGGATGTGATGGGGCAACAGCCTTACCTTCTTCTTCCCTCCAGGAGTGCTGACTCATGGCTTCATTAAGTTCTGTGAACTTTTTTCCCCATTTCAGTTATATAATCAGGATAACTCTTACACTTGATGTGAATATAGGCCATATAATCTTCTCCCCCGCCCTCCGCCCCGGGTTCCTATAGGAACTGAGGAACTCTAGCTTTAGTTTATCATGCTAAAGTCTTGTTTTGTACTGTCCTTGTGAATCTCCATTTCAGAAATACACTTAGCATTGAATGGAATTTCTCCTTAGTCATTGTATGTTTTTTCCCATCTTTTGTGCAGTTGTGTCAACAGAAGGTATCCTGGACCTTGACATTTGCTAATAAGTTTCATCATTGAGATAGAGAGTATAATATGCCTTTCCTTTTTTTGAGTGTATTTTATTTATACTAATTAAAATGAGTTTTTCATATTTTTAAATTTCATATTTTGAAACAGATATATCCCTGACCTTAGAATGTAGCAATTTATGCATTAAAATGAATAATTTTTGAGATCATTTAAAGCAGATTATATGAAATAATCTGTGACTATTTTGTGAAATGTTTATTTTACAAAGGAATTTTTATGCCCGTAATTTTGTTGATTGTAGACAGTAAAGAGCTTTTGATTGTGGTTATACAGGGGGTGTCAAAAAATGTATACACATTTTAAGAAAGGAAAAAACTGCATTAAAATTGTCATATTCAGTATATTCCGATAACAAAAGATGAACACAAGTCAAGTGTATACTTTCTTTTGGCACCCCTGGTATAAACAATAAGTGCTATCATTCGCTGAGGGCTTATTATATGCCAGGTACTGTGTTAAATATTTAGCATATTACTTAGTTTTCAAATAGCCTTTAAAGTTTATCTCATTATTACTAACCTGTAGAAGAAAATGTTGATATTCTTTCTTATTCAGAAACCCTTGCTTTTAAGTTCTGTGTTGCTAAAGTCTTCATGAAGTTGCCAAGTACAGATTCTCGGAATTAATGTCCTGAAATACATTACAAGGGGAGGGGGGAGAGTATATCTCAGTCTAATTCTGAAAGGGCAGATACAAAAAACGAGTACTTGATTTTAAATAGAAACAAATGAAGGTATATGTAAATGCCCATATAATAATGGATTGAAAGTGTGAGGTTCTGAAACCAAAAATGACTAAAGAACTAAAAAGAGAGAAGCATTTCCTGTGTGCTGGGCCTTGGGGCATATCTTTAGCCACTCAAGGACCATGCAAGATAAGCATTTCACTATTCCCTTGACACTATGATGCCACTGATTATGACATTCAATAATTTTTTTTTAAATATATCCATTTAATGCACTTTTCTTTTAACTTTTTATTTTTTATTGAAACAGTGTGTTTTTCCAGGACTTATCAGCTCCAAATCAAGTAGATGTTTCAATCTAGTTGTGGAGGGTGTGGGGATTGAACCGACAATCTTGGTTTTATGAGCACTGTGCTCTAACCAACTGATCTAACTGTCCACCCCAATAGTTTTAATAATAGTTTTTTTTTTCCAGGGAAAAGCCATACATCAAATATACACATGAAGTATAAGGTTCATCCCAACCATATAACTAAAATCTGGGGAAAATTTTCCATAGAACTGAATAATTACAGTATAGTCTCCATTCTAACAGGTGTGGAAACTGAAATTCAAAGAGCTTAAGTAACTTTTTCAAAATCATAAGCCTAGTCTTAGTAGCAATGAGTTGAGATTTATGGAGCATGTACTATATAGCAGTTACTGTTCAAAGCACTTTTCGTATATTGACTATTGAAACCTCACAGCAACCCTCTGAAGTAGATACTTTTATTATCCCTATTTTACAGATATGAAAAGTGAGACACAACAGGGTTAAGACATGGATTGCGCTGTGGCTGAGAATCACCATGGACCTGTGTGCCTCTGATCCTACATGCTAAGATGCCCTGGCCAGGCTGAGCAACCATGTCAGTCCCTGCCCCAGTCTCCAGAGATTATTCAATTCTTGAAAATGGCTGATATTAGGACCCAGTGCTTTCTCTCTGGTCCACAAATTTAACCTTTCAATGACTGGGTCTTCTTTTTTGAGCCACGGCAGCATGTTTTTTCCATTTTCATTCAAAGTTGAAATATAAATCCAAATAAATCTTAAACCCCTGTTAACTTTCCTTCAATAATTCTTTATATTGCCAGAAAAATCAGTCATTCTGGAACAACATTTTGTCATTTCACTGATATGATTCCCCCAAATCTTTAATCTTCTTATTGCTAAGTTCAATTTTTTTAGCCTATTATTCCAGAGACTTCGAGATCTGGCTCAGACTTTTTAGGACCTTGTCTTTCATTGCTTACTGGTAGACTACAGGACTTTGTGTCACGCTGTTTGGATATGAATTCAAGTCCTGCCATTTGCTAGCTATGTGGCTTCAGGCAATCATTTCCTACCTGGATTTCAGTTTCTTTATCTGTACTACAATGCTACCCACCCTCTAAGGAGCACTTACCTTGTGCCAACCATTCTCATTATCATATTTAATCCTTGCAACAGCCTTGTTTTACTTAACAGGAACCGAGGCCTGGAGCAGTCTTGTTTAATGGTCAATACAGTTAGTTAAGAGAGAGACTCAAGATTTGAGCTTAAATCCTTTGAGAGCCTCGACTTTGAATCATACCTGCTTATTGACTTCCATGACATGGGTTCAAAAACACCATTAGGATTTGGGCTGCAGGAGAGCAGGACCCTCTGCCTTTTCACTGCTCTATCATTATTGGGTTTCTGAGCATGTGCGTGTGCAGTGCATATTTCAGAAGAGATTCTCTAAAGAAAATACGTTGAAAAAGCCTGATTTATTTCTGCCATTTGGGAGATAATCAAGCATTCTTTATATCAACTGTGTGCCTTAAAGAGAGAGGAATTGTGCCTGGCATTTAGCTGAGGTTCAATAAATACTTGTTGATTAATTCACTGAATAATAAATTCGTATCAGGTCATTTACAAAATTATTACTCACAGACACCTACTGTCTGAGTATCAACCTGTGTAAAAGATCTCCGAGGGTCAAGTCTGTGCCTTCCAGCTTAGTCCAGAACGACCTACTTTTAAGACACTGTTGCTTTTCCTCTCACATGAATCAGGAGACAAGGAAAAAAGCTGACAACAGCCTCTGCTCTACATTCAAACATCATATTGGTTGCTTCTTATTCACTAATTCTGTCTGGGCTGCCAGGGAGCTCAGAGTTGAATGTGGTGCACACAGAGCTTGTTACTCATCATTTCTGATATAATTATGTTCCCTCCTGCACTTCCTGACTCTGATTCATTTATCTTTATCTTAATGGTTTTCTTATACCTATATGTTTTTATGCAAAGACACTTAAATTGTTTTTTAAAGTATGCAAGTTTACACATAATAGGCAAATAGATCATGAAATTCTTGCGAGAACTTGCCTTATTAATGTTTTCTCAGACTTCAGGCTCAGTCTGCCTAAGACCAAAGCAAATATCTGATGTCTTTGTTCTCATTCATTGTCCTTGGGAGTGGACTTGTCTGTGTGAATATTCCATATTTCTCAGGTTCTTATAGAACCGTTGAAACCCAATTAAGAAAGCTTGCCAGGCAGTTCCTGCAATGTTCTGCACATGTTTTCTAACACTTCTCAATGACCCTTGCTCATTTTAGTAACACTTTACTCCATTTACAACTTTAAATATCCAAGCTACAAGCCACTAGGGCTAGTTAATTTTGAAATAAACTTCTTACCACTGAGGAACCCTACAGTTGTTTTCGTCCAGAGAAAATAAATTTCTTTGATCTGAAATCTACAGAAAGATACCACATTGTATCTGGACAACACAAAACATAAGTTTTCCAAGTCAGCTACTTTTGGTTTCAAATTCTAGCTTAGCTTTTCACAGTATTTAACTTTTCTTTACCTCAGTTTCCTAATCCTTAAAATTATATGATAATGGCCACTTAATAGGGTGATGGTGAGAATTCATTTGAAATAATAGATGTGAAATATGATAATTTTTGTATTTTCCTCTCATGTTCCTTTCTATAGTATTGTGAATGGCCACATACATTACATTCTACTTATGTAGATCATGAATTGTCAAACACATTTTCTCTGAATAACAGATAACAAAAGGAGTAGAAGTAGAGAAACAACAGAAAGAGGACAATCTTTGCTTCCATATTTAAGAGATAATAAAGTTGATTCTGTTGCTCCTGTGGGAATAACAAAGGACAGTGGTTACTAGTTAAGAGGCAGGTTTCAACCCCATAGAAGGAGGACAATTCTAATGATTATAGATTTTCAAACATTTGATGAGCTGGCTCTCTAAGTGATGACCTTCTTTTCATACAATGTGTTCATAGGGATACTCATCTTCCAGAACTGTTGACAAGAGTCTTGTGAGTTGAGGGGGAGTTTAGACATCATGTCTTCTAAAGGGTGTCTCAAAGCACATATGCTGAATGTGAGAGCAATCTGCCTGTGACATCTTTCCAGTTCCGTGGCTCTGTGGATATCCGGTTCTGTGGCTCTGTGGCTCTTTGAAGCTGCATCCTTGGTTGAATAAGCCAATTTTCCTAGAGAAAAGAGGACCATTCTTCAGTCAAGGCTACATCTGAAGTTCAAGGTCTTCAATGTGTTCACATATGAAATGTTCATTGGTCTCCAGACACAGTCCTAAATGTGAAAGGGGGATTAAACAAAGATATTTCCTCATCTGTGTATTATTTTATTTGTTCATTCATCCGTTCATTCATATGTATATGTATACAGATACATATATACACATATATTTTCATCCAAAATTACAGTTTTTTATGGAAGATCTTATTAGGTGTATGGTACTGTTTTAGGCTCTGGGGATTTGCCGATACAGGCACTGCCTTCAAAGATATTTACATCTAAATGGGAGAGACTGACAAAATTTTACAAATAAACAGTACAATTTTATTTACCTCTTTTTTTAAAAAAATATTTTAGAAAATCAAAATAAAAATAGGAAAATGTCAGTTTGAACTCCTTTCAGAAAACTGAGAACAAATCCCTCCTAAAACCCAGTCTCTGTGAAGGCTGATAGACCACAGCTGCACCCTCGTCTCCCTCCCCTGACTCTCAAAAAGTGCAACATTTGTGGATTACTATCTTCAAGAAGCCTTTCTTGGTTGGATCTAAACTATGAACCATCTTTATCTGCACCTTCCTCTGTGCTCAATATAGTGTATATTCAGATAGTAAACCAGCCTGGCATGGCTCACCTCCATCCAGGTGGACACATTCTTCCATTTTACTGGTGAGCGTTTATAGAACTGCTGTCATTGGCAAGGCCCAGACTTCCACAGTAACCGGAGCTTAGAATTTCAAAGTTTTGAAGATGACAGATGATTACTGCATGGTGCCTGTTAGTTATCTCCAATTTCGCATCTCTTTTAAGTATGTCTTTTGTCTGTACTTCGACATGCATCAGAGGATGAATAAAGAGGAAAGGAAAAATGGGGCCACACTAATAATTAGACCTCATAATTACTGAGTGCTGACCACATGCCATGCTCCATGGTGTGTGCTTTATGTACTCTCTTAGGTAATCCTGATAAAAAAAAACCTATGAGGTAAGCATTATTATCTCCATTTGCACTTGAAGAAATCAAGTCACTGTGTCAAGTAACGCGTCCAAGCTCATTCATTCGGAGAGCACATAACCAGGAAAGGGGCTCATGCCTCCCCACCCTGTGTAACCAGTCTCCCCCACCTCTTTTCTGCTCCAGCTTTGAGATGAAAAGAATGTGGACTTAAAGGATGACTTTGTGTACCATGGCTACAGAGAGCTACGTGCTCTAAAAGTGAGTCACTGCAGGTACCTTTAGCCATGTGTGTAGCCACACAGCTGTGACAGAGAAGTAATTTTTCAAAAAAGTAATGTTGCAAGTTTTTCCTAAAAGGGTTTTCTTTAATAAATGTGCTGTTTTGTCTCACTAGGCTGTCAATTTCTTTCTGATTTTCCTCTCTCTGTGTTTACCTTAAAGAATACAACCTTTCATCTCCCCTGAATTGGTTTAGTAATTTAGAGGAAAAGTTGACTGATAAATCATCTTTATATAGAAGAATGAAACATCTCTTAATTCAAGGAAAAAATATTTCAGAGTAACTATCTGCTGGCAAAAATTTTATTACTTCTGGGAGGTTATCTGAAGAGAATTCACACTGAAATGATAGAGTATAAAGTATTTCTAATCTTTGAAGGGAAGCCATCATTATCTGAATGATGTTATGTTAATATTGAAAACCCAAGAAAATAAAAGTTAGTATTTAGAGTATAGCAACATAATTGGGAAAATGCAGGAAGGTAGGGAATGGAAACGTAGAAGAAGGAAAGAACAGTTAATTCTCATGTAAGAAGGAACCATCAATGGACACTTGAATCTACCATTGTCATCCTTACCCCAATTACAGCTTTCTGTTCAAAAGTACTTCCTAAGTTAGGCTTTTCCTGACCACAGTATTTAAAATAGCATCTGCATTTTTCTATGCCTTTATCTTCTGAATTATTCTTAGTAATTAGTATTTGCTATTTTACAAAATATTGAAGTATATTTTTCTTATGTATTTATTGTTGAATTTCCCATTAGAATATCAGGGTGAGAAATAGAGACTACATTTTATTCCCTACTTTATGCACAACTCCTAAAAGTGGGCCTAGCATAGGCTAAGCACAGTCAAACATGTTTACTCAATCACTAGAATTTTTTAAAATCTTACATATTCTCAACAAATAAACCTGGGTAACGTAAGTTGTCGTCAGATTTGTTGTACATATTCATGTATGTGCACCAATATAAAAATCACTGTTATTTTTCAGTAATAATCTGAGTGCCACATTGTCTTATCCAACAAGTTATACATTACAGGTGCACAGAAGAAGGCACAGTAATACAGATAGTATGATTATAATTTCATATTAATAAAACAGAGCATAAGAAATGACAAGAATAAGAGAAAGGACTGAGGAAACTTGGTCATCTTTTAAAAGATGACTTGCTACAGTCTTTTTGACACCAGACTTCATTATTTTGAGGGGATGCCTCTTATAATTACAAAGGGGTGAAACTTTAGTGATTGCTTTTTCATGAATTTTCAACTTGATTCTATACCATACATGCCATATTCTGACTATATACCCTCTATGCTTCAGTGCCCCAAACACAAAGGATATTCTAATAGTTTGTCTGATACTGAACAAAAGGGCATATCCACTTCAGTCCATGGTCACTTGCAAAGTGTTATAACAGTGTTCTTTGGTTGTGCTCTTCCTTGTGACTCCTGACTGCGTTAGTTATATTGATATGAATCCCGATTCATAATATTTGGGACTCTAATTATTGTCTTTATTATTTTAATGCAACCATGCAAATTAGTATAAGCTATATAAGCTATACAATGGAGGTTTAAAAGAAACAAGACCAAGCCAAGGAGATATTGATGCATAAGCAGTAGGATTTTAACAGGAAATGGAAACCTAGCTCCTAGTGCTGATAGTCCTCAGGTGCTAGTGCTCATTGGCATTGGATCTATTATCTCTGATAGGATGACGGAAACAGAGAGCAAGGAGCTTTCCAGGTTCTCCCTGTTCTCCCATTCCATCAAAATAAGCCATGAAGAAATTCATTAGAATGCATTGTCTAAATGTGATGATTATGGATGAACAAAATGCCAGAGAGGATCAAGGGGACCCAGCTTCATAGTGACTGATAAAAGACTGTGTAGCTCAGTTCTCACAGACCCCAGTGTGTTGCAGTTGCCAGTACTCTACACATAGAGGTGACATAGAGGAAAGAGACCTGTGCTAAGGCCAGCAGACCTAGAGGGGATTTCTCACTCACTGCTTCTAAGTCATCTGCCCTCAGGCAGAGCTCGTTTGTAACACCTAGACTGTAAAGTCTATCACCCGGGCAGTGGTAAGCCTTACACGGGGTAAAAGGTGGAAGTGCTCAGCATGGAGTTTAGCAGCAACTAGCCCGTGTAAATGTCAGCTATCTCAGAAGGTACTTTCCATGTGATGGATAAATTGAGGTGAAAACACAAAGGAGTCAGAGTGTCCTTTAGGGCTTCTGGAAATCAGATTTATAAATATAGTTCACACCTACGTGTAAATGTGTGCATGATTCTGGTACCTGTGCCCCAAGAGTAGAAGAAATATTTTCTGCAATAGAGACTGTAAATGAAGACTAAAATATGCAGGCCTTGAAGGCCAGGGTTCTGGTGTATGCTTTCTTGGTAGTTTTCCACACCACATAGCAGAGTGCTAGATATTTAATGATTATGTAATGAACCAGATTTACTCAATAGAGGAAGAAACATGAAGAGCCTCTGATGAACATTTCTATAAATATTTCTGATTTACAGAAGACTGCCAAATCTTTAGGAGAATAATCAACCTAGGCTATGTTACAGATTGTGATGAGAAACAACACCGAAATCTTAGCGACGTATCACAAAGGTCTCCTTCATGTTTGTGTTCCATGTCTGTTGTGGGCTGGTTGTGGCTCTGATCCTCTTCTTTTTCTGGGAACCAGGCAGATGGAGTGTCACTTTATTGGAATATTGCTAGGCTAGCAGTAGAGGGACACAAATTGGTAGACCCATAGAATGATTTTCAAAACTTTGATATGTCAGTGCCACTCTGTGCACATTTCATTGGCCAAAGAAAATCATATGGCTTCTCCTGATGCAGAATCCTTTTGCTGGGAGGGGCACTGACAGTTATATGACTAAATCTGAAATCATGGGGAAGTAAAATCCAACCCAGGGGAGGACAGCAAGTACTCTGAATTATAATATAGTGTACTAATGTTAATAAAATAAAAACCTGGCAACAAAAGAAAATTAAATTAAAAAAGAAGAATTCCTATACTACCTGCCTGCACTGCAACACTCAAATCAAATTAACCTAAAAAATAGTACATTTTATACTGTAAAGATTTGTGGGACTTCAATGTGCATCTTTCTTGTGAACTCAATGGCTACTATCTGCCGATGCTATTCTTTCATCTTTTCTCAATTTACTGAAACACTTGTTCTCCATAGTTGAACTAAGAATACCCATTTTATAAGAGGACCAGTGGATCATCTTGATTACCAAAGAGGAAGGATGGAAACATCCCCTCAAATATCCCACTGCAACTGAGCAGTGCCAACTATTGATGAGGACTTCTAATCTCTCAGCCCAAGCCAGTGTGTCTCCTTGTCAACTACCCAGAGTTGAGTAGTTAGCTTAAAATTGATTGATGGTAAGTAAAATACGTTTAAAGCATAAAAAATGAGCACACTGTCTTATCTCTCATTAATGTCTATATCCTAAGAACTATGTCCAGTTCCCTGTCTAAGATCGTTACCTCTGATTTCCCTTTGAAACTTTAACCATTTGCCTCTTCACTACACTCCATGAACCAGATACTAACGATGTCACTTGTTTTGATTTCTCGTATTAAACTGTTTTGAAATTGGTTCACTCCTCTCCACCTCCCTTTTCCCCTCCCCGCTGTTGTTGCTCATTCAGAACTTACAGGAATGCAATCATAGCCAAGTTCTCCAAATGAGGTGTGATTGCTGTCCTCAGAAAATTACTTCACACTTTAATTATTTTTCTGACATTTTCACCAATAAACAATCACAAGTTTTCAAACTGCCCAACAGGGAGTTTGAACTCTGATCCTGGAGGTTAGGAAGCCTTTCATTTATCTCTGTCCACAGCATCTGAGTTATTGGTTACTTGCTTTTCAATGAAGACCCATTACAGGAAAATTATATTCTGAAGTAGTCATGTTTAATGAATTTTGCTTAATCTTTGCCTACATTTGAGTTGCTAAATTTCACACTCATGGCATTTTCCTCTTTTTAAAAAACTTTTCATTGAAAGAAGCTACAAAATTGCCTGAAAAGCTATTGTACAATAGCTCAATATGGCTGTCTCCCTTGACATTTACATGCCCCTCAACTTTATTTATTTTTCTGCGTAGTAGCTAGATGCCTGGCTGGAGAAATGAAGATCGCACATTCAGCAATTTATGCAATCCCAGACACAAGACTATTTTACTGTCTGTTGAATAATTAGCAATGTGCGTGAAGATAGAATATACAGTAACTTGCCTGACTTTGGGCAAAAAAAGATTAGAATGACAAATAGTCAGACTCTAGGGTCAAATGCTTTGCCAGTAGTTGCATATGTTTATGCCAAAATACATAAAGAAATGTCACTTCAGCACATGAGTGATGACAAACACTCCAAGTGGGGCTGCAGTTCATCAATCATTTCAAATGCGCAGATTGGGTTTACCTATATAAACAAAAGCAATAAAACTACTCAAAGCCTCACCTTAAACAATTCAAGCATGGCATAAACACTGTTACTGCACAGTCAAGCCCCATTTTACTTGAGAAACAGTCAGAAAGGACCTGACAAACTATGATTTATTAAGATTAACAAAGCACATCTTCAATAAAAAAAAAAAAGTTCTGCTAATATTTTGCATAAATGCGGGAATCTCATTCAGCATCATAGCACATCAAAAAGCATATGTGGCAGGGAGTGTGATTAACGAACCTGAAAACTGGATTCACAGTCATTCTCAACAAAGTTTCAGGTTCAGGGTGTGGAGCATAGAGAAAGCTTGAAGCGAGAACCCATAATAGGTCAGTTGCTCTGGGCTCAGTTTTAATGATTCATTAAAAATAAGGTGAATTAATAAAACTATAACATGGTTCCAACACATTTCTTTCCTCCCTAGGATGGATGCTTTTGAAACATTGATTCCCTAAACGTTTGCGAATGTTTCAGGAGAATGAATACTATACACATATTATTGTTCTCCTTGATTAAAAGTAGGCCAAGAGGTTCAAGGCCATGGAGCATTGAGCAGAACTGAAGTCAGATGTTCGTTCAAGGTTACATACCATCTCTCTTCTTTGAGAAGATGCATTGTAAGCATGTGCAATTATAATTTGCTCAATTACCTATGTTCTTGTTCTCCTCTTCCACCTGTGCTGGGTCTGACACTCATGCTACGAATGGCTCTTTAGAAGCCACAAGCAGAAGTGTAAGGCAGAGATGCCACTGCTCTATAATTAAAGAAAATTCTGCTCAGAGGAAGCAACACACTCTAATCGTGATGAGTGAAAACTTTTCTAGGTCTGCCCATAGAGAAGTTGAATGGTTTGATTTCTGAAATGAGGAACTTGGTTTATTGAACTAGAAGCTCTCACATTTCAACTTAAATTTAACGAAATTTGAGCAAGTTTCTCTCTTCTTAATTTTACTGAACTTTTAATAAGATGGAATGGAATGAAAGTGAAAGAGGTCCGTGTTCAGGGTATAATTGGAAGATCAGAATACTTTTGGCAAGATTTTTTTGTTCGTTTGTTTTGTTTTTGACTAATTTTGTAGATTCAGAAGGGTTTAAAGAGTTCAGAGATTTAACCCATATCTGAAAGGAATCAAATCCCTTATCAGAAGTCATTTTGTGGTCTTGCCTCCAGAGAAGTAGAAACAAACTCAATGGGTTTCAAGATGCTTCTTTTAAAGTGTAGAAAACAGGGCTGACCTAATGATAATGTTAAAAAAGAAAAGTTGATTGAAATGAAGTTGCCAAATACCCTAAAATGATGTAAAAATAGGAAATGCATCCTTAGGGATGACAAAGAAATGCTGCTGTAAAATGGCTACAGAATGATTTGGTATGCCTAATTGATCCTTCTTAGGCTAAATTTCCCAGGCCATCCACATTCCTTGGAAATATTAATAGCAGTGCATTAAGAATCAAGGGACTGGGGCAGAAACTTGGTTTTGCCACACATTTAATAACCAATTGGACTTTTGCTGGGCGGAGATAAACTGGAAACTGAGAAATTCAAAGAGGAAACAAAACCCTGTCTCCAGAGAACTCAACATTTCAGAGAGGAAAACTTATTACAATTTCCCTCAAAAATTGGAGTTACTATTTATAAAACGAAGAGCTTTGATTCATGGAAAGCTTTGTGTAAACTTTGGCTTCAGCACTGGCCAGACCGAATTACTGTGAAACTTAAGTTGCTGGATTTTAGCCTCCTTTTTCCAAATGTCATTAAATTTTAATTTAACTCTTCCCCCAAAACCTGTTTGCATCAAATTAAAAGGGCAAGTGAAATTTTTCTCGACAAGTGTAAGAAGATAAGTTCAGCTGATAGCTGATATGTACACACACACACACACACACACACACTCACACACATGCAAACATATATGCATATTACATATATATATCAATCACAAAATGCTTTGTAGTAGATATTAATGATACAGGTAGAACCCAGTAACCTCTGTCTTAATCTGGATTTGTCTAAAAAGCAGAGCCTTTTTTTTTAGAGGGTAGTGTCACTGGCCCTTTATGTGGGATACGAACCGGGGCTGCTGGCGTCCCAAGCCGGCTCTTAACCACAGCACCACTCGGCCGGCCCAAAGCAGAGCCTTTTATTTGGGGCCAGATAATTGTTGTAGGGGCTGTTGTATATATTGTATATATTGTAGGAATTTTAGAAGCATCCTTGGTGCTTACCCACTAGACGTCAATCAGAAATGTCTCCTGACATTGCCAAATATCCTCAAGAAGTAAGAGAGGGGAGAAAAATCACCCATAGCTGAGAGCCATTGGTATAATGTGACATCCAGAAGGAGGAAAAGTTAATCCATGGATATGTTATTAAGCTAATCGCAACTGGGGCTCTGTTTCACTGGGGACCCTCTGAAGTGTATAAGACACAACACTGATTTGGTCAACTGAAAGGAGCAAGAAGGCTGTATTTATCCATTGTGTCACATCTGTTTTTGGTGAAAGGTCACACCATGGGGACTTGACTCATGATATTCTTTGTGCTTGTGTCAGAATGGTTGGTTGGGTCACATGGTCATCTTAAAAGTCATTAAAGGAGCCCTGGGTCAAAAAGTAAGGAAGTGCCACTGAGGCCAGGAGTTTCAGGCTATATCTATGTGAAATCGGTTGCCACATCCATATTTGGAGTAGAAAGTAGATAGAAGGAATGTACTGTCCAAGTTGTGTCAGATGTAGCCAAAAGATACATTCTGTTACTATTCAAGACCCTGGTACTCCCGGAGGGGTATAGTTGTGGGAACTGCAGGAAACAAAACACTCTAGGCTGTAATTCAATGTTCTGGCCATTATTTTCCCTCTTTGTATGCATTTAGAGGACAGTATAGTACATATGTGGGTATACATGTATAATTTGGGAGTTTTTCTCTCTAGAAAAGAACAATTAGTTGGACCAAGGAAACACAGAAAGTATTCACAGGGTAGATTGTGCCAAAAATAGAGAGGCTGCATTACAATTAATATTCGCCCTAGTCAATGACTTTAGATTTTTTCCTTTAATTTATGCATTTAAAATGTATTTAAATTGTACTATCATGTAAGAGAAACACATGAAAATTGTGTCAAATTCTTACAGAGTAGTGAAATGTGAGGTGCATAAAAATAAGACAAAAAGTATGAAATCCAATTAAAATTTCACAGGAAATTTGCTGCAAGAATATATTTAGTAAAAAAGCCTAATCACAATTTTTCAAATAAAATTTACATTTGCATCTGAACATTATTTCTTTTTAAAGTAAAACTTTAGTTCATGCATATTGAACTAAATTTTATATATTTACAATGTTAAAACACAAGAATGTATGCATATATAGATAAACACATATGTATGCATTTATACACACGCTAGGATTCTCTCCCACTTTTCATTTGGACTATTAAAAATGAATACAAACAGACTCTGAGATCCAGGACCCTCTAAGAGCTTATAGCCTGTAGCGGCTTTCAAGATAACAGCTTCTTCAACCAGAGGAGTTCTGACTTCTTGGTCAGACTGTTTGAAGTTTCCAAGGCTTGGGAAGAGGGTGGTCTTTTCAGAAAAAGCCAGTATTTCAAAGAGAAGACATACCTTTTTTCCCCCTCTTTAGTGCCAAGATTTGAAAATGCTCTGAAGAGGGGAAAAAAAACATCTTCCCTTTAAAATGCAATATTCCTCTGAAGAGCCCCATCCCTCTGCTTGGCAGACTGCAGATGCGCTCTCTGCCAAGACCTCTGTGCTCAGAGGCCCTGGGCCATACCCTGAACCAACTATTCAGGTTCTTCCCATAATAATACCCTAAAATCAATTTTCATGAAAGAGTCCTGTCCTGCAGGAAGTTTATTTATCCAACACACAAATTGTGTTGGAATGATATCCATTAAGGTTCAAGGAGATTATTTATTCTTAAATACCCATAAACCACTTCTTCGATCTGTAGTTGACAATTCTTATTTGAAGGAAGGATATAATTTAAGTGTGATAAAGCCATATTGTAATATGCTATGTTTTTGTTTTTGTTTTTTTCCCCTCCAAATCCCAAAGCAGCTACTGAAGACAATTACCCTTAAAAAGGAGGAAACCTGGTGTCTGAAGCCTTGCCTGACCTTGGCCAAGCTACTTAACCTCTCAGAGTTGTATTTTCTCATTTGTCAGATGAAGCCATGTCACAGGATTGTCGTGAAAAATAAATGATGTAATGTCTATTAAGGATTTGACACAGAGAAGGCATAGACTTGTGTTAGTCCCTGTCCCCATCATTTAGTCATTAAATAATCACTCTATATTGGTATCTCAAGCCTCATTTGTTAAGTTCATGAAACAGCAAAGAGCACCTACCTCAGAAGGCTGTGGAAAGAGTGAATGAAGGAACCTCAATAAGGCATTTGGCACAAGCCTTGCTTTATAATAACTGCTACATGTACTGTAGGGTAATGAGTGGTGGTAGGAATAGTAGTTACAGTACAACTTCATTATCACCATTATCACATCTAAAGAGCACCTGAAAAATGCTTGGCATTATCTTAGGTGCTGGGGGTAAAGTGTTCAAAAGAATTAACCCTTAAAGAGCCAGGGCATATGCATATGGAAAATAAATACTATGAGAAATTGGCATTTAAGTAACAAATGACTAATGCAGACTTTAGGTGATAGGAGTAACAAGGAAGGAGACATCACTGTTATTGGGAGTATTTGGGGAGGGCAGATGAGCCATGGACTTAATGTTAAAGCAAAGGTAGAATTTATTTGAGTAGCAGAGAAGAAAGGAGATATTTCAGTTAGGAAGAAGTGACAAAAATGATAGAAATGAACACTAGGATGTTGGGAAACAATATGTTGGGAAACAAATATGTCTAGGGCACAGGATCTTGTTAGGGACTCCTGAGTATGAGGTCTGGGAGAATAGGAGGGGCGTAATCATGAGAAGCCTCAATACCCAGTCTTTGAAGTTTTATTTTCTTCTTCAAGAAGGGAAAATCAATGGAAGGAGTTAAGAAAAGGAGCATGACATGTAAAGCAAAATTTTAGAAAGATTGAGTACATTTCATTTTTTCCTTGAAATTTCTTAGCCAATTAAAAATTCATCAACACTAAATATGTGGGCTGGCTATTAAGTAGATTTCTTAAAATTTTATTTCAGGGCTTGCTGAGTGGCACGGTGGTTAAGTGCTGGCTTTGGAAGCCAACGGTCCCGGTTCGGTCCCACATAAGAGGGCCAGTGACACTGCCCTCAAAAAAAACAAAAACAAAAATTTATTTTAAATGTGAGAAGAATTGGCTTCCCTAAAAACGATTGCAAAGCAAACCCTGGGGAAAATCTAATTCTTCTACCTCAAATGGCAACACAATTTCTCTCTCTCTCTCTCTCTCTCTCTCTCTCTCTCTCTCTCTCCCTCCCGCTCTCTCTCTCAGCACCCCTCCTTTTATCGTTGTCTCAGAAAGAGACCGACGGGTTCCCTTGTGAATCTTATATAAAGAATAACAAACTTCTGTAACTGATTATAGAGCTTTGACAAAATTAATGCAGCACTGTAGCACAAAAAGAAGAAGAAGATGGAGAAGGAGTATAAGGGGGAAAGAAACAAAGCCAGTGGTAGGCACCTCACCAATTTAGAAGAACTAAACCAAGGAGCTGACACTTACAGAATAAAAATAAATGAAAATTAACTCCATTTGTGTAAGATTGAAGCTAGAGAAAATTCAGACAAGAAAATCAAATCAGATGGAGTCCAAGGTTCTTTCATGCTTGTCCAGTATAGCTTGGATACAGGCAGCAGGCACAGTCAGGGTTGGCGTGCTCAGCCAGTAAACACATTTTGTCAGGGACCCTTCCACACTCCACTCAGTGGTCAGTGGTAGAACTAGGTGTCTTATGAAAGATTTGAGCTCAGCATTCAGTCATAAAATTAAGAAAAAATGGAAAGATGGCTGTCTTAGCTTGGGCTGCCATAACAAAATGCCATAGACTTGGTGGCTTAAACAAGAAAAAAATCATTTCCCTATAGTTCTGGAGGCTGAAAATCAAGGTTCCAGCAGGGTTTGGTTCCTGGTGAGAGTTCTCTTCTTGACTTGTGGATGGCCACCTTCTCTCTATGTCCTGAAATGGTAGAGAGAGAGAATGGAACTCTGCTGTCTCTTGCTTTTTACATAAAGCATCGGCCCTATCAGGTTAGGGCCCTAACATTATGACCTCATTTAAACTAATTACCTCCTTATAGTCCCTATCTCCAAATACAGTCATATTGAGCATTAGTACTTCAACGTATTTTTCTTTTCTTTTTTTTTTTTGGTGGTGTGGGGGCACATAGCAATAAGGGTTTAGAAAATTTGGGTCCAAATTCCAGTTTGATAAATAACTATGTGTCCTTCAACTGATCATTTAAACTTTCTGAGCCTCACATTCCCACACCTGTAAAAAGGGATAGAATGGAGGTTTATTGTTTATTGGGCTAGGGATTTCCAAGGACCCTTTTAGCTTTAATATGTTCAGATTTAATCGTTATGAATTTTGGTATAAACTGGCTTTATAGAGTCTTGTAATCTAAATACCAAATAGTTAGGCTGCATGAATAAAGATTAACCTAACAATTTCTAAGAGATGATCAAGCTTAAAATAGAGCAAGAGCAAAGGAGAGAAACTTTAGTAGATCAAATGGAAGAGCAGCCACAAGTATAATATCATTGCCAACAGCTGGAAAGGGGTGGTGGCAGCAACAGATGGACTGATCTAGCAGCTTCAAGATAAGATATAATTGCTCATTCAGTTAAAAACATATCTGTATTTTTGTTGCCAAAATTCTATCCTTTTTGAAACAAAACAAAACAAAACAAAACAAAAACAAACCCAAGTATTCCAATCAATCTTTTTAGACAGGAACAAAAACATAATGCTATATTTCATAGCTTGATTCTGACCTACTCTCACCATTAATCTTTGAACGTGTATCCTTATTAACAGCAACTTATTCTTTGCAGCTATCATTTTCAAAGTTTGCTGATATTCAGACTACTTTCTACCCTTTTTAGTACTTTTAAAATAATAATAAAAACTACAAAACTCAAGAGTAACAGTTACAACGAACTTGTCAGAGAGACAGTGACAAAAAGATCAGAATACATCATATTTAAGATAATTTAAAACTGGTGATCAAAGGAGTGACTTCTAGTTGATGGAGAAGCTTTAAAACTTAAGCCCTTTGGGTCCAGTGAAAAAAATATGACAGAGATTGTCATAGCAACTTTCTCTATTCCACTGAATTCTATAGGATTAGAAACCCCAGAACATATTCAGTAAAGCCATTGTTATCTGTTTTATTATAGCTACTGGAATTCCCTCCCAGAGCAACAGAACCAAGGTCACTGGCAGTCCTGAGGAGGGGGGAGAGACAAATCCTATCGACAAAAAGGAGAAGTCTGGCAGTGCAGAAGTCTGGAGTATGGGATGGATTTTCTCCACCCAGCATTCTAACTAGTGAGTAATACCTTCTTCCTTTTTAAGGCAACTTTTTTTTTTTTTTGCCCTGGAATGGACAGAGAACATTTGCTTTAGCTTTTAAAAATATGAAAAGAATGTGTGCTCTAATGGAAGAATCAAATTATATCAGAAAAGGAAGCACTTTAAGCTTTATTGCTGTAGATCACTCTGCCTCCAGCTGTGAAACTGATTGATGTTTAAAGCCCCTGAGGCATTGGCAGCTGTGGTGGCTGCTTCAAATAAGAAAAAAAATGCGTGTGAGTGTGCATGTGGGTGTGAGTCAATGAGCATGTAAGTGTGTGTAGGTGGGGTAAGGAACTACACAGGTAAAATTCATTTTCATAACTTTCCTATAAAGATTCTTCTCATCATTCTTCTCAAATAGATAGATGAATAGAAAGGTACTTAGATTAGATGTTTAATAGGTATTCAGACAGATAAATAGAAAAGTGCATATACAAAGGATGCCAAAAAATGTATAAACATTTTAAGAAAGAAAAAAAACTGTCTTGAAATTGTAATACACAATATATGCCAATAACAAAATATGAATACAAGTCACATTTGACTTCTGCAATTACAAGAGGTGCTCAAAGTGGTTACCATCAGCATAATTTTAATACGGTTTTTTTTTCTAAAAATGTGTATACATTTTTTGGCACCCTCTGTATACTGTATGTGTGGAATATAAGTTTATGTGCAGAATATAAGTAAATGTGTGGAATATATATGTATATATATATATATATATATATATATATATATATATATGAGAGAGAGAGAAGTCTGTTCTTGTTTAATACACACTAACTCAGTTTAGCATAGGAAAAGATTCAATAAATACTTGCAAGTGGAATTGAATTGAATTGAATTGAATTGAATTAAAAAGATGCCTAGGCTAGAAGTAATGGTTCTCTTTTGATTTCCCAGTGTAAAAATTAGACCCAAGGACTATTTATTATATAACAAACAATAAAGCATTGCTGAGAGGGACTCTAGTCCTATGAAGTAACTGATGTATTTGTTAAATTTAAACTTTCCACCCAGCATTACAGATGGAAACATAAAGGTTGGGTGCGGAAAAGTTTCTGTCCCATAATCTAGGTTGACTGTCAAAAACAACATTTCGTATTGGTTTATGTTTGCATAAACGATGTCAAGACTTTATCTACTGCCTAAAAAATCTACAGATTTCCTCCAGGTGTCTCTTTTCTTGTGCTCAATCCAAGATACCAAAGCTATGATATGACAAGGACTCTTTTCATTTTATTGAAGTTGCAATGGGAAAACACAGAGCTGGTGTTTATTTGTGTGTATGTGGAATCCTGGAATGCACCTTTGAAAGGGCAGAGATATAGCCCAGCACCTACGATGGAAATTTCTTTAAAAATAAGGCTTAAGATATGATTTTAAAAATGCTGTCAACTGGGTTAAGATCAGCTAGTATGCACTGGTTAGAACTCACTCTCAACCAGGTTAGGATCAAGTAGTATGAGATCATTGGAGCTCTTATTTTAGGGTGAGCTTTGAAATCTCAACCACTCATGAGAGTATAATAGTGTTTTTAATCGGACCTCTTAGTACTCTTCAGTGGCACTTTTCCCAGAAAGAAAAACCCTCCTAGTCCCATTATAAGCCTGTAGTATTCTTTCCTGCTGCCTGCTGAAGGGTTTCTGCACATAGCCTTCAATATTTTTCAGCTTGCCTTCTTGTTCTTCATTTTTTTTTTTTTGCAATAATTTCATTCCTGCATGGTGAGTTAAATAGTTTAAATTGATTTCTGAGACCTATCAGCCTGGAAATTAATTTAAAAATTTATTAAGAACGTTTCAAAGGAATCCTTGTGCTTATTTTTTCTCACCCACCACTTTCATGTTGTTTCAAGCTCTCCTCCCAGAGCTTGTAAACAGAGGCCTCAAAAGACAATTGGAAGAGAAATAAGCTGTTTTTATCATGAAAATAATTGTAAAATTGCATCTTTGTTGTATAGACAAACATTGTTATTGCCTTCCTAGTGGCATAACTGAAATGGAGAGGAGTATGACCGTTGTGCAAAATGCATCTTTAATGATTTTGTTTCTTTTGTGAAATATTCTTCGTTCCTTCACTAGATATGTTGATTTAATTCTCTTGCAGATAATAATTCCCATTCTGTCTCTCCTAACTCTCCAATGAAATCATTAGTTCCCTGTTATCCTTTTGGGTTGGATCATGATCTGCCATGGCACATATCACCTGTTTTCCTGCTTCTGATCCACAACAGGGGAGAAATCAGGCTGACTCACCTCAACAAGAGTACCATCTTCAGCGTTTCTACATAAGCGGGGTTAGGAGTAAAAATCCAGAGAGAACTACTTGTCTTATGTTTGCATTGGTTTAGAAATACATTGTTTTAGCCATGACCTTGCATTATGTGGAGCGTTTTTGGGGTTGGAGGGTTGAAGCTACACCAAGATTCCGTTAATTATCCTTAGAGTCACTGGCACCTATCAGACTGCACTTTTGAAATAATCCTCTTCCAAATCAGTCCCCAGAACAAAAGGCCATTAAGCTTGCTGACATTGAGTGATTCATAGTGATGTGAAGAAAATGTGGTGATACTGGGAAAATAAGTAATACAAATGTACTCATTATGGAATGTGGAACTCAACTGTACTTGATGTTTTCAGCCTTTCATATTATTTCAAAGGTTTTTGCATATATTACTTCATCAGATCATTTGTTCCTTCAACAGGTATTTGACTACCTGCTAGATTTAAGGCTTTCTGCTAGGAACTGGATATATATTAATGGACATGACATCAATATATAATGTAGGAAAGGCATGGTTCTATACAATCATGGGGTATATAGTACAGTAGGATGGACAAACATTGGATACTTAATTATATAGTGAACAATTTAATTATAATAATTATTAATGTTTTTGAGATGTTTAGGGGACATGACCTAGCTTTGTCTCTATGTACATAGAAGATTTCTCTAAAGAAATAATACTTAACTAATATATTAAAGACATGAGTAAGACTTTGCTAGTTGAAGGGCTGTGGTGATTATGGTGGTAATACTTCAAGCAGAGGGACAATATTTGTAACAGGTATACTGTATGGTGTTTTAACAGATGCAGGTGACAAACTTGACCTGATTTCACCAGAACCTTCGCTCTTCTCCTCCTCCAATCCCACTCTTTCTTCTCTACACACCTTTGGAGTTTCAGCTACAAGTTAGGTATCATTTATGGATTGCAAGCAATGTTTACTGATAATTAAAAACAAGACTTTATTGAAAGGAGATTGGGTAACTTACAGAACTGAAAAAGAAGTTAAATAACCAGAACTCAGTTAAAGAATGAGAGCAATTGCAGAGAATTAAATAGTAGCAATTCAGGCAGAGTCCCTTTGAACCATTCCATCAAATGGCCCACTTATGAGTTATGACAATTAAATTTGTGAATTAATCCTAGAAAAAATGCTACCTCATTACTGAATATCACTGCAGTCACCTTCGAAGTACTCCCCTTGGGAAGCTATGCACTCATGCTGGTACCTTGTCCACCCTTTAAAGCAATTTTGGAACTCTTTTTCTGGATTGGCAATCAGAGCTGTCACCCTCTTACCCTTGATGCCCTGAATGTCATCAAAATATCTTCCTTTCAATATTTCCTTTGTCTTCTTGTAAAGAAAGAAATCATTCAGGGCCAGAATCAGGTGAGTAGGGAGGGTGTTCCAATACAGTTATTTGTTTACTGGCTAAAAACTCCCTCACAGACAGTGCCGTGTGAGCTGGTGCATTGTTGTGATGCAAGAGCCATGAATTGTTGGCGAAAAGTTCAGGTCATTTTTGTCTAAGTTTTTCACACAGCCTTTTCAGCACAAATAGTAAACTTAGTTAACATCCAATTGGTACAAATTCACAATGAATAATCCCTCTGAGTAACAGCACTGCAACATGTTCGCAAACTTAATTGTCCGACCTTGTACGACAATGTTATAACCTAGGAGAGAAGAGCCTGATTGGCCAGGCTTTGGTCAAGTGCCTACCTCTGCATTTACCACAGGGAGGGTCCTGGGATTGCCAGTTCCAGGAGAATGGCATAATTATGAGAGGCAGGAAGGGGCAGTTCACTAAAGGAAGGGACGCTGAGTATCCTGGGCACTGACTGATTACCTCAAAGCAGGTTCTTACCACCTTCTATACTTCTCATTTTGCTCCAGCTAAACTCCTGCTCAGTGTTCATTGGCTGTTCCTTTCCAAAGTGACTTCAGAGAGAAATGTTCAGGTCTATACCTAAGGTGTAAATCTCTTATGTAAGTTCAAAGGCTTTGTGTCTTAGACTTCTGGCTAGAACTAGTGACAGAAGCCCTTAGGAACCCACTGTGTTCCAGAAGATATTTATGTAGAGAAACTATTCAGGAAAGTGATGCTCGGGTTACAATTTATAAACAAGAACTCCTTTTCAAAAATTGTTTGGGCCGGCTGAGTGGCGCATTGGTGAAGAGGTGTCTTGGGGCGCCAACTCTGGTTCGGATCCCACATATGAGGGCCTGTGACACTGCCCTCTACAGCTAATATGGTGAACGACAGCTTCACCAGGAGCTGGGCTGCTGTGAGTCCCCAGGAAGGCATAGCTGCAGCCCCTGCTGCAGTGGGCTGCCATAGGCTACAGTGAGTGGCCGGCAGCCAGCGTGAGTGGCTGGCAGCTGGTGTGAGCTGCCAAGAGCCACGGTGAGTGGCTGTCCAGATGCTGGCGACCGATCTGCCTCACCCAGGAAGAGCGCAATGATGATACCAACATGGGCCAGTGAAGCAATGTCCTCCGCAACTAGACTGAAGAACAAAAGGACAGCAACTTTATTCCCCTTACCCGATTCCCCAATTAAAAACAAAAAAAAATGTTTGAACCATTTCTCTTTTTATTTAAAACAGGGATCTTTTTTTAAAAATTGAACTTCAGCTTTTTAAATGGTGGATAAAAACATGGTAGCACAAATGGATATGAGAACAATTACAACATTTGAAAAGAATCTTTGATATTGAAAAAGATGACACTTTTATTTTTTTAGTTACTCTTTAAAAACACTTTTAGGAATATTATTTGTTTATTTAAAATAATTAATGCTACTGGAAAAAATATATATATGAATAAAAATAATCCATAATAAGATGTATACTGTTAACATGTATATGCACTCCTTTTAATCTTTTTTTTTTTATATTTATGTGTTTTTCAAAAATTGGGTCACATTGTACACAGTTTATATTTTTGCTTTTTTCACTTAACATTTGACAATGACCACTTCTCCAAGTCATTAATCTTCAACAGTATGTTCTTTCAGATGCTTGCTTAGAATTCTATCTTATTGATAAATCACTATTGTATTTATTCATTCCTCAACTGATGAACATTTGGTAAGATTGTAAGTTTTACTGTAAATAAGAAAATGTTCTTAATGGTTTATAATATTTCACCCTGTGGCTCTTATGTCTCAAGTATTTAAGTTGGTCACTCCTAATTTTTATTGTAAATAATGCTTTGATGAACATTCATATATACATCTTAGTGCACAGCTCTGATGAGATACTTGACATTAATTTCTAGAGATAGAACTGAGCAAAAAGCATAGGTATTATAGTGATTTTTGATACATGCTGCCAAATTACCTCTCAGAAGGTTTTAGCAATTTATAATTCCACCAGCAGTATATGAGAGCATCCACCTCTCTCTAACTTCCTTAACATTGGCCATTATTAATACTTTCCCATCTTGGCTATTGAATATTCAAAAATGGTACTTTGTTTCTTTAATTTATATGTCTGTGATAACTAGTGATTTTTGACCTTTTATATTTATTGTTCATTTGTATTTTACCTTTGTGATTTTCCAGTTTAGCATCTTCACAATTTTTAAATTGAGAGACTCATCTGTTCCTTATTGGTTTAAAAGAACTACATAATAAAAACGCTTTCTCCCAGGAAGAATGTATAGTAGCTGTGATCTCAGTGATTCCAGGAATAGCAGCAATAATATCTGAGAACTTTGTTAGAAATGGGAATTCTCAGGCCCCGGTCCAGCCCTACTGCAAGCTTTGTCTTAACAAGTGTTACAGGTGATTCTGATGCATGCTGAAATGTGTGAGGGCCACCAAGTTAGAATCACATGCCTTCTCAACCCAACAGGTCACAATCACTCTCTCCTTGAATGTCTACAACACCAGGTTTGCATAGATTGAAACACATGAAATCGCTGATATGTGACTGTTGTCAAATGACAAAAATGACAGTTTCATATGCTCCAAACTTTTACATCTCTAATAATACTTTTTACCAGAGATGATATGCAGAATATTTGGATCCTCATCAATCAGAATGAGTTCTTTCAATGAGGCAGGGTCCTTCATAGCCCCATGCTGTGCAAATTTTTAACATTTCAGTTATCAGAGGAAGAGTTGAAAAATAAAGGTCCTTGAAGAGAGGCTGTTTGGTTAGGATTGGGGTAAGCACTTGTGGGATTTAGAACAGCATTAATTTACCAGCCTGTCCAGAGTACACAATATTTTAACAACTAGTACAGCTGTACCCGTGAATATATGACCGGGACATCTGCCCTGTTCCTAGGTTCTGTTTTGTATCAGTATTCTTGGTGTAATTGTATTGTCCTCCTTATGTGATTGCAAACTCTGTGAGGTTAGAAATTGCACCCTCTGAATCTTTTCATAACCCGTAGAGATACATATTATGCATTTCACATAATAAGTGTTTAAAAAGTGTTTGTCAAACCAATATTGATTTTTCATTATGTCTCATTTTGAGAAGGAAGAGATGGGATTTTTGAGACTATGCTGCTTGAATGGAATACACACAAGGAGCAGAATAAAGTCCTTGAGGATTTCATATTCTAACTGCATAGTTTACTTGTTTTCTTGGATCTACATATACATGACTGAACTTTCTAGTGTGATAGTTAACTGCTGTCTGCAAAGAAAACCCTCTGAGAACAGGACTCAAAGGAGTCCTAGAATTTCAGGCATCAAGAGAATATTTTTCTTGAAGACCTCATCTTTGCCTCGTACACTTCTGCAGGCTTCTCCCTGAAAAACGAATTAAATGCTAAGCACTTGTGGTCTGAACCCTGGTGGAACCACAGTTGTATCTTTGAGCAAAAACTGAGAATGCCACTAAATGACGAGAACGTTTGTGACATCAAGGCTTTTTCAAATATATAGATATACTTTTTAATTATATTTTTATAAAGATAGTCCCTAGTGAAATTGATATTGAAAATATAACCAGAGAAAAACTTTTATAAATGTTATTAAACCCTTCTAATAATTTGTTATAAGTAAATATCTAAATCAGTGTTGTTTTCCCAAATTTAGCAAGCAAGTGTTACTGTACAATACATCACATTGTTATGACAACTGATGATCTAGAACAAGTAAAACCTGTAAGGATAAAGTATAGCATTCAGTATAATGCATGTTATTGTGTTAAAAAGAAAAGTTATTTTTTTCCTCTGCAAATGAGACAATATGATGGGGAAATTAAATTAAATGGTGATGTTATTCCCTGAGGGCAAAACAATTCCATTCAATAAATTAATTTTACATCAGTAACTCCTTCTTCTCTTGAAACTGACAGTAATAACCTGACAGCTTAAAGCTCTAATAAACTTCAAGACCAAAATGACTACTCTGCTTGTACAAAAGGGAAGTCAGGAGTATCACAGGTATGATAATCATTCTCTGTTCCATCACAAAGAGGAGAAAAACCTCCAAATTCAATTTAACTAACTAACTGCATTTACTTGATGAAACAGGGCACTTAAAATAGTTTTTGACAGCATATATGGTTTGAGAATCCTAACATTCCTATTCTTTGGGAGGTCTCTAAACTTCACTGACATATTACATCAGGCTATTATAAATAAATAATACTTGAAATCTGGAAAACCATCAGAGAAAGATTTCTATCATCTTCATGAAAAAAAGAGGGAAGAAAGGGAATGGGAAGAAAAAGATATATGGGGGCTACGACTTAGATAAAACCAGCAAGTGCCAATGCTGTAATCTAGTAACATAGGGATTTGTAGGGGCCTCTAAATTTTGAGCAATTGCACCTATCTAGAAGCAACTATTTATCCTGAGCAGCAGCAAGTGGGGGAGGCTTGAAGTTTTGTGCCTTCATTTCCCCATGTCAATCTCTACTATTCTTACATGAGCCAACAAGAACAAATATTAACCCCCAGGCATAGAAGAAGTCATCTCTTTTACTATTCTTCTCATAAAAACTTTATGTTTCTCTGAAAGTATTTTACAGCCATGACAGAAAACATTATCACTGATTCCGGTAGACTACACTGGCCGAAACCTGGGAATTCAGCCAGAACTGAGGAATAAGTTCCCTTTTGCATCCTCTCCAGAGTATGACTTCATCGCTAATACTTTTGTACCTAGACACCAGCTCTTGGGTAACAAAGCGGGTGTATTATGCCAAATATCCCTGTGCTTATTATTTTTCATTTTTAGATGATACTGATGAATGATTTGTAATGTAAAAACAAAACAAAAAAACCCCAAAACCATTAAATGGAATAATGAGAAAGTGCTCAGTTTCTTTGCCACATCGAGTGGTTCCAATTAGAGGCTGAAGGAGACCTGCTCCTTTTTCATCATTCAGGTTTATGACATAGCACATATCCCAGAGGTCCCAGGGTCCTGAAGACTCAAAGAGAGATGTCACCTATACATCCAAGTAGATTACAGAGGTTTGCTAATCTGCAAAAATGTGGTCTCTCTAAAGCAGGAGGCATGTACTGTCTGTTTTGTAGAAAGTACAGTTTAATTGCTATGGTACTACATTTTTTCACAAATTATGTTGAACAGTGAACAATTAATCCCAAATCTTAGCTTGACAGCCTTTACTACAGCTAGCGAGTTACATTTTTAAATGTTTAAGGCAGTTAGCTGAGCACATTTTTCAGCTCAATCTAACAGACTGCTCAAGGTTTTGTCATTTTTGTCATCAATCAGTCTAACCTAGAAATTCATGTTTTTGGAATGGAGTATTGAGAGAAACACATAAAAAGAGGGGAACACTTCTGCCTGAAAGAGTCTCAACCCCTCCCTCTAAAGAGAAGGGTCTTATGGGCCAATTGCTCTGTGAATGATTCCCCTGGAGAAAAAGGAGACATTGGTTTTGGTTTTACTACTGAAATCTCTTGTGTCACCAGAGATCAAACAAAAATACTCTCAACCTTATCTTTTCATTGGAAGCAAAAGGTAATTTTGTTGTCTGAAAGTGTAAAGGCAGAGGGATCCCTATATCTTTTGCTAAGACATAAATGACCAATACCAGCTGCAATCTTGCATTCAAAATGGTTTCGCTCGTGTCTCTCACTTGGTGGGTAACAAGATACAAACAGACCGGAAAAGGTCACACAGGTGATTTCAATTGGCACCTTAAAGCAATTTTAGGCCTATATAACTGCTCTCATAGGGCTTATTTAATGGGTTAGAGATGTGATTCTGTAACAATATAATTGGCATAATAACAATACCTCCACCAATTGTTTTACATTTCACTTAAAATCAACACTAGGAGTAACCTAGTAACCACTGTTACTTGGAATGGATGATATGAAGAAAATGCCTATCTTAGTTGAAAAACAACAAGACCAAAGCATTCCAACATGTCTGCTGTAGACTCCTAGTCATATAGACATCCAATATGACTTTAATCTCTTATCAAGTTTCTTAAAGTATATAGAGCCAGTTATAATTCATTCATTCATTTATTCAGTAGGCAACACATTCTTATTGAATACCTAACGTGCTAGGCATGACTCTGACTATAATGACAAAGAAGAGAATAAAATAAAACTCATGTTCTTCTGAAGCTTATATTCACAAAGGTTGCCAAGCTTTTTCCGCAAGATGCCATATAATAAACTTTTTTTGACTTTGGGGACCATATGAAAGAAACCATAGACAATGCATAAGCAAATGGGTTTGGCTGTGATAAATAACACTTTACTTACAAAAACAAGTGGGGAGCTGGATTTACCTGTGGCCTATGTGCTGACCCCGAAAATCTACCGAGGGAGTCACATAAAAATAGAAAAGATAAATAAGTGAATTATTTATTAAGAAGAAAACTGAAGGAGGAAATGGTGATAGAAGGCGAGCGCTCGTGTGTGTGTGTGTGTGTGTGTGTCTTCTGGGATATAGTTTGCAATTTTAGATAAGGTGTCTTGGGAAGTTTTCACTTGAGTGAAGACCTGAAGGAAGTGAATGAATCTGGAGGAATAGCCCTCCAGGCAGAGAATGGCAGGTACAAATGCCCTGAAGAATCTTACATGGAGAGCTCCAGCCAATGATGTCCAATGAGCAAGGGGTCAGGCAGTAGAAGATGAGGTCAGAGAGGAAATGAAGAGAAGGGCAGCAAATGTGGGAGGTGGGGCCATATTGGTAATTGTAAAGACTTTTTTTTTTTTATCTGAATGAGATGGAAAACTATAGGAGGGATTTGAGTAGAGGAGTGGAATGATCACCATGGCTGCCTCCATAAATAAAAGATTGCAGGTAGGCAATCCTGGAAACCAGATAGGAGACTAGAGTGAGAATCCAGGAGGAGCTGATGGTGACCTGAACCAATGTGGCAGTGGCAGCAGTGGAGGTGCTGACTGGGGATGGTTACTGAAGTTCTGTTTTCTAACTACAACCAGGATTTCCTGAACATTTGTGGGATATAAGAGGAAGAAAGGAATTAAGGGTCACTTCAGGGTTTGAACTAGAGCAACTGGAAGCATGGAATTGCCATTGACTAAAATGAATACTCCTGCAGGAAGGGCAGAGGGTATCAAGGCTATGGTTTTGGAAGTAATAAAGTTGCGATTTTTTTGTGGACATAGAAGTGAAGATGTCGAATAGGTAGTTAGATATATGTCTGGATTTAAGGGGAACGTTCTGGATAGGGTTATACAGTTGCAAATTATCAGCATATAGATGGTGTTCAAAGCCATGAGATTGGCTAAGACCACTAAGGAAATGAATGATAAATGTAGATAGAAAAGAAAATGTCAGAAGACTGAGCCCCAGGCCACTCCAATATTAAGTCAGGGAGATTAGGAATAATCGGCAAAGAAGATAGAGTACCTTTACTTTTAGACACTTTAGATATCAGTTCGAATCTTTGAATATATGATGTTTTAAAACTGCAGGCTTAATTGACAGGTGAAAATAATGACAAATACTTTATACAAATTTAAAGAAAAAAAATTAAGATAATATTTTGGACTTTGTTGGGATCTTTGCATATGTACATTCCTATGCCCGAAGGATACAAAATACAAGCCACATTGGAGAGATATATGTGACTTTAGGTTTCTCTCTGAGGGCAGGGCCTGGGCCTTTTCCATCTCTGTGCCCAGTGCCAGGCAAAGCACTTTCATGCCCTTTCTTGTCATTTGATTGATTGTAAGTTGATGCCTGACCAAATTGCTTATACTGCTCTGAGGATTGCTGTGTTTGAGAAAGCACAACTAGGTCTATGACTATTCCATTTTCTATTCAGAATTTTATATTCATAATAAATTTTTGCAAATGTTATTCTCACACTGCCTGCACAATGCAACTGCTACCTGTTAAAAAGCAACCAATTGTTTGACTGTTTGATGTGCAACAATTGGAAGTATATGATATTGTAGAGAGTGGCTGCAGCAAGGAGGCAAATGACATATTCCAATCCTGGTTCTTCCACCAATGTAATCTTGGCCAATTAACCTCTCTGGGTGCAGTTTCCTTATCTATAAACTTTGTGTGCTAACATCATTTCATAATTTTTTTTGGCATTTTTTTCTTATTGCTTGATAAATTGCTGTGGCAAATTGCTTTGGCTTGGATTACATTTTCCAAATGATATATGCTAATAATTGATGGTAATGTATGCTACATAATTCTTTAACTGTATAGTGAATTTAATATTTTTTCAAACTATTTCACATGCATTTTATATTTCACACAAAATTTCAGTGGGGGCATGCACAGTTCTCCATTTGAACTGATGCAATATCTTTTAGACTGAATTTACATTTTCTCTATACAACAGCAACAAAACAAAACGAAGACTTTTCAAATAAAGGTGAAGAAGTAGATGGAAATGATGCTCACTTAATAAGAGATGCATTGACTGCTTCCATCTTCTTTTTTCTCCGTGCTCTTTTGTATGCTGCCAGATTGTCCCCTAGCTGGAGGTGACAGACAGCCCCGGTCCAGATTGCATCTACAGACAACCCATCTGGGAATTGTCTCTGTGAGTTTCAAAGATGTTCCCTGTGGCAAAAACCACTTTATAAGTCTGTTTTCTAACTTTAGGTTCTGTTAAAAATGTGTTTTAACAGTTATGGTGTGGTTTGTGATTGGTGGGGGCGGTTTTGCAGATGTTTGGTGGACACTCCCTACAGTTACTGCTCAGGAACCGTGTCCTGTTCTGAAACACCCTGGGAGTGAAAGCAGGCTGGAGCTGATTACCCTTTACTGCCCTTTTGTGTTTGCCATTCCTACTGTCCTATTCTTTCTGTGAAGTTGTCTCCTCATTTTTCAGATTTCCTACTTAAGTGTACACAGGACAAGGGGAATTTGGGGGAGAACAATGGCTTTATCCACTTTACCTTTTTGATTACTCCCATATGTGAACCCCTTTGGGTACAGGTCATTTATGAAACATCTTGTGAAATATTTAGCATACACTATATTGCATTTTAAAGTTAGGATAGGCAAGAGAGGTTTGTAGTGTTGTTTCTCTATGTAGAAAAACCAGGATGAAAAGATAGTGTTTGTCTTGGCCAAAATGGATGAGGTTTCTCTCATAGAGACTGGTGAGATCCCAGGAAGATGTGTCCATAAAAATGGAAAAAAACACAATGAGATATCCTTTCTGACCTCACACATGTCAGAAAGGCTATTAACAATAAATCAACAAAAAAAAAGTGTTGGCGGGGACATGGAGAAAAGGGAATCCTTGTGCACTGTTGGTGAGATAGTAAATTGGTGCAGTGACTATGGAAAACAGTATAGACGTTCCTCAGAAAATTAAATATAGAAGTATCATATGACCTAACAATTCCACCTCTGGATATCTGAAGAAAACAAAAACACTAATTCGAAAACATATATGCACCTTTATGTTCATTGCAGTGTTACTGACAATAGCTAAGATATGGAAGGAACCTAAGTGCCCATCAAGAGTAAATGGATAACCCTGAATAGCGATGGCAATCCTGAGAAATAAGAACAAAGTCAGGGGTATCACACTACCAGACATCAAAACATACTACAAGGCTACAATAATCAAAACAGTATGGTATTGGCATAAAAACAGGAACATAGACCAGTGGAACAGAACAGAGAGCCCAGAAATAAATCCAGGCATATATGGACAGTTAATCTATGAAAATGGAAGCAAGAATTTACATTGGAGTAAAGATTGTCTATTTAATAAATGGTGATGGGAAAACTGGACTGACACATGAAAAAAAATGAAACTGGACCGCCTCCTTATGCTATATACAAGAACAAATTCAAAATGGATTAAAGACTTAAATGTAAGACCTGAAACCATAAAACTCCTAAAAGAAAATACAGGGAGTACATTTGCAGACATTACCCTGAGCAATATTTTTACTGATACATCCCCGCGGGTAAGGGAAGTAAAAGAAAAAATGAACATATGGGATTATATCAAACTTAAAAGTTTTTTCACAACAAAGGAAACCATCAATAAAACAAAAAGGAAGCCTACTGAATGGGAGAATATATTTGTCAATGATATATCTGATAAGGGGTTAATATCCAAAATTTATAAAATACTCATGCAACTCAACACCAAAATAACAAACAACCCAATTAAAAAATGGGCAGAGGAGATTAAGAGGCATTTCTCTAAAGAGGACGTACAGATGGCCAACAGGCATATGAAAAAATGTTCAACTCACTGGTCATTAGGGAAATGCAAATGAAAACCACAATGAGATACCACCTCACTCTGGTCAGAATGGCTATCATCAATAAGTCAACAAACAACAAGTGCTGGCGGGGCTGTTGGGAAAAAGGGAACCCTGCTACACTGTTGGTGGGATTGCAGATTGGTGCAGCCACTATGGAAGTCAGTATGGAGGTATCTCAAAAAACTGGAAATGGAACTACCTTTTGACCCAGCAGTTTCACTCCTAGGGATTTATTCTGAAAAAACCAAAACACTAATTCGAAAAAATATATGCACCCCTATGTTCATTGCAGCGCTATTTACAATAGCCAAGACTTGGAAACAATCAAAATGCCCATCGGTAGATGACTGGATTAAGAAATTGTGGTACATTTACACAATGGAGTATTATGCAGCTATAAAGAAGAAAGAAATCATACCATTTGCAACGATATGGATAGACCTAGAGAACATTATGCTAAGTGAAATAAGTCAGTCAGAGAAAGACAAATACCATATGATCTCACTTATATGTAGAATCTAAAGAACTGTATAAATGAGCAAAATAAACAGAAATAGTCTTAGAGACACAAAGAAAAAACTGATGAGGGCTAGATGTGACGGGGGTGGGCATGAGGCAGAAGGGGAAGGGACGAGGCAACACAAACTGGTAACTACAATACTACCTCAGAGACAGTTTAGGGAATATAATGAATAATGTTGTAAATATTTTTTTAGGGGACCAGATGGACTCATGTCTTGTTAGGGAGACCACTTCATGGACAGTGTAGTGGCCTGACCACTGCACTGTACATCTAAAGCTGCCGCTGAATAATATTAGATGTTGACTATAATTTAACACATATATAGTCATAGGATGTGGAATATAGTGTGGGGATGGAGTCAATGGAATTATAATATATATGTATGATATTGGGTTTGGGGGGGGCATGGGAGGGGGAGGAGGTAGTCACTTTATAAGGGGTGAAAAAGATAACTATTGCATAGCTTTTTACATCTGTAACTATTAATAATAATAAAACTAATAATAAATAAATAATTAAATAAATAATTTTAAAAAATTAATTTTAAAAATGTTTCTTGACATTAAATATCTTCTCCCTAAGGGAAGGAGAAAGTTGGCCTCTGTTCTCAGACCTCTGAGTAAGAATTTAATGCTGGTGATGGAAAGGGAACTGACTCTGGGTGGTGAACACACAATGTGATATATATATATATATATATATATATATATATATATATATATATATATAATGTATTACAAAATTGTATACCTGAAATATAATTTTGCTAACAATGTCACCCCAATAAATTAGAAAAAAAGATTAAATGGATAAAGAAAATGTGGTATATATATACAATGGAATATTACTTGGCCATAAAAAAGAATAAAATCTTGCTATTTGTAAAAATATGGATGGACCTAGAGGATATTATGCTAAGTGAAATAAGTCAGACTGAGAGAGACAAATCCTATATGATCTCACTTATATATAGTGTGTAAAAAAATGAAACAAACAAACAAACCAGAAACAAAATCACAGATACAGAGAACAAACTGGTGGTTGTCAGACAAAATGAGAATTGGGCAGATGGGTGAAAAAGGGGAAGGGATTAAGGAGTACAAATTGCCAGTTATAAAAATAGTCAGGGGATGTAAAGTACAACGTAGAAAATATAGTCATTAATACTGTAATAACTATGTATGGTGTCAGAGAGGTACTAGACTTATAAGGGTGATCACTTTGTAAGGAATATAAATGTGTAATTATATGTTGTACACCTGAAACTAATATAATATTTTATGGTAAGTATAACTGAAAAATAAATTTAAAAAAAAATGGTGAAAAAAAATATGTAATTTATTATAGAAACCATCTCCTCTTATGGAAGGAAGAGGATTTATATCAATCTGGATAATGATAACAAATCTATGATTTAAATTAGTTACTATTATCTAAGTAGGATGAGGAAGAAATCTCATCCTTGCTTTCACAGAGAAGATGGCTTGAGGGACAAAGTAATCAAAAAGAAAGGATAATAATGAGTGACATTCCTTAAAAGTACAGACTTAATGACACTCTGGTCTTTGGGCAGGGTGGTGCTGGGCAGTGGGCAAACCTTCCATGCTTCTCCAGGAGGCAAGTCCCCTCTGGGGCCACTTGTCTGCTGACCCTTGTCTGTCCAGGACAGGAATGTGGGTAACATATTTTGATACAAAGGATGTGTACTAATGAACAAGGGACAGCTCTCTAAAGAAGTGTTGGGTAAAGTCACCAATATTATGACTATTGAAAAACTAGCTACCGATGTTCAAGGAAATACTGGCTGGGTGTCTAAGGAGGACTGACAGAGTCCCAGCCCACTTATTTTAAAAAGGATGACACTTGGCTTTGGGAAGATTCAGATATTTCAAGTTCATAATTCTTGCCCATTTTTTTCTTGTCCTCATTCACAGTAAGGAGTGAGTCTTTCATCCTCCTAATACTGCAAAATTATCAGGGTGATCATTGATAATGATTGTCATGAATTTGTTTCACTGTGAGTAATAAAAGAGCCAGGATAAAGCATCTGAGTGAGTGGACTGTGCTGACCTTGACCACAAGTATGGAAAAGAACTTAAGAACTTGGGACACAAGCCATGATTGACTGAAACTCAGGGAGTTGGAACAGGATAAAGCTGGGATCCTGGAGAGTGGGAGGAGGATTAGAAAAGGAGGAAGATCAAAGCAAGAGAAAGTGATATCACCTGGACATCCAAGGCGGCCCTTTATATGAATAACAGCGTGATCCTTCAGGAATAACAAAAAAAGCAGCTCTCACCATCCTCCCATTTGAAACCGTGGGTTATCTACATAAGATTCTTGGCAGGACCAGAGCGTACCTGCTTATCCTTCAGACATTGCTGGTGCAGCAGCAGGGTTACCTGTTGTAAAGCCTTGTGAGCTTAGATCCCCCCAATTTTCCCTCTTCTGAGTAAGTGTTATGTGGGCCAGATGAAGTAACAAATGACATTGGTTACCTAGTTGAATAATGAGGATGAGGGGTGCAGTCTCTACACTTAGATTCAGTTTACACCTTCACATTCAGAGGTAAACCAAACCTATAAACCAAATGTTGATAAGGTAATTTCAATGCAGTGGATCCTTTTGTAAAATGTTGTTTCCTGACCATGTTGAAAACTGCCTCTGATGTTCTTGCAGTCCTCTCCATGCCCTTGTCTGGGGTTGTGTATTTGCAGGGAACTTGAGGGTTCTGTGACAAGGACAGGACCCTTCCTCCTGACCCGGTGACTCCAGGCCTGGAGAAAGACATCTAAAACCATTTCAATTATAATATGGTTATAAAATTGTACTTCAGTTTTTGTCATGCTAATTCTCTCTTTAAACCAGAGTATTTATCCTTAAAAGAAGAAAATTCTGGCAATAGGAAGAAAATATCGAGGAATAGCATTTGTCATGAGAACCAATTCAGGGGTCTCTGAATAAAGATATTTCATTCATTTGTTTAACTAGTTGAAAACTACATTTTTCTTTTACTGATTTAGAACTAAATGGTGGCAGGAGAGGTGCTATTTAGATTTTTTAAAATTCTTATCACTAATTTAAAAAATCCAAAAGAAAGTTCTTATCAAATGATTATTTTGTACAAATGTATATGGTTTTAAGTTCATGAATTATATATACATGTATAATTTATAACTACAATATTTCAGCATTTTGTAAGAGACCAGAACATTTTACCCTATCATTTATTGTCAGCACATCACCTACAGCTTTATAGATACTCGTATCAAGTATATCTTCTTGTATATATAATTGAAAATGAAGGATAACATTTAATGGGTTCTATTTTGATCAATTCTCATGCGCAGACTTTGTTAGAGAGGCCAAACTTCCTTGGAAACATAATACTGAATTTGTATATTATTTTACAGTTTTCAAAATGCAGTCAGTTATATTATTATAATGTGTCCAAAATAAGTAGCTTTGCAGTCTTACTCATATGAAACTATATTTCATAGTTAAATGTTGAATTTTAAAATATTAAAAAGAATATATTAAATATTTAAAATATACATTCAAAATATTTTTTTAAATGACAATAAAGGAATATTAATAACATTAAACAGGTAGTACAGTGCTGTGAACTTTTTCTACCAGCCTTCATGGATTACCCTGCAATGTTCTGATTAAGTTTCTGAACTTCTCTGACTCTAAAGTTACATTGGAAAAGTAGGAGTCTATTAACCTAATCAGTGATGTTGTAAAAATATGTTAAAAAATACCTGATTTTATTGGCCAGTTAAGTAGTTTTATAATAATATGGCAGAGGCGTTTAGGAGGAAACATGGGAGTACATATTTTTGGCATTTCTTGTAGGCTAAGGCTCTGTAAGCAGAAGCTGAGGACCCGAGTGACGCATGACAGGGTGTGTGCGCGTGTGTGTGCTTGTGTGTGAGTGTGTTTGTATGTGCGTGTGTGTGCGTACACGCGGGCACTGGTAGCTATGGGGTAATGTACTCACTCAAAGTGAATATTTGCTGAAAGATGTGTTGAAGGGATAAAAGGTTAATTCTTTTTGGTAACAGTAGGAAGTTACTAAAGCCTACATTGCCACCTTATCCAGGTGCTTAGGGAATATGAGAATATATATGAGACTTGGTTCCTGACTTCAAGAAGCTTAATCTCATCAGAGGGAGAAGAAATTTACAGATGAAACAATTAAAGAATAAAACTTAATATATAAACTTCTAAATTGTCTCTGTGCAGCGAGGGTGGAGGGGAGACAGCACACTAATGATGACAATGACTAATAAAAATTCCAGAAGAGAAAGATAAATGTGGGCTAGAAGTATTCAGGAAAAATATTGGAGTGTGTGTGTGTGTGTGTGTGTGTGTGTGTGTTTGGGGTAAGGCCGTATTAATGAATGAACATTCTTGACCAGAAGAAATAAATGCTCAAAGTACTACAAGGTAGTCATCCATTCAACAAAGCAGAGTATTGAAAACCCATCAGTTCTGTGCCAGGTGTGGAGGATGCAAAGCACACATTTCCCTTTGCATTATCACTTATTTACAAAAGGAGATAAGTATACTCATATTTTAGAGTGCAGTTTCAGATACTACCACATTAGAATCCCAGTGGGTGGACAGAGCTGTGAGCTTTTCCTACCTACTTTCCTTCCCTTAAGGACAACAAAGAAACAAACTTACAAACCTCAGAGCTCCAGCTCCAAAATCTTTTAAAAAATTGATCTGTTTTTACTTAATTTTTTTCCCCAAAATTAGATTAATTATCTTCTTAAGTCTTAGCGGATCCTTTTAGAAATAAAAGGCTGTGAGGGGTCATAGACAGACATAGGGTTAGAAACCTGCTGTAAGGCGATGCATTAACTTAGTAACCTGACAAGCCTTCTCCATGCTTCCTTCATTCTAGTTGAGGCAGCTCCACTCCAGCTATCCTTCCTGACCCCTTCCCCCTGGGCTCCTTGGGTACCCCTGCTTCCAGGGCATCTCTCAGACTCATCTATGGTTCTACTTATCAATGGTTTCTGTGTCTGACATCCCCACTAGATAATTTACAATTATGACTAATACCACACCTAACACCCATGGGCTCCTAATTTGGAGCCCCTGGTCAGAAAATGTATATGGCTCTAGGAGAATGAGCCATAGGGAACCAATGTTTGCAGCTGTGGTTTTTGAACAGGCAAGTTTCACAGACTCCTAGGCATGTAGGTTAAAATAAGGTTTAAAAAGGTATATATCTTATCCTTGGATTTAGTAAATACATCACTTCAGTAGAAAGGGGAAAAAAGATGGTAGACTTTACCAACACAATGGAAGTTTTTATTCTTGAAATATAGGGAAAGAGGTGGGGGCTGGTGGGAAGAGAAGGAGAGAGGGAGAGAGAGAGAGAAAGAAACAGGTTCCAGGAGTAAAGATCCTGGCTTTGAACCCTGCTGTGAAAGGCCACTCTTTCCAAATCAAAGGGTTTGAAAAGCCTGTAGTTTTGCTCTTCAACCCTGGCACTGATCAAAGGCTTTATTTGCTTCTACTCTTTCAAAGAGCAACCTAGGAATGGCAGATTAGTACCCTAATCTTCATATTTTTGACTCATCAAATTCCAAATGTAGAGAATGAGGATACAGAGCCCCACCACACCTGAGATTGCCTTCAATACAATACACTCTTGCTTGTGGCTGTGAATGGTTTATAACTGAAATCAAATGAATACTTACTTGTGATTCTCATTGGACAGAGCTCACAAAAACATATTTGTGGTTTAAGCAAAGTCTGACGTGTTTAAACGATGGCAAAAGAGAAACAAACCCACAGGAAGTGAGCAAAACAGAAAGATATTTTCCCCAGCCCGACCAACTATCTCTGGGGAAAATGACTATAGTGTTACCTGCTTCAGGTTTATCTCTGAGTCTTTGTAGTAGCACTTCACTGCTCTCTTCCATCGGTGATTAAACTCCTCTCCCTGTCCCAAGCAGTCCCTCTGTGATCTCTGCATCAAACAGACACCCAAAGCCCTCAGACTATTTTTATTCTCCCCTAAGGCAGGCAGGTAACTGGAGGAATAGCAAGATGACCAGTGTGTCTAGAGCAGAGAGTGAGAAGTTGGGGAAGTCAGAGATAAGAGGCAGAGGTGATCATGTATCATCTTGGAGACTATGGTAAAGGCTTTGGCTTTTACTCTAAGAAAAATGGGGTGTATTAACAGGACTGTGAGTAGGGGTGTGACGTGATCTGATTTATGTTGCAAAAGGACCATGTGCATTCCTATGTTGAGAGTTGTCTAGGAAGTCAGGACAGCACAGGGAGACCCACTGGCAGTCATCAGGTGAAGATTCTGGTGGTGGTGGAGGAGGCAAGGTGTGGTTGGAGTCTGGATCGATTGTGAAGATAGAACAAACAGGGTTTCCTAGTGGATTTGATTTGGCATGTAAGAGAAAGGTACAGCCAGAGCATTAGAAAAACGGAGTTGTTACCAGCTGAGTTAGAGAAGCCTGAGAATATAGCAAATGAGATGTCAAGGATCCTACTAAGAAACAGGTGAAAAAGAGAACGGCTTTTTTCCTGCTGCAACATGAGAAAGATATGAATGGGATTCTGCTCTGTCTACCGGCAATTAGAAGATGTTTTATGGCTTATAAGCATTAGATTGGTCACAATACAAGGGGCATGAGAAAGAGAAATATGAGGTAGAGAGTAAGTTCTCAGAAACAGACAGCCTAAGCCAGTGGCTCTCAAATTTGAGTGTGCAGCACAGACATAAGGTGGGTTTGTTAAAACACAGATTGCTGGGCCCCACCCCCAGAATTTCTGATTGGTTCAATCTGGGTGATTTTAAGAATGCATGTTTCTTGCTTGCAGGTGATACTGACATTGTTAACCTGGAAACCACACTGAGAGAACCCAAGGGCAAGCAAGTCTGACACAAGTACATTCTGTAGTTCAGAGTTTACCAAGAAAAGAAGTAGGTTAGACCTAAGCTTTGCAACTCTTTCTTATAGGAAGAACTCAACCCTTTTTGAGAGGTAAAATCAAGAGCTTAGTTTGGGACAGGCAATTCAACCTGTGAGTCTGGAGTTTGAGAGGTCTGGGCTTGAGATATTAATTGGAAGTTGCTGGCAAATAGATGGAATTTAAAATTATGAAAAATGAGAAACAGATGTTCAAAATGGTTTATCATACAGAAATAGAAAAGTAAAGATTGGAGGCAAAGAAGGAATAATATTTATGTCAACCTTGATTAACACCTGTATTAAATAGCTATTCCTTTGTTATAATGGATTTTTGGAGGCCCCAAATCAGGAAGTTTTCTTTTCTTTCTTTTTGCTCCCCTCCCCTAATATGAAGTATCTGAGATTCTGAGATACTCAGTCACATGACCACTGTTGCACATTATAATTTCCAAATTATCTAACATTCCACCTACTATTATAAAATGTGACTTTGAAACCCATTCCATTGAGAGGTGGGGTCTTTGTTCCCTGTCCATAAATCAGGGCAGGCTTATGACTTGCTTGTCAGCAACAAAAGGCATCAGCTGTGATGGTGCCTGATTTCCAAGGCCAGATCAGAAAAGGTGATGCAATTTCCACCTTATTTGGTGAAATGCTCCTGGTAAAACCCTGACCTCAAATGCCATAAGGTTACCATACTGTGAGGAAGCCCAAACCACACAGAAAGACCACATGGAGAACTCTGAAGCTATATTAAGAGAGAGGGAGAGAGATGATGGCCAACACTCAGCTTCTTGAGCCATTCCACTCTTCCACCCCAGCCATCACATCACAGCAGCTGTGCCAAATGAGAGATGCCAAACTTTGCCCTGTCAAGCCCTTTTGAAATCCCGACAGATAGAAACTGTGAGAGATAATAGAGTGCTATTAAAATACTGAGTTTTTGGGGTGATTTTTCTAACTTGTTTAATTTTTCAGATTTGCTTGATCACCAAACTCTTTTGTGGCAGAAGAGGGGAAATGTAATAGTCATTAACATGACCTGAAACTTGTGTTCCACCAAACAAACTTTAGAAAATATCCCTTGTATTCATCAAGCAAATTTTGATTAGTGATTTGGTTTCCCAAAAAGACCTTTCTACTGGAGAGAGGATTGTACACCAGTCAACCTGTCTACTTATAACTCAATACAAATGTGTAAGTTAGTATATTGACGTATATATCATATTTGAATTTGGTTAGCATGAACTAATCCTCAGTCTCCTCACTTGGAGTAAAATATCAAGTACTTAATGTACAAAGCTGAGCTCCATGCCTTGGGTGTATGGTGAACCTTCTATGGAGTTAGGCAGACCTTCTACTGATATTTTTTAAATGAGATAAAACATACCTAATTTATTTATTTATGACTTTTCTTTCACAGACAGTAAGTTCTCTACTCTAAAAAAAAATCAGGATCTCTCATGAATTATTAGAAACTAATTTACTATTTTGTACTTATCAAACTTGGAATTAGAAATTTCAAAATTTTCAAGGGGAGCTTTAAGGAGAGTCTTTTTTGAATTCTGGGCACAGTGCTGTTTGGAACCTAGGGAGCCAAAAGTTGAGGAGAGCATCCTCACCTTATTTCTGCACTAAGCTCTGTATATCTCCTGCTTCTTAAAGGATGGTAAACCTTGGGAATCTCTGATAAGAACGCCCTGGACTCTGATAATTGGATCTCTCATAATGGACTCCATCAAAACAACAATGAAGACACTGCTGAGAGAAACCTAAGAGACAAGGCTATAGAGGAACAGCCTTTGTTCAAATAAATCTACTGAGCAGAAAATAGACATAGAGCAAGAAGTTGTTTCTTTTCATTGCAGGGTCACTCATCCATTCACATGGCTTTATTTAACATCTATAAGGTAAATTACTCCTACATAGTTGACCCTTGAACAAGTGGAGATCAGGAGCAGCTGACCCCCATGCAGGTGAAAATCTTCATATAATTTTTAGCTCCCCCCAAATGTAACTATAGTAATCCCTCTGTATCTGTGGGAGATTGGCTCCAGAACTCTCCCAAAGTTACCAAAATCCATGGTGCTCAAGTCTCTTATATAAAATGGTACAGAACAATACATACAGTCAACCCTCCATATCTACAGATTCCTAACTGCTGATTGAAAATACTATCTGCCATCTATGGTTGGTTGAATCCAAGGATGCAAATCCTGGGCATATGGAGGGCTGACTGTATATTTATTGAAAAAAAAATCTGTGCATAATTGGACCTGTGCAATTCAAACCCATATTATTCAATGGCCAAATGCATTTCTATTTGTAATCCAGACCTCATATATGAACTACAAATGATATATAAAACTACCAACATAGCGTCTGCATTTGGATTTATCACAGGTATTGAAAGATAAAAACTTAAAATATGGGAGAGCCCTAAAATATCACCCTCTTCCAATGTTCCACAGCCCAGTGAATTGCACTATCATCCATATAGTTGGCAATCTTTACTCTTGTCCTCATACTTCATTGAGCACTATAAATTTGATCCCCTTAACATCATTTGATTCTGTTAAGTTCTTTCTTTTTTTCCAGTGCCACCATGAAGTACAGATTACTAATAACTCTTTCTTGCACTACTACACTAATCAGGATTCTATATTTCAGGCAATAGTAACCAACTCTAGGTGACTTACTTAGAGAAATAATCTAGATACTGGGTAGGTAACTGATGATTGAACACTGGGGAGGTGGTTTCAGTATATCAACAGAAACCATGGAAAGTAAGATTGCAGATAACTAAACCAAGGTCATTTCCATCAGAGTCACAGTTCTGTTTGGAAATATTTGGCCAAGCCTAGGAAATACGTCTATGTCCCAGCTATCATAGGATGAACATACCTAATTCATTCTGACTTTTGATTCACATAATGAAGCTTCCCTCTAAGTCAGGAAATAGATTTTGATGTTGGGATGACATTTGATGATGATATTATTCTCATAATTGTCAATTTCTTCTCTATGGTAGATTAAAGATGGCTTTAAATTTTTTGCTTCTTCATGCATAGAGGGTGAAGGTGTAGTCTAAATCTCCTCCCATAAATCTGGGCTGGCCTCTTTGACTGCTTTAATTCATGCTGTGCCAATTTCCATACTCAAGCAAAGACAAGCAGCTTTTACTTATTTTGGTAACATTCACTCTTGGACCCTTGAGTCTACTGTGCTGTTAGAAGCCCAAGCCTTGTGGAGAGGCACTAAAGGATAAGATGTGCTTGCGAGAGTGGGAAAAAGAAAGAGACACATGCAGAGGGGAGAGAGAGAGAGAGAGAGAGAGAGAGAGAGAGAGAGAGAGAGAGAGAGAGAGAGAGAGAGAGAGAGAGAGAGAGAGAATGAACCAAGGCAGCAGGCATTTGATCTTGGAAGCAGATCTTTCAGCCCCAGCTGCCTGAACTGACACCACATGAATCAGAGAATGACCCAGCTGAATCTTTCCCAAATTCCTGATTCAAAAAACATGTGCAAAATAAAATAGTTGCATTAAATCACTAAGTTTTGGAGGTAGTTTGTTAGGGAGAAATAGATAACCAGAGCAGTCTCCTTGCATTCATCCTTGAATTTCTTCTATTTTCTATACTATAGCAGAATTTTTAATATACATTTTTAAATCATATCATTACCTTGCTTAACATTTTTTAATAGCTTTTCAAGGTTCTTAGAATCAAAATCAAAATCTTCAACATTATTTTCAAGGTCTTGAATAATGTGCCCCATCCCAGCTCTGTCTCATCTCTTTTCACTGCTTTACTCTCTGAACTACAGTTACATTGGCTGTTCTATGTTCCTCCAAAATGCCACATTTCTTTCTGTCCCAGAGCTTTCACATAGGTTGTCCCCTCCCCTAGAATCCCTTCTCCATCCCATTGGGCTTTTGCCTAATTAACTCTGATTCATTCTTCAGATCTTAGTTCAAACATCAGTTTCTCAGGAAAGCCTTTCCTTATTCCCCAGGCTGCATCTGTCTCTCATAGTCTCTAGACTTCTCCAGCAGAGCAATCATTATACTAATCAAGTAATTCATTGTAAAAAGAGTTTTTATCATTTGTCTTTTTCACTAAAAACACTAGCTTTATAAGATCTGTAAATCTTGTTTTCCACTCTATTCATAGTGCCTTGAACCATTCTTTGCACACAGTAGACACACAATAAATATTTACTGAAAAATGGGTACATGGAAACTGACTTACTATAGATAGATCAATGCTTCTCAAACTTTAAATGTGCAGATGATCCACCTGGGGAATCTTGTTAAAAATGCAGATTTTTATTCAGCAGGCCTGGGGTTGGGCCTCAAAATTGAGTCTTTTTTTCTAACAAGCTCCTAGGTGATGTCTTTGTGATCAGTTCTGTGGATCACCCTGAGTAGCGAGGCCACATAAGAATCATAATTAAGTCCTGTGGGTAACATAGAGCAAGCAATTGGGATTAGTTAATATTTTAAACCTGTGCTATCATTTTAATTTGATTTAATTAATTTCAACAAACAATTATCGAGCCAACTATTTCCCAGGATAGGCGAAACATAAATAAGATATGGTTAGTGCCCTCAAAAATCCCACAGTATAACGGGCATAACTCAAACATAAACAAATCAATGTGAAAATGTGTTATAAAAAAAGTAAACTGCAAGTAATGGATTTGAGCACAAAACAAGCAGTTGCCCACTCAATTCGGGGATCTCAGAAAATGTGAAACATGTTGGCGATCAAGCATGACTGTACAACACTGTCTTACTTTCTGATCCTATATATGTCCACCTGAACTGAGTTATTGGAGAACTAGTGATTTAAATAATTGGCCCGGCCTCCATCCATTTTCAGAAGGAGCTGTGCAACTCTTTAGTGCTCTTGTGTACTATGGAAAACAGGTTTTTGTTTGTTTGTTTCTGATGTCTGTTTATCTCTTTCATTTTCAAGTTTATCTCCTTCATTTTTCAAGTTGCTGTACAAGTTGTCATTTCTAACTTCCACTTGGTAAATACTTTCTAGTCTTTATAGTTAGACTTGAATTAGAAATCAAAATGTGCTTGAAAAACAAGAGAATGATGACATAGACAGGAGTTGGGGGTGGAGAATATATAGTAGGCGTTCTCTAGAGAAACGGAATAGGATGTAGGGAGATATACATAAAAGGAGATTTATTATAGAAATTTTCTCACATGATTATGGAGGCCAAGGAGCTCCATGATGTGCTGTGTGTGAGGTGATGGCCCAGGAAAGCTGGTGGTATATAATAATTCAGTCGGAGTCTGGAGGCCTCACAGCCAAAGCAGCCAATGCTGTAAATCCTGTTCCAAGTCTGAAAGTCTAAGAACCAGAAGCACTAATGTCCAAGGGCAGCTCAACAAAGAGAACAAACTCACCCTCTCCTGACTTTTTGTTCTCTTGAGGCCCTCAGGGAAAGGGATAATGCTTTCTCTCATTGGCGAGGCCAGTCTTCATTCTTCTTTACTCAGTGTACACATCCAACTGCTGCTGTCTTCTGAAACACCATCACATACATGCCCAGAAATAACGTTTCACCAGCTATCTAGGTATCTCTTTGCCCAGTCAAGTTAACATATAAAATTAAGCATCAGAATCCTTTATTCAGCAGTTTGGGTCTTTGGAGGAGAAATACAGTAATTCTCTTTTTTCTTGCTTAGGTGTTTACTTAGGGGGATGGGCCTTTTTTATCATAGGTAGGTCCTTCCTCATTTTCAGATTGGGATATAGAACCTCATTTCAAGCGTTTATGTCTACCCTTAACTTTATTGCACTGAAAATCTCCTGGCTTCTCTGTGGAATAGTCATCATTCTTTTAAGTTTTTCCTTTTCCAGCTCCAAACTTTCTTTTATCACTTCTAAAATGTCATTTCCTGTGAGGAACGTAATTAATTATACCCTTCTGGTTACTATTTAATCATTATTTTTGGAGTACCCCGAATGTTCTAAGTATCAGCCATTTCTAGCACCAAATCATTATTCAGAGCTTAGTCATCTCTTAATTCGGGTCCTTGAAACCACTTTCTTATCCCATTTATTACAGTTTAATAATATCCACATTGGGCAAGGTGCTCATCTTCTTAGAGAACACAGGAAAACCATATTTCCTGGCCCCTAAGAGCTCTTCATGCCTTTCTTCCTCTCACTTTTCCAATCAGGTCATTGTGTTACTTCAAGATAATGTCTTTGACCTAACTTTGTAAGACATACTTCCCTCTCCTATCACAGGTATCCACTAGCATTTCATTGCCCATCAGTATAATTTAAATTTATTTGCATCTCCAACATTTATTTAACTTTTTCTTCTTGTTCTTTCTGTACCAGTCAAGCCATCTCTTAAATTCATCTCTTTCCCAGAATATCTGCTATTTAAAAGAGAGATAGAGAGAAGATACCATCAGGCTTGGATTTTTGTGGCTACACTCACATTCCTTTGGATAGAAACCCACTTTCCCCAAGGTTGTGGTGGCAGCTATTTAATTCAGGAGTCAGTGATGAAATGTTTTTACATAATGTGAGTCTCTTAGGAAAACAGCATGCTGCTGGTTAGAAGAATCAGCACATTTTCACCTCCTACTTTCCAAAATGCAGCCATAGCACTCAGCCCTGAGCCTCCTCTGACTTCAGTAATGACGGAGGACACGGTTTCTCAATATTCTCTGATCATAGTCTCAAAGGTTACACTTCACTACAACTTTTTTGTTCAGTTTATGTGTTTATATCTTCATTTCAATGATAATGTAGATACCATTTTGGATTGTCTATGGGATTTCAATGCCCATTAACACCTGTGTTGATGAATACATTGGTGCCCATTGCTCAACACACTGGAGGTGTTTTATTTTAAGCTTGGTGGTGTTGATAAAGTAACGTGATGTGGCTACCTGATGTGCGTGTATATTCTTGAACATGAAAGAATTTTCAAACTTGAGGAACTTTGGGTAACGGGTAGAACATGGGCTTGGAGAAAGTCATCCCTATATTCTGATTCCAGTTCTGGCAATTAACTAACTAACTGCTCTTGAGTAAGACTCTTAGCCTTTGTCAATGTCAGTTTCACCATCTATAAAATGGGGTTGATGTGAGTTGCTAAGAACAAGGGAGTATAGTGTGGATTTAGATCATATGTGTGTACTGATTTGATGCATAAAGAGGTATTCAGTAAGTAATAGCTCTAATTAGTATATTTTATCCTGTGAATCAGTTTAAATTTAGCATCATCTGCATTCTTTGGTTCCCTTTAAAGAGGAGATGTTTAAACGCATGGACATAGCTTTTAGAACAGAACTGACTTCTGAAGTGTCACTGGCCACATATCTTGTTTAATATGGTGCATTATCTACTCTCAGTATAGGTCTTCACTATTATTACTTAAATACTGTAGAAGCTCTTACCCCTATTTACATTTCTAGAGGCTTCTGAAGGTGGTAGGAATAGAGAAACCCAATCTGAAAAATGAAAACCAAAGAAAACAAGAATAGTTACCCATAAAGAATGAGCAATGCTAACACTGTTTTGCTATATTTGTCCCCATATTACCTTCCGTGTGGTCCTAAACTAGTTCTATCATTCACATAGGCAGCCAGAAATCCTCCACTAGGCCTAATAAAATAAAAGGGAACATTGCAGGGGAACGATATATCAAGACAGTAATCTATTGGTTTAGATAGATCAAATGCCTGCCTAAATTGTTTATGGGAAATACATGTCATTCCACCCTGCCCCCCTCAAACTTTGCTATTTCTAAAATGGATCCACTTTGAGATGTGATTTTTTTTTTCTCCCAGGTTAGACCAGTTGGATTCCATTGATTATAATTGTGATGGATAGCAAGTGATTTGTTTCATTACATTGTTAATGGCTGTAGTGGGGACATTTGAGCTATTACATGAAACACTGTGGTTGTGTCATTGTGAAGCTTCCAAGGATAGAATTTTCTCTCCACTCTTTGTTTCTGCAATAGGCTCTCTTGCCCCTAACAGGGATGCACACTGAGTTTGAAATCCTTTTCTGCTTGGCTTGAGGGCATTTGCTTTTTTCTACATGTCATTGAAAAGTCCACTGCAAGCACTTACCAGCCAGCCAAGACATGAAAATGACATAAACAATGTAAATGCTGGAATTGATATAAAAAAAAAATTACCATTCCTGATGGACAACAGTGGAAATATACATTGAAAAAGAAATATATGCATCTGAAAAATGAATAAAGTTCTTCTGAGCCTCTTTCCTTGGTCAAATATCAACTCTTCTGTGTGAGGGTCTCCCTTATAAATCAGTAAAAAGCTGAAAGGAGCTGGTCCAGAGAAGATAAAATGCACTGGATCATAAAAAGTGTTTGTCTGATATATTCACAAAGGAAGTAGGCTGGTTTATGCCTTTCATGCCAAGCATAATCTTAAACAAGTTTTAACTTTAACTTAGAGATATTCTAATATAGCTGTTTGACTCACAAACTCAAGCTCACAGTGAATTCAAAAGAAAACCCCTCAAAGCTTAGTTTTTAAAATACATGAAGATTTTATAAACATTTTAATTAACCCAGATGTCATCAAAGGTAATTCTTCATTAGCTGACTGTCTCCCCTTGAATCAATGACAGCGGTGTTTACGACAGGAGCAAGAGAGGCATAGACACCTCTGGGTCATTTTAAAGGTGATTTTAATATTCGCAGTAACCTGCATCCCTAAGGGTAAAGAAACCTTGCTATAATGCAGACACTGAAACCCTAGCCCTTTGGAATGCAAGTAAACTGTTATCACTTCCCAAGTAGTTTAAAATTTTAAACTAACCTACAGACATATCCAAAAGTTGCTAACGAACGTTTACCAGAACTGCTAGGATGAGGCTCATTTAGTGGAAACCCCTTAAATTTAATGTTTTTTTTTCTCCTAAAGCTTAACGTTTTTCCTATACATTATTTCATCTGCATTAACACCATCCTTTGGAAATTGGTAGGAAAGCTGGTCTGTTTCTCCCTGTTTGTCCCCATTTTAGGAATGAGGAGAAAGCAAAGCTGGTGACAAAACTCAAAGCCACGCAGCATCAAGGGATCCAGACCTCGTACTTTCAGCCTTGTCTGCTTTCGGAATGCCCTGATAAATATGCCCTGGTGGGAGCCTCCCCTCCCTTTGAGAACATCCATATTCATGTGTTTGAAGTCAGCCATGGATAGTGACAAGGACTACAATGTGTTGAAAAGAGAGGGGCAGCTAACAGAATGATTAAGACAACTGAAAGAAAGTAAGAAATTTAATAACTGAAATGTCTCTTCTCTTTTTTAAAAAGAGAGAGAATAGATGAACCAGATAAGATGCAAATAAAACAAGAAAACAAAATACGTGTAAAATGAAAAAGGCAATTGGTTTCGTATTTTCAAATGCTTAACTTATAGGATGGAAGAACACACAATTTAGCTTGTTTGGGCTTAGCCCTCCTAATATATGCTACAGAGTAATTTATTTCCAGAAGAAGCCTCACTGCAATTCTCCTATTATGATAATAGGAATTTATGCACATGAGTATTTGTGATCACATCACAGAGCAGTTTTTGGAAGAATAAGGGGGATGGGATGGGAATTTCACATTTAAAAAATAGGAATGAAAGCTAGAAAAACAAACAAAAAACCTTTAACATTTCCATCTATCACTCAATATACATACACACACACATACATACACACAATTCCACGGTGAATTGTCTTATTTGGGCTAAGTGCTTCTCTCTTGAAGAACAAAACTTGTGAGTGAAAAGCGGCATAATGCATACAATGCTCCCATGGATTTGCTGATGAGAACGTGGCTGCCTCTGAGATTGGAAAGCACCGCTGCAGACGCCCCAGACCTCTCTGACCATATTCACTTTGCTTACTCAGGAGCAGACAATGACAGGCAGGGACTTAGGGGGAGGGGACAAATCAAAGTCCCTCTTACCCTATGTCTCTCTGCTAGAATTGCTGTCAGCCTGGTGAGCTGACATGAAGTAGGGGATCAATCCAGTAGACACAGGATGAAAATGTAAACAGGATAAGCTCTCTGTGCGCTCACTCCCTTTCTCCTCTTCCATTTCATTCTATCTTTTTACACAAAATCCAGACATTTGAGAGAATAGGTGTTTTTTCCTGTCACAAACAAAGCGATGCTCAGCACTCAAAGTCACTTAAGAGTGGGATCAGCTTTAGAGCACAGCCACCCTGCTTTAGTAAATCGTGTAGGGCGATTTCAAAATTTTGTTACAGAGTGTGCCAATATCAGTGTGCATATCTGATCACTCCAGATATGAATACCCAGGGGGAAAATTATGGCAAAGTCACAGCTTGGGTACATTAATGAAAATAAAGCTTATCAAAGTGGGTGAACTAATACTCATCAGTCTGTGCCCAAAGTTTATGGGCACAAGTCAGCTGTCACTGGATAGGCTCAGGGAGACATAATATTCTGGTCGCTTCTCTAGTGGAAGGCACATTAGCCTATTCTCTCCCTTAATTGATATTCTGCAACTGAATCAAGCACTGATGATTGCTGACCAACTCACACGTTCCCCATATGTCTCCAGATTGCTAAACTCAGAAATGTGAGACTGCATCATGGAGTTAGTTTGAGGACAGCCAATTCCAGAGATGGTTGCTAGATTATTTTTTCCTATAAACAACAGATGAAAATCAGGAGTTTGGAAAAACGTGTACTATCACAACTATCTGTAAAATGTATTGTCTCATAGTTAGAGCATGCCTCAAGGATTCAAACTATTTTCCCTGGATAAATATTATTAAACAGTTTAAGTTGGCCAGACCAGATGATATATACTGTGCTAGAATTTTTTTCTTTTTCTATGTTTGTCTTTTGATATACATTGCTTACTTATTTGTTTATGAATAGTGAAATAAAATTATGGATATAGTTAGCAAAGATTAGCCTCAGATTACAAAAGCATACATATTTTAGCTATCAGTTGATTATTAAAAATTGAGTTCTTCAAAGCAAAAAGTGGAATGCAGAATTTCCTACCATCATCTCAGAGTTGAGAGCTAAAATAGCAATTTCTTCAGCAAATAATGTTAATATTTAACATTTGGTTTTATTTTAAGAAAAAACTATCAAATATAATGCCAAAGACTCCAAAATGCACTTTACTAATTTAAGATAATATCAGTGCCTATTCCCACATGCAGAGTGCTGAGTCCTTCTAAGCATATTAATCATTCCAACAAGCATATAGGGCAGGAGGAGTTTGCAGTCTTATTTTACAGATGAAAACCCAGAGGTTTATAAAGAGGTCAGTATCTGTTCATTGTCTTACAGCCCATCTGAGGGAGAGCTACCACTTGAACCCAGGCAGTCTTATACCAGAGCTCAAGTCTTAACTTTGTTTCTTTTAATCCTTCATCAACATTAAATAAATTCTGTTAATTGAATCTAATGATATGTTTCTTGTGTTTTCAACTTTAAAAATGTTTATTAGACTAGGAAAATGGGTACCATATTTTAAACTCATCAAATCCTTTAAAATGTTATGACAGATTGAAAAATAACATGTATTCAAATATATTTAGTCAATTTAACAAATGGGACATGCTTTTTTATTAACCTACTTTTTATTATTTAAGAAAAACAGAGATGATTCTAGATTATTCATAGTAATTAGGAGTCTCATATGTGTTTACATGACTAGTGAGTGTAAATTATGGTGACTTGATACTTACAAATAGCTAAGATATGATGATGGATCATGGTGTAACTACGAGATCTCCTGGATTTTTGATGGGAACAATACTTCAAAAGTAAAGAATGTGTCTTTCCCATAGGGATTATAATACCTCTTTGATTTAATCAGTTTGCTTTATGCTCTCCAAGAAAGAATTTTCTAGTTTTACTTATCTAGAGAAAACCATAATATTCTCAGTATTTGCAGTAGTGAAGAAAATCACCATTTTCCTCAAGGGAAGCATTTGGTGAAAACTGCAAGTAATTTTTCAGCAAAATCTGATTTGTTAATAAAACCTAAAATAAAAAGGAAAACCAAACACATAACAAAAGAGATCTCTTATATAATTTAATAATCTCATTACATGAAATTATGTACAACAATAACCTCCCTTTCTCATTAAAATCAATGAGGATGAGTTCCTAGCTGGAGGGTGTTACTATAAAACAGAATAAATTGTTCTAAAATATTTTGGAGGAATTATGGTGAAATTTTTCAGGAGATACAAATTTCTTTTTAAAATTTACTGTCTCGTGCTGTTCTTGAAATCATTCCATTCTTACACAATGAGATGGGGGCATTGAGTCTTGTTTACTTGTTTTATACAGTAGCATTTGAACAGAGCTGTCACTCACTTATTGCATGTTTGCTCTGTGTATCAAGGAAATAAAGCAGAGAAATGAGTAATGCTTTATGACCACAAGAGCCTACTGAAAAGTAAATAATATTCTCAGGCCTAGAATGAAATCTTGCTGAGTATTGGTGAAGGAAAGGAAAAGAAAATGTACAAAAATAAGATTTCCAGAATTTTATTAGGCAGATAGATGAAACACAGTCAAAAGAAATGATTTAAAAGTAGTGCTTTAAATTAAGTATTTGTTTTCTGCTCATCACTTGAACAATTAGTACACAATTCTGTACTTTCTGGCAATGCTAAAGTTAGGGATAAGACTTCTTGATTTACTATTTTCTTCCTAATTAAGGAAACCCTCCAACTTACAAATGGGTTGTGTTACAAAAATTCATTTGTTAGATGAACATGTGGAACCCAAATGCCCTTTCCCAAAGAATCAATGTTTGGTTTTAAGGCTGGTCTACATAATCCTATCTAAAGTATAATGTTCCTCAGTGATATACTGTATTAGTCTGAAGACTCAGGTCTGTCATGGGATAACTCATTTTGACCTGGAAGAGGGAAGAGGAGCAAGAGACTTTCCCTTTTCTTAAGCACAAGGCAACTCAAGGATATGGTGATCACATGGTCTAAATTAAAAAGTGGAGAACATGGCCCAAGAAAGTATTTTTCTTTTCCTTACTATGACAAAAATAAAATTGTAACATAAAAATTTTTCTTTTCAAAATATTCTATTGATATATGGGGAGAACTTTTGGAATCAGTAATACCCCAGAAAATCCACTAGATGTGGATGCTCTACACTAGTAACATTTGAGGATAGAAAGGTGGTAGGGTTTGCTTTGTTCTGTTGGTTTTGAAAGCCCAGCTAGAAGTAGGAAACCCAGGAGGCTGCTAGAACTGACCAGGAGAGAAGTGATGGGGCCTAGAATACAGCCAAGCCAGAGGGAACAGAGGAGAGCAATTTCAGATAGATGGTAAGAGGTGGAATTACCAAAACTTGGCCTTTGGGCATTAGAAACAAGATGCTTGGGGAAACTGAATGGATGGATAGACTCGGAGTGCTTGTGGGTGAAAATCATTGGTGGTGGAGGAAAACGAAACAATTAACAGAGATGAGCCTGCTCAAGGTCAATTCTTTCAAGTCATTCTTGCTTTACACAGCTCCCCTTTTTTTTTTCTCTGAATATTAGACTTCACAGATTCTCTGAGAAGCCCTGAGATTTTAACATTTGGTATTCACAACTATCTTATAAGAGAACAGTTGTCTCCACATTATAAAGGGTGATAACAGAGAATCAGAAAGTTTAACTTACTTGCTCAAGGTTGAGATTGAGCTGGTATTGGATTTATATTGGTCTTTCTGACCAGTATTATTTGCACCACTTTATCTTGTTACCGTTGTGTCTAAGAGTTATGCCTCAATTCAATTCAATTTATAAATTCAAAAAGTACTTGATGAATACCTACAATATGATATGTTAGGTATTGTCTTGGATATTAGGAATAGAGAGAACAAAGACATAGGCTCTGCCCTCGAGAAGCTCTCACTATTGAAGTACACTTACAGAAATTTGAAAAGCAAGGAGAAGTCTCCTGAAAAAGAACCACATAAAGAGAGTAGTGGAGAAGCTTGATTCTGTGACTGGAGGTGAGCAGAGTTCCCAGGAGGATTACCCACAGATTCTTGCTGTACAAGTTATGGGTGGGGAAAACCAACCTTCCAACAGAACCTCTATAAAGCCCTGGGGAGCAGGCAGTGCTGTTTTGGTAGTGGTTGTCTAGTGTGGTAAAAAAATATACGCATTGAATGCTAACAAGCCAGGGCTTAAATTTCAGCTGAGCTAATTATTAGCAGTGTGACGTTGGGCCATTCATTTAATCTCATGTGTGAAATGGGCAAGATGTTGTAAGAATTCAATGTGGCCCATGTAAGTAAAAAGCCAACATACTAGGGTAAGACATTATTAAAAAGAAAAAAAGAAAAACTAGTGTGATCATTTCATTATCTCCCAAATAATGAAATGATCACACTAGTTTAGACACAAAGACACAGTTCTAGTTCTAATCTTTATTGAATGTTTAAATTACTCCTAATTCTCCATGTCTACAGATATTAGGATAAAGAACATGGAATGTAAACTGCGTACCAAGGCTCTCTGGCTTCTTAATCTCAAGTAATGGCTCTGAACTTGGTTGTCTGGGATAGAAATTCTTAGCCTGTTTGATGACAGAGTTGCTGGATGAGATAATCCACATGAAATCTAGGTATTTAATCCATTATGAAATCATTAGAAGAGCCTTCTAAAGTTTTTGAGTCGTTAGTTTAAAAAATTTTAACCTATAAATATGATCATCAACTTCTTAGTTTTGGGGTTGACTTCAATCTTATATCTTAAGAATAAATAATATAAATTGAATTATCTTCATCTAAATTGACTACCAATACAGCAGTCATTTGTTTATTCTTGGATCATTCAGTAACCCGTATTTTACCTTATTAGGAATACAGTACAGTTAGAAATGAAACCTATTGCCTTTGTAATGCATAGAACACACTAATGATCTACCTTCTTTTGACATGCACTTAACCCCCAGGAACAATCAGTGATTTAGTGGTCACAAGACAAGGATGGTCCCAATGCAGTATTCCGGGGTTCTAGAAGACCTTTATTAGAATTTTGCTCCTGAACTCATTGGCCCAGGCATGGGCAACATTTACACTAACCGGCAAGATGGTGTCATTCCAAACGAGGGCTGGCACTCAGCCAGTCTGAAGCACAGAAGTGTTGTCACTCATCACAGCACAGCCCTCTGAGGTCTAGATCTGTGGAGAAGGAATGTCAGATTCCTAAGCCCCGGTGTACAGTGAACTGAAGAGAAGCAAAGGCAGGTAAAGGAGACAGGATACAGAAATGTTCTAAGGTTTCCTAGCTGCTGAGCATCCAATCACCAGTGGGGGTGGGAACCTGTGGGGGGCAGTCAGGGCAGTTTGGCACACAGCAGTCAGAAGTGCGCTGGCCTTTTAAATGAAAACATGTGGGCAGTCAAGTCTAAGAGATCCTGAAACTCAAACAGTCATCATTATATGTGGAAAATGTAATTGTACATTTGTTCCTTCCTCCATGCTTACATTTGGAGAGCACTCATGATCAGGAATGTCACCTTCAAATACCAAGGATAATGGCAAGCTGCCAATTGGTTTCCAGAGAACTTTTCTCATGTGAGATCTGACCTAACAATTAAACAAAAATAATGCCACTAGATGAAATAGTACACTATTATAAATTCATAACTTTGTATCATCCATGATTTTTATATTAAAAATTTTGTGGGTTAAAGAGTTCCAAGGAGGGTTGTAACTAATTTTCAAAAAATATATTTATATTTTGCTAAAAAAGTATAGATTTTTTGTTCAAAATATAAACAGTAGCATATATCAAAGAATGGATAAAGATATCAAGGTTATAGTCTTGTGTAACTTTAAAATTTTTATCCCAGTATATTGAATGCTAGTCTAGAGGTTTGTATTTCATGTGAAATTTCTTCAGTCATCTTGAAGGGGCTGTTATACACCTTCCAATCTTCGTGTAATTAAGGCAGTAGTTTTGTTGTCATCTTGTCACAACTCATGAGAAAAACTGTGAAAACTCAAGAGCATATGCAGTAGTAAGTCAGGATTAGACAGCTATATGTAATTTTGCTTTGCATCTTGAGGCACTTCCTTGCACTTGTGAATAGTCAGCTATTCCTTTCCTATTAACTACTTTTTACCCCCTCGAGGTTTTTTTCTTTTCTTAAACTTAATAAGAGGCATCTTGTTCCACTTGCTTTCACAATATTCTAAGAATGCAAGTATTGGCAAAACTAGCAGCAAAGCCAATTTAATTTTTTTAGAAATCACTAAAATTAAAACTTTACTCCCCAGTGTTAAGGAAATTCAAAAGAATATATTATTATGCAATTAATTTAAGTCAGAGCTCATTCAGATGAACTTCTAAATATTCCATAATGTTGGCCATCATGCACTGAGAAATTCTGTGTAATATTTAATAATGATTTTTTTATAAAACAGATTCTGGAGAAAGATAATTTGGAATCTAGAACAAGTTATAAACCAGCATCTTTGTTATTTGATGAACCTTAGAGTTATGTACACATTAGAAATCCTTTTCTTTGTTTACATTATTTCTAAGTATTTTAAACATGTTCCAAGTTTCTAGTTGTTATATAATGACTATAAGTTATTACTAAACCAAAAGGTCCTTTAAGGAGAGTCCCAAAGACCTGAGTTTATTTGGTTATATTATAACTTAGAGCAGAGATCTATTATCAACAACACAGTGAACATTGCTGGGGAACAAAATTATAAGTGGAGATGTGGAAGACAGAGAGTGACATTAAATCTCCAAATATAAGAAATCTCACATTGACTTCACAAATATAAAATTGGGCATGATTGGCAGGAGCACTATGGATTCCCAAGGCCCAAGAAGTAACTGGGAGTCAGCAATGCCTGGAGATAATTGATAATTGGTCTTAAAGTTATATAAATAAGGACATAATATCAAGGACTCCACAGAATGACTCTCCCTTTATCCAACATTGACTAAGCCTTCAAATTTTATCATTTTTCCTACTTTTTTTTTTTTTTTTTTTTTTGAGAGCAATGTCACTGGCCCTCATATGTGGGACCCGAACGGGGGCTGCTGGCTTCCCAAGCCAGTGCTTAACCACTGTGGCAATCGGCCGGCCCTCATTTTTCCTACTTTTGAACTTTATATTTTAATAATTTGACAAGGGCATAGAGGGGAGAAATGGAACTACTGCAGTGTTATAAAATGGATGGTAAAAGGATGATGCAAAATGACTGGGGCTGCTACTTAGTGTATATAAGAGAAGGAGGATGATAATAGCTTTGAACATGTGTAGCGATATTGTGTGTATGGGAAAGTGGAAATAAGTTGTTCCATCAGTACCAAATGTAGAATATAATGTAACTGTTTTGAAATAATTTGTAATATTTTTACCCTTAGAAAAAAAGTCGTGATTAAACAAAATAAAACAAAACAAAACAAAACAAAATAGAAACACCTGGGATCTTTGAGTAAGTCAAGGGGAACAAAGGAAACCATATAATTTATTGTTCAGACAATGCATGTAAAATTAAGTTCTTAAGATGATTAGGTGAGGTTTTTTTGGGGAAATAGGATCTTTGATGAACTTTAAATTATTTTCAGGCTATTTTTCTGTGTGATAACTGTAGCCAAAATCTAAATTTACTCATTCTAATTCATCTTTTTGAGGTCTGTAGGCCCACATGCCTTTACCAACTAAGAAGAAATATTATAATGCTCTGAGATGCACCTGATTCAGTTTCTTTGTAATTACCTTTCTGTTCTTCTTACCTTTTTCTGCCATCTTCTATTCCTGACATCCATGCTAAATAACGTACTATCATTTAAATTTTTGCACTTTCTAAGTTTTGGAGCAGTAAATGGTAATCCAACACTAACAATAAGCATTATGCTGTTAAGAACAAAGCTTGTTTCTTTTTTTTAATCTTCTATTTTCTTTTCTTAAAAATAATTTTTAAGTGAAGAAAGACAAATTCTGTCTAGTTTTTATTATGTGTGCTTTCTTGTTTGTCTATGGAATATCTTTGATGCTATCCCTCCTAGAGACTGGAAAAATCAACTTCTAAAACAAATTTTTTCTGTGACATTCATACCTGCCTAGAGATGTGACACACTCATTTCTGCCTTTGGTGATGACAGAAGAACTAAGATAGGCACTCACATGACTGAAATTCTTGACAATGTTAAGATTGAAATCTTTGAAAGAGAATCTCAATTTTATAAGAGGCAGAAATTTTTACATTTGAGATTAGAATGAATGAAAATGCATTTTAATGATTACTGTAACGTAAACCATTGCTAATGTCATCAATAATAGTTTTTTTTTTTTTCTGGTATCAATTGTGGCTCTTTCAAAGAGCTTTAGGCTTTTAATTAAACTTTATTTTACCCTGGGAAATATGATCTATTTTTGAAGACCTTATGCTTCCTATGTTATCTCATATATCATACTGGTCAGGGACTCATTCTGATCTTCAGAATGACTTAAAAATTAAGAAATGCATCCATGAAGTTAGGAGAAAATTAAAAGCATCCCATTGGATTTATTTGTTTTTTCTTTTTCGCCAATAAACCTCAACATTGAAAACAGTAATGTTGTAAAATCAATTCAATTTATTTTTACTGGCCACATTATCTTTTGAGTCTATTTCTTTTCTTCATTCAATTTTATTTCATATTTCCTTATTCTTACACTTTTAGTTATCAAATACTTTCATAACTGTCTCCCTCCAATCAAAATAATATCTATTTATATTCCATGTACAGTTAGTATTCACTTTATTCAAAATAAATTATCAACTTCATGTTTTTAAATCCTACTTTTGTTAAATATTTTAGTAAAATATTTCTAAGGATGAAAAAAAACAAAACTGTAAAGGTCAAATTACTGAACCATTTTACTGCCTTCCTACACTTCCCACTTCAAAGGTTTTTCCATTTAATGCTAATGTAAAAATCATCTCTTGATTTTTTTCCCCCAAACACTTTTCTGTAGCCTATATAAGAAATAAAATTTAAAATTTTAATTTATAAAATGCTGAAGAGAAAACTGTCATCAGATATGCTTATTAGTTTGTTTTTGTTTAGATTTAGTTTTCAAGATGTAAGAAACACTTTCTCTGTTCCTCCTACATGGATATTTGTGAATTGGCTGCTGCCAAGTAGCAGGTTGTATTATAATGTATCATATTCATACCTTTAAGGCTTCTGTCATCATTAAAGGAGTCACTATCTTTAATTTTTGTAAGGAGCTTTAATTATTGGTGCTTATTTCATATTTTGATTAATTTTGGTTTTTAATTTCCACTACCTGTCATGGCATGTTTTGTCATGATCTTTCAGTTGGGTGCCATTTTAATTATTATTCCAGGGATTCGTTTTTCTCATTTATTATTACTTCAGTCTTTTTAGCTGCTTTCAGAGGGCTAACATCAACTTTCCAGGGTAAAGTGTGAAGAACTGATTACCTTCACACATTGGTAATTTTGAAGATTTATTAAACAAATTTTAAAATGACTCCCATTAATACATTTAATAAAATTTGCTAAGGTTTAAGTAGTATAATCCCTGAAATTTGCATTAGCAAAGTCTTAAGAAACAGTATGATGTACATCAGTATGTACTACTAATATCTACAACTAATTTCCATTTACACAAACAATTTTAAGTGATAATGGTGTAACAAAATTACCAATGCTCTTTTGTTATATTATAGCATCATTTGTTCACAAAATGATATTGACCTTTGGTTTTGGATGGAAAAAAATTGCTTTATAATTTTTAAAAATTTAATTATTTATGGGAGTATCACAACATATGAAAAATAATTAGGATTTTAGAATTAAGTGAATTGAACTTGAATCCCTACTCTAGTCATTATTACTGCCACCTAACTGGCTTTGGAAAAGTTATTTAAACTGTATATTTTTCAATTTACATATCTGTAAAATGGGGATAATTAACTCTAGTAAGGTTGGGTTTTTTGTTTTTGTTTTTTTGTTTGGAAAAGGAATATTAATTTAAGGTACATACGTAAGAGAAACTGGAACACACTGAATGACTTAAATGTGATTTAAATGTGCCGTCAAATTACTTTTATACCACATATACTGAGATTAATTAACATGTGTAAGAGTTTTATTAACTTGAATACTTATTTCCCCAGGCTATTTCTTCACTGGCGGCAATTTTGCATGGCATTTCCTTTGAAACTGGGCAATTTTTTCCAGAACGAGATGAGTCAGGTAGCTTATCAAGTGACGGAATAATGTTGGGATACCCTAAACACGAGGTTCTCCACACAGCACTACTTGCAAAATTTTGCCTTAAAAATACCAGAATTTGATGAATTCCATTTTATGTTATTCCCGTCAAAAAAAAGAAAAAAAAGAAAAAGAAAAATCCATGTTGGGTTTATAATCATATTTGCTGCTTTTTTGAGCACATTCTTGATATATCATAATTTCTGTGTTGACTAGGGATTGAAGAGGGATGAACTTTTCCCTTATTTTAAACATATTTGATGATTTGATGGATGGAATGTTTTCCACAGACTGGATTCTGAGCCTGTACATTTCCAGTTGTGGTTGTCCTCTATTGTACATGTACTTCTGCTTCTAGAGCCATAGGATGTAGTCTCAGCATGACCTGAACTCTGCACCAGCTGTGTTGTTTGGCCACTCTGGTGAGTTGGCACAGTGGGCTCAAGAACATTCCTGGAAGCCATGCCCAGTCCTGAATGACTAGTGATAATTTAACTCCTCGTTCAAGTGATTGCTAACAACATACAAATATCCCATGAACCCAAACTAATGTACTCCCAACTCACACCCCCCTCAGCCAGAGCTTAAAATGCCGATAGTCATTTGGGTGCCACTTAACTTAAAGAAACTTGCAATGGAGGAGTCAGTGTGGAAAGAGACAGCAAACGGGACTGGTTGTGGTTAAAATATCTTTTATAGCAAATTTGCAAAAATGTATGGCTGAACACATTGCCAGACCCCGTCCCAGGCCTTAGAAGAGGAGAGGCCAGATGCTTAAGCTTCATATAGTTTATGGTAAACTTGCATTCGAACCCTACTAATTGCGAAACAGGAGAAACCTTAGGAAATAAAAATGCACTTATTGGGCCAAGGAGGAATAGAACTGAGAAATGTTTAGGAGGTAAACTGAGAAGAATTTGGTGAGATCTCTAAGGAGGGAAGGAAGAAAGAGATAAGAGAGGGAGGGAGGGAGGGAGGAAGGACATTTTGAAATAACCCCTAGGGCTCCAAGTTAGAAGCATAGTAAGAAGCAGTAAGTTTTGGCATGGATGGGACAGGCTGAGGAGGAGATGATGAGAGAAGTTTTGGATTGTGTTGGAAATGTGAAAATGTCTCTGGCATAAAGTAGAGATTTCCCATAAAATTTATATTCATTTATGAAAGCAGAGAAGAGCTGAGGGCTAGAGAGTTTTATTTAGAAGATATAAGTATATAAGTGTTAGTTACACTCAAGAGTAGGATGAGATACCCCTCACACACCTATCTTTATGGGCAATCTGTAGAGCAATTGACCACAGAGCCCAAGAACCCCAATTGTTAAAATGGGAACAGATGAAAGGATTTGGAATCTTGAGAAGCATAAGAGGAGAAACTGGAATGAGCTCCCCAATGGAATTCCTGAGAACAAACCATTTTTAAAAAGAAAGAGGATTCAAAAATGCCAATCGAATGTAAAAAGTTTCAGTTAGGTGGAGAGATTGAAAGCAGAGGAAATGCAAACCACACGTGGAAGAAAGTTGGCTGAGTGGGGCAGTGGGGAGGGCTGGGGAACTTGTTGAGAGAAACACTGGACTGATGAGATTTTTCTTTCTTTTAGTGTGGGAAAAACTTTGTTGTCTGAAAATGGGTTCTTGGTGTTCTTTTCAGGAAAGAATGCACTGAATAGGCCAAGCAAGCAGTAGATTTACTAGAAAAGGATAGTATGCCCTCAACACAGTGACAGCAGGCAGGCTTGGAGAAAAGCAGCTGCATGAAGAGAAGAGGGTTTAGGAATTTATTACACTCAGAATGAAAGGGTGGAATATTCAGGACACGAGGGTGGCATTGTAGGCTTTCCTACATGGGTCCTTACTGATCACTCCTTCCTGTTGGGAAGGGGCATTTTTGTGCTTATTTAGCTCTCTCAGAACAGTCCTGGCAACACAGGGGCTGGAAATTTTTCTTGGCTGCCATGTTAATAGGATTATAATCCATTATAATCAGCTAAAGTTTACCTAAAGTGGTAAGATGGCATTCTGGATCCTCACTTGGCCACTGGAGTCCAGTTTCGGCCAGACTGTAATGGGCTTTTTTCCTGAACTGCTGGACTTTGCCTCCTTCCTTTTTCTCCCCACTCCCTCAAAGCCCTATTCTTCTTGTCTACAATGATAACTTGAACATGTTTACAGAGTCCAGGGAAAGTCAGTAGAAAAGGAGAGCTTTGAAATTCAGGAGTAAACAGAAACAGTTGCCTAGAAAGCTTTTCCTATCACTCCATTCTCTTTATTCCCTCTTACCTTCTACCTACAGCATTGATTGAGTATCCCTTCTGTGGGTACTTGTGGCTCTTTACATACACGTTAGATAATTACCTATATATTTGTCAATATTTACCATGAGAGAATTTGGGGCCTCATTTAATTTGTCTTTTAATCCCTTTTGCTTAGAGTAATATTTACTGAAAGAATGTCTATGTCTGGGAAGAGATGGACAGGCATAGGATACAGAGTAGAGAGACAGACTGTCAAATAAAAGGATTCTTCCTAATATTTTGAATTTGAGTGAAATGATGAGGATGGGTTTAAATATCGAGTTGAGCTTACAAAATTCAGACCATGATCCTACTTATTATCTGGGTTTGCAGACCCAGATCTGGGTTTGCAGACCCAGATCAATTTCACCTCTAGGGTATCTGATTTTAATATTTTCTAGATTCTTTCCTGATTTTCTTTCCCCACCCCTTTTTTATTTCAGAGGCACATTCCTAGCTGTGTAGAATATGTAGAGGGAACATATAGCAAGTAGTAGTGGTACATGGGACGGACCATCAAGTAAGAATATTTGAAACTCTGAAACCTATGATTACTTGAACTATTTTAAAACTCTCCCAGTAACTTTGTATAAAGAAAACAAAAACATTATTTTATCCTGTGTTATAGCTGTTTCACTATCAAGTGCTACTTTTTTTTTTTTTTCTGTGCAGCTATTTCTTAGATTAAAGCGGTTGGTCACCTATTAGTCAAGATAAGAGGCTGAGGATGATAGTCCACTCATCATTAATACTTTACCCTCCAAAAGAAGAAATGATATCGGGGGTGGGAGGACAGTGGAGGGGAGAGGGCATAGTCACTTTGGAAGGGGTGAAAAGATAACTATTGCATAGTTTTGTACATCTGTAACTATTAATAATAATAAAAATAATAATAATAATAAAAAAAGAAGAAATGAATGCTTGACTGTTGATTGTGAAACAGCAGTGTTCTCTTCAGCTGCAAAGGACAGCACACTAGAACATGTTGATTTAGAGTTTCTTATTCCTGTTGAATAAACAAACTGGTAGCTAATCATCAGCTACTAAATATATTTTCCAAAGGTGAACAAAATAGTGGGTAATTTGATGCTACTTAATTAAGTTCACTACACAGATTTTTTTTTCATACCCTTAAAAGCATTTGTTTATGAACACTAAATGAGTATAGATTTCTGATGAAAAGATCCCCTCCCCCACCACACCATCAGCTGTGAGTGATTTTGGCTAGTAAATTATACGCTGTCCTCTACATTGCCTTGTAAATGACCTCAATCCTGACCTTGACACACCAATATTTCTGAGAGAATAATAATTTATTCTCCATGTTAGATGAACTAAGACCACGGTGGTTGTCAGCTATAATTCTGCACTATTTACCAAGAAAACTGGTCCTATAGTGATGTGTGTGTGTGTGTGTGTGTGTGTGTGTGTGTAAATATATATATTTTAAGAATAGAAGCACAATAGTATGGGGCAGGGGGGCAGTGACCAGGAAGTAGGAAGTGATAAATAGCCATCTGAGTAGCTATCTAGGTGGTGTGGCTTCATATATATGAAAATTTTCTAACTTCATACGCACTATTTTAGTGTTACTAGACCCTTTGTCAGATTTTAAAAACTGTTTTCAATCTATAGGGTTATAATATAGATATAGGTATAGGTATTGATACAATCTTTGAGAATATTATAGGGTTGTAATAATGACTTACATTCATAGAATTTTATGCCTAAAATTAACATGCCTACAATGAGAATTCCACAATTGTTACACTCACCCTTAAACATCTCCGTATTTCACTGCTAACATTAGCCCATTTTAAAGCTTTGTTTATGTGTATGGGAACCCCTACATTAATGTTTTGTATTCTGAAAATTTCACCCGCACAGCGCCAGTCAGTTAATTGCGCTAATTATTATTCACACATTAGCGCCTATTAGCCAGCATGGGTTTCTTTCTTTCTTTTTTTTTTTTTTTCAAATGTTTTAGCCAGCATTCAGATTTCACTTACTTGGCAGAAATGACTTGTTATAGTGGTTTTCAAAATCTGGCAGTAAGCCTACGAAGCGACCTCTTTTGCTGTCCAAATTTCCTATTCCAATTATCATTGCAGATCTAAAGAGACAATCTGTTAAATTTATTGAAACTTTATGAAAAAAATGGTGAAGTGGAACTTCAATAGGTCCCAAATTCTATTGTCAAAGCAAAAAGAGAACAATCTTCTAGCAAATTGGGGTTCAATTATTTTGTGTTTGATATGCAATTACTTGTCAGAAATTCATACATTTTAACCACTATAGATTTTTTTTTTAGTCTGTATTATTTCATAGAAATCTTAGAAAAGGAACATTTAAGCATACTCAGGGGCCTGCTCTACCTAAATTGGATCCCAAATATAACATATATTTAGGTGGAATATTGAAGGTGGTCCCTTAACAAGAGATCAAGATTACTCTAATTGGACACATATGGTAATAATGAAATTGAAATCCATTTTAAATATTACATGTAACTTGCTGGGGATACTAACTTGAGAACTGGCATTGATCAAGAGCTATTAAATTAATTACTGTTTACTGAACAATAATAGAGGTAATTTTTTATTCTAAACTCTTAAAAAAATGGTGGTTAAATAATAACTCATTTTATGGAGTAAAATCCTAGAAGGAAACAATGGATTTGTAGACAACAGAAGCAGTAGAACAAACCATTACATTTCCCCATATGCTCAGCTTGGTTGGTACTATGTCTTGCAGAATCTCAGAGTTGTAGGGATCCAAAAAGGAAAAGCCAGTCGAGAAGGAGAGGTTGAAATTTCCTGAGTATCTTAGTTCAGGCTACTATTACAAAGTATGGTAGACTGAGTGGTTATAAATAACAGAGATTAGTTCTCATAGTGCTGGAGGTAGGAAGTCTTAGATCAGGGTACAAAAGTACCAGTTGGGATCTGATGAGGGCCCTGATGATGGGTTCTGGGTTGCAGGCTGTCTTCTTTTTCTTGTATTCTCACATGTTGGAAAGAGAACAGGAGAGTTCTCTTGGGTCCCTTTATAAAGGCACTCATCCCATTCAGATGACCCCACCCTCATGACCTAATTATCTGCCAAAGGGCTGACCTCCTAATACCATCACTTTGGGGATTAGGATTTCAACATATGAATTGGGGGGGGGGGGATACCAATTTGCAGTTCATTGCACTGAAGATGAGGAAGCTAGTCCCTGACACTCTATTCCCTCCATTCCTTACCCATTAGCTGAAAGTCAAACTCTGTCTATAAGTCTCTGCTTGCTGGTCAAGCCGACCTTGGATTGAAATCTTTCTGTGCTTGGGTTGAAGCTCACAGTTCCTGAGTGTACTTCATTTAAAATAAAATGTTATGTTTGTCTCTTAAAAATATTCTAGATTCTGGAACCATTGTCCCAAGACAGTCGATATTGTAGCATCCCCAAAAAATTAAAATGGAAATCGCTGATCTCCTCTGAAAGCTGAGAAGAGTGTGGAATGACTCTAAATGGAAACTGCAGTAGGGCCATCAGTATAATGCTGAGGATTGAACCAAAACAGTTAGAGGTAAAATCAAACTCAAAGTCAAGGCCCAGCTGGTACTCAGAGGAATGAAGTATGAGTAAATGGGAACTGGAAAGAAAGAACAATCCAGGGAATCGCCTGGATTGGTTGTGGTGAAATAAAAACAAGATCACAGCACAGAGACGAGTAAGGTCAAGCCAGAACCACTGCAAGAACTGGAGATCCAGGAAGATATGAGAACCAATGAGGTGCTGAAAAGTCCTTTTGATGTGCAACTTGGGGTCTATGCCTGATCTTAAAGGATTCTACAGATATGGAAAGTGCAGACAAGTGAAAGGCTATCAGAGTCACCTCACAAATTTCTTTCTAATACCTCACATCTAGATGAGACTATAGCACGGTCCTCTCTTAGGACCTGTGGTCATCCACACACTTGTTTTCCCCTCTCTCCTCACACTTTAAGTCCTAGAGGTTCAGACTTATGAATTTTTTCTGCAGTTTTTAGTGCATTGTTTTACAAAGTACAAATCTAAAAATAAACAACTGAAGTTAATTAAATACACATAAACTGAATGATAAATATTTCCATATCTCTTGACATGAGGCAATGCTTCATGTCGTGTGGTGTTAGACTTGTCCTTGGCTATTTAATTTAATTGCTTGGGGTGTGATGAAAACAATGATGAGGTCACAAGTTCAGTCCTTGTGTGAGCAGCTTTCTGAGTTCTATTTTATGGCCACAGAGTCCATTGGCCAGCTGTGTTGAAAATGCATGATATTGGCCAACAGAGGATGAGAACAGACATGGGGGATTGGAGGAAACTCATAACCTCTGATAACAGTCAACTCAGAGTGCCTGACTTATGATAAACTGGCATTTCCACAGAAAGTACTGGTATTTCCTTCAGGAATTCTTTTCAAAATGTTACAGTACTATCCTTTTAGAATTCCAGGAAAAAGTGAGCCACAGATAGAATTAAGCACCACAATGGAACAAGCAAAAAATATCAGCACTGGGAGACAAAGGCTTGAACCATATTTATGCCACCTGTGGTTAATGTGATTCCACAGACAAATAATTCATCTTTCTGAGCCCCAATTTTACTATCTGTAAAACATAACTCATAGGATTGTTGTGAGAATTAGAGAAGATGATATTAATGCCACAAGTATAGTATTAATGTCCAAGTAACTGCGTAGTAAATGTTAGACATGTAATAATTTAGAGTTGCAAATAGACTGAAAGAAAATGGCTGACTGCAAATGAGAAAAGCATGGATCTAAGAATCAGAGTATCATGGCTGTCAGGGATAGTAGTGATATATTGAATGTTGAGTTTTACAGGTAGGAAATTGAAGGATCTGAAGTTTAAATGCCTAGCTTGGTAGTTACAGATGGACAGAGCTAAGACTAGAGCCTCTATCTCCATGTCCAATCTCATTGCTCCTTCATGCTTAGTAATAGGAGGCAGCCTGAGGAATGCAATTTTTAGAACACTTGAGTAAGTCTTATAGTGAACATGAAAAACATGGTAATTGGTTATTAAGTAATACTTATTGAGTGCTTACCATATGCCTGGCACTGTCCTAGGTACTGGGATGTGTAGGATATGTTAAGATAAATCCAAAACAGAGAGGGCAAATTTCTGGAGAAATGTAAACACTATGTAAACAAAGGAATATAATTCATTATAGTAAAAGCCCAAGGAAAGAGCTGTACAGTAAATGAAGTCCTGGAACTTCCCAGGAAGAGGTGATGTTTGAGATACTGTCTCAAAGCAGCTACATTATGCTATGCCAGGACTATCAGAGGCCATCTATCAGTTATTCCTTCTACTACATTTACCCTTAGAAATGCCTTTCAAAGAATACATTAAGAAAAACTTGCCAGAATTTTACCCATAATTTTTGTATGTATGGTTGCTCTGTGGCCATTTGGTAGTAGAATGTGGACTGAGATTCAAACAGAAAATGGTCTTAAATTCACTTATATCTTTTTTTGATGCCCTAAATTGCTTGGTAATAGCAAAATTCCTACCTCTAGGGATTTTCCAAAATTGATATCCAGGTGCCTTGACTCTATATGTCTGAATAGATTGGCCAATGAAAAGCTATGAAACCCTATTTTTATTCAGTGTTTATTTTATTCTCACTCTCTAAAGGAGCAGAGGAATTAACAACCATTTTTGCTTACTATGCATGCCCCAGCTGCTATTGGGTCTTATTCTCCTGTAGTCACTTGTAATAAGAAACCTTCATTCATGAAAAGTTGCCAGAATCATTATTCCATTCTGTTTGTTTGGGAGAATTAATGGTTAGATAATATTTTGATTGGTCAAAGAATAACTGCTATGTTGTCTTAACTTTTAAGAGTAGATTTAAAAACGTATTGAATATTTCCTCAGCATTATCTTCTATATGCCACTATTGACTAGTTTTGATTGATTTGATTGATAACTCTTTGATCAAAAGAGTTATCTCTTGATCAAAAATTAAAACTGACAAAAATAATTTGATGCATGTTGAAATTCAAGAAGCAAGCAAGAATCTGTATAATATATCAAGATAACAATGAATTAATCTAATTTGACAAAAGGATAAATTTTCATTGTTTTTATTTTTAATTTTTATTTATTTAATTTTTAAAAATTAAAAAAAAAATTAAAAATTAAACCCCTAACCTTGACTAGTATCCTGTTTGTTTGTTTTTTCAAAAATGGGGTGAGAAGGGGGAGGAAAATATTTTTCTTTGTACAACCAAAAAGATCTGCTTTTTCAAAGGGAAACAAATAACCCCTTGATGAAAAAAAAACAAAACAAAGCAAGCCAAAGAAGCCAAGGTCTTCAATTTCTTTAACCAAATTGGGCAGATATTGTGGTTTTGCAGCTTTGTAATAGGTTAATGTAAAGGCTGTGTTCACTTCACTTACTGTATAATTAGGATTTGTGTCCAAATCCCAGAGTGCACATGACAGGGATTTTCTTAAGGCGACTACCTGCTCTTCTTCAAATGGTCTTCTGATTTCTTGTGTTTCTTAAATCAAAAAAGTGAATATAAACAAACAATAGATGACCTTTATGAGTAAAACATCTGAGCATAAAAAGATTAATCGGCCTCCATCAGTCAGTCATTAAATCAAATAGGAGCTTTTCTTGTACTTTTAAACCTCCGATTTACAGTCAGGGAAATGGTGTAAAAAGGCTGGTAATATAGTGACGCCCAATGCCACTGGGTTTTAGAAAGCTGACAGTTCCTGTAAAATAGTCATTAAACAACCTCTAGAAGAGACTCATCAGCAGATGCCCCCAGGTGAAGGAGAGAGAAAGCTGAGAGAATGAAGGAGAATCTAACATCTTAGCATGACTGAATTAAACAGAGCATATTATGCTGATTTTCAGAGTCAGCCCAGTAATTTAATTTCCAGAGCAGTTCCTTTGATTGTAGCAACCATTTTATGAAACATTAATAAAACTTTGTGTGTGTGTGTGTGTGTGTGTAACACACATCATTTTTTCCATTTCATTAAGAAAAGGAGTCAACATATTCAAATTTGCTGACCATTAGTCCTGTAAATGCCAAAAAAAAATATTTCTGTTGTTATTTTTGAAAAAATAAAGCAGCAGAATAGTATAGCTCCCACTGTGTTATTCCACACTAAGCACAAAACAAGGAAAAAGAAATAAAGTACATAAAGTTATTACATGCTAGTCCATGAGACTTTACATTAAGACTCTGAGATAAATCACTACTCTAATGTATAATCCAAAAGTGATTTTGTACCTTCTGTATAATAATGTCTACTGTGCATTCAAATTAATTGTTGTGAAATACACATTGCCCTGTATACTAAGTGTTTATCAAAGAATTCTAAGACAAATAGATATTTCTGGATCAAGAAACCCCGTGGAAAGTTGTTTTTAATGATTTTTCTTATACAGAGATATGAATGCTTTAAAGGAGGCAGGGGCCTTTAAATAATTAATACAGATGTTCCTCACTTTACAGAATATGTATATTCTTGAAATGTGTATCATAAAACTATTTTCTTTGCAAGTTAACTTACATTTTCTCATTTATTTCCATCATAAAACTGAAGATCCATTCTCACTGAAGTAATTTTTGGCTCAAAGACAATGATCACATTTAAGAATGAATCAACCCTTTTAAATCAGTGGTAAATTTTATATTCAAATCTAGTAATTATCCTTAGTCTGAGGTTTTTTTGTTATAACTCTTCTCTTTCATGACACAATCCTTATTATTTGAAAGTATTGTTAGATGCCTTGTATTCGCCATTCCTCTATTTTATTTCTTAAAGAAATAAGCATACAAAAGTGATAAATAAACAAATCAGAATATTCTTTCAAGTACCATATAAATAAAAGCTATTTGCAAAAGACTACAAAAAGGCTCACACTGCTAGTCAAAAAAGGATGTGAGAAGGGTGCCAGTGAGGCAGCCAGCGGGGATATGAGGATCTCAGAGACCTGGGTTCCCTGCAGATGCTGCAGGTGACTCCATGAAGACTTCTGTGGGTCATTTGGCCTCTCTAGGACTTGGTTTCTTCATTTTTAAAATGAGGAGGACAAATTACAGGGTTCAAAGTTTCTTTTCCATCATTATAGTTCTATGATCCCCAAATGGTATTTTCTCTACGTAGGCCTGCTTAAGACTTTCTCTGGTTCTTGACATGGTTGTTAATAATCATGTTGGTTTTTTTTTTAACTTTTGGTGGCCTTTCCTTGTATAGTAAGATAACCTCCCCTAAAAAGATATTGATATATCTAAGAAAGCCATCCCATGTGGATTATACTGTGGAGGGGAGTCAGAGGAAGTGTAATAGATATATATGATATGGGGGGGAGGAGAGGGGTGGTGAATTGGGGAAGGGTGGTTGTCACTTTGAGGGGTAAAAGGTATAACTATTGCACTGTGTTGTACACCTGAAACTAATTAAAAAATAAAATAAAATAAAAATAAAAAAAGAAAGTCATCCCAAATAATGTTTGTGTGTTTAATGAATTATTCCTATATTTAATTTCCATTTTTTATGCTGATGGGTTTTTCCAGATCTTCTGTTATATTACAAATATCTAAAATTATTTCCATCCTAAGTTTGCAATTTGGACCTTCATATTTATTTCTATATTTTGGACTCAAAATAATATCCAGTTATGAATCATAAAATTCAAGTACTCTTGAGTATTACTATTGTATATAAAAATCTGCAAGGTGTTGACAGAATTTGCTTCATCTCATTACACCAAACATGTTAACTCTTTAAGTCCAATATTCTTACAAAATGAATAACTTGTGGTAAAATTATAGATTCACATTTAAGCACTGGCTAATCACCAACTGTAAAGTACCCATAAGATTAAGCACCACATACTCAGAGAAGGAAGGGAATGAAAGTCAGTTGTTTAACAGAATTTCATTGCAGAGAGATTTTGTTAAGAGCCTCTTTCCTATCTGCCAAGATAGGAATGCTTGAGTATAATTCAATTTTATACAAAAGAAAATTCCATTCAAATCTAAAGATTGACTATTTCTCTTCCAAGTTACTTTCTACTGAATGACTGGGAAGAATTGAAAGATAATAATTCAAAATCCTAAATGTATGAAGCCAGTTGTCAAATAGCTGAAAAAATAACGTTCACAAATTTTTTTTTTTTTTTTTTTTTTTTTTTGAGGGCAATGACACTGGCCAGACCGAACTGGGGCCGCTGGCTTCCCAAGCCAGCACTTAACCACTGTGCCATTCGGCTGGCCCAACATTCACAAATTCTTAGGGTCATGGTTGAGAGCATAATAAGGCCAACTGTTCCACTGGGTTATGGTTAATTCCAAGGTGTGAGGTAGGAATACAGTTAACTTGAATGGTAGTATCGAACCTGCTTCGTGTGTGAGGTCCTTTTCCTGTGATTCTTTTAAAAGGGAAGCATAGTGTGGAAGCCCAAGTTACACAGTCTACTAGGCTACACTTTTTTTCAAAAGTTTACTCTTCATTGTTAGTTCCATGAAGATCAGCCTTGCCCTCTCTATTTTCTTACAGAGCTGCTTTTGATGGAAAACTTTGTGGATGTTTGTGATATTGCTCAGAGCCCATTGGCAGATGAGCATCTCTTGCTGTGGCCTCCATCATTATTTGCCTGTCTTGTCTATTAACGAGCACTATCATCCCATCGTGGGATGACAGCTGCAACACGTACTCAGGCGCAATAAACAGCTAAATGAGGCGCACAGCAATTTCACTTGTCACCAGCGCCCTCGGCACGACTGGCTGCACAGCTTGATGCATAAATTCATGAGGCTGTTGCATATGATGGAGTATGCTTGGCTGAAAGAGGTGATGGATAGCAGGGCAGCTAAAAATGGCCATCACCTTGACTCTGTCAGGACATTTTTTAAAACTACCCCATCAGCTTTCTTGTATTCAATGCACTATCACAGCAGAGAAGCATCTAAGGTACTGATTTGATACTTTTCTTCAAGGAAGACTTCTTTTGGGAGTTTACTCTAAAAGGAGGTACCATGTACTGAGCTGGATTACATTTATTCATCATTATCTTTGAGGTTGCTAGACTAACTTGTGTTTAAGAGTAGAATTTACTACCACATAAAAATCGCAGAAATCAATTTAAGTCAATAATAGGGGAAACAACATGTGGTTTTGCAAACATTTCTGAATCATACAGTAGAACAGTGGATTAGCTAATAGGAGATTGAAGAATTTGAAAATATGACATAGGAATATTCAAACATATAGATTTCAGAGAGAGAACTTATGTACAACTTATTACTACATTGAATAGTATTGCAGGGCACATCATTACATCAGTGTTGGCAATGCAGTTTCTAATTAGTATACAAAACATACTCAAGGACTAAGATTTTATGAAAGTACCTCTATTAAAAAAGGGTTGTATTGGGAACTTAAAAATAACCAATGATACAATGCATTCATTTCTCTAAAAATATCCCTTTAACCTCTTACTTACTCAGCTGCTTCAATTTAAGCCAGGATTCCAACCACTGTAGGCAGGGCCCTGAAATGGACTCTACATCCTCCATCTTTGTTAGTGGAAGTCATCTAAGGAAGACAAATATAAAGGCAACAAAATCAATGAGGCAGTTTCCTGCAAAGCTTTATGCATTAATCTCTATCACACAGAGATATATATGCACACCAGTGTAAGGGAAGGAAGTCACTTGTTCTCTAATAAAAGAGAAAACCCTTGATAATAAGCAATTAATAAAGTTGTCACGATTAGTTATGCAACTATGAATCAACATGCACAGTAAAAATGACCACTTTCTGTAGATATAAAATATCTGATTCAATCATAGTGAAAACCAGTCATTAATATGTGTAGTTATGAATGATTTTTAGAGTTACTTCCCTTCTCTTCCTTTTGTAATAAAGTAAGAACTCCTCAATGAGAGCTACTCCTACAATTTAGACACGTATGCTAGATCAGAGAGTGAATATATTAGCCATTTCCCTTTTTTCCCTCATCTCCATATCCAAACTCATGTTTCTAAAACTCTCAAGTCCCAAATCCTCTACATGTAGCAAAAGTATTTTTTAAAAAAAGGTGGAGAAAGGTGAAATTTGTGGGAGTAAATTTTATTATTAATATGAGTCTAAAGTGTTATATCCAATAGTGAAGATAAATTTCCAATACATAAGAGGCAAATACTTTTAAATTGTTTTAGAGGCAGGGGCCTTTTAAAGAAGAGAATTACATGGCATATCTGGTTGTATCCTTAAGATACTGCCCTAATAGGTAATCACCTGGCTAAATGGGTCTGATGAAGGGAAGAAGGCATAGATACTGGCCATTGGTAGGGAGGGACAGATGGAGAAAAACTCTGGTGTCAGAAAATAAAGGAGCTTCCCTATCAATAAGACTGGATTTAAAGGACACTGAATTAACAAGGGCAAAGATAACAGGATGCACTGTGTACCTACTTTACACCAAGCATTGCAAAGCCAGGACTAGGGTTAGGAAAGTGAGACAGTCTACTCAGGTATAAAATTTAAGGGCGTAACAAAAAAACTCAATAATCAAGATAAATGACAATTCAATGCAATACATTTTAAAATAGAAATTAATGCAAAATATTCATAATTGTATTGGTTTTATTGTTGCGTAAAAATTACAAACCACTTAGTGGCTTAAAACAACATCTCTTTTATCTCACAGTTTCTATAGGTCAGAAGTCTGTGGTGGCATGGCTGGGTGTGTTCAAGAGCTTATAAGGCTGAAATTAAATTGGGGATCACAGTCCTCTTTCAGTCACTCCTGTTAATAGCAGAATTCAGTTCTTCGTCTCTATTTTTTGTCATCTGTGCCTGCTGGTCATTCCCATTCCTGTGGCTACTCTTCCGTCCCTGCCTGTGGCACCCTCCTCCTTCATAGGTGGTGGGGGCAGCTGAATCTTTCCCATGTTTTGAATCTCCCTGACTTTTACCTTTCTCTTTTGCCACCAGACAGACAAAGCTCTCTGCCTTTAAGCGCTTATGTGATTAGATGAAAACCACCCAGACAATCTTTCTATCTTAAGGTCAACTATGACATACAATATGCCACAATAAATTTGCACTTATTAATGACATAGTATAACATCTAACATAACATATATTGGGTTGCCGGAAAAGTCATGACATATTTTTCTATGTTTTTCATTGCAAAAATGCGGCATGACTTTTCTGACAACCCAATATACACCATAATATAAAACATAGTGTATTCATACCATAACTTTACACATACTATAACATAATCATAACAGTGGTAGTTCATCATGCTTACAGGTTCTGGAGATTAAGGAAGGACATTTTGGGGAGCTATTTTATATGTCTGCACAAAATGTTACAATTTTTAATAAAGACAGGATTTAGCACTGTATTTCCATGGCTCTGACTCATTTCTCCACCCAAGCCCTAACCATGTTTCTGATAAAATGTGTTTTGTTGTTGTTGTACAAAAACAAACCACTGGCATATAATTAACAACTTGCCAATTTCATTTTTTTAAATATTAAAATAAATATTATTTATTTATTGGTGTCACAACCACCTCCTAAATTTTGAGCCCACAGTAAGTGCCTCAATCAACTCACACTAGTCTCAGCCCTTTTTGGGTTTCACCTTCACCTTCTCATTTTAGGTTCCCTCACTACTTAGTAAGGAAAAAACAGTCCCTTTCATAAATGGGGATACTCAGAGAGGGTTAGTGACTTGCTCACATTCCTACAGGTATGAAAAGACAGAGCTGGGGTCCTAACTCAGGTTCATCTGACCCCAGCAATCACGCTACTGTTGCTATGTTGTGGGGCTTACTAGGAAGGCTTCATGAGTAGAGGCTATGTCAGAAATGCAAAAGCACGGATTCAGAAGGCTTTTAACCAGCATTCCCGCCATACTGATTTTTTTATTCATTAAAACTTTCTAAGCTTCAGGCTAACATAATACAGGCCACTTTTTATAGATTTTAGAAGGAGTAAGTGACACACCAGCTACCTGGCTAGTTTAGTCAAGACAAACAGACAGACAGACAGACAGATAGACAGAAAGAAAGAAAGAAGGGAGGGAGGGAGGGAGGGAGGGAGAGAGGGAGGGAGGGAGGGAGGGAGAGAGGAAAGAAAGAAAGAAAGAAAGAAAGAAAGAAAGAAAGAAAGAAAGAAAGAAAGAAAGAAAGAAAGAAAGAAAGAAAGAAAGAAAGAAAGAAAAAGGAGGGAGGGAGGAGAAAGAAAGAGTTTTCCTGGATAACTCAGATAATTAATAACATGATATTTTGAAATATGTCACCTGGAGTCTTGACCAACTCTATAATTTAAACTTTACAATCATTTTCATTTATTAAACAAATTTCTCAAGAATTTTTTTTTTATTTATGAAGTGTGCATTCTCCTTTCTTTTTTTTTTTTTTTTAAAAAGACAATCTAACCTAACTGAAAATCAGCCAAAGCAGAGTACAAAATGTTGGAGCAGCATCAGGTGCTCTGAACACATTTTATAGTTGACTCTCTTGGCTGGGGTAGGGCTCAGCACTGGTGTGCTCCAGATGATAGATTGGAGATGAACTTGGCTCTTCATAGATTTGGCTGATATCTGGCTGTCCAGAAACACTTTCTTCTTCTAGATTGTCTTTAAATTTGAAAGAAAACTCAAATACATATTTTCTTAGAGTAAGATTATTTCACTGCAATTCATTTCTAATATCCTCATTATGCTCTTTCTGCTTCTGTGTCATATTATCTGTTTCATATATATATATATGACATATATATATATATAATATGTCATAAATATATCTGTATATATTTAAAATATGAAACAAATTACATTTACCTCAAACTTTATTAATTATATGTTTTTAATCCATGTATATGCAAATAATAGATTCGGGAAGCTAAAGCATAGCAAAGAGGATATAACTTTTATTTACATATGCATATATGTTTATAAGCAATATCTTTTTCCATTTTTTAATTTTGTTTTCCCTTTTGCTTTCCTTACATATTGACAATGATGTGTTATGTGGCATTATTATTATCTAGGAATACCACATATACTCTACATACATTTTTAGGCATCGTGGCTTGAGTAAACACTTTTTTTCTCTTAATCTCCTGCTATAACTTGTGCTATTTTGTATGCATTATTATCCTTTTTGTTGATTACTCTCTTTTCTTATATTACACAATGATGAGTTTTTCTATTTCAGGAGTTATGAAATAGGCTGTACCAGAACCTGATCCAGATTGCACTTCAAAATGACAAAACAGGTACTCTGGTATGATCCAGAATGAGAAAGGAAATTCAATAATCTTAATCACAACCTATTTGCTTAACTTTAACATCAGTCGTCTTTCATAGATCTGATCATGTCATGTTCACTCTTAAAACAATTTAATCGTTTCTTGGTGTCTTTAGGAGCAGGATGGACTCTTTACGTGGCCTCCAGAGCACACTATGGCTTGGCTCTGCTCCTGCCCCACACTGCTCAATGCCATCCTCTCCCTGTTCCATACCCTTTAGCTATGTTTGATGTCTTCCATTTCTGCCCATGTGGACGAAACATTCATGGATTTACTCATTTAATTTAATACTCAAAATAACTCTGTGAATTAGATAGTAATCACACTGCTACTTATAAGTGAAGAAACTGAGACACAAAGAGAAGCTAAATAAATTGCCATGGACGTATTGGTGAAAAGTCACAGAGCTAGCATTTTGACCCATAGGCCAGAACTTAAGCATTTCTGGAAATTTCTAAAATAAGAAAAGTCTGTTTTTAACAACTTGGCAAAGCATCTTTGGGAAAACAAGCATAATTAACTGCTTTCCATGCAGTTAATGTCAATGTATCAGTTTTCCAATTACCTTCTCTAAGAACTTATTTATCCTCACTTGGATCAAGTTTGGTGTGCATTTCTATGTAAATACCTTGGAATATTTTACAGATCAATCCTTCAAAGATCTATAATAATTTTGACATGCTTTGAACATGTATATTCTCAAATTATTCATTAGTTTGTAAAATATTTTAGAGATTTGATGATATTGATTAAATTGTACAGTAATTTTGAGACATTATGACTAAGAAGATCAATGTATCTGGCAAATGTTCATCTACAGGAAATCAAAATTAAAATATTTCCTTCTAAAAGGCTATTTGCCCAGAGATAACTCTTCTAAATAGGCAGAAAAACATCAAGTTGAATTGGTTTATTACTATAATAATATAACAGTAAACGACAATTCCCAAGATATGACAGGGAAGATAATTGTGACACTTTCATAATAAAGTATCAATCCCTATCCCCTCCTCCAATGACAATGATATTGAGTGCTTATTAATTAAATTCTTTATAATTCATTGGAAGGGAACATTTTTAGTGATAGGTACTTGGACTTTGAAATTTATAAACCTTGCTCTATTGATTACCTGTGTGCCCTTGGGTAAGTTTAACTTACCTCAAATTTTCTCATTTATAAAATGCATGATTTTACTTGCAATGTAAGTTTTGAAGATTAAACGAGATATGATATAAAATGTATAGCATGCATCGACATATATTAGAAGTTCTATACCTGATATTTTCTTTTTTAAATTTTAATCCCTCTCTAAAGTAGAGTCTATAATGTATTGATAGCACTTATTTCTTTTTAAAATTTAGTTTAGTCTTCAATATCACTGTCAACTATTCTAACCATTCTAAATAAGAAGTGACATCACAGCGCTGAGATTTATAGGTGAAATGAGCATTCTGATCACATCAATGTTTGGGCGATATATATTTCCCTTAAATAATTATAGATTTCAGGTTAGTCCAAATTAAACTTGAGTATTTCTTGCCTAATACAAAACAGAACTAAGCTAAGTTAGCTTTTGGTTTAATAAAGACGGATGGAATAATAAAAAGTCTAGTCTCACAAAAACAAACATAAACTAGAATTTCAGTGATTAATTGGAATATTTCCAAATACATGTACATCTGATAACACATGGTCAAATGCCTTGATTTTGGGATAGAATTCTGGTACTCACGTGGCTATGTATGGCACTATTTGATATATACAACAAATATAAAAAGAAGGGTAAGTTCAGAAAAGAACTCTGTAGTTATATAAAAATAGTCTGGAAAACCGTTTTTAGAGTATTTGGAAGATAAGTTTGAAAGCTAATAATCTTTCCAAAATATGATTAAATAATTAAAACTTCAGTTATCATAGCATCTACCATAGTACCCAATGCACTTTTATTTTTCCCAATGCACTTTTAATGACCAGTGAGTAATCATAACCAGCCATAAAAATGGTATCCCACTCTTGGTATTTATATCTTCTCCTTTTCATTCACATGACAGGATTTTGTAATTCAAGTCTCAACAAAAAGAAACTGTATCAAGCTGTAACTTCTAAACCATTAAAGTTTATTATTGTATTTTGATTAGATGTAGAATAGAGCTGCTAAGAGAAACTAAGATAAATTCGATTTCTTAAACCAAAATTGTGTATTAAATAAAAACGAACATTCTCTTTCACTTAGTGACATTATATTGTCCCACTCACCCTTCCTGAAAATCTGAGTTAGCATCTGTTCTATTTCTTATAATTGGTCTTTTTATTTATTTACTTATTTTTTTTTTAAGAGGGCAGTGTCACTGGCCCTCATATGTGGTATCCGAACCAGCGTTGCTGGCATCCCAAGCCATGTCTAAACCACCGTGCCACTCAGCCTGCCCTAATTAGTCTTTTTAAATTAATCAAGAAGAGTTGCTGTTTGACTTTATAATATCAGAGCTACATCTTTTCTATTTTTCAGCTACTACCTAGAATGAGACTCATACAGTCTACCTGTAATTCAACAAACCCACATTTTCCATTATTCCAGTGTTTTTTATTTTTATTTTTTATTTTTAAGTTCTTTACTGGTCATTTCATTGCCTTGTTCAAAAATTCTCATTCATTCCTTTTTCCTAATATATGTGTTCTTCAATTGTGCACCACAGTTTCTAGGGGTCTTGTGAGAGGTCTCAGGGTCTTCTGGGAGTAGAGAGGAAGAAAGATTGAAGGGATGCTGGAGAGCAGGAGTCTAGGTCTCTAACCTACTTCAAACAGAGAAGCACTGCTTTTATCTGTTCCATAGATTAGTCTTCTGTTTAAGAATTTATTTGAGGAAATCCTAAAAAATGAAAACCATTGTTCTGTGGTCTCGATGCTCATGAAAGTCACAGTTATTCATAGTCTTTCTGCAATGAGTGACAGCACACCTGTCCAGGTTTGTCTTACACCATACTTTTGGGTTTCTTGTTTCAGCCATACCAAGCCACTCATGCTTTTTGCCATGGGTTTCGTAGTTTCCCTCAGTTGTCATTCACATGTTCTTATTCAATCTCCAAATCCCCCTTCAATCCCTTCTTTTCATATTTCTAGTACCCTTCTAAGCTTGGTTCCAGTGTCACCTCTTTCTTCTCATTCTTGAAATGTTCTCTTGTCAATTCTTTGGAATCTCAATTGCTCTTTTTTGAACTGCTATTATATTATTAACATATTTTGCATATGTACTTGAATATGTGTTTGCTCATCCATGAGACTGTAAGCTCTTTGATGTCAGAAATCAGAACAAATTCAAGTTTTCATATTACATGCTCATGGTTAGCCCTTAATAAATTTTATTAAACTTAAGGAGACTGTATGTTTCTTAGACCAACTTTAATTCATTTATTGAAAAAAATCTGCATTCTGGTATACTGGATGCTGAGCATTGTGTTAAAAAGTTTTTAAAATGATATTTAAATGAATATGGCTATAATTAATCTTGCCAGTCAAAACTCTTAAGTTTGCCAAAGAGAGGGATCATTACTCCTGATTTTAAAAATGTGAAAACTAAAGGACTGGGAGATTAAATTACAGTATTCTTTTCACTTTGCAAAATGGGTCCAGAGAACCAAAATGGTTTAGCTATTTTCTCTACTTAACCCACTGGGGAGCCCTTATTTTCCCTTAACTTTTCTCTCTTTTAGTTTTCTTCAGAGTCTTCCCAGTACCCTTTACTTAAACTTCCTTGACAAGTTTTCTCTCTTTCCTCTCTATGAGAGTAACCATACAGTTTGCAGCAATATAGTCTATATTTGGATAAGCCATACATATTTAGTTTCTTTTAATCTTACCTCACATCAGCCCTTCCAGTCCCTCAATCATTTTTGTAGCTCTTTCTGAATTCACTCCAGGGTGATGACATCTTTCTGGTCCTGAGGTTTTCATAAATGGACACACTTGTCTGACTCATGATGTGTTATCTCTGCATGTGCTGCCCAAACAGTTTTTATAAACCACTATATCATCCTGGGCAATCTCATACTAATTTTCTGTAACTATCACTCCCAGGTCTCATTGAACATCATGATTTTTCAAGTATAGTAGCTCCATTTCCCTGATTATCTGTGAATTTTCCATGCAAGATGCATTACTTTACATTTTTCAAAGCATAATCTTATTTTGATATTTCCTACTGAAAGCTGTAACCTCTCTATATTCATAGACATATTTTTAGTTATAGCTAGTACTTGCAAACCCAAGTTTTGTGATATTTATAAACTTAAAATATGATTCAGCTACCTTTTCTAATTATTAGTCTTAAATCAAGTTAATATACAGGCTCTTGCTATTTCCCTTTATCTCTCTCCCAAAAGAACATAAATACAAATCTTAGGTAGTCTTACTACTCAATGTATTGTCACATATTTTATCTTTGGCTCATATGCTTTCATATAGATGAGTGACTGACACATCACACATTTTCTGGCCTATTGGGATTAGTTTTCTAAGTCATATTTTTAATACAACATATTAAAATACACATCCAGCTATGTAATGCATTCTATGTTGCATGTAAATTCTTTCTTTTCCAATGATTTACTAGAGTTTGAAAGCTATAAACCAGGAATGCATTATACTTAAGTTAGTCTTAAAATGAAATAATTGTCCTTGCACTCTTGTTCATTGTTCATGAATAAAGAAAAATGCCTTTTTTGTTTGTTTGTTTGTTTGTTTGTTTTGAGGAACTATCCCTTTATTCATCTTAGTTGGACAAAGCTTCCGATTCCCTTCCACACTTCCAAGGCTTTGCTACCAGTAGATCCTGCTGAGGGAGGGGGTCCCAAGTGATCTCTTAAGCATAAAATGCCAGAACAATATTCATTGTTTGGACCTAGGGTGAGTACCTGACAGTAAGGTAGCCCATGCAGAGGCCTACAAGATGGTCTGATGCAAGAATTCTTTCCATACATAGATATGGTGATGTAACATGTATTAATATTTTTATATATCTGCAAAGGTAATAAATTATAAGTATTGTTATTCTAATTTTATTAGCAGAGGAATTGAGATATAAAGAGATTGAATGGCTTGTTCAATTACACACAAATCAGCCAGGAAATTTTTGTAGCCACCAGGAATTCAATATTGGTAATTGCAGGAAAGCCTAAAGTTAACCGAACATTGGATTTCCACTGAAGTTTCTACCCTGCACATGCCCTTGAAAGTCACAGCTTAGGGTCATGCAGGACTGTAGGTTTCTGGTGGCTGCAGGACTCATGTACATCATGGACCTTACTTTCTAGTTTTCAGAGGACTTCATTCCTGAATTGCAAGGTCATTCCTTTATCCAAGAGGATATTGTGTATAATTTATCAAGAGTTTTTAGATGTTTTCTAGTGGGAAAATTTCAAGATATCCCATTTGCCAATTGCCAGGAGAAGAAGACTGAATGATTTCATACATTGTCTGTCTGTCTCCCTGGAATGATCTTGAGGACTCCCCTATATCCCTGGTGCCCAACCTTGCACACAGGTAGAGGTGGCAATTGATAATTTGAAATAATTCAACAAATGAATTCATATATTTGACTCATTACCTGACTAAAATGACACATCAATTCATTGAAGTCTCTGCCGGTCAGCCATTAAATTCTGGTGGAGATACCGTCTAAGGAACAAATGGATCGCAAAATGGGTAGGGTAGCTCAGTAATGCTGACCTATGGCAAAGGCTCTTGGCCTATCCTGGATCATAGAATCCTTTGCCTATCTCAGGTAATTTAGGTGTTCTTCTTGAAGAAAAATGCATCTGTGCACAGAATATATTTGGCCTATGGTTTTACTAGATTCATGGCTCTTGGAAGCTCACCCACGTATCCTAATGGATATATAGCATAGCCAAGACTCCCACAGGAATATCTGTTTCATTTGCAACTACTGGTATTATTACCCCGGACACATGGCCACATCTCTGCTTTCCACAGTCACTTAAAAATCACCCAGCTGTCACCGCAACTTTATTCACTCCCAAAGTTGCACAGTCATAAACAAGAATGTTTAATGGACTCTGCTTGTGTCACACACCTAAAGGACTAGATGGCAGGCAGCTGGGGAAGGTACTAGCTACCCCTTTTCAGCTCCTGTTGTCAAAGACCCTGCCTCCCACACTTATTTTGAGGTATTTTCCAGAGAGGGAGGGTGTTTGAATCTGAGTGGTCAAAATCACAAATAGTCATCAAATACTCATTATTCAAAAAACAAAAGCAGAAAACCAAAATTCTTGCCAAGTTGAAATAAAAAATCCACCACATTCCACTATTCCAATCCAACATCAATGTTTCAGCATTTCCTTCAGATTCACCCTAATTAACTTTTTTCTGTATCATTCTGTTGATCTTGTTTTATCTTCAATTTTGTGTTTTACTTCTCTCATTTAGTATCCATATTACACAATAAAGAGCAAGATATAAACCCTACAATTATAGTTATGTTATATATTTATATAACTACATCTGTTTATATATCCGTGTATACATTTAAAGATCAAACAAACTGTTTATCTTTACCTGGAATGAAATGTACCATAATATTAGTAGCATTTATATCCTCATCATATGATTTTTAAGTAATTTATATTGTTATATTTTTCTGTGTTCTAAGACTTCTTCTTTACAAGAGAAAATGCAGTAAAAGTATCAAAATGAATCAATTACTTTTCATACTTCCATGCTATCCATAATATAGTATTTGTAGTAATATATTTTAGTTATAGCATAATTTCCATTGAGTAATTGAGGGCAGTCATATTAGCTATCATCTTTTTCTTTTGCTATCATGAAAATGCATATTTTTTTCTATACTTGGATTATTTTTCCAAAATAATTTCCACAAGTGCAGTTATTGGCTGACAGGTTGCAAATATTTTATTACTCTCAATAGATATTGCCAAACTGCTTTCCAAAACCTTGTACCAATCGATAATCCCACCAACAAAGAATAAAGGGTAATAATTTCATGGCCTCATTGTCTAAAATTGTAATATAATTTAATTTTTGAGAACCTAATGTAAAAAAATGGCAATTGATTTTTGTTTTAATTTGTCAGCCCCTAATTATCTGAGCAAAGTTTAACATATTCCACATTTAGTTACAAACTTATTGCCTTACCTTGCATATTCTACTTTGTGAAGTTTCTGTTCTACACATACTCTTAACTATTATACATACTTAAGTACAACATATCATTGAGTACTTCATTTACTTAACCATCAGTTATGTTTACAAACAGTCCCATTATACTCATCTGTGATAAACATACATACTGATATTGTCAGATTTACTCAAATGGGCCATTTTTGTCTTTGAATGCTTACATCTTTCCTTTTCCTAAATAAGAAAAACAAGCAAACACACACACACACACACACACACACACACACACACACACACACAAGATAAGAACAAAATTGTCAATAGATAAATGAAGTAAGATTTTCAAAGTATTAGTTTTTCTTATTAATAAGTCTAGGTCACTGATTCTCCCAGATTATTTCTCCCTCCCTGATTTTCGAATAAGTTCCTTTCTGTTTAACTGAAAGCAAGTTTGCTTGCCTGGTCATGAAGCACCATGTCAGTCAATAGAGTGGGCTGTTGGAGGATTTACAGCTTTAATCAATCATCTCCATTAATGGCACAGAGGAAAAAAAAAAGCAGTGTCAGTGGGGATTTATGGTGAAGAGTTATGGTGGCAAAGAGATAGATGAGAAAGATGCTTGTGACCATGGGGATTTAGAGTGACTACAATGAAAAGAATAGAAGCGTGTGCTTGTTTGACCAAACAAGAGCAACGGACTGGGAACAGAAGGGTGAAATGAATTGAAATTTGCCTGAATCTACTCTATAGTTGAGTATGTGTGTTGTTCATTTGCTCCAGATAAAATATTTTATCATTTTTTCCTCTCGGAAATGCAGGAAAGTTGGGGAATTAAGAATACTTAGTGATAAGTTGAAAGAAGCAGATAAATAATTTTGAAGTAGTCCGGTTATGATTGAAGAGCAAATATATAAAGGTGAGGGAAACTTTCTGCATATTATAGTGATGAGAACATAAGAATAAAACTTTGAAAAAATATGAAGTCTTCAATGTACAACCATAACCCATGAAAATATTAACAGAACACTGAGAAATGCAGGCTGAAAGAGGAGAAAGGGATGAAGATAGAGACTGGTGCTTCATCTAGAGAACGTTGTCAGAACTATCCTAGAAGAACAGCCCTTTAAGAGACAATTGAGAAAAAAATTGTGTCTATCTCTCCAAGTGCTATAGGACGTGTGAAATTATTATGAGAAATATGAGTAGTCATAGGGAGGATCCATATATTCAGGGAATGATATTTATGGAAGGGCCATTTTGTGGCATGTGCTAATTATGTAGAAAGATGAATAAGGTATATTTAGTAGGAAAATTTCAAAATTTTATCCAAAGACTGGTATGAAAACAAAACAAAAGGAAGAAATCAGTTTCATCTAGATATATTATAATAATTTTTTCAAGAAAATAAAATAAACATATTATGTATTCACCTCGAAATCCTGAACCAACAATGAACAGCCAGAAAGCTACAGTTTTGCTTTGTGTAGAGGTTGCATCAAACCATTTAGTTTTTATAAATTTTGGCATATTGTGTGTTTCTATTATCAATATAATACATATTCTAGAAATTTTGGAAATTACTGAAAAATAGAAAAAAAGATTAACAAAACCATCCATAGTTACCTCATTTGGAGGAATTTCTTAAATGCCTTTCCACTATCTTATCCATGAGTAGCTTATGTTTTTGGTTTGACTTTCTTGATATATTTATTTTCTTACAGCTATAGTCATACATAAAATAATATTGTATGTCTTTTTTCATATACTTTACAACTGAATTCTTTTAAAATTATTACGTTATAGCACTTCAAAAAATTTCAAAGTAGTCAAGCAAATTAGGTTAAAATATAATTTACCTATTTCCCTAATATGGAACAATTACTTAAATAATTCTGTGATGGGTGGCTTAGGAAATTTTAACTATTTTTATTACCATTGGTATTATCTACTTCCTTGTGAATTGCTATTTTAGAGAAATCATCAGTAAGTGCCTAACTTACCCAAATATAAAGCTAGTATCTTATTTCACTTATCTAATTTCTGCATAACACACAATCTTAACTACATTTGAAACAAAACAAAACAAAAAACACCCAAATATACCAATTGGATGAGGTTTGGCAGGAACAGTTCAGGATGACCACAAGGTAAGTCATCTTCATTATAATTTGGTAGCATCTATTGAACCTCTGTAGGACTTAATGACCATCTATTGAAAGATATAAATTAGATGGTACAGAATTTTCCCACAGCAGTACACATAGTATGTATTCCAGAAAGGTTGGCTGTATTTACATATGTGATAGGACTGAATGCCTTGAATGGGAGACCAACAGGTAGATAAAGCCTCAATATGGAGGTAAGGGGCAACTCCAAGTCATCACCTTAAATCTTTCTGAGATCTTAACAAAGCATCTTATAGACCTTCCTTGATTTAATCTTTGTCCAGGATTAATTTCTTAATTTGAGAATGGTCTGCCATCTGGAGAGATGGGAATGAGAAACAGTTTTATTTTCGAACCCCCACAAGTCTTCTATTTCCTCAAATTTTGCTTGTAAACTGATTAGTTATTTTCTTAGCTCATCTCTTCTATCTCCCATTTTGGGCTAGGCAGTTAAAAGACGCTAGGTAGTATCTATAAAACATTTTCTGCAAATCTCCTCAGCTAGATCATCAAGTTCATGAGACATATTTCTTATTTTCCACATTAACTCAGACAACCATTTTGTCAAACTTTCTGCCACTTCATAAGGGTGCTCTTTCCTCCAGCATCCAGTAACATTTCCTCCATTCTTCTTTAAGCTCTCATTAATAGCCTCTTCTTTAGGCTTCTGCTGATACTCTTGTAGCCCTTTGGATTTTCACTAACTGTTCTTGAGACCCATGCAGCTTACACTTGCTGCCTGATCCCAAAGGCAATGCCACACCTTTCAGGACTTTTGTTGCAGGAGCACCCCACTTCCAGGTACCTAATTACATTTCAGTGATCTGTTGCTGCATAACATACCATCCGCAAATGCAATGGCTTCAAACAACGACAATAATTTATTTTGGTTACAAACTTGCAATTTTGAGCATAGCGATTACAAGGTCAGCAGGTACAATCTATCTCTGCTCCCTGTTTTATCAGGGGGTGGGATGGAGGGTGGATCAACCTGGGGTGGGGAGATCCACTTTCAACTTGTCAGACAGGTTGGTGCTGGAAGCTCAGCTAGGACACTGACCAGTGGCCTGTGTTCTGTTCTCCATGGGCATCTCCATGGGCTTCTAGGACTTTCTCACAATATACTGGCTGGGTTTATAGGAGCAAACGTTCCAAGAAATCAGGTGGAAATAATCACATTTTACAACCTACCCTTGGAAATCACAGTGTCTTGTGTGCTGTAGTCACAAACACACCCAATTTGAAGAGGGAAACAAGGCTCGGCTTCTCAAAGGGAGTGTTATCAAAATCACACTGTATTAAGATTGTAGGATGGCAGATGCACTTGAAGCCTCTTTTTGGGTAATGTAATCTGTCATATACTCTTCAATATTCTTGAGGAAAATTAAAAATTAACTATTGATAAGTTTAAGCATTCTGGTTTGTAATATAGATGTGGCAATTGGTGTTCGTTGGTTCTGGAGTGTGTGTGTGTGTGTGTGTGTGTGTGTGATATTGTATGCTCAATTTGGGCCTTTTTGGAGTGGAAGTTGGGTAGAGGTGGGGAGAAATGTTTCTTTGTGGAGTATAAATTAAAAGAGACTTTGTCAGAACTGTTGCTTGTTTGCTTGTTCCTATGGAGATAGGGGATTTGGGGACAAGATAGGGTATACGGGAGTGTTTTCTTGTGGGCGGAATTCGTTGATAGCTGTATATATGAGAATAAGAGCATAGATGCTGAAAGCAAGGATTTTATAATAGTCCGGTGATAACTAGAGTAGTTTGAAGTTCAAGTAATTTAAATATATCCAAGACATTAATAGAGGGGCATTTCCTCTTGTCTCCGTACAAAATCTAGTGATTCTCAAGAGGGTTTCAGAACACGGACATCGTTGCTTAGATCTTTGACATAAACACAGGCAGTCTTGTGACTGCCGCATCAACAGTAGAACCAGTGAGGTTTCTCTAGGTGGACTTAAAGGTTGAGGACTGCAGCTGGTATAGTTGTAGCAGAAAAGAGGAGCATAGGCAATGCCACTGACAGAACTTGCATGAATATCTTTTGCATATACTCTCTTTGGGGGTTCAAAAATGATACCAGGATAATTATTCTGGGATAATATCTGAAGGAGGAATTATTTTGACACCCAGCATTTAAATCAAATGGTCTATTTATGGTGGCCAAAATACAGAAATAACCAAAGTATCCTTTGATAGATGATTGGATAAACAAGTTGTGGAATACTACTCTGCCATAAGAAAAGATGAAATAGTGCCATTTGCTACAATAAGGATGGATCTTGAGATTATCATGCTAAGCAAAAATAAGTCAGACAGAAAAAGTGGAAAACCATATGACTTCCCCCATATGTGGGATATAAAACTGAAAGCAACAAAGGAACAAGACAAAGAAAGGAAGAAACAAAAACTCATAGACACAGACAACTCTACAGGCTAAGGGAAAAGGCTGTCGTAGAAGAGGGTAAAGGGGATCAAATATACAGTGATGGAAGGAGAACTGACTCTGCGTGGTGAGCACACAGTGTGTTATATAGATGATGTATTACAGAATTATATACTTGAAACCTATGTAATTTTACCATTGCCACCCCAGTAGATTTAATTAAAAAACAACAACAAAGGGACTCAAGCCATTGAAATATAAGCATAAAAATTAATGTGATATAATTTTATACTCAAGGGCTAGAGTGGCCCAGACATCAGTTTCCACAGCTATCATAAGGTCAAATGCTGTTCCTTGCCTCCTTCCTGAGGAGCTGTTACCTATACTTTGCTGTCTCTGACCTCTTGTGGAAACAGGACCTTTCCTAGAGTGAAGCAGTACACCGACTACCTCAGTCAGAATAACAATGCTAACTTGGGGCTGTTTTTATTTTTTTGGTGAAAATGTATTTCTGAAGAGAGATAGAGATAGTATGACTGTGAAAAAAAGGGGGAAAGATACAAAGGAGCTTCCTAGCTGTGTGTGTGTGTGTGTGTGTGTGTGTGTGTGTGTGTGTGTGTGTGTGTGTTTAATGTCTCCTTGTGCTTAGGAAGTGAAGAATTCTGCTGGCCCAATGCTATTTTAATTGGGAAGCAACATCTAAATTTTATGAAGAAAGCAGATAACATTTCTGTCACCTGTATTAGAAGATGATTTTCTATGAATGATAATATGGAACAACCCCAAAAGATGTGTTGTAGACCAACACATAATTATAAAACATAATTATGGTACTACTGTTTTGGTTGTTATGAACTCTTTTTTATTATTTATTTTTCTCTGCTTTCTAAGTTATTTAAAAGCCAGGATTAAAAGTATATTAGTTTAAGAGATAAGCCACCTGAAATGAGGGCACCCTAGGAAAGAAGATGTTCACTGTGCAATGCCTTTGAAGAAAAGTGTTGCTTCTCAGGAGTTATAAACTTGCTGTGAACAAGACAAGATGAGCATGGAGTTTTAAATCATTTCCTGTACACAGCTCTTGACAGACATGTGTGAAAGTGAAATAAAGAACACTTGAGAAAAATATAAACTAGCTACCTGGAAATTCTACTTTTAAAGAAAACATCACTAAGAAAGTATACACCTCATCACATCTGAACTTCATAGATGCTAAGACTTGGAGATTTTTAAACGGTCATGCTCTTGCTAGCCATTTAGTGTTTCCTCTACTTACTCTGGTTCTCCTCTTCTTGTCCAGAAGGCCACTTCCTACTCGTCTTTCAAGGTTCAACTCAAAGATTGACTCCACTTGGATTGACTCCACTTGGAGCTTTGTCTGACTCTTCTGCATACCCTCCCCAACACAAACGCTAGCTCTGGCAAAGTGTCCTTCCTTGGCACTCAGCTGAAGTACAAAATTCTCTATATTCTCTCTTGGTTTACTTTTCTGATCTGCCCCTTTTCCCCAATCCCAATATGTACCCAGTGATTAAACCTTGATGTCTTTTAAGGAAGAGTGATATTTGTCTTTATTCTTTTGTCATCTGTATTCAGTGTAAATAATATCTAACATCAAGCAAATGGGTGCATAATCATCCTTCCATAAATGACTCAGTGGGCAAGCAAGTAAATGAAAATATATATTCAGGATACAAAAATTCTGCTATCTCTTCTGTCTTGTAGGAATAGTTTTTAGACAAATGTTGAGCAAAAATGATTTTTCAGACTCTACAGAGATATTATATCATTCTGTTACTGAGGAACGAGATTGAGTTGACAGCTGACACAGAGAAAGCAAAACTACACAAGTATTTTGCTTTTGTCTTTTTCTTCAAGGAGAATGACTTGCAAACTGGAAAGGGTAAAATGATGAAGAGGTAAATGTGAGAAGACAGTAGGGAAGTACTGAGATTCTTTAAATGAATCCAAATCTCTAGGCTGGGTGAATTTCATCCCAGGAAATGAAATAAGTTACAGGCATGACTGCAGAGCCTCAATTGATAACCTTTGAGAAAAACTTGCTGGAAAACCAGAAATGGAAAACATGTCTCTGATTTAAAAAAGAAAACATGTGGAAACTACAGGTAAATGAGTGTGATCTTGTCACTGATAAAAATTCTAGAAAAATTTTTAAAAGGTTCTTTACTTAGCATTGGGAAAAAGAAGCGATGCTCATTATTAGCTTGAAAGGGTTCACTTAGAACAAATCATTCCAAAGAAATCCCTCTTTTCTTCTTTTATCCTTTTGTTTTAACATGTACAATTTAAATGAATGACTAACTGCAGTGGACATCAAATATGTGAATTTTAGAACAAAATGTTATCACAACTCTTAATACTTCTTTGGTGATAAGATTCTTTGATTTATGTTGGTGATAAGCAATTTGGACTGAACAGTACTTAGGTAAGTACGTGTATAACAGGTCAAACTACCATACCTTTAAAATCATATGACATATCACTGTTACCATAAAGGGACAGAGCCCTGCCCTTACTCATGCCCTATATTACCATTTTATTTGTTTGGATACATATGCAGAAAGGACAAAATATCAAATTTGTACTTCAAAATATGGTAGATAAGCTGATTGATAAAGCTTTGGGGAAATTGTTATAAAGTAATTATGTAGAAATGAGTTGAAAAAAGTATAAATTGAATGATACCATAGAGGAAACTGAGTCTGGTTTCAGTTCACATGGAAAGGAGCCTGGAATGTAGCAGGTGTAATGGGGGAACACTTATTTGCCCTTCCTCGTGCTTCTTTGTGGAGGAACCTGCACAGAGAGGTTAGCGCTGCTGCCTCTGCTGCCACCTCCACTCACTTCTGTCTATGGAGGAAGAAGGTGCTACTAGAGTTGTGAGTGGCAGCCAGTAGTGCCTTCATTCTCCCCCTCCCTTACTGTGTATAATTAGTCATTGAAAAGCTCATGATTACCAGGGAGTTGTTTTATTTGCTCTATCTCAGATCCTTTGGAGGTAGCGATCCTGAATGACTGTGCCTGCTCTGCAGATGAAAAGTTCTCCCTATGGCCTCCTCAGTGCCTAGGCTGCAGGGGCATGGCATGTGAGTGGGTAGTTAACACGGTATTAACAAGTCCCTTTAAGTAGACCATTAGTCATGTCCTCGAATCTAACTTTTTCAGGAAAATACCTCACATCATGCTTCTGTCTCATTCAGTTTATCTCACAATTGGTCACAACCCCAACTCTAGACACTTAATCAATATTTATTGATTATTAAATGAAAACCCAAAGTTTAACAGGACCACATCACTATGTTCTAATATGTTCTCCTAGCACTTATTGCTTTATTTTGATTGTTTGCTTTGATTTCCGCACATTAGAGGCTTTTATCAAAAGTGTGCTGATACCAAAGTGAGCAAATAAAAAGCTAAGTGGGACTTCTGCATGTGTGGATGGGCATTGCTGAAACACTTTTTTGGAGTCATTTTGAGTTTTGAGGGTGGAAACCTAGATGTCAGCAGCTTTAGGTCTTTTCTGTTGGGCTGTCCACAGATTATTCCAAGAAATTCCATTCAGTCTGCTACTTGGATGGCATAATCATGGCTTCTAGCATTTTGGGATGTAGGTGAGAAATAAAGTTGGAGAGTCAACATCCAAGATGAAAATTTCCACCAGTGCATCTGTTTCTATGTGATGCTCCTGGCCTTAACTATGCTTAGCACCCCTAACTCCAGTGAACCCCAGTTTTACTCTATCCAAAAACACTTGCAGTCATCAGTCAGTTGGTAAAAGGGATTCTGATTGCTTCTAAATATCTTTTAACTATTCTTTAAATTTTTAGTCCCATCTAAATCCGTGCTATGTGTGGATACCATTACTGAGCCTTCTCAGAATTTTCCGGGCAGTGTGTCAGGTGGCTTCTTGGCTCATTCCACTGCTAGGTAAGGATTTATCTTTTCAGATTTCTTAAATCAGATACAGCTTTTCCATCTGTTTGTAAATTGTTGCTACTGTCTTCATGTCCATTTTGTTTGTTTCCATGAGCTCCTTTCTCCCCTATTCCTTTACTATGTTTATAGTAGTTTTTTTTGGAGGGGGGATGTGGGGAGATGGTGGGAGCAATAGAGTTCTTGTCTTCTAAAGCAAGAGTTTAATGAGTAGGAATGATGACCAACAAGCTTTTTACTTTGCACCTCCTTCCCACTGATCAAAGGCTCATGATTGTCATTAAAAATTTAAATTATAATATAATTAATGCCATCACCTTTTGGTCTAGGGATATACATAAATAAAAATTCAAGAACCAAATTAATATCAAAACTAAAAATGATGTTTCCTCATTTATGTAGTACCTCTCTTCATTATAAAGTTATTGACTACTAAAAATGTTTTAGTTCTTTAATTAAGAAACTTTTCTTAAAGTAGGCATTTAAAACTTAAATTATATTTGTTGGCACTTGTAGTTAATTTTTATTTTGAACTGTAAAAACATTTTCATTACATTTATTTTATAGGTTCTTTCCATTTATAGAAAGTGATACTGGAATTTTATTTAAGGCAATGACATGAAAACTTCTCTTGAAAAAATATTTAGGTAAAAAGTGAAAAAAATTAAAGAAAATAATCCATTCCTCACTGGTAGTATCTGAATATGGCAAAATTGCAACGAAGATGTAAAAATGACAAGTTTAGGGAATGCTGAAATGCAAGTAATGCACTGCTCAAGTCAATGAGCTAACAGAGTCCATTATTAGATTTGTAGTGTCCACATTAAGGGATGATGGGGCCTTAAGATAGTGTGGAAATGACAGATTGCAGATGCAGCACAGTCCAAATTCTAGTATTATGAAGGGAATGTAAACATGTCGTTTTAGTGCCTATCCCAGTGTCTATCATGTGGTAGTAATTCAAATATTTGTTGCTTACAAGGAAGAAAAGTAGAATGAAGAGAAGATGTTTAACCTGAAAATAAAAGATGCATTGAGGAAGGTGGTGGGTGTCTTCAAATAGTATATGCTATAATGTGAAACAAAAGACTTACAGAAGTATTGAGATGTAGGCTTAAATTTAGGCTTAAACAGCAAATTAGAGGGTTCCAAGTTTATGGGATGGTTAATTTCAGTCATATTTTGAAAGAACATCAAGATTTTATGCATCTAAAAGTCAGACATGCTTTTGAAGTACTGAGTTACTGATCATTAGAAATGATGAAGTGGTGACCGGATAATGATCCTACAGGGATATTGTAAAAGGATAACTGTAATCAGAAGAATCTTTGGGAAACTTTGGGAAAACCGGTTCTGGTAGTCAAGCCCAATCTACTGAGATAGACCAGGTATCAAAAGACCTCTCAGTTGCCTTCCAAGTCTCATTTGGATCCAGAATTGTGATTGACTTTTGGGACATGCCTATAGGAGAGCCCCCAGCAGTAGCTGATATTTCCAGTTTTGCTTGGACACCAAGCCATTGATATTTTAAACCTGATCACTTATCTGTGATATGGACACCAATTGCTCTCACATTTGCCTCGTACTCAAAATGTACAAAATAGAAAAAAAAAAGTACAAAATAGAATTTATTATCACATTATGTTATCAGATTGTTTTAAGTTTGATGAAAGACATAAACAAGGTTCTATGACAGAGTAATGGAAGAGGATCACTCTAGGAAGAGCGGTCAGGAAGGCCTGCCTGAGAAGGTGACGTTAGAGTTGGGTCCTGGAAAATAAGAAGTTGCTTGCCAAGCACCATGCTGGCCCAAGAGTGCCCAGGAAGAGGTAAGAACACATATAAACCCCCTGAGCTCAGAGTTTTCAAGTAAAGAATATATGGTTCCAATGTGGTAGGAACAAAGTGAGCAAGGGCAAGTGTGGAAAGAGGTAAAGGCATGGCATAGCCTAGAGCAAAGCATGTGTGCCTTACAGGCCATTGATTTAGGCAGAATTAATTGTTCCCTCCTTCACATCTCACTGGGCTTTATATATAATTTTATTGCTAGCAATTTATACTTTGTAATTCCCTTATCTGTTTTATTCACCTGATTCAGTATATAGGATAAGTCCCTTAAGGTAAGGATCCATTTACTGTTTACTTGTATGTACCTTGTTCCAGCACCTAAAATAATGCCAATATCATTTTAGAGGAGTTGTCCAGAATAGCCAGTTGTGTCAAAAACCTATGGGAAACTGTATAAAGTAAATTTTCCATACTGATCTAAAATCTTTAGAATGGCCACTGATGGCTTGAAATTTTGGCCAAAGTATCCTAACAATCAAGCTTACATATTGCTATTATTAAGCTGAAACATTTTGCCAGTATTAAAATACCATAAATAATTTAATTTGGTTTTTAAAAATCTGTGGATTTAATTCGCCAAAGAACTTCACACAGTGGATAATTCCAATGGCTATGTAATTTATCAGAGGATTTTGGTGTTAAGGGTGCCATCTCTGTCTACTATAATATATGATAGCATCTCATTACCCTCTTCCTTCTACTCACTCTGACTGTTTTGACTAAGCCTGGGGCAGTTTCTGAAGGAAGTACCATCTTCCAGTGTAGCCTAGAATCAGAGAGGCAGGAGATGGGGAATGTTGAGTCCTTCACACACTAACACAGTAGCTCAGTGCAAATTATTTAATCCCTTTAAGAGTTAGTTTCTTTACCTATAAGTTGAGAATGACAATTACACTTCCCTCCTAACATTGTGGTAGAGTTAAAGGAGATGATGTGTACATACATAGCATTTGATACAGTCTCGTGCATTTGGGGAGCACCACATAAATGTGAACTGCTATTATTTTCATAATTATTATAAAATTATAATATTTAAGCTTGGCCCATGTTTTTAATTTAAAATGATAAAAATTTATGCAAAAAGAAATCTTACAAAATCCTGGCAGATCAAGATAAGAGATATCTACTAGGCAATAATGCAGTAATTCATTTACATCATGTCAAAAATGACTGAAAATAAAACTTTATGGAAGAGCATATTTTTATAAAAATCTTTGCTTCAGAGTTTTCTGATAAATATTCCTTCTGGCCTGAGAACTTCATAGTTGATTTTGATATGGAACTGAATATTTTTTGAAAGTTAGGGCTAAATTAGTTGGGTTATTTTTGCATGATGAAAGCGTGAAAACAAAACACCTTTTTTGCTAAAATATTATCTGGTCCTCGTTTCAGCCCAGAGGACTGAAAATACTATGAAATTAAAATTTCAAATGTGGGAAGGAAATTCTATAATATTTGTTAATTCTAGCCCCAAAATGTTCAAAGTTATTTTTGCTTCAAAATCTGGAACTGAACATGCACTTAACGATTTATTTTGATTCCTACTGTTAAAAGCTTGCCCTGCCTATCTATGCAGGTTAGAGGTGTATTTGAAGTATTTCTGCTTTCTTTAGACAAAGTTGAAAAAATGGTAAAAGGAACAAGTCAAAACAGATGTCTTATAACATTGTTAGGGTATGCAGTTATAAAATTTTTAAGAAAATAATAAATTATCCACACTTTATACCAGGACATCTTAACACTGTGTCATCTGTGTTCAAGGTGAAGGTCTGTATAATTGGTGACATTGTTCAGAAGAACAAAAACGCATCTTATTCTATAACACCCTTAAATAGGTGTCTGGCATCAAATAGTTTTACCCTGGATTCTCTACAGACAACAGGAGTATAATGGCTTTCATATGTCAGATGGAATAGGGAGTTAATGCTGCAAGTGTGCTGATTGAGAAATGCCATAGGCACTTATGCCATTACTTTCCTCAGTTTGGGGTCCCCACAGCAGTGACCATTTGGGTTTTCATTAAAGGGGAATGCATTTCATATGGCTACATAGGGCGACACTGAATAACTGTGCTTATGCGGCTTCACTTGCTCTACTTCTCTATTTCCTTATTTAAGCATCTTAAATTTCAGTAGAACATGAATTTAGCATACATCTTGCATTTGATTAGATCAGATTTTATGTATTTTATGCATTTTAATCCAAGTTTGGCTCTGTGAACCTTACCATCTGTCTGGAGTTGTCATTGCATTTTATTTTTAATTTTAATTTACCCCATTATATTTTTGACTAAAAGTGGTTTTATTTTTGGCAAGTTCCTCACCTATGTCTTCTCTCCCTCCCATCCATTTGCCACAATGCATCCAGAGAAGACTTTTTAAAAACAGAAATCTGATCACATTATTCCCAAATGAGTCCCATTGTCCTCATAATTAGTCCAAGCTCCCCTGAGACTCTTAAGACATTGCATCATGTGAACCCTTTGAATATATCTTTGCACCTTTCTGTTTTGCATGCTATATTCCTGTATTCCTTCTAATTCCTCTAGCCATGCTCTCTCTTGCCTCTAAGTCTCCATGCATACTCTTCCCTCTGTCTGGACCATTTCTCCCACACTCTGCCTGAATAATCCCTGTTGTTCCCAGGAAGTCTTCATTGACAACCCCACACAATATACTATATCTTCCGATTTTCTGGATGAAGCAAATTGGATAAATTCATGCAGTGTTATGTGTCCTCCCTAGCTAGATTATAAGCTGCAGGATGAAGCAGACACCGTCTGCCTTGTTTATCATGAGTCTCTCACATGTAGTCTCTGGCCTGAGACATAATAGTGACTAAAGAAGTATTTTTTAAATGCCTGGATGGATGGATAAGAAAAGCCGACATAGAAACTGCTATACATATATTATTTTTCATTTTTATTTATTAAATATGTAAAAATGTTAAAAACAATTTATAGCTATAACTGAAGTCAAAATTACATGTAGACAACAGTCTATTTTGTTCTGTAGATCCAGCTGCTACCTGTGAACTGTTATGTTTTGTGGGGACAGTGGATGGTAAATGCAATAAAAATCATCCCAAATCATAATAAGTTCTTTGTAATTTATTTAGACATTGTTATCTGAGTTTCAATTATTTATGATAATACTTCATTGCATCTACAATAAATAGTCATAGAAATTTAAAAATCAACCCTCAACTTAGGAGCTTACACACATAAATCTACCAAATTGCATAATTTTAAGCTCCTGGCCAAAACACCCTATAAAAATGCCTCTGGGGATCAGGAAGTTTATGAAATACAATTTTTGGATGGCTGCTAAATCCAAAATGAGAATAGCAACTCCAGTCACAGGTTTAGAGAACTTTCATGTGCAGCTCTGCTAACAAGGAGTGATGTTGACAGCTGCCAGCTTTTTCTCCTGGTAGAAAACAAAATGTTGCTTCTCCATGGCCCCAAAGGAAAAAAATAACTGTGAATTCTAGAATCATCTGTGGAGTCCCACACTTAATAATATCACATCTGTTAGAATTAGGCAGAGAACACTGAGTCTCCTGGATACCTTGTTAATATTTCCATCCCTGTGTCACCATTCCTACAGGGTGGTAGTCTGCAGGACAATGCACTACTCATTAAGAAGTTTACACATTTAAGAAAATTTACTCAGCACCTATTTTGTGATGTATACCATACTGAGAATTGAGAAGACAATGATGAATAAGACAGAGAAAAATGATATCCAAGTGGATGACAGATGATTACTCAGGGCTATGAGGGAAATGAAGCAGCGGGGAGTTCACACAGGAGCAGAGCCAGGACCACACTCAGGTGAGGTGGTCTGGGATACCTCTTAGAGGAGCTAGCTTTCGAATTACAAATAAATAATGAGTGGAAAGCCTGGGAAACACATTCTAGGCAGAGGAAATGGGGAATGCAAAGTTTCTGAGGTGGAAAAAGCCTTGTTGTATTTGAAAACACGAGAAAGTCCAGTGTGGCTGGAGAATAGAACCAGGGCAAGGAGATCAAGCTGGAGATGTCCTCAGACCTCAGATGATACAGGATTTACAGGAGATTGGCTTTATTCTAAAGGTAAGGAAAGCCTTGGGAAGGTTTCATGCAAGGAGGTAACATACCTGATTTACATTTCTAAGACATTCATTCTAGCTGCTGTATGGACTGACAACAGGGGAACAATAATGGAAGCAGAGTGCCCTTTTCAGGATGTTATAGCTGCAGTCTAGGCTTGAGATATGGCCATGGAGATAATCAAAGATATATTTTTGGAGACAGAATTGATAGGACTTGTTCAAGGGTTGGATGTGAGGGTGGAGGGAAAGAGAAGAATTGAGAGTGACTCTCAGATTATATGATTTAAGCAACTTGGTAGAGTGGTCCCAGTTACTTGCAGTAATGCAAGGAGTGAGCCTGGGGGCGGGGGAACAGATTCGAGGATAAAGGAAACTTCCACAGCTCTATGTTGGACGTATTAAGTTTACACAAAAGATACACATACCTGAAGTCACTGGCTGACTCAAAGAAGTCACATGAGAGAAACTCGACAGATGAAAACATATCCAGAAGTCAGGTGATGACTGCTTTGTGCTTCTATGTGAAAGATAACCTTGCTTGCCCACTGGTAGGTGGGAGATGTGCTTTGGATTATTTGTTATGTGATAGTGACAGATGTATATCTAGAACCCCTGTGAACAACATCTACGTTCACAAGACAAAGATCACAAAGTCAGTGCTCCAGTGGCCATGATGAGTCAAGCCCTGGCTGAGGGCTGCCTCCATGGACTGCAGGCAGAAGGAATTAGTGAGTCTCCATCTGAAATTCTCTCACTTATTCTCCTCTTTAAAAATTAAATTGTTTCCTTCCAGTACTATTCCCCCCAAAAAATATATATCTATTGCCTTTTTAAAATAGTAGATTTTTAAGGAATATGTTTTAAAAGAGCATCTGGTTTATTTCTACTGAAAGCTGGTGCTAAGAAGTGAGAAACATGGATCAAGTCAGCCCAAAACACAAGGACTGTGAATAATTTACTTCATAATTAGAAAAAAATAAATATCTTATTCAAGTTATGTGACACCATCACCTGTTATTAAAAAAGCCTTGGTATTCATTGAAGGACAAAATTTGGAGGACTTTTCCCCCTCAAACATTCTATTTCTCACATAGCAATTTCCTACAATAAGAAAGTCAAAGTTAAGAGAAAGTATCTTTTCTGAACTACCAATTTAAGTTTCTCCCTTTTCCTTCCCCTATTAGCCATGAAACAGCACTCTGTGCTCATTACTTAAGGATTGGGTGAAAGCAGAATTTGACTGTAAACAATTTCCTCCCAAGTTCACTTTTAATTCTAAAAGCTTAAGTCAGTTTTGCTACATATCCTAGAGAGACACTAGAGTTGGAATAGAGAGAGTTCTCTTGAAATAGAGGGCCAGATAAAATACAGAAAACTAAGCTAAGTTTGGATTTCAGATGAACAACAAATAATTTTTAGTATAAGTATGTCCCAAAAGTAGCATGGAATGTATTATATTTATACTTAAAAATTACTTCTTATTTATTTACAATTCAAATACACCTGAGAATCCTATAATTGTTATTGTTTTCAAATCCGGCAATTCAACCCTGAAAGAGACAACAAGAGAGGGAGAGTCCTTCCCTGACGAAAAAAAGAGAAAGAGAAAGTTTGGGATTTCGGCTCTATTCTAGCAGTACATGACAGTACATGACATGGAGGCAGAAAGACCTCTAAGCAGAATGACTGGACATAATGTTTATGGGACACAAAGCTTGATATATATTTATTAAATTGATAGCTTTATTCTTTATAATATTCTGACTCTCTTCGCCCATAATTATTCACCGCCTGATATAATAACATATCATTTCACTGACAATATATTTCTATCACCTTCATACATGAATGATAACTTCACTGGATATAGATCATTTGTACTCAGGCTTTTATACCTTAAAATCCTGAAGATATTACTCTATTGTCTTTTGTCATCTAATGTTACGAACAAGGTGTGGGTCTGATATTTCTTCCCTTATAAGTAACCTATGTTACCTGCCTATTTTTTTCAAGTCATTCTTTCTCCTTGGAGTTATTTATGTTCAATAGAATGTGCCTAGTACTTTCTAGTCCTGCAGGATAAACCTGCAGTGTAGGCCTATTTTGCCAAAGATCACTACTTCTAAAGCAACTCTCCTTTTGCCATCACTTCCACCATCAGAGAGAGGGCTGCTCTCAGGTGTGTGCTCAATAAATATAACTATTAGGGTCTCTGCCTTTTCCTAAAGCCAATATTCTTTGATACTGTGCTTTCTTCGTATTCCCCACTCCCTGAACATCAATTAATATTAGTTTTCTTCACCTCCCTTGATAGTGCAACCTCCCTGTGCCACTGATATAGCCAAGGAACACATTTGCTGAATTATAGGGTACAAATATGTTTAGTTTTGCAAGAAGCTGTCAAACTATCTTCCAAACTGACTGTACCATTTTGCATCCCCACCAATAATAAATGAGAGCTCCTCTTGTTATCCAGGTCCGCATCTGGTGTTGTCAATGTTTTGTTTTTGGACCATTCTAATAGATGTATAGTGAGTCACTTGCCTTTTATGGACCTCTGCTATCCTCTAAGTTGTCATACAAGAGACTATTGGTTCAATGAGCTTGGGGTGCTTAAGGGTGGGAAGGCCTATTAGATTACAACAGCAGAATAGCCTTAAGCATGCAAAGTCCATGTCTTCATTTTATATTTGTTGAATTAATAAATGTGTGAGTAATTGAATTAATGGATGGATGAATGAATGAAAACTTAGCTAACATCTAGCTCTGGCCTCAAAATCCTTTTAAAATTTTCAAGGTTCCTTCCAAACCTGAGTTTCTATGACATAATTCTCTTCTTACTGAGAAAATACAATACGCATTTTTTATTGACCAATCAATGGGATGAACCACTGCAAAAGCTTGTGCCTTTCCCATTTAAACAGTTTATCACTGAGCTCCATTTAAGCCTCTAAACAAGCTCTGTGGCAAGAGTATGCTCATGTAAGACTCTTAAAACAAGCCTAACTCTGCTTCCTCAAACACACAAGTTTGTATTTATCTTTCCAGAGCTTTAGGAGCCTGTATGTGAGTGTGTGTGTGTGTGTGTGTGTGTGTGTGTGTGTGTGTTTAGTAGTAACATCTTTCTATATTCACTGAGCTAACTGCATCTGTTTCTGTCTTTTGGCATTCACAATTTTGAGTGTTTTTTTTTCTGTTGACTAAGTCTTATGGAACTTCATGTGTAGATTGCTATGGACTGAATGTGTGTGTTTCTCCAAAAACCTGTATGGTGAAACTCTAATCCCCAATGTGATAGTATTTGGAAGCTGGGCATTTGGAGGTCATGAGAGTGGAGCCCTCCTGATGGAATAGTGCCCTTATAAAAAGAGATGTGAGAGAGCTTTCTTTATTTCTCTCCCTGCCATGTGAGAACATAACAAGAAGACAGGCACATGAAAACCAGGAAGGTGGCTGTCACTAGAACTCAACCAGGCTGGCACCCTGAACTCAGACTCCCCAGACCTGTATGAAATAAACTTCTGTTATTTAAGACACCCAGTTTATGGTATATTTGTTATAGCAGCCCAAACTGACCAAGACATAGGCCTTCCCTTATGTTGTGAGGCTTTTTCCTTTGGAGTTCAAACTCCAAACTGTGCCACTGATCCCTCAGAGCTGAGTAGGCCAGCTTGTCCTGTGTAGCCTGGTATGACAGACTCCACTGTTCTATCCACTTACTGCTAGGATCCTTTAATCTGACATTTTGGAAGCCTCACAACTTATAAGTCTCCAAACACTAAGATGAGGGCACAGGTGACAAATGCAGAAACTCAGACATGGCTGAGAGCAGTCTCCCTGTCTGTCACCTCCCTATAGTAGAACATTTTTGTTGGTGGTACATGGCTTTAAGGTTCCCAAACTATTCCTAAAAATATTTGAATATGAAGTAGGTACTCTAAGGGGTAGCCTTAACTCTAAAGTTGGAAGCTATTCTTGTTGTATTCTCCCTGAAGTTCAAAGATGTCCACATCCTAAAAGATGATGGAGGAACATAAAGATGGGCTAGAAATAGCGGGTAGGGTGAGGTAGTCTTTCCTTGATACTTTTAATATCTCTTTGACAAACATTTGAACCTCAGATTTACCAGACTGGAGATTATAACAGACCTAAGAGCCTCTACCGCACATGTGATATGACTCTGAGGTTCCTTGAAACAAAAAGCTATGTAGGCTCTTACCTTGATGCTGAACTTGGTGCTAACTCATCACTGCAAAGGAAACCAAAATTACAAAGGAAATAAATAGTCCCACTAAAACCATGGAACACACAGAGCTCTCTGTAATTACTTCTGGTGGTTCCTTTATGGAAGAAGCAAATACAGGAAAACTTCATTTCCCCCCCAAAAAAACAGGAAATACTGGAAAGTGATACAATACGGCCTGAGAATAGATTTAGTGGTCTATCCTATCTGAAAGTAGCTAGAATCAGGTTCCTTCATATCTGGCCAACTGCTTCCGTTATCTGTGGTGAACTTATTGTGTAATACATAATTTTTATGTACCAACCAAGATCCTTTAGGTCTTTGGGTCCTGAATGTTCCATAACTCTCTTTCCTTGTCCTCCATTCTTTCTCTGATTGATCTTCTAAAGGAAAGAGAGAAGGATAACACCTCCCTTGTGGGATAGGCCCAGGCTGCTTCCGTAGCCCTTGCTACATGGGAAAAATGAAGGAAAAGCAGCACAAAATATTTTTTTTTTGAGTTGGAGGAGCCAAGATATTGAGAGCCAGAAATGAAGATGGGAATAGAGGAATGTTTGCCCCTTTCCAAATAGAAGTTTCTTTGCTTAGCGCATTAGCATGCGTGGGGTTTTAGGGGTTCATTATTTTCTTTACTCACATAAGAGTTTCTCCTACTTTTAGGGAGTGGATTGAAGGAGAAGAAAAATTGTACTCATTCTGAAGTCTTCACATTAGAATCACCTGGGGAGCTTGAAAAACATCGATGACTGTGTCTGTCCTTTTGCCCCCAGAAATTTTGATTTAGTTGATCTGGAATATGGCCTGTGTTTTAGAATGTTTAAATCCTCAAGTGGTTTCCAAACAACTTTGGGTATCATTTTCATAGTGGTAACCAGCCAGGGGTTGGGAGCATCAAGGTTACCTGGAATGATTAAAAAATACCTATGGCTGAGTATGTGTCCCAGACCACCTGAGTCAGAATCCAAAGATGAAGGGCTTCAGCCCTTCACATGACTTCTGTCTAAGACCTCCTGGCAGACAGTAGCAATTATAGGCCACAGCAGTCCTCATTTAGCATGGCTATTACCTGAATAAATAGACTGTAACAAGTGCCAGGAGAAGCTTCTTTCCTTTTCTTCAGGAACCTATGCCTCGCATTCTCTTTTACAAACTGGACTGAACATAATTCATTGCCTAAATGTTTTCATTTGAAACTCACAGCCACCTGATTCTTTTCCACTCTGTGTTCCCTCAGGATGTACATCCTCTTTTGGTGGTTCTGCCCTGCTTCATTCTTAACATGCTTCATGTGTGTAAGCTCTGGTTCCAGCTTCACTAAAAGTTTCCCAAGGGCAAAGGTTTCACTGTGAATTTAGTTTGGCTCCCACATCACCCTTCCTCTGTGGTCCAATATAACGCCCTGGATGTTACACAGCACAGTATAGATATCGCATGTCTAGAGAGAGAAAAATGAATTCAAGGGGTGTAAATGTAACTGCAGAGTAAAAAAGTATATTCACTTGTACATAATTCTGAATGAAAATAGTAAATTTGTAAGTCATGTTATAGATGCCAAATATTTAATACTGTGGGATCTCTGAAATACATTATGTTTGTATGGTGCTTTGTGTTTTATAAAGAACTTTCAAATTCACCAACCTATGGGACTGCTACCATAACCTCACTGTGAAGCGGACAAGGCCACTTCATAGATGTGTGAAGATATGGTCTAGAGGGGAAGCGACTCATCCACATCCCTCCCGATGCCTGATGGACACAGGTAGAGAACTCTATCCTGCTGACTTTCAGTCCAGGTAGTTCTTTCCCAGTCCCATGACCTCACCATCCTCCATTCACCACTGACTCTCATATCTGCATTTCAGTCTCAGCTCTCTCCTGAATCACATTTCTAATTACATTTGAAAGAATTCTACCTACATGTTCTAGCAATTTGTCAAACTTGTTAGGCCTCAAAGAGAGCTTTTATCAGTTGATTCCACCTCTTTTCTCCCAAATCCTATCTTTTCTATCTTATTTAAGGACTTTGTCATTTTTCTCATCTCGCATTTCTTCCTCTCATTCACTTTTCTGAACTTGTCACTTTGTAAGGTCCTATTGATTCAGTTTCAACAATGTCTCCCATTTCTGTCTTCTCTTTTCTGTGCCTGTCTTTTCTGTACTATTTTCTCATACAGGCACAATTGTAGTCTGTTAAATGATTTCCTGCCTTCAGTTTATTAACTTTCCAATTTTCACCTTCCATTGACTACTAATTTTGAACCACAGATTTAGATATCACATCTCCTTATTCAGTGATCTTCCATTTCTTACAGAAAAATTCAAAAGGCTTTTAGGGTTTTTCATTGTCTGTCCATAAACTATCTTTCTAACATTAGCTCTTCATGGCTCTTCTATTCCAGACACCCTGAACTTTTCCCTGTTCTCTAAACACCTCAGATAATTCCCTCTTATGCCTTTTTACACTTTCAAGGGTTTGTGTTTTCTTGGCCTAAATGACTGTTTGCTCCCTGCATCCTTACCCTCCTGATTATCAAAAACCTATTCCTCCATAAACTACATATTTTTTCAAATCTTCTTCAAATCTCCAGTTTCAGTTCTGGCTGATAACATCTATATACTCTCTTAGTACTTTAATTTGTACTTCTTTTACCACATTTAGTTTTACCTTATATCATAATTTTATATGTGTAATTCTACATTTGTCAAAACTTGTTATAATAAGTGGAATAATAGAAATAGTAACATTTTACAAACAAATATGAAGTTATTTTGATAAAGTGCAATTCTAATCAACTATATATTTACTATATAGAATTTACCTGGACAGTAAACGTGCAAAAAAAAAATCAACCAATAAAATATTTGGTAAAATAGAATTCCATATTATTTTTTATCACTTGCACAAGGTACTCTGATCTGTTTTTGCTATATAGACTTTAAAATCAATTTTTGTTTAGTACCAGATTTTGAAATATGCCAAATTTCCTCCCTCACCTGAAATATATACTTCACTTTAAGTTTTAGAAACACTGTCATTAACATATTCTGAATCCTCTGCAAAGTATTTAAAGGATAGCTAAAAATTAATTGCTGTAAAATGTTACTACTACCATAAACAATAACAAACACCTAAACAGTGTCATTTTTAAAAAAATGACATTCCTTGTTCTTCTGAAAGAAAAAAATGATAAAAATTGAATATTACTAAATGCAAAAAGAAGAAAATGCAACATTCTTGTTTTAGCTTCAACTGAAACAAAGACTAGGCATTAAACAGCATTGACCCATGCCAAGTAGTACTGCTATTAAGCACTTGTATTATGGCAAACATTATTTCTCTTGAAACTTTTTATGGTATTAACAACTTATACTTATCTTACATATTAGCAATACCATTATTTAATTTTATCATAAGAATACTCTGACAAGTTAGTTTTTTGGCATCCATCAAAGAAACCAATATGTTTCAAATGGATGGAGTGTTTACACTGCCAACTAGTTTATCAATAGCGAAGGATTAGCTACATTTGGCTAGCAATTTTGACCTGAGGGCACAGTATTTCTCAGCCAACTTTGGACATATCACAATTTCCATTTTTCAGTTCTATTACCTTTCCCCATTGGAAACAAATTCAAGAGAAGAAGAAAAAAAGATTGAGGCAGAGAAAGGAGGCTACAGAGTCATAGTTATGACATGACATTCTTTGGGAATCCAAAAATAATGAATCTGGCACCACTTGGATTTGTCCATATGACCATGAATGAAAAAACAAGCAAGCAAACATGTTTTTGTCTATGGAATTCTTTCAGTGTCAATCTCAAGGATACTGTTGCCAGATGGGTAGTTTTCTTTCTCTACCATGTGGAAAGATTTTTGTTTTTAATGCAGGTGGACCAAATTTTTCATGCTGGCATAATTTTTTCACTGCTAAATAACTCATTCTCATTGGAATGTATAACAAGTATAAGACGCTTAAGTGCTGTACTATAAAAACCTTTTATTATAAAAATTTCCAACATACACATAAGAATAGAAAATTTTAATTCATCCCCATTTACTCATCACCGTTGTTTCAAAAGCGATATAAATGTTTTTCCAATTTTGTTTTATTTAAACCCATCTTACTTCTGTTTTTGGAGTTTATTAAAGCAAATCTCAGATACCATGCCATTTTACCTATGAACACTTTATTACGTACCTCCACCAATAAGGGCAGTTTCTTCTAACATAGTGAATCATTATGACATCTCATAAAAATGACAATAATTTCCCAATATCATCTAATACTCAGCCTGTATTCAAATGTACCTAATTGTCACAAAGATACCTGTTATAGTTGATTGGCTTGAATGGAAATTGCAAAATGTTAAGTAACGTATAACCATACATTGTGGTGGAAGTTGTGCTTCTTAAGCTTCTTTATTTCTTTTTCTTTGCAGTACCCCTCCCCCTTTGGTTTTAAATTTTTGATTTCTTGGGGGAAAGCTTCATATTAAATATTTGGTTGATTACTTCCTTGTAGTTTAACTTTTCTCAGTAAAAGATGCATTCCCAATTGTGAGCCACACACTCACAAGAGGGAAAAGTGCAGAATGCAAAGGCAGATAGATGTACAGTATATGGAGAATGTTAACACTTTACAGGGCCATTTGCATTTATTTTTCTGTCAATTATCTGTTCATATTGTTTGCTCTTTTTCAATTGGACTTTTGGACTTTTTCTTCTGTTCATAGGAAGTACTAAAACTTCTAACACTAGTTTGGACCCAAAGTGGTTCTGAGCAAGTTATCCTTTCCACCCTCATTAAAAAGGGTGGTGGCCACTGGGCATATACAAACTACCAAGCTGAAAAATTTATTCACAATAAAATAAATAATTTCACTTCTGTAATTACTTATTTGTAGTTGCAGTGGTGTTAGGTAACACTCAAACCATTTTATCTACTTTAGCAGTGAACGAAACTGTGCAAATGGAAATCTAGCTGAAGTATCCCTTCTTGAAAAACTGATGATATAACAATATATTATTTTTTAACTTTTGGAATATATTATTTTTTTAACCTTCCCCATGTAAGTAGGAAAGACCATCAATACCTTCATTTCACATCAAAATCTCACATACGGAAGCTAATTTATGAATGTAAATCACTTGGGAAATACAGTGCAACAGTAATGTAAAATAAGAATGCATTGGATTATACGATACAGGAAACACAGATGTTGGGACCTAAATTAAATAATTCCATAACCATAATTATAGCTTCCCAAACAAAAGCTGTTTATTAGATAACTAAAACTTTTTGTTATAATAAAGCCAAACTTTCTTCCCTGCCTTCAGAAAGACACAAATGACAAGACTCCTGACCTCCAACCAATTGGATCCATTAGCATAGCGGTGCCCTGAAAACATACCAAAGAGACAGGAAGCAAAACAAAAATTACTGAGGAAAAGATCCATTATATCAGCTAAGAGGAGAAATCAATGAAGGTGTATGAACTAGACTTTCTAAGATGGACTCATTTCATCCTAAAAAGTAAGTGGATAAAATGAAAATGAACATCATGTGTAACCTAGATACAGTCAATTCCAGACTATTTTTTATTTTATTTTCCCACTTTGTTGTTGTGAGCTGACCTGAAACTAACCTGGTTATACAAACTCATTCGATTCCTTTTGAGTATGTCTGGGAAGACAGAGCATTCATTCGAAGTAGGTGAAGGGTTAAGGTTAGCTACTCCCCAAAACTTGCTACCAGGTTTGTAATAACTGTAACATACACAGACATTTATTAATAAGAAACAGTCACACAGTCTGTCGCACAAGTTTGACATCTATGTCATCTCTGAAGCTCTGAAAAACACTTGCTAAAAAGTTTACCTAAGGCAAATACAATGCTATTCTAGCAGCAGAATTTAGCAAACCCTTGGTCAGAACTAAAGGACTAAGAGTTCTGACCTAGCAGCACACCAGAAATCTTAAGAAGTCTACACTGTCACCCCTAAAGGCATAAAAGTAGGGACCCAACGACTTTTATGATTTACCCATGCAAGGATGGAAAGGTGTCCACAAGATTCCAGCAAAGACATTTATAATGAATATCATGAATTTTACTAATACCATTTATAATATCCTTTATTCAAATTAATAAGCCACCAATATCATCCGTGAAAACACATTTCTCAGGCTCTGCACAAGTAAGCAAAGCTTCTGATCTTGATGAAAGATAAAGATACTCAAAGTACTTTTAATAGCTACGTCTAGACAGGGTTTTTCTTTCTGATTAAATGCTCAGTGAATACCCTTGGCATAAGATTTCCTGATTATACAATTGCTTGAACCTTGAGTATAGCTTAAGCACTGCCTCTTTGCTTAGGATGAATTATTTTAAAGCATATGACTGATATTACAATTATTTTATGAGGAAGATAAGGTAATATGTCTACATTGATATTTTAGTCTATTTTTAAAATAAATTTTAAGATCATCAAATTGAAAGCAACATTTTTATCTTGAGAATAAATCATAAAATGTCAGTAAAATTTTTATATTGAGAATAAGAATGTGCAAAGAGTTAGAGGTTTACATACATAGGACTCTACTATAATTTCCTTTCAACTGTAATTCTCTCTCATGACAATTTTCTGATTAGGAACACATAAAAATGACAATAAGTCTTCAACTGTTACTTAAAAGAAGTACTTTTCTAAATGCATAAGCAAAAATTCAACTTGCCTCAGTTGTCTCCAATCAGAAGACAGTCTGATTTCTTTAATCCCAGGCATGGAGCATGATAGGTATAATACCTCCAAGTAAGTATGTTTGTATGTGTTGAGATCAAGAGGGGATGGAGACAAGAAGAGGGCAGGAGGGGGCCTTAGGAAAACCAGCTCCAGGCTGTGCCAGAGAAGATTTCATTCCTTCTATTAGTTTTCCTGCTCAACTGCCCTTCAAGTTATGCCTGATGATTTTTAAAGTGCAGGGAGGTTGTTAAAGGACAAAGACCAAAGTGTTGTGTGGGAATAGCCAGTTGAAGTTGACCAAGATTAGAAAGTAATTTGCAAAGCTATTTGCTTCTACACAGAGCGTTTAAGTGTTAGAATATCATGGCACTACAAAAGAATTATCTAAAATGAGGTAATATGCTGTATGGCACTGTACAGGCTATAAGCAATTATGGAGGGATATACTTTCTTCACTTGTATTAATAAAGCTGAACAGAATATAAAGAAATAAAAGCCTGGAGTATACAACAACTCCTGAGGCAAATTGAAAGAAATTATGAAAGAATTCATTGTATTATTGAAACAAAGCAAAATGAAATACGTTGTGACAACATGATATAAATCACAGGATAATATCACATCTTAATAACCAATGCTGAACAGAAGAGAGACTTCTGTGTTGATTTACTGTGTAGAAAATGTGACATGACAGAAGACCCTTCACCAGCCAAATCTTTACATACTAGTGCTGTCAGTTACGCTTTCCTTTCATGTACATGACTGAGAAGTCATCCAGAGCCAAATGGACATGGGCTGAAAGAAAGTATTGTCAGTGATTCTTCTTACCTGTCCCTGCTCCACGGAGTCAATGCTCTCATCCTCTACTATCCTGAAATAAAATCCCAATGTCAGTTTTTTATTCAGCAATATAAACTTACAGCTAATTACCATGTGCCAAAACAAGGCTGCAGAAAGTATAATCTATTAGCAATAACTTGTGTCTAACAATATAATTGCATCTGGAATAATGAAATGTTCATTTTAGTATTAAAATTAATAATGTCATATCAATGCCATTAATAATTAAGGATTCTTTTTATAACATCACATCATTAATAACAACTCATTATGAAAAATTCGATTAATATCAACAATAATAAAAATAATATCACATTGTCTTTCTATAGTTACAATTTTGCAAGGATAATGAAAATGCTGCATTCGCATTGGACTAGACCCTGCTGTGTCTGAGGATAGGAGTTCTGGAAATATATCACATTTTTGGATAAATGAAGTATCTTTTTGTTTTCCAAGACAGCAATTTGTGAGTGGAAAATTTTATCATTAAATATTCAGAAAGCACATGAAAATTCTGTTTAAAATTGTCTATTTCTTTCTTTCTTCTTTTTTTTTTTTACAGATTCCTGGATTCTAGTTTTTATTTTTATTTTTTATTTTTCTGAGGGCAGTGTCACTGGCCCTCATGTGGGACCTGAACCGGGGCCGCTGGCTTCCCAAGTCAGCACTTAACCACCGCGCCACTTGGCTGGCCCTAAAATTGTCTGTTTCCATGTTTACCCAGAATAGTTGATGGGATTACGGGCAGTGCACAATAGCTTTTACTGTGCTAGTTCTTAGTTTAGTATTAATCTACTTCTTCATTTGGGAATGGGTGCATAGACATTCTTTTTTGCTTTGTAACTTTAATATTTGTTACATATAACATTTTTAAAGCATGCGATATTACATAACATTTTTTATAGTCCACCTCCCTATCTTTCCAGGAAACCAAATCTCAGCTATTCAATACAGGTAATTTTCTACTTATCCAAGTTTTCTCTATCTCAGCAATGTATTCTAACACATAAAGATACCTATAGATCAGGTATAAGAGAGTAATAATCTGGGGGCCAAATCTGTCTGCTCAAGCCTGTCTTTTGTAAATCAAGATAGACTCAGCCTGTCTTTGAAGCATAGCCACAAACATTTGTTTACCTGTTACTTATGGCTGCTTTCGCCCTACAACAGTAGATCTGAGTAGTAGTAACAGAGCCCATACGGGCCACGAAGCTAAAATATTTACTATCTGGCCCTTCACAGAAAAAGCTATTAACCTCTTCTCTAGATGATAGACAGAAAGTAATTTTGACATTTCTCAAACATAGATAAGGAAAATAAAAAGGGAGAAAAAAATCAATAACATATCCTTAAGAACTGTTATTGTCATATTTTATATTTCACCATGACATTATAATAGTAAACTATAGTTGCATTATTCATTGTTATTTGTTGCTTGAATGAATGATAATGTATAACCTAAAGTCAAGGCTGGGAAAAGAGAAGGACTGCAATAAAAGCTTGTGAAAGCAGAAGAAGAGTATAAGTTTTATTTTAGGATTGGAAAGGATATATCTTGAAATAATATTAATGATTAGTTACTTACTTATCAACATTTTCCATTGTTATTTATCCATATTAAACCATGAGAATTGGTGAAAACACCAGCATACCTTCTATATCCAGTTTTTTAATACTTTTTATCATGAAAAATTTCAAACAGAAGTAAAAGTTAACAGAAGAGTTAAATCAAACCTCATGTGTACTCTCTATCAACCTTCAGCAATATTCAACTCATGGCCAACCATATTTCATGTACATTGCAACTTCTGTCTTCTCTGATATTATTTTGAAACAAATTATGTCATTTAACCTTTAAATATTTCAATAAGCATCCCTGAAACTGTACAGACTTTTTATTTAACTGCAATACCATTATTATAATACCTAAAATTAACAATAATTCCTTAATATATAATATATCCAGTTTGTATTCAAATTTCAAATTATCTCATGAAATACCTCTCTCTCTTTTTTTCTCTCTCTCTCTCTTTCTCTGTCTGAGTTTATTTATTTAAGTCAGGATCCAAATAAGTTCTACAAGTTTTTACATCCAGTTTGCAGATTCACAGGGCATGTCCTTATCTTGCTTTTTATTTAGAATTTTTTTTTCTGTATATATAGAGATAAAGAGTGGGTAATGTTAATACAGCACAAACGTCTCTATGGAGAGAAGAGTAGGAAAAAGCAGGTGTGGCATGACCAAATAACCTCTACCTCATCCTCCAAACCCTCAGGTCTGCAAGATGACAATCTAGATAAAGGTATGCTCCCAAAGCTGCATCTTTCTAAGAGTTTAAAGTCATCTTCAACTAGGGGCATTAGCTGGTGCCAGGTAACCAAAGGGAATTACCAGCACAGGTTCTGTGGAATCTGGGGTTTTCCTCCCCGGACCATCCATCTCCTCAAATTCATGCGGGATGGAGAATAGGCCCTTCACTGCTCACCAAATCACTATCAGGAACAGGAGATCCTGGGCCAAAATAGCTACATAACTGAGGAGTGCAACCACTTCAGAAATAAAACAGGACAACAAAGGAGGCAGTATGCCACATTTGAAGCAGAGTTATTAAAACAGATAGACCAATATTGAAAACAGAAAAAAAGCATAAAAAATATAGTTAAGAAGATAATAAAACTTACGAGCAATCTGAAGCAAAACCAAGACATTACAAAAAAAGAACTAAGTGGAAAAATATAAGTGAGATAATAGGTATGCAAAAGATAATAAAGAACATCTATTAGATGAAGAATGAATAAGCTGTAAGACCAAATCAAAGAACTCTCTCAGAAAGCAGCAGGAAGGCATAAGGACACTAAAAAACAAAGGAAAAATTAAAAGAATAAAACTAGAACATCAGAGGAGATATTTGCAAAATGAAAAGTTTTCCACAATAAAGATGGTTAAATGACCTCAAATACAGTGTGTTTTTCTTGCTAAACAGTAGAAATAATTAAACAAATCTGCATTCAGACACATTACAGTAATATAAAGAACATCAAAGAAAAACAAAATTTTAAGGAGCTTCCAGAGAGAAAGAGCAGAATACCTGCATAGAAATAACAATTATAATGGCATCAAATCTATAAAAGCAATACTGGATACAAAAATAACAAGAAATCATATTTTTAAAATACTTATGGAAAAGAAAGTTTAAACCTAGAATTAATTTTACACATAGCCAAAGGTCAATGAAGATTTCCTCTGGTAAAAACAAACAAACTGTCAATGCTCACAGTTTTAGCATTGACTACAAAGACTAATATCAAAAACATAAATGTAATAAGAACTGAAAAGAAGAAAAAATAAACAGAAGGATACTTCCAGATATACAGAAAGTAACGATAATCAAATGCCTTGTAACAATATATTATTATCTTTTTTAAATGCCTAAACAGAAGAAATGGAAAACATCAGAGTGGCTCTATAACAACCAAGGACAAAAATTGAGAAATACCAAGATCTTTGTGGATGTAGTGGTGAAGGGAGACCAATGGGGCAGGAAAACATAATAAAGTAAATATCGGGTTTCGGAAGGTAAACAGATACAGTATGCTTAAGAAATTAATAGAAATAAGTAAATAAAAGTCCCAAGTTAAGGACAATCACCATAAGAACAAAAATAAATATAATTTTTTTAAAAGTTGAATAAAAAAGCCAATGCACACAAATTAAATTTTATAAATGAAAACATATTTGAATGTATGCCCATGGAAAACACGAGAAATGGGGATAAAAGGAGTGAATAAACAAATGCAGCAAGAAAATGTCTTACATGAAGCAGTGTCAATAATGAGCCACAGAAAATTGTGATTAATTCCACCCTCTGCACCTGAAGTCCAAACAAAATATACAAATGAATGAAAAAATAGAATCACCATATTGTTTCTTTTGTTTAAAAATTAAAACAGAAGTTCCTTAAAATTCTGCTATCCAAATGTACTTATTATGTGGGGTTTTATTTGCAGCATATCAATATCTAAAACAGTAAGTCCCCTGAATGTAAATTAAACAGTTTGTGATCCTGTAAGAGTTTGAAAGTGAATGCTAGGGAAAACAAAAACAAACAAACAAGCAAGCAAACAAACAAAAGACTAACCTGTTTTCTGCCAGAGAGAATGAACTGAGCAACTCTCAATGGCTTATAATGATGAACAATGCTTAAACACAGAGTCAATTTCTATATGAGAGTGAATTTTAATCCCTAGGATAAAGGGCACTGAGATTTTGCTACCATAAAACACCTTACATAAGATTTTTCAAGAACCCCAGAGGTTTTGCTTTACTATTACAAATCCACAGAAAGTGAACTGCAGGTATGTGTGGTGCCTCTGTAGGTGAATGTTTTCAGGATATTACTCATTTTATTAGGTGATAAAGGATCCTGAATTCTAATCGTGGTGGTGCTTAATTTTGCCCCAGTTTCCCCATCTCCTAAGTGATGTTTGACACATTGAGATGAAACAGACTCATTTCCCAGGATGAGTTGGTTTCATTAAGGAAGGCTGCCATAAGGAGAGTTTTTTTTTTTATCCCTGAATCAGTGTGATAGATAATGCACAATCCTAGCTGAGGGGTACAAACATTACCCCTTTACTGAACTATGTCTTTTTAAAAGGGCTGTATGTGAAATCGGCAAAATGAGCCATTTTAGATTTTTGTCATTTGTGTACAGGGCAGCTAGAGAGCCATCAAGGGGGCGCTGGTAGAGAATGGAAGTAGCCGCTTCCACAGTTGGTAGGGGACAGTTGGTAGGGGACAGTGCAGCTAAGCTGGAATCTTGGCTCTACTGATGTGTGGCCCTTCTGAATTTCTGTTCCCTCATCTCTAAAATAAGAGTTCTAGCATCTACCTGGAAAAGTTAGTGCCAGAATTTTTGAAGGATTAACTATAGAAAGCAATTGGCACATAGAAAGGATAAAACACATTAAGTGATTTTCCCTATTATGCCTTCTGTTTCCCAAGACAAAAGGGTATAGAAGCTTCAAGTCTAATTTTTCCTTTCAACTTCTTGTAGAAATCATAAGGGTCTAGAAATAACTCCTTGAATTAATGTCAGAAGCTACTATTCCTCTGTACCCAGAGAACCGGCACTTCCAAATAAGAAGTGGTGGTCAGGAGCAGGGCATAAGGGAATACACAGGTAGAGGAGTATGATGATTCAGCTCTCACCTGAGTATATTACATGTGGCCATGAGTCACGCATGTCCTTGTTCTGCTAATTTCTGGACCTCTCTGATACTACTTTCCATTCTCCTATTCCAGGGATAGAAGCTCAGCCCCTATGTTGCTCCTGCCTCACCAGTGCCTGCCATGACCTCCTCTACCTGAGGAGTCCCTGTCAATCTAGTCTACAGAAGGTGATAGTCTACGATTGGCTCCTATTCTTGCATCCAATAATTGAGCATGGCAAGGACTTAGCCTCCTTCGTGACTTGATATTTGCTCCAAATTTGTAGAGGTGGCCTTCCATACTCAATTAAGGGAACAAGATTGCCCCAGGAAAAGGAGGATTTAACGTTGAAGCTATTTGAGTATCTATTGTAAAAATAGCAGGTGATAAACATGGAAGAGGTATATGTTATTGACCCATGAACTGCAGTATGCTTGAAAAGACTTATTGTGATTGTGCTTAATAACTTCATTTTTGTAGTGCAAATATGTAATTTATTCACTTGGCTTAATTTTTTTAAAAGATAAGGAAGCACTTTTGAAAAAAAAATTCAAGTTGTATATTTAATTCATATTCATGAGGGGAAGCAGAGTTTGCCACCCCAAAATATGCCTTTGATTGATACTGATTATTTTAAGGTAGTTATTTTTAGGAAATGAAAGACTCAGGAAAAAGACCTTTGACCCTCCCACTAACTGCCTAAAAGAATTTAGATAGAGAATCTGCTCCAGGAAGGGAGCTATCATCATAGATAACTGTAGTTGAGTATGAACTAATGTGTGATGGACAGGGAGGAACCTAGCAAGATCCATTTGATTGAAGTCGTCCTCTCTGTGTCCCATTGTTAAAGATAACCCAGAGAACATTTATTTACCAAACACATGCATTTCTTTTCACTGTGAATTGCCTTCCTGCCTTTTGAAGTCTAAATCATGCTCCACCCCTTTCTCATTAGCTCAAAATGTCATATACACCTCAACTGAACTGCCTGATTTGCCCTGGGATATCACTCTTATGGGACCCCCCATATGTACATATGTAGTAAAGTTCATTATTTTCTCCTGTTAATCAGTCTCATACCAACCAGAAGAATTTAGAAGGACAGAAGGAAAATTATTTCTCCTCCCTTACATCCACAACAAAATTTGATATAGATGGAAGATCTACATATAAAGTAATAAAAACACAGTATTATTATAAGAAACTATATTAGCATAAGCTTACACTCTTGGAGAAAGGAGGGCCTTCTGAAGCCAAACACAGAATGAAGATGACATGAATATACTGATGAACTCAGCTACTCAAGAGACCAATGGCAAATAAACATATAATTAAAGGCAAGCAACAGAAAAATTTTTTTCATGTATATACCAAGATCCTGGCAGAGTATAAACCTAGTTTATGTGCAATAGGGAGGATTGAAGGTCTTCAAACAGGGGAAAGACTTTAACAGAACTGAACATTGTAAATATTATAAAAGTCATAGTCAAATGAAATTTTCTTTATGAAAATTTCACCAAAATATTTTAATTATGATAGCTATTACACAATAAATGAAAAACAGAAAAAAATCATGTTCCAAATTTACATAAAATAAAACCATTTACAAGTTAATACTTATTAGCATACTTATTATTTACAGTAACATAGCATAAATATAATATATTAACATATTTAACAGAAATATCATTCTATTTAACAAAAACAATAAAAACTGCAAATTGTATATTTCCAAGTGCTTAGTGTACTTTAAAGCAAAAGCTACAAAATTAGCTTCTGATAAGCCATTGAAGCCAAAGTACTCATCAACAAAAAAATACTAGTACTATTACATAATAACTTTATGAGGTTTATAATAAAATAACCAATAATAAATATTTATTTAAATATTATTTATTTAAATATTTAACAAATAATAAACAATAAAACAATCTGCAAAGTCCTTAGTATAGGACCTGGTTTGTAGAGCTAAGAGCTAAGTGTCAGCTATTAGCACCCTTAATGCAGAGTGGGACTGAGAGAATGGAATCTGGGAACTCTCCATGGTACTCACCCAAATAGTTCAGAAGGTTCCAAGAGAAAAAATATGTGGCTGAAGTTGAAAATACATTTCAAATTAGTTTGAAATTAGCTATGATGTTAGAAAATCTTTGTACAAAAAGATCCATGGGATAGAAAAGGGAAGGTAGGTGAATTATAACAATTTCTTTATATTTACTTAAGCATTTCCATTTTATTCTATTTGGATGTATTTAGAATGTTGGCAGAATTTCACTAGTTCGAATAGCTCCAGCTCTCAGTGGCAGGATCAGCAAGATGGCTGATAGCTCTGTACTTCTTGAAGTCTCCATTGCCTAAATTCTAATACAGAGTCCTAAGAATTTAATATATGTGTATATGTTTATGTATTTCTTTATAGGACAATTTTAAAACAATAACTTGAAATACTTAAGTATAAAAGCTGATAGAGGCAGTTTTTATACCGATAAAAATAGAGGCTATTTTTATACCGATAAAAATAATACTTTTATTTTTGTAGGAAACAGAAACATAATCCTTTTTTAGAGTTCAATCAAAAGGGAAGGAAACAACTTCTTGTTGTTTAAGAGTAAAATACTCACAAGAAAGGGGAAATACCTATTTCTACTAGATATTCAACCTGTACAAATATCCATTTAAATAGCCACTTTCCCTGTATCCAGTTTTTGAAATATCCATTTAAATAGCTTTTGGTTATGACTACCTAGTTTTTAAAATAGTTCTGTTTTCAGTGTCAAACATTTGGTGTCCATTTGCTACACTTAAAAAAAAATGTGTGCAATGTTGTGTCTTTTGAGATACAGTAACATGACAGAAAGTGACAAATGGGGGAATGTGTCACAATGAAGCATGATATATTATAGCACAGTGATATGCTGATACTCAAAGAATCCATAATATGCATCTTTCTTTTTATTTGCTGCTACAGCAGAGGAGATTATTCTTATAGATTAAGGGACTACTGTCATATCTTAGGTAACAAAGTAAATATATTTCACTCCATTAATATTTTTCTATAAGACTGTCATGTGCTTTTTTTTGTATTTCCTTTCTATTAATTTCAGATTAACAGTAGATGCATTTATAAATAGAAATCTATTTCTTATGCCTGACTTATCCAGTGGCAACACAAGATTTTGAGTCTGAATACCAAGCCATTAATAAGGAAAAAAGATTAATGTCAACAATGGACACAAGTGTGACTGAATAAGAATAGGTTTAAACACAATGGTGTTTTGATGCTCTCCACAGGATCCTTTATAGAAAAATATAATGCATAAAAATCCCCAATTTTAAACAGAAAATTACCCAGGTCTCAAAATACCTTTTTAAAGAAAAAATGGTGTTGTCTTTTAAGGTGTCCTTTCAGGTTTAATGGATCTTATATATTGTTTATTGTTCCCAATATCAGCAACCTACTAGTAACATCTTTAATATTCAGTAAAGATGGCTTACCATCAGCTTTTTAATTGACAACTAAGAACCCTTGGCTTTTTTGTTTGTTTGTTTGTTTTCTAAAGAGATATACATTTTGTCCTTTTTCTTAGAAAATTGCTGAAGTATGTTTGGAAGCCAAAAGAAACTGCAGTCTGTGTTGTTAGGCATTAGTGATTATAATATATATTAATGTCAAAATAATATGTATGTTGAATACAAATGCAATGTTAACATAAGTTGAAAAGAGGCAGCAATTTTATGCTAAAAATAAAGTTCTGTTAAGATGTTTCTCTTTTAATAATATTCTCTTCCTAGTCATTTTCTTTATTTTTTCCTCTTATTTATCACCAGTATAGAATACACACTGGCTAATTTACACAGTACCATCTCATAACTAATAGAGTGTGGCTTAAAATGAAAAGTCTGTTCTCTATATGAAAAGATTATATAAGTGAATTTAAATAATTACCTTGAAGGAATTCACTACAAAGTATGTTATATACAACTTTTCTAAGACATGATGACTCATGTACCATTAAGTTGATTCTCTTGTCCTTACCTGTATATATATATATATATATATATATATATATATATATATATATATTAACCCCTGTATATACAAAGATAAGTTCACAAAAATAAAATAGCATACAAATTTTATTTACACGTCAAAAACACAAATAACTCATTTGTGAAGCAATCACATGAGCCATTCCATTTCTGCTCACATAAAAAAATTAGTAACAAAAGAAGGATTAATTCTTTTCTGTACAATCAGTTTTCCTAGATTCATACTCATTAATGTTTTTAATACTTCTCTGCAGCAAAGGAACATCAGTTCAAAATAAAAATGTTTTGGTATTATGAACATTGTTTTAAGTATGAAACTCAACTTTTTTTCATGTAATAGATTTTTTAAAAAATTTCAAATGAAAGTTTTTGCATTCAGTCATAGAAAAGACTTTTTTGAGGTAAAAATTCCATTTTACTCCAGTAGAAGACTATAAAAGTATTAACTATACTGAATGTTACATTTTTCAGAGAAGAAAGGCACTTGATTTTATATATAGTTCCTTAGAGATGACTTTTTTTTTCTTAGCAAAGATTTATTGAACAAACTCTCCCTTAGATACAAAATCAGAACAATTTCAGAATTACTAAAAACTTGGAATAGATATACTTAATGGATGGTGAAGTTTAGAAACCATAGTATCACATTATAAAAACAAATGATCAAAACAGTCTAACAATTATAATCTTCAAGGGTACAATTCTTGTGTATAAATGTATAATTTGTTAGAGAACATTAATGTTCCCAGTTATATAAAACGGTAAAAAAATGGCCAGCTTTTAACTTTTAAGAAGAAATGTTTTATTTTAAAAATATAACAAAGCCAGGGCTGGCGGAGTGGCATGGTGGTTAAGTGCTGGATTGGGAAGCCAACGGCCCCGGTTCGGGTCCCACATATGAGGGCCAATGACACTGCCCTAAAAAAAAAAAAAATTATATATATAAAACAAAGCTTTTATTATTTAGAAGAACACTATGAATGTCATCATAAATATTTCCATTTCCATAGACATACGATGTCTAAATCATGACATCTACAACAATTCTAGTCCACTATAATCATATCTGTTCCCTAGAAAAATGTACCTTATTACATGAAATAAATTAGTTCTTTTGTAGTGCCCATGGATAAATAAAGCTACTTTTTCTCTAGGTATTTAAATTTTGTCTTCAAATTTGCTATGTCTAATCTCCAGATTAATTGCAAACTAAGACTTTTCATTAAAACAGTAACATCCCTGTAAAGGAGTAGTCTATGTGATGGATTAAAGCCACATATTAAATTACATTACATCATATCATTGAGTGTCTTTAAGGGCATGGCTCTTTGTAAGCTAAAGAAACCTTTTTTTTTTTTTTTAAATCATAAACCTTTCCACAATCTCATATTTCTAATCTTGATTTATATCTGACTTCTTTATATAACTCAGGGTGCATAAAAAGGCTTCTGTTGCCTTAAGGGGCAGGTGGTAGAAACAGTACTACTATACCCATAACAGACAATAGATAGGTTTATAGAACATCTAATATCTCCAACAGAATAGCATTTTGGTGAATGTAAATAAGTCAAAATTATAATAATTTAATATTCATTAAAGAGTTTAGAAAGAATTAGAGAAATTGCATGGAGTTTTGTCTCTCTTATTTCCAGCCTTCAGTGCAGCTGTAATGGTAAATAAAAAGTATTTTGCAATTCAAATTTAGGATTTCCTCAAGTTTCAGAGACTACTGTAGCAGCCTAGGCCTCTGTTTTGTTATAGTTAGTTATCCCTTTGGTATGCTCCCTTCCCACACAGCTAGCTCTCATCAGTTCACTGTTTTACCACAGGATTTAAGTGAGTGGTGTATTGGTAAAGTTTAACAACCAGCTCTTCAGAAGAAGGAAAAAAAGGCTTATTATATTTGCTGATTTCTTTGTTGAACTTACTCCCACCTTAGCCAATTTCTAGCTACTGATGTAGTGTCACTGAATGAGGAATTAGGGAAAGATTTCCAGTAGTATGCCATTATGTAGTATTTTCACCATATCTATACAATAGTTATAAATAACATCAAGAGCATAGTATGATAAATGTGGTAAAATAATTTGGAAGTAATAGATTGTGAGTTTGATTTTAATATAGATTACTAATTGTAAGCTTCTGTAATATGATTTTTAATAAGTTATTTTAAACCACCGAAAGTCCTCAAAATTTAATAATTTAATAATTTAATAATTGACCCTTGTAAGTTGGTATAAGCTCAACACACCATTGAGTTTACTCCAGAATACTTTCACATGTACAGATTTAAATATATATATATATATATATATATATATATATATATATATATATAATTTTAAATGTTTAGTGTTAAAACTACAAATATTTGAAAGCATAAAAATTAAGTCATATTATAATCCTATTGGTATTAATGAGTCAAATTTCAAGTAGTCAATATTTTTATGTCCCTTGCACCAAAAAGACAAATGAATCTTTGCTATTATAAATTTTTTAAGCTCATAGAATTATCTGTTAGGTATGGCTTTTTGGCCATGCCATCATCCTGAGCTGAGACATTACTTACTATCCTTGCTAAATGATTTGTAACCTGGAGAATATTCTGGACAACAGTTATACTGACATTGGCCCACTTACTGCAGAAAAAAAAAGGGGTTGACGGAAAGACAATGGATATAAACCTTCCTTGGGAGATTCACACTGATATGTGAAAAAGTGGCCTTGGAGGTAGGAGAAAGATTCCTAAGTGGTCTGGGGTGGATGTTTTGAATGGGACATTAATGTATAAATCAGCCTTTATGTTTCTGAGTTAACTTCCGGGATCCTTCTATATGAAGAAATAAGGTAATGGATTCAGAGCGCTTTTCTTTACTTTTGCAATTTAAAAACTATCTTAGTGGCATATGGCTATAATCTTTCTTATCTGTGGCCTGAAAATAGTAGACAGGAAGACAATAGATTTGGTTGATGAAACATGAGACAAATGTATTATGGCATTAAATTCCTAATGAATCAGTAGATCCCTAACAACAGGGAACTAGAATTCTACTAGCCACTATTCTTCATGGCTTCACACAAAATAAAGTTCTTTCAATCTCTGGGAGAAGGTGCTTTTTCTGGCTCAGTGAGTTATCTGCTAATCTTCCAAAGATCAAATTAAGAGAGATTAAAAAACTATAAAGGGGCCCTTTTTAAGGGAGGTAGAAAATGAGATTTAGGGTGGTTCCATTTTAGCACTATGAAGTATTGCTAGAATTCTAAACTCATTTTGAATTCAGAAGTTAGATTTTTTTAAAAAGAAATTTACATTTTATGTAGCAATTTGAAAATTGCAAATTTATTGTATGAAATTTCACATGTTCAATCTCATTGACATTATTGTATGCACATATTATAATAGCCTGTGGTTAAGCTATGAATCATTGATGATTATTAGGAGTATTTTTACTTTTAATCCTTTATCAGTATTTTTTATTACACCCACCTCTTTTCTTTCACTATAGGAATCCATTTTAGCTAAAATCCAAGATTCTGACTCTCATCTGTGTTTACCATCAGTGCAATTGGAATGAGTAATTTTTCTCCCACCCATCATCCCCCTTGAGAATGTGAAGTTTTCTCATATCATCTGGATCTAAGATGAATGAAACTTGACACATTTATTTAAAGGAGCTGCTTAACTATATCATTACTGCATAAAACAATCTAAGGTTGCTTTTGACATTTCACAGTATGTGAAACTCACTGTGAATTAAAGTGAAATAAGTAACTAAGAAGATAAAACATAGTTATTTGACCTATTTTTTCCTCCTTATATTTGCAACATAGTGGAGATAAAAATCATGAAGCCAGAATTCATCAGTCTCTTTGTTAACCCTTTAATAGGAATCCCTGTCTTGCTGAATGCTGATCTAATTGGTTATGCACATGAAGCAGAAGGACTGTAACGTGCTCTTTAATTTGTACCACTTGATTAAATAATGCCTTTAAATAAAAATATTAGCCTGAACTAGAGATATTATTTTTCACAGGATTAATTTAGTTTATTCTAATGAATGACAAAAGCAAAATAAATAAAAAAGCATACCTATTTTTGACCTTGTCTTCTGTCCTAAAAATAGGAAAAAACTAATGTTGTCACTGATAAAGATTTAAGGAGGCAACTAATTTTAGGTTGTTTTTGTGGAAAATATGAGGTTTTTGAACCAATCTCTCCAGACTTTTACCTTAAAGCTACATTTTGGAAAACAATCAAAAATGTTAGAATAATGGGTTTCTAAACCACAACTTACCTGATATGTTTGTTTCATGTTTTTATATGTATTTTAAAAACAGAATTTTCAATAGAATTTGCCACATTAAAATTTGCCACCTGTATTATTATTGTGCTAATCTTGGGTAAAGAGTATTGCTTTTTCATGATTATCACTGATAAAATGCTATTTAGAATGTTTTTTTTTTTTAGAAACTCTGTAACAACAATCTTAGTTAATATGGAATCTCAGTTTATGTACATTTTACTTAATTCCAAATAGAATGATATATCTGATCTCTGAGCAGTTTGGAAGGCCAATGCTGACTATATAAACTACTATAAGAGTATTTTGCTTGCTTTGCTGATTTTAAAGCAAAAGACAAAATGCTGTAGATTCATGGTACAGTGTATTGATGAAAAATACATTATAACTATTATGCTCAATGAGTAACCAATTTAAAGTTTGAAAACCAATAAGTTACCAATTCATATATAAATCCCATTACATATTAAATAATGAAAAACCTTCTGAGAGATCAAATAAAGAATATCAATTTAAACTTTTTGTCAGAATTTTGGTTTATGAATGGCTTGACCTATTTATGGATCAATGGAATAATTCTTTTAGTGTGAATAAGGCTCTGTCTCTTAATATAACATATTAAGTTATCAAAGTTAAATATTACTGAAAAATTTCCACCAGGTTTTGTTTTCAATACTTTAAGCACATATTAATGTGCATTTTCATAGGATAGTGACCAGGGAATGCTATTATTACTGAAAAAAAAGGTTCAAATAAGCTCTTGAAACTGTACTAAGAAGCACACTCAAATAAATTTAAGTCATCAAATTATATAACATAGAGAAAACATTAAAAGATAGGTAGAAATATATTGAGAAAATTGTAAGTGATTTAGTGTTTTTAAAGCCTCCATATTTAAAGCTGGGTGGCTGTGGTCTTATCTGTGTGTTCTAGAAGCCAGTATGATGAAATGCTAGACTCCAACTCTGGATTTGGACTTACGTTATTATTTACATTACAGTGCAGAAGTCAAGGAAATTCAGTATAGTTACAACAAACCATTTATCTTCTGGAATATTCCTAGGAATTTGGACACTTTAAGTGAGTTCTGGCTAAGGGTGGGGGTGGGGGAAACAACTTGTTCCTTCATGGTTATTAACTGAATTAAAGTACCGGGATAAACGTCTCAGTTATTTCTGGAAGTTCCAGAGAGGCAGCTGAAAAAATGGAGGAAGTTAGGTCTTGGGAATCAGAAAGCGTCTGTCAGGCTTCACAATCCTCTCAGTGAAAGCCTTTGCCATAGGCCTATAGGTTAATTTTTCAACAATGAAAAACTGATATGTCACTTCCCTAAACTCCTTAACTAACCATTTATAATTTGGTGTTCTTTATGATTTCTGCCTTCAGTGAATCATCATCTCCTTCAGAATAAAATATGTGCTGCTTTTTTCTTAGACTAAGAAGACTGGATCCTTAGACCAGATGTCCCTATGTTAACCTTTTGTTTCCACGTTCTGATCATATTAACTGCTTGAAAATATTTGAATATGCTTTTATGTCTCACCTCTCCATGCCCTGCACACATGAAACATCCCTTTATTTCAAACTTCTCCATCTTACCTACTCTTATATAAGCCCCATTCCTCATGATTCAGTTCCAATAGCCCTCATCTAACTTTCTTTACCAAACATCCTCAATTTCCCCATTCCCTGGCTGAATGAAACATCTCTCTTATGTGCTCTCAGAACTCTGTTCACATTTCTCTGAAAGCCTATAATGATGTACTATAGCTATTAACTTGTTTTTACACTGCAAAAAAATACAGTTCTCAGGGCTATGACTTTTAACACAATCCCTAATTTCTAGCTTTCAATAGAGTATGGGACAGAAATAAGTACTTGAAATGACTTGTTGAATTAATATTCAGGTATCTTTTTTTTTTTCCCCTCCTGAAGAGGGCATAGCTCTAAGAGGCCCATGCCTGGATTAAGCCAGCAACCTTGCCTTTCAGAGCGCATGCTCTAATTAACTGAGCCACTGCATCGCCTCATGCTCAGGTATCTTGAAATAGAGGGTAGAACTACGAAACATTAGCATATCTGCCATTTTGAAAAGAAGTAATTGGGAAAAGGCTATCAAAAGCAAACTCAATCACAACTTAGAAGACTCAAGTCTTTGGTCAAATTTCTTGCAAGATTGGAATTGTCTCCTTGAAAACAGACTTTAGTAGCAGATTTATCTCCCCATTCCATAGTAATGCTGCTCCATGGGGTTCTGGAAGGATGGTACCCGCTACCTGTAGCTGCTCCTAACACCACACCCAGTCCCTGTGCCTCCCTACTCTCCAGTCAATTCCTTTGTGCTTTTCTATAAGCTGTCGGGAAAGAGGCTCTCTTTTCTTCTAGAAAAGTGAGTTTCAAAGAACATGTATATTGGAGGGCTAGTATCTATCCAGTTGCTATATGGAAAAGACCTGTCTAGGACTGAAGTCAATAAGACATGGAAAAAAACTCTTTTTTGAAGTTATTTTTAAATTTTTTAATTGTGATAAACACATAAAACTTACCACCTTAACTATTCTTAAGTGTATAGTTCAGTAGCATTAAGTATATTCACATTGTTCACCTGTTAGTGTGAAATATATTAACATATTCACAGATTTTCAGAACTTTTTCACATTGGGAATTGAAATTCTATATTCATTAAAGAACAACTTCCCTTATCACCCTCTCTCCAGCCCCTGGTACCAATATTCTACTTTCTGTTTACGTAAATTTGACGACTCTAAGGACCTTATATAACTAGAATCACAGTATTTGTTATTCTCTGATTGGCTTATTTCACTTAGCATAATGTTCCCAAGGTTCATCTGTGTTGTAGCATGTAACAGGATTTTTTTTTTTTCATTTTTAAGGCTAATAGTCTCTTGTATGTATATTCCAAGTTTTCTTTATCCATCGGTTGATGCACATTTGGGTTGTTTCTACCTCTTGGCTATTGTGAATAATGCTGCCAGCAACATGGATATATAAGTATTTCTTTGAGACACTGCTTTAACTTTTTTGGATATATAGTAAGAAGTGAGATTGCTGGTTCACACAGAATTCTAATTGTAATATTTTGAGAAATTGCTTTACTGTTTTCTATAGCTGTTGCATCAGTTTATAATCCCCCAACAGAGTACATGGGTTCCAATTTCTCCCCATCTTCACCAATACTTATTTTACATTTTGTTTTGTTTTGTTGTTTGGACAGTAACCATCTGAATGGGTGTGAGGTGATATCTCACTGCAATGGGGATTTATATTGGGATAGATAGACACTTGATTACATTGTTGAGCTGCTGTGTCCAGCTAAAACTGCACAAACTGATAAGCTTTTATAATGTCCTCAAGGAAGTTTGAGTTTCTTCACTTGCAAGTAAAAGAATTCTGTCTAATATATCCCTCTGTCCCAATGTACCTCTCTACCTAGGCTTTACTGATACTTGTTATATGCCCCAACAAATCTAATCAATAAATGGTCTTTTGGAGCTAACAGGGGACCTTGTTAGAAAATAAAAATATGCCTTCTCCTGTTGAAGGACTTTTAGTCAAATGTTTCCTCACTTCAGTTGAAGATGTGCACCAAGGGAATATATAAGAGCAGTGGGTGATGGAAAACATTGTCCCTCCAAGTCAACAGGCCAATCTAGAAAGGAAAATAAGGGGATATCAAATACAAACAAAGCCTATTTTATTATAACCACTCTTGGAGCAGGAAAATGAAAGGATGCTCCTTGTGAGACTCTATGGTCTCCTATCCTAAGTCTCAGAACTAAAAGTTATAACAATGAAGACTGACATAAACAAAGTTAAGATGCAATTACAGCAGGATGGGAGGGATTGAGTATATTCAGAGAGATCCATAATTTAAAAAAAAATTAACAGATAATACTAAATTGAAAAATCAAGCAACAATAGTGTTATCAAATTATTTAGAAATATGGTGAAAAAAGAAACAGAAATGGTTAAATGTGGTATGGTAAGAAATTATTTTTTTAAAGCACCCACAATAAACTGACATCTTAGGTGGGCAGAAGGTAGGGGTCTGAGACTGCTGTTTTTAATTATAAGCCTTGTAAAATCTTCATGTATGACAATGTTCATGTATATCTTAGTTGAGAAAGAAGGAGAAGGCATTACCATCCAGCACGATGTCCTCACACATTGCACTCCTCCAATTCAGCTCTTACAGGTAACTACTAAACAGGTGTATGTGTACATGTTTGCATCTGTATGTGTGTGGTATGTAGTGAGATATGTGTTTGTGTATGTGTATGTGTGTTTAACCAAATGAATTCCTACTATAGTTCTGCAACTTGCTTTACCTGTTAATTAAGAATATACCAGGAATATCTTCCATACTTCTTTATGTTACATAATTATATGCATATGCTTTTATTTTATTTCCCCATTTCTCTTATGATGGATTTAATATTTTAAAGATACTTTTAGCCTCCTTTTGGGGAGTATTTTTTTCAAATAAATAAATATAATTTACCAAGTATTGATTTAGTATTGGAAACTATCTTATGATTACAGTGGTGAAAAATAATGGGAGAGACAGCTAGTTAGCTAACTATACAATACCATGTAATGAGTTTCATAGAGGATGTCAAGAGGATCTACAATAAATACAGTATAATAGAAGAAGAGGTTCATGTGACTCCTCACTTCCACAAGAAAAATATTATATTGGCAGACAGGTGATAATACTCAAAAAATATATTATATAGGGAGAAAAATTTCATTTATTTTCTGAGTGTAATAACCATGTTTTTTTTATTGAAATAAAACAGTTAAATTAAAAGCACTGAGCAGTTTGGTGTACCTCATTTGACCATGATTCGGTAAAAGGGAAATAGAGAGGGTAGGAAATAAGGAGAAAAGGAGGATGAGAGGAAAAAATGAAAAAATGAAAGGATAAATTTAGAATAAATAGTTATCTACAATTGCAGTTTCATTATCATAAGTGTGAACCTTAGCAGATTTGAAGATGTCTTTAGTAAGGCAAACATTGGTTGTGTGTTCTTTGAATAATTCCTGTGAACTAAAATGAAGGTGATGAAGTGGTGTCCTAGGATTATCTTGATGAGACCATATAAGAAATTTAAGACACTCAAAACAAGGCAAACAGCTCTGATTATACTCTGCCCTTAACTAATATTCTTAAGACAGTTAATATTGTCAATATTGTTGCCATTATGCTAATGGACACAATCTAAAAATATATGCCGATGAAAGAAGTTGTAGAAGAACACAAGACTTTGTATCAAGAAAGACCTTTTTTTAATCTAAAGAAAATGGACCAAAAAACACTTAAACTTTTCAGTAGAGGTCAGAACTGAAGTATTCACTTGATTCCATTTTAGATCCAAGACAAAGATATCTGGTATCTAAAACAGTAAACTAGAAAAGTAGTTCTAATAGAAAAATATCTATAGGCTCAGGGGTGTGGTCAAAACCTTAGAAAGATACCAGGTTTTGTCTTAATATTACATTAAATTCAGTTCCCATATTGAAAATGGTCAAAATTAGATGTCAGAGGTGAAAAATGGTGATAGCAACTCATCTTGTTGGGTTTACGCTGAAATCATTTTTAATAATGGTCCCTAAAACCTATGACAAATCTGTATTGATATATGGTGGAGTGGTGGTGGGGGGGTGGAGAATCGAAAATTCAAGAAGCAAATTACAGATGTAGAAAAGACTAATCTTGTATAAAGGCATCAGTAGAAGGTTCCGTGCCTCACAGTCTATGAAATAAAGTGCTATAAAGAATGGGAGCCTGGACAGCAGATTGCTGGTTCACTGACTCAGGCTTAATGACTAAACGCTTTCTTACAAATGTCTAGCCCCTGTGTTATAGACATAAAGAAACAGAGAAGTGGAGAGCCAGTTAAGTGTAACTTACTCTTACTTTTATATTTTAGATGCACACACATGCATATGCAAAATGAATTTATCTTCTCTGCATTCAATTTGTATACCTTTGACCAAGGGGTCACAGGCTTAAGAATTAGGCAGGTTTGGGTTAAGTTTTGGCTCTGTCAGCTCATTCTGTCTGAGTGGATAAAACAATTTTAATATACATAGCCTAAATTTCTTCATATGTAAAGTGAGCATAATGATAATTCCCATATCAAAAAGTTATAGGATTCTTAAATGAGGTAGTGTAAAACATATAATCAACTCTAAGCATAGTGTAAATGCTAAATGATAATCATATAATAAGAACAACCAGGCCACTATTTTTACAGTTGTTACTCTTCACCAAATTGCTCTTACTCTTTGGAGAAGTTCCAAATATTTTTATGCCTATGTTGTATGATTTGCATGAAGTTTTTGTTTGTTTGTTTGTCATTTAGCTATTTGTGTTCGTCATGGGCTCTCTCTTGCCATACCTGCTTTTATTCATAGTCATAAAACTCTACAAGTTTAGATTGCTTGTTCTTGTGTTTTCTTATTGCATTCAGCAGCAATAAAACCTGGTGATCGTTTTTTTTCTGTTTATTCAATATCTGTTTATTCAATATTGTTTTAGAGTGTTTAAAAATGACCAGTATATACTTATTCCAACAATAAAAATGAATTAAAGAAGCCAGATGTTATAAAAACATTTTATATGTTGAAAAAAATTTAAAGCATTGTTTCTTTTAGGAAGAGTAAAAACAAAGTTAGATAGGATTTCTAAAAAAAAACAAACAGATGTCAAATATGCACATTAAAAATTTTTATTTTACTATAAAAAGGATATGACTTTATATTATATTTCATGATGCCAGTATGCCTATTAGAGTGAACAGGATGCTATGCTGACTTGACCATCATTTTTCATGCTATGAATTGGTGTTCATGGTAAAATATACTTTTAAAGCTGTGAGTATAAAATATTAGTACACTACAAATAATAATGGTTTCAAATTATCCATTAAGACTTTTGCTTGTCAAAGGTCTGACAATGTTTACAACTCCTATCTAGTTTTTCATGGGTGCAGCTTTACTTTAGAAAACATGTACCAAAACATCTTTACTTTTTTTTCCCGTCACAATGTTATGGTTTTACACATTGCTAAATCTCAGACAGATAAACAGATTCAAATAAAATTTGGTGATAAAAGAAAACAGCACCTACTGTATGCTGAGAATTTCGATGGCAACTTTCAGCCGAATGTGAATTAAAATGGGTAGGTTATAAATCCCCTGAAAATAAGGTTTATAATGGAAATGCTGACAGGCATTTAACGATAGCAGCAGTAGCTGGCACCACTGTAATAAAAAGACTTAAATGAAAAAAAAAAGTATGCCTCACAAAGACATGAGGATTTCAGGGTAAAGCTATATGCAGACTCAATGTAAGGATGGATGATAATATGCCTCAGCAATTATGATGCATAGGTGGTAGTAACAAAGAATCTTGAAATTCAGCTTCCAATCAAATTGTGAAAGAGTTTAAGGGAAAGCCCCAATGCAGTATTCTTCAGTTCTATTACTCTGGCATCAACATCCTCTTACAAATATATTTTATTCATACTTTAGAACAGAAAAGAGCTTAGTCAGAAACTGCCCCCCTGCCCGTGAAAACAAGATAGGCATTTCAACAGCGAATCCTTTGGAATCCCTATTTTAATATACATTAAAGTGCTGATTAGGCATTAAATAAGAGAATACACACAAACATTCTTTCAGGGACACTGCTGGATTTCTGTAGTCATAAAGTTCCTAGTTATGTTTCTTTCAGGTCCTTCCCTACAGGGGACAATACTCCTGAGTAGCTCCTCTAAATAACCTGGATACAGAAAGTTTATATCCAAGAAATAATGACTTGGTTTGCTTTTTCCTTAAAGTAAGTAACATATTAACCCATTTTATTTTTGCCTTCTAGTTTTGAATTTCATCTCTTTTTATATTTCTGAACTCTATAATAAAGAAATAAAAGTTTAAATTATTCTATTTTCCTGATGATGGCTATAAAATAATTTTATATATAATTTTAGGTATAAAAGACCTAAAAATTGGGTCTTAAGTCAGCTAAGAAACAAACTAAAAAAAAAAATGTCTAATATGTGTCTGTAGATCCAAACCGATCACTAGTAGATTTTTGTTTCCAGACTCGCATGCCCCAGGTTACTCCCACAGAGCTCTGCTCTGTAATTCTTCTGACAAATAACAAGCTCTTTGGTTATTTTGGGAGAAAATCTTCCACAGGAAAAGGATAAAGGTACACGGGTGTGAGTGTCTGTATTCTTTCTTCATGCCTATAAATCCCACCCAAACTGTCAAGGTTGACAATCCAAAATGATAATCAAAACCACTTTTTACATTCATTCTTGTAACTGCCGCAGGCAAGTTTTAAAAGATATGCTAACAAATCCCAAAGAATAGCTGGTGTTAAATATTTGATATAGCCTGAAATGAATACTATGGATATAAAATTTAAGTCATATAATTCTTTAACTTCTTGTCTATAAATAACTATAGTCTACAGTCATATATGTTTGTATATGTGTGTGTGTCATTCAGTTTTCAATTATTTAATTGAACTAAATAACTCATTAATTGAAAAATAATATATATGAATATATACATGTACACACATATATAGATATGTACTTATATTATTAATTATTATTATTATTATTATTATTATTTTTGAGGGCAGTGTCACTGGCCCTCATATGTGGGACCCAAACCGGTGCCGCTGGCTTCCAAGCCAACACTTAACCACCGTGCCACTCGGCCAGCCCTATATTATTTTTATTTCACAGAAATTTGGGGAACAAACAGTAAATAAAGGGAAAGGTTGCTATTTTATAAACTAGATTATTTTAATGCTCTAATACCAAAAGCAATACATAAAAAAATCATCCAACATGAGTACAATTATTTTAATTGAACATTTTTATTATACATTTTAATATAGATTTACTGCTTTGTTAAAGCCTTTTACTGAATTATTCCAAATATAACAAAAAATGAACAAATTATACATGTACATTGAGTGAATTTTAACAAAGTGATCACTTTTGTTTAACCCTTCTCAAATTAAGAAAAAGAACACTAGCGGCATCCCAGAAATCTCCTTCTATTCCCATCCCAGTCACCACTAACTCCAAAGGGAACCACTTATCTTAGATTAAATGTCTTAAGAAGAGAAGTAAGATGAGGGTTACATACCATATCCCATTTCCTTTTGGTAAGAGTTAAATCAAAGGCAGCCACTTCCATCTTGGTGCTGCTGCTCTTAGTATTATATAATAAATGAAACTTTCACTAGATGCTCTGGTTTTAGCAGAAGGAAATTTCTAGCCTATGTCATGATTGACAGGATTTCCTAGTGATATTTTGTGTGTTCCAGTTGTGGAATCTGCTCTAAAAAGCTCTGTGTCCTTGGTGTAAGGAGATGCAGATTTATCACTGTGTAATATCCTGGAAACTGAAAGGTCCACACGACAAGATAGTATAATTTTTCCTATCTTGGACTTGATATGAGGCATGATGGCTTATGTTAGAAGCAAGAGAAAGCAAAAAAAAAGGCAGAGTAAGTCATTCTATGAAGCTGGCACAATACAGTAGGACAGATGATGGCAGGTAAAACCGAAATGTTGAGGAAATTTGAGGGAATGTGTCAAGATTTAATATTGAAAAGCAAGTTTAGTACCGACTGAGATAATAATGAGCCCAGTTATTTCTAAGAAGCGATAGCAGAGTTGTTATCAAATGAGTGAAACAGTGATGTGAAATCCAACTCTGCATGCTATGCATTTATCTACCAAGGTTCGTGTGGCAGCCCCAACACTAACAAGACTACAGACTGGGGTCACATTTACAAGTCCCCCAAGATATGTGAATAGCAAGACAAATAAACTAAATGCAAAGGAAACACTATCTTTGGGCTCAATGGCTCATGGAGAGAAATGACTGAAGTTGGCTAAAATGTTGTTAGCATCTTATTTCTGGACAGAGGGTGACTTCACCTTATTAGATTAGATGAAGACTGGAAGAATAACGGTACTAGGGCTCATTTTCAGGTAGCGTGCGAGTGGACTTCTCTCCCAGCTTCTTAGCCAGTTGTTAGCCTTTCCTAATGCCAACAATCAGGACATGCATATTGAATTGAGTTGTCCAATACTTAGATGGATGTCCTGCTGGTCAATTCTTGCTGTTTCTGCTGATCAACATATATGTGCAAGTCAATTGGACAGAATATTCTTTCTGAGCAAAGCTACCTAAAAATAGCATGGCTCATCAGTATCAGTTGTTATTTCTGGCTCCTGTCTGATCTCCAGATTTATTTAATAATCACCCAACCTCTTAAATCAAAATTCTATACTCTGGTCATGTTCTGAACATACCATGTTCATTCACACTTCTGTGTTTCATGTGCTGTTTTTGATACTATCTGGTATTCCCTTACCACTGCTCCCACTCAAAATGTAGACCTTTCCTTTGAGACTTACCTAGCTTTCCCTAATCATGCACATTTTTTGGGTGTCCTACTGTCCCTACCCCATCACATGACATATATTTGTTTATATCTAATGACATTACAAGCTCCTATACATAGCAAAGATCTTTGTATCTATTGGAATAAGGATATTAGTTGGCATGTAGTAAACCTTCATTACATGTTTATTGATCAGAATGGAAGTACGCTAGGTGGCCCTGAAATAACATCATTTTGCATCTTTTTTGGGCTTTCCCTGGAAAACAGTAAGTTCTCAATAAATGCTTATAGAATGTAACTGAAATGAAATGTTAAATGGCACAAAGACTATATATCTCTTTCACTGTTGTGAGCATGATTATCTCTCCATTCACCCTTTCCTCCATCTAGTTTTGGTAAATAATAGAAAAATGGAATGTAGATGTTAAAGGCATGAGTTCTGGAGACAAACTTCTGGCTCCACTTTTTACTCACGAGTCATTAAAACTCTCTGGGATTTAGTTTCCTCATATGCAAAGCACAGCTATTAATAGCATCTACCTTGCATTTAGTAAATTATAAATGTTAACTGTTATTACCCAAAAGAATGGAATAAAAAGGATCCCATTCTTCAAATTTGAGCATGTAAATTAAAAACTGTATACATAATATACAGATGGTGCCAAAAATGTATACACATTTTAAGAAAGGAAAACTATTAAAATTGTAGTAATCAATATATACCTATACCAAAAGATGACTACAAGTCACATTTGACTTCTGCAATTACAAGAGGTGCTCAAAGTAGTTACCATAATCATCCAGACACTTCTGATTATGGTGAACTACTGGTTGAGCAATGTTGACCAAAGTGTCCACTTGTATACATTTTTTTTGCACCTCAGGTATATGACAATTATGGCATTTGGTAAGTGCCTAGCACAGATGTGGTGCAGCTTAAGTGCTCAATTAATAGCCATTACTCTTTACTTTACTTCCTAACATGGTAATTAGCATGAGCTTCTGAATAATGATATGAAAAACTCTGTGATAGACAGATTACCAAATGGAAACAGCATCTGTTTCCTTGCAAATATGAGTCCATTATTTGTTCCCAAGCATTAAACATCTGATTGGATGAAAGATAGTGGGTAGCATAGCAATTTTGCTTAAATGAAGAGGCATTCCAAATACACCTTTTTTTTTTCTTTTTTCTTTTATGAGGGCAGTGTCACTGACCCTCATTTGTGGGACCGAACCGGGGCCCCTGGCTTCCCAAGCCAGCGCTTAACCACCGCACCACTCGGCTGGCCCTCCAAATACACCTTTTTAACTATATCACTTTGGTGGGTCCCTAAACATCACTTTCAAAATTTACTCTTTTCTGGGCATAGGTGGTAATGTCCTTTCACATCCCAACACTATATAAAATAGTTGGAATTAAGTAGGAACTTCCAATTTGGAAGACATTAATTGGTTAGGAGTACAATGAGCTAGCTAAATGGAAGAAATAGGGTGAAAAATGGAGAAAAGTTGGGTCCAGTCTTAAAACAGGCTAGTTCTTAAGCTTCATTATATACAGGTAAAATAATGGAGTTAGCATGCACATAAACTATGCAATAAGGTAATATGTTTACATAAACTATACTTACAAGTATACCATTAATATATTTTAGAAAAATATGCATAAATTGGTCATATTTTAGATACCTATTTCCAGTGGAAAATACACCATTTTACCATTCAAACAAATTGCAATATCAATAAAAAGTAAAACAGAAAGCAAAATAAAAGTAGTTATAGCCTGTATAATTGAAGATAGCTTAAAAATGAGGACAGCTTAGATCTTGAATTAATTATGCCAAGAAGGTCAACCTGATCATCAGGAACATTACGTGTGAAAGATGAGGGTATAATGATCATTATTTTCTTACAGAAACAGTAGAAAATTTGAATCTAAAAGGAAAACCTATCAGGTATATACCAGTAGCATTTAATTGAGTTAGGTATTGAAAATAAAGTACAAAGATATACCCTGATAGCACATACAGTCTAGAAGAATGTTTAATGTATTTTTATGACTTTCGGTATTCAAATGATAAGTAGCAGAACAAATTATCTAAATATCTGTGTCGTATGATCTGGACGCTATCCTTGATAGCTATCTATTTGGTAGCAGTACCTGTGACACAGATAATTTCTAATTTTGATTAAAAATAACTTCATGTGTCCAATGACAAGGTGTGGACACTATAGAAAAATAAGTTAACTGATGACAGAGTGTTTGTTTTGAAATGCCTTTTAATTCATTTAACATTGAAAGTTATGAACCATACTGTGCTTTAAAAAGACATAGATGTGTTTAAATCTGAAAACTTCCATTTTTGAAGTTATTGCTATTATTATGAATATACTCCCCTGTCATACACCATGTCATATTAAACTTTAATGCAATAAGCACAACTTTGCATGCTTACTTTATGAAAGACTGTATTGAAATAATGCATTCCAGCTATTATTTAGTTGGACTCAACAGAAGGGAGTTGTGGTCTAGGAAAAGAGAATTGTGAAATGGTGAAATATGTCTCTTCAATGTTTTCCTCAATTCAAAATAGTTCGATTCAAAATGTTTTGCTTTGACTTCTGAGTTTTTGAAGAAAACCTGTGCTGTTGAAACAGAACACATTTTATTACCGACTAGCATATTTTCTTGGACAAAACAATAGAAGAGCAAAGGTACAAATTAATAATGTGCATGTTATGAGTTAAAAAAATAGTGGAATAGAATCTGAATTTGAAAGTCATACAAAACAGAACATCTAATGGATGCTGAATCACAGTTTCTAAATTTTCAATATATTGAAATAGTGTCCATGAAAACTCATCATGTTACAGACAAATTAGAGAAGGAAAAAGGTGCAAATTATAGAAGAGTCCCCCTTTAACTACAAACTTTTGTGTAAAATAAAAATATAATTCCATAACTAATAGCATATATGCCACAGTGTTTAAAATGTCCCTATAAAATTTACATATGATTATCAGTTTGATTTAGGGTAATCTTCAATCTCCCTTTCTAAATACTGTTTATAGAAGTTAACATTATACTTAGCAATATTGAAAGAGTATTTATGAATCCTCAAGTGAGCAACTGTATATTACTCTTCTTTAAGTTTTTTAGTATTATTTCAGACTTACAGAAAAGTTGCAAGAATATTTCCAAGACTCCAATAAGCCCTTTATCTTGATTTACTAATTGTTTACTTTTTGCCTCAATTATATCATTCTATCTATTTTCTGTATATATACATATTTCTTCTGAACTGTTTGAAACAGAGTTGGAGACATTGTTTCTTGTTGACTTTCAATATTTCAGTCCGCCTTCCAGAGAACAAAGAACAAAATTGATCAAAACCACACAATTGCACAGGAATACAGTACTAATAGCTAGTCAATAGTTCATATTCAAATTTTGTAAATTGACACAAGGATGTCCTTTATAACTATTTTTTTCCCTAGGGTAGGTACAATCTGGTATCACATAGTACTATGGATCTTTAGAATCCTTTTTACCTGGAAAAGTTGTTCAACCTTCTTCTACTGGTTGACCTTGACATTTTGAACTGTACAAACTAGTGATTTTGTAAAATATTCCTCAGTTTGGGATTGTCTAATATGTCCTCATGATGAAATTTAGATTTTGCATGTTTGGCAGCATTAACATAGATGTGCTTTCCTTAGTACATTGTAAGTGTAGACACATGCAGGCCCAACCTTAGCGATGTTAATTTTGACCATTTAATTAATGTTGCATTATGTTATATAATTAGGTTTCTGTACTATATAGTTGCTGATTTTTTTCTTTGCAATTAATATGTAACTTGAAGATAGTTTGAGTCTACTTTGTTGTGAGATACTTTGTGTCTACATTATTCTGTACCTCATCACAACTTGACCCACTAATTTTAGCAGCTATCGATGTTTTTTCCACTTCATTATTTCTTCTATAACTATTAGTTGGCATTCTATCATAAGGAAGACCTTTCCCTGCTCATCTATCTATCTATCTATCTATCTATCTATCTATCTATCTATCTATCTATCTATCATCTATCTATCATCTATCTATCATCTATCTTTTTCAATGGATATCCTGATTCTTATTTTATTCAATGATTCATAAGCCATTCACTTTATTTGTTTGCTATCATTATTTATTATTCAATCTGTCCCAGATTTGACCAAGTTTGAGCTTCATTAAATTGGCTCCTGTGTCCTTTTAACATGACCACAATGGCCTCTTAGCACTTCCTTAAGTGTGTTATAAAATGTTCCAGGCTTATCTTGTACTCTCTCTCTTCAAGCCCTGGATTAAACCATTTCTCTGAGTATTCCTATTTCTCTTTACTGGAAAATTATATTTAGAAAACAAGACTGTCATATCGCTATCAGTGTCAGCTATTAGTTGACTAGAGCAAACATATGTAAGTGTGCACTGTGCACGTGTATGTTTATACAATATAGATAAATACATAAATATAGATATAGATTTTTATGTAACACATAAATATGTAATATTTATATGAGGTCTGCCAATTAAGTTCACAAACTTGTTGCAAGGATATTGCTAACATTTTTTTATATCAGAGGGATTATTCATTATGAATTTGTACCAACTGGACAAACAGTTAACCATGTTTACTATTTGGAAGTGCTGAAAAGGCTGCATGAAAAAGTTGGATGATCTGAACTTTTGGGCAACAGTTCATGGCTGTTGCATCACGACAAGGCACCAGCTCACACGGCACTGTCTGTGAGGGAGTTTTTAGCCAGTAACAAATAACTGTATTGGAACACCCTCCCCATTCACCTGATCTGGCCCCCAATGATTTATTTCTCTACCTGAAGATAAAGGAAATATTGAAAGGAAGATATTTTGATGATATTCAGGACATCAAGGATAGTATGATGACAGCTCTGATGGCCATTCCAGAAAGAGTTCCAAAATTGCTTTGAAGGGTGGACTAGGCATTGGTGTTGGTGCATAGCTTCCCAAGGGGAGTACTTCGAAGGTGACCGTAGTGATATTCAGTAAAAAGGTATGTAGCACCTTTTCTAGGATGAGCTAGCAAACTTAATTGTCAGGTCTCATATATATTCACATAAATGTCTATTACATATTCTAAATATATATGAAATTATGTGATGTTGATAGTTTTCCATTTTAATCCAATGCCACAAGATATATCTAGTTTCCTCCCCATCCCATATTTGTAACTTGCTTATTCAACAGAGAAGCCTGCCTTCCATTATCCTCAATATATTTCCTTATTCACTAATGCCTAGAATATATAGGAAATACTTTCAAAATTGCTAATTCATACCACTGTGAAAAGCAAGCATACCTAAAAGACTTCAAAGTTTGCTTTAATTTATAGGCAATATTTGTATACAGTGAAATGCACAAGTCATAACTGTAAAATTCTATTACTTTTGAAAATGGATATACTCATGAAACCCACACTCCTGCCAACATTTAGAAGATTTATATCATAATAGTAAGATAAAATCATATAATATTTACTCTTTGGTGTTTGACATCTTTCACTCAGTATAATGTGGGTTAAAATTTTTCTATGTTCCTACATCTATTAGGAGTTTTTTCCATTTTATTCTTCTTTGTATAAAGTACAACTCATTTACTCATTCTCCTCTTAATGGATATATATATATATATATATATATATATATATATATCCATATATATATATATATATATATATATATATATATAGTCTGACAATTAAGTCTGAGAACTCATTCTAGAATAACTGCTACATAACTCATTGTTGAATATCATTATGGTCACCTTCAAAGTACTCCCCTTGGGAATCTATGCACTGATGCCAGCATCTATTCCACCCTTCAAAGCAAGTCTGGAATTATTTTTTCTGGAATGACCATCATAGCTGTCATCATATTTGATGTCCTGAATGTCATCAAAATGTTTTCCTTTCAGTATTTCCTTTGTCTTCAGGTAAAGAAAGAAGTCATTGGGGGCCAGATCGGGTAAGTAGGGAGGGTACTCCAATATAGTTATTTGTTGTCTGGCTAAAAAAATCCCTCACAGACAGTGCCGTGTGAGCTGGTGCATTGTTGTGATGCAAGAGCCATGAATTGTTGGCAAAAAGTTCAGGTCATTTTCGTCTAAACTTTTCATGAAGTCTTTCTAGAAAAACAGTACACTTGCTTAACTGTTTGTCCAATTGGTACAAATTCATAATGAGTAATCCCTCTGATATCAAAAGAGTTTAGGAACATCTCTGCAATGATGTGTGTGTGTGTGTGTGTGTGTGTGTGTAATTTTTTTAAGCAATTGGCTTTTTCAGGAAGAACAACTTTTCTTCTATTCTCTAAAGTTCTGTCTTTGAGGTCCTGCAAATTAAACTAACCAAAGAATATTAGCAACAGGGCAGGAAAAAGCATGGGAGTTCACAAACAAATGTGATTCCAAGGAGGTTGGAATTTGGGTCTTATATATCATTTTAATAGGGAATAGGGGAGAGGCAGTGGTTTACATCTGGGAGAGCAAATGACTTCTAAGAAGAGAAAGGAAAACATTTGGAAAAATAGATGATTTTTTTGAAAGGTAAATAAATGGGTCCTAAGGGAATAGATAGAAGATGTGATAGTTTTTTGAAGTGCCTGTTTTGGTGTGGTGTCAAGTACTTCTTGTCTGCAGAAGAGAAGATGAGAAGGTTAGAGTTGCTCCTGGAGCGGGGATTTATGATAACTGAGTTCTTTTGAGAGATTCTGCTTTTTGGCAGATAAGGGATTTCAGGAACTCAAATGCCTTCAACTCAAAATAATTCTTATGCCACAGTAGCTTATTCTATACTCTTTCAGCTTTTATGACTTGAATGCCAAAATCATCCTTTAAAACCCATTTTTAAATTAAGTGTATTGGAATGACATTCGTTAATAAAATTATACAGATTTCAAGTAACAGCAGTTCAATGCCCAGCCCAAGGTGAGCTGCTGCTGAGCTGCCAACAGATGACAGGATGGCTCAGCTAAAAAAAAAAAAAAAAAAAAAAAAAGAAAAAAAGGAAGATTTCAAGTATACAATTCTATTATACATCATCTGCATATTGCATTGTGTGTAGAAAAGGGTAAAGGGGGTCAAATATATGATGATGGAAGGAGATTTGAATTTGGATGGTGAACACATATAAAACCTTTTTTGTTTCTATTTCTTTTGAAAAATACCTAGTAGTAGAATTACTGAGTCATATGGTAGGTCTAAGTTTAACACAGGAAGAAATTGCTAAAATCTTTTCTGAAATGGATGTACCATTTGCACTCTCAGTGACAATGTGTGAGAGTTCCAATTACTTCAAATATATTTTCATTTTTTCTTATCTCAGTAATTTGAGTAGCAGTGTAGTAGCGTATCATTATGGCAATAATTTATATTTCTCAAAGTTTTAGTCATCCTTGTTCATTTTATTTTTTTCTAGTAGTTGTTTACCATGTCATATCTAAGAAATATTTGCCTACCCTATTTTGCCAAGATAATTTCCTTTGTTTGCTTTTAGAATCATTGTGATTTTAATATTTAGATTATGATAAAGCTCAAATTAATTTTTATGTTTGATATTATGTAGAGTTTGAACTTCATGTTTTTTCATACATCTAGTTATTCAGCTTTGTTTGTTGAAAATACTCTCCCCAATGATTTGCTTAAGTGCCTTTGTGTGAATGCAATTGTGTTGTATAAGTGTGGGCTTATTAGTGGACTCTCTAGTTTTTCCATTGATCTATTTTTTATCATTAAACAAAGTCAAGATGTATTTATTACTGTAGCTTTATAGTAAATCTTGGAGTTAGATGATATAAATCCTTCCCTTTTTTTCCCCCAAGAATTTTTGGTGATGCTAGCTATTATGCATTTCCAAATAAATTTTTAGTCAGCTCTTATATTTTTACAAGGAAAGCTTGCTGTGATTTATTACATCAAAGTGCCTTGAATCTACAGCTCAATTAATGGAGGATGGAGAATTAACATTTTAACAAATCTTAATGCTCTAACCCACAAACATTGTGTATCTCTCCATTAATTAAAGTGTTTCTTCATTTAATTTTCAGGAATGTTTTGTGATTTTCAGTGTACTAGTTTTGTAGTCCTTTCCTAAATTTATTACTAGATGTTTCATGTTTTTAAACACTATTATATATGGGACTAATTTTTAATTTATTTTCTATGCTGCTAATATATTAATCTTGTATCCCACAACTTTGTTAAATTCACCTACCAGTTCTAGTGGTTGTTTTACAAATTCCTTGTGATTTTTATGTAAGCAGTTATGTTATCTGTAATTAAAGACAGATTTTATTTTTCTTTTTCAAACTTAATGTTTATTTCTTTTTCTTGCTTAATTGGCACAGCATGGAATAGAAGTGCTAAAAAGAGATACCTTTACCTAGTCCAAATTTTTTGAAAAATCATTCAATATTTCACCATTATACATGATATTAGCTGTCGATATTTTGGACATGCCCTATATAAGATTGAAAAAATTCATTATTGGCATCTATTCAGAGGATTCCAAGCTATTTCTTCTTTAGTCTATTAATGTAATGAATTACAATAATTGATTTTCAAATGTTAAAACAACCTTGCATTCCTTGAATAAACCACATTTACTCGGGAGCTATTATCTTTTTTATATATTATTGGCTTCAGTTTGCTAACTATCTGTTCGGAATTTGTACATTTTTATTTATGAGGGGTATTAGTCTGAGACTTCTTTTGTAATGTCTTTGTCAGGTTTTTGGTAATGCTGACTTCATAGAATAAGTTGAAAATATTCTCTCCATCTCTACTTTCCAAAACATTTTGGATAAGATTAGCACTCCTAAAATTCTTGGTAGAATTTGCCAGTAAAAACATTTAGATCTTGAGTTATTTGTTTTTACTTTTAAAAACAATAAATAACTTTTTTACTAGATATGTGGCTATTCAGATTTTCTATTTCATCTGTTAGTTTTTGAAAATCACTTTCAGGAATTCATCCATTTCATCTATGTTGTCAAATTTATTGAATAAATTCATTCATAATATTTCCTTATTATTATTTCATTGTCTGTAAAATTCATAGTTAGATCCCTTTTCTTGTGTGATATTAGTAATTTGGGGTTTTTTTTCTTTTTTTAGTGATGGGTTTTCCTTATATTTTATCAATTTTATTAATCTTATGGTATGGTAAGAAGAATATTTGATCTTTGTCCGCACTTCCAGGCTCAGAGCCTCTAAAATACTTGGAATTTTCTGATAAAGATGATAGCATCTTTTGTTCCAATGAGGACACTCTTGGTGCGCACCTGGATAGCTTCAGGATGAGGGATGGTAACCCAAAAAAGATCAAGCCTTTATTAGAAACTTGGAATTTTCAGCCCGATACCTCAACCTCCAGGGAAGGAGGGGGGAGGCGGGGAGATGAAGATTGAGTTCACCACCAATGGTCAATGATTTAGTAAATCATGCTTCCATAATAGTAACCTCTAAACAACAGGCTTTGGGAAGCTGCTGAGTTGGCAAGCACATCCGCATGCCAGAAGGGTGGCGTACCCCAACTCCATGGGGACAGAGGCTCTTGCACTTCAGACCCTTCCAGAACTTGCCCCATGTACTTCATATGGCTGTTCACTTGCATCTTTTAGAGTGGAATATAATAGTTAATGGAGTATTTTCCTGAATTCTGTGAGTCTTTCTAATGAACTATTGAACCTGAGAAGGGGTGTTGTGGAAACCCCCTACTTTGTAGCCAGGTCAGACTGAAGTGTGGGTAACCTTGGGACTTGATATTTGTCGCTGATATCTGAAGTGAGGTCAGTCTTATAGGACTGAGCCCTTTAAACCTATGGAGTCTGATGCTGACTCCAGAATTGAATTGAGTTATAAGATCCTAGCTGATGACAGAGAGATGGAAAAATAGTGTTGGAAAAGACTCCACATATTTGGTTAGTATGGGGAAAGAAAAAAAATCACAACCTTTTTAAAGAGCCAATTTTGGCTTTGTTCATTTTCTCTATTTTGTGTATTTGTTTTATTTTTACTGTTTTCATACTATATATTTTGGATCTAATTTGTTCATCTTTGTTTATTTTAAATATTTAATTTATTTTTTAAAAATATTTAGATTGTTTATTTTAAATATTTAATCTCTTCTCATATAGGTATATAAAGCTATGACCTTAATTTCTAAGCACTGCTTTAGGTACTGCCTATAGATTTGATATATTATAATTTTATTTTTTCATTTTGAGATACATTCTAATTTCATTTATAGATTGTCCTTTGACCTATGGATTATTTGTGAGTTCTTTTATGTAAAAATGTTTGGGAATTTCTAAATATTTATTTATTTTTAATTGCTATGGTCAGATGGTATATTATATTCCAACATATGGTTTATCTAGGTAAATGGTTCATGAGTGTTTACAGCAATGTACATTCTGCAGCCATTGTGTGAGTGTTCTGTAAAACCTGATTAGGTCAAGATGGCAATATAGTGTTTTTCAGATTTTCAGTATGATATTTTTTTGTCTAGTTTTTTCTAGGGATGTGTGTTACAAGTTTTAACTATGTCTTTTGATTTGCCTTTCTCCCTTTAGTTTTGTCAGCTTTTGCTTTATGTATTTTGCAGCTTTATTGGTAGTCTGAACTACCAAGGAAACTTCATTGTTTTCTTTTTTTGAATATTTTTATTATTTCATTTTATTTTCTTTATTGACTTTGTAGCTATAATACTTGACAATTTGTTTTAACATTATTATTTCATGGGTTATGACACGTATAAATCAAAGTCTACTCAGGGTTAATATTGTGCCACTTCATATATAATATAAGAACCTTTGAACAAGAGAGTTTTGCTTTTCCTTGTTAGCTTTGTGCTATTAATCATATATATATATTTATATGTGATATAAATAATCTCTCTATATATTATATAGGAGACAATACAAATTTCTGTATATTATTTTGAACATAATTTTGCTTTTAAAAAAAAATTTGCTTTTAAAATTTAATAAGAAAAAAACATAACTTTTCATGTTTGCCCTATGTTTACTGTTTTTGATGCTCTTCATTCTTTACTGCAGAGATTCTATCTTGTGGCAATTCCCTTTAGCCTGAAGAACTTTGTTCAGCATTTCTTACAGAGCAGGTTTCCTGGATATTAATTTTTTTAGTTTTTTTTTTATCTGAGAATGTCTTTATTGAACAATATTATTTTAAAATAATTTTTTTCACTGTATTTAGAATTTTCAGTTAGTAGTTATATTGCTGAAAAATGTTCCATTACCTTTTTCTACAATTTTTTTGATGAGAAGCCTGCTATTTTTGATAGCTGTTCCATTTTATGTAATGTGTCATTTTCTTTGACTATTTCCAAGATTTTCAATTTATCTTTTATTTTAGTCATTTTTTTGATGTTTCCTATGTGTTATTCTGCTTGAATTTGATGAACATTCTTGGATTTACAAGTACGTATTTGGTCATCAAAGTGAAAAATTTAGGGTATTGCTTGATATTATCCCAGGTCCTTAAGATACTGTTTATTTTCTTTTTCTATCTTTGTTTTTCAATTGTCCCCCCTCAGATTGGATAATTTCTATTGACCTCTTTTAAATTCACTAACCTTTCCTTCGGCTATCTTTTACTTGCTGTTAAATTTATTAAGTGGACTCATTAAATTTTATGCTAAGGACTTCCTTTGATTATTTTTTATAGATTCTACTTCTCTGATGAGATGCCACATTTGTTTATTCATCATGAATGCATTTTCTTTTAAGACATTGAATTAAGACCTTATCTATGACACTATAAGAATCAAACCATATTTTTTCTTTTTTTTTGTGCTAATTTCAACATCTGTATCATTTCAAAATCATCTCTAAATAACTGCTGTTATTTCTGGTCCAAATTTACATTTTCTTGCTTCTTTGCATGATTAATAACTTTTATTGTTTCCTGGACATTGTGGGTTCTACATTGTTGAAAATCTGTGTTTTGCTGTCTTCCTTTAAAGGGTGCTGTGTTTTGTTCTGGCAAGCACTGAATTCACTGGGGACACACTTCATAATCAGCCTGATGCTTTTGAGTCTTTTCCTTTAGATTAGTTCAGTTCTATCTATAAGAGCACTTACATTAAGGCTACAGTAGTCCTTCTTCTGGGCTATCACTGAGTGCTTTGTATTTTTATAGAAGCTTCTACATTCCAGCTGGTTAGAAATGCCTCTTATTATTTTGATATCTCCAGGTTCCATTTATCTCATAGTTCTCCAGCAAGTATTCTGTGCCACCTCTTGTAGAATTTCACCCTATTCATCTCATCTTTCTATTCAGACATACATCTAAAGGAATCCTTATGCTGAGTTATAGAATTTATGGCACTATCCTTCTACAGTTCACTTTCTCCAGTACCATGCCTTGTTAGATACCAGCAGTCCCAAGTGTCACCAAACACCAATCTTTGCCTCCCCAGATCAATGCAAGGCACTGCTTTGTTTTGATCCTACCTTTCTACCCATAGGTCCAGATAGTGTCCAGGCTGTGCTCAGGTACAAAGCTGAAGCAATTGTGAATCTCACCGAATTCATTTACTGTCTCTTGGATCACAGTTTATATGCTGTGTGTTATCCAATGTCTGAATATTGTTTTGTTACATACTTTGTTCAGTTTACTTTTATTTACATCAAAGGTTAATGCTAGCACTAGTTACTCTGTTATGGGCAAAGGTGAAAATCTTTGTATTACTCTACTCCATCAAATATATTTTATCTGGCATTTCAAGTAATTTTTAATAGCATAGCAAGTTTCAGTGATAAAATGTGGGGAAAAAAATTCTACAAAAGAGCTTAAAATAGAAGAAAAAATATATATATGACTAAGTCACAGGTCCATCACTACTGGGAAATTGCACTAATAGTGATGATGGTATTCTAAAACTGAGCTATCAACCATAGAAATTAAATAGTTTATGTATACACTCTTTTAAAATAATTTTCCTTTATTTTTAAATTTAATTTTAACTCATTCATTGTTTAGTCTATTACTAGTATCATGTATTGTATGAGCTAGTTGTACTTATATTATTGGCATATATCAATTTTTAAGTCAAAGAGTCAATCAAATGTGCCAGCCTTATCCAAGTAGTCTCAACAAAATATTAGCAAACAGAAATCAGCAACACATTAATAAGATCATATACCATGATCAAGTGAGATTTATTCTTGGGATTCAAGGTTGGTTCAAAATCTACAAATCAACTAATGTGACACAACACATAAACAAAATGAAGGATAAAAATTATATGATCATATCAATAGATGCATAAAAAGCATTTGCCAATATCCAATATCCAAGGTAAAAACTCTCAGCAAACTGGGGATAAACAGAACACACAATAAAACCCACTTATGACATGCACATAGCTAACATAATACTCAATGGTGGAAAGCTAAAAGCTTTTACTTTAAGATCAGGAACAGGACAAGGATTTCTGCTTTCGCCACTTTTATTCAGCATAACATTGTAAGTCCTAGTCACAGAATCAGAAAAGAAAAAAGAAATAAAAGGCATCCAAATTGAAAACAAAGTAAAACTATCATTATTAACATATTACATGATACTATATAAAGACAACCCTAAATATTCCACCAGTAATCTATTGGAACTGATAAGTGAATTCAGTAAGGTAGCAGAATACAAAATTAATATTCAGAAATCAGTTGCATTTTTATACACTAATGACAAGCTATCAGAAAGAGAAATTAAGAGAACAATCTCACTTCCAATTGTATCAAAAAGAATAGAATACCTAGGAGTAAATTTTACAAAGGAGGTAACATATCTGTACCTGAAAAACTAAGACATTGGAGAAAGAACTTGAAGAAGATACAAATAAATGGAGGGATGTAGTGTGCTCATGGATAGGGAGAATTAATACCATTAAGATGTCTATACTACTCAAAGTAATATAGAGATTCAATGGAATCCATATCAAAATACTAATGACATTTCACAGTACTAGAATAAATAATCCTAAAATTTATATGGAACCACTAAACACCTTGATTAGCCAAAGTAATCTTGAGAAAAAAACAAAAATTGGAGGTATTGCACTGCCTTATATGAAACTATAGTACAAAGCTATAATAACCAAAACAGCATGGTATTGGCATAAAAACAGAAACAGACTAATGGAACAGAATAAACAGTCCAGAAATAAACCCACATCCATATGGTCAATTAATCTATGACAAAAGTATCGAGAATATACAATGGTTAAAAGACTGTTCAGTAAATGGAGTTGAGAGAACTGAAGAGATGCATGTAAAACAATGAAATCAATGCAGTTTCTTAAACCGCATGCAAAAATAAATTCAAAATGGATTAAAGACTATATAAGACTCCTAGAAGAAAACATAGGCAACAAACTCTTTGACACTGGTCTTAGCAATATAGTTTTTGGGATATGCCTCCTAAGGCAAAGATAATAAAAGCAAAAATAAACAGATGGTACTACATGAAACTGAAAAACAAAAAGGTCACCTACTGAATAAAGAAGATATTTGCAAATGATATATCTGAGAAAGGCTTAATATCCAAAATATACAAAGAAATCATAGAGCTCAACATAAAAAAAAAATGAACAGTCCAATTAAAAAATGGGCTGAGGCCATAAATAGACATTTTCTAAAGTGGATATACATATAGAAGGCCAACAGAAGCATGAAAAGATGCTCATCATCACTAATCATCAGGCAAATGCAAATCAAAACCACAATGAGCTATCACCTAACACGTCAGAAAGCCTATTATCAATAAATAAACAAAGAACAAGTGTTGAAGGGGATGTGGAGAAAAGGGAATCCTTGTGCACTGTGGGTGAGACTGTAAACTGGTGCAGCTACTATGGACAACAGTATAGAGGTTCCTCAAAATATTAAAAATAGAACTACCATGTGATCTAGCAATTCCTCTTTTGGGTATTTGCCTGAAGCAATCTAAAACACTAATTCAAAAAGACATATGCACCCCAGTGTTCATTGCAGCATTATTTATAATAGCAAAGATATGGAAGCCTAAGTGTCCATAGATAGACAATTGGATAAAGAAATTGTGGTACATATATACAATGGAATATTACTCAGTCATAAAAAAAGAATGAAACCTGGCCATTTTTGACAACATGGATGGACCTAGAGGATATCATGCCAAATGAAATAAGTCAGACAGAGACAAACAAAAAACATATGATTTTGCTTATATATGGAATTTGAAAAATGAAATAAATGAACAAACAAAAGTGAAGCAAACTCATTGATATAGAGGAAAACTGATGGTTGCCAGATGGGAGGAGGTTTGGGGGGATGGGTGAAAAAGATTAGAAGGATTAAGAAGTACAAGCTAAAAAAATAGTCACAGGGATGTAAAGCACAATATAGAGAATGTAGTCAATAATATTGTAATACCAACTATGGTGACAGATGGCTACTAGACTTATCAGGGTGATTGCTTCGTAATGTCTAATCATTATGTTGCACATCTGAAACTAATATAATATTGTATGTCAACTATAATTTTTAAAATGTGCTAAACGCTAACACTATAGTTTAATCTATCCTTTTTCAATGATTTTTGAAAAAATTAGTTAAAATATATATTTGTTTGGCTGTCACTACTTCAAGTACTATTTGAATATATTAGTGGATAAAGACAAAAATATCTTGTACATTTTTATATTTTAGTGAACATAATCAGATAGTAAGGAACTTAAATAATTCACTAGATGATAAAAAAACAAGGGTCATGGCGAGTCTTAATATTAAATAGTGTGATTAGAATAGATCTCATTGAGAAGATCACATTTGAACCTATGTGTTACTCTTTTTCATGCATGAAATAAATATTCTTACAGCAGTTCCTCCTGTTCAAATAAATGTAACTGTGCAATACATATTTGATATTTCATCATGTAAGTTCTTCTTTATAATTGTATTACTTTTCTAATATATTATTGGCTCTTACTATTGTTATTTCCATCCCAGTCACAATAAGGTTGCAAAAATCCCTTAAATAATGATTAGATTTGCATTATGTACAAACTAATTTCAGATAAATTTACATCTTTAGATTATTCAGTCTTCCACTGTGAGAATGTGGGAAGTATATTCATTTTTGCCAGTATCTGTATCGCTATTGGTAAAATTTTGTGTTTTCTTCTTAGACACACATTTATGTCTGTTAGTTTCTAAGTGTTTTATAGTTTTGATTATTGTTTAATAGGAAATCTTTTGTTCTCCCATTTAATTTTTAACCTGGATGCAGAAAATCTGTTGGTATTTATATGTTTTCAGGGGCAACTTTTTCAATCTACCTATATCTAATATATTTTATTACTTAATGCTTGTAGCTTTGCAAAATCATACATAAATGATTATACTTTTTTTTTTCTTCTCTCTCTCTAGTGTTTATCTTCTTTTCTTTCATTATTATATAAACTTAGCCCTGAAGCAAAATATCAAGAAAAATTGTGGTGATTTTTAGAATTCCTACTTTTACTTAATTCAAATGACTATAATAATTCTCCATTAAAAATCATATAAGGGCCGTCCAAGTGGCTCAGTTACTTAAGAGCTCGCTCAAGAGTGTGAGCTAAGCTCTGAGCAACAGCAACTTGGTTCAGCCGAGTGGCACATTGGTTAAGAGCTGGCTTTGGACACCAGGGGACCTGGTTCAGATCCCACATATGAGAGCCAGTGACACTGCCCTCTACAGCTAACAACAGCCCCACCTGGAGCTGGGCTGAGAGCCCTGACGACGGTATAGGCTGCAGCCCCTGCTGCAGTGGGCTGCCATAGGCTACAGTGAGTGGCAGGCAGCCAGAGTGAGCAGCTGGTAGCCAGCATGAGCTGCCAATAGCTGCAGTGAGCGACCATCCAGAGGCTGGCGACCAATCTGCCTCATCCGGGAAGAGCGCAATGACGATACCAACATGGGCCAGCGAAGCAACATTCTCTGCAACTAGACTGAAGAAAAAAAAGACAGCAACTTGTCCGTTCCTCTTCCCCAATTCCCCAACGCTGTTCCCCTCCACCATTCCCCAATAAAATCTTTAAAAAAAAATAATAATAATATAGACTAGTAGCTTAAAGTATTTATAAATATATATAAATATTTATATCCCTTATTATCCCTTATTATATTAAGGAAGTATCTATTCTGGTTCTTTCTGTTTGTTTCAATGTTTTGTTTATTTCTTTGTTTTGATTTAGTTAGGAATTCATATTAAATATGTCAAATAATTTTTCAACGTATATTAAGATTATTACATTGTCTTAATTGGTAATATTTTTGAGAAATGCATTTCAGAATTAAACTTAGTTGGACATGATATATTACTTTTTAATATAAGATTTATAGTGTGGTTATATTTGATTTTTTATTTCTAACTATTTATATAAAAGCTATAGATCACCTTTTTGTGTAATTTTTTATAAATTTCTACTGTCATTAGTGACAATATCCTTCCATACTTCACTACAATATTAACAGCATTAACAATAGAATATAGTAATTCCCATATTTGAAAAATTAAGAGAAATTGACACATTGCTTTAGAGGTAACTATTTGAAAAAATTTTGGTTCTTTTTAGGATTTGTGTTTGTTATTTAGTTAAATATGGTCATTTATATTTTGCACAAATCAATGCATTATAGCAATTTTCAAATTAATTGGAAAATATGTATATACATAGAACCATAATTTTTAATCTGATTTAAAAAATTTTATTCTAATTCTTAGATCAAATTTTGAGTTGTGGACTACCTAAAAATTTTCCTATTCCATTACTCCTACAAAAAAACAGATTCTTTGATTTAACAAAGTTTACATTTTTGAGCTTTTTTAATTCTTTGTGTCCTTTATTACATTTTTAATTTATGTTTGTTTTACACTTGTTTGCACTTGTTTTCTAGTTTAGTGTTTAAATTATTCATTTCCATATTTTTATTTGATAAAATATTCAAAGTTATGGATATCATTTGAGTAAACTTTGGCAATATTCCTCCATAAGTGATGACAAAAATATTCCTATTTTTTGTTCTTTTTCAAGTGCTTCTAATTAAATTTTTGCTTCCTTTTTTAAGAGTTTCATAATATATAATTTAAAAATATATGTTCTGTGTAGTTTTAGTTGAAATACTTTACACTAATTTTTTGCAATATGGTGAAAGAATGTGATTTGTATGTACTCTAAGAGAGTTTGAAGTTCTAAATGGAGCTTAAATAAATTTTCTTAGTGTTTTATTGTTTATGTAAAATGTACATTATTTTTTGTAGATTAAAATCAACATGTTTTACATTAATTTTTGTCTTTGTCTTTGAGAACCTTTAAATTCTGTGTTTTTCTTTTACTTGTCCCTGAATGAAATAAAGTCTGATTTAATATATAACAAGATAATTTTAATTTGCACAGTCCTAATATACATTCTTACATAAAAAATGGAATATTTACAAATCTAATTAGATCATAAATAAAATCTTAACTTCTACAGAGTAAAGGCATATACAATTACTAATTTTAAAAAAATAATGTATTTATTTTATCATTTTTTACTTAAAATAAGCTTTGATATTAATATTGTGATCTCTGCTTTTCTTTTTGTATTTATGCAACATTTTAATACTTTTATCTAAATCTAGCAATCTTTTATTGTTTTAGGAGATTCTCTCTTAACTTTATCAAAAGATATGTTTTTGTTTTATCTTTTTTTACTCAGTTTGAAATGTAACCTAACAATAATTTAACTGGACTTATATTGTTTGGTCTGAAGGTTATGTCTTATTTAGTTATCTTTTTTCTTTTTTTTTAAATTCTTTTATTGTGAAATAAACATTTAAAAAAATAGTTTCAGGTATACAACACAGTGCAATAGTTATACTTTTTACTCCTTTAAGTTATCTTTTTTCTTATTCTTCCTTGTTTTGTTTTACTCAATATTTTCTATATAAACTGCTTATTTTCTTCTAACCTAGTAGTTCATACATATAAATTCTGCTTTCTATTCTTCTAATTGTTACATTTAAGTACATGTTGGAATTGGCTACTCCCTCCTCAAGACTAGAAAATGAAAAAAATATTAAATATAGAAATACACATTTGCATTTAAAAGCAAAAATAGAAACTTTGTATTGACTCAATACTGAGAGATTTCTGTGAAACAAGTAGGCAGAGGAGAATTCATAGAGTTAACCAAGGTCAATCTCATTAGCTAAGGCCATTCCAGAAGGCTGCTGCCCCTACTTGAATATGCTCCCCAGTCTACTTGCAATAAGCAGAATAAAAGACACACTCCCCCCACCGAAAGATGTCCATGTCCATATTCCCCAAACCTATGAATATGTCACGTTACCTGGCAAAGGGGAACTGAAGTAGTAAATAGAATTATGTTTGCTAAAGAGTAGGCTTTCAAAAACGAAGATTATCCTGGATTTCATATGTTTACCCTTAAACATTTTTAGGATGGTGGCAGCTGGAGAAGTACTCAGCACATTGTTTTGTTTGAAGATGAGGAGAGGAAGGGGGCCAAGAGCCAAGGAATGTGGGTGCACTCTAGAAATGAAACAGCAAGGAAATGTATTCTCTCCTAAAGCCTCCAAAAGCAAGGCAGCCCTGCCAGCAGCTTGATGTTAGTTTAGGAAGACCCAATTCAGGCTTCTGAAGTATAGAACTGTAAGACAATACATTTTTGTTGTTTTAAGCTATTAAATTTGCAGTTCTATGTTACAGCAGCCAACGAAAAGTAATATATCACTACCCTGGAAAATCACAGATACAGATAAAAGACTATCAAAAAGAGTAAAATGAGAACCTATCTGAATGAAAAAAGCAAACACTCCAGGACATATTCTTCTGAAAGGAAAAATGAATTTATAAGGGTATAGGAGGGCAGGGAATGATGAGCAAAAAATCAAGTGAAATGTTTGTTAAAACTTAATAATTGTAAAATAGAAGAAAGAGAGGGAGAAAAGAAGAAAGAGAAGGAAGAGGAGGCAAGGAGGAGGAGAAAGATGAAGAGGCAGCAAAGGAAAGGCAGAAGAAACATTTTCAATAATAATCTGAAAGTGAAATTTAAGATGAGATTACAAATGAGTTGGGGTAAGGTCAGGAGATGAGAGAGAGGATAGGGAAAAAAGGGGAAGCAAGATAATGACAAACCTGACCTTTTGAGAAAGATATGTTGAAATACATGTGTCAAAAATTAAGTGTAACAACTGAAAGAACAGAAATCAAATACAGCGCTCTGTAAATAGGGACCAAATGAAACTCAGTCAATCTATATAGTAGAAGATAGAAAAACATAGGAATGCATGATAAAGAAAATAAGCAAAAATGAAATGGTAGACATCCGTAATGGCTGATCACTGTGAATGAGTCTCTTCTCTTATTTCCAGAGACTATATGATTGGAGCACATATACGAAACCATACTATTATACCTACATTTCTTGTTCTTTTCTTTTGTATTGCTATGGAAGTTAGTATGTACAAATAGCCAAGAAAATAAAATGACAAAAAGGACAAAACTAAGGTTTTTGTGTGCTTCCTTCAAGCAAACATATAGACATAATATAAAGCTATAACAATGAGAGTATGTGACATTGGACTGGTAATAAAGATTATAGATCAATTAAACAGAATTAAGCAGTAAGTACACACATGTGAATATGGCACATAATAAAATTTCAAAATAATAAAAAAGAAAAAATATTCAATTGTCTGCATATAAGTATATAAAATTTTTGATTATTAGATGATAATTTGTCTTTGGCTAAAATTTTTGCCATGACAACAAGTGTGTTGAAAATACATTTTAAATGCCAAATATGTGTACACTCATTCACTGCTATAACTCTGAGTGATAGCAATATAATATCATATAACTCAAATAATAATACCTTTGTCTTCATAATATTGAGTGAATTATGTGGGAGTAACAAAATGCTGACAAGAGGTGAGAGTGATGCATAACAATAATAATACTGCTAATTACATTGCTATAATAGAGACATAATAAAAATGCTGCTAGCTCTTCTGTAGCATAACTTGTCCTGAAAGCATTGTAAACAGAGGTATTGTGGCTATTAAGTACTAGCCTTGATGTATGGCAATATGATAGAAAGCTGGTCTGACAAATACTGGCTCAAATGAACAGAAATGTGTTAAGTTACTCTGAGATTCATTGCTATATTTTTTTAATATTGAGGCTGTTTCCTAATTTTTATTCATATGAATATCAGAGAACACTAAAGAAATTAGGTAAGTTTACCTCAACATGATTCCCTATTCTTTAACTTTGCTAAGATGCCTAAAGTATGAAAAATTGTTTCAGAAGATATCTTAAACTATCCAGAAACAAAAATGAGCCCATCAAAAATGTTAAAATAATTTTAAACTGGAAATTACTTTGGAGAACTTTTAGATGTTCTTATATATTGCTGGCAGTCTACAGAAGCTATTCAATGCATTTTTAATGAACCATATTTATTATCAAATACAAGATTTCTTGTTCTATCAGTAGGGTAGTCAAGTTGGCAATAACAAAACCAAGTTTTTAAAAAAATGATATAAAGGATCCCATTTTTTCAGTATTATAACTTCAGAAGTCACAGAATGTTAGATGCACAGTACTTTTGTCTTGTAAAAGCTCTGGTATGGACACATTGTGGGTTTTTATTTATATAACAAATATACTATCTTCCTCATGTCTTTTGAATTTTTGAGAATAATTTTTATAAATCTAGGTGAAATAAAAATCTTATATGCTTGAGGATACTGTATGAATGAAAGCTAAAACCATTTGCCACTAATTCATCACTTTGCACAAGTTCCGTTTTTCTTATTCTGAGATAGTGATGACAGAATATGACAAATCTTTCATTTGACAATGATAAAAGCACAACAATAAGGTTATTTATAGTCATTTAGACTACACTCCTTTTTTTGTCACTTCCTGTAATATTTTATGAAGTAAAATTCCTTCTAAAGTGAGGCATTCTAATCTCTTCCCAAACCTACATTTGCCCCTATCCTCACCCCCAAACAAAAGCCATCTCACACTTTTCTCCAGAGATTAACTATAAAGGGTTAAACAAAATCCACCCTGACAATACTAGAAACAGTTCTCTCTCGGTGTGTGTTGGTTCACTGCTCCACAGGGCATAGCAGATGTTGCGTCTGGTAGTAAGAAGGGCCCAGGAGGTGTGGGCTGTCAATCACTTGTTTTTTTGTGTGTTTTTTTTCCCCTAACTACAGGCTACGCTATGGATCTGAAGCCCAACTAAAACAATCTGCCTCAGCTGGGGTGTGTGAGGTATCAATAACCCTTGGCAGAGGTGTCAAGAGCGGTGCTAGAGCTGAACTACCCTGCTGACCAGATGCTTAGCAAGTTAACAAGATAGCACTGAGCATTCCCCACTTTTCCAACACAATTAACACAACTGGAAAATCACTGCACTGATATCCTGAAAAAGAGTCTCCTAAAAATTGCCTGGTATGGAACAGAGGCAAATAAATACTGTATCACTTTTGGTGTGGAGGGGATGAGAAGTTTCAAGTCGGGCAGGTGCTGTGGTTAGATAAATGAGGATAACTGAAAAATAGAACATTATCCAAAATATTTTCTCAGTACATTCACATAAATAATTTGTGAGTACACTAAAACTTTATTCAATTCCATCCTTTCAAATACTGATGGTTTATCTTTGGGAATAATAGAATCTAACACATTTCTTCAAAAGAGATCAAGACTAAAACTCGGTTTAAGAATAGAACCTAAATAGGTTAAGTTTGGCTAAAGAGAAAAATGTTAGCATCTCTCTGTAAATTATGAGAGCATGTTCAGAAATTACTGAATAAACATGATTTAGATATGTATAAAACTTGAGAAAAAGAAAGCAATCAAATGACTTGGTTAAAACAAAAATATCCCTTTTAAAAGACCGTATAGCCAGTTGATATGTGTCCTGACCTGAATATACTTTGGGTTTGTTTTTCAAGTTATATCACTTTAGGGTTACTCCCTAGCCTTTCATTCATAACTTCATTAGATAGCAATTCTATAAATTTATCCGGAAAATAGATTACATATTATTTCTAGAAAAACACATGGTATGCAGGAAAACATGAATATTAGCTTCAAACAATTTAATGTTGTTTGTCTTTGCTTTGAAATTCAATAATGCCATCAGCCTGTAAGACCTCTGAGAGCCAGCATTTCACACGGTGAAGGCTGCTTTCTGTTACAAAAGCCCAGCAGCTGTGGCCCCCGCAGATACCCTTACAGACAGATATAATGAAACACTGGGAGGGAGTAGGTCGACACAGGAGCATGAAATGGACGAGATGAAGCCCCTTTGTCACAGCCAAACAGGCTATAAAGTAACTATAGTAACATACAGTATTAAACTCCAGGTGGATTGACTTAATCTTCCTCAAACAAAATGTAAGGTTAACAAAAACCAAACCAATAGTTATTCTAATCACTCTACCCAAATATTTTTAAGAAGTGGTGATTTTTTTGGCTGAGTCTGGATAGATGAGGGACAGTTACACCACTTCATATTCTGATTTGAAGAGACAATCCTAGAAATTCAAGGTGTCAGGGGAGAAATGAATTTTAAAATCATTTGTATAAATCCAATGACTGGAATAGCAAGAAAATCAAAATGACAACGAAAGAACAATTAGACTATGTGGACTCTCAAGCCCAGTTTCTTTTTTTCTATCCTCATCACATTTTTGTCAAATGGTAAGATTTTACATGCTAATACCTCCGGTACTAAATTCATTGATAATTCAGCAGCCTTTTTCTTAACTTTGGTTGAAGAGTTTCAGGCTCTGTTTTCGTATGTGTTCTCAAAAAGGAAATAATGATTTAAGATATAATGCACAGTAATATGAAATAAGATTTAGGAAATTAGTCTGGAACATGAGACAAAAAGAAAAAGAAAAAAAAAGACAAGAAAATGAAAAATCACAAATAGCTCTACTTGTTAAATTTCATAAAGGAAGTAAATCTAAGTGTTTGGGCTATACAATAACCTCTGACTTAGGGTAGATATCAAGTCCTGCTTATTCCTTCTTGCAGATATAGTATTACTATTATTATTTTGCTATGATCATCAACCGTTTCATCTACAAACCACTTATATAGGCTGAATCTCACAAATCTCACAAACTTTATTCTACCCAAACTATCTCTCTCTCTCTCTCTCTCTCTCTCTCTCTCTCTCTCTCTCACACACACACACACACACACACACACACACACACACACAATCTTGTTCTCCTTTGCTTTCTTAAATACATATTTTTGGGGGCTCTATTTTCAAATGTCAAATTTCATTTTTTAATGTAGATGAAGACTTGCAGTGAAAAATAAACCTTAACATGCAAATATGTACATTATGGGTTAATCCAATGATCACTGGAACTGTTCCTTTTGAATACTGCTTTAATGATCTGAAAGAGTTAAGAGACTTTCTCTGAACCGTAATTTATGCCATGGAGTTAGGCACCAGGGCAAGCTGGACTCAATGCGAATATTTTCAGTAGGATTTAGCTAACAGTGTGAGACATACCTCTAATGGATTTAGTTTGGGTAAACAACCTTTGTCTAGACAGCCCAAATGTCACAGGTACTTGTGCTCATTTTAAGTGGTAACTTCTATGCAAATAATCGCAAAGTTGCATTTTGTTCTTCGTACTGATATTTTATGAATTAAGGTTTTCGACTGTATTGAGAGCTGAATGCATACCCACAAGGGATTGTTGCAGTCATATAGCCCTTTCTTACCAGGAACTCTTGTTTGACAACATGGGAACAATTGGGGTTTAGACTGTTCTCTGGGATTCATGATGTGATTGCTGAGGGCAGCTTAAGTAGTAGTATTAAGAAATCGAGCCAAGAGTCATGGAAAGGAAGAATTGATGGATATCAGAGTTTGGGGGAAAGCAAAGAGCTGAATTAGAGTTAAGAGGTGCAGAAATACAATCACAGTAGAGAAGAGTAGGGTGACTTATTTGTTATCAGTAAAGCTATTGATTCATTAAACCTCTTTGATATGTCTAGGCATATGAGAAGTATAAAATGTTGAGGACTAGAACAAAACTATATCATGTTTCACAGATGAATTAAGTTAATTTAACTTCCTTATAATTTATAACTAAAGATATTTGATATTAAATATGCTTTTTTATAAATTTAAAAATTGTATGACATTTCTAGTTATGCTTACATTCATCCATAAAGTATTTACTGTTTCCTTATTATACTGCTGAGGAACCCTAAGAATGGTGGAAAAAAACTAGTCCTTGATGTGTGGAGGTATTGAAACTACTATGGAGATTCTGATGTTAGAATTACAAATGCAATTCACATCTACCTAAAGATATAACATTTTGAGCATTGCACAAAATTTTTCATAGCAATAGCATAATGCAACCTCAGATTTCGCTCATTTTATAATAGGTGTTTCATGCTTATTTGGGGGTTTTTCATAGAATCTAAAACTCTAGGAAAAAACAGAAATTTAACTAATTTATTCTTTATCTATAAAATAGTAAATTCATAATTTTATATAGGTTGAAAGAACAATTTTAAATCATTAACAGTAATTCTGACAAATCCAATATTATGATGTGATAGAACTTATAAAAATAAGAGTAAGTTCATTCTTTTCATATATATATATATATATATATATATATATATATATATATATACACATACACACACACACACACACACACACATTCTAAGGAGGTATGCACTTAAAACTTTTAGTACAGGGTAAAATTTTTGCTTGTCCATAAAAACATTCAATTTTTTATGTGTGTGACTTTCTATGCTTTGTCTTTTTTAATTTTGTTAAGAACAATATGTCATCTGATGTTACAATTTATTGTATTAGTTGATAACATCAGAACCCCCACCCAATAAAACAAAACAAAATAAAAAGGACATGGTGTCCAGAGCAACTACCATTGCATTAAATATTGTCTCAGATGAGAATGAGTCACTAATATCCTCTTTGTATGCTGCATAATCTTATTTTTTTCTCTTTTTCCTCTTTACTATCTAGTTCACAGTCAACATTTTACCAGAAGGGGTGGGATTTCAAATGAGTAATTGAAAACCTGAGGCTCTTATAATTGACAAATATTGTGGATCTGCCCCATTGTATAAGATGCTCACAGAGAAGAAATAAGTAAATGAATTTTTAAAAGCTAAATTAGTTTAATTCATAAAAATTCATGTAATGGGTAAGAGTTCATATGGAGCATTTCTGCCATCTTCATTCAAAGAAATAAACAAGAAAAGGAGAGAAGCCAGCAAGTCATGTTTTTAGAGCTATCAGCTGGAAAGTGTGTCAGGCTCTTAAGATTGTTGTAATTTTCACCTCAGGCATCCCAAAGCACTCAGTAAACCATCCAGGATGAAATCCACAACAATCTGTAAGCTTCGGCACCCTTCCCACAAGCCCTGCGGGCTACCTCAAACTCCCCCAGACTCTACTGGCATCCTGAACAACTTGGCTCTGACCTCACTGTGCATTCCATCAGAATCACAGAGCCACCCTCATCCGATTCCTTATCCAGACAGGAAAGAAGAATCTGAATCAAAAGACCAAAGCTGGTAAGACAATGTATGCACAGAACGAATGTTTAATGACCCTGTAAATTGCACACAAAGTTCCTTAACTTTGGAAGGAATGATGTGAACTGAAGGTTCTAGTCAGCTAATAAGAAAAGATCATCATTACATGGGCACATCTATGCCCTGTACGGTGGACATCCTGTGAGCACGCAGCAAACTGTGGTCGAACAAGCTTATTTCTATAATAATAAAATTAAGAAGGCCAGTAATAACCATTTAGCTTTTCTTTTTGAAGATACATAAGCCTTCCAAAGGCTGCATCTAATCTCCAACTATATCCATCTGAGAAAGAAAGCTCAGGAAGCTCACTCATAATGATAAGACTTGTAACTCTCATCATGTTAGTTTTCTTTCTGATCCCCTGATATAGAAATAGGCTTTGCAATGAGTTCTGCATAAATATTGAACCATAGTCAGTCAGTGAGCAAGTTGCTTCCTACTGGGTTGTCAGAAAAGTCATGACATATTTTTTTCTATGTTTTCCATTGCAAAACTTCATCATGACTTTTCCAACAACCCAATAGATACTTCTAAAAGCTGACACCATTTATTTTAATAGAGTAAATGGAGATGCTCTAAACCTTTTTCGTGAAATGTTGTTAACCAATTTGTTAATGACTTCATTACTGAATTGTTTCATTTTTCAATCTTGTCTCAAAATGTGAAGATTTTAAAATAGGCATCAGCCATCTCAACAACCATTACATTCAAAGGCAAACACCAAGCTTTTTTCCTCTTTGAGTAGTAGGGCTTCTCTACTTCAGAGTTTGCCTTTCAAGTAATGGCCAATAAATATCAATGATATAACATTCTCCAAAAATACATGAAAATAGCAGGATAATAATTTCTGAATGAAATCTAAAGCCCCAGATGCTTTGCCATGTTTGTGCTATATACAATCAATTATTCTTAATATTATATGCAATTTACATTAATAGTTTATTAGAATGTGAGCCCCATGGGGACAGGCCCTGTGTATGTTTTGTTCATTCCTTCATCTCCAGTGATGGAAATATCTGTCACATGATAGGTATTCAGTGTTTATTTAATCAGTAAACAAATGATTACATGACTCAATTTAACATAATTTTCTACAGCTGTCTACATATATGGAAAGGAATAGAACATTTCATTACACATTTCAATAGAATAAATTGAAATCCACTTTAGAAAACAGGTTTAAATGCTTGGACTTCCTTAAAGAATAGAGATTCATAGTAAGGGTACACAAAGTTTATAATTTTCCTTATTTGTTTATAAATTAATGCTCTCTCTTTGAATATATGTCATAAGGCTAGTGAAAAAGGAGATTTCAGAGACAAAATTATTAAGAAAAAAGCATATTTACTTGAAAATGCAAAACGTTTATAAGGGAACTTAAAAACAACAACAACAAAAAAAACAACAAAAAAACAAAACAAAACAAAACAAAAAACTGGCTCCTTGAACACAGTTTGAAGCAGATGTGTAAAGGGAAGCAAACACCCAAATACAAGGTTACCAAAGTAGAGAAAATACAGTTGTTGCCTCAGATGGTTATGTTATGTTCAGGAGTCTTCACTTATCTAATGTTTAAAAAAATCAAATATCATATCAGTCAGTGAATTTGTCATAAACTTTGTTTCTGAACTTTCACATTACAAAAATCAATCATTTGGACAAAGTTGAGTAAAAGGAGAAAAGACCACTAAGGAAAACTGTATATTAATAGGAAAAATTGCATATAGAAGGAAAAATTCAAGTTTGCATGAAGAAAACGAGGGCCCATTCCTTTTAAATTGGTTGGAGGACATGGGTCATAAGGTTCAGAAGTTTCATTGTCATACCAAAAGTGATAATGAAAATTCATGGAGGCGTTTTTTTTTTTGGTTGTCACAATGATTGGGAGTACTTTGGGCATTTTGTTGAACAGAAGCTAAAGATGCTAGATATCCTGCAAAACAATAGCGCTGAGTCGTACAAATTTTTTAATGTCTTGCCAAGGTACTTATGTGGGTATGAGTGGTACCTAGAACTTAAATTTATGAATAAACTCAAGCTATGATTTGTATAATTTTAACATAATAGAACTTTCCAGATATTGAGCCATTATGGAAATGATGGAAATATATCCTTTAATTATTCCTGAAAGTTATTTACCCTTTAGCAACATTTTGCATATCTAGGACAATGCTGCTGCTACTTACATTGTTACTACAACATACCTGAATGAATCTACCTTAGGTAGCTCTTACTGCCCACACATAGGGGCAGGCACGTGATTACAACTGGCAAGAGCGCCTTACAGAGAGCACGGCTGACTCTCAGCAGAGCTGAAATGATGTGTCATCATATACTTTTTAATTTACATTCCAATGTATACGTAGTAAAGGAAGGACATGCTCCCAGCATATTGTAGTTCAACCCTCTGATGGTTTCACCAAAGACACTCTGTTTTGTTTGTTTTGTTTTGTTTTGTTTTCTGGCTTTTTGCCATTGTGGCCCCTCCAGCACTTATCTTTTCCACCTATTATGCTGGAGCAGAGTTAAGACTCATGGTCCTGCCTTCATTGCCTGTCAACTTTCCTCTTGGAGCAACACACAATAAGTTGCTCTCACGGTTCGTTGTCCAAGAGCAGGGAGGATTTGAAGCTGAAGACTACATTAGTGCCCCAGGTCTTTCATAGCATCCTTCTGAGTGTATGTTGTCTATGTTTGAGTGTTTTTCCAAGAAAAACTATGTGGGTCAAATCAAAATATTAACTACCGTCACACTGAATACAGTTAAGTTTCAGGATTTTAAGAAGAATCTTTCTAGACATTCATTTTCTTGGGTCATGCAATATAACAATGCACATAAAATGCTCACCACAGGACCTAGTAGAAAATAAAAGCTTTGTCAATTATTGTTACTATTTGTATTATCAACTATTCTTGTTGCTCTTCTATATATTCAATATAAAAATATTTTGTAACTTGATGCCATGAAAGAATCATTGTTTAGTGTTCTTGTTTTTTTTTGTTTGTTTGTTTTCTGAGATATCCTACCACCTGTAGGCAGCTCAGAAGCAGCTCAGCTCGGGTGCAGTGCCACTGGCCCATGTTGGAATTGAACCAGTGGCCCTGCTGCTCAGAGTTTATGCTCTCAACCAACTGAGCCACTGGGCCGGCCCTCATCATTTAGGTTTTGCAGATTCATAGGAAAACAAAAGTTGTTTTAGAAGGAAAACATAAAATGACAATGGTAATATTTGTAGGTTTTACTCATGAATGGTTGTGATAATAAAAAGAGGATTAAAATGACATAGACATTTTAGATAGTATTAGTTTCCCTAATTCTTAAGATAAACTCTTTAATTCTCTCCCATGTAAATAAAAAAGACAAAGTAAGTTTTCAAAGGACCTGTACTTGTTTCTAAATTATGTTAAATATATGGACTAAAAGATAATTGAAAAAATGTAAAAAACAATCTGGAAGAAATAGAGACTATAGTGAGATGGTTTTTTGTCTCAAAGCACAGTTTTACTTCTGGTGTGAGTCGGTTCTTAATGTACAGTGTGATTCAGAGCCTCAGCCATGGTTTTCCTTTTCTTTTTGTAATAGTCAGGCTTCTTGGTGACAAATGGCCCTGAATGACAAAGCATGCCAGCATTAACAATGGGATAAGTTAAAGTTTTCTTTTACAGTAATGTAACACAAGAGACATTATACAATTATGACAACTTGTTAGCCAAATCAGTGTGCATAATACAGGCTTTTCTCTATTAATACCTCTTTGGTGAGACCTTCAGATGACCTTTAAAATTACTCTCTATTGGAATTATAGTGAGGTTTCTGAGAAATAATTGAAGAGATTTCAAGGTGACCCCAATCAGAATTCTTTCTGAATAATAATGTATATTACATCAGAACCTGTCCGTGCCCAGATCTGGCCCAGTATCCTAATCAGGGGCTCTGGAGACTCAGAATTTGGGGGGTCTACCTTTTCAAGGATGGTGACATTGTTCAAGTGTAAAGAGATCATTTATGCGTTGACCACAAGTTATTGCTATAAGGCAAACTAAAAGATGTTTGAAATGGAATTGTGGAAAGCACAATGAAAAAATAAGAAAAATTTCCCACATCCTGCTGAGAATGTGACAAATGGACTCAATGATTTTCAAGGTCTCTACAAGCCCCTAAATTCCATAATTGTGGTTTTGAATTATTAGATTTTTGGAATTTTTGCAAGTTTCGTATGATGCAAAATGACATTGTTAAAATGCTTTCAAAAGTGACTGGTTAATGACAAGTGGTGTACATATGAGAACATTTTTTTTTTTTCATATAGGTACATTTCCCAAAGGGTAAAAAGTATTTCAAAAGAAAATTTGCTCATCAATTCAAGCATATAAAGTGCATTTGGGGGAAAAAAAGATTTTCTTCCTGTAAACAAAAGCAAAAGTATAATTGGGATTATTGCCTCATAACATTTCTAAGTTACTTTTGACAAATAATATTTGCATGCTATGATGCATTTTCTCTTAGTTGTAGCAAGGTTAAATTCAAGTTTCAATCCATTTCTTGTCAAATCCAATTCCCATTATAAGACTTAAGAGCAGCCACATCAAGCAGCTTTAATAATGAGGACATTCTTAAAATATAAATTATATACATCTGTCATGGGATAAACATTAATTTTTTAATTGGCATCCACTTGTTATACTTATTATAAAATTACTCTGTTATGCAGATGATATGTGCCAAATTCTCTGTAGTTTTTGATCATTTAAAACATATAATGTAAAGATACTGGGTGGTCTTTATGGCCGACATATAGGTTAACAGTTCACTTAACAAAGGCAATAACTTAAAATCTTGATATACTATATAACTTACAAATCACTTTTATATTTGTAATAACATTTTAAAAATTTGTTATCTTACAAATGGATTTTTCATCAAATTTAATATGATTCCTATGTCAATTTTCTGAGTCCAATTCAGGATTTCTTTCCAAATGCATTAAATTATTTAGAACAAGTCAATTTTAAATTAAATAGAAAACGCTGAAGAATGAATCATGGGTTCTCTCCTATTAAACTTTTGCCCTTTTTGAAGACTTCTTCCACAATTAAAAATATGTCTTCTGTGGAATCTCGTTTAGTATCAGGGCAGGAGAGGATTTTTGTTAAGACATTGTATGAGATTGATGATGTTTGTAAAAAAAGATAAAATAAACTTGAGCTTGGTTCCTACTAGCTTAAGAGTCTTGTTTTCAGTTGAACACAACATGTGCAGATCAAAAAGAAAATTATAATAAATTAGCTTGAGAAATACATTGGACAAGAATTGTTAGCATATTAGTAGATTATGCTTAGGCTATAACATTTAACAACAAAAGCATTGGACAGTATTTTGTTGATTATGCCAAAGCAAGTGTTCAGAGAAATTGCTGGCTTTTTCATATATCTAATGCCTGCCCTATTTGGGGGAAGGGTAAAACAAGAAAGGAAACATCCTAGAAAAACCACTTAGGTAATATCTGAGACAATACCATTCTTATTTCACTGGGATTTTATTTCATTCTTACAGGCTTAACATCTCACTGCATGAACAAAGAAAATATCACGTGGAAAGGGCTTCAGGCTAGCTACTTCCAAAAGGATTCAACCTTCCGAGTGCTATCAATATCATCCATACACTCACACAGTTAGCACTTTTGAATACATTTACCAAAAACCATTAATAAAGTAACAATTTTAGTCTGGTTCTTAACCATGTGTCACAGTGAAATAAGTTCATGTAAATCTGTGAACTGCACGACAATGATCAAATTAACAGTCATTTCAAGAAAAAAAAATGCCCCTCAGGCTGAAAAATAATTAGTAGTCTCTCACTATCTTTCCCTCCTAATAAAAATCACGATATTATTGTTGACTGTGCTAATAAAACACCTCCCGTGACCCTGATGTAGCTTGATGTAAAATGTAAGGACTGTTCTATTGTGCAGTCTCACACATGTTTTATTGAACATTTCCATTTGGCTCTTCATCTGGGAACACAAGGGCCCATAGAAGCTGAAGAACTTTTGTCACAGTGTAATGCGACTCTCACTTGTTTATTGCTGCAGTTAATAAAACACCCACTTGGAAATTCATTACCTTTCAAATTTAACTTTTAACTGCATATGCTGAATATTCAGAGCTTGAATGTAAGTAGGAGCAAGAGCAAGGGACAGAAACAGAAAATGGGAAATCCATTTAGGGCACAAAGCAGCCCGAGGTTGGCACCTAGGTTTCCATGAAATGTCAAGTCTGGGATTTTGATTTTTACAATTACATTATATTGAGGAAATCAGAATGGTCACAGGTTGTTCAACATATTTTCCTTTTGGTTATTTATATCCACTCCTCAACTATATCTTGATGCTTTGGTACAAAACAATATTATAGATCTATTAGGGGCAGAAAAAAAATAACCTCTGTCCTCAAGGAGCTTATCAAAGATGTGGCAGATAGGGTGTTTGTGCTAAAATAGATGATGAGCTAATGTTGGTTACTGATGTTTCTAATATACAAATTGAGGATAAAATGTCAATCATCTTTAAAAACAAACAAGCAAAACAAAACACAGTAAACTTATAAAGTCAGCAAGTGACTGAAGTATGTGAATCAGAACACTAAATAGTATGTACTAGATATGGAGAGCACAATTCAGGAGAAACCTGGTTTCAAGAATCAACACAATTCAACAAAGGCTTTTGAACACAGCAAGGTGAGCAAGATCTTGTCTTTGCGTCAGGTAGCTTAGCGTCCATTGAGGGAAAATTCACACTTGCTACGGCAAGGCATGCTAGTGACCATTTACTCTGTAGCAGAATATTTTGTTTATAGTTTGGTAAATTCTTAGAATTATACCTTTGAAGTAATGTGTAATACATAAGTTCTTTAAGAAAAAGAAAGCATTTCAGACACACATATAATTTTAAGGTGATTTCTAATTTTCAAAAATTATTAGAAAATGTATGTTAGTAAGCAGGTTAGTAAATAATTGGAAAGAGAAAAGAAATACTAAGCTTACAGGAAATATTACAAAAGTATATAAGAAAATATAAATTTTGCAAAAGCAAAGTAAGCTCTGTTTTGCTTAATTTTTATAGGAGGAGAATCTCAGTATTCTTCTGAACTCTCTTTACTCAAAAGCGTTCCATGGAATACTATGTTAAAGAACATTTTGAAGGTGCAGTGAGTCTGGAAATAGTTCGTTAATTAATACTTAAATATCTTTAAGACTTTTTAAATGATCACATACATGGTGAATCTCTAGGACAGAATGTTCCTGTCACAGAGCATCTCAAGGGATTTAGATATGTTCCACGGAAGACAGCTTGGGAATGGCCACATCTGATGGTAGATGAGAACAAGTACAGACTCTCAGGTCCCAGCCCTGCAAGGTGGGGTCTAGAAGCCAATATTTTTAACACACTCTGCAGATGATTTCAATATTACTGCCTGACATCAGACCTTCAACAGATATTTGAGACTCTTTGATACTTCCACATTTACATTAAAATGTTACAGATGAATCAAGGTTCATAAGCACTAGTTTCAATATGATCGCAGACATTAAAATATTGTTTCAGGGGCCGGCCGAGTGGCGCAGTGGTTAAGAGCTGGCTTGGGATGCCAGAGGCCCCGGTTCAGATCCCACATGAGGGCCAGTGACACTGCCCTCTTAAAGAAAAGAAAAAAAAAAAAAAAAAATATATATATATATATATATATATATATATATATATATATATATATTGTTTCAGAAAGACTCAATGGGCAGCAGAAAGTGAGTGCTTTTCATAAATACCCTCTGTTAGAAGAAGGAACATTTTTCATTACATGGGCTGTGCCCTCCTTTACATCATGACAATGTTAACACTTTGGAGAGAACAAGGAAGAAATTCTCAAATGTCAGTTAGTGTTTAAGAGATCAAGTTGGTTATAGTTAGCACCATTATAAGCTACATTGCTCACTGCTTCTTTCAGTCTGGGATGAGTTCCACTGGGCCTATTTTTTTTTACAAAGTAATACCACCTTCTATCTCTCGTCCTCTCTTGTGCTGTAAGTAGCCAAATATTAGTTAAAGAGAAATGAGAGAAGTCGTGTCAATGCTTTAGATATTACAAGCTGCTGGGTGTCCAAATACTAAACATTCTACCTTGTCGCTTCCTCCCACTCTGAGTTTTGCAAGTAAAGATCCACCAGGAATAAGCCCATGAAGGTGATAAAGAAAAGCAGTTGGAACTATTAAATAAGGCAAGAAGTAAAGGCAAGAAACGAAAGGAAAAATGCATATTTCCTTAAAAAGTCAAGTCCATAAATTAAATTGTTTTCATCTATATCTCTTCCAAAAGATGTGATTTGTGTGACCAGTGTTGTCCACGGCACATAAGATGATACTGACATTGATCTTTTTAAAAGATTAAGAGTAATGCCACTATTATTAGGATCATTTTATAAAGCAATTTGGGGGGACATAGGTGCCATTGTCCTGAAAACTAGTCAGTGTTCCATTCTACTTCTCACATTCTATATTTTCAAACATTAACAAAATTCTAATTTCTATTCAGGGAATTATTATACTTAGGAATTAGTGTGATTTAGAGTTAAGGTTAAATCATCACAGCTCAAAATCTGGTATTTCACTTCAGTTCTTAAAATGATTTATAATGGTTTATTGAAGATGCACATTTTTAGCCTCAGTTTCTTCTTTTGTGAAAATGAGTTTGGTAATGAACTTTTCTAAATATATACACACTGGAGAACTAAACCTTTTGTTTATAAAAAATGTTCAGTGTATATAACAAAGAGAAATTCTGACTGATTACATAGCCAAGTGATATATGGACGAGTGAATGAATGAATGAAGACAGCTAATACACGCAAATACAATTCCTCCCTCAATTGCTCAAGTTCTAGCTGTGAATATTATCTTGATTGGTCACTGTGATGTAAAAAGTTTAAACTGTGTTAATCTGTAGCTTTGTCATTGTTTTATTAGTATGTCTATATAACAAATCATCCCTAGTCTTAGTGGCTTAAAGCAGCACCATCTTTCACATTTCTGTGGATCAAATGAACTCAACTGGGTGATTTTCACTTAGGGTTTCTCATGGCTTTGCAAACAAATGGTGACTGGTACTGGTGTCATCTCAAGATTTGATTGGGCCAGACATTCAAGATGGTGGTCAGTTCATATGGGATGTCACATGGGAGCTCAGCTACAGCTGTTGACTGAAGCATCCACCTGTGGCCTCTCCAAGTAGCTCTTTCATGTAGCTTCTTAGAGGAAGCATCACAAATGCAAGTATATCAAACAATCCAGGGGAAATTGCAAAGCTTCTTATGACCTGGTTTGAAAACCCCGGGACATCACTTCATCTTTCTATAGGAAAATGCAAGTCACTAAATCCAGGCTAGATTTAAGAAGGAGAAAACTAGACTCCATTTCTTGATCTGGAAAGCAGTGTATACATACAGAGAGGGAAGGAGCTGATGGTATTTAGCTTTGACTATCACAACTTGTTAGTGGTTCTCTGTTCAAAGATATAAACATGTCTCAAAGTTAAAGGGAGCTATGTCAGTAAAAGCACTTCTTACTTCTGATATAAAGAGGGTCAACACCATTCTAATTCTTTCCAGGTTTATCTGTTTTTGAAGCAGAGGAAAAGTAGTAAAACCTATAAACAGGACTTACCTCATTTCAATGAGTATCAACATTGCCAATAATTTATAACCTGACATAGATGTGGCAAATATGGCAAATACTCAATAAACTATGAAGCACTGAGAAAATATAGTTACCCTTCCTTTAGCTAGAGTAACAGGTAAACAAATCAGATAAGAAATCATATTTCTTATTTCATTTATATCTCCAAGGAACAAATATTAACAATCTTATTTTGCAGATGAGGCTCAAAAGGTTAAGCGATTTTTTTTTTCCTATACTACAATTAATGAGAAGTATAACTGAGATTATAGCCTATGGATTGTCGTTTTTTTCAGTACATACACTGCTTCAATGAATAGTTAATAAACACTGTGAAAAGTTAAGGAGAAATTGGAGATGGAAGAATGGACGCAGGGAGGAAGAAGACAGAGCAGGAGCAAGGGATCATTGTGCTGAGAAACTTTTGTCTTCTCCTTAGTTGTTTCAACAAGTATTTTCTACAACCCTACCTAGCCAGAGTGACAGTCTTATAGCAACCACAGTCTGGGAAAAATTAAAAAACAAAACAAAATTGTAGATGTGAGGAGTGGAGGAAGACAGAATAATGTCATGGAGGTCACGGAACTGGCAGCAGGGATGAGGCGCACAGTGGCTGGCGATGGTGTGTGGGAAATACATTGACAAGTGATGAACAATGAGATACATGGAGAGATGGGAGAGGTGACCCCTTCTCTCCCTCGGTGATCCCACCCCTGCTGCTGAATAGCCTTTTGGGTTTGTATAGAGCTTGAGGAAGACTGTGAAAGAAAAGATGAGAACATCCATGCTGCTAGCTGCATGGCACTCTCTGATTTTTTTCTCTTTCCACTGTTTGAAAACAAAACAAAACAAAACAGCGTGCTCATAGCAAATGAATTAATTTAAATTTTCAGTTACAGCAAAGAAATATAATGTAATAAATGAAACACACTACTTAATTATAAACTATTATGCTTCTATTCCAGAATTATGTTTGTAGTTCAATTTTAAAAAACAGAGGGAAAACAGTATGAGTACAGCTACTTTATTTGATTCACTTCATTTCTCTAAACAGTATAAAATTGTTTTAAAATGATTAATTTTTTTTAAAAAGGCACTCTGACAAAATTACAAAAAAGAAAGAAATATAATGTATGCTATTATTCCTTACAACTAAGTTATATGTGTTACTAGTAAGAAGACTTATCTAGGCAAAATATAGCTTAAAATGTTAGCAAAACCTGCTTCCAAATAAAGCAGGCCAAATAAGCAACTGTTCAGTTATATATTTTTAAATAAATTGATTCATATCTTTTAGGGGTTGAGTGATTTCAAATTATTTTTGATAACATTGAGGTACATTTCAATCCATGGAAGAAAATGCATATGTTAAAATGATACCAAATTTAATGTCATTCTTTATCTGCTTCTAATTCTTATTTATGCATTCATCTATATTCATCCTAGCCGATTACGAATAATTATTTCTAGCTATTATGATCCATGAGGTTTTTTTTTTTGCAGCAAAAAGCACAAAAGTAATTAAGCCAAATTGAAACAATTAGGAAATACACTACTCAATAACTGAGTTGCCAAAAAGTTTTACTGTACCCTAAGGAGGCAAAAAAAAAAAAAAAAAAAAAAAATTAGAAAATGCCTATACAGCAGTAATATCATTCCACATGTTACATATTCCTGCAAGCCAGCCAAGCTCAAATTAATTGTACTGACTAAACTTTTCTTCTTGGAGAAAATTAAAGATATGCTGTTGTCAACACTTGAGCACAACCTTGCCGACACTTAAGCGCAGAGAAGGGTGTGACATCCTGCCCCTGCTGCCTTGCGCTAATTAATCACTCTGGTATTTAGGACCATTCAAGCAGACAAATTAATGGGGAATAATTAGTGTATCTTTGTTCCAGCTCAGCTTTGCACACCAGACACTCTCAGGGAGAGAGGGGAGTTTGCAGAGAGCAAGCCATCAGCACGTGCATAGTTTCACTTCTGCTCAGCAAGTTCTTCGGAGAGTAAGAGAAAGGCCAAATTAGCAGACGTGTGACTGGGGTTAGGACGCCCTCCTGGAAAGAAAGCACTCTGTTTGGGTATCCGCTTTCAGAAGCAAATTTTTAATTCCGATACCGAATTTCATGAAACACAATTCAACCTCAGGGGAAAAATAATTTCAGAAACCCAAAAGAAGTTTTTAAAAACTTCTTTTTAAAAGAAGTGACTATATTGATAGCATTTATATTTATTTGTATATCACAGAGATAAATTTGACCCTTAGATATTTCACTTTACCTTATTGTTAGCTTTCGTGCATTTTTAAATCAAAAATGGAGTTTTATCAACAAATAGTAGTTATAAATTTTGTAATTAAATAGTGTAGACCATTTAACCTCTCTGCAGTTAGTGAGAACTCTCTGCAGATATTCCCCATGGCCATAAAACTTAATTTGTTTCTTCTGATAGGAATCAGAGAGCAGAAAGTTCAGGCAAAGCCTCCACACACACTCAGTGCTAGTAGCACAGGGCTGATTAAATCGTGTCCCATTCTATACCGCTGACTGGTTTCACTGTGCACTTGGACCGAGTTAAGGCACAGTGTTTTGCCAAAATACGTTTACAAACTAAAAATTAAATATTGATGGCTACTAGATGAGGATAATTTCATGATTTGGTCTCACTACTAAAAGGGAAACAGAGAGAAAACCAACTGATTCATCAGAGTTCAAATTCTCCCAGATTAAACTCATCGGTTTTACTTCAATACAGAGATTCCTCCCATCACCAGACAAAAACATCCAATATTTCCACAAATATTACTTGGGAAATCAGCCTTGTATTCTGGTGACAAATTATTTCTGAGCCTTTTATTGAGTAAGTTTATTATATGAATAACTTATTTAAACATACTGCAAATAATTGTGTGAACATATATATTCATATACTCACACTTATTTTAATATGTGTGAGTGATATTTAATTACTTTTATTCCCCCATTTTTCTGTGGCTTATGTAAGGGAGGAGTTTGACTACCTAAAGTATGTTTTCTACTTTTTTTTGCATTTTTTTTTTGAGGGCAGTGTCACTGGCCCTCCCATGTGGGACGCAAACCAAGGCCTCTGGCTTCCCAAGCCAGTGCTCAACCACTGTGCGACTCGGCCGGCCCTGTTTTCTATTTTTGTTTCTAGTAAGTTGACTATTTTTGTTTCACTCCCTAAATCTCCAGCTTTGTCCCACAACAATCAAGGCAAGTATTAGGTGGTAGCAACACAAGAAACAACCTTGCAAATCCCATGCCCACTGCAGGAAGGATCACCACTGTCAGAGAGCAAGTTACCTTGTGGAGGGGCAGGACAGAGAGGGTCAGAGTGATGTAAAGGAAGACCACACAGAGAGAGAAGAGATCACACTCCGGTTCAGGTTATCAAGACTTTTGTAAAGAAATCCCACCACTCAAAATAACAAGATGAAAATAAGCGTGGGGCATCTGTGAATGGGTTTAGCCCTGCTAAGAGCAATCACATAATAATAGCATAAGAGAAATGTCCCCACCTGGGAAATGCCATAATTTGGGATATTGTTTTTACCACACCCAGCTTCTAGGTTTCCTGAAAACATGACATTGTTAGGCATAACGGTCTTGAATTGTGCTGGTGGAGGGGGAGAGAGAAAAAAAACCAAGCACAAAACCACACATTCTTGCGATTTCTTAGAGGCAAGAAATGAATCTCTCGCGAGTCTCCTCAGAGATACTAAATTACTGCCGATGATAAGCCCAGATGCCATTAGAAAGGCTTCCATCCTGGGAGTGGGTCCTCCTAGATCTTTGAAGGTGCCTAATCCTCATTAAAGGCAAACCCTGCGCATAGGAGGGGCTGCGCTGGCATCAAGGCACCTGGCGATGACTAAAAACGCTGGCCCCATGTGCGGCTGCCGCTGAGCAGCAGAATGTAATTTAGTCGCACCAGCAGGAGCAGGGGTCAATGATTTTATATTAATGGGGATCACGACAGTTCTAAGCTGTGGCGTGCTTTGAAATAAGTGTTGTACAAGGCAGCAAAGAGAGCTCGGTTGAGGAAATGAGCTGTGTCACTGTCTCCTCATGCCCAGCAGCAAACACTGGAATGTTTTTAGTTGCTCCAGACTCTGTGCCATCATAATATTTTATAAACAACAATTACCTATTTCATTTAAAAAATACTCAAACTCCTAAGGTAATGCTGCTAAAGACTCCACTAAAGATGAGAAAATTCCTTTCTAATCAAACGGAGTCCACGTGTGTGGCCCGTGAATGGACTATTGATGAGATGCTCAGAATGAAAACTAACTTATAAGACTAATAAATAAGTCTAGGCATGTTATGAGTAGCTGTTTTGATACTGTTGAAAGATGGTATATTATTACATACCTTGACACATCATTGAAGTATCCACACCTAAAACAAAAGAGATGGGGAGGGAATTAGAGGCAACGATTTTAAATAGCGTTCAGTCTTCAATCTTTGTCTGCAACTAAAAGTCCTATTATCACAGCTTATCTAAAATTTTTCTAAATCATAAAAGTGTTTTCAAATTTATTTTCAGAAATTCCATGTTTAGACATTATATTAGGTTTTCAGCAGATCAACATTAATTTTCTTTCAATTAGCAATTGGATATGGTGGGTAGGAAATTTATTTTTGTCAGCATGTCTGAGAGTAAGAAAAAGAAGCAAAGCAGTGTTCTCCCAGGCCTCAGGGATGGTCAGAGAAGTGGTATATTGTATGTGAAAAACAATGGAGCTGTAACAAAGAAGGTTTCAATCTTCAAAATTTTCAAAATGTCTTTTGAAGTAAACAGATCAGAGTTACTGAAAGCAATAGTGATAAACGTATAAGCTGTTTCAAAAATGATTGATTAGGGGGAACTCTATTATTAAGTGGATAATAGCTATCTGAGAGTTACAAAAAAAATTCAGCTGTGAAAGGGTGCACATGTTGATCAGAAAAATAAAATCTATTCTCATAAATTGCCACTTGGTAAAACAATTGATTAATATTTCTCCCATGCACAAGAAGGTCTTGGGATCAGGGAGCCATTACTGGAGAACAAAGTGGTATCACCGAACACTGAGTTACACATCATCTGAAAACCACTTCCTATAGAACAAAATGCAGGCTTGATTAGTGTGTTACAGATGAGCTTTCCAAAGCTGATCTGTGAAAAAATAGTGCCATGACAGATGTCCTATGCTTAAAGCTCACACACGTTCAGATATATATAAAGATTCAGCAGTGAGATAATTTTAAGAAACACTGCAGTCTATACATTTTTTAATTACTTCTAAAAAACATTAGCATATTAAAGGCTCTGAGAAGTCCTGCAGTAAAGACTCTCTTTAGTTTCCTTCAGATCTTTATCTATCCAACTAATTTTATTATTGCATTTTTTCCCCTGAACATATTAACATCCCCTTCTCTGAAACATACTTTGGAAAATGTTGAAGTATTAGAGTTCACTAAGCTGGTGCATATGCATTTTCACAAAGTGGAACTAGAAGATGGGATCTCAGCGCCAAACATATTCCCTTTCACATAGAAACTGGTTAGTGGAAGACTTGAGTTTTAATTATAATTTAATTAAAATTTCAGACTTTCAGAAAGTGTGCAATAATCTATGTGGTATTTATAAATTAATATACTAAAATATTGGAGAGGCACTTGATCATTCCCACAAATAAAAGGGCATAGGATCATGGGTACCTTGCTATCTACAAAAGTGAGGAACGGGACTCACCAAAGGTTGGGTTTTGATGTGGGGACTTGACTAATTCATCACACTTTTAAATAATTTAGAATATGGAATGATTTGGATAGTCCAAGACTGGAAATACACGTAGTTTTGTTGGAATAATCCAAGCCAGGACTAAATGAGGTAAATGAAGCACCTGCTCAACCACAAAATATAAGAGGCAACAAAAAAAACACAGTAATCAAAATACATAATGTTCTCATCAATTTTTAAAAAAATAAAATTTATGCAAATAAATCCGTGAAAAACAAAATATCAACGTTTTAAATAAAGACTAGTGTTACAGATTTATCCTTTTGCCTCAGGCGTCAATATGGCTGAATAAAGCACTGGGGATTAAAAAAAAGTACCAGGAGGCAAACGACAGAAAGAAGCACTTAATTGGGAGTTCAAATTAGTTCTGATCTTTTGTGCTAGTAAATAGCCATAACCTTAAGAAAAACCTATCAGTATATTATGCTTCTGTAGACTCATCTATAGAGAGAACAGCATTTCTCAGTGTTCTGAGAAGCATTTGTTCAATGAGATGTCAATAGGTGCTCAGGAAAAAAGAAAGATAGGTAGTAATTTTGATATCAAACATGTTTGGGAAAAGCTACATTGAATTGATCAGATTCTTTACTACAGGACCTCCCAGAATTTTTAATGTTCTGATAGATTTCATGGCTGTCTTATAAGAAAAATAAAGTATGCAACAAATAAACCATTTATTATCATCTCGCACAGAGTATGCAAAATACTGAATCAAATGATCTAAGTTCCTTCCTCCTTGTAAAGTTTTAAAATTCTAAAGAGATATTTTAGAGGTCATATGCATAGAAACAAGGAAGAATTTGGTACAAATTAAAACCTTAGAGAAATATAATTTTAACTATGCTTACAGAAATCTATATTTCTGCAAACATTTATAGCATAACTAAGTGATTTCATATTCAAGATCCCTAAAAATAGAGGATATACATGTTGGCTTCAACAGCCAAAGTAAATGTTAGATTAGGGCTGAAGTTTTGGTATTGAAACCTTACAAAAGACATGTGAAGGATGGAAAATAAACAGAATAGAAAATGAACCACCACAAGCAGATGAGAATAGATGGGAAGGGTTATTTTGTGTAGAAAGGAGCATATATTTTTAAAGATGCTTTGGTATATGAATATGAAGTTTGAGAATCAGTGTTAAAAAGGATTATCAATCATTTTATGTATATGTTTATATATACACACACATACATGAACCTAGATATGTGTATACGAACAAATGGGTATTCAAACTTGAAAGAGATATTTTAAGGTGTATAAAATGAACTCATAATCAGAAATGATGAAATGATGTGACCCTCAAAAAACTATATCAATGGCCTCCAAAATGCTTGAAAAAAAATGATGTAAAATAGATTAATTAATAATAATTTCAGCAGAGTTTTTTGTTTGTTTTTGTTGTTTTTGTTTTGAGGGGCTTGATAGAAAGTTACAAAACTAAATATTGTACAGATTGTTTCTTGGAACTAACATCCAAAACAAACTACTGAATTGGAATTTTCATGAATCTCAGCATAGATGTTATTTTATCTTCTCTTTAAATTTTGTGAGAATTCCAATTGTTTTCTCCTAGAACCCCATGCAAATTTGTCAGTCTGTAACTACAACATATATTGTTTCAGCTTACTCTCTTAAAGCCCATTTTCAATAATTCTTGACCCCAGGGGACCTATGATCCATTGATTCTACCAGATTTTCATGGTCCTCATCACCCTTATGTTCCCACTTTCCTGCTTACACAGCTAACTTCCTGAGTCAGTTATATTTACTCCCTTACGTATACTTCCAGCTCTATTGTTCCTCTTTTAATTCATCTTACATGATGGCAAACAACCAACCTGGTTAAATCTAACTCAACCTGTTCTGGCATATACATTTGCACTGAATGAAGCTGGGAAAAAACACACATGTGTGTGTGCGCACGCACACACACACAATGGTTTCTGAACTCTCTTTACATTTATGATAACAAACTTCAATTTTGTGTTCAGAGTGCTTCGATGGTACTATGTTGTCATTGAGTCTCTCCGTCACCCAGAACAATGACTTACATATTCATGCCTCATCCTCCTATAGTTCTCCAGTATTAGCTTCCCCATGTTCATTCTCAGCAATGACTTTACTTTCTATTTCACCAAGAAAATAGAAACCTGTAGAAGAGAACTTCCACAAGCTTATTCCATTTTCTTCGTAATTCTATCAACCTGCTTTTGTGATTATATATTTTGCCTTTTCTCATATTACTGTGGATGAATTGTGCTTACTACTATGTAAGGCCAACTTCTCCATTTGTCTATTGGATTGCATCAACTATGGTCTAACCAATTACATTATTCAAACAATTCTTTCATTTCTCTCTTATCACTAATTTTCTTTTCTATACAGCTTTCCCATCTGTTGTCCCCATTTCACCTTCCAGTTTTTGTGTAATGTCTCTCCTTTTTACCATAAAACTCCTCCTTTGAAGAGATCTACTCTCATTCTCTCCTTCCATTTCCATTTGAGCCCACTCCATTGAAGTTTTTGCCACTATCCCCTATATCAAAACTGGGTCACCAATGAACTCTATTTTTGCCACATTCAATGGTCAACTATTATTATCCTTTATATTTCAGATATAATTAATATTTGATAGTTTTCATATGCATTTGAGTTGAAAGAATTCATCTAATTATAATAATTAAATAATTCATTTAGAGCTAATATATAAAATTCTAGTGATCCTGGTTACAAACAACGTAAGGGATCCTCACTTCTCTTATTTTCTATCTGTATTGCCTCTCAAGCTTTGGAAATCTATTGCTATCTAAAGTTTCAGTTTTTATATTATTAAACATGCCTATCTATTCTTTTCTGGCAACTTGATTTTCATCCTTGTTTTAGAAGGCCTCTCTCAGGAATCTAGGCTGTCTCTGTAACCTCTAAGATGCTTGTACAGACTCTTTTCAAAACCACCTAGAATTTATTTTGTACATGTTATATTATGGCAGTCCAATTTATTAATTACTCCTATTTATATCCTGTTTATTTAGTCTTCCACATACAGTTTAAGATAATTTTGTCCAATTCTCATAATAGTCATGTTTGGGTTCTAACTGGACTTCCATTAAATTTAATAATCAATATTTGAAGAAATAACATATTTACCATATTAACTCAAGGCTGATAAATGAGACGAGTTCAAAGTTTTCTAGTTTATACTGTTATTAGATTTTGGGTAGATATCTGTTGCTGTTTATAATTTGGAATAATTTTAATCACAATGGAATTGAATTACTTGGGTTTGAATAAAATTCAGCCATAAAACAATCTTGTTCTGGTGATTTTTCTCTCCAATTTTATAATTATTAAACATGTCACACATGTAAAAGTATATAAACACCCATGGGTCCATCGCAAGCCAAAATATATATATATATTTCAAAACATTTGAATATCGTATTTCTTTACAAGCACAATTCCTTTCTTCTGACTCAGAGGTAGCCACTTTCCTGAATTCTGGATTTACCATTTTATGACTTTTCCTCATACTTTTATGATGTTCATTTTTATGTGTAAGATATATTGTTTAACTTGTCATGAACTCATATATTAATTAGGAAGAATACTCTGTATTTTTCTGCAACATGGTATTTTTAGTCAATATCATGTTGTGAAAGTCATTCATATTGTAACCCATTAAATTCTCACTGAGTTATAGTATTGCACTATTATATTTTATTAGTTTCTTTAGGTGTTACTTTGCTTTCACAGATAATTATTTGATGCACATTGTTTTACACATATCTTGGTTGAATGCATATACCCATGTAACCACAACCTCAGTCAAATTGTAGAACATTTCCATTTCCTCAGAAAGTTCTCTCATGATCCTTTCCAGAGACAGTCATTGTTTTGGTTTCTACCACCATAAACTAATCTTGTATGTTCCAGAACTTCATGTAAATGAAATCATTATGTTTGGCATTTGTATATAGCTTCTTCTTAGCAAAAAAAAAAAAAAGAAAAAAAGAAAAAAAAAGTATTTTTTTTGAGATTCATCCGTGTTTCTGAATGTTTCAGTAATTTGTTACTTTTATACTGTGGAGTAATAATCCATTATACGAATATATCAGTTTGTTTATAAACTCATATATTATAAGCCATTTTTTTAATTTCAAGTTTTACATATCACAAATAATGTTGCAATGTATATCTCTGCACAAGTGTTTTATGAATGTATGAGGTCAGACAATTAAGTTTGAGAACTTGTTGCAACAATTGCTAACCTTTTTCGATATCAGAGGGATTATTCATTACGAATTTGTACCAAGTTACAAATTCTTGTAACTTGGTTAACAAACAGTTAACCAAGTTTACTATTTGGAAGTGCTGAAAAGGCTGTGTTAAAAAGTTAGATGATCTGAACTTTTGGCCAACAATTCATGGCTCTTGCATCATGACAATGCATCAACTCACACGGCACTGTCTGTGAGGGAGTTTTTAGCCAGTAAACAAATAAATGTATTGGATCACCTTCCTTACTCACCTGATTGGTCCCCAATGACTTCTTTCTTTACCCCAAAACAAAGAAAATATTGAAAAGAAGACATTTTGATGACATTCAGGACATCAAGGGTAAAATGACAAGAGCTCTGATGGGTATTCCAGAAAAAAAGTTCCAAAATTGCTTTGAAGGGTGGACTAGGCGCTGATGTCGGCGCATAGCTTCCCAAGGGGAGTACTTCAAAGGTGACCATAGTGATATTCAGCAATGAGGTATGTAGCACTTTTTCTAGGATGAGTTCACAAACGTAATTGTCAGACCTTGTATACTAAATGTTAGTAATGCTTCATACTGAAGGATGTTACTAGCATTTTTTTTCATTTTTCTCTTTAGACATTTTTCCATATTAGAAATTTTCTACAATAAACAACCATTACTTTGATATAAGAAAAATGTTTAATATCAGTAAAATTGTCAATATGAAGTGATTAGTGGAAAATCATGGAAATAGTTTAGAATCTAGAACATAATAAGCTGTTCAATAAATATTTATTGAGTGAATAATTAGCTCTCAATATTAATTCTTTTACATTTACGTCTTTTCCGCTTTGCTTTCTTATTCTTTATTTCAATATCTTAATTCCTTGGACTTATTTATTCTGCAGTCTCTCTAAATGCTTTTTGTACTGTTGCTACTGCTGTATCCTAATTTTTATAAGTTATTTAACCAATGATAACAATATACTGAGGGGTTTTATATACTGAGCTCTACTTATCAAAGATTAAAATTCCAGCCTACATTTATTCATATATTATTCAGTCTTTATAAAAAATAATCATTAACAGAGATGCCAAAGGGCAAACAGAGGTTAAGGACCAAGTATAATAAGAAAATATTTAGGTATTTGGGAAGTTTTTACTCTCTAAGAAAGATATGATACATAGTTGAGATAAGATGTACTGGGCCTCTAAATTTCTGATTTTCATAAAATAAGTGATGAACAAAGAAGCAGTAAAGAGAATATTATAGGTTAAATGTTTATGTCCCCTCAAAATTTCAATATATTGAAACCTAATCCCCAATATGACTGTATTTGAAAGCTGGGCATTTAGGAGGTAAATTGATGAAAAGGGCAAAGCTCTCATTAATGGGATTGAAGCTCTTACAGAAGAGATCACAGAGATCTCTCTTCCTCCTTTTGCCACTTGAGGACACAGAGAGAAGATGGCTCTCTATGAACCAGCAAGTGGGTGCTCACCAGATACCAAATATGCTGGCATATTGATCTTGGACTACCCAGCCTCCAGAAGCATGAGAAATAAATTTTTGTTGTTTATAAGCCACTCAGCCTATAATTGTGTTGTAGCAGCCCAAACAGACTAACACAAGTGAGGTTTAATTTTGTCATATGATCAGTTAGAACAATTTTGCTTTGAGCTCTACTTTGATGAAAAGTTAAAGTACCAGATTCAAAAGGATTATATAAAGGCATGTATTTTTAGTCTCTCCTGTTTTTTATTTAGAAATAGAAGCTTACCCAACTACCTGGTTTTAAATACACTAGATTAAACATGTCCATGAAAGCAAGTTCCCTGCCTTGTCAAAACTGAAAGCAGTTTGGGCAAAATAATTTAAAGTTATTTTTAGAAATGTTTTTTAAGAGTCTTCAAGAAAATTATAGATAAAACATGAACACTGGAGTTTACTGCAGATAAAAATATTTATCAAATATTTTCTGCCCCACTTACCAAACACAGATAATTGATTTTAGTGCAGATGTGGTAGTTGGCATTCCCCAAGCTGCAAATTCTTAATTATGTAAGAAAGTTGAGCCTGGAAAGTAAAACAAAGAAACATGTACAAACTAAATGTCAAATATAAAAGTAAAACCCATTTTATGGAAAAATGCTGGTGTTTCTCATTTGATCAAAAAAGAAGCAAGCTTACAAATTGATCCATATAACATTTCCCTATAAATTAAAAAAAAACACACAATCATTGCCTTTAGTTTTTTCCTTAGCTGTTGAAGTCTGAATCTGACAGATGTGGATTAAATGTGTCTATTTCATTTACACGAAACAAATTATTTTAATTGCTACAACATACCAAAGACATTCATAACATTACCATTCCAACACAGTGCATCATGATATTTCTTTTAACTACCATTTGTATCTTGATACTCTCTTTAACACTTTTTCATTTGGTGTTACTACTCTAGGAACGTAATATGCTATAGTGGTTTTAAACTCAATACTTTGTAAATTAACTCCCAATTGTCTACATGAAAACTCTAGAGTATTAGTAGGATGCAGACTGCATGACTTATAAAATATTATTAGGATTATCTAGTGAAATATCGACTCTTTAAGATATTTTACAAAAGTATTAATGTCACTTAAGGCTTCTTGATGACATAGTTATAGAGGATTGGTACTTTAAGTATAAAAACAATAAAAGATATAGATACTTTAATTTTGTGTGGTAGGCATCAAGTAGAAAGATGAATTATAGATATTTTTCAAGGAATATTTCAAAATGTGGCAACTTCCATCCCTTAAAATGTACATATGTTTGAAATAATAATAATCTCAAAATATGACATGAAACCCTCTCCTTTATTCAGAGGGAAATGTGATTTTGTGTGTGTGTGTGTGTGTGTGTGTGTGTGTGTGTGTATTAGTAAGTGAGAGAGAGAGACAGAGAGAGAGAGAGAGAGAGAGAGAGAGAGAGAAGGAGAGAGAAGAAATAGAGGTCAGAAGGAAATGAATGAAAAGATAAAAATAAAAGTCAAATGGAAAAATAAAATGTTTGCAGGAAAATTAAGTCAAAGCATGCTAAACCAATATATACGTACATATGTTCCATTGTTTCTAATTCATCTGTACACTGTATTTTATTTATGCCTCTTGACAGAAGTCAGAATTTATCATCAAATATCCCAAACACTGGGGCTGGCCAACTGGCGCATTGGTTAGGAATTGGCTTGGGATGCCATCTCTGAGCAGCAGGGCCCTGGTTCAGATCCCACATGAGGGCCAGTGACACTGCACCCTCTACAGCTAAGGTGGTGAACAACAGCCCGACCTGGAGCTAGGCTACCGTGAGTTACTGGCGATGGTGTAGGCTGCAGTGGGGCTGGCCAGCAGCTGGCATGCGCTTTCGTGAGCTGCCGTGAGCGGCCATCCAATTGCTGGCAATAGACTGCCTCACTCAGGAAGAGCACAATGATAATACCAACATGGACCAGTGAAGCAACGTCCTCCACAACTAGACTGAAGAACAAAAGGACAGCAACTTGTCTGTTCCCCTCCCCCAACTCCCCAAGAAAACATACCAGTATAGATATGGATTTAAGTTCTAGGCATTACATATAAGGTGCATGACATAATTTGGTTCTCTATTTAGTATTAAAGAAGAGATTTGGGCCCAGGGAAATAGTGTTTTAAAATTAAATCACAATATTTTATGTTAAGCAACTGACCCAAATTATGAAGAAAGAGGAGAACTGGAAAGAGAGAAACTAGAAAATACCATAAAAAATTAAGAGCCTCCCAAGGATTAATGTTCTAGCAGCAATAAGCAAAAACAGAATCCTTTTCCAGCTCTGTATCACCAGGCCAGGCTCAAGAGCCTCTCCCAGCAGACTAAGGGCTGAATCAGTCAGAAGAGGCAGGAGTTGGGGCCAGCATCTGGCAGTTCTTTAGCTGTGGAACCACATCATCAGCCAGAACTCTTGCCTTTATTGCCAGCTTGATTAGCAAGCCCTGAAATGTGTTTGGTAAGGCCCAAGACCTGCCCTTTACAGCAATGGGAAAACAGGACTTCATGAAATATATTCAAAGAGCAATCAATACAAAAAAGAGATTGGAGCTTCATGCTTGATGCTGCATTGGGAAAATAAGCCAGGGCAGATTAACGTAGATCAGAGCACCAAGTAAAATGTGTCAACTCTGCTGACAACATCACAACAGAGTAGTTCGGTGTTTTCTTAGTATCTGTTACTCAGTGAGTTCCAGGGTGGAAAAGAATTTCCAAAAAGACCAAAATGAATGATAGAAGGCAGTAATAGCAAAACATAGCTGCAGAAGCTATAATCAAGTCAAAAAGTCTTGAATTTAGAAGCTGTACTTAAATCAATTTAGTGGGAGGAAGGATGATCTAAAACCAAGATGGTCTTAGAGATGGCACTAACATGATGTTATTTTAAAAAAGAAATAAATAAAAAGGGCCAGAGTTTTACCTTTCATTGATCATACTAGTACACCATTAAGAGGGATAGTTATGAAAATTCATATATAATATCATTTTGTCTTTTATTTCAAGATAAAAGCTTATGACAAATGAATTAAGTGTCTTGAACATTTTTATGTTTGTTTTTTTTTTCCCAAACATTCTGGTTCTGAGAATTTATCTTTAAGTTTTTCACAAAATATAAAGATTGTACCGCAAAATTGTTCTTCACAACATTGTTTATGATTCATTCATTCACTCAACAAAATTTTTGGAGACCATTTAATGGACTAGAAAATGTGTCTGCTTTTTAGGGAAAAAACCTTAAGTGTCATTAAAAGAGTAATCATTAATTATGGTACAGGCATATGATGAGCTATTATGTAGTTATTAAAATGATGTTTATGGAATGTTTAATGACTTGGGAAGCTGTTAATGATTTAATATTGAGTTAAAAATGCACTTACAGAGTAGCACTTAACATATTACCTAAGACATGTAAAAATTCCATTACAAATGAAGGGATACTCCAAAATACAAACAGTGCCGTTAGATGGTAGAAAGACAGAAGACCTTCTCCCCTGTATTGCTTTTTATAAAGAATATGGGTCAACTTAATAATCATTAATAAAGGTTCAGATTTAGGGATTACAAATATTAAACCTGATCTGACTGATAACCTGATCAGAATTTTACTCTGTAGTTGTTAAGAAATTAATTGAGTTTGTTAGAATGCAGGCTATTCAGACAGCTTTTATCAACATGCTTCCCTGGAAAGCGCATTTATTTTGTTGATCACCTGTACCCATGTTTCACATTCTTAGAACACTTTGTATTCCTAATAGTAAGCACATATGTTTAAGGCTTTTTGCTGGTAATCAAAAGCAGGTTTGACACATTTCTTATTACATCAATTTTATGGATTTTTAATTTATATACAATTAAATGCACCTATTTTAAGTGTGCATTTTGATGAATTCTGATAAATACATACACTGAAGCAACTGTGTTAATCAAAATGCAGAATATTGCCATGATCTTCAAAAGTTCCTTTGTGTTATGCTGCTTTGCAGGTAATCTTTAGCCCCATCCCTGGCACCAAATACTGATGTGCTTTCTATCACTATAGATCAGATTTGCCTTCCAGAATTTCAAATAAATGGAATCATACAGTATATGCTCTTTTGTACATGATTAATTCGTTGAACTAAAATTTTTGAGATCTGTCCATGGTGTTGCATGTGTCAGTATGGGATGCCATTATATACACAATAAAATGGCTAAAGCTCAAAAAAGAATTACGATATCAAGTGTTGGTGATAAAATTTTCAGTGGCGATATAAGATGGTTGAGCCACTTTAGAGAACAATTTGGAATTTCTTATAAAGTTCACACAAACACTTAGCAATTCTGCTCTAGGTATTATTCCGAGAGGAATAAAAAATATCTGCACAAAAAGACATGTAAACAAATAATCATGGATGCTGAACTAGACACATAATAGTCATAACAGCCATGACTAGAAATAACCCAAATGTCTATTAACAGGTAAAGGAATAAACAAATCATGATATATGTATACAATAGAATACTACTCAGTAATGAAAAGTTCTTTTGTAAGCATAATTTTTAAGAAGCTAGTTTAATAAAATATGTTATACTGAGAGAAAGGTTTTAACAATGGCAAAAATCTTGTAGCCTCACTACAAAAACATACATACTACTACTAAGAAATAAGAAAACCCTTATTTATTTTTAAATAAGTTATAAGCAATTTTTAAATTAATAAATACTTTTATCAATTCTAAAACATATTTGTCTATGATTCATGTCTAAGATAAATAATTTTTTATAACATTTGTTATATATTTAAGGGAGAGTATTAAACTTGTTAAAGCAATCAGGAACATAAAGCAAATAGGTATTACACAAAAAAGAGTACATTTTAAATTGTCTCAAATTCTTACATTGTGATGAAAACCTTATTTTTCTTCAAATGAGAAACTCCTACAGTTAGAAATGAAATTGTTTCATTTTTCTTTCATTTAAAAATCAAGTACTGAACACAGAATTAGACACGGTCCCTGCTCAGTCAGTTTCACAGTATACAATGCTATCCTGATTTTCTTTCTGCTCGAACTTTTGTATTAGAGCACACACTTGACAAGAACTTGTTTACTATTGCTAAGATATACTCTTGTGCCCTGATATACGACTGAAGGAAAGTTCACAGTCCTTTGAAAAAAACCAGGGCCTTGGACATACTGGAAGGCTAGGCACAATATACACTTTTATCAAATAACGGAGAGTTCTGTGTCAAGATTGGAATTCTAATCATAACTTGTCTTTTTTTTTTTAGTTTACTATTTAACAAAGCTTATCTGAAATATTTAGGGAGCCAACTTTACTATGAATGTTTGTAAGTTTATAAGTCTAACACAGTGCCTGAAAGATAACTATTTGTTAGAAGGTGAAACAATAAAATTATATATATATGAAATAAAATATTATAATTTAATAATCCAAATATTCAGTCATAATCTAAAATTAAAAATGATTAAATTCTAAAATAAAACCCCCAAAATTATTATCGGTGATTTATCTACATTTATGATTTTCACAACACTGTTCAAATGGCATTAAAAATCTCCGGCCGTTATGGAGATTTGTTACACTATTTTCCTGAATTTTTTTTCTATCAGAAAATTCATTCTTGACTTGTATATAGGAAACAATATAATATACAGGAAGAAAATGTACTTGCTCAGACTATGGGAGAAAATGAGAGATTTCATATACTGAGATCTACTATATCTTAAACACTGAGCTAAACAAATTAAGTAATTCACTCAAATATTATTTAAGTGACTACTACTTGGCAGACATCTTTCTGGTTCTGGTGATAGAGCAGTAAATGATTCAGGAATGCCCCTGAGACTCATGTATCTTACATTTCAGTGGAAGGCACATGGAGGTGGTGGAGGGGAACAGGAAGAGGGACAATAAACAAATAAATTAGCACATATTACATCAGGTTATGAACCTGGTTTCATTCATTCTCAACACAATCTTGCAACTTCATTATTTTTAAAATGAGGACATTGCAAGTCAGAGATGTCATCTAACTTGTTTTGAAGTCATGCTATAGTATGGTAGCAATTTACTCAGGTCCTTCTGATTGGGAATCCCTTGCTGTTTCCACTTATTTATAACAGGGGAAATAATCAGAAGACAATTACTAAGTTCATACATTATAACCAACAAAGAACAAAATAGAAAAAAATGCAAACAGATTTTAGAAGTAAACTTATCTCTGTGTGAAAGCCATGAGACTATGCTTCGTGTGCTTCCCAGTATGGGAAGTACAATGGACCAAGGGCCCCAGTTACTGCACTGTGAATCCACTGTGGCATTTGCACTGGGTCCCACATCCCATGGGCTCCTCCCTGCCAAGGATGAAGCACCGTGGGGATATTTAAGTGATGCCCATTCCTGGGAGACATGGGACTCCTCTGATGGCTGACTTTGGCTTGAAGACTCTATACAGCCTCTGTTGAAACTTCCTTAAGACAGCATCATTGTTGAGGACATTTGCCTCTGACTCCTTTTTATTCACATTGCAGTCTGAAGATGCTTCCAAACTTAAGCTCTTCCCTCACCATTTTATCTCAAAGAGGTGTTTTCTCTAATAAAATTATTGCATGTTTCATCTCATCTTGCTGTCTACTTCTTGGAGGAACCATACTAGTGGTCCTGAAATTGACCTGAGCAAACAAGTTGTAAGGTGGAGATTTGGGACTGGCTCATCCACCACCAGGCAGGTGAAGAGGACATCATCCTTGTTAGTATGTGGGGCACGGATAGTCCTTGACACAATGTAGCAGCTCAATTACTAAAGAATGCACCATAGATTAGCTGGGAGAATGTCCTGGTGGAGCAAAATGTTATGGCAGGTGTAATGATGCAGATGTTTGAAAGATAGGGGGAAACAGCATTGACAGAGACAGCAGAGTGGAATGCCTTTCAGAAGGATAATGAGACACTGAGGGTTGTTAACAAGGAGTTTATGGCTAAGTGTGTGAACCCGGAGAGTCTCAGTTGTAGCTTCCAAAGAGGCCCTTATCACCTGTAGTGGAAGGGTAAACACAATTAAGTGCAGGCTGAAGAGTTAATTGTCAGAGTCACAGAACTCCAGACATGTTTGAATATTCAGCCAAGGCAGGTTTGTTGAAAGATAAGGGCCTTGGTAGAAAAAATGGAAGATTCTGGAAAATAGGACAAAGAAATTGGAATGGATGATCTTAGGATGTTGACGATTCAACCTGCTGCCCGCCCTTGAACTCTGTGGGCTTGCAAAGATAGCCCATCTTTCCTTAGAGAGGGCTCGTAGTGCCCCTGGTCTGGAGGACACTACAGAAGCTTCTCCCTCACAAGGCAGTAGGCATCCCCTCAGCAGCTGCCCCCCATTCCTCTTCCAATTGCCAATCCAATAGCTAGGGTTAAATTCAAGCATAACCTGGCTGGGAGTGTGCTGGGCCCCATAAGAGAGGAATGAAATTATACACTTTAAAAATTGCAAGAACTAGCTGACATATTCTGGGGAGTGAAGGGAGAACTCCTTGGATTAAATTTTGAGGGTATTTGGTGAAGGGCAGCAGAATGTATGTCGGATAAGAAAGAATTCAATGCCTTAGAAGCATTTCTAAAGACAAGGAATTTAACATTGTAGCAAGGACTCTACACAGTAGGGCAAACTTGCTGCTGGGTTAGTTTTCAGAGGTTTGTGAAACATGATGGCCAACTCTCAGCAAAAGGGGAGTATAAATATTTCCCTGGTAGATAGCATAAGAAGGAATAGTGAGACTGAGGGACGTGAGCATGCTGAATGACGTGCTTTATGAGCCAAAAGACACAGGAGGACATACCCTCACCAAGGTCCTCGGGAGTGCTGGTCAGAGTGGCACCAGAATAAGTAAGAAGCTCAGTGATGATTCTTTACAGGCCAGGGATGACAGTAGGATGGGAGGTTGATGATGTGCTCCTCCTAAGTAATAGAAGTCAGGTGATGGCACTTAACTGCCAGAGCTAGGTGGCTTCAATTACCATAATTGTGGGCAAAGTTGGAGAGACAGTCAAAGGATTTAACCTGAAGGGAGTTGTGGAAATGTTTAACTGAGTATGATACCCTTACAAGCAGAAGAGATGGGAATCCAGCAAAGTTGCTGCTTGACATCTAAAATTTAAAAACAACAACAACTGGAGGAGAAAGAAGGGTGCTGTAGCAGGTTCAAGCTGTGATACAACCAGCTCCAGCATTTGGGTCATATAATCCTCTATAGTGTGAGAGGATCCAGCAGACCCTACAGTGTTGGAAATGGTGTAATGTGGAACTTACGACCAGCTCCACAACACAGAACCACAACACATGCCCCTGGATTTATAGAGTAAGGCACAGTAGAGAAGTGTTCTTTGAGATATATCTCTGTGTGTTACTGGGCTCTAGTAAACACAGAACACATGACCATATGACATACTGGACAGGTATCTGAAACTACCCATCATGAGCTGGACTCTCTTGGACCTAACAAGTCACAATATCAGATAGGCCCAGACATGGTTCACTAGTCCTGAGAAAGTAGCCCAGACCACATGTCACCCACCACCGTCACACCAGTGTCCCTCTCCTGATTTGTACCTATGGTCATATGGGAGTTCTTGTATCACCAGATAAAAGAGCAGGGAGAAGTGTGAGCTTGACTTGTGGATGGGCTGCCTCACTATGTGAGTGCAAGTAAAACATGGACAGTGCTACATTGCAGCCTCATATAGGGTTGACCTTAAAAAACTGGAGTGAAAAACAAAACAAAACAAAAAACAATGAATGTCCCCAATGGCAGAGCCATATAAGCAGTATATTTGGTCATCCATTTTGTGTGGAAAGAGAAGGAACCCCAGGTAGGAATACACATAGATTTGGGGGCAATGGTCAATGACCTGACCATTATAGTCTAAAAGAAATAAAACAAGAACACCAGAGACAAAGAAGTTTGGGATAGAGGCCAGTTGATGGACATTTAGGAGTAGGCACATGAAGAGTTTTGTATCACCCAATGTCTGCCAGAAAGCATCCACTATGGCAAAGGCATTGAAGTAAACAAAATGACTCATACAGTTGACATTAGCCAGCCTTCATTATCATCCACTCCAGAATTGGTAGGAGGGGCACCCAAATGAAGTGACCATGGTGCCACGGGCAGAAGCAACATATGGGTCAAGCAACAGGACTCCTACTTACCAAAGCTGGTCTAATTGTTGCTACCTCTGAATGTCCAACTTGCTAACAACTGAGACCAACATGGATTCTGATAGGGCACTATTCCCTGAAGAATTCAATTGGTTAGTTGACTACATTGCTCTATTTCCACCCTGGTTTGGCTTATAAAGATAGTTATTCTGGGCATGAGTTTATCTTTTCTGCCTACAGAACATTAGACTTCACTGTTATCCAGTGGGTAACAGCATGCCTGATCCACAGATGTGGCATTCTGCACAGCATAGCTTTAATTTAGAGACTCACTTCACAGCAAAGGAAGTATGGAGATGGGCCCATGGCTATGGGATCCACTAACCATAACACATACGGCATCACTCAGAGGCAGCCAGCCTCATAGAATGCTAGAATAGCCTTCCAAATGTGCAACTGCAGTGCCAGTGCTGAGGAAACACTCTGAAAGGATGAAATATGCTTATCAAATCAGTGACCCCTACATGGAGTTTGGTCCTCGATAGGAAGAATACATGGGTTCAAAAATCAAGGAATGGCCATTACTGACTCATTGGAGGATTTTGTGATTCCTATCCTCACAGTCTTAACTCCTATGTCCTTTGGGACACACCGAGGGTCTAATAAAGCTATCAGTTATAGCCACCATTGGGAAACTTGAGATTTCTGGGGCCCAGGAACCACCAGGAGAAAATAGGAGTCACCACACTGGCAGAGGTAACTGACTCTGATCAGCAGATGTAAGGCTGTTTGCACAATGGTGACAGGCTAGAAGAATGCTGAACTCTTGTGATCCATTTGGACCCTAGTATGGTCTTGCCTTCACCGTAAATACGAGCAGTCACATGAAGCAACCTGGACTGGAAAGGGTCTGATAATCAAGGGTTCAGATAGTTCAGGAATGAAAATTTGGTTCTTACCACCAAGCAAACCACCAAGGCCTGCCGAGGGAATCACTGAGGATGAAGGGGATGCAGAATGTGGAATAGGGCCAGGAGAGGATGAGTACTTGTTACAGCCCAGGGATCAACTGTAGAAGTGAAAGCTTTCCTTCATCCCACTAACTGCTCCCTTCATAGTTTTTACTCAGGAAGAAAGGTCCATGGAAACAAAGAGGAGCTTTTCCTAGACCTGTGTGGAGGAATAGAGCTGAACAGTACAAGAGGCCATGAGACCTGTCTTGGGTGACCCACCACTGCAGGCCATATAACTGACCATGGACCCCAGGTGCTGTGCTCTGAAATCCATAACCTCATTTGTGCTCAGGTCACATGTTCTATCAGCTGCTCCCATGACTGAGAGTGGCAGGAATAAGAAGGCAGGCCCATTCCTGGGAGACACAAGACACCTCTGATGTGACAACTTTGGTCTGAGAGCATGCTCTGACAGCCTTACAAGCCTCCTGTTAGTCTGCAGGGCTGTGCCACCAATGTCCCCTCTGTGCTCCCTTCACTCAGGGCCAGATCTGCACTGTGGTTTTTACGATCCCAGACCCAGCTCCCTTTCTGTTTTCTTTCACACAGATATTTCTTCTAATTAAATCCTGGAACATGTAATACTGTTTTGTCATCTGCTTTTTGAGGGCCTCAATGACACCCTTATATATTATTAATTGGGATTTATTGCTAAGCTCTAGGTCCTTATTTAAGACCACAAGGAAAGTGCAACAAACTAGTGAAATGACTGTCTTAAAGACACATGGCAAAAAGGTGAGTGTAGCATAGTGTGACTGTACAATGCATTAAAAAAAACACCTACGTGGTGATATTTATATCATTACAGTTGTTTAATCTGCAGCTGGATGGTATCATTAAGGGACAGAGAGTCTAAGTATTCTTGTCTCTCTATAAAAAACATGCAAACTTAGAAGGAAGGCTGGGCAAGGTTCAGGCCTCTGGGTGTTACAACCAAAAGGTAATGAAAACTGTTTCCCAAGACTACATCTCCTTAAAATATTAATGAAGATTGAATTCACATTTCATATCAAAACTTGGTAAAACCTCCCACTCTGATGTTTTTGCCACTCTTGCTCCAGTCTCCCTTCCCACACTCCCCTTTCCCATTGGTCTTCATCTACCTCAGGTGGCTTTCGCCCACCTACTTTCTACCAGATTTCCCACTTCTTTGTCCATTTTTATTATTTTCATTACAAAAAATGTCGGAAGGTTGAAAATGTTTCTAAGAAAATTCATTTTACTCTTATCAAAGGTATTACTAACATCATTAGAAAGTACTTCTTCTGAATGGTTAAAAATGGTAATGAATTATTTGAAAAACTGAGCATTCATGCCTCTGGAAGACATCAAGTAAAGGTAATGTCCCCCATGGCCTTTAGCTTTCTTTCTCAATGATTCCAAGTCTTACCTATACAATACCCTTAGGCAATTCTGTCTTTAAAAAGAGGAAAATGGTTAGGTCACAGGTGCTTCGATAACAGTGTAGAGAACTGCCAGTTTTTGAAAGTCCTTTAATCAGGTTATCCTTTTATTTACATTTCCTTATTTTCATCTGCAGAAAACTAAAGATAAACTTCCGTCTGTCAGGAATGTCATATACTCTGAATCATCACTGTCAAAAATAATGTTATATTTTTATGCTTATAGAGTTGTTCTCTTTTGGTTATTCTTGTGTTTCCTGAAATGGGATTTTTCAGAATTCAGAATTCAAAAAATGTAGCATAATTTGTTTTGAATTAAATCATCACTACCAAAGATTTTCAATGTTAATACTTTTCTGTCAATCAAGAAAGGTAAAGTTTTAGGGAATTATTCATTTTAGGTCTTCATCAATATAAGCAGAAGACATGAAAAAAGGATACATTGTTTTTTCCTTCTCAAGGAAAACTTTTTTGTCATGTTTTCCTTATGTCTGCACTTCTTTTTAAAGTTTCACTTAAGGTGTAATAAAAAGGTCTCCAAGCAATCAGCTAAGAATTCTGGAATTTAGTCATAATTCATTTCCTTTATCAGATATCTCTTCTCAAAGTAGTTCTAAGTCAAAAATAAATTTTATAATACTTTTATGTTTTCTGAAGTTGCTCTAATTTGAATTGTTTTCATCTACTATAAAAATGTTACATACCTTTTTCTTCTGTATTTTTTTTTTTTTAGCTGAGCCATCCTGCCACCTGTTGGCAGCTCAACGGCAACTCAGCTCAGGCTAGGCATCGAACCGCCATTGCCCAGAGCTCAGCTCACACTCTTGAGCGAGCTCTTAACCAACTGAGCCACTCGGCCAGCCTAATACCTTTTTTCTTCTTAACAAAACTTATCAACCATTGTCAATGGAGCAAAAGTTAGTATTAAATGGTGTATTTTAAAAACAAATTTCTTTTGTGTCAGATGACACAAAGATATTTTTTAACTTACATTTAAATTATTAATTAATAAAAATATAGTTTCTCAGATCAAGATTAAGTAGTATATATAGGTAATGTGTGTGTGTGTGTCTCTGTGTGTATATATACCCAAATATATATATCACTATATATAGTTATATCTACATATATATATACATGGTTTTCAGGTGTCAAACTATGGCATCCATTACAATATATGGACATATATTTTGAATTTCTATGTTGACAAAATAGGTTGGTCACTTGTATTATTTCCTTTTATTCTTTTTTCAAGTCATGTAAATACTTAAGGCAGAGGACTATCTAGCATAACATCAATTTCCTTTTGCATTACCTTCTTGATTTCCCCATGAAATGAAAGCTTGTGTTCCTTCTAGATCATCCCTAAGATCCCTTGACATTCCATGTACTGTTTTGATTGTTTCTGAAATAATTCTTGGGACCCATAATATATCAATGCCTCACATCTAAAGATACATTGTATATATTATAGTTCATTTGAACACTTTCCAAGAAAAACTGCAATATGTATGGTTATAAAACTATATTGTAACTGTTTTTATGTTTTGCTTTTATATAATTCTAAATTTTTGAAAGCAACATATTTTACTGAAAAATGATTAATTCAATGTTGTTAAAAATTGATTCTGTCTTCCCAAACCAAACATCATTATATTTTTACACAGGACAGTAAAGATCCTAATGTAATAATTCTGTGTTCCCTTCAGCACCTCCCTGACAAATGGGCACAAATCTTCTGGAAGTAAATAAATCTATTTACCTCCCCTTTTCCCTGACTTCCATTAAAATGAAAGAAATAAAAAAATGATATAAACTTATAAATGAAGAAACAGGTGAGGGGCCTCAGTAATTAAGAAATTGTAATACATCTGAAAGATGTGGAACAAATAGAGAAATGGAAACAAAGAACAATATTTCCTAGGAAAAGCTAAGAGGAGGTAGAGCAAAAAAAAAAAGAAAAGAAAAGAAAAAGAGAAACAGGAGCCTCCTTCCTTTTTAGAATTGCAGGGTACTGGAAACTGAGAAATAACCAACCAAGATGTGATCAGGTGGGAGACTGAGTACTAAAAACGCATTCATTAGAAGCATACATACATAAGGGGGGCTCACTGGCCTGAAAACAAATCCTTCCCCTAATTTGGGTGCAGAATGCCAAGCAGATAAGAGTCCACCTCTGGATAAATAAATCAATAAATTAAGTGTAATCTGAAGTATCCTCTTCATAAAAATGGAAGGTTCTGAGTGTCTGACTTCAGGCTTCTATTCAAAATATCACAGACTCTGTGGCTTATCAACCACAGAAATTCGTTGCCCACAATCCTGGAGGCTGGAAGTCTGCACTCAGGGTGCCAGCATGGTCAGTTTCTGGTGAGGATTCTCTGCTGGCTTGAAGGCTGCTGTCTTCTAATTTTATCCTCACATGGCTGAAAGAAAGGAAGAGAGAGCTCTGTGGGGTCTCATTTATAAAGACACTAATCTGATCCATGAGGGCTCCACACTAATCTGATCCATGAGGGCTCCACCCTTTTGATGTAATTGTCCCCCAAATGCCTCACCTCCTACCATCTCCTTGGAGGTTAGGATTTCAACATATAAATTTTGGGGGAACACAAACTTTCAGTGTATTGCATTGAGATAAACAATTATTGCAGAAAATGGCCTAATTCTTTGCATCAACACCATAAAGTAAGCCTGCTTTTTTAACACTAAAGAATTGGGTAGTCTCGTTGCTTCCACTTTCTAACTTGTCACCCTCCATCAAACAGATTTTGAGTCACCAAAGACCTCTTATATTTTAAAATCTGATGGTCGTTGTTCAGCTTTCTTTCTTGTTTTTTATTTGTATTTTTCTGGCTCTTTTGGGAGCCTTCATAATTGATCTCCCCTTTTTCCTTGAAACACCTTTTCTACTTGGCTTTCAAGACTACACACTTTCGCAGGCTAACCGGCTTTTCACTAGACTTTCTCCATAGATGATCGCACGTGGTCCCACCCAACAAACAAAATTGTGCAAAATTAAATTGTTTTAAGCTACAACATTTTGAGCTGATGTGCTTCATAGTAGCACCTCACTGAAATACAGGATTAACTAAGGGATTCATATATGTGCGTTTGCACATCTATGCCATGTATACAGACTTTTAAAATGTAAAACTGCAGCATCCTATACAAGTTGTCTTACAAATTGCACTTTGTCACCTTCACTTTTTATAAATATGTTTTAGGCCATTAAATATCCCTCAATATCATTGGCTGTGGCTGAAGATTTATTTGGATATGACAACATTTATTTAACTAATATTTTTTCATTGGATATTAAAGCTGTATCCATTTTTTCATTATTATCAGTGACCATTTAATGAGCATCCTTACAGCTAAATCTTTGCACTCCTTGATAATTTATTCATAATAAACATTTGGAAGCACAGCTGTTAAGCTGGTTAAGTTCAATAAATACTTTTGTCAAGTTCCTACAAAGAAAATCTATAACCATTTACATAACTACCAACCATGCATAAGAACTGTATCACTAGTTTTTAATGCCTACATTAATTTTTGGTATCTAGTCTTAATATTATATTAAAAAAACAAGTATATTTGGAAATTGAACTTGTAATGTTGAGAAAAATATCACTAGAAGCAAAAAAAATAATCTTTATGATGAGAGAGAATATTCATTAAAAGACAAATTCTTTATCTCAGAAATTATAGAAAATGATACTTGAAAATTGGTTCTACCTTAAATTTGAATGAGAAAGAGCTATATTACAGGAAAATTCTGACTATATCATTTTAATTTTATTTATTTTGAATCCTGGATTCTCTTTTTAATGGAAAATACATATTAAATGGCATTTAAGGCTCAGTTTATCTGCTTTCCTGACATGCATTAATTGTTTCAGTTATACTGTAAAAGAGTACCTTGCTTGCTGATATATTAGATTAAAAAACAAGATTTCCAAGACATTTGGCATTTTTTAATACTGATGTTTAAAAAAATATTTGAGATATAATTTTATACAATAAACCATATATAATTAATATGTATAATTTTACAAGTTTTGATATATGTATAAACCTGTGAAAACATTACTGAAATTGAAATAATGAACATATCTATTGCTCCCAAAAATTTCTTTAGTACCCCTTGTAATGTCTTTCCCATTCCTTGTGGTACACCTCCCAACTCCCATCTCAGTCAGTCACTTATCTGCTGACACTATAGATTAGTTTGTGTTTTCTAGTTTTATATACATGGAATCATACATTATGTAGTCTTTTTTTTTTGTCTGGATTATTTTACTAGCATAATTATTTTGAAATATCAATGGCTCATTCTGTTAACATATGCAGTCTATCTTCAAGTGACATTATATCACTTCTTGTAGAAGAATCTGATAATTTTTTTTTTACTTCAATTTTCCCTTCCTGCTTTTTATCCTATTGTTGTAATATAGTTACTGATCTATAGCTGTAAACTCCACATGACACTGAAATTGTATCTGTTCAGTTAGTTATTTTTAAACAATTTTAAAGTAAAAGAAAAAAGTATTTTATATTTACACATGCAGTTACCATTTCTGATGTTCTGTATTCCTTTGTGCGAATCAATATTTCTTTCTCATAATTTTCTTCTGCCTGAAACAACTTTTGTTAACATTTCTTGTAGTATCGAAGATTAATTCTTTCTGCTTTTGTATGTTCAAGAAAGTCTTTTTTATCTTCATTTCTGAGAGATATTTCCATTGGGTATAGAAAAATAAGTTGCCTTTCTTATTTTTTTTTTTTTTAGTACTTTGAAAGATTTTGATCCAGTCTTCTTACATTTGTTTCTGATAAGAAAACTATTGTTCTTCTTGTCTTTGTTTTTCTACGTGTACTATGTCCTTTTCCTCAAGCTGCTTTTAAGATTTTCTCATTATCAACATTTTTTACCAATTTAATTATAATATGCCTCAGTGCATTTTTTTTGTTTGTTTCTTGTGCTTGGGTTTCATCGAGATTTTTGGATATAAAAGTTTATAGTTTTCACAGCCTGTTTACTTTAGGTATTCCAAGTAAACATATCAGGCCATATAAAGTTGTCCTATAGCTTCATTTTTCTTTGTTATTATTGTTTTTCCCTATGCTTTGTTCCAAACAGTGTATATTTTTATGGTTTCACTTTAACTAATCTTTTCTTTTTCAATGTCTAATCTTCTGTTCACCCATGCCAGTGTATTATTGTCACAAATTATAGTTTTTACTTCTAGTAGTTTAATTTGGAATTTTTAATAACATCTTCCACGTCTCTACTTAACTTTTTGAATATATTAAATATATGGAATACAGTTATAGTTACTTTTAATATCTTTGTCTGCTTATGTCTACATCTTTGTCAGTTCTGGATTGGTTTTAATTAATATTTTTCCTTATTATGGGTTGCGATTTTCTGCTTCTTTGCATGCCGATTGATCATTGATTAGATGTGAGACATTTTATATTTACCTTGTTGGGTGGTACATACTTTTGTATTCCTAAAAGTATTTGTAAGCTTTGTTTTGGGATGCAGTTAGATATTGGAAATAGTGTGAACCACCCTGCTCTTGAATTTAAGATTGCTACTCCAAAACCAGAGAGCGTTTATCTAGGATAAATTATTCCCCACTAGTGAAGCAAGGTTCTTTTGAGTACTCTGTTCAATTATGAGGGTTTTTTTGTTTTTTTTTTGTTTTTTTTTCAATCTAACCGATGTGGACAACACTATTGTACGTGCTTATGAGTGCCAGGCACCATTTCCTCTAATCCTTTTGAGTGCTTATCTCCCAGGGCTGGGGTAATTTCCTTACATACATGCACTGATTGGTACTCTACTGACTACTTGATGAAGGCCCTCTGAAATCTCGGGAGTTCTCTCCATGTACATCTCTCTCCATTCCTGTATTTTGCTCTGTGAACTCTGACAACCTTGGTTCCTCTGAATTCCGAACTCCATCTCCTCTTATTAGGGAGGCTGGCAGATTCTGTATGTTCTCTTCTTCTGTGCCATCACTTGGAAACTCTCTCAAGGCAGTTAGCTGGGGCAGTCCTTGGGCTCAGCTTGTTTGTTCCCTGTCTCTTAAGAATCAGTGTCCTTCACTGACCATTGTCCACATTGTTTTACATGTTTTTGAATTTTTAAAAGTTTCTGGTAGGAGGGTAATTCCAAGCCCTGTGAGTCCATTTTGACCAGAATTGAAAGTTTACACTAGTTTTTCAAAACTATTGTTTTCTTGGCTTAACTGTTTTACTTTCTAGGGCTATTGATTGAATGGGGTGATTACAGACTTGTCATCATAGTATACTGATTTTATTGTATCACCCCCTGCTCCAGAACCTAAATGATTTTTCTTTCTCACTGAATTAAACATAAACACAAATGCAAGCCAATTAAAGTAGTTATATAGTTATATAGGTTTCAAGCATACAATTCTGTAATACATCATTTATATATCACATTGTGTAACTTTACTAACCATTGTCACCCCAATAAACTTTGCTTTAAAAAAAAAGTATTTGTATAAAGAACTAAATAGGATTTTTATGGTCTACAGACTTCTTACATTCTAGCTTGATCCAAGGATACACTTAATATAGAAGACTGGATAGACTATATAGTCTTTATTCAATCACTCATGGCAAATATTACTGTCAAACAAAAGTTTTAAAAGGATTGCACAAAAAGTTATAAGTAGTATTTCTGAAAACAACCTGGACCCCAGATAAGCTAAGTGTAAGACAAAAGAGTTTTACCTCATGAGTGAAAAACTTAAGGTCTTTAACCAAGACATTTATATAAACATTTGACCACCTCACTTATACACAGTATGAGGACCTATTTTAATCTACTACAAATACAAAAACATGTTTCCTTGAACATATACCATATGTGCTGTGGGTTTTTTCCACAATTGTTTGCATATATTTGTAGACATGTACCCTCTTTCCAAAGACCACATATAAACATTATATACAGTAACAAACTTCTGGATTTATCACTTCTCCTACCACTTTTTAAAAAGAAGAACTTTAAAGTAACCAAGCCCTTGCTGGAGGTTTATTAACTATATAGTAAAGAATATTAGAATACTGGAGAATGAAAAAAAAATGTGGATTAGACTATTCAGGAAACATTTCAGAGCAAAGATTTTAATCTTAAAAATTCATAGAATTTTAGTAAATAATGAATCTGTACATAGTGTTACCACAAAACCAAAATTACTAAACTCATCATTATTTAGTTGTTTATTAGTCTATATATTATTCTTGGAGACAGATTCCAATACACCTTAATTATGTCTTAAGAGCTAATGCTTTATATACAGGTCCAGAGCTGTTTTAGAATTTTTGTGACTTAGGATATGTCCATTTGATACAGTGGTGGAATTAGCAAAGTCATTACCTACCAATGTGTCTGTGTGGATGAACTGTAGTGATCAGTCCCACTAAAGGTTACCATGGACATATGTATCATCCAGCTATTTCCACAGTAGTGCTATATAACAAACTGCTCATAAGCTCCTCAGCATCCATTTTTTCCATGCTCACCAATCTGCAGGTTGGCTGGAAGGCAAATAATTTAGGCTATTTGACTGGGCTTCATACTAAGCTTTCGAATGAGTTCAGGACTATTCTATCTGCCGCTATTCTTCATCACTTGCAGTCTATTTTTCTTTCTCATTAACACACTAATAAGGGCAGGACAGATATCTGTTCAGTGGTGAATTACATCATTTTCTCCACCACCAGAAAAAAAAATTGTTTGAGATAATGTTGATGAGATAGTCCTCCAGGAGTATGGGGATGTTTTGCATAATTTTCCCTGAGAACTTCCCATGTGTCTTCACATATCTTTGACCATGACCTTCTATGTCTTCTCAGCCTTTGTCAGGAGTATGTGAACAAAGCAAGACTGCCTTTCTTGAACACTTGTTAAATTTATGTATTGCAGAATTTTGTTTCCTGTGAGCCAAGTGTCGTAACACCTTTCATGGCCATACCCAGCTGCCTTCCAAGTTGACTTAAAACATGAAAACTTTTTCCAAGAATAAACATTTCAAACTTTGTACTCTATAAGAAAATTTATCTTAAAATGTCTCACCTGAAGTCAGATTTTCAGATATTTGTCAGCAACACAAAACGTAGAAAAATTTTATATTTGTATGGGAGAATAATAAACAGTAATAAATAATGGCAGAGTTTTAATGGCTTATCAATACCTGACTGAGCTCATTAAGTAATCTGTCTTCAGTCTTACTTAATGCTATGAAGTTCCCCAATAGCCATAAACCTGAACACAAATGTAAGAGCACCCCTGCTCATTTGTTTTCCAGCCACATCATTAGGAGAAAGTTTCTCTAAGAATCAAGATCTTATATGGACTGTTGGTTGATTGAGCTTCTTTGGAAATACTGTGTACTATTAAAGTATAATTAGTTTTGTTCTTTATGAACACTGCTATAACAAAGGTAGGGCATTTTGGAGTCTTGTGCATAAATGTGTATTTTGCTACTTTTTAAAAGAAATACAATATGGTAAATAAGAAATTTGCAAGCTTGCCCAATATGTCAATTTTTATGCCCTCTGGTACTGGCCTGTCCATTTTCCAGTTGTTAAGAGATCTTGCCTCATTCCTATGCAATAAACTAGGCCTACTTACTCCTATAAATAGGCTGCATTTGAAGGTAATCAAAACTTTCTTAGAATGTAGGAACCTCAGATTCTTGAATATTGTAGTAACTTGGGAAGGCATTGGGAAGACAATAAGGAGCATGGGTTTGCCAGGGGACAGCAAAACTCTCCTGCTCCAGCCATCTCATTGCCCAAGCCAGATCCCAGGTTCCGTGCCCTTATTGGGATCCCTTTATAAAATTGTTCTGATATCACTCCTAAGAGTGACTTTTCAAAGCATATTTTTAATTCTTTGGGGTCTATCATTCCCTATTGATTGCTATTTCCTTCTAAGTTTTGCACCTTCTCAAGGAAAACCTTATATACTAGCACACTGGAGCACTTTGACCAATATGAAAGTGAGCCCTGCTTGTTCTAAACAATGTAAAATGTTTTTTATTCAATGTTTTAGCATTGCAACAACATAGGAAAAATATTAGGAGCTTTCATTTTCTTCTCTCTGACATTGCTACATTTCCCTAACGTCTCTATATACAGTTATGATTTTATGTGGCAATTGGGGGTATTCCCTTTGGATTCTAACAGCCATGAACATTGGTATTTATCTATAATTGTGGTAATGTCTAAGCACTTAAGGCTTTCACATAAATTTATTCATTCACAAAACAAATATTAATTGAGTGCTTAGTATATTTCAGGCCTGATACTACAGATGATAAATCAGATTTTTTAAAACAAGAATATTTCTTGAGTTTAAGAGGACAATAGATAGGAAAAAGACAAAAAGGAGGAGAAGAATAGAATGAAATAAGCTAATCCTTTGTGACACACATATATGAGGTTCAAAGATTTACCTGGCTCCAAAATTGCCATGACCTTGTTGGTACCTGATTCATGCCCATGTCTAGCATTCTCTACATTCCCCTGTTAAGTTCTGCCTCTATGGACCATCACAGCATAGCACACTCAGCCTGGTAACCCTTGTGACCACAGGTTAAGTCACAGCACAGACCAAGTAATTGAGGTCTACAATAAATGAAGTGGAAAGTTCTCAGGCACATCAGCTAAATTGCTGTGGTTGCATGCCTGCTAATGCAATGGATGTTCTTGAGTCCTGAACTATGGTGAAGGCCTGGGAGGAATCCAGGCTATCAGCATTACACTGCTAAAACATTGCTGACTATGACTGCCATCATTTCACATCCTTGGGACACATATCTTGCATAAGCACAAGCATTTAAACAATGGGGCCCAGGTGCTGGCCGAGTGGTGCTGTGGTTAAGCGCTGGCTTGGAAAGCCAGCGGCCCCGGTTCGGTCCCACATGTGAGGGCCAGTAGCACTGCCCTCAAAAATCAAAAAGAAAAACAAACAAACAAAAAAAACCAGTGGGCCCCAAAGACATATGCTTAAAAGAAGTAGTAATAAAGAAACATGTAGGTATTCTTAAGTGCTATTTTTAAACTTATAGAGCTTTTTATCCTTTCAAATTGACCAAAAAAAAAAAAAATTACAGAGCCCTGCACCACTACCACATAGATTAGTAAATTTCAATTAAAATAGGAATATTAATACCAATCTCAACATTATCTTTAGCTAAAAGAGAAATTACTTCACTCAAATAACCAAAGGTCAAATGACTTCAACTCATAGGTCACCTGGAAGAGCTCGCGTAGGGACTTGAGAAAGGCATTTAATATACATGGACTTAGAAACACTTTCTCAAGGATAAATCACTAATAAGAATTCTCCCTTCCATCACATTGGGCTGCCTCTTACAAGTCAGTTCAAATACCAATGATTTTTGCTTTGACTTTTCAAAAGTATTAGAAATACAGTATTATTCATTTCTGACTGATATCTCTCTTAATCTTAAAAGTCAACCTGATTTAAAGTATTGTTAATATAGTAAAGACAAAGTTAATCATAATGATAAAATAGAACTGGGAATTTGAAGTATCAGCTTTTCCTACATCATTTTTGTAAAAACATCTCTTGGCCTGAGGCTATGCCTGTGACTGCTATACACAGTCAGTGTAAAAACTACATTATATTTTCCCCAAAGAAGTTATAGCACAAATATATGCCACAAATCTTCAGGAAGAGTTTCAGCCATTTTAGAAATGTTACTAAAAACATTTCAATTGTTAAGGTGAAACTTTGAAGATTGATTTTTTTTTTCCTCTATCATCTGAATGGTCTGATGTCACACAGAGTTAAAAGAAAAAAAATACATAATTCAGAAAAGGTAACACCACAACTACGCACAATGAACACAAATACTTTATCAAGAAAGTAAGTAATAAAACATGCAGATTTCTTAAAGCACTGAAATTAATCATGGGAAGAGAAATAAACCATGATCTGTGACTTGACTTTTTAAAACATTTCTACTTTTTGAAAGAATGGCATTTTATCACTGAATGTTTCCTCTCCCTGACAATTAGAAAATGTATAATAGCATCATCATTAAAATATACTTATTGGTTATCAATTTACATATAATGTTATAGTAGTCACTAGGCAAGAAGAAGGATTTAGGCAGAGGTTCTAAGTTCAGGGGTTTAAAATCAGAACTGATGAAATGAACTTGGATAAATCAGTGTTAGCTATATGACAATAACTGAAAGGAAGTAGATACTAAAATATTATCATAAATTCATCTGAAGAGAAGTGGCATATGATGAGGGTTATAAAAAGTTTAGGTAGGGTAAGGTGAACAGTGGTATGGGGACAGGGAACATGTGATTTCTCTCCTGATCACTACACAAAGACTTTCTGGAAAATGTGGGACTTCCAAAGAGATTAGATTGGGGCAAAGTAGCAAGATGGAGTTCTCTGTGATCACAAAGTTATGGGACTGGCTGGAACCATGATGCGAAGTGAGAGTAGGCTGACAGAATGGAGGACAGCTGAAAGGCTGTGGCTGAGGTTACTGGAAGGCATGTGCAGCAAGATAGGCAATAGGGCTGAAAGGGGTCCAGAGAAACTTGAGCGCTTAAAAGCAAAATATAGCTTTCCAGGCCAAGAAGAAGACAATTTCACTCTTAGTTTTGAATCAAGAAACTGAATTAGAAATAATGGAAATAGAAAAACAAATCAGAATTATTCATTAAGACATGCCCATGTAGACAGTTTCTATTTCAAAACCACAAAATTCAGTGTGGAAAACATATAAATTAAAGGCAGAACAATATTTAATATATGAGTTATGCAGAAATGATTCTAATAATAAAGCAGAAAAATACAAGAGATTTTAAAAATGCTACTTTTGCACCCATTATTCCTCTTAAAAGGACTTTCTCCTAAAAGTGAAGAACACCAATCAGATTTAGTTAGCATAGAAAAAAACACAAAGTGTTCATTCATTTGGTTGGTGGGTTGTTTATTTATTGCTCTATTATATTTTTCTCCTAAGTATTTATTATAGATACTAAACTGCTACTCAGATCACATAGACTATTCTCCATCAACTCAAACTGAATTGTTCCATTCTGGTTTCTCACACTCTTATCCACATATTCACCTTGCAGTGGACTTTTCAGTTAACTGAAATTTGAGATTTGAAAAATGACCAGTCTTCTATTGTATAAAAATTATTAAAAAGGAAAAAAGAAAAGAAGAAAAGATCAACTCATATTAGATATATAGAACAGCAAATAATTTTTTTAGAACATTACATAGCTGTAATTCTCTTTCTATTGATAGTCTTCTGTCATATATGCATATACACAAACACACTAAAAAAATAAAAGAAACAATAGGTTGGCTTTCCTGAGTTGTAGACCACCCATTACAAAGGGACACAACTGTCCCCTCTTTTATCTCAAGACAAGAGACCCTAAAGTGGCGATTGGTTTGAGAAAGTAAAAATAACAAAATAGCAGAGAGAGAGAGAGAGAGAGAGAGAGAGAGAGAGAGAGAGAGGGAGAGAGAGAGAGAGAATTCTAGCATTCTGACCACTTGTGCATTATAAAGTTGTTTATTTAGGGTACTTATTACATATTTACTTTTCTGAGGTTCTGAGTAAAATGTGAATTCTAATTGAGAAATAGTCTGCTCAGATTAAAGATATTTTCATTTTTTATTATGAAACCAAAAGGATTGAACATAGCATCGCATTTGAAAGAGACTAAGGTTTGTTTGTTTGTTTGTTTGTTTAAACAAACAATGAAGTTCAAAGGGAGGGTGGATCACATGACCAAGGCAGTGAAACAAGGTGAGCAGTGGTTTGATGAGCACTTGCAGCATTATGACTGCATGGCGCTGAATTCAGGAAATATTTCCTCTGCTTTTTCCTATTCCTTTTTCTTTTAGTCTTTGATGGATATATAATAATTATATTTTATAAGAATGCCAGTGGTGACGGAAGTGCTTCTCCTAATGCGGAGGCTGTAAAGCTATCAGAAGAGCTTTAAGCAAATGTTATCTGTTTTACAGAAGAAATCAATTACCCGCAGATTGCTTAAACCAGTGACAGGCATGGTGAGGAATAAAATGTGTTAAGTAAAAAAGTTACAGCCATCAACATGTAAGGAATTACATGATATATGAAAGCAATCACTTGTTCAATTTACCTTCAAAACTAAAACAAGTTCTTCTGCATTGGAAATAAACATGAACCTCTCTCTGAAAAGGGAACAATTTCCAACTCAATGGAAAAAGTACTATATAAATTTTAACCAGCAATAGTTCTATTAGGAGCACACAACCAGGTTTTCAGAGATAAAGTATATAAACTATTTAACATACTTATTTCAAAGTAGGCATCAGTTTGTCTTCATCTTCCTGCAATTCAGCATTATGTAATTTTCCAGATATGCCTAGAATAAAAGGAGTCTGCTAAAACAAACAAACAAGCAAACGCCTCTCTTTACAGAGTTTCTTATATTTATATAAGACTGCAAAGGTTTTAACTAAATTAAAATACTTTTAATATGTTTAAGTTTTAATATTCATTATTCTCTATCGATAACACACATTTTATTATCTACATTAGCAAGAAAAGATTCAGAAGTGGGACATTTTTCCTGCTTAGAAAAGAAAAACAATGAATGTTTCAGAGAGGCTCTGACAGTTCTTATGGAGGACATCATGGTTCAAAATACTAATCAAAGCTATTAATTACTCAGGTGGAATTGGAATCTTGCATGTGAAACAAGGTCACCATTTTTAGTTCTTTATCCTATCAGTCTGTTAGGAATTTTGTACTGTATAATTTAATTTTTAAAGCAAATTAATTCAGATCACATGTACATGGAAAGTGATTTCTTAATATTGCAAAACAGAAATCATTTTACCAGATGTGCCATTAGAGACATCACAGTATAACCATCACGTTTCTGCGAGTATCATTGTGTGCAATGACAGCCATGATGAGATACCTGCCTAATGAAGAATTCTTTTTTTTTAATTTTTTATTTTAAACTGGGAAGTGTTTAGGAGAATTTGTTCACATGATCTTTTAATAGAATCAGGAGTAATAGACCAGCTGGTGCATATCATTTTTTTTTTTTTTACAATATTCTGAGGGAGAGTTCTATACTGTTTTCTTGGGAATAAAATATGTATATTCAGATTTCATGCAAGTCAATTGTCCTTAATGGACAAATGTTACCAATCAATTCCGAGAACCACATTTTTGAAACATTTGCAAGTTCAAATTTTTAAGAAGTGTCATACTGGTATTTTTTTTTTTTGTCTACTCTGACACAGAAAACAATATTGTGAAAATTCCCAAATGATAGACAACTCTGCTAATGCCTTTTTCTCCGCAAAATTATCACGTTGATATAATGGCGATGTCCTACTGATTATTCACCACAGATCTTCCAGCAGGATAATGCATTCTTAAAATATGAACTTGAAGCTAAAATATTAAATATGCATTTCCTCCTCCTGTAGGACATGTTGAAATGCCACCTGCTGTTGGTGAGAATGACCCATAAGTGTTCGATTTTTCTCCCCCTTGCTCTTCTTTTCTAGAAACAGTTAGTGTGGCGTGCAGTGAACCAAATCAACAATGTGATTCAAGCTGTCTTCGTAGCTTCTTGGTAAAAGAAAGGATCAACTATAAAAACTCCCCTCCTACAGCTTTCAGCTCTTGCTTCCCACACTTTAACATCTTCTGTCACCTCTGGCGCTGTTCCTGACCCATGCTAAGCTAAACTAAAGGATGATAAGTTTGCTGCCTTCGCCCTTGTCCTGAGGGGCTGCACATTATCCTATCAAGTATCAGTAGCCATTTCTGTGGGATATTTGTCACCCCACGAAGGCCTTTCGAACAGATGAAATGGGCACCGAATTACGAAAATGTCATTCTCTAAAGGAAATGGATGAAGGCTTTTGTTCTCCAGTAATAAATAGATGCCATAGGCTTATAACACTATTTTTATATTAAATTTGACAGGGTTACTATTTCTAGTTCATTAAGGGAACAGCTTGAAGACTATTTCTTTCGGTACTTTTAAAATAATGTTGTTTCCCTGTTTTCTTCCCAGTAATAAATATAAACAATACTTGGCAAGAGATCCTGGAAATCACAGATCATGATTTATTTCAAGTTACTTTTGCTAATGATTATTTTAAAAATGTACAAAAACATTTTAGGCAGGGATATTGAGATTATAAATGGATTATGTAAGAGGTACCTATGAATAGATATGAAAAGTCTGATTTATACCTATTCCTTCTTTCTTTATAAATCACAAATGCATTACTTCCTTTTCTCACTTTTCTCACACATTATAGTTTTACAGGGCATCATGATAAATATTCCATGGACAAAGGTCAAGCAAAGGATTATAACTCAATTTCTTAAATGAAAGCTTCAAAGTAAATCCTCTGTGTTTAACAGCAGTATGCGGGGGTCAGGATGACAATGTCCCAGATGAGAGCATAAAATGTGTGTTAATACCTTTGAGCCTCAGTACATTTGTTAAATGGGTATACTTGGACTGGCATACTTAGATGTTTTTGAAGTGGAGCTTGAGCAAGAGACATAATATGTGATAATAAATAGCACCACATATTTTTAGATAGACTTAACTCATGTGGTTTATCAGGTTGAACTGAGCATTTCCATGGTAGTTAACTATTTCTAATTTAAAAGGTTTATTTCTTCAATAGAGTCGCCTACCCAGTGATTTTAGAATTGGGCTACTTTTTGCTTAATAAGCTTATTTTGTTAAACAAAATTTGTAAGATAAGGTGGTGAAAATACATGGAAATTTTTATTTGACCCACTAATGTATTGATGAAAACTATTAATAGTTGTGGTATACTCTTTGTGAAAATTATTTAATCATGGAACAGATTATCTGTGTTTACCTTCATATTTTTTGATTCTGTTTCAAATCATAACTCTTGGGTTGATATACCGTGTTGCATACCTTAAGTTCAGTCAATATATGTCAATATTTTGACAGAATTGATTAGTAAAAACAGTATAAACTGGGTAAACCAGTTCTAATTTTCAATTAGGTTGAAGTCACCATTTTAGATGCAAATGGTTAACAAAATGCAGCTACATTTTATTCATCTCAGTGGAAGTATTTTGTATTTTGTATTTATTTTCGCTTTTCAACATGAGAATACATGCCTGGCTTTTTGAATTCCCTGATTGTAGAGTTTTGTTAGGGCACCATGGGAGACAAAAGTTCATCAAAGAAGACCTAAGTATGTCAGTCCACATCTATCCATGTAACATGTGTGCTGATGCGCAAAGGTATTAATGCACATTTTCAATTCTAGATAGATCACTGTCATCTTGAGCCATCTAATACCCATCCTCTAGTGACCTTTTTTCTGGTGTTAGTCTCCATTGCTGGTAACTACGAATCCTTTATTTATCTTTGAACATTTACAATCCTTGACTAAACCTGGCAAGTGATTTTTGCATATAAGGAAGGGAAAAGTGTTCGAAAAACAGTCAAAAAGAAACCCATAAGAAGTGCTTTTTTCTTTTCAAATGAAAAATTATGACTAATATTCCTCATCCTACTATCAGAAATAGAACAGGTTAAGCAGAAGCATGGTAGATAAAAAGGCTTTCATTGATAGAAAAATTGTTTAAAAATTTCAGTAGGTTACTCAGAGTCAAGTGATTTTTTTTTCTGATGATCCTTAAAAGTAGAACAAATTTTACATCATATGATTCCATTTTTTTATATCGTATCCAAAGGAATTGAAGTTCTGACTACATGTAATCTTTTTATCATCTAATACTATTGTTTAAAATTTGACTTCAACTTTTTTTTTTTTTTTTTTTGAGGGCAGTGTCACTGACCCTCATATGTGGGATCCAAACCGGGGCCGCTGGCTTCCGAAGCCAGCGATTAACCACAGCGCCACTCAGCTGGCCCTGACTTCAACTTTTAACTGACTTCTCAAGTAAAGAGATTCCTCAAAGGCCACCAGTTTTCTCTTAATTACCAAATATAAAGACCATTTTAAAATAAATTTATTTTTTAATATCCTCGACTTGTATTCTTTAATTTATTCAATGGATATGAAACTGAGCTTATTTATCCAAATATCTTCCTCCTGATTGTCTCATTGTTATACTCTAAGAAGCAGTAACTAGACACCCAGAGCACATCAGTGGAATTGTGGGATAAGCCACAGGAAAGAACACTATACTTCTTCCTAAGGGTAAAAAAAAAAAAGGTGTTGGGTCGGCTGGTTAGCTCAGTTAGTAGGGCACAGCACTCATAACACCAAAGTTGCTGGTTTGATCCCCACATGGGCCACTGAGCTGTGCTCTCCACAAGTAGATTGGAACAGCTACTTGACTTGGAGCTGATGGGTCCTGGAAAAACACACTGTTCCTCAATTTAATATATATATAAAAAAAAGGTGAAATGCAAAGAGAAATAAGTTCCCCGACTTCCTGGTGAAAATGAAGATTGTTTAGCCACATTTGAGCTAAGGGTTCCAAAAGTAAGAAAACCAAACATAAAGCTAAAAGTTACCAGTAACAACTTGGCAGCCTATGGGCCCTACAAGGACAGGAGAAGGGCAAACAAGTGTATGGCTGCTTCAAAGCCATGGTAACCTAATGGGAAGACATTCTGTATACTCAGCCACTTGAAGCCAAGAGAAGAATAACGGGCACTTGGAAACACAGAGTTTGACAGAACTAGGTGGGGAGCATGTGGGCAGGGCAGTGTATGTTAGCAGTTCTTTGATAATTTACTGAACTAATGATATTTTTGTGAATTACATTAAGTTATTCTGGGGTAAGAGTGTCTTTCTATGCCCATGTTTTGGAGGATAGAGGGCAGAAAAAGTTATAATATGGCAACCTGGAACTATTTTATAATCACAGGAAATTTACAAACAACATACCACATCATTTATATTAGAAGTGCTTGTGGCACTTGAACATTTAATTCAACTAAATCTAGCTAGTTATTCTTTAATATAAGAAAGGGAGATATATTTGAAAAATATAAAAAAAAATTAGGAATAATTCAGAGTTTGAAGAAATGCGTCCTCTAGAATAATCAAGTCTAAGGAAAAAAACACATTTTTTTCTTTTTTAACAAATGAGAAGCATGGTAGGTAAAAGAAGACTTTCTTTTATAGAAGAGGTTAAAACACTGTAGTAGGTTATTCAAAGAGTGTAATTTTCTTTTGTGTTGATCTTTAAAAAAACAGAGTAAAAAGTTCAATTTAGTCAGTTCTCTTCTGCCTTGTTGTTACGCACACTCCTCCTTCCAGTCAGCTGTGTAGCACTCTGATTTTTTTTTTTTTTAGGATTTTTTTTTTATTTTATTGGGGAATTGGGGAAGGAGAGTAGTATTGGAGAATTGGGGAAGGGGAACAGCCAAGTTGTTGTCCTTCAATCTTAGTTGTAGAGGTCACAGCTCACTCAGCTCCAAGTCCAGTCTCCATCCAGCTGCCTAACAGCAGCTCAGGATAGCTCAGCTCAAGGTGCCATGTTCAAATCTTAGTTGCGGGCAAACGTAACCCACCATCCATGAGGGAGTCAAACCCAAAACCTTATCGATAGGAGCACGTGCTCTCACCAGCTGAGCCATCCTGCCATCTGTTGGCAGCTCAGCAGCAACTCAGCTTGAGCGCTGCTCACTAGTCCATGTGGGGATTGAACCGGTGAAACTGTTGCTCAGAACTCGCACTCTTAACCAACTGAGTCACTTGGCCGGCCCCTGTCTAGCACTCTTGATTATGACTTGTCCATATTTCTAGCATCCATACATCAGTTTAAATTTTAGTTGTTTCTATTCTGGTTTGGGCCCTCATGATCTGTCTCATTTGTATTGATTGCTACCAAAAAAAAAAAAAAAAAAAAACAACAAATTTTTAGAATCAGATTTACCTCCATTCTCCTTCCACCTCTTTTATAAATGAGATTTAGTAAATCATGTCCTTCCCCCACCCCAACAAGCCTAGAAGCAATAACAGAATTCACACTGTTCTCTCTCTTACTAGCTTGGTGAACATGGCCAGGTTGTGTTAAGTCTGTAAGACTCAGTTTCCTCATTCAGAAAAGCAGAACTAATAATAGTACCTCTTTCAAACAGTTGGTATTTTGAAAGCACTTGAATTTTTGCAGTTTTCTGAAGCTATTTGTCATAGTGTCTTCCCTTCCAAGACAGAGAGTTTTGATGCGTGTGTTTCCTAAAAACATCTAAATAATATGAAATGCAAAATATGTTATTCTTTGAATTTGCTGACATTTAGACATGTATTCAATTATATTTAAAACAGTATTCTATTTCCAAAATGATTTATTTTCTTCATAAAAGGTGTGGTATCCACTAATTTTATCACTTCATATTTATATACCTATATGTATAAATGATTTGTAAGTGTGAGTGCTTTAAAATCATCTGTGTTGAAATGGATTTAGGTGATTTTTTTCCTGCTATAAATCATTTTCTTAGACGATGGGGATAATTGGTAGTTATAAAATCTGGGACCAGTTTTGACTACGACACTGAAGGGTTAGTAAGATATTCTAAACCTAGCTACTTTAAATGCCCTTTTTTGTTTTTCTTTTTATAGCAACATTGATGTCATTTTTGTTAAGAACACAATAACTACCACAGCTACTCATTCTGGGAGAATAATCACGAAGGTTGATTTTCATTACCATCTTAATTTTCAGATGACAATATTAAAGTAGAAAACTTGGGCTGTTAACAACACCTACTAAAACAAAATGTAATTTAAACCTATGAGGCACAATTTTAAAAGGGAAGTAAACTACTGCTTTTAAATTGGCTCAGCTTGTAGTGATGTAAGTTGACACTAGTGACTAATCTTTTTAAAGTTTACTTTCCAAATTTAACACTGAGCTGCCACATAGCAACTATCACTGGTTAAAAATTGCTTTGCAAAATTGCCATAAAATGTGTATTATATATACATTTAATATAAAGAGAATTCTTCAAATAATAACATATTAATTAGCTACATGATATAGCAAGCCACAATCAGATTACTTATTGAACTAATTTAATTTGCACAGTGGCAGCTAATTTAAAGGATGCATTCTCTTTTCAAGCTTGTTTTTAGAAATTGTTAAGTAAGAATTATTAGTCTGGGATCTCAAAATAATTTTTCTCCCTCCTATTCTATCTTTTAGAGGGACAGCTAGTGTAATTCCTACCTTTGATGGATAGAGATAGAAATATACATATACAAAAAGACAAAAATAAATTATATTATAAAAACCCACAGGAAGAAGAAAATGAATTCTCGTTTCCAAGATTAGCATTGGATTTTCATTGCTTTATGTTCTTTTCAGGATCCTTTTGGAATCAACGGATGAACTATGCATTAAGGTGAGAAAGAATACACCATAAGTATATTGCTGAGATACTCTCAAAACAAATGGAAACTGAATCCTACTGCCCACAGGCTTACATGCTTGTTTCTGTACTCATGTATTCTGAAGAAGCAAATATTCTGCTTGCCCCTAAGAAGTAGGATATCAGAGAGAGAACAAAGAAATAAAGGACCTTGATCCAAATAAAGTGAACCTTAAACAAGGTATGAACAAAAAGCAGTGATGGAAAGTTATTTATATAATTACTCGTATATTTTGAGACTGATGTAAAAATTTCCATGAAGGGGCTTGGTGAAAAGAGCAAGTAACCCAAATTGGTTAATGTTAATTGATAAGGAAGAAAATTTTGTCTCACAGCAGAGCCCCAAACTTGTGGAAAATAAAACTATTCCAAACTGTTGCAGATATATTTTATAAGACATTCTAATTAAATAATGATACCCATAGTCCAAATGCCCCAATGAGTTCAGTAGCAGAAGTGAACAACAAAAATGATGGAAGGAAACAGAAAAACCAGATGTTTAAAAAATTTAGTTCAGGTATACATAAGATATGTCGTAGTTTAACTAGCATTATCTTCCTCCCCAATCTGTGATCATCTGCTATTAGTATGGCTCTCATATTCTAGCCACAAATTACTCAGGGATAAACAAATGTATTGATCACTTAATTAAACAGACATTTGCCAAATTAGAAGATATTTGTCTATGTGAGACATACCGCATAGTTTTCCAATGATGGGAATTGGTGATAGTAGAGACAAAACTCTGATCAAAATTTCTGTTACTGGAGATGTATCAATCATGTATTTTGTGTCAGGCACTATTTCAAGCTCACAAGTATGTGTTTAATCCTGTTCTTCAACCAAAAATTTCACTGAAATTTACCTATAAACTCAGTTTCTGGAGTCCAGTGATAATTTTAGGCTAAAGTACACAAACACTGGTAACCCAAATCATGTATACATATCTTTGTAATAGAAGCATTTAGGCATTTTTCACAGACAAGTATTTAATTCCAATTAATGTATTCAGGGATAATGAAAACCATTATTTTATTCTGGCTTAAATTTGTATTCTCTTATGTAAAAAATGTTGCATTATGACCTTCAATTTAATAGAAACTATGTAAACTTCACATATACGTATGTTTCCTGGCTCTGTTATGTGTTTTACACTATAATGGAGATAAACAAAATATTTTAAAATTAATTAAACAAAAGCATAAAGTTCAGAAATGTAAGTAGAATAGCTATTAATGAGTTATCTGTTTTTTTTCTTGGTGGAGCTACTATTTCAAGTTCATACTTTGATGTTGGGATATAGAAACTCTATTGAAATGAATGAAGTAATTAATAACACAAAGTTGGTAAAATGAATTTAAATATGAAACAGGCTGATTGTCTCATGTGACTTGTAAAATAAAATCACTTTATTTAAAATTTCAAAAGAAGCAGTTCCAAAATGTTTTGGAAAGTGGCATCATCATTGAAATAATTATATATCTATGCAAAATGGTGGCTCTCGTGTACAAGTTTAAATTTAAAATAGGACATGATTGTCAAACTAACACACATATTTAGATACTTAATGATTTAAGATAGTGTTGTCTTCCATATTCTTTTAACAGAACATGTCTTATTTTTATCTGTTATCTCATATGTATTAAGAAGTCAATTATACAAGAAGAGAATTATTTCCCCTTCACCTATTCATATCTAGAGGAAAATTATATGGTAAAAGCAAGGAAGAAAAATAGGAAGAAAAAAGAAAATGTACATGTTATCAATAAAGAAGAAATTGAAACTATAAATAAGATACTAAGTAAGTACTCATAAATCAAGGATCTTGGTTAGCTTCCCCACTTCTCATTTTTTTTCTCGTTCTGTTATTTCTTTTATGGCCAAAATGATTGTGTGTAACCCCTAGTCATCCATATCCCTTACTCTTTATTTTCTGCTTTGCCATGCATTCAACTTTCACACTCTACATTTATAGAAAGACTTTTACTTTTCATTTTTGCAATTCTCAGGTCTGATGCTTCACACACACTCCTCCCTAAATAAATAGAAATACAAATAGAAAAATATAAATAATAACACTTCCCAAAAGTAATTACAAAAAGGAAGGATGGAATAACTGGATTTATTTTTAACAGTAACCTATGATTGTCTGTCTTATCCCTGTTGAAAGAAAACTCACAAAGATTTTCCATGTTTTCCAGCCTTATGAAGTCATTCAATCAACTAAAAAGGAATCAGGTCATGAATGGTGTTGCAAAGAGCACAGTGATTCTGGTACGAGGCCAGTAGTTCTAGGACCATTACAAATAGCAACAAGCAGAGAACAACATGGAGTTTGCTATTGGTGGCTATGCTTAGGCCTATTTAAGACATCCCAGGAGGCCTACTATTTTAATTAATTAATTAATTAATTAACTTTTTAAAAGATTTTTTTTTAATTAGGGAATGGGGGAGGAGAACAGACAAGTTGCTGTCCTTTTGTTCTTCAGTCTAGTTGTGGAGGACACTGCTTCAATGGCCCATGTTGGTATCATCATTGTCCTTTTCCTGCATGAGGCTGTCGCTCGACAGCCTCTGGACAGTCACTCACTGCGGCTCTTGGCAGTTCATGAAGGCTGCCGGCCACTCACTGTAGCCTATGGCAGCCCACTGCAGCAGGGGCTGCAGCCCACACCGTCGCCGGCCATCTTAGCTATAGAGGCAACCAGGTGGAGCTGTTGTTCACCGCCTTAGCTGTAGAGGGCAGTGTCACTGGCCCTCATATGTGGGATCTGAACCCCAGCTGCTGGTGTACCAAGCCAGCTCTTAACCAACGTGCCACTTGGCCAGCCCAGGAGGCTTAATATTTTAGACACCGGACTGTTTTCACCTGGATCCTGAAATGGCTGAAATGGTCATGCTACTGTGAGTTGTGACTATCTGAAGAGCTTATTTCATCAATGTGGACTTTGAATAGTGATGCACAATAACTGTTCACTAAATCTCTGATAACAGAAATTCTGATGTGAGTGTTGCCTATGCAGTTATCAAGTACTAGCTCTGTACCCAATGATACTTTGTTTGGTGTTGAACAATTCAGTTATAACCTTCACCATCCAGAATGTACCCAGAGCAATCGAATCTCATGCACCCAGGGGTCTGATAACAAACAAGAACTTTGAGAAACTCAGAGAATGCTTGGTTTCTCTTTATCACACCAGATTCTTGAATATTAGCAAAGAAAAAAGCCTACTTAATGAACTAATTTATAAAAAAAAAATAAAGATGAAAGCAAAGCAAACATAAAATGAAGAATGTATGGCATTTTACATGATATTTGCTGATATTTTTATGTCTCCCATTATTTCTGCCAGATTTACATATTTCCCCATTTATACATAAGGAATTGAGAACTTTGAAACATTTTCCCTGGCTCTTAACAGATGCAACAATGTTTGGGATTGTAGGAGACTCCTGATTATTTTTTAATAAGAAATTCATAAGCAGGAATTTTGTTCTCAAAAATCATTATGAATTTAGAATCCTCTTTTGCCCTTCCATCAATAGATCATCTACTGCTGTTTGCTTAACTTCTTGGGAAGAAACTTGACATTGTAATGCAAACTTCTGTTTCCTTGTTTTCCCAAGCATGAAGATCCTGAGGCAGGTGAGAGAGGGACCCCAAATGTTAATGCTATAGTTAATGTTAAAGTACAAACAAGAAACTTTAAATCCTCCCTAATATTAAGAATACTGAGGTTCTATACATTCATCCCCCCACACCCTCAATCCTAGCTGTCCTAAATTTCTACTTTTCAATTTCACAGGAATTTTTAAAGTCTCATTTAGCCAATCAATTATTACTATTGTATTTTCAAGATGTTTATCCATAAGATAGATTACATAGAATGCAAGTAGAATAAGAAGAAATGCATGCTTTTAGTATTAAGATTAAAACAATTTAATAAGAAACTCCTGAAGTAAATGGGTTAGCCTTTTTGCACCCTAAAGGATGAGCAGCTAGCAGCTCTGCCCACTAATGAGCTACTTTTGACCTGACTAAAACCATTTCAGGACCATTCCAGTGCCTACTCATTCACAAAGATCTCCCCCACCCCCATGCAATTTTCATCCAATGGCTGTGTGCCTGATCTGCATGCAATATTGTCCGCCAGCATGAACAATTTACAATGAGCACTTTATTTCTGTAATTTAAAAAGAAAAAGAGAGAGAAACAACTACTGATGCAAAATATCTTTTTTTTCCCCCCTTCTAATGGATAAGTAATAACCAGGAGATTTCTAAAAAGCTGTCCAGGGTGCCTGTCAGCGCTGGAGAAATTTCTGACCCAGAGAAATATATTCACAAACAGCCCCTGTGATTATGAGTTACAGGCCCTTTGGAGAAAGCTGCTTAGAGAAGCACCAGAGAAATTATAGAACTAGTCTAAATACTTGGCACACAGACTTCGCCATTCATATATACATACTGCTTTGCATAAAAGAAAATATAAAAAATTGTATGTTCTGAATTAAATTTAAAACAACATATATAGAATATTCGTTATATAGAACGCTACAATGAAGCCCTATTTCAATAGATGCCAAAGGGCTGGAAATCAGGAAATGAATGTAAATTAGATCAGACTTTGGCACCTTGCAAATCCATATTCCCGTCAGCCCCAATCCTTGCTCTCCAATTTAACGTGGTTCTGAAGACCCTCTTTGTGGACTGATTTGGAACCTATTACCTCTCTTTTGAAAGGAGAACAATGAGGGAGGAGAAAAGGAGTATGTGAAGAAAGGTAACAATAATGCACTTGAATTAAGGGATCATTTTGCTCCATGTTCCCTTTCAGTCCCTCCTGCCCTTGCATAGATCTTGGCAACAGTTCTTGTTACTGTGCCAATTTAGAGAAGGCAGTGGGCATCGTGCTGGAGTGGAGAGGAGCTGCATCATGTCCCCAATCGGAAATTGTTTGTCAAACAGAAGCCAACGGAGGAAATCAGGGGTTAAAACAACTGTGATGATGTAAATCAGAGCTTTGTTCTACCCGGGATTTCTCTGAACAAGGGCTGTTGTTCAGCAGGAGACACCTCTGGCTGGTCCCTTGGGAAAATTCTGCAACTTGGGCATAGCTTTCCTCTAGGCAGTCTCTCTCAGAGAGCTGTTCACTTTGCAGAATGTGAGAAATTTGTCTCCAATAAGTGAAGAGCTGTGCACTGAACAAGGTATATAGGATCTACACACGATTATTCACATGGACTTGAAATGAAAATGATTAACTCCATGTTTATCAGATCCCCATACACAGAGTAAGTTTTTTTTGGATAAAAATCAGTTAAAGTGGCAATTTGGCATCCTGTGGAAGAAACATCTGGTTGGTTGACTGCAATTTCATTTGTGATTCAGCAGTTTTGGCACTGTACAGACACAGTTAGAGATTAATTTTATGACATTATCTGAGTTTATTTGTTTTCATTTTAAAACTCAGGCTAATGTCAAGGTGTGATGGTGGTGGGGGGCTAATACAGTAATAACTTTGTCTAGTGAGTAATTGTGTATATACTGATGGGATAAATCATATAAAGAGTAACGTACCATATTTACAGTCTGCAGAGTATTTCACAGGTATTACATCATTTGATTCTTGTAATAACCCTGGAAAGTGGACAAAGGAGATATTTTCAGTCTCACAGTTGAGGAAACTGAGGCCAAGGAAGTTAACCTGCTCAAGGTAACATTTAACCAGAACTTTAATTCAGATCACCTGACTCCAATTCTAGTGCTAATGTTCAGCTTATTGGGCAAGAGAAATATGCTAAAGTTAAGAAAAAGTGCTTTAATGGCTGGTCAGGGTTGTTGCTTTGGGTTCAGAAGTGAAAGAGCAAAAGAAATGTATCCTCACAATTCAGAATCTGTTGTAGAATAGCACGGTGTGTTTGTGAGTATTTATAGATACAGTCTGTATACAGAGGGTGCCAAAAAAAAATGTACATGCATTTTAAGAGATGTTATCTGTGTAGCAGTAGTTCACCATAATCAGAAGTGTCTGGACGTTGATGATGGTAACCACTTTGAGCACCTCTTGTAACTGCAGGAGTCAAACATGACTGTATATTGAGTATTACAATTTTAATAGGTTTGTTTTCCTTTCTTAAAATATGTATGCATTTTTTGGCACCCTCTGTATATAAAAGTGTGTACATTTATATCGTGTGTGTGACCATAGCCTACATATCTTGATCAGTATTCACATGGCTGGTATGGTGGGAATGCATTGGTAAATTGGGTCACTTTTTACATGTTTTACAACAGTAAAGGTGCTTCCTAGCTGCCACCATCACCTTATTATCATTTAAGAAGCTATAAAATAAAAAGGAAGACTTGAAAGGTGTTTTTCACTACAACAAACACCATCACCATCATTCGGTGTGCCCTCGATAAGACAATGTCTATCACTTCTGAATCTAAAATTTTTTTATGGATTCTTAACTTTCAGTTTGAAAAAGGTGGGCCATCTCTTTATTTGATGTGTTTATGAATGTACCATTTTCAGTTTTAAAAACTTCCAAAATACTCACCTTTCTTTTTTTTTAAGATGCAGTATTTTTTTTTTTTTTTGAGGGCAGTGTCACTGGCCCTCATATGTGGGACCGAACCGGGGCCGCTGGCTTCCCAAGCCAGCGCTTAACAAGATGCAGTATTTTATGTGGCACTCTGAAGATACTGTGAAACTCAGACAGAGTGGAATTTTTTTTTTTTTTATCAGCTGATAACTTTTTCCTAGAAGCTCAACCAAAAAGTCAGGAAACTGACTCTTCATGTGTGTGTCCAGAAGCACAGAAAAAAAAAAAAAACACCCGTGCATAATGGAAATAAGGGGATCATGGTAAAAACTATGAATGCCACAAAACATGGTTAGTTTCATAGGCTTGGTTTTTAAATCCTGCCATTTTTTTTTCCCCACTTCAAGAGTAAAACAAAGAGCAAGCTAACAGCAAGCGATTAATGCGAAAAAGAGTGGCTCTTCCCCAAATGTTCTGCCTTTTTATCCCACTGTCTGGAAAATGCAACGAGGTTTCCCAAACTAGCAGTGCTTTTGCATTTTTCTTCATTAGGAAGTGTATTTGTAAAACAAGCTGCAAATTTTTGCCATTCATGATTCCTGGTCACAGGGTGATATTCTTCAGCGACACAGTCTTCAATGTATAGGCGCCAAAGGATCATTTCTCATCCAGGGCTCACGATGAAGTTAAGGCCCAGAGAAACCGCCCCTCCCATACCCTCCACTTCAACAACAGCAGCTCATTATCAGAAGCACGTTGCAAAGGGCGGTGCAAGCACAAAAATCAATCTGATTGCCTGTGTAGCTCTGCAGAATCATGCCAGGGGAAAAAAAAAACAATGTCGGAGCGGAAGGAGTAAAAAGGGTCTGGGAGGGTGGAAAAGAGCAGGAATGAGGACATAAGCCCTCCCAGGCCCATAAGGACTGAAGTTTAATGGCTGAGTGCTTGTTTTGAACTGTGACCTGAGGTTTGGCTGGGCACTAACAGTGGCATGCCTCATCAGCCACTGTCATAGCCACCCCAGGGTATACCTCCAGCAGGGAGTCGACTCCATATCCTGAATTCTCAACTACCAGCTACCCACTGCCTCCTCCGCACGCACTGCTGAGACCCTGCCGAGAAATCAGCATGCAACCCAAGGAAGCATCCTTTCCTCTGGAATAAAAATTAATATTACTTGTCATATTTCATGTCTGAGCTCTTTTCATGCTTTATCCTCTGGTAATGAGGGCTAAATTACCAATATTAGTAGATTTTCATGGCTAGCACAGAAAGAGCTGTTACCAGAATAAATGTTTGCCTTGCTTCTGTTGGACACAGGCTCTGCTAATGCAGCTTTGCTAATTATTTCTAAATAGGCAATAATCTGCATCCCCTAGTGCTGGATAGTGGATTGGCCACGTACCTGCTATTTCCCTTATTTACATGTTTTACAACTTTATCAACTACACTAATTACACTCTGAGCACTGTTTAAAATTTTCTGTTAATAGAGATACAATGATGCACCAGAGGATGTGTATTTATGCCATAATTACGCCTCTGTTCCTACGATGCAGTCTCCAATTAGCTGTCTACGGTGGCACAAGCAGCTGCCTGATATTCTAAAGCAGTGAAACATCTGCACGGCGGATGATACGCTCACATGGATTTTTTTTTTAAGCCTAGAAATTTACACCCAAGGGAGTGCAGACAAATAGGAGCCTGTCATGTGTAGGGATGATTAGAAATCCTCACCATGGCAACATTGGAGCAGCCATGTCACAGAGTGAGGGGACACATGTCTAGATGAAGGCGCTAAAAACATTTGCCATTTTTTTTTTTAGCGTCAGTCTTCCAAACTTCCCTCCCTCCCCCTTTCTCTTTCTCATATTCTTCTCTTTGCATCTAAAGCCAACCCAAACAGCAGGTGAAAAGGCCAGAATCTGCAGCCATGCAAGGCATATGACACATGGGATTTAGTGTTAGGAAAAACAGCGTGCACTCAGAAATGCTAGACCCAGGAGATGTGCAGGGCCAGGAAAGGGTGCATGCATGTTTTGTTTGAAAAATATTGTAATTACTATTATTAATATTTTTTGTGTGCATGGTGAATTGTGCTAAGAACAAGAGGCAAGTTAGAAAGTAAATATTAGACAGAATACAACAGTTGAGGTGCCTTATTCAAAAGATGACACCTCATTTAAAATTTCCTTTTAACCCTCATTAACAGTTACAATTTCTGCATGAACAGTTGGCTAGCACACATTAGTGAGAGTAGAGGAAGGCACACAAATGTCTCCTAGTCTGATATTGAATATATTTCTTAATGTTGCTGCTGCTTTGATAAGCTTGCCTGTGTAAAGACAGTGTCTGGATGAATTTAACTATACTTAAAAAGGGCTTTAAACCCTAGAGGCAAATATAAGGGACATGAAAAACATATATCATCGTATTTCCTAGAATTGTATTGATTTGTATATTATATTAATTTGACTTTAGTTAGGAAAAACATTATGCTGTGCCTATGGTTTGACCACACACTTCAAAGATGCATCTCACAGTATTTATTGTTTTGCTCTATTTTATTGCCTTTATTCCTATATATAAGAATACTAAAATTTAAGTTAGCAATTTAAAATTGGTTTTCCAAATAATTATCTTATCAGATGGTCATGGCAACACTTCACAATTAATAACAAAGACATGTTTAAAGGTATTTCATTAGCAGAGATCTGAGAGGTGAAGGGGGCTACTACTAGAGAAATAATTAGAGAGAAAATGCTTTAGTATGAAGAGTAATTATAGGTAGGAGCAAAAACATAACATATGTGCTGAATTATACGAATACCATAAGCAATGTGAATTGCATTAAGGATCAAACCTAATCAGTTAAAATCAGTGCTAGTTCTGTGACTGCAGTTTTTGTAGGAAGGCACTAAGTTTTCCATACTTGTGACGCTTAACATCACTTTGGATTCTACCTTAGAAATTCTAAGACATCAGGGTAATGTCCAGATTATTCTATCATAACTGGACATCTCCTGGCAATAAGTCTTGAGTGCACACTAAAAAAATATATATTCTTTAATTCATTTTCTTGAGAAACAATACACTATTTGGAAATGCTTTAGTTATTAAAAGTCAAATATAATACCTTTGGTTAATGAAATAAATATTTGCATATATGCATAATATACAAACATGTATACATACATTTGTGCATATACAACGACTGGCAATACTTTCAAAATAATTGCATAATACTATATGTCCATAGTACAAAACAAAATCTCAAACTTGTAGTTATATGTTTTAGAAGCAGGGTTTTGTAATTCCTCAATGTGTTTAAAATACTTCATGAAATTCCACTCATAAATTTTAAAGAAAAGATCATTTGAACTAACAGACTATTTAGTAGCATTATTTTGGGTTAATGGCAGATAAGTTTCCTAAACCCAGTTCTTTTAATTTCCCAATATTCTGATACCATTGGTATATGACAACCAATATTTGTCAGCCCCCTCAGGCTCCTGGCTTTTATCAGACAATGGCACTAAGGCAGCTTACAGTGTTCACCAAACATGAAATCTGAAAACGTTATGTTAACAGTGAAAATGTCTTTCCTCTGCTTAACACCTTAGGTAACAGAGGGATTAGTCACTTATTTAATTCCAACAGAGAAACTGAGAGTTGTCTTCATGTCCCCACACCCAGCAAGTGACTTCTGAGTGCAGCTGGATAGTGGCTACATAAATAATTCTTGTCATGACTCCCATCTATGGGTCTCATAGCCCCTCACCTTCCACATTTTGTGCAAGCCTTATACTAGAGAAGTATGATACTGGGGATCCACCGTCCACCACATCTGTCAGCATGAGGACAGAGTTTATCTGATAAACAAGTCATTTTTGGAAACTGCAGATGCTCCCACTGTGAAGTATTAAATGTGGCCCTGCTTAGATACATAGAATGGGGTTCCGGTCGACTGAACGCGGGCTGATAAGCTCTGCACAGCTCAGAATGCTGTTTGCCCACATACTAATGTTAAACAAAAGAACCGCAGACTGCAGAGAAAGGACTCGGGTCAGACCAGTAAATTGCTTAAACCCTTAGGCAGCCTTCTGAAAAGAAAAGGCATGAAAGAAGCTGATATGAGCTGTTATGCAGAATTGTTCTGTTTATTATCCCTGTTAAGGAAATGATGGCAAGTGTCTTGTTAAACTCTACATTCCCAATAAGGCAAGAGGACTGGCTCCCTCTAAACAAGACGCAGTATGTCACTGGTCATCCCATGATAACTATACATCTCTTCTATATTATTTCTACGTCATGATACAATGAAAAGGCAATACTACAGCAGTACACATGATAACCATAAATGCTGTTAAATTGTGTTCTAGTATCAGCATACCTGATTTGTCACTGTGGAGTCCAAGCTAATAACAATCTGTTATAGGAGAAATCCATTTTAGAAAAAAATTTCACAATCTTCCATTAAAACTTTGTTAATTTAATTGTGATGACTCCATTTCAAATGAACTGCTGAGACACTTTAATAATATAAGCAGAATAAAATACATCGCTGTGACAACATGCAAACTTAACCTGAGAAGAGCAGGGATACAACTGTGTTAGTAACATTCTCCAATGGATAAGGTAATAGTCACTGTTGCATCTGCCCCATGTTAGGGCTTTGAGCTGGGGGAAGGGAGGAGAAGACTCTTGAGTTCAGCAGACTTTCACTACTTCCCCTCAGGTCTCACCCCTGAAGCAACAGCCTCTTTTCTGAAAGCAGATTTTTCTTGTGCTCAGCCTTGTCTCTCTTCCCTCCCCTCCCACAGAGACACTCCCATTCTGATTCATGTATTGGGACAAAGGAAATGAGGGAACATCTTCAGACTGAAGGAAAATTGGATGAGAAGGCCCTAACAGATATGCAATCTATTCCTTCCAAACCACAAAACAAGAAAAGATTTGGCCATCAAAGGATCATGGTCCAAGAGAACAAAATAAAAGTACATGACATAAAGGCAGAAGAAAGAAAAATACACACAGGCAATTGTACTAACAATAAAAAATTAAAAATTACTCTGGGCTTCAATGTAGTATAACATGTCATTTCTACTTTGACATTTCCCTACGGCTTTTCTCAACAGGCAGCAGATGCAAACATTCTTGACACTGTTGTGCTGAAGGCTCAGAGCAGGAGGCCTGCCCATACATTGTCATCAGGTATTCTTACAATTAGGGACAGGCCTAAAAGCATTGTCACCTATAGGAGCAACAAGTTTTTAGTAGGAAATACCCAAAGTTGGTCCCAAATCTTTAAAAAGCAAACTACAGAAAAAACACACACAGAGATAGGTTTCTTTCATATTACAAACACATTTTAGAGAAAATGAAAGTTGAATAGTTCTATCACTGAGTAACATAGAAGCTGACAAATATTTTTACACAGAGTACTACAGTAGCAACAATGAGAGCCCAACTTGTAAAAGGCGAGTGAACATGGAGCTGCAGGCTTGCCCAAGGACATGGGACTGAGTATTGTATGGACTCGTGGTGACCCGTGGAGAGCTCAGCTAACAACAGACACCAAAGGGAAAGGGAGGTTTACAGAAGTTAAAAAAAAAATTCATCTCTAGGTTAAAAACAAACAAACAAATAAAACACAACCACCACCACACATACAAGATTCTGACACTGTGACATTGCAACTCTAGTGAATGGTCCGTGGAGGGAGCTGTTGACACAAGTTCCTGTGTGGAGATAAAATGACACCATTACATCCATATGAAAAGAAGATGGAAAAGGAAGCGAACTTAACTAAATAACACATGTGAAATGATTTGGGAGAAAAAAAACTGTCCTTTAAGCTACAAATCTGCTCTCCAAGGGCATTCCCTAATGGCAGTCCCCCCCAAGGCACCTCTAGTGGCCCATCTGTGTGTGGATCAGAGCCCAGTGTCACAGCTTCTGTATATTCAGAGCAGAGGCAGATAGTCTTGAAATCACACAAATAAACCCAACACTCCAAAGAGCAAAGGCTAGGAGAAAGGGAGTTAACCCTTGTAATGCCAGCCATAACATTGTGGTAAATATGTTACTGTAGGCAACTGCAAGGTTAGGTAAACAGATTGGAGGGGTGCTTTCACCCTACAGGTTACTCTGACCCCTCAGAATGGGCAGGACATGCGGGGGGAGTATCTTTTTGCATAATTCTGTCTCCAGAATGGATAATGGGAGCATTACTTCAAATAATGTTCATTTCACACATTTTCCTGTAAAGAAGTTTTGCAGAGTAAGCCTTTCTTTTTCTCCTAATTCCTTGGCAGCAGGCATTGACAGGTTTCGGATGATGAAAGTGGAAAATTATATATGCGTGCTGAGGATCCTGGCTGCTCAAGATTTGTTTCCAAAGGCCCTCACCCATCTAATGTGGAGGATCTTTTGGGCACAGGACTCTTCCCTGCCTACAGGATGGCTGTGGCAGAGAGTAGGGTCCTTGGCGTAGCCTGCCTTCAGCGGCCTTCACCTGCAGCTCACCTGACGAAGACCTTCAGAGCCTGAATGCAGTAGTAATGACATTTGTTGATGCTTTCTTTAAACAAATCGCTGGCTTCCTCCTCCTCCCCTTTCATTCTTTAAAGCTCTATGTGTAAGATGGTGAAAAGCTCAGCTCAACTAAGAATATTATGTAACTTGGTAAACTTGAATTATTTTGGAATACTTAATATTTTGGAAGATACAAGTTTTTCTTTTTAATGACACATGTATATTTCCTTTTAGAAAACCTACCATAAAGGCTATTATCTGAGACTGAGAACCTTTCTGAAAGCACACATATTGAATTTAGGTATTCTTCCACTTTATAATTGCTGTGAAATTTACACTCATATTAAGGTATTATCACAAAGCATTTTTGTCTTCAGATCATAAATATGATACATATTTAAAGTGTGAAATATATAATAATATATAAACATATATATGAGGTATGAAAGAGTCTCATGAATAAACATTTACTAAAAATAAAGAATATAAAAATAATGATATTAAAACTAACTTTTGGCCCTGTGTATGCTTGGAATGGTTGTAAGATTTTTGAGTTTGCTAGAGTTTTAATACTTTCCCTCAGGTCTCACCCCTGAGGAAACAGCGTCAGTTCTGAAAGCAGACATTTCTTCTGTTCAGTCTCCTGGTTTGTCCTTGCATTGCCTCTGTGCATTCTCCCTCATCATCCAGAGTCTACTTTGTACAAATAGGCCTGAGGAGTTCTTTTCCATGGAATTTTAGTAAAAAGTCACAAAATGGTGAGGTCCCTACCTAAATTCTTCAGGATTATCTTGAATTAAAATACGCCTCTGACTATAATATCATATTTATCCTCATAACAAACTTATGGTGTGGGACAGAAATTATGAATATCAAGGTTTTACATGGAAAAACTATGGTAAGAAATTAATAACCATTAACTAGTGATTTAATTGATTAATTAAGAGGAATGCGTTTTATTCTTTTCATAGTTTTTCTGTAGCTTTTGCTTTCTGTGGAGTAACTTCAGACCTTGGGGTAACTACCAAAGGTTACTTTTGATGTATAATCTAAAGTTGGTTCTCAAAAATCATGATGCCTAAGTGTTATTCATTATGATACAGCATTAAAGATTTACATGTTGATCCATTAAATTGTGTTTATGTTATAATTAAGAATCCTTCCCAGTCTGCTTTCTTGTATCTGAATGGCTGAGGTGTTTGTGAAGTAAGATATTTGGTCATTCTGCATTAATGCATTAACTGTTTGTCTTTTAATTATTTAAATTCAGCCATACATAAAAAGAGATGAGGAAACTTATAAAATAGAACAATAAAATACAAATAGAAAAAATATAAAAGGAAAGAAAGCTACTGATGAAACAGTGTGGTAATTTGCTGTCAATGCAAACTTATTTTGACACCAAACATATTTCTAAAATAGCAATGAAATGAGTAACATGTTTTAGACTTTAATCAAGTTTATATATAGGTTGTGTTTACATAAATCAATACATCACAAAGGTTAAGATTGAACTTTTTGGAATGAGTAATATTTGTGTATTTAGCATAGACTTCTTAGCTCTGTGCCCTCTTAACCTACTTGACCTCTCTGATCTCAGTTTTCTCACGGAAAAAATGGTCATGTGAATACCTAACCCATAAAGTTCATGTGAGAATTATTATTAGTTAAAAGTGATTAATACATGTGGCCAAAATTTTATTAATTCAGAAAACTAAGGAGTTTGTGCTAAATTAATTTGATCCTTTGATTTTATTTAGAACAGGCTTTATTGTAGATTTAAAAAATATATTATATCAAAAAAAAAAGGAATCATGCTTATGTCCTTAACATTCTTGATTATTTTTGGAATGAAAAGTTTTAAAAGTTTAATGGAAAAGATACAAAAGAGTTATCTGGATATTTGGGTTCTAGCTTTAATTTCTCTTCAGAAGGATCCTGTCTTCAGTGCCCTCTTCTGCAGGCCCAGTGGTCCTGATATGCTTTCCGGCAGTGGAGGCTTCCTGCCAAGTAAGATCCCTCCCTTTCTGGCATACTCTGAATATGGGACAGACTTATTTAGAAATCCATTACTTTGGTTTATAGGTTGATCAGACAAATAGGAATCTTTGGGAATAAAATGGGGCACTGTTGACAACCACCCTCTGACAACAGCAGGAAACCTAGATTATTCTTGAGCAAACAGGGACATGTGGTCCATCTATTTATAGGCATCACTCTCTTGGTGTGCCACTCGTTTTAATTAATAATTGAAATAACATAAACTATTTCCCCCCTACTCACATGTTTTTCACTTAAGAGTGATATGGAAATTCTCTCTTTAAAAACTTTTTAAGCAAATTTCAAGGAACTACCTAAACTGTTAAGTAAACACTACTTTAGGGCATGAGGGACATCTTTGTGGTACCAAAATTATTTTCTACAACAGCATTTGTTAGAGCAGAGACCTGTAAAGGTTTGTCTACATTAATTTGGTAATATTGATACAATTATTCACAGAAAAGGAGTTTGCTGGATTCACCTAAACAAGAAAGCATCCAGCCATTTTCGAACAATTTCAAAAGGACATGGAAGTCTGACATTAATACTTATTGATTTTTGCCTTAATTTAAAAATGCAAGCCATTACAGAATATTGACAAAGCTTTTATTTTTATCTCTTTGGTGATATCTCCATTGCCTCTACCTTACACAGAGATGCCAAACTGATGCTGTGAAATTCTGTTGCGTTAGCAGTGATGCAACAACATACCTTTTTGGACATATGAGGTTAACAAAATCAACTGATGTGAGCTGCAGGAGCTCTTCTAGTTGGGGACAGGATCATCTTGCCATCAAATGTGACCTGACACACTCAACAACAGTTGATATATGTGCAGTAGTTACTAAGGCTAAACTCTTGATCAATATGTCAGATTTCAAAAGCGATTGCAACAAAGTAGACTCTGGATTATGAGGGAGCTGAATGCACAAAGGCAATGGAAGGACAAATCAGACAGGACTGCCTGCGTTTTGCATGTCAAAGGACAGAGCTCACGGTGCCAGACCTGTAAATGCTCCCAGTACTTAGGAAGGCAGTAGTCTGTGGATCATTTGGTGGGCTAAAAATGTTAAACATTACAAGTCAATTATTAGTAAGAAGGAGAAAGAGAAGAGGAGCATGAGCACACAGAGTTCTGTAAACCCCAGTAATTCTGCCCAGGCCTGTGACTCACTCAGACCTCACCTAAACATCCATTAACATGATAATGCGCATTAATCCCGCCAAACACAACTCATCTGTCATCCTCAGAGGCAACCCATCTGTGTGCATGTTGAGGGGGGAAATTCACAGTTTTAGCTGCCCAGGGATTAGCTTCAGAGGGATGGCTGATTTTCCGTAATTCTTTGCTAGGAAAGCACTCATTTGTTTGCATTTATTGAAGCACCTATTTACTTTTCAGCTTTCATCATCTCACCAACATCTTAAGCAAAAGCTAAGCTGCGAATGGATAAATGGCAATAAAAACATTTCAGGACAAACACGCTGAAGCATAATTTAGTTCTCTCTCAAAGTTTGATATTATTTATTCTTATTTCTTTGGCTGATCTCGAATATGTATTTTGTTGGAGCAAAGGAAAAATACATGCATATGTTTATATCTCTTTATGTGTTGTTCATTAAGGGATTATGCTCCTCTAATTGCTTTTATCTAATTGATATAAAATGGGTGAAAAAAACTATGTATGCTTTATTATCATATATATGCTGCGCTGTGTGAAAAAGAAAGCAAAGTTACTGCTTCCAAAAAGCTAAGAATAAAAAAAAAAAGTTTTTTTTCCCCCCTCACTAATTGTTTAAAAACAACACAGTGCTTTCCCTCCTTGCCATGAATCCTTATCCAGACATCAAATGGTCTGTTCTTTGGGCTATATCTACTTTGGATAAAACTAAATGTGTATAATAAGCAAACATAAACTTTCTTCTAATGCAAACATACAAAAATATAAGAATGCTGGCAAAGAAAATACCATTAAAATGTTTTGAGAATAAACCAATTATTCCATTCGGTCAATTTAGTGGAAAGAAAAATCAGTCAGTCACAAGTCATCATGAGTGGTTGGATGATGTAATTATTCACTTTTCAAAGGTATATTGGAATAACACAGCAATGACCTTCTGTGCTAAGGAAAGGATGCAAATAATCATTTAAAAAATAGACGTCATCAAGCAACCAGCTGATTTTTCATCAAAATGATCTGTCCTTTAAACTTATCAGTAAATATATTAAGAAAAAACAAAACATATGGGGCCGGCCAAGTGGCGTGGTGGTTGGGCGCTGGCTTGGGAGGCCAGTGGCCCTGGTTCAGGTCCCACATGTGAGGGCCAGTGACACTGCCCTCAAAAAAAAACAAACAAAAAAAAAAAACAGAAAACATAGGATTCTATGTTTGGGCACAGCCAGTCATTTAGTTCTTATTAACACTTATAAAGGCAGTTAATCTCATTTATGTTTGTGTTCCTAGTCTTGAGTGTCCTAAAGGGTGGCCAGTGGGATGTTAAAAGATCTTACATGCAAAGTGCTTCATCATATATTAAGTTTGGTAAGATTGGTTTAGTGTTAACCAGGTTAATTCATGACAGGACTTCTTAGCTAATGAATTTCATGCATCTGTATGTGGATGAATGGGGAAGTATTTTACATTCTAAACTGTTTTCTCATCTGTAAAGTGGGCTAAGAGAACAGAACTTCAAACCAATGAATGCAGGCAAAGTACAGAGTAAGCTGTTAATCAGTTAGCTAATATTGCTAGCATGTATTTTTTTCAAACACATCTGGCAAAGTATCTTTTATCCAAGTAACATTACTTGGAATTAAATTTGCAGAAATCACTCTTGGAAATGCTACTGTATACCAACATTGCAATATTTCTATTGTAAGAAATATCTACTGGAAGATTTCTCCAACTAATAAACCCTCAATATGAAAAGAGCTAACAGAATGAATTTTTTTAAAAGTACCTATTAAAGAAAGACAATTAAAGCCCATACACTCAAGGAAAAGGGATTGAACTATAAAACTTGTTACTTGAGCAACTTTCTTTAGGGTACCTGGTCCTGAACATTCATTACCACCTGTCCATCACACCTGGAAAACAGAACAGATGTTAGAAAGCTGACACAGTAAAGCAAACACTACTGTTTAGCTTTTCTTTTCTTTTTTTCTTACTTTCAAGATGCTACTAATGGAAATGACATAGAAATCTGTGTATGGCAGCACTTCTGAAAAAGAACGTCTATGTAAATAGAGCATGGAGGAGGCATGAGAGAATCTAGCAAGCTTCATTTGGGTCTTCAGACCTAATAGCCCAGATTGGGTCCTCAGATGTGCATGCATGCACGAGGTAATACTGAATTTGACCGAAGCTGTGCAAACAATCCTAAAGCAAAATGAGTCCAATGCTTGATGCCTAAAGAGTTGAAACTGCAATTTCCAGATGAGATAGTCATAGAAAAACTACTCTGGCACAGGGGCAATGTCCTGTTTCATCCTCACTGAGACTACAGTGACATCTTATGAGAAAGAAACATTTATAATTTTTAAGTTTCTTTTTTTATTATTAGGAAGCTAATAACCAGATTTCAAATTTATGAAAATCCTTTAAAAGTAAATTTTGTTAAATAAAACACACTTTTTTACAATCATTTAAAAACATGTGGGTATTTGTGCTCTATCAACATCAATGAAAGATTTAAAACTTGTGTATGCATACAGAACTTCAGCTCCAACGAAGTGAACTCAGTGCCTTTGCTTGAATATGCAATGGTGCAATCACTAAAATAAATGTACTTGCTGCACTCAATTAAACATTGTATTGTACATGTGTGTTTATTCAATTGTGTGATGATACAGTGATTGAAACACACATACTTGGTGCATTTGTCTCAATCTGTAGTGCATTTATTTAAATGTGCAATCAATCATAGGCCTCTGCTTTTAGATTTTCCTTTGTATTTTTAGAGAATACTAAACATAAACTATTGTGTGTATGCTGTGACATGGGGAAGAACTGAGATGCACATTAAATAAAGCACTATAAAATGGGAAATTTCAGGAAAAGAAATTATGCAACTAATATGGGTAAATGGGCAGCTGCTGTCAAGTCTATTGTATAAGGTCACAGTTTTATGTTCCGAATTGCTCCTGTTGATAAAGAGATTGCATGTACAGTGATATTAATATATGTCTCACAATAATTAACAAAAATGATGTAAAAGATATTCAAATCTCTAGTAAACTTCAGTTCATTTTGTATATAGCTTTATTGAGTCTTGTTCTATATCATTAATTATTTTAAGCATGCTTATTATTGTATTTATCAGACCATTCTAGTGTATGAAAGTGTTGTGGCTCCCTTCTTCAGCTTATGTCTGTGAATTCTTACTCAGAGTGCAGTATATCATGTTTTGTAACCTGCAGAGTAACCTCGTCTTCAGTAGGATTTCTTCAGTGCCTATTCTATGTAGTCTGAGTTGAAGGTATGTCCCTCCGGGGCAAACTTTCCTGCCTCATGTTCTGGTTTGGGACCCCCAAGTCAAGGGTTTCTTATTCTCAAAGAACACTTTTCTCTCCTTCCATCCAATACTGAGGCAGAGAAAGACAAACTTCCTTGCCTACTGCATGACTTTTGCCCATGCTGTTTTCCTTACCTAGAAGGTGTTTCCCTCTTGTGCTTGACATGGTCAACTCTTCTCATATTTTATCTCTTTAAAGAGGCTGTCCCTGAAGACACTTCCACTCTTTTTCCTTTCATTTATATATTCATTTAATTAATATGTATTGAATGCCCATAATATTCCAGGCATTGGGAATTCAGCGTTCAACAAGACAGATGCAACCACTATACCCATGGAATCGATAATCTAGCATTCTTTATTTCCTTATTATATTCCTTATATAACACCTGCTGTAATTTGCATTTTTCTACTTGCTTATATATTTTTCTTTGTTTCTCTCTCTGCCTGGCTACAAGTTTTCTTAAGGACCACCACCGTGCCCCTCTTGCTCATCTATGTTTTACTCAACACTCAGAACAGTGTCTGGAATATAATAGGTCATCCAAAAAAACTGATTAATTAATTAGTTAAGAGAAGGACAGGTGAATGTAGTGCTCGCAATGACCCCAAACAACCACTATTGTACCTAAATTATAGTTAAGACACAAAGGCTTAATGACACTGATAGCACATAAAAATTACACTGCTGGTCAGTTACAGGACCAGAGATTAACATGAAATGAGTGTAACTCAGAGTCCACACTCTTATCTGTAGCATTCTGAATTATTTCATTGCACATCTGCGAGCAATACCAAATAGTTAAGAGAATAACCTCTTAGAAGAGCCAGGTCCAAATTCAGAAACATTTCTTAACCTCCCTCATCTATGTAGTGGAAATAATAATAATATTTGATTCATAGGTATACTGTAAAAATAAAATAATAGATGTAAAGTACTTAGGACAGTAATAAATATCACTACTGTTGTGATTATTACTTAAGAACAAAAACTATATAATTGTCAGAAGTATCTTCTTCATGGAAATTATTTTAAATACATCATTTCGATGAAAAGTCTAGGGCTCATTTCTTATATTTTTTATATTGTATCTAGATCAGCAATTATGTTTGCACCATTCTTCAAATGACATTTGATTTATATGTGTTGGGTAGATGGATAAGTGGAGGGTGAAGAAAAAAAGGAATTCCTTTGCTTAAGAAAGAGAAGATTGCAAAAGACAAATCCAAGTTTAAACAATACTTTGAAAATTATTAAGGAAGGACAGTGTCTCACGGTATGTTTAAACACAAGAGTGTTATGTATTTATTTAGTCTAGAGAAACTGTCTAGGGATCAAAACAGTCCAAAATTTTAGATCAGAATCTCTTAACTTTCCTATGTAAGTCTTATACTACCCAATGCCTATAAAATAGGATTAGCATTAAAATCAGAGATACAATGATGATACTTAACAACATAGCTGAGAAGGCCATTGTCATCACTGAAAGTAGATGTTGAAATGTAAGTCACTTTGAGATTTTAAAATACTATACACATTGGAGTTATAATTGACAATAAGTCCCTGACTTAAGATAAAGAGAAAAGGACCAACTTTCAGTCAAGACTGCATTTACACTTATTTGAAACTTTCTACTTCCCCTAAATCTAAGGAAGAAGGAAGTTAAACATGGTGGTAGGAAGCTCAAGAAAAGGCAAAGAAGGCATGTACAAGAAAAGGACTTCAACAAGGATGATCCAAAGAGCTCCAAGGACCAAAACCTTATCTAGTCTCCTAGGAGCCTGAACTACTCCCTGCCATTCACAAAACCTCAAATAGGAATGAGATTATCCCTCGGTCAACGTCATCCAGCGTAGGTTCATTGTGTGTTACTAGTGGAAAACACATGCCCTTTTCTCAATGAAAGACAGCTATCTACCTGACCAACAAGAGCCCGACTGTCAAGCCCAGGAAGACCCATAAAAGGTTAGACTGTCTGCCTTGCAGCTGAGTAGTCTAGAATAGAAACAGTGATGCTTGGCAAATTATTTCCATCAGGACAAGAACTGCTGAGTTGGCTCTGAGCTCCTTTATTTATGAATCCTGTTACGCGTCTGGGCACCATCAGCTTTACCCTACCCAAATGTTTACTACTTGGACTACATCATTTTTGCCTGATGCTGCCTATATCACGCTATATTGATATTAGAACAGCCTGCCTGAAATGCTTCTGCTGGAGTCTCTGATTATTGGGGTAATTACATCTTCCTAGTTTGCCTGAGACAGTCTCAAATTGCATTTATTGTCCCTGTATGATACTCACAGCTCTCCTATTTCTCTCAAAAGAGTCCTGATTTGGACTGTAAGTTATATGATCACACTGCTATATCCTGGCTGTAAGGCATCTGTTTTCATATTCACTCAATAGAGAAATGCATCCATAGCCATGTATATACATCAATCACTGCTTTAGGCTATCCAGAAAACTACCAAAGATTAAAAACAACAATAACAGTAATTTGACTCCTAATGCTACAGAGTTTATCAATAGCTGATATGTTATATGTTCATTGCTTATTTATTATCCATCCTTCCTAACTGGAATATAGTTTCCATAAGGGCAGGAGCTTTTTCTGTTTTGTATACTGTTATAGTTCAGCACTTAGAAAGTCATCAATAAATATATTTTGGCTAAATAAATGACTGAAAGAAATACACGAGCTAAAGTAGCAGAATTTGAATCGTATCATGGTCTCAGAACTATACAGAGGTCTTTACATGTACTGGATTTTACAATTTTAACAACTCTATAGTGTAAATATTACTTCTCCAGATGAATGAACCAAGGAAGAGCATGGATAAATAACTTGGCCAAGGTCACATGGGCCCAGGATACTCAGGCAATTGTATGCCAGAGTGATTAGACACCGTTGAAGCTACAGTTGAGCTGTACATTCTGTTTTTTCGTTTTCAAATATTTTGTATGAACAGAAATAAATAAGCTCTTGTTTTATTTTGTTTTGTTTTGTTTTAGCAGATTTGGGAAAGGTAAAGTTTAGGTAGAATTAAATACTTTGCTTCTGAAGAGATATATTTTTATTTTTTTTTTAATCAATAAACTGAAAATCTGTCATGCTTCCAAGTCTGGAGCATAGTTAATGAAAAAAGCATATGCCTTATTTCAGTTTTCCTTTAAGATGGTTAAAATAGCTAACACTAAATCAGGCAGTGTTGACTGCACTATCACCATCTTGCTCGTAGACAGTAGAGGGAACTGTGAGTACATTCAGCAGCAAGGTATAAAGAGGCTATGGCAAAGGGGGGAAGCAACCAACTACTGCATATACCACACTTGGATCTCTTCTCATTTAAATGTTATGCCATTTTATTATGAAGGTCTCCTACCTTGACAACTACTTCTAGTCAATTCTACTGATATCTCTAAAAGATTGGTTTTGCATGCTGAAGTATTTAGAATGTCTTTTTCTTTTTTTCCTGAGCTTTTATTTCCCCCACTGGAATCTCATTGTCATTCAGATGCTGTTTAAGCTACCTGTTCAAGCCCCCAAGGATTTTCCCATTCCTTTCCTTTTTCTCTCCAGTCCTTGTCTCTGACTTCTTTGCCTCCTTCTCACAATCTCAACCATCTGGAATAATTTTATTTGTCTCTGACAAGTGTCATAGTTTACTTAAGACTCTCCTTAAAACTCATCTCTTCTGGGGAGAAAATTTCAAGCTTACTTTGAAAGGTGTGTGGGCATTCAGGTCATGACACCTACCACTCCACTGATAGCCAGGGGCTGATGGCACTAGTATACTGTCAATTGATCTTTCCTTTCTCAGTACCTTATGTTTTTCCCCCTCCAAAAAGTACCTAATAGGTTGAAGGGAATTATCTTTCCATATAGAGGAGGGATCCATTTATTAAAGAGTTTAGGTACCACTATAATCCACTACAAGAAGCATCAAACTTCTCCTTGGATAGATGAGGAAACAACTATTCTGCCTTCAAATGGCAGCAGCATATGGGGTGAGCTAAATGCATGCCTTACATTACATATTTGTCTCTCTTAAAGTATCAGGGAAAATATCTCACTGAAATTCTTGAATGTACCACTTGAGTCTCTAGAGTTCCATTGCATAGATCATTTAAAACAGAGGACCAAGGCCTATTAAAATTCCAAAAAGGAATCTAATATGTATAGTAGGACAGGCACTAAAATAAATAGGTTTCATAAAACTCTGACACCAAAAGATGTAAAGTAGAAGGGTTCCATGGTCACATGATAGCAGAAAACAATATACATATACTCTCCATCTTGCAAATGTAAAATGAACATTAATAGAATATGGCTCTGAGAAGTCCTCTCCCAAACTCTACTACTATTTTACTCAATGCTTCCTAAATTTGTTTGATCACAGAACCCTTTTTCTTTTAATTGATATAGCATACAATGTTATATAGCAGAAACAGCATTCGACAGAACACACTTTAGAAAATACTGACTCAGAAAATAAAAGCTGGAAAAGGCCTATAAAATAAATGAAGTCCAGTCCATTGATCTTACCGATAAGTAAACTAAGACATAGAAAGGGTGTCTTGCAAATTCATGAAACATCACATATTTTAGTTTATCAACTTCCTCGAGTCTCCATTTCCCATTCCAATCAATCCTGCTCGAGTAACTTCTCATTGTCCGGCCCCCGTTATGTTATGTCAAATATCTCAAAATTACCTTATTGACATAGCTTAAAATTCACACTCCTTAGCCTTGTATCTTATGGCTTGAGTGAACTGAATGTGTAATTTCCTTTTTTTTTTTTTTTTTTGAGGGCAGTGTCACTGTCCCTCATATGTGGGACCCAAACTGGGGCCGCTGGCTTCCCAAGCCAGTGCTTAACCACCGTGCCACTCGGCCGGCCCCTGAATGTGTAATTTCAGTGTCACCTAAATGTGCCCAATGTTTTGACCAAGCATAGAGCTACTTCCAATTGACACAGTGTCTCCCACCTCTGGGGATTCTGCTCATCTCCATTTACCAAACCCCACCAATCCTTTGGGACCATCTTAATGGTATTTTCTCCATAAGGACTTCTAGACTTCCATAGTTGGGATTTTATATTCACTCATTCCCAAAGCTCAACATACATGTACTTCAACTTATAAGAGTTCTGTGTGTGTTTAAGGCCTTGTCTGATATTCTCCTTAAGGGCAGAGTCTGTGTTTGATTCATCCTGGAATCCTGTTGCTCAAAGCAGGGCCATAGCAAATATCTGTAGAGTTAATCACATAGTCCACAGTCACACAGACATGCAGTGACAGGGTTGGTGTTGTTACTGATAACAATCTAGGAAAAACAATGGGAGTGTGTATGTTGGTGTGGTACTGTAGTACCAGGTTTTCATAGGAACCATAACATACCATCAATATTACCATTGCTAGTCACTCATCTGTTTCATTTTGATAACACTTCAGGATGAGAAATAAAGATGTGTGAAACTACTATATAACTTAAAAGATGCTATTTTGGGATGACTCTTATAAAAGCTGCAGAACTGTGAAAATTATTGTTACTATAAATAAGCAATAGTCAAATGATGAACAGAGTACAGAATAAGGCTTGGAGACAGACATGGAATTTAATCCCTCTTTAAGGTCATTCTATGACCACAATTAACTCTTTAAGCCTTTGTTTCTTTATCTGTAAAATGGCAAACAACGTTTATTAAACATTATCCATGTGCTATGTTTTATGAACTTAACTCAGACTTAGCATATATTATCTCAAATGATTTTTGTACCAAGTATATGAGGTAGCTAGTATTCCCATGTTCTATGTAAGGAAACCGAGGCTCAGTAATTATTCAAATAACATGACTAGAGACTGATTGCAACTACTGTGTATCAGAGGCAGGATTCAAACCCAACATCTCAGAGGTAAAGCATATTCTGTTTCTATATTCTCTACACCAAAAGTAATGGTGAGAAGTCAGTATAAGGATTCATTTGAAATCCCTTGATATAGTGTATCTCACACTAGATTAATTCTACGAATGTTCCTTCCATTCGCATTTCCTTTTCTGCTCATGGATTGAGAATTGCACCGAAACAAGAATGAGAAAACCTGAATTTCAGGACAGTTCTTATTAACAAGTGGGGATAACAAGAATATGACTATGGAAGAGTCTTAAAACACCAAAAATCCCTCATGAATGCAGATTTGTGTTGCTTATTAGGTAAATAATCACTAGAGAAGGTATTTGGTTGTTTGGAATTCTAAGATTAGGGTTTCCCAGAGCTAAGTGCCATTTTATATGGAGGGTGTACCTCTGCAGAGTATGTCTTAAATCAACTCATCTCGAGGGAAAAACTACTAAAATTAGAAATCATGATCTTGACATTTTTCCTTGCCAATAGGTAAGTCCTAAAGTCTAAATTGATTTTAGCCAGGTGGCCTCTGATTAGCCCAGAAAGTTGCGTCAGTATCCACTGATATTACCAGTTGAATACTACAAGAAGCTCTCCTGTCTTTGACACTGTGTCATTGACATTCAGAAATTTTCTGTAATTTGAACTTGAGCTAATTGGTCCTTGAGTCTAGATTTGGATGTTCACAGAAATGCAGAGAAATTCAAAGCTCATTGCTCTATTTTCTGGCTTGCTTTGTCTGAGGGGTGCCATGTTTTCTACACAAACACACACAGACAACATACACCACACAGGGCAATGAAGTGCCAAAACTATGCAGGTATAATGTGAAAACCCCCAGCCAATCATCTAAATGTTTAAAAAATATCCAGATGCTGGATGTAATGCAGACAAACCATCTGGCAGGTCAGCTTAAGTTCTCTCCTTTTCATCAGCTGTTGGATGCTATAGAAGGATAGGCTGGGTTTGCACTTAACGATGAACAAAGGAAATGGTGTCAGAAGTATATTGCTAGTCCTCTAGAAAACACTTCCAATTCAATAGGTCCTAAGCATTGTGCATATTCTTGAGGGAGGAACACAGAAATTCCTGAGAGCAATGATTTTTGTTTGGAATGGCCTATTTGAAAACACTTTTCATGGACAATACTTTTTCCCCCCAGACACTTATCATCTTAAACAATACTGAAATTCGAAGTAATTGACTTCTACTAGCAACACGTTGAGATTCATAGTTAGAGTCAAATATTTTATAGAAAAATAAATGCAAACAAAAAAGAAGAAAAAAGCAAATTATCTTTGGCAGAGTGAAAGAGTGCAGTATCGTCCAGCACCAGGGGACAGACCAAGAGGTTTCTATCAACACCTATGTCCCTCTCCCACCCTCTGCTCCCACACATGTGATGAGGTCAATCCACCGTCCAGAAGCACAGGCAGCCCATCAGTCATCAGAACCAAGGTTTGCTTGGAGTCTGTTTTGCAAAAAGGTAAATACTTCTAGGCTTAAGTATTATTTTAAAAAATTTATAACTGAAAGAAACGAACAACTCGTTTTCTTGCTAGCTAGTGTATCATTCACATATTATAGCACTACATTCGAAATGTTATTTTTCTTTAAAAATATAACTATATATGTGATGTACAATGTGATAATGCTACTTCCCTCCTTAATTTCCATGGGACAGATTTTTTTTATCATAGTTAGAAGTTATAATTGGTATAAAAATGTCCTATAACAAGCAGTGAAAGGGACAGCAAAAAAGAATGGATATAGCAAATATTATTTTGTTAACAATAAGGTATCCACAAAATCATACATACTAACCTCTGAAAAATTATTAAAGGGTGCCATGAGATAAAGCAGGGGAAAATGGTGAACAAAAAAAATCAGATGCTCTGGAAAAAGCAGGAGAAAAAGATGGGCATGAAAATTTATAGACAGTTTGAGGGTAGGTTTTCAAAGTGGCATGTGACACAGCCAAGCACAAATCCTCTTACTTATTAACGGGATTTGTCCCTGTACCTGTCACACATCGCTTTGAAAATATCTGTCTCTGTGAAAGGTATACTGCTTCTCTCCGTCAGTTTTACTCTTAAGAGACTAATGTATAATCTCTTTAGGTTTCATCTTTTGTATTTCTGTGCATATGACAAATTGTTTTGAACACTCTTCCTCCATACACATAAGAAGATAGGCACTAAAGGCTTATCACCACATATTTAAAAATCCCCGAGATACTATTTTCCTCATTGGAAATAATTGTTCTATTAAAATAATCTCTAGATTTATCATTGAAAAATTTCCAACTAATGCATTCATGCCTGATGCCATAAAGCAATTGTTCTCAACCTTATCAGACTTAGTGCCTCCTTTTTATAAGACATGTTTTGTAACCCATTTACTAGACTGAAATAAAATTTGGAGATACTGTAACCACTCTAAGCACATAATTAAAAAAATCAAAACAATACCCCAAGTATAAAATAAAATAAATAAAAAGTTCTTCATAATAAAATGGAACGAATTTTGAAGCATAAGTACCTGAGCACTGCTACATAATGAAGACTTAAAGAAGCTGAATGCTGATACCTATGCAGAGACTCTTGTAAACTGACGAACACAGAAGCTTTCAGTGCAAACTGACACAATGTAGCAAACACCATAAAAAGAGTTGCTAGCTGTGACCAACGATGGGTAGAGTTCTTAATTTACATGATACATTTTTGGAAAAACTCAGTATATATTCAACAGTGTGAAAAATCTCTTATATTCCATGCAGTATGAATAGAAATCACATAGAAATAGATTTTAATTACAGATGATAATGAATGGGTTTTTCATCTGCATAACTATATGATAGAATACTCAAAAGTCCAGCCAGCATAAAACAGTTTTTCAATGTGCTGGACTCTCCTGCAAGTTGCAAATGTCTGGCACTCTTTAGCTGCACCCAAGGCAGTGTTGGTTCCCTGCCCCACTCCAGCCAATTTTTGTAAAATCCTAATATGTCTTCACAAATTACCAAAATGCTGTTTAGGATGTGATATTGTCCCCCTGTGAGAACTGCTGCTATAGAATTACAGAAGAAGAAGAGCTAAAGCAAATAATTATACCTGAATCTTTTTGCTTTTATTTTACTTTGCTTTTTCTAAGGTAACACAAAGTTTGATTTTTTTAAAAAATCCACCACATAATTCACATTGTGTTTACACATTTTGTGGCAGAAGCACTTGATTCTCCTGATCATAACTTTCTGTTAAATAGAATGGACTTTGCGCATTGATGGAATAAAACTTAAGGGAGTATCACACGTGACAAGGTAGAGTACTTAACTTAAAAATAGAATTAATTTTGCTCTTAGTAATGATATTTCATATGCATAAACAATTAATCCAGGTACAAAAATGTAATTTATAAATCAGAGGGAAAAATAAGATGCAGAAGGAACTTGGGTGAAAAGAAATAATGGTGCAAGCAGTTGTTTCAATTAAAAAAAACAACAACTTTGCCACATGACATGATATGGTGCTAGATTTATTATTCCATTTACCCATTTATCCTTAAAACAAGCCAACCAGAGACATTTACCTTAGAAATCTAAAGTTGCTTATTTCTGTGCAGTACAGTTCTATAGAACTATGGATTGATGGTTTCACAAGGTATCAGTCACACTTCCATAGCATTTGCTGATATAAATATAAAAGCTTCATTTTAAAGGATAAATAAAGCCACACTATTATCTAAACAGGGTAAAATTTAACATCCTTGTGGTTTGTGGAAATTTTTGATGTGCCTGCTGGCTTTTCAATAAAAATCAATTATGCCTTAAATGCGAGCGGTAGTCAACATACTACAGACTATAAATTCAATTTCATACTCAGAAATATGGATTAGCTGAACTTGATGCCCTTCCATTGATTTCAGAAAGCAAAAGCTGATAAGGTAAATAATAGTAAGAGGCTTTCTGACACTCCACATCAAGTTCCGGATTTCCATATTATTTTTGTAAGAACTTTGCAGTCACCACAATATCCTCCTTGTGAAATATGTATGATGAATAGATATTATATGGGTTGCTGATTCATCTCTCCTTACAGAATGGATATTTGGCTTTCATAAGTCAGGAAGAAACTGCATAGGAAAGAGAAGACGCTTATTTCCCCAGGCTCAGGGCTACGTGTATGTCAACTGATTGTGAATAAATCTAGTGGGTAATTAGAGAACATACCGATTAAGCACTGAGATTCCACCTATAAATAAAAATAGTATAAACCAGAAACAAATGGATACTTTTCAATTTTTCAATGTCATATATATATATATATATATGTATACACACACACACACACACACACACACATTAGAGAGAGAGAGAGAGAGAGAGAGAGAGAGAGAGAGAGAGAGAGAGAAGGAATGAATTCTAAAAACTAAAAAACATCCAGTCCTTCTGTTCACTTGAAAGAGCACCTTAAATTGGCAAGAATCTCATGGAGGGGGAATCATAAAAGGGGAGGAAAAGAAATGATTTGGTACTAAGAAATCTAAGGAATAATGATGATGAGAAAGAAATTTAGAATAGTTTTCAGCATAATGGGAAATCCAATCACATCTGCAACAATTTTCTTTTTTCCTCCTTTAATGTGCAGAACATTTAGGTTTTATAGAACTGTTCAAGTCCACACTGTGAACATTTTATGGCTCAACCATTTTCTTTTGCAGTAAGCTTGATGCATTCAGCTTAAATCCCTAAGAATTCTTAGGAAGATTTAGTCCACGGGGCCTGGTCTCACTTTTTGTCCAGATGAGTTTCTGCTTTCCTGACACAAATAAGGATTGCTTTGTCACACATTCAGCATGCTAACACAGGAAAACTATGGCTCATATTAGTTCAAAGATATACATTCCTTAAAAGAAGAGTTCCCTAGAAGTCAGCACTTTTGAGAGTTTATAATCATTTTGGTCAAAATCCATGATCTAATGCCTCTGTTCCTCCAAATAAATTAATTATACTTGAATTTTTCAAGATAGAGGTTAATTTATTTAAGATAAACTATGTCATTTATTTCACTAAAGTACAAGTAGTTTTATTAAAGGATGCTGAACATGGAAGTAAATTTATATAAAATGCTATAAGTATCAAATGGGACATATCCTAAAGAAAAGCATTTCAACACTAAATAATTTTTCACATGTTCATCTATATAGTATCTGTTACTCATCACTATTGATGAAAAATAGAGCTTTAGTTATTGTGGGTTCCCTTCATGAATGACAAACTGTTTACACAAGAAAAACATAAAATCACAAAAGTAATGGTACAATCTCATTTCTGACTTTTTCAGTTATTTATAGTCTGTGAAAAAGTCAACAAGCATTTCTTTTTTTGCAACTCTTAGGAATCTATGTGCATGTATGCTTAATATATATATATATATATATATATATATATATATATTTCATAACAGGGAATCTAGGGGCAAACATATTTTTCAACAGTGTCTTTTCATGTTATTTAAATTTAGGTAAAGAATACAACTAGAAATTTTATTTTTCTTATATCAATATATACTCATAAATCTGTAAAACATGAAGTTTCTGATAAAATATTTACTATGTGAATTATAAAATTTTAAGTTTCCGCGTATGAAATAACACTATCTTTGAACCTAATACAGAAATGCCACCACCAACAATTTTCATCATATGTTGTAACGTGACTGTAGCATATGAAGAAAAAAGCATCACATTGTTTATGAAAAAACAATTCTTGTAGATACACTTGGAAAACTGCAAACATTCATAAACAGTTACTCTTTGGGGATAGAGAAAAACTGCCATTAAACAGGTGTTAGAATTTAAATGACATCTCATTAGTGACTCCTCTTTGCAGCTCTGAGACAAATAAAACCTTCATTTAAAAGCATTAGTGCTGTTCCTAAGGGTTTCTGGTATCATAATGTTTTGTTTTATGAAGATATTTAGTTTCTTCCAGCATTCTTGCTTATTTATACAAAATAAACCAATTGCATTTCCAAGTTTAGCTGAGCGTGAAGTCAGGGGGGTGAATAAGGCCTTTGCAAGGCTGTAAATACCCTTGCCCCTCCCTCCACTTCAGCGAATCTGGGAAGCTGGAACCCAGCTTGAAAAACAAAGGTGTTTTTTTGAGCATCATTTCCAAATACTTAGTCCTTGTGTCCTTTGCCCTTTCGTAAAGAACAGTCATAGAAAACTCAGGTTTTCTTGATGTTAAAGTCATCAGCTATTTTTCCAATTCCTTTCAATGTAAATAACATATGAGACTTTTGTTATAACTAAGGAATTATACCAGAGTGGGTAGCTATTGAAAACTTACCTGCTAATTAGGACGTTTATTCACATTGTCATTTTACACTATTCTCACAGAGACAATTACAGGTCCCCAAATGTGAACCCAAAGAATAGCACACAGAACACAAACCCCAATAATCAAGCTAGGCCTATAAGAACTCACTCATTTCATCGCCTTGAAAAGTTACACAATTCACAATTTAATTCGCTGACTGGGAACCTTAGGATTCGATTCATTATAATTCTATACTGTATTGGGGAAAGCAACTGTGAGGACAAATATCAAGGAGACATAAACTTCAAGTAGGTGTTTTCCTTCAAAAATACTAATTATTATTTAGTATTCGGTATAGGAAAAGTAGTTACATGTTTTGGAAATGTAAAGACAATTTGACCAGATCTGGCCTAAAAGGAGCTTCAAATAGAATGGGAGCAAACAGGATGGGAAAAGAAGCGATACCATAATCTGTGTGTATCTCTACTATGATTAGGACCACTGAACAGTTAGCAAATGCAAAGGGTGAAGTCACAGAAAAAAAGATGACATTGGGCTAGGAGAATCAGAAGGAGATGTCATTTGAAATGGATATTCCTGGGTGAGGAAGATTTCATGAAAAGTGGAAGGGCTTGTGGCAATACAGGCTCTGTTCCAGGAATTTGCAGGAGATAAAAGCAGCCTTGGTATAGGAGACCCTGGGGGCCAGCCTTAAGAACATGCCCTGAATTTGTTAGGCATAAGGAGTCTGAAACTTTGGGGAAGGACAGAGATATGAGGTGTAGGCAAATTATTGTAAAGGGGTGCCGAGTGAGAAATTAAAGGTGGGGGGACTCCTTGGAAAGCTGATTTTAGGGTGAAGGCAAGAAGTCTGAAGGCCTGATTCAGGAGATTAAAAATGTGAGAGCCAGCAGGGGAGAAATTACTGACATTGCAGAGCTATATTCTATTAAAAGTGGCAAATGATTGAAGAATGAGGAGTTAATAAGAATTCTGAAGATCCTTGATGGGGGTGGCCTAAAGCAGAAGGGTGTGGTGGTTTGGGGCAGATGGAGGAGACGTTTTGGAACTGTAAGCATAAGACATTAGCAGAGAACCTGAGTATATAAGTGCAATGTGACAGTGCTGGTAAATTTCCCAATTAAAAGATACATTTTCAGTAGCCTTCAAAGCCAACATATTCAATTGTAGAAAAATTATAGTGTCACAGCATACACAGAGGGATTGAGAAATAAATTAGCAATTTCTGATTTAGAAAAATCTGTGCTTTCTGGAACTATTCTTAATCCAATACTCAATGATAAAAGTGAGGCTAGAGACAGAGAATTCTCTGGGCTCCACTTGCAAGCATATATCTGCATAGGAATGAAGCCACAGGAGGCAATAGTACCCGGAGGGAGAAAAGTACAGAGATGAACAAAAGGAAAAAGGTAGAATCATGGGGGCACATAACACAAGCCATGCCTGAAAACCTGAATTCAATTTTACAAAGGACTAGGAAGACTAGGAAGCATTCAGTTACCGTTTATACATTTGGTGAATATAAATAACAGTAAGAAATGATGAAATTACTTAGGTAGCATTGCTTATTGAAATAATTACTAAATATATTCCAGTTGATTTTGACAAGGTTATATCACTGTGATCATTTCAAATTATCATCCAATTCTCATTTAATCACAAACTTAAGCAAAATACAGAGCCCAGAAAAAAACGGGGAGAACAGAGAACCAAAGGCAGTTTAAACACAGTAAGTGACATTTATTCGAAAAGTACAAGTTGCAGGCTGGAAAAAAAAAAAAAAAGATGTTTTAGCTGAAATCAGCTTATATTACAAAATACATGACCCTGTGACCTAAACATTGGAATACTAGTCTAGGATAAATCTAGAACAGCAGAATATAAATATGTGTATGTGTGACATTTAAAACATATTCCCCTTTGAATATAATGAATAGGTATGCTTTCTTGTTCATTGGCTTTATTCTCATCCTCATCCAGGAAATGAATTAAAAATTTATGGGGAGGATGAAATCCGAGAGAGAGAAGAAAGGTACATAATAAAAATGCTTTGGACACCTATAAACAACAATTTGGTCTTTTTATTATGGCTAAAGCTTAAAGCTTAAAACTACTTCATCTTAGCTCTCCTGGGCTTCCTCCTTGCATTTTGCTCACTTCCATCTATCTCAGGTGCCCTTTGCCTTAACACACCCATCCTTTTCTCAACATCAGTCCTCACAGGTAATGATCTTTCTTTGTTGTTTACATCTTTACGTAAATCCAAGTCAACATATAACTAACTTCTAATCCTCATTCACTTCTCTTGTACAGATAAAATGAAAGGTTAATAATTATTATCATGTATATTAGCGTCTTCCAATTTCCCATGACTTTCACATGTATTATCTCACTAGATTTGTAAACTGTGAATTAAAAAAAGAAAGGATTCTCTCTGTGGGTATTCTTATTATTTCTTAGGTTTTGCATATGTCTATGTTGAAAAAGAGTTTTCACCCATTTCATAGAAGAATTTAAGGGATTATGGACCGGGTGGAGATGTTTGAGCAATAGGGGAAATAACAGAAACCCCTAAAATGTCTCAAGTACCCCAGGAAACTGGCCATTCTAACCACCACATCTGAGTCAAACAGACCTTGAGAGAGAGGATGTGGAGTAGGGAGGCCTGGAGCTTTTAAGTGGTAGTCAGGGAAGACATTCCCTATTTGGGTAATGGAAAAGGTGGCTCCAGCAATACTAGCTTAAACACCTCCTGCCTGCTTGTCCTAATCTCCTCCTTTCTTAACCTTTCCTCCAGTAAGGACAAATCTTAATTCTCTAATTTTTCATACTTCATGCTCTTTCTTCCTTCCCCTCTTTCAATATCTTTACTTAGCTGCTTCAGTCATATTCAAATATAAATGATTGCAGCTCTCACAATTTGCTTGGTTTTGTGTACACAAAACTCAACTAAGAGCTGGGACCTCCTGATCCCCATCTCTAGGGGCTGGGGCCAGCGCCACATAATTGAGCAGATGTAGTGGGGCTTCTCCCCTCATATTTGGCAGTCACCACTAAGCTGTCCTTCTGCAGATTCTGCATTATCTGTGCCCAAACCTCTACGTTAGACCCCTGGCTTAGGATCTGGCTTCCTTGGTCCTACCTCTTAACACTGGTATATTTTGAAGCTAAGACTGTGAGTCACAACTTGTTATCCTTACAGCCATGAAAACCCACTTCCAAGCTGTCGCCTGGTCACTTGTTGCCCAAGTAGCTGACGCCCGATGCCCTCACCCGCACTCATTGCCCATTCTTCTTCACTCATATTTACAAATGAGAAAGCCAGATGCCAAGAGTTTATATAACCTGTTCAAGGTAACACAGTTAACAAGTAAGTGGCAAGGCCAAGATTCAAATGCAGAGCTGATTAACGATAAAGTCCATAACCTTTTGCCATAACTCCGACTCACACAAACATACACATATACAAATGACATTTTCCAAAAATATGATTTTCATAAAAAACTGCAAGAGTCAGCATCACAGTCCTCAAACAAAAATAAGCATTAAATAGAAGCCAATAAATGCAATAATGTTGCTGAATAGACATTTACAAATTTAGGGCCCCAGCTAGGCATTTAATTCCTTATTTCTCATTTATACAGCTCATTCAGAAGCCAAAAATTCTATCTAAAGATGTTTAGATAGCTTTTTTTCACATTTTAAGATAAATATTTACCTTCCCAAAGAGAGCCAATATCTTCCATTTTATAGTTCTTGACTTTTAGCCTTTATAATTTTCTTACATGTGATCAAGTGTATTTATAAAGATATATTCACATTTATATTATTCCTATCAGAGGTTTGCTTTTATATATATCAATTTTGCCAAAGGAAATCATGTTTAATTTGCCTGTTTTTCTTATTTACAAGAGAAAAAGCATAAAAGACAAGCTTGACCCAAAATAATTACTAGTACATTAAAAAATTTATACACTCTTGCATGTAACCTGTTTGCCTCTATTTGAAAACACTACCCTGAATGTTTGGGGGCTGAGGGTCCCACCTGAAATGAAATACTGGTGAAAAGATTATTTTCTCCATTCAAGAATAAGATTCAGCTGTCCGAGTGGTGCGGTGGTTAAGCGCTGGCTTGGGATGCCAGCGGCCCCAGTTTGGATCCCACATATGAGGGCCAGTGACACTGCCCTCAAAAAAAAAAAAAAAAAAAAGAAAGAAAGAAAGAAAGAAAGAAAGAAAGAAAGAAAGAAAGAAAGAAAGAAAGAAAGAAAGAAAGAAAGAATAAGATTCAGAACAATTCCTTTTAGACTGGGTCAAACTTTTAATTTTTTAGACTGGGTCAAACATGATTTTTAATTGTGTCAAAAAGAACAACATTTTGCTTTTTAAAAGCAAAATTTAGTTTGGTATTTCATTGATTTTTAATAAGTACATAATTGTCCAATGATGTGTTATAAATCAAACTGAAACTGAAAAAAACAAGAAAAGCAAGAAATCACTAAATTAAAAACATTTAAGCCAAATTTAACCCAGTTTCTTTCTTATTATTACACAGTCTAACATCCCAAAATATATTTAATCATATCTGTACAGAACTTTAAATTTCTTATAATAAGAATGGCCAAAATTCTTTTTATTTTTAAACTTCCTATAACAGTGTTAACTCTTCTCATTAACCTTATCTAATCATTCACAATTGTTTATAAATATTCTAAGAGAAGCTTCCCTAGAAGAACGCTCACCACTGGCTTTCCAAGAAGCTGAAATGCTGCATCACTTTTATTTTCATCACAAATGCATTCCTCAGGAATGTGTGCATCCTACGCCTCTGTCATACACTCGAGGCCACCAAAGTTCTTACTCATGGGCCTGGTAGGAATATAGCTTGGTATTATACACAAATCAGTGAAGATCTGTTCCAAGCAGGATTTTTGCTTTTTCCCCCTTCCTTTCTTGCTTTTTTCTAAAGGGGGGAAAAACTGTTTTATATCGACAACCATCTGTGAGCCTGTCTTTCAGGCCATCAAACTCTCCCATCCATTACGGAGCCTTCCTCACCTCCGCTGCATGACAGCACAATAAAGATGACATACTAATTCAATGACTTGTAATTTCAGCTAAACAAAGACAAGTGCTGCAGCTTCTTCTTTTGTGTTAACAGTGCCATATCGGTGAAGCCAGCTATGCAAACATAGCACTGGGAGGGTTTTATGACAGCAGTTGAATGGGGAGACTGGCTTGGTGTTGCTTTTTATGGTTTTTGGCTCCATAATTTTTGGCTCTGTGCTGCTGGCCATGGCCATTGTGTCTCGATTCTGTGTCAGCAGCAGCTAATTGTTCCAATAATGTTTATCATAGGGATCCACCAGGGAGCTGTATGTGTGGAGATAAGCTACAGGGCAATGATACACACTATCTTACTGATCTCTATACACAGTGATTTTGCCTCATGCCAAAAAGCTTTTTAGGTTCCTCGTCTTAAAAAAAAAAAATAATAACAGCTTAATCATCATGCCAACAATAGTGTCTAAGGGGATGTAATCAGGTTCCTCTGATAATCTTAGCAACACATGAAAGTCATGCGCAAAAGCAGTAATTGAAGCAGTTGGTTCATTCTACCACCTGCTGTTGAAGTCACAGGTTAATCTAAATGAGGTCCCCTTCTGATGAAGCAGGATGCGAGGCACTTTTTCTATCATAAATGTGCATTACAGAAGCTTTACAAAATAATAAAGTAACAGTTCATTAAATGAACTGCATGAAGTATCCCAGGCTTGTCCAGCTTCTCCCGCTGCTGTCGGATGGCATATCCAACTGGAAATTCTGTCCTCATGTCTATACCCCAATGCACACTTCAGTTTGCATATGGTTCCAGACAATGGGAGTTCCTGAGACAGATGCCCAAATGTAACTAAACGTCAGGCAATCACGGGAATCAGCTGCAGGAAAGTGAAACATTTTTCTTTGTCTGCTTTTGATGCTATTTCCCCCAAGATTACTAAATAGAATGTTGACAGTGTAAAAATAGCCCTAGAATCCACAATTAAACAGCTTGCCATAGTCTATGTTAGCCTATGTATAAGAGGTTGATATTTTTAATTAAACTTTTAACACCTGATTTCCATTTGAAATTTTCCTCAACTGTTTTTCATGAGATCTTCATCTGACAAAGAATGCTAAGCTTATGTAGTACACTGCTCTTCTAATGGACAGTCTTTAACAAAAGGGATTTTTTTAAAAAATTATGGGAACTGTCAAAATAAGACTTTAATGAAAAATTTACATATAGAAGAAATGACACCTTCATATTAATTATGTGCCTGACTTTATTTCATTGAATAATAATAACTACCATATACTAAGAGCCAACTCAGCATCAAACACTAAATGAGGTAACATTATCTTATTGAAGGCTCACAGCCATTCACTGAAATTGGTGTTATGTCTGGAAAAGCTGAGGGAACTAGGGAGGCTGCATAATAATCAAAGTGTCTGGTTAAATAAGTGCTAAGACTGGAAATCAAGTCAGCCTGAGTTCAAAATATGCACTTTTCCCACCAAGATAAACTGATATAATGTATTCAGTTTAAAAAGAGGGAAAGAAAACTGGGATTATGTAGAGAAAGAAGCCCCATTCTGAATGAGACACCTGTAGTAGGGCCAGAAAAGATAATAAATTTGTAAACAAAAATATTCCGGAATTTAGCAGTGTGTGGGGTTGGGAGAAGGTGTAGAGCAGATATTATTATAGGACCATGAGCAATATTTTATAAAATAAACAGCAGATTATATTAATTTAACCTAACTCAGAGGCATAAGGTAATAATAAGTAGTTAACAGAGTAACTATAATATTGAAGGTATGTAATACATGTTTGCCAAATTATAATGGATGAATGAATTCATAAAATAATATTAATAAATGCAACCACAGGAGCTGCTGCATTTAGAAGTACTTACTGGATATTACAGACAGCATATCAGCAATTTACATATGTTTTGCTTTGCATTGTAACAACAATATGTAGAATTTAGAATTATTATTCTTATTTTATAGGTGAAAAAATTGAGGCTCTGAAACATTCAATCACTTGTTTGTGGTTACATTAGCAGGAAAGCGTGAGAGTCAATATTTGACTCCAAAGATAAGCTGACTCCTCAAAGCTCTTACCTGGATAAATTAATGATTGAACTTAAAAATAATAAGGACATTAACATTCTCTTTGGTTGTCAAACATTCTTATATTGCCTTCAAGAATAGCAGCCCTCTGTCCATGGAAGTAATCAGAAGAATTGTATCAATATCATAGGAATGATTTGGTTTAGTCTTTGGTAAAATTATATATATAGTTTTATTGGGGAAGAGTGTGTTTTTCCAGGACCATCAGCTCCAAGTCAAGTAGGTTTTTCAATCTAGTTGTGGAGGGCGTGGGGATCGAAACTGCAACCTTGGTGTTATGAGCATTGTGCTCTAACCAACTGAGCTAACCAGCCATCCTGGTAAACTTTCTTAACAGCAAAGATTGTTAATACCTGGAATGTGGTACTAACAAAGACTGGATAATACTCTTTGAATAGTCTAGAGATCTTTGAAAATAAATTTTACTTAACATCTGTCTAGATTATTTTAAGTGAAGACTAGAAGATAGAATAGGTGACCTTTGCAGACAGATCTAGGATTATGTTTCTGTAACAGTTGGGTGCAAATTTTTCTAGATAGTCTTTCTGTGATAGATGATATATCACTGCAAGTCGATGTACCTGAAGAGCATTGTCTCTAGGTACGTCCATAGCTTTCAATATCATGCTGAATGTTTTATGCAACTGCCTATCATAAACAGTGCATTCATGAGCCTTGAGTATTAATTTTCTATTAATTAAGGCCTGAAGAGGATTCATAATGGCATTCTGTTTGGAGAGAGAAAATCCAACAAAAATAAAAGGAAAAGGAAAAGACACTTTCCCTTAAACCCCTAAGATTTCTTTCAGGGAGGTTTTTGTTTCTATTTTCCTTTTTGGTGATACTATATTTTCAACATACAATTTATTTCAATTTACCTGATACTATTTTGAAGTAATTTGATGATCATTTAAAGTCTACCTACCTATTATAACAGTTGCTGGAATTGATTAAATTACAAAATTCACAGAAAATTTGGATCATCTGTAGCTAATTTACCAAACTTTGATTGGCCTATTCAACTTTAATTTGTAGGTGGAAAAATATATTTTACAAAACTTATAAAATCATATTTTACCATTTTGGATTCTTCCTTTTTTCTTCAGAATTAAACAGATTAGCCCTTCACGGTACTACTAAAGTCAGGGTTAGGGTTTCCGGTCCAGGTGTAAGGACCGTGGAAGTCATCACTTTATCCTAACAAGTAAAAAGCTAAAAAAAACCTTAAAAATCAGCAACTTTCTTTGATCCACCAGAAAAGGGAGGCTATAGGGCAAATTCAAGTAGAGGAAGACTAAATATCGTCCAGATCTCAGTTTTTTCTGAACTTAGTCTATAGAGTCAATATAATCCAAATCAAATTCTCACAAGTTATTTTGTGGATATCAACAAACTGTGTCTAAAGTTTATATATAGAAGCATAAGACCCAGAGTAGCCAACTTCACATTAAAGGAGAAGAACCAAGTCGAAGGACTGACAAGACTTACTATAAAGATACAATGATCAAGACAGTGTGGTAATAGTGAAAGAATAGACAGGTGGATCAATAGAACAGAATAGAGGGCCCAGCAATAGATTCACATACATATAGCCTACTGATCTTTGACAAAAGAGCAAAAGTAATACAATAGAGCAAAAATAGTCTTTTCAACAAACAGTATCGAAACTACTTGACATTCACATGCAAAAATGAATCTAGACATAGACCTTATACTCTTCACAAAAATTCACTCAAAATTGATCGTAAACTTAAATGTAAATGCAAAACTATGCAACTTCTGGATGATAGCATAGCAGAAAATCGAGGTGACCTTGGTGATGTCCTTTTAGATACAATACCAACGGGTATGATCAATGAAGGAAAAAATAACTCAACTTCATTAAATTAAAAACTTCTAATCTGTGAAAGATGCTGTCAAAAGAAAGAAAATACAAGCCATAGGTTGGGAGAAAATATTTGCAAAACATCTGCTAAAGGTCTGTTATCCAAAATATAAAAAGAATCTGTAAACTCAACAACAATAAAAGACAAAAAACTTGATTAAAAAATGGGCCAATGACCTGAACAGACACCTCAACAACATATGAAAATATATTCAACATCATACGTTTTTAGGGGACTGGAAATTAAAACAACAAAAAGATACCTTTACACAACTATAAGAATGCTTAAAATCCAAAACATTGGCTACCCCAAATGCTAGCAAGGATGTGGAGCAACAGGAACTCTCATATGTTGCTGGCAGAAATGCAACATTATTCAATCACTTTGTAAGACAGTTTGGCAGTTTCTTATAAAAACTAAACACATTCTTATCATATAATCCAACAATTGCACTCCATGGTATTTACTCAAGGAGGTGAAAAGTTCTGTTGACAGAAACACCTGTACACTAATGCTTATAGCAGCATTATTCATAATTGCAAAACATTGAAACAACCAAGATGTCCTTAATTAGGTGAATAGATGCATAAACGGTTGTACATTCATACAATCAAATATTATTCAGTGCAAAATAAAAAGAAGTAAATTATCAAGCCATAAATAGACATGGAAGAAACTTAAATGCATATTACTAAGTGTGAGAAGCCAACCTGTAAAAGCTCTATACTGTGTGGTTTCTAACTATATGGCACTTTGGGAAGGGCCAAACTATGGAGACAGTAAAAGGATCAGTGGTTTTCAGGGGTTAGTACAAGGCAGGAATGAATAGACAGTATACAAGAATTTTTAGGGCAGTGAAACCATTCTGTATGATACACATGATAGATACATATAATTTGCAGTTTTCAAAACCCTTAAAATGTACAACATCAAGAATGAACCCTGGTTCAATCTTGGAGTAAGTCCATGTAATCTATGGAATTGGGTGATAATATTTTGTCAATGTAGGTTCATCAATTCTAACAAATGTACCACTTTAATGGGGGTACTGGTAGTATGAGATTGTGTGTGTGTGTGTGTGTGTGTGTGTGTGTGTGTGTGTGTGTGTGTGTGTAGCGAGTATATGGGAACTCTGTACTTTCTGCTCAATTTTGCTGTGAACCTAAAACTGTTCTAAAAAGTAAAATTTATTAATTATGAAAAAAGTAAAAGTCAAGAGTTTTGAAAAACAATTCATAGGGAAAAAAACCTATCCGTTACTTAGCTGTCAAGCAGCTTTGTTAAAAGTACCTCTAACTGTATCATTTCCCTGCAGGAAACCCTTCAGGACACCCCACTGCTTACCTGAACAAATGTGTGTGTTCCCTTGGTGGGTCCTGGGATGATTTTAAGCAATAAACGGATAAATGTAAAATTTTAACTGCAATGCATTTGGTGTAGAGTGTATTAGAAAAAAAAACAAAAAACTAGCATAACAACAACAAAAAGGTAGAAGTTGAATAACCATTTGCCAATCTGATAATTGGATTGTTTATATCTATGCAAAGCGATCCTGCACATTGCTGAATAGTCCTTGAACAACTTAATTCCTTCTAAAGTACTCTCCCTCCCTGCCCCTTCACATTATTATGCACTGTAAAATTAGGGGTATTCTCTGATTTGGAGGGAGAATTTTAACCATTTGAATGTGAAGGCAGTTAACGTTTTCAAATGATCTAGCTCATAGCCTAAGTTCCTAACATCAACATAAAATGTTTCATAGTACTCAAAATATTTGAAAATGATTTAAAGTAATAATAAAATAGGCAATGCTGCAAATAAAATATATTAGAGTGATAGAAAATAGAGCTCTCTTATACCTGGTGAAATAAAATTAACATTAAAACTTTTTCACCAGTCTTTTACAACTCAGCACTTAAAGAAATCATATATAGGATAATTATTTATATTTACCTTTTTACCTTTTTTGTAGTTTTATCATCTCTTTAATTCATTGGCCTTTTCTACTTGGTTTAACTGTAATATTATACATTGTTACACAGCTGTAGCTTGATTTTGCCCTTGGCATGGAAAGTTGCTAAAACAAAGGTCTATCATTTCCAGTCTTTGAAATGAAAGTCCTCCACAGTGTCAGGAAAGATCAGGAAATAATAAGAGGATTATTTCTCTTCCTTCCCTATATGATGGTATTTTTGTATAGGAAGAGATTCCACCTATCTAAGACTAGAAAATCATTGCCAACCGATCCTGGCAACTTATTGACTGGTCTTGGACAAGAAGTGGTTATGGGAAGTTTCTCTAGCCATGGTAAGGGTGCCAGCAACTTCAAGCAGAGCTTAAGCTGCAGCTGGAGCAATGGCATAATCTAGAACCCCTCTAGTCCAAGGAGTTGAGTCTTACAAAATTAGTTATCTATTATATTAATTCCTTAGGCTTATAACTATATTATACAATTTCCACTAATAAGGAAGGGCTCCTCTATTTTACTTTTACTTGACTTGTATCTTGAAGCCTGTCTCTCTATTCTTTCATGTAGGCACTAGACTGCACAACAGAAACTAAATCAGTGCTGCCTCCTTATCTTTAGCACGTAGCCACATCTGCTACATAATAGACAAATAAAAAAAGCACAGAAATATAAACTCATTCCAGCTTTAAATCTCTTTGACAATTTTATATGTATCTTGTTTTTGTCTCATTACAGTGCAACAATTAATAAGATGGTTTTATACATACTTGTACTCATATCTATGATGTTGTCTACTATACATAAACTCATTGTTCATGCAGTATAAAATTTTTTGAGAGAAATCACAATTGTGACCAGAATATTTCATTAATGTTTTAAAATTCATATTTATACAACCAATAAAGAATATACTAGTTCTTGATTTTCCATTACATTAAATGAATGTGGTATACCTCTCTTTTTTGTCACAGCCCAAAATCTTTTGTAAACGCTGTCTCTATTTTCATAATTCTCCAATTGTGCCTCTCTTTTTTTGTGTGAGCAGAACCCCAAAACAGTATTTCCTGGTGTGATAGATTTAAGCATTAGTTCCAGTTCTTCATCCCTCCCTTTATCAACTTCCTTTGCCATGTGATTTTGCAGTCCCTCCCACTAGAGGTAAACTGAACTTCAGCTTGACTTTAGACAAGGCCATGTAACTTGTATTAGCCAAAGAAATGTAGCGGAAGTGAGAATTTTCCCATTCTGACCCTAGGCACAAAGACATTGTGTATTTCTGCTTGCTCTATTATTTTCTGCCATCACTATGAAAAGTGCTTCCCTTGGGAAGCTGCTGTCCATCACCTTGGGCCCCAAAATGAATATAATTGGATCCAGAATGAAATCAAACTATATTCAAAGGGCCAAGTCCAGCCACAGCTATACCACAAAGCAGAGCCAACCCACCAAGCTCTGCCTACATCAGCTAATCTCAGTCACCTTGAAGATGTAAGAAAAAAGATGGAGGAGTATTGCTTTAAGCCACTGAGTTTTGTGGTAGTACGAGTATGTTATACTGCAACACTATGCTTGATATAGCTCTTGATGCATTCAGTAATCATGCCACAAACATACTAGCTTCTTCTAGTAAGAACTGTAGGGCTAGAGTGAAGATTGCAGACACCCGCACAGTTGTGGAGGCATGGTGTTTCCGTAGCTGTTAAAATTGCAAATCCCATAGAATTGACATGCAGGCAGCAGCAACAGGTGAATTTCCATGAAACAATCTCTTGGTATGGTTTAGCATCACTAGCTTGGTGGCATTCCAGCCTGGTGGCATTCCCAGTAATTCTGCAAGCTAATAGATACCCTGAAATAGCAGTCAGATAACCAGGATTCAAGGCCAAAATCTACTTTTATCAATTACTCAGTCTTGGATTGGTCATAGAATGTCTCTAAGCCCCATTTCCCTCATTGGTAAAACATGGAAATTAATTAACACTTGTTTTGAAGAAGCTTTATTATGAATAACAAATATTATTATTAAAAACACTTTAAATACTTTTCAATGAATGAATATATGCATACATATATTTACATATGCACATATTCAAATATATGTGTGTACAGTTTACTATCACCAACAGCTCGAATTCACTGAAAAAAAATGACTCATGGGTTTATTTTTATTTCTATTTTTTTTTAGCTGATCCACCCTGCCACCTGTTGGCAGCTCAACAGCAACTCAGCTCAGGCTGGCATCAAACCACTGTTGCTCAGAGCTCAGCTCGCACTCTTGAGCGAGCTCTTAACCAGCTGAGCCACTCAGCCAGCCCTTATTTCTATTTTGATAATGTTTCCAATTCATCTAACTTCCTAGCAGTTTATGATCTCATCTACCATGTGGTCTATTCTTGCTTTTAGCCCATGGAAAGGGTATTATCATTAAACATCATATAAAAAATAATTAATTCACCAGGAAACAGTTAGTTGTCCATGATATTTAATGTCAATCTTTTTCTCAGTTTACCATAACAGGGCATTTAAAAGTGACTGAGCTTTTAAATGTGTGATTGTAATCACATTTATTAAACAATCTATAAGTGCTTACTTACCAATAGAAAAAAAAAACCTGCTTGATTTAGAAGAAATAAGAAAAAAGTCACATATAACCAAGCACTGTGTGAATGATAGTAGATTACAAAAAAAAAAACAACCTTAGAGATGATTTTTGATTTCCTTGTTAATATTCACTTGTCTCCCATAGTAAATGTCTACAAATGGCTGAAATTAACAATTAAACAAAATGTGATAGCTTGTGACTACACGTAGGAAAACAGTTTTGAAGACCTGAAAACATAAAATGCTCATATGTAGCCACAAGAGAATAATATTTTTTAACCTTTAATCTCATTGATATAACTTTCTAGAGGAAAGGGAGCATATTAATGGCAATCATTTTCAGCTTAGTTACACTGAAACCCATTTGCAAAGCTTTGCAGGAAAGTAGTGACCAGAAACAAAATACAGCGCTCTCTTACCAGGGGAAATGCAGCCCAGGGTAAGAGTGATGTCACCCTCTGCTAGTTGTCAGCCCAATGTTAAGTATTATAGCTAATGCTTCCTTATTCAGCTCAAATGTAGTGAACATCACATGGTCAGCACATAAATGCTAGGGGAGGAGTGGAATAGGTGGGGGAGGCTCCTGCTCTGAGATAGCTTATATTCCTTTAGAGAGAGATTGCCAGGGTACATGTAAAGAGGTAAATAATATAAATTTAGATAATGAAAAATATGTTGAAGAAAATAAAGTCAACAATCACTATAGAGTAACTGTGCAACAGTAGATAGGATAATAAGGGAAACTCTCTCTCTTTTTTTTTTTTTGAGGGCCGTGTCACTGGCCTTCATATGTGGGACTCGAACCGGGGCCACTGGCGTCCCAAGCCAGCGCTTAACCACCACGCCACTCGGCCGGCCCCAGGGAAACTCTCTTTTGAGAGGGCAATATTTGGGATAAAAAAAAGTAACTATGGAAGATATATAGCACAGTTAGTTATTTTCTACTGTAGGAAAAGCTCTTTAGGGGGGAAATTTAAGAACTGATTAACACCAATGTCATTCAAAATAAATTTGTCCAAGATTTAAACAGAAGTATGAGGAAGAATGGTCAAAAATAAATAAGAACATTTTTAAAGTATGTTAAAATGTCTAAAATTCTTATACATGAACAAACATGCTCGGACTCTGGAGTCAGACAGACCTGAATTTATATGTCTCTCTGTGAGGCCACCAACAGAGTGGCCATGGGCAAGTCACCTCATCTCTGACAATACCTACTTCCTAGACCTGAGTTCCATGAGAGACATTCTTAGCCTTCTTGCAATATGAAAAGCACTTTATCATACAAAACAGCAGTTTGCCAATGCCTGCATCACTAAAAAAATATTAGAAGGTACAAAGTAGAAAATGCTAAGGTTAATTATGTTTTCTACAGAAGGCAAGGGATGAGTAGGATTTAGATTATATATGGGAGTCAACAGGAAACTGGAATAAGTAGAGGCAGTAGAGTACTCTTTCTTTATAAACCTCCTTTTTTAGCTATTGAAAATACCTTCCAAATATCCTTGTTAATATCTTCACAAATGACTACATTGATATCTTACCTCCAGACTGAAATGAAAGTTTTCAAAATACAAACTCAACAGTAAGGAATTATTTCAATTCTGTTAACATAATTACTGTGTAAGAATTGTGAATAAAGCAGGGCTCCAGGAGACACAGGGATGAATAAGCACCCTGAAGGACTTGACAGTCTAGGTGAGAAAGTTGGTTAGGAAAGCTACTGCCCTCCCCGTTTCAGAAGTATTTGCTTCACTTTCTCTGAGGGAGGTGCGACAATGAAATCCCCTGAGACTGGACTTTCAAGTGCCTTGGAACCCTTAGAGTGAACTCTTGAACCCAAGCTGAAAATTTGGGTCTTTGAAACTCTATGGCTTTCTGAAAACCTTATCAAGGTCTTCACCTTCTCTGCCTCTCTGGGCAACTTTTCAACAGGTAAGCCTTTAAAATGACTGCACTCTCAGGCAATTGAAACCAGTAAAGTTGCTGCAAGGCTCCTTCTCATTTTTGAATAAACACACATTCTAAACCCTGGCCTTCTCCACATACTTACAACATTCAACTGCACAGGCCATCACAGACCCCTTTTTCTCAGTTTCCTACTGAATACTGCCCCTACATTTATTGTGCAGTAGGGCTAATACCAGGACTGCAGCTTAAAAACAAAGTAAAATCTTATTGATCCTTTAAGATAAATTTATATCAACCTTATTCAGGTATAATTTACCAAAAAAGGTACCTTTTTTAAGTGTACAATTTGATGAGTTTTGACAAATTTATACACCTGGCTAACTAAAATCACATCAACATATACAATATATCCATCTTTGATTACTTGTTTTATTCTTTTCTTAAGATAAATCACTAGGAGTGAAAGGTACATACATTTTTAAAGCTTTCAATATGTATTGCCAGTTGCCTTCCAGAAAGTTGTTACAATTAGCCATGCTTTCAATTGTGGATGAGAATGCTAAATTTAGATACGAAGTCATTGCCCTATTGGCAGCCGTGTTGCTCCTTCTCATAAGATCTGAATTTTGATTAAAGTGAGTGAAAGCAGCTTTAAAATGATTCCTTTGCTTTGACAATTAATATCATCGAATCATTATAGAAAAGCAATTCTTAGGGGCAAATTAAAAGTAACCTAATATGTGTTTAAGAAGATTGCAATCTAACATAAAAGTTTAAAATATATATATATATATATATATATATATATATATATATATATATATATATATATATTTTCAAAAACAGAAAAGCTAGAATTGCAATAACACTTACATGTGATCATTTTCTCTTACAGCAATGCTATTCCAAAGGTAGTCCCTGGGCCATTGATATCAGCATCACCTGGGAACTTGTTAGGAATGCAAATTCTCAGGCCCTATCCCAAACCTCCTGAATCAGAAACATTGGGCTTCAGGCCCCTCAGTCTGTTTTAACAAGCCCTCCACTTGATTCTGATGCATCAAGTATGAAAAGGCGGGTGTTTGAGGATGTTTTTAAAAGTGAAAAATAAATAAAATCCTTTATAATACTCAGGTGTAAAAACAGCACTCATCAATCACTGAACAGTTTTTTTTCAGCCTTCCTTTGAATCTTTTAGATCTGCATCTTTTATCTTCAATGCTTGACAGTGTTTACTATTATTGTTTCCAGATTTAAAGCCATGTGCAGAATTCTGAACTTAGGGCTATGGAAGATACAAAGAAGTCATGAGTCATAATGTTTGACATCAAAGAACTTACATTTGGTGGAGTAGCAATACCATAAGTAAACATACAGGCTCCATTGCCAACTGTGAAGTGAGTGACACAGATAGTGGGCCGTACAGGTGGCAGAGAAACATGGAGATGGATATCACATAGAGGAGATGCGCTTACTGACGGCTTTGGTGGACAACATGGGCTTCTTTGAAAAGATGCAATATGAGTTGTGCATCAAAAGTTGTGCAGGTTCTGGGCCAGCCCAGTGGTGCGTTGGTTAAGAGCTGGCATGGGATGCCAGCGGCTCGGGTTCGGATCCCACATGTGAGGGCCAGTGACACTGGCCTCTTAAAAAAAAGTTGGTCAGGTTTTGCTTTAGTGGAAGAGGATGAAGGAGGGCATTTATGGTGAGAAGGCAGGCAGAGCAAATAAACTGTATTTTAGGAAGAGTGTGGAGGTGTTTGGCTATGTTAGAAACTGCAAGTAGGTGCATAGCTTCAGATGAGCCTGTAAAGGAAGGGTGACTTAGAAGCTTATTGCAAAGTCACATTCCTTTTCCAGTTATTTTGTGAAATATGCAGTTTTTAAAAGTGGTTCCCTGGTCAGTATAAAATGAAAATCCCCATGTAGGATGGTTTGGCTATGCAATCAGAATACAAGATCCACATTAAAAGAAAACCAACTCATTTAAGCAATATGCATCAAGATATCTCCATAACTGACTGAAAAAAATGTAGCCTTGAATTATTATTTTATTCTTGAGAAACCTTTGAAATTTACCTGATCACAAAATAAAACTTGAAAATTTGCATATGCTTTACATAGAGAATTGTAGCTAATGTTGGCATATTATTTTTTAAAACCTTTGTTATGATGATATTTTCTTGTGCAACTAAAAAATCCAAGTATTTAATACTAGTTTAATCAATTCAAAAAAACTTTTGACACTGCTGTGGAACAGTGGGCTGTGCACATGAAAAAGTCAGATTCGATAACCTCCGCAAACTAGTCTTGGTATATTTATCCCACACAATTCTCAGGATTGTGTTTCTCTTTAGAGAAATTGCAATAAAATTAGAAGTATATGCAGAAAGGTCAAGGAGAGTGTAATATATTAAGAGTCTCCCCTTGCTAGAAAGTTTCATGCATGGGAATCTGATAAAGATTTTTAACACCATTTCAAATCAGTCTCACTGGTCTACTGATTGACAACTGTAAGCTAGCAGTTGTTTGTTAAAATAACTTACCAGTGTGGAAAATGTTGCTTTCAACGATGTATTTTACAAACTCTTCACTGCTCAGGGGTATGATTTTTGCATCTAAAGGCAAAGGAGGATATAAAAGTAGATGTAACAAAGTACAAAGGAGAGGTTTTCACTTTCAATTATACTGAGTTTATTAAATTGGTCTATAAGGTTTATGATTAAGTATTAACAGTGCCATGAATCATGAATATGTAGTGTATCCCACCACGTGTTGTAATGATTGTTATGGTACTGATGATAGAATTTTATATTTAGAAAGTTCTCTTAAACTAAGGAGCTCGAAACATCTATGTAACTTTAACCTACAATGGTATTTTCTAGAAAAAAAAATGACTCGGACTATTCCAATTGCTACCTTGCATATTGGGAATTAAATAAAACAAAGTGTGCAGCTTTGTTTATGCACTGTAGTGGTTTGACTACAAAATGTTTACTTGGGTGCTTGAGTGCCTCTGTTGATGCTGTATTGAATTGATCATCATGGAAACACAATTTTGCCTTTAGATAGTCATTTGCTAGCCTTCCCTAGTCAAAATAACCTCGTTTTTAATAGTGCTTTGAACTAACAGAGTTTCTAAAGGTTTCTTTGAAAACCTCCCTATTACTTATCTCTATAAATAATAACAGTATTTGTAACAGCTCTTTCTGAACTGTTACCTCATTTTCCTATCTAATAATGTGACATCTGACATATTTATTTGAAAGGAAAAGTGACCAAGAATTAATTCATGGTAAACCACTAGCACTTGAACAAGTTTGCAAATGTATGGCATTATATAACAATTATTTACTAATACTCTCCATATCGTACCTATTTGGAGCAGAGAGTAAATAAGACTTAGCTCTGAAATATCCCTCAGATGTGTTTATTACAATTTCCACTAAAAGCATTTTCTATTTCATTATGTTGTCTCAGAGTTATACATTAAAACTTCAGTAAAACGGAAAATAGTAGATAAGATTTCAGCTTTCACAGATGAAACTAAAAATTAAAACTAAGTTCCTACATTCAAAGATAGAATAACTGTCTATCTTTTATAGACAGTTATAACTATCTATAGAAGTAGTTATAAAAGTAGTATAACTAAAAGTAGTTCTAGAAGTAGCTTATAAAAGTAGTTATAAGCATTTATAACTACTATACACAGCAATGTAATTGACAATGCTAGGTCTCTGTATGTCAAGTGCAAATAATCACATAATATATAGGACCAAAATATGAAAAACTTCATAAATACCTATTTCTACAGATAGGTGTTTTTCTATGATGTGACTATATAGATTCAAGCTTGATGCTCTAGTATGAATAAAATAAACTCTAAACTTCAATTCCTTCTTAAATCACATAATTAGTAGGAGACATTGTGTATAAATAACAGTTTGGCTATTTGCATCTAATAACTTGTGCATATTTGATAACCTCTTATACATATAATTTCAGTGATGTCTGGACAAGTAGTATTACAATTTGTATGATACACTGACATATGATCTCACCTGTAACCCTAATTAATTTGAGCCTCTGTGGCTCAGTCAATTCATGAAATCATATTCACAAAACTACAGTTAAACCACCAAACAGTAATTGAAAAGAAAGTTCAATCTTTGTCTCTTTCAAATAACTTTGAAAAAAATCTAATCCATAATTCATACCTACCAATAGATTTAAAGCATGCAAACCCAAAAGCTTACTCTCTCATAATTTGTAGGGGCTTAAATTTTTAAAATCCTTTTAATTAAAGACAATCTCAAACCTACAGAGAAATTACAAGTAGGCTAAAATAATTTTTGTCCTGAAATATTTGAGAGTAATTTGTCAACCTGATGCCCCATCACATCTGAATTACTATGTACTTCTTACAAATAAGTACATTTTTCACATAGCTGCAGTATAGTCAGGAAATTAACATTGATACATGACTACCATCTAATCCTCAGACCCCTTTGAAGTTTCACCAACTGCCTTACAGCGAAAGGATCTAGTTCAGAATCGTGCATGGCATTAGTTGTCATGTCTCATTAGTCACCTTTAGCCTGGTATAGTTCTTCAGCCTTTTCTAGTGACCTTGACACTTTTGAATATCACAGGCCAGTTACTTTATAGAATATCCCTTGATTTGGGATTGTCTAATGCTTCCTCATGACTACATTTAAGTTATGCACTTTTTTTTGGTTTAAACAACAAAATTTTATTGTCTCATAGTTCTGGAAGCTAGAAGTCCAAGGCCAAAGTGTCAGCAGGGTTGGTTGCTTGGTTCCTTCTGAAGGCTGTGAGAGAGAATAAGGTCCATCCTCCGTTCTAGCTCCTGGTGGCTTCCTGGCAATCTCTGTCTTTCCTTGGTTTGCAGTAGCATCATTTTCTGCATTCATCTTCACATGGCATTCTCTTTTTACACATGTCTTTGTGATCAAATTTCCCAATTTTATAAGGATCCCAGTTATACTGGATTAGGGACCTGCCCTATTTTATTATGATCTCATTTTAGCTAATTACATGAATAATGACCCTATTTCGAAATAAGGTTACATTCTAAGGCACTGGGCTCTATACTTTATACTTAACCATATGAATTTTGCTGGGGACACAATTCAACCCATAACAGAGGCAGAAAAGATCTCTTCTTCCAGTCTCCATCCTCTTCCTGACAGTGCCAGTTCGTTCCAGAAATAGTAGTTAGTTCCTATTTCTAGGTGTGTTTTTTTTCCCTCTTATTTCTAGAAATAGCCTCATTGCACCCCCTTAAATCACCAGTATTAGCTAGACAAGGCCACTCCCTCAGAGTGAGTCTCAGCCCTATGGGGACCCTCCTCCTAATATCTAGATTCTACCTTGTCCCCCAGCATAACTGAGGAATAGCTGACAAATATAATTGCATATATTTAAAGTATACAACATAATGATTTAATATACATATACTTTGTGGGATAATTAACACATGCATTAAATCACACACCTTAAATCACTCGTGCATATGGTAAAATCACTTATGATGTACTCTCAGCTGCTTTCAAGTACATAGTACCATATTATTAATTAAAGTCACCATGTTGTACATTAGATCTCAGAGCTTATAACTGAAAGTTTGGACCCTCTGACCTATATCTCCCGAGTTCCCTTTCCCCATAGACTCTGGCAACCACCATTTTGTTCTCTGTTTCTACAATATTAAATCAGTGTTCTTTTCTTTTTCTTTTTCTTCTTTTAGATTTCACATACAAGTGATACCATACAGTATTTATCTTTCTCTGTCTTATTTTATCTGGCTTAGTTCACTTATTATAATGTCCTCCAGGTTCATCTATGTTAGCACAATGGCAGGATTTCCTTTTTTAAGGCTGAATAATATTCCATTGTATGCATATACCATTTTTTGAAAATCCATTTATCTGTTGAAGAACATTTAGGTTGTTTCCATATCTTGGCTGTTGTGAATAATGTTACAATGAACATGAGAGTATGAATATCTCCTTGCGATACTGATTTCATTTCCTTCAGATATATAGCCAGAAGTGGGACTGCTGGATCACATGGTAGTTCTATTTTTAAATTTTTGAGGAACCTCCATAGTGTTTTCAATAGTGGCTACCTGAATTTACATTCCTACCAACAGTGCACAGGGGTTCTTTTTTCTCTACATTCTTGTAAACATCTGTAAATTTTCTTCTTTTTGATAATAGACACCTTAATAAGTGTGAGGTAATATCTCATGCTGTTTTGATTTGAATTTCTTTTCCATATGGGGATGTTGAGGACTTTTCATGCACCTATTAGCCATTTGTATGTCTTTTTTTAAAAAACATTCATTCAGGTCTTTTGCCCATTTTTAATTGCATTATTTGCATTTTTACTATTGATTTAAAGGTGATAATAGTTTTATATTCAGAATACCCTAAAGACTCCACCAAAAAACTGATAAATGAATTTAGTAAAGCTGCAGAATACAAAAATCACTTTCATTTTTAACATTAATGAACTCTCAAAAATTAAGACAAAAATCCCATTTACAGCATCATCAGAAACAATACAATACTAAAGCATAAATTTAACCAAGGAGGTAATCAACTTGTACACTGAAAGAAACTGAAAATACAAATAAAAAGAAAGATATCCTGTGATCTTGTTTTGGTAGAATTATCTGGTGTTAAAATGTCCATACTATCCAAAGTGATCTATAAATTCAGCATGATCCTATAAAAATTCCAATGGAATTTTTTTACAGAAATAGAAAAAACAATCCTGAAATTCATATGGAACCAAAAAAAAACCATCATGAATAGTCAAAGCAGTCTTAAGAAAGAAGAATAAAACTGGAGGTATCACACTTCCTGATTTAAAAATATGTTACAAATCTATAGTAACAAAGAAGTATGGTATTGGCATAAAAACAGGAATGACAGAACAGAGAGCCCAGATATAAAACCACCCACATACTGTTACTAATCTTTGACAAAGGCTCCAAAAATACACATAAGGAGAACTGCATCTTCAACAAATAATGCTGGGAAAACTTTATATACATATGCAAAAGAATGAAATTAGACCTCTATCTTCCATTACTAAAAAAATTAAAGATTTAAATGTCATATCTGAAACCATAATATCCTAGAAGAAAACACAGGGAAAAAAGATCCTTGACATTGGCCTGGGCAAAGATTTTTTTTGGGATAAGACATTAAAACCACTGGCGACAAAAGCTAAACTAAATAGGCAGGACTACATCAAACTATAAAGCTTCCTTTCTTGTTGTCTTTGTCAATGGATGATTTTTTATAGTCATATGATTATTTTCTCTTTATCATTTGTGTATCTATTATAAGTTTTTGCTTTGTGATTACCATGAGGCTTTCATAATACATCTTACAATTATAAGTGTGGTTTAAGCTAATAACAACTTAAATTCAATTTTAGAAAATGTTTTACACATTTACCTGCCCCATCCTACATTTTATGCTTTTAATATCACAATTTACTTATTTTTCTATTGTATATCCATTAACAAAATATTGTAGCTTTAGTTATTTGAACACTTTTGTTTTAACCTGTATGCTGGAGTTCAAAGTGATTTATACACTGCAAATGCAGTATTAGAGTATTTTGAATTTGACCATATATTTACCTTTTGAAGTGAATTTTATATTTACATACACTTTTATGTTACTAATTAATGTCTCTTCATATTACTAATTAATTTTACTAATTTCAGCTTGAAGAACATCCATTGGCACTTCTTTTTAGGCAGGAATTGTGGTGATAAATTCTCCTGGCTTTTGTATGTCTAGGAAAGTATTTATCTCTCCACTTCTGAAGGACAAATTTGCTAAGTAAAATATTCTTGGTTGGAAGTTTTTTCTTTGAATTGCATATATAATCCTGCTTTCCTGGCCTTTAATGTTTCTGCTGAGAAATCTGCTGATAGCTTTGTTAGGTTTCTTTGTATGTGAGGAGTCTTTTTTTTTTCTCTTTCTGCTTTCATAATTCTATCTTCGTCTTTGATTTTTGAGAATTTTATTATAATGTATATCAGTGAAAATTCTTTAGATTGAATGGTTTGGGGGATCTTTGAGCTTTGTGTACTTGGATAGCCATATCTCTCCTTAGATCTGGGAAGTAACAGGTACCTCCATCCCTTATTGCATCTCTATCACCTCCCCCTCCTCCATTACACAGATTGCTATAGAGCCTCTCACGAAGTTTTCATGCTCTTGCTCAGACTTTTACAAACCTGACTCTTTCTATTCAACTTTCCTAATTTTGCATCACAGAAAATCTGGGAACTGGGCTAGCAAAAACTCTTCAGGATAAAGGATAAAAAGAGGATAGCTTGAGTAAAGGTCAAGTTACTCTTGATCTTTGCTTGCTATTTTACTCACTCACTTACCTCCCACCCCAGCGTAAGGAGTATAGCAAGCACTTAAAAGACATGTTGTTAAGAGTAGCAATATAGCTCATAAAGAGGACAGAATATAATTCCATTCTTGATTTTTCCTAATTCAGCTAGCCAGCCACATCATTATTTTAAGAGAATTTATAAAATAAATATGCTCAATAAAATCTTGAAAGCATATACTTATACTTATTCTACATGTGCATTCTTCAATTTTCCCTTTCAAATAAGAGATGTTATTGAATTTGTACAGCCTTCATGTATATGCAAAATCCATATGCCAGTTATATAATTCCAGGTAGCAATTATAATTATGTGAATTGAAGCAATAAATATGTATAAAGAATAAATAAGTGCATACAGGAAAAATACAGCAGTAGAAACTACTTTAAAATCAAATTCTAGAGAATATTTTGAGGAAAAAGTAGAGAGTGGATTAAAATTACAGTTGATACTGAAAATTGATGGCCTTGAAATAAAGTAGAAAAAAATAAATATTTATAAAGTAACTACAAATAATTTTATTAAAAAACATCATTAGAAGCTCTTAAAACATTAGTTTAGTTTTAGAAGGAGACTAGGTTGAATGGGTATTTCCTCTGAAGTAAACTCTCCTCCATAAAATGTCTCTGACATCACAAATTATGAATTACTGTGGATGTTTTTGAAGACCTAATAGCTTCTGTGTTTTTCATTTTCTTCTATACTAAATATTTTCAAGGAGAAATAATCTGGTTTGTTCAACAGAAGAACTAACTACTTCACTAGTTTACCTCATTTCTCATTAAACCTACAATAGAGTCAAGTAAACAAAATGTTCTCTTTTACTGGCTATGCACTGACTATTACTGTGGAATAGTCTGAATACTGAACTTAAAATATTCAAATATGAAGACATCATTTAACAAAATCTGAACTCATGTTAAAGAAAGTACAAATAGAATAAGTAAAATGTGGCTCAATTTCATAATTCATGATAATAAATAGTGGACTTTCAATACAATTTTGCTAAATGAATAAGTGAATTGAAAAATTAAATACTAAAAATATTCACTTCAAAACAGATATGGTCTAGTTATTTCCATACATTATATTTTCTCAAGGCAAACATTTTTACTGAATTTTCCAACTGTAAATAATAATTTACTTCACTTTTCGTTATTTTGGTAAATATTGGTGAGTTTTCTGTCCCATCCCAACCCCTAATTTTTAAAAGGAGACTAGAATGCATAGGGTATATATTGTTTAACAATGTATCTTTCTTTATTTGCAAATAAGCAAAAAGTGCTCTATTTTCTGAGGTTTTTGTTAAGTTCAGAGGTTTCTGTTAACTCCATCTGTGCTCTAAGGATAATCCCAAATTTTAGAGCAATGATTAGCAACCATACTCCTGAGGAGCCAGATACATTTATGAAGAGTCCCAGAATGCATATGGAAATTAGATTAAATCTACTGACTGAAGTTGTTTGTTTAATAGACACATACACACACAAAAATCACTGAAGTTTCTTATGGTGATTCAAGCAATCAGTTATATAATTGAATATGTGCATGCGAGGTCTGACAATTAAGTTTGTGAACTGGTTGCAATGATGCTGCTAATCCTTTTGGGGATCAGAGTGATTATTAATTTGTACCAACTGGACCAACACCTAACCAAGTTTACTACTTGGAAGTGCTGATAAGGATGCATAAAAAAAGGCAGATGACTTGAACTTTTCATCAACAATTCATGGCTCTTGCATCACAACAATGTACCAGTTCACATGGCACTATCTATGAGGGAGTTTTTAGCCAGTAAAAAAAATAACTGTATTGGAACACCCTCCCCACTCACCTGATCTGGCCCCCAAAGACTTCTTTCTTTACCCAAAGATAAAGGAAATATTGAAAGGAAGACATTTTGATGACATTCAGGACATCAAGGGTGATATAATGACAGCTCTGATAAGCCATTCCAGAAAGAGTCCCAAAATTGCTTTGAAGGGTGGACTAGGCACTGTCATTGGTACATAGTTTCCTAAGGAGAGTACTTCGAAGGTGACCATAATAATATTCAGCAATGAGACATGCACTTTTTCTACTTTTTTTTTTTTTTTTTTTTTTTTGAGGGCAGTGTCACTGTCACTGGCCCTCATATGTGGGACCGAACCGGGGCTGTTGGCTTCCCAAGCCAGCGCTTAACCTCTGCGCCACTTGGCCGGCCCTATAGCACTTTTTCTAGGATGAGTTCAAGAACTTAATTGTCAGACCTTCATATGTTTCTGTGCTTGTGCGTTTGCACGCACGTGTGTGTGTGTGTGTGTGTGTGTGACATAGAATACTACCTGGCATATAGTAAAAAAGCATTTGCTAATATTATTTTCCATTAATATTTAAAATATCTTAAGAATATTGGAAAGGAAATGCTAAGTACTGAACATATGGATAGTATCTGAACATTTTAAGATATTTTATAAAAACTTTCATTTTAAGAACATAAAGAAATTTAGTTTTATCTTATCTATTTGTAAAACTATAAATTTATGAAGAAAAAAACAAACATGCAACTAAAACATTTCTTGTATTATAATCCAAGGATATATTATATTTATAACATACTCACTTCTGTTTTGGTCATTTCCTACATGGATCATTGATATTCTACTTCAAAAACATTAAAAAGTGGAGTTTTTAGTAGATTTCTCATTGAGAAATTTAGGAAAATGTAATCTGATGATAATGAAATTCTTAATACAGTTACCCATTCTAAGTGGTCAGAAGACTCAATCATTTTTATTTTTTTTTAAAGTGCTGCAAATTCCTAAAGTAAATAAACCTTATTTAGGACAGAAGGCTGACATTATGACATATTTGTGTCATAAAATCCAATATCACATTAATTTCCAATACTTTTTCAGTCAGAGTTTAGTTCTTGATTGAGATGTTTCTCTACTACAGAAACATTTCTAGTAAAGTTGACATATCTTAAAACAATTCTTTAATACATTTTACTATTTGGATACTTTAAAATGAAGAGCAACACAAAAGACAATACAAGAGTATCCCAGTTAAACTAAACAAAGGGTAATTTTACAAAATACATAAATAAGATCCTTCTTCTTTCGGCTTGTTTAAGGAATAATAATTTACAGATAAATTTGAAGTCCCAAATATTTTTCCCTCAAATTCGATTTCTCTCCCTCCCTCTCTAAAATGAACCACTGCTATGAATTCGATCTGTGTCTAGTCAACATTTTTATACTTTTACTGCCCATATGTATTCTCATATTAATCTCTCAATAATTACATATGAACTGCAAATTCTGATACACAGACATTTTATCATTAGATTTTAAATTTTATTTTGAAAAGAATTGTATTTTTTTAACCAATGATATATTTTTAACCATAGGAGAATTTTCTTTTTTTGTATTTTTATGTTTTTATTTATGATTTATTTTATTTAAGAAAACTTGGTTTGTAAGTAATTATTTCCTTGAAATTTTGTTGGGAACTACTTTTTGACCTACTAAATGGTTACTGCCTTTTGTAACTGTTTCATGTGAACTTAAAAAAAAAAAATGTAGGGGCTGGCCCGTGGCTCAGTTGGTTAGGAGCTCACTCAAGAGTGCGAGCTGAGTTCTGAGCAATGGCTGTTCGATGCCAGCCCGAGCTGAGTTGCCGTTGAGTTGCCAACAGGTGGCAGGATGGCTCAGCTAAAAAAAAAAAAAAAATGTATATTCACTATTGGGACTATATTAAATCCAATGTAAGTACTTCTATGAATTATCCTTAATTTGGTCATATTCTACTCTTAAGCTCTTTTTTGTAGATCTTGGTGCCTCTAAACGGAATTATTTTATTCTTACAGATAATTAGCAGCAATCATTTTTACATACCAATTATTCGGTAAGTATCTTGAAGTTCAGGTTCTGTTATCTTTGGTGTTCCCAAAATGCCTTTCTTTAGAGTTTCATCTGAAGCATATGTGACAATATTCCATTGCAAATTCAGCTAAACATATTCTACAGTGTAGATATCTAATTTATGGTTATCATGCCTAAGCAGGTGGGTTATAGAGCTGCCTAGACTTTCCTATCATGGGCATGTGTGAGGAGTAGTATACTGTGTATACAATACTCTGACTCGCACATATCAATGCCACTGATTTCATCAATGAGAACCCATTTTTAACATCCACAATGCTAAAAATTAGCAAGACTTTCACCAAAGAAAACTCATTTCTAATACTCATGATCATCAGCATAATCTCTGGTGTTGCAAAGACAGCTGAAGTACTTTTAGCAGCCACTCCTAGAGTGTGACATTTTAGATTAAATGCTCTACAACCACCGATGGAGTGTAAATTTCTGATAAAACAACTCATCTGAGCCCCTAGAATATATATCATGATGAATACACCCAATTATACTGAACTTTGAGTCTTGATGTAATTTCAGATAAATCACAGCTGTCAAAACAGTCTTAAAGTTTAAATTGTCTATATCCTTTTGACTTGAAATCTGACTGATCTATCCTTTTTTGACACGGATATTTAATCTATTATGCTTGTGGATTTGTCCAGTTCCCCTTGTAATTTTATCAGTATTTGTGTTACATATTTCAAAGTTATTTGATTAGCTATATATAGATTCATTTTTTTATATCATCTTGGTGGATTGTTACTTTTAGTGGTTTGTAATGTTTCTTCTTAATTTAATAATGGTTTTGACTTAAAAACCTGCACTATCTCATATTAATTTTGCAACAATGTCACTGTTTGGGACAGTCTCTCTCTCTCTCTCTCTCTCTCTCTCTCTCTCTCTCTCTCTCTCTATATATATATATATATATATATATATATATATATATATATATATATATTTGTATGTTTCATATATAAATGTAAATATAACCAATCTTTCACTTTGTCATTTTAGTCAGGTCTTTTACATGTATCTCAATTAGTGATACATAAAAGATTATTTCCAGTCTCATATTTTTGTTTTTTGTTTATACTGATTTTTTGTTGCTTCTCCCTTCCTACCTCTTTCCCCTTTCTATTTCTATTTGTGAACTAATAGTATGTTTCTTATCCTTCTCTTTCTTGTTTTTCTTTCTGCTAATATGAGTGCTAGTGCCATTCTTTTAATGCTCTTTAAAATTTTTAGCAATAATAATTGTATATTTTTGCTAATAATTACAGAGTTTCTATAAGCTTTTACTGCTATTATCTACACACCTCAACTATTTAATATAGATTAGACTTTCTCAATCTCATCAGAATTAACATTTGGGGTGGGATAATCTTGTTGTAGGGGGCTGTCTGTGCATTGTAGGATGTTTAGCTGCATGTCTGGCCTTTGTCCACTGTCCCTTTCCCGACAGTGACAAATAAAAGTGTCTCCAGACATTGCCAAATGTGTCCTGGAGGACAGAGTCACCCTCAGTTGAAAACCACCGCTTTGAGGACAAAAAGGACCAGTAAAGATCCTACTTTGCTATTACTTAATGACAAGAAAAAAAAAAAAGGTAAAATTTGCAAGCTGGTCTATACCTAACCATCTTGTAAAATTAGCCTCTTAATTAACTGATAGAGGAATTAAAAGCCAATCATATGTCTAAGTTTTTAGAATTACAGCTCTTGCAAAGTTGTTTGATCACCACTTGTATTCTTATCTTCATGAAACATCATTTAAGAGTCAAATAAAAACAAAAAGAGGTTTTTACCTTTAATTTTATTTCCCCCAAAGTATCTGTATGTCTACAAAGATTTAGACAGCCACTGGGACCAAGCCAGGATTCCCATAGTGAGACAATTGACTTGGCATCACATTGACAACATATAAACAACAGTTTGTCAACAGGCTTCACATTAGTGACAGAACATTTTTTGGCAAAATAGAGGCATCCTTCTGGGCACCATGGCAAAAACAGCTACTCACTTTCATTTGGGACTCCTCTGTATGGAGTACCAAATTAATTAAAAGATTATAATTCTGACATTTGTTTAGAAAATATTTTTTAAGGAAAAAATACAGCAGAATTTCTACTGAAAAAACAAAATTGCCTCTAGCAGTTTATTCATAGTTGCTATAGACCTATAAACTCTGGGTAACTGTTAGAAATTTGTGTTTTATTTTGATTTGATTTGATTATTTTCCTAAGTTAAAACTAACAGTATGGAAGATATTTGACCAAATTTGGGGAATGTAAGTATTTTTCCATAATGATGATCAAAAAACTGTATTTTATTCTGCTTTCAAAGTTAGTTTACAGAAAATGAAAATGAGAAATAAAGTAAAAGCAAAAGTGCACATTTAACATAATTTATTTGTAATAAAGGTAAATAATGTGTTATAACTTTCAAAGAATAAAGTGAACTGAGAATCATGGGAACCTGATGCTCAAAGTAAAACTAATTCTCCTAAATGTGTAAAGAATCAAAAAGAAATTAAACTTGAACATGTAACCACTATTGCAGCACCAAAAATCACTTAATAAAAGTGCAAGTAATTTATCCAATTGGGCATATACACCCTGAGCATATATCTTTGACTAGAAATTACTCAAGATAGACAGAGAAAACTGTGCTTAACCCTCTATGCCCAGCTAAGATCAACATCATGTAGAAAATTTTGAAAATGTTTACTATAGGTACATACCTGTGCTCCTTTAACCGAGCGGTAAAATGTATTCGAAATTGATAGGGTCATATAGGAAGATCATGAACATAAATGTTAGTAAAGCTTGAACTGCTGGACCTAAAACTCACTAAAAACTATTCAAAAGCTATTTTAACATGAGGGCCCAGATTTTGTATGTGTTATTTGACCACAACAATATCTAAAATAATTTTTAAAATTCTGATAGATGAGTCATTTTCCTGAAGTCGTTTTCCATGTAAATGACACCTCTGTTGTATGAGCATGCATTCTAAGTTCCTTATGGTGATATTCAGTTCTATTATACAATCCTTTTTCAACAGTTCTGTGCACCTAATCTATGCCAGCACTGTGATAAGTATAAAGGTAAGATACACTCTCACCTCCCCAGGAACGCTTGGTGTGTAAGAGAATAGCAGCACATTGACTGACAGATAAAAACACAGAAGTTTCCAGAAAATGACTAACTACCCCACACTTATGTTTGTGGTTAGTCTACTGACGAGTGGGGTGGCGGGTGGAGGCACTGAAGGCCAGGTTGTTGTATGAGAAAGGCCAGAAGTTGAACAAAGTGCTCTGTGTAGGTACTTGCAAGCAGAGAGTAAAAGGAGATGAAGATGAAAAGGAGGTAGACCTGTGCACGATGATAAAGAGTTTGGACTTTATTCCAAAGTCTTTTGGATGCTCTTAAGGAGTTTTGAAGACAGGAATGATACGAGTAGTGTTGCATTTTGAAAGTTCATGGTTATGGCAATATGGATGGGGCTATTTGAAAGGGAGGGTATCCTGGGACAGAGACCAGTTAGCAGGCTCTCTCTGGAAGAAGATGGAGAGAAAGGCAAAGAACTGAGAAATACTTAGAAGGAAAAATAAGTCAAAAAATTGAACATGGAAAGTTGAGGAAACAAAACCTTCTAAAATTGGCCACCATATTGAGTATATACAGTAGTGTAATTTGAGACAGCATATGTAAGGAAAGACAAGATTGTAATCAATTCCACTTTGGATATTTGATATTTAACAAATATTTATTGAGCATCTATTCTGTGCCAGGCACATTTAATAGCTAGTGATACCACAGTGAACAAAACAGACAAAAATACCTGCATTCATTGAGGCTTAAATTTATTGTGGGATGCAGAAAAACAGGTAAATATGTAAAATATTTGGAATGTCAAATAGTGATAAATAAGATAAAAGAGAAAAGAATATGAATAGCAGAGCTTAAAATTTGATAATATGAACAAGGAGAAACTTCACTGAAAATATGACTTTTGAGTAATGGCTTGTGTTGAAGCAATCATCATCAATATTTGTGAAAAGGGAGAAAATTACATGAAATGAATGTTTACTTGCAGTTAAAATGAGAAATCAGTAAGAATAATAATTGCTTTTGAAACTGCAGTAGATATGAATGAACAATATCAATTTTAGCTATATTTTTCTTTTTCATTTTCATTCACTTATTCATTTAGCAAAATTGTACTGAAAGCCTACTATGTATACAACACAAGTCTCTGTGGGATATTTTCCATATTATTACTTTTATTTTAAAATATTTACATAATACAAAATAAACTTTATGTATTTACCAATATAATTGCCATTTCTGATGTTCTCTTTTCCTTAGTATAACCCAAGTTCCTACCTAGAATCATTTCCTTCTGCTGAAAGGAATTCCTGTTAAATTTTTGGGGGTTTTTTTGTACCTTTGACCACCTTTACTAATTTCACCCCTTGCCTCTGGCAAGAACCTAACATTTCTTGTAATGAGTATCTGCTAGTGATACATTCTTTTAGCTTTTATATTCTGAAAAAGTATTTTGCTAGAGTTTTTGAAATATTTTCATTGGGCATAAAATTCTAAGTTGACAATCTTTTCTCACCAGTACTTTAAAGATGTTCCTCAATTGTTTTCTCACACTGCTTCCAACCAAAAATCTATACCATCCTTATTTTCATTCCTCTGCAAATAATCTTTTTTTGTGGATACTCTCTTTTAAGATTTTTCTCTTCATCACTGTTTTGAGCTATTTGATTTTGGTGATCCTTGTTGCAATCATCATCATGTTATACTTGATTTCATTGAGTGTCTTAGATTTTTTTAAAATCACATTTGGGTATTACTTTTACTATTATCACTTCAAAAAAATTTTGGTCCCCTCTTTTCTCCTTCAAAGAGTATAATGCATTAGACATCTAGATATGTATTAGGTCGTTTGAAGGTATCTCACAACTTGACAATTCACTCTTTTAGAAAAAATAATTTGAGCATAATTATAGATTTACAGGAAGTTGAAAGGTTAGTACAGAGAGGTGCTGTGCATTTTTCACTCAGTTTCTCCCAAATGTCATATTTTAAATAACTATAACAAAATATTAAAATCAGGAAACTGGCATGTAATGGGCCGGCCGAGTGGCGCATTGGTTAAGAGATGGTTTTGGGATGCCAGCGGCCCCGGTTCGGATCCCACATATGAGGGCCAGTGACACTGCCCTCTACAGCTAAGACAGTGAACAACAGCTCCACCTGGAGCTGGGCTGTGCAAGCCCCAGCGACAGCATAAACTGCAGCCCCTGCTGCAGTGGGCTGCCATAGGCTACAGTGAGTGGCCAGCAGCCAGCGTGAGCGGCTGGCAGCCAGCGTGAGCTGCCAAAAGGACAGCAACTTGTCTGTTCCCCTTCCCCCATTCCCCAATGCTGTTCCCCTCCCCCAATTCCCCAATAAAATCTTTAAAAAAAAAATCAGGAAACTGGCATTGATAAATGTGTGTGAATCTTTCTGTGTTTGTTTATCACGTGCATATTTGTGTAACTACCACTATGATCATGATAGAGAACTGTTCAATCAGCACAAAGGTCTCCCTCATACTGCCTCTTTGTAGTGACACTCAACCTCTTCCCTAACCTGAGGCAATCAGTGTTTTCTAACTCTAGAATGTTGTCATTTAGAAAAGATTATATAAATAAAATCATACAAGATATGACAGTTTGAGATTAACTTTTTTTCCAATCAGCATAATGTCCTTGAGATCCATCCAAGATATTGCATGTATTTATTGCTGAGTGATATTTCATAAAATGTGCAACAATTGAACCACTCACCTATTAAAGAACATGTTGTTCACAGTCTTTGTCTATTAAAACTATAATGCTATGAATAATAATGTACATGTTTTGTGTGGACATGTTTTATTTTCTTTGGGATAAATGCACAGAAGTGTAAATGATTAGATTATATGGTAAATGTATAATTAATTTTTTTAACTGATGAATTACGTGACAGGGCAGCTATACTATTTTACATTCCCACCAGCAATGTGTGAAGGATCCAGTTTCTCTGCATTCTTACCAGCAATTGGTATTGTCATTTTTCCCACCAGTAGTCCCACTAAGTATGTAATATTATCTGACTGAGGTCTTAATTTGCATTTCCTTCATGGTTAGTCATACTGAGCATTTTTAAATGTGCTTATTTGTCACCTGAATATTTCTTTCATGAAATATCTGTTCATGCCATTAGCCTTTTTTTCTGAGTTCTTTATATACTTTAGATAAAAGTTCTTTGTTGGACACATGGATTGCAAATATTTTCTCCCAGTCTGTGGACTGTCTTTAAACAAGGTCATTTGAAGAGCAATAATTTTTTTATTTTATTTTATTTATTTTTATTTTTTTATTTTTTGAGGGCAGTGTCACTGGCCCTCACATGTGGGACTGAACCGGGGCCACTGGCTTCCCAAGCCAGTGCTTAACCACAGCACCACTCGGCCAGCCCAATAATTTTTAATTTTGATGAAATCCAATATATCTGTGTTTTCTTTTATAGATCTTGCTTTTGGTATCATGTCTAAGAACTCTTCTATGTCCTAGGTCCTGAAGATTTTTTCCTGTTTTCTTGTAAAAGTTTTAAAGCTTCACATTTACATTTAAGTCTATGATCTATTTTGACTTAGTTTTGAATAAGGTGTGATGTTTAGGAATTTCATACTTTGCCTATTGATAACCAATTTCTCCAGGCCCATTTGTTGAAGAGACTATACTTCCTCAGTTGAATTGCTTTGGAAACCTTGTCAAAAATCAGTGGCTGTACTTGTATGGGGAAATTTGGGGTCCTCCTCTGTTGCATTTTTCTATGTGTCTATCCCTTTGCCAATACAAGTCTTGATTACTGTAGCTATATAGTAAATTTTGAAATCAGGTAAAGTGATTTCTCCATTATTCTTATTTTTCATAATTGTTTTAGCTCTTCTAATTTCTGAGGCTTTCAATATGAATTATAAAATTAGTTTAGTCTTATCTATATCTGCAAAAATGTTGCTTGCATTTTGATAAAAATTACATTAAACCTGCATATCATTTGGGGGATTTTCCAACTCAGGAATATGGTATTCCTCTCCATTTATTTAGATCTTCTTTTAATTTTTCACCAGTGTTTTGTATTTTTCAGCATACAAGACCTGCATAGGTTTTATCAGATTTATACATTAGTTCAGTTTTTTTGGAATAATTATAAATGGTACCATATTTTAATTTTTGATATTCACATGTTCATTGCTAGTATATAGAAATATAATTTATTTATTATGTTTATTTTGTATCCTGCAACCTTGTTGAACTCATTTATTAATTCCAGGAGAGGGTGTGTGTGTGTGTGTGTGTGTGTGTGTGTGTGTGTGTGTGTGTATTCCTTGGGATTCTTTTTTTCTTTGCACAGACCATCATGTTATCTACAAATAGGGACAAAATTACTTCTTCCTTTCTGTATATATGATTTTGTTTCATTTCCTTGGCATTTCTGCACGAGCTAAAAAAAGTACTATGCTGACTAATAGTGATGAAAGTGGATATCCTGCCTTGTTCATGCTCATGGTGAGTGGAGGGGCAGGCAGTCTTTTACCGTCAGTATTATGTTAACTAGAGGTTTTTTGTAGATATTTTTAATCAAGTTTACGAAGCTTTCCTTTATTACTAATTTACTGAGAGGTTTTCTTATATCATAAAGGGGGCAAAACTTCGTCAAACGCTTTTTCTGCATCCATTATATGCTCAGGTGTTTCATTTTTTCTTAGCCTGTTAACATGGTGGATTGCATTGATTGATTACTGAAGGTTGAACTAGCCTTCCATCCATCCCTGGAATAAATGCCACTTGTTCATAATGTTTTATATAAAGTTCTATATATTGGTGATTTTTATTTGCTAACATTTTATTAAGAATTTTTGTATGTATATTTCATGAGGGATATCGGTTTGTAGTTTTATATGTTTATATTGTTTTTGAGTATGATATCTGGATGTCACTAGCTTCAGAGAATGAGTTAGGAAGGAATATCTCCATCCTTTCTAGATTTTGTAAGGGGTTTTGTAGAATTAGTGTTAATTCTTTAAAATTTTTGTAGAATTTTCCAGCAAAACCATTTGGGTCTGGAGATTTCTTGGGGGTAAATTTTAATTACAAAAATTTATGTCTTTAATAATTATAAGCTATTCAAATTTTCTATTACTGATTGGTTGAGTTTTGATAGTTTTTGAGTTTTAAAGAATAAGTTGTAATATTTATTTGTGTAGAGTTATCTGTAGTGTTCCCTTATTAGCCTTTTGATGTGTATAAGATCTGTAGTAATACCTCATGTTTAATTTCTGATATTAGTAATTTTAATCTTCACTTTTTTATCATTATTTATCAATCTTGTTGAAGTTTATTTATCAATATTATTGGTATTTTCAAAGAGCAAACCTTGTTTCTTTGATTTTTTTCTTTTGTTTTTCTGTTTTCAATTTCATTGATTTCTACTCTTATTTTTATTAATTCCCTCCATTTGCTTGCTTTAGGCTTATTTTGCTTCTGTCTTTCTAGATTCTTCAGGTGGAAACTTAAGTTTTTGATTTGAAACTTTCCCTCTTTTTTAAATGTATGCCTGTAGTGCTATAAATTTCCCTCTCAGCATTGTTTTAGCTACATCACACAATTTTTGATATGTTTATATTTTCCTTTTCTGTTCAGTTTAATGTATTTTTATTTTTTCCCCCGGAGACTGTCTCTTTGATCCATGGATTATTAAAAGTATGTTGTTTAGTGTCCAAATGTTTGGACATTTTCCCATGTCTTTCTATTGTTAACATCTAGTTTGTTACTATCATAGTAAGAGAACACACTCTGCATGACATCAATTCTTTTAAAATATTTGAAGGTTGCTTTATGACACAGTGTATGGCATTTTGCTATATAACAGGGGTGCCAAAAATGTATACACATGATCTGTATTCATTTTTATGTTATGGGTATATACTATTAAAATTTTAATATACTTTTTTCTTTCTTAAAATGTGTATACATTTTACGGCACCCTCTGTATTTCATGAATGTTTAAAAAGAGTGTGTATTTTTACCATTGTTAGTAGGTGTGTTTTATGGATATTGATTTGATCCTACTATGATGATTTTATCATTATGTAATGTAACTCTGTCTTCAAAAATTTTCTTTGCTCCGAAGTCTATATTAGTAGAGCCACTATTGTTTTCTTTTGATTAATGTTTTCATTTTATATCTTTTCCCATCCTTTTACTTTTTTTTTTTTAAATTTTGTTTTTAAGATTTTATTAGGGAATTGGGGGAGGGGAACAGCATTGGGGAATCGGGGAAGGGGAACAGACAAGTTGCTGTCCTTTTGTTCTTCAGTCTCGTTGTGGAGGACGTTGTTTCACTGGCCCATGTTGGTATCATCATTGCGCTCTTCCCAGATGAGGCAGATGGGTTGTCGGCCTCTGGATGGTCGCTCACCGCGGCTATTGGCAGCTCGCACTGGCTGTCGGCCACTCACTGTAGCCTATGGCTGCCCACTGCAGCAGGGACTGCAACCCACACCATCGCCAGGGCTCACAGCCCACCTCCAGGTGGAGCTGTTGTTAGCTGTAGAGGGCAGTGTCACTGGCCCTCATATGTGGGATGCGAACCGGGGCTGCTGGCATCCCAAAACCAGCTCTTAACCAATGTGCCGCTTGGCCGGCCCCCCATCTTTTTACTTTCAACCACCCTAAATCATTATATTTGAAGAGAGTTTTTTATACATAGCATATAGTTGGGTGATGCTTTTTGTTTGTTTTATTGTTTCCCACTGTGCCAATCTCTTGTCTTTTTATTGGTGTTCATTTAATGTAAGTATTGATAGGGTATGACTTAAATCTACCATTATATTGGTTTTCCCTATTTGTTCTCCATTTTTTTTTCTGTTTTCCTTTTGCTTCTTGTGAGTTATATGAATTTTTTAGAACTGAATTTTGATATATCTATGCCATTTTTGAGTGTATTCTTTTGTATAACTTTAGTATTTTTTTGTTTCGAGAAATAATTTACTATAAAAAGTTTGCTCTGTATAGTTTTTTAGTAGTTACTCTAGTATATTATATATTTATTTATCACAGTCTTTTGTGTTACCATTTTATCAGTTTTAGTGAAGGTTGGAAATCTTGTGCTTCTTTGTATCTTTTCCCTCTCCTTTTATAGTTGTTTTAATATTTCTTCTACATACATTTAGAACCATATCACAGTTATAATTTCACTGCAACAGCCAAATTTAATTTAAAAAAAAAGTCTATCATATTTACCCATATTTTTACTCTTCCTTCCTGATACTCCAAGATTCCTGCTTTTATTATTTTCTTTCTGTTTGGAGCACTATGTTTACTTATTCCTGTGGTAGATCTGCTGGTAACAAAGGCTCTCTTTTCTTTATCTGAGGGTATTTCATTTCCCTCCTGCATCCAGAAGCATATTTTCATTGTGTATAGTTTCTGGATTGACACTTTTTTCTTTTAGCACTTGAAAACTGTTGTGCATCATTTCCCTGATGTCAATAGTTTCTGATGATAATTCCACTGTCATTTATCTTGTTTTAGATAAAGTGTCATATTTCTCTGACTACTTTCAACATTTTTTGTTCTTTAGTTTTAGAAGTTTGATTATGGCACTTGTATGTCCTGGTGTGACTTTCTTTCCATATATCTTGATTGGGATTCACTCAACTTCTTGAATCTGAAGGTTTATGACTTTTCCCCAATTTTTGAAATGTTCAGCTATTATTTCATGACTATTTTTTCAGTCCTGTTTTTTCTCACCTCCTGTGGGACTCAAATGATATAAATTTTAAATTTTAGATACGTTTATACAATTTTCTGAGGTTCTTTCTTTCTTTTCTCTTTTTTTTTTTTTTTGGTCCAATTTCTCTTTGTTGTTCAGTTTGGATAATTTCTATGGTTCTTTGTCAAGTTCACTGTGCTTTCCATTCTACTGCTGAGTCTATCCTTTCAGTTTTTATGTCGCAGTTATAAAATTTCTATTTGTTTTTTTCTTTTTTATCTTCTTTTTTTTGCTGAGACTTTTTAATTTTTTCAATTGTTTCAAACATGTTTGTAATTACTTGTTGAATTATTTTTATGTCTGCTTTAAAATTTTTGTCAGATAATTCCTACATCTGTGCCAATTTGGTGTTGGCTTCTATTGGCTGTCTTTACTTATTCAATTTGTATTATTCCTTGTTCTCCATATAAGTGGTTCTCAATTAAAATGAGAATCTTTTATATATTATATTACTAAATATTGAATGGTATTTAAATCTTGTTTTTAGTATCTCTCTGTACTGCTCCAGTGAGGGAAGGGGTAAGTAGGTATCCCATTCCCCACTAGGTTTCCACTGTTAGACACTGGCTGAGAGGGGCTAGGTGGCCTCATTATTGCCCCCGCATAGCTTCCCCTGATGCTCTGTGGTGGTGACTATGTGACTGCTGGGTGTTGGTGGAAGTCCCTTCTCTCCAAGATACTTCCTTGGACACCATCCTATTGAGCAGGGGAGGGAGTGTCTTGTTACTAGTGGGTGGAGGTGGAAGTACAAGCTTCCCATGTGGTCTCCACTAACAATGCAGAAGGAAAGTGCTCCTTTCTCCTAGGCAGAGGATGAAAGCCTTCACTCTCCACTCAGCCTTGTTTGACACCATGTAGAGAGGAAAAGTGTTGGGAAACCTCATTATGGCCTGGTCACAGCGTAAGTCTTGGTTCTCAATTTGACTATGGCTGCCAGGAGTGCAGCCATTGTTTTCTTTGATGTTAGCCTAGAATACAGCAGTTCCTATCTAAGAGTTTTCTGTTTTAGTAGGCTGCCCCTTTCCTGATATTTTGACTTGAGAAATCAGCTTTCTCTTGGGGCCTTTCTTTCTCTTCCCCCCACTTCTCTTCCTCCTCCTCTTTTTCCTCCTCTGTCTCCTCCTTTTTTTCTTCATTGGTTAGCATTTCCAGGTTGCCAACTTCTCCAGTACCCTGTCTGGAATAAATGCAGCAAGAAGTAAAGGTAGGGATCTCACCACCATATTGTTCCTTGGGTTATGATTTCTCTGGGTTCATGTGTTTCCTTTTCATGGTAGTGAAACTTTATGCCTTGTATCAGTGACTAATCTTGGATAGGGATTTCTAGCCCTTCTCCAATGAAAGCAAATTTCTGCTTGGTATCAATAAAGCATCTTGGATTCAAACCAGTTACTAACCTCTTTCCTTGGTGTAGAGATTCTTTGCTTCTGCCCCTTTTCCAGAAGTAATGGATCTTTGCTTGTGTCCTAGGAAAGAGTGTACTTATTACCCTTCTGCCAAAGATGGTGTGCTTTGCTTCTACCTTCCCTGAAGTAATCTAATTTTGCCTGATACCTCGTGACAAGAGTGCTTGCTGCATTTCTCCCAGCTTAAAGCTTTTGCTGTGTGCTAGAGAGAGGTTGGGAAGATGCATGGCTTTGGTCCTGTGGCCCAGTGTCAGCTGACCACTTCCTGCATGCTTATGCCATTGAGGGGAACTCTTTCCAGTTTCCTGCCCTGCCTCCAGTCTTTCTTATAAACACCCAGTTGAAACCTTTAGAAAAGAGCTTTGAGATAGTGTGAAATCGCATTGTGTCTGTGGCTCCTAGCTTTTCTAAACTGGCTTGTTCATTCTCAGCAAGCCTTAAGAAATCATTAGCATTTAAGCTGATTTCTTCTTATCAACTTGAAAAAATAACCACCTCTTTCTCCTGTACTCTGCAAACCATGAGGCAGTTTATATGTCCTACTTCTTCTTGGAATGTCTGGCCACTATTTAGAACTCAGTTTAATTGCTTGACTTGCAACCTCAGTTCTCTGATGGGCTAATGAAAAGTTGTCATTTTGGAGATTATATGCTTTTTTTTTTTTTTTTTTCCGATGCTAAGGTAGAAATGAAATTCTTTTGGCACTTTTTATATACTAATCATAAGCTAAACTGCAAAGTTCTTTGCATACTAGCTTTCTAAAGAAAACTTGTAGATTTTAATAAGAATTGGAACCAAACTACAAAAGAACTAGCCACACCTTATTGTAATTACTGTATACATATATGCAAATACAATAAATAATCCTAAGGCACAAATATAATTTATCAAAGATGTTAATTACTAATATCCCTTACACAGATTATTGGTTTACTAATAGTGTTTAGGATAGTGCACTTTTATTTTGGAATCCAGAGACTATTTTTCCACTCAAGTTCTCTCATTTGCATCTATTCCTCATGTGGGACTATAACATGCCCACAATTAGCTCCTTCTCATGGATGGTATTTTAAATGTTGAAAGTTCTCGGTCCCTTCTAACAGTTCCTCACATTACTTAGTCTCACAACACTCAAATAATAGACAATAATTTTACTTCAATATCTAGTTGTTACTGTATAAAATATGCTGAAAACCTAAAAGGTATTCTCTGACAATGGTTTCCACAAAATAATCTCTGCTTAAGGTCCTCATGCTGCTTGTAAGAGCTGCGATGAGAGAGTTTAGGTCTCTTATCTTTCAAATTTTAACTATGTTTTAGGCTGAGACTATTTTACTCCCATGACTCAAAAGTCTTTTTTCAGTATGGATGTTTTTACTGTGCTTTAATAATTCTACTTATCCTTTGGGTTATATAGTTTACTATGGTTTTCTTTTATAGACATTTATGACTGTTGGCATGTGCAGTAAAAAACAAAAACAAGGGCCGGCCGAGTGGCACGGTGGTTAAGCACTGGCCTGGGAAGCCAGTGGCCCCAGTTCGGGTCCCACATATGAGGGTCAGTGACAATGCTCTCAAAAAAAAAAAAAAGAAAAAAAGAAAACACTGCTTTTCTACTATGTGTCCTACAGACCAATGATTTATACTATTAGCTTTAAAAGATCTCCAGATTGAGAAACAGAAATAAAATAACTACTCTATACAATTTGATGATTATGATTTTAAGGCATTGCTATCCCATAGAACTGTTAGTGATGATGGAAATATTTCATACCTGTGCCATCCATTGTCATGGCAACTAGTCATATGTGGATACTGAGCATTTGAAATGTGATTGATTACTGGGAAAATGAATTTTCAAATTTTATTTTGTTTTAATTAATTTCAATTTAAATAGCTACATACAGCTAGTGGCTACTATATTGAACAGCACACTTATAAAGTAAATAAACACATTGGAGAAGATTATTATCCAGAGATTATTACTAAAATAATTTTTGAATAATGACTCTAATTTAGCCAGATGTACTTAGGGAAAGGACTTAACTATCAACAGGAAGCATAGAAAGTTACAGAGGTGTGAGGGAGCATGCCAAATTTGGAAAACTTTGAGATTTTCCAGTATGGATCCACTAATTGTATATTAGATGTGGAGGCACAGTGGGAGGTTGAAAGAAATGAGTGGAATAAAGAGCTTTTTCTGTCATACAGACAAATTCAAATTTCATTCTGTTGGCATGGGAGGCCAAAAAAAAATTTAAAAGCAAGCAGATATAATCGATAATCATATTAAGAAGACTATCTTTTGAAATCAGATAGACCTAGTTAATATTAAGTAAAGACCTAGAATAATAGCATTATATAATAAAGAAAATGATTAAGTAGATTAAAAGAATATCCATGCAATATTTATACATCCATGGAAGACTGAAAAGAACCAATCAAATAACTGACCACACACACACACACACACACACACACACACACACACCCTAAATCCAAATCAAATGTAGAAACATTAAAGGCTAAAGTATATGGCCATAAATATTCTGACTATAAATATATTTAAAAGCTTAGCAGAAAAGTTTTTTAAAAAGTGTTTCACAACTTGCCATTTAAAAATGTACACTTATATTGAACATACCTCATTTTGAGCCTTGAATACTTTTTTCTACCTAGTGTTTTTAAACTCATGTACCTTGAACTACTTACTGGTCACAAATGTATGGTTTGATCCTGTGACAGCGGTAATTGTTAATTGTTTAGGTAAGATAGTCATGCTACCTTAACAACAATAAAAACAACAAAAAACAAACCTAGGTGCTGTTTACTGTCCATCTGAAAGTCTCCATTTAAATAAAAATAATATTTAATAAATGTCCATAATGCTCGGAAAAGAATTCTATCCTTGTTTGAGTTTTAATTTGGGTTTAGATTTTAATATCTCTCAAATTCTTTTTTTGTATTATCCTGATAACCTAAACAGATGCTTAAATCACATTTACTGTAATTAACCCACTTACTTTCCTTTGTTTGTGATTCTTTCTTATTAATGATTCTTCTGTACAGCTTATGGTTTCTACTAAATCTATTCACTGGCAGGGTGCATAGTATAATCATAGTCTTTGAAAAATGGAGCAACTGTTTTACATTATGAAATAACAAAAATAATTTGATTGGTTTTCAGTAGTCAGGTTTTCAAAATACTTCAAAGTCATATTATATGCTTTTAATCAATTCAGTAAAAGGTTAATATTTTGAAATATAAAGGCTCCATATATTTCAACTATTATTTTGAATAATAGATTCTCATTTCAAACAAAATGCATTTCAAATTGTAGCATTTGATAAGTACATTATGTGCTTTTTAAAGAAATATATTTAAAATTTAGAGTACAGAAACATTTAAAAAATAAAATACTAAACAAGCTGAGAAACACATAAATGTACAGGTCAAATAATCAATTATTTTAAGTATATTAAGAATTAAAATGGGAATATTCCATAATAGTTTTCCTGCATGCATTCAAGTAACTAAACCAGCCCTCTTATGACATTATTTTAGAGCAGTATTACTTAGCAGGAGAGTGCATTTGATAATTAAAGACCTAAATGCAGTCACTATAAAATAATTTCTGGTATTGTCCCTGGGAGAGCATTATGTGCAGGTCTGGCTTGTTTACTCTGTTCATTCATTCTCAAACACATTTGTTGTACACCCACAATACCTGAAAAAAGACTGGCCACGAGGCTGGTGTTTAGGTGAGTAGACAGCAGATAGGAATAAACAGATGAGCAAAGCATGCTTCATGTCCTCAAAGTACAAAGTTTTATTACTTACTGGTGATGAAACAAAGGGGTGGTAAGGGCTACAAATGTGATAAATAAAGAATGCAACCCAAATTGACTTGTGAAATGCATTTCTCACAATACCGTCAGAGTATTTAACTTTTCATAGCAGTGACTTTATACCTTTCTACTAAATTTTTACTACTTCTTTGCTATGCATTACATTAAAAAATTTAGATGTTTCTAATTTCCCATCATAAATATCTTTTATTAAAACAATACCTATCTTCATATAAGATATATCAACTAATAAATCTACAACTATTATTGGCTCCATTTGCCTGATATTCCATTTTAAATATCAAATAATGATCACTTTATTTAAAAAAACAAAACCCAAAAAAACAAAACTTAAGGGATAAGAATCAAGTAATAATTAATCTTAAGGAAAATTAAAAACAGTGGTTTCAATTATGTAGTTTGACGTTAGGTATTCAAAGTATTTATAAAAGAGAGAGCTTAATTCTTCTGATGGACAACCATTTACCACAATCAAGACTATTTTTATAATCAGCAGAGTTTGCAAGATAGTAAATATTTATTGAGTATATATGTTAGCAGAGTACTCCAGCCTTAACATATTTGTTGTCTCATCCCTCTATGATATGTTCACAAGTAGTTTTACAATAACTAGAAAAATGAAAACCTGTTTTTGAAACACTATAAAAAGCTATTTTAGAAGGAAGGATACATTTTACATGACATATAAATTGCTTTCCAAGAAGAATTTTGCAGCATGTATAGACGATGGCAGTCCTACTCTGAGAAGGTTGGTGAGTTCTTTTGCTAAGAACTTTTCAAGTGAGATTTTCCAGTCATAATATGTTTCCCATACCATAAATAGTGAGTGAAAATAAACACGGATTTTTCTAAGAGGTAATTTTCATTTTGCCACATATTTGTCACAACATTCTACCTTAAAATAATATTTCTGATTTCCTACCTTAACTGACCCATTAATAGTCTTCCTCCCAATTTCATGCTTCAGTGTGATCACTAACAAAACAGACTACATTTTTTAGCTGGGAGGTAATAACATTTCTGGATGACCTAAAATCCTCTGGAATTGTACTCTACCTGATTTTCAAGGATGTTTAATCCATTTGTATGCTCCACATTTTCCATTTGAATTTGCATCAGGTCATGTAATATCAGTTTCTTCTGTGTCACCTGATGTAGCAATAACTTTATATAACGTGACACTGTGTAATGTATAGTTTTAAAAGCCCCTTTTCTTCTGTAAGAGTGGGCTCTATCAAATGCTACAGCTGTCCTATACCATTATCTCCTTAATGGGTGTAACTACTAAATAAAAAGTATCTAGCTAGTTTTGCATATCTCAGTATAATGACTACATACTGATCTTCGTAAATCCTGTATCATTTTATACTATGAGTTTATTTTTATTATATAAATTTAAATAGAAGGTAATGTATTAAAACAATAAGAAATAAATTACTAAATTTTCAGTTTTTTTCCCTCCCACCTATGGGAGTTGTCAGTTTGGAATGCGAGAAAGCAATATTACTATCATTGAATTTCATTTATACACTCATTTGAGCAGTTGAATACTGGGGAGGGAGAATTATTCCTGCCTGGAATTTGGTAGGCAAAAGATAGTGAATTCCATCTTTAATGCCATACTTCTGTATTATTTTTCTAGATTAGGAATCAGCAAAGAATAGCTCATGGACCAAATCAGGCCCCAGCCTAGTTTTGCAAATAAAAGTTCATTGGAACACAACCACATCTTTTTTCTTTTTCATATTGCCTATGGCTACTTTCAGGTTACAAAGGCTGAATTCAATAGTTGCCACAAAGATTGTATGTCCCACAATGTCTTCCCTCCCCCCTCCCACCCACCCCCCACACACACCAAAATTTACTCTCTGGCCCTTTATAGAAAATGTTTGCCAACCTCTGTTCTAGATTATTTATGATGTATGACTTGTTCATTATATGTCATTAAAACAGACACTATCAAATGAATTATTTGCCAAAATTTTAAAAAGTAGATAAATATGTTCAAACACTATAACAAGTTACCACATAAGCACTCAGAAACAGTCATATTGCATAGCTGAAGGAATTTTTGTTTCTTATTTACTACTTGTCCCATTGCTTCCTATGAGGAAAACAAGCATTTGGAAAGAACAATCCACCCATCTTTAAGGAGGGTTAGTAAGGCACTTGGGCTAGAAGAAACTTGCCTTGAGTAATGAGGCATGTGTGCTTTTAGCCTAATAAAGGAAGTTTAAAAAAAAATCTTATAGAGCAGTGAGTTTGACTCTTAGAAAATAATCAAAGACCATGTCTAACACACTGAACTACGCACTGTAGTTCCCAAAGATGACTCCCCCATTCAACAAACTGGTAACCTACTCTAGGTTGGATCCTATAACAGAATCTAGAACTGATTTTATATTGCTATAGCAACATCTTTATGCTCTACTCCCTAACTATATTGGGTGGGAAATTTCCAGCTTCTTTCTGTCAAAAGAGCATTTCTGAAAAGAGTTCTAGACTGTGATATGATATTGGGCTAGGTGATAGATGGGGAAGCAGTAGAAGACAGTGAATACATTTAAGAGCAGCCTACAGTGAGGATTACAGACACAATTCACCAATGGATGATGGTGAATAGATCCTATGGAACGGACTTTTACCTGTGGAAGTCTAGTGTATTCATAGGAAGCAGATACCAACATCTTAGAACTGTGTATGGTTTGATATGGGAATGGATTTTTTCTTTCCTGTCTTCTGATGATGTCTCAATGCTATTATTTAGCATTTATGATAGAGAAAGAAGTATGTTATATAAGCATCAGTATTTGCATTCCTGGGAGAAATGCTCAGGCCCAGCAATTAAAAGTTCTCCAACCATGGCTAACTAGCACTCAATTACAAAAGCCACATCTAGCTGACACTGGTCATCTAGTAGAAGGCTGATTGTGACCAATTTGATTATCTCCTGTCTCTTTTAAAAAAAATAAAGCAAACTAGGTGTCCATTTATAGATGAATACATAAAGAAGATATATGTACACACACATACACATATATAAAGGAATATTACTCAGCAATAAAACAGAATGAAACCCTGACATTTTTGATAACATGGATAGACCTAGAGGGCATTATGCTAAGTGAAATAAGTCAGACAGAGAAAGACAAATACCACATGATTTCACTTACACATGGAATCTTAAAAAATAAAATGAACAGGGCCGGCTGAGTGGCGCGGTGGTTAAGAGCTGGCTTGGGACGCCAGTGGCCCCGGTTCGGATCCCACAAATGAGGGCCAGTGACACTGCCCTCTAAAAAATAAATAAATAAATAAATAAATAAATAAATAAATAATAAAATAAAATACAATGAACAAAATGAATGAACAAATAAAATAAAAACACACTCTTAGAAACAGAGAACAAAAAGATGGTGGCTAGAGGAGAGAGGAGTGGGGGAATGGATGAAAAACACAAAAGGGAATATAATCAATAATAGTGTGATAAGTTGGCACAGTGACAGATGATTACTAGACTTAGTTTGGTGATTACATTGTAAGCTATGTAAATGTCAAATCATTATGTTCTATACCTGAAACTAATATAATATTGTATGCCAATTATACTTTAATAGAAAAATATTACTTTAAAAAAATAAACACCACTTCACAAGAATGTTAGCCAAATCTTCACTTCTATCCATCCCTTGCCATGTCAGGCCCAGAGCAGCTATCTTGCTTTTACCTTCCTTGACTCCAAACCATTTGTTGAAGATTTTGCCAACTTGCCTGATCCTGCCTGTTCTCCCAGGAAATGCCATGTGCTTGAGTGCTGTTCAGAATCTCTTGGAAACACACAGCTTTCATTGCCTTAAGACTCACCTTAGTTATCTCTGCTAATCTAATTACGATTCTGTGTTTTATATCCTCTAAGGACCCTGAATTTCCTGAGGACTCAGTTGTTGGTTATGTTTATCTTTTACTTTTCTACAATTATCAACCTACCAATCACCAGGGTTCTGGAAAGATACTTTACTAAATATCTTACGGTGATGACATTGCATGGAAAAATCCCCTTTTATCCAGGTGATATATCCTGAATGAGGCCACAAAGTAAACTGAAAGTCTTGACATTGTTTTGGAAATTGGAAATATGACCGCTATCCCTCCTCGTTTCTTAGCTTATATTGTACTTAAATTTCATCTGTATTTTACCTTATATTACTTTGTTCTTTTCCATTTGTTTTATTTTGTTTTGATCCTTATGTTGGTGCTTGTGAATGCTTCCATCATAGCCATACCAAATGCCTTGGCATAAAATTCACTGGCCTTCACTAATGGTTGCCTAGTTGTACCTTTCCCACTCCTCAGGTTTCTCTCCACTCCTTGTGGCTCTCCAGCTTCATTAAAATTTAGTTATCTCCGTTAGAAACATCCATGATGCCAGAACCAACAATCAGCCAGGATGTCCTGATAACATGGAGGTGGGAAGAGGCATCAATAAGCACTTGACTCACCTGTGTTACCAACCTAAGACACTCTTGGGGTTCTGCCTCTGGCTCATTCTCTCCCATGAAACACTTTCAGTTTGGGTCTGATTACAGTATACATAATCCATTTTCAATAATATACTGTTAGGTGATTAATCCATTGTTTAAATTGAAATAAGAACTGAAATGCCCACATACTTTCAAAAGTTGTTACTGAATGCATACTGTTATCCAATGCATTCTGCCGATTTTTCTTTGTTGAATTAACAAGGCCTGGGGAAAAATTCTGTCATTAAAGTTGACTTTGCATCTGGGGCCTTTCAGGACACTACAGAGTCTCAAACCAAGATTTGAAGTCAACAAGGGACAGTTTATGCATTAAGTTCCCTTTATGTTCTGCTATCCGTTCTATTACTTTAATATGGGCACGGGACTAGGTATGCAACAAAAGTGTTACCTATGTTCATACAATCTTGAGACCAATCTCTTTTTGTACTTTCATCAAACTTAAATGACACACTTAAAAGGAGTGTCTTTTGTATATCCTACCAGAGGTATACAAGGCACTATATTAAAACAAAGAAAATGAAAGAGTTGATTCAGGGGTGTTCTTCAAGTATACTCTTACATAATATGAAGCTGAAGAAGCTCTCAGAAAACTTTCTGCAGGAAGCATCCAGAACTTTAAACCCTCTAAATACAGCTTTCAGGAGTAGTAGCTCCCATGGGCAACCTAATCAGTCCTTTTACCTTCAATGCATAAAATAATTAGACCTCTGGAATCTGAGAGCCTTGGAGACTCCACTCGTTTGTTTACATGAATTTCCCAGAAACAAAGTTTCTGCTTTTTAAAAAGTGTTTGATCATGAGAACTAAATTCAGAATTAAATGAATTTGTGAGATGACTTTTCTATGCTAAATATGAAGATGTATTTAAAAATGAACTTAATTGACATGGATGAAGTTCACTCACTTATTCAGCAAAACTTTAAAGAACACGTATTATACTATATGCTTTGCTTTGTGCTAGGGATTGAGTAAAATAATTTAATATGATTCTTCTCCTCAAGGATTTTATCATTTCATCTGAAAAATAGGTGTTAAAAATCAACTATTACAACTTCATGCTATTAAAGGGGAAATCGAAGAGATGCAAGACAAAGAAACTAAGAGGAGGCTTCCAAAAGGAAATACAACATCAGGACACTGTTAAGGGAATGTAGGAATTAGACAAGTGGACAATGGGCAAGTGGAAGAAGTGACAGCACAGTTAAAGCAAGTAGAACATGTAAAGATACAGCAGCTGGCTTCAGGAAACTGGAACTTCTCAGTTTTGTTGGAAGGAAAGAAAAACCTAGGCCCAACAAGTTTGGCCTGGATCATTGAGTTACTTTATTTGACATGTTAACAGTTGTGTTTTATCCTGAAATGAATGAGGAGCCATGAAGAACTTTCGGCAAAGGAAAGACCTGACAGATTTGCATTTGATAAATATAATTATGGCAGGTATATAGAAGATACCAGGGAAGGGTGAGAAACTGGGGAGCCATGAAGAGAGTACTACAAAATCCAGAACAAAAGTGCTAAGGACTTTGTATTAGTACAAGTTCTCCAGAGAAACAGAAGCAGTAGAATATAATCAGCAGTTGGCAAGCTGGAGACCCAGACAAGTTGATGGTATAGTTCAAGTCCAAAGGCCAGTAGACAGGAGGCTCAGGAAGAGCCAATGCTTCAGTCTGAGTCCAAGGCAAGAAAAACCTAGAGTTACTTTAAAGGCAGCCAGGGAGGAGAAATTCTCTCTTACTACTGGGAGAATAAAACTTTTTGTTTTATTCAGGCTTCCAACTGATTGGATGAGGCGCACCCACATTACAGAGGGAAAGCTGCTTTACTCAGCCTACTGATTTAATTGTTAAACTCCTCCAAAACACTCTTATAGACAAACCCAGAATAAAATTTGACCAAAAGTCTGGGCCCCTGTTGGCCCAGTCAAAGTGACATATAAAACTGACCATCACAGACTTGAAATCAGGAACAATGATCATAGTGGAAAGAGCATATGTAATAGAAATTGGAAATCAAATTCTATTTGACCTTTATAGCTCTCAGAGATGAGGGTCAAACCTGATGCCCCAAAACCTGTCTTGTATACCTGAGTGAAATTTTATGTCACTAACCACACATGAAATACATCTGAGGAAGAGTAAATATAGCCGGGATTCAGACTTGGAAAGGTTGAGGTAGCTCCCATGAAGGCAAACCAGCATACAGGAGAGAAGTTTGCACTACAATAAAAATGGGCTATATGGTCATTACAAACATTCAGATGTACAACTTTCGTATAACTAATTTATACTGTAGCCAAATTATAACCACTCAGTGCAGGCTTTTTTTATACGATCAACTATAACAGGATTTAGAGCATTAAGGTGATCTACATTTCCCTTTAAAAAAGAATAAGTAAGATAAATGTCCATTTACATTGTATCTGTAGATTCATTACATCTTCAAGAGACTAATATGTTGGTTCAATACTTTAGTTCAATATTTTTATTTAATATTTTTGTTAGATATTATGATTTTCTAATTTTGTATATCTTTTCAATTCTCTATATATGTTTTTAAACAATAGTAATAACATTGTTTACTTTGAAAAAAATAATTCAGGTAAACAGCTATTCAATAAAGGGTTATAAATAATCCTTTCATTAAGTTGCCTTTGTTCCAAATTTTTTCCTGCATAAATAGCATTTTCATAACTCTGGAATTTGGTACATATAAAATTAAGGTACTTTTAACATGTCAAATTGTGTTTTTATTAATCACAAACAAAAATTACCCAGTTAATTGTGTGTAGAGTTCTATGAGAGTTTATGCTGTGTGAATATATTTAAAAAGTTTATGTTCAATATCATTTACAAAAATATCACTTTCAATATCAGTTGATGTCAGTTCCTTATTCAACACTTAATTTTAAAACACAATGTAACTCTAAAGCTCTATAGCTGCCTTCAATTTCTCCTTAATCTTCAGCTTCTACTAAAGTTCATCTCCTCTGTGGAGTGTGTTCCAGTTCCTACAGAAGTTGTTAAACACTCTTATTTCCAAACTTCTCTAGAATATGAACCAAACAAAAAATGTATTATCTTTGTTTATTGTCCCTTGTGTTTGTTTTAATTTTAAGCCTGAAAGCAGATGGTGATCTCTTTGAGGTCAGGGCCCCATCTCTCATTTTAAGGTTCCTGGCCCCTAGCAACAATGTTAATTATATATTTTTTGTGTTCTCTATGTTGGTAGATTTATTTATCCTGAGCCCTACATAGGAAAGACCAAAAGAAAGGAAATAAGATAATATTCTATTTAAATTATTGCCAGATAATTTAAAAATGGAGCAGCAAATTAAAGTTATCGGACACATCATAATTTTATATGACAAAATAATCTTAGTCAACATCTTAGATCTTAGATCAGCATAATAATATGTGGCAAAATTTTGAGGAGAATCATGACTTCTAACTTTAGATTATGATTGAAATACATGGCATGATTCACTGTGGAAGTTATTTATACAGATAAGTTGTATAAATGAAGTTAATTTCCTTATTATTGAAATGTTAAAAAAATATTTTCAGCACAAAAACAATAAGCCCTCTAACCACACCAACTCTGTTCCTATTAAAAAACATAAATGATGGGACTGGCTGAGTGGTGAGTTGGTTAAGAGCTGGCTTGGGATGCCAGCGGCACTGGTTCGGATCCCACATATGAGGGCCAGTAACACTGCCCTCCACAGCTAAGATGGTGTGAACACCAGCTAGACCTGGAGCTGGGCTGCTGTGAGTTCCAGCGACGGTGTAGGCTTCAGTGAGCAGCTGGCAGCTAGTGTGAACTGCCAAGAGCCGCTGTGAGCAGCCTTCCAGAGGCCAGAGACCGATCTGCCTCACCCGGGAAGAGGGCAATGATAATACCAATATGGGCCAGTAAAACAACGTTCTCTACAACTAGACTGAAGAACAAAAGGACAGCAACTTGTCTGTTTTCCTCCCCCAATTCCCCAACACTGTTCCCCTCCCTCAATTCCCAAATAAAAACCTTTTAAAAAAATAAATAAATGAGTTCATGTACCACTAATAAACATATTTTTCATTCTTTTACTTCCTGTGTAGCTTTTGTAGGATATGTGTGTACTTATACATTTTCATAGATACTCATTTCTAAACATAAAGCATCTGTATTTTCCTAAATTCATTATGAAGTAAAGTTCTATCAGTTGAATTCCACTTTTTGATTCTCTTCAATCGGAAAAGAACAAAAACAAAAAAAAATCTGTTTGAAAAGGTTTAAGGACAGGAATTAATCCAGGTCCAGCAAACCAGCTAACTGCTTCCTGGTGTGCAAACAGCTTCAGCTCTATCAGACTGATACTCTGCATCCATACATATGAAAGTCAATCAATGATTTAAATCTCTCTGTGGAACACACCTAAATTCCATTGAAATTTAACAAAGAAAATTTATTTCTCACTGTGTTGATATTTTAAAGCACAATTTTTCATTTGAAAATAGCTAGGTGTTTGTCCTTAATTCTTCTAAAATATTATAGAATCTTGTCCCAGATGAAATTTTAGGGTAAAACAAACTTTTATTGTTGTCGTTCATAGAAATATTATTTTCAAATAGGTTACATAATGCAGTATACATTTTAAATACAAATATCTAAGTAAGATTTGTTACCCTATTCCATTTTCACAGTCTCCATCTGTTATTAATCATTAATTCATCTAACTAACCCTTGCTGACTTGCCAAAGTTGAACAACAACAAAAAAAATCGAGCTCACCTTCACTGGAAAGACCCTATTTATCTTTCTAATATTTCCTGCTTTCTTTCCCCCTCCTTACCTACAAGGATGACAGAGAAAAAAAAAAAAAAAAACATATCACAGTGTGATGCTGCTGGTGTGTATAAAAAACCCTTAACAGTCATTTTCCCATCAGCAGTTTCCCTGCTGGCCACCTTCTAAAACTCTCCTTCTCCTCAGGTAGCTGGCTGCTAGATATTTACTGATTAATTTGCATCAAATGTTCTCCTAGCAACCAAGCTAGGATTGGATTAGGTATTTTTGCAAAAGACTGTTTTCTGTTAAAGAAGCTTAGGCTTTCTAAACACCATAAACAGAAACTAACAGAATTTAACCAAAGCTGTAATGTGATTTCTTTATATATATATGTATATATATCTATATATATATATATATATATATATATATATATATATATAATTTATATATATATATATAAAATTTATATATATATATATATTTCAGCCAATTGGTTTTATTGTTTCTACTTGAAAAAAATTAGCCATTTTTCCATTTTATATTTGTATTTGTGGACACACCCACTTATTATACAGTTATCTTGACAGTAGAGGGATATATATTATTTTAAGTAAATCCAAAGAGAATTTATGTCATTTTGTAATTGTTAGTACATGATGTAGAAAACAAATAGGTCTTATTTCTCACGACCAGTTTAGTTATATAGAGAACACAGTAAATTTTCCTATAAAACATTGTAATTAATTTTCATGTTCTCAACAAAATAATGTGAAACCCAAAAGTTTCAATTAAGATATGCTTTACTGGAAAGTTAATATATATATATATTCTTTACTTCTCAAATAGCATTGTTGTGTCATCAATTATGTGTAAATGCTAATAATAATTTTAATATTACAGTATTATTTGATGGAAAGAACAGACATAAGAGAAAAATATAACATGGATAATAAATCATCTCTAATAACATTAAACAAACTGGCCAATAGTACCCAATGATTATCTTAGCAGGTCTTTGAAAAACAGGAGAAAACATCTTATTATGACCCACTAAGATTTTATTCTAGTGTACAATAATACCAGAAAACAAAGAAAAATATTTTAGTAAGATCAATAATAGTTATTATGTTATTAAGATTAAAAGTGATAATCTTGAGGCACTGAAACATTTTATGATTTAAAAAAATTAATATTAAAAAATACGAACCTATAGTTTAATCATTTGATGAAGATAATAGAGTATTTTCCCAGAGGTAAGAATAAAGCAGCAAATCTTCATAAGAAAAGATACTACCAATTCAGCTATGATGACTATTACACCTAAAATATTAGAAGAGGACAATTTCTGCACTTTTTCTTTTTTGCTAATAGTTCATTGTTTTCTATGTAGGTACTTCTTAAACTTTACATGTGTTTTTAAGATATCTGACTTGTAAACACTATCCATTTATTTCAAGACTTTTTAGTTTAGTAGAATACTGAAAATCTAATTCAAATTTTAGAAATTACAGCTGCAGATGCTGTAACTTTTAAGCATCTTGATAGATCATTGAAAAGCAAAGGTATTTTTCACTTTAAGCTTGTAGAGACAGAGGAACTCATATCTATGCCAGGTACACTGCAAGGCTTTTTAATAGAATACCTCACATAATCTTCTCCAAAACAGTTGAGACAGATATTATTATCCCCAAATTATAAATCCTATCTGAGATTTAGAAATGGTAAATAAGTTGCCACAGATCATAAAGTAAGGCAAAGCTAAGCTGAAGCTTATGGCTGGGGGGCCCCAAATCTGACATATTTTCTCTACATCAAACCACCTCCTATAATTATGGAGGTGAAATGATTCTTTACCCTTCAAGTACCTGGCACTTTGTGGATGCGCAGGTTTCTCAAACTATTCACTCCAACCTGGATTGGACTTTAAAATAATGACTTTCTTCTCTCTTATGGCTTATCAAAACTTTCACCATTTTCAGATAGCAGTGACAAAAGAATAAACGAAACTTCAGAGAAATATGCATGAGTTATAATCAGCTTTAAGTGTTTACCTTCAGGCAGAAAATAAAATGGAATTTGAGAGGAGATTTTGTGTGTGTGTGTGTGTGTAGAGATTATTCCTTGATAATTTTCTCCTTTCTTTCTCTCTCTCTCTCTCTCTCTCTCTCTCTCTCTCTCTCTCTCTCTCTCTCTCTCACACACACACACACACACACACACACACACACACACACATGGTTTTTTTCTCTGTTTTTGCATAGCCTTGTGTAGGAAACTCTCTGCTAATGAGATTTGAAGGACAGATGTCTTTGATATCCATGCATTGACCTATCAAAGGGTCCCGGATCAATCCTTTGGGTTAAGCCATGGCCCTTGTTAAAACCATGGCTATATTTATAATGAAAGAGGAAATGTAGAAAGAGAATGACCTGTTGTTATACTGCTGGGTTTTGATCCCCCAGTGAGTAGACTGAAGAAGAGATTTACATGGGTTTTGGAAAATGTATTATTACAAATACACATGTTCAATGATGTCACCCACATTTTGAAGAGTACTTCATTAAAAAATATGAGCTAAGTGTCTACTTTCAAAACATTGGTGAAAAATAATGGCTAAAACTGCTACAAGAGGATGAAACACTAAAGAATATCATGACTATATTGTTTTTTTATCAATAATAAAAAGCAAAATGGAGAGCTAATGCCTTACATGGCTCAATATGATGCCCTAACTTTAAGTGGAAGAGGGAAATTATACTTAGAATAGGAAATAGAGGGAAACATAACAAATACTAAACTAATACTGGAAAATATGCTATAATACCAAGAACTTGAAAATGCTTAAGAATTTGAGAGAGAAAAATAAGCTGAGTATTGTTTTTATTGTTTAATTATTTATGAACATGCAAAAAAGAGGGGAAAATCGTCCCTCTGCAGTGTCCAGAAGAGGTAGGAAACCAGTAGGTTTTAAAAATTTTTTAAAACAAGGCATCCTTGTCAGTGTCCCCAACTCATCAGCGCAACTGTATATCAGTTTTAGAATACTATTGAATGTGAAGCAAATTATAGTTTGCAAAACATTAAAATGCTTTTAGATTAAAATGTTCTTTTTCCTTATGTACCATAACAGCATGTCTATACCCAGTGCAGCTATCACCTAAGGATGACAGTGGCTGGGAAAATAGCCCTACCTGTGTGTTTCCACAGAAGCCACTCTCACTGAGTGATTTTCTTGGACACTAGGAACTATAGAGCTATTTGATCCAGTGAATGCAGGCTTCCACTCTAACACCCACATCATCTTCATTTCTCCACTCTAACTCCTGTGTCAGTCTCAGTTCTTCACTACAGTTCCTGTCACCATTCCTGGTCCCTTTAGCCCTTATGATTAGCTCATCAAGAATCCAAACTTGTGACTCTTCCTTGAATGTCACTGTAGCTACATGGTCATGACAACTTTAGCAAACTCCTAAGAATGCTTACACCCCAGGACTGAAAGTAGCTCTGTCTGAAAAAAATAAATTCCCAAAACCCACTCTCTGATTATAATTCTGCACCCTTATTACTCTTCCCCTGCATCATTTCAGCTCTACCTCGTTTCTGGTTCCACACTACCACCCTTTTCTCGCAGCACATTAGCTCCCTCTTGGATTCACTCCTCTCTAACTGGCTTGAGACCTCAAGATACTGCAGCCCAACCACTCCCTCTCCTCCTCCACCCCCAGATCCTGCACCCAAGGAGTTCAATGTACCACTTCTGCTATTTCCACACCTGGGCTGCGCATGGGCTACATTGCTTTCACAAACGTGTTCCCTAACTTCAGCCCTGCCCAGGCGGCTGTGGTTCTCCACCAGTCAGTAGTCAGCTGTTTCCTGTTCCTCTGAATGTCCATTCAACATACTATCTTCCTCAAAAGCTTTCCCTAATGACGTGCCACCATTTTTTCAATCAACAGCTCTTTGAAATACAAAACAAACAAAAAAGCCCTGATTTAGGCAGGCCGATTGGCGCGGTGGTTAAGCGCTGGCTTGGGAAGCCAGAAGCCCGGGTTCGGGTCCCGCATATGAGGGCCAGCGACAGTGCTCGCAAAAAAGCCCTGATTTGTAGCATTGATTGATTTTTAAACTGCAAATATTCCCACTGTGGCCCATATCAGGGTACACATGTGACATCAGTGAACACAAAGTGAGGGAGGAATGTGCAGTAAGCAGCACAGTTTTTATGGGATTTCCACCAGATACAACAGTGCATCTTTTCTTAGGCCTGATTGATTAAAATAATCTCAACAGCACAGAAAATAATAAAAGGTAGTAAAATAATTAGGAAGTGATGAATGCTTACTATTCATTACCTTTGTTTTAATATAACTTTAAATTTATGTAATTTATGTTGTAAAAATGGCCATGTTTAATAACTGACTCGTAAAATTCCTAAAATCTTGGCCATTCGTTCTTGCTAGCCTCTGCTAGCCAGTGCCAGCACATCCTAGCTTCGTCCACTGCAAACCTTCATTCCTCTTTGCCCATGAGCCTGCCTCAGAGTTTATTGAGAAAACAGACTGTACGTGATTTTCTTAATTTCTTGCCCCTATATCTACAAATTCCTTTGCAGTTTTACTCACTCTGCTCTCATTTACAGCTGTCTGAGAAGTGTCCATTATTCTGTTCAAGATGGATCCTTTCACCTTAGTTATTATAATTCCCTCCCACTAACACCGGAACTGTGTGTCCTTGGCACTCCCTCTTTCCTGTATTTCCAAATGTTCTCTCTCTCTTAGCTGTATCTGTATAAACATATTCAATATCCCATTAATGAAATTAAAAATATCTCTTGACCCTGACCGTGAGGCTACTTTGAGCCATCTGCATTGCTTATGCTTGCATATCATTTTTATCAGAAATTCCATAGGGAGAACAGTTCTTATTATCAATTTCTGTAGCCTCATCCTTGTTCTTTGCTTTTTTCCCCCTGAAATCTGATGACATTACTATAGGACAAAAAGCATGAATCACCTCTGAAATGCCAGTCTTCAAAGCAATTTTTCTAGTTCGCAGACTGCTTAAAAAAAAAAAAATCTTTTAGCATTTCATCCTGTAGTACCCTCCTTCTTAAATTGCCTTTTCCCTGACTATTGTTTGGCCCTTGACAATCTGCAAACCTGTAATAGAATGGGCAGGGCAAAGACCATCTAATCAACCTGGCCTCCACACACCTGGAAGGATGCTGACCAGGAACACTAAATATTTGCTACAGCTGAGGCTAGGAGAGCCTTAGCCTTTACAGATGTGGGGAGTAGTAAGCTTTTTCTTGTTGCCTTGAGAAGGATGACCACTTAGCAAACCAGCTGGCCCCTATGTTTATCCTCACTTAAGGGATTGCTGCTGCTTGTTGTATCCCAGCAGTTGCACCTGAGACCCAATACCTAGACAAAAGAAAATAACACCACCCAAGAGGACACAGAAGAAAGGAGAAGATTTTCAGAACACTCAGACAGGTGGCTTCTATTGAAATAGAACAGAGGTGGAGGCAAAAACACAGCTTGAATAAAAAATAAGATCACTCAAGCAGGTTCAAATGTAATATTTGTGTACACACACACACACACACACACACACACACACAACAATATGGGCTTCTAAAACATTGGTGATTTGGAATTAGCTCAGTTTTCCTCCTCTAAACCCAACCCATGAGATGTCTCAGAAGGGAAAGGGGTGGATCCTGGAACCTAATATGAAAACTGTGAGAAATGCTGAGAGAGATAAATTTGTTTAGCTTGTAGCATCAGAGAAAGCCAGTGACTTCAGATAAGAGAGGACCACATAACACAGGCTCACATGAGTGGCAAACACCAGAAAGATAACAATAAATGCTGCCCCAAACTAGACAATAGGATAGTACTGAGTGGTCCTGGTAGGGCAAATGCTGGTTTAGACAGTAATCCAGCAGGTTTAAAGAAATCAAGTATTTAAATACCCAATCACTCAACAATCCTTCTTCTGAGTATATCAGGGCCACAGGATACAGTTGCCCAGCTTGTATGCTGTGAAATTCCAGGAGGTATCTTTCACATGGGTAATGAAAATGTATGGCACATAAGAAATGACCTGAGTCTTACACATGTACACAGCTAAAAAAAAAAAAGTTAAGTTGTTACATTTATAACTAATTAAAAGATAGGATGAAAATGTGAAAAACCTTTTGATATAAATACATATAATTAACTGAAATAGATGGTTCTATGCATTCCTGATAATAGGGTAAACTATAGTAATACTTTATAGCTAAGCTAACCTGTTTTTCAATAAAAGTCATCTATTATGGTTAGAAATTTTAAAAACATGTGGAGACAAAAAGTATCTTTTTTTCAAACAAATACGTATACATAAAATTGCATCCCTTCTTATCTTTTCTTAAATTATTTTGTCTTGAACTATCAGTGAGGATTTTCTCCCTGACCTCTCATAATTCAATAGCTGAAAAATGGCTGTTTCCATCTGTTCCACTCAGAGTGATCAATATTTAGTTAAGTTCATGCATAATAATGAATAGATATCTCCCAGAACGTGCTTTGTCAAATTTTGGGTTATAATTTGGTCCAGGAGCAGGACCTTGACAGAAGGGTATCTGCATTTTCATTTTATTTTACAAGGGATGTGGGAATGCTGACTATCTACTTTTTACTTTTTTCCCCATATTATTGCTTTGTAAAGGGAAGCATTCTGCCACAGTGAAATAGACATGTGTTTCAGAAAATTCTCCCTTTAGGCCCAAAATGGGCTAACTTCAATAAATGAAAGTGGCATAGTTTATAGAATTGGTTTCTCACTAAGTACTTGAGTTGAATCAGCTTTTTAGATGCCTTCAGAATTCTAAGGGAAGCAAAGGAAAAAACATTCTTCCAGCATCAAGAAAACACTTTACCATAGATAATTGCCCCATTTAATTTACATTCCAATGCATACCAAACTGAAAAATAGCAATACTCAGGAGGCCAACCGGATGGAAGACTTTCTATTAATATAATAAAGTGATAGGTGAACAAGAGGGAAAGGAAGAAGGGCTGGGAGGAATGACTTGGCAGAGTCAATGTGTTGGCTGAAAATTCCCAAGTTCAAGTTATCAACCTTTCTTCCTGCTTTACTACCAGCGTCTCTTCTGCCAGGAAGAACAAACAAACAAACAAAAAATCCAGACAGCCTAAGAAATCAGCCGACAAACCTCATTATTGATGGCGTCAGGTGGTAGATCAATGCTGGAGGAAAATCAATGGTAAAAATATTTTTCAGTAGTGCATACAGATGAAGAGCCTCAGCAGCATTTCTTGATGAAAACCGCAAAAGTCTGCGCCACCCCCAAGAGTCATCACTTCATAGGAGGCAAGAACTTATCTGGTGCTCTAGAGATACTAATTTCCCCTATATTATTTCCTGTGTTGTGGAGGGCATAACTGTTTGCTATGGAAAGAAAAGAAAACAGCGATTTCACTGAAAGTAAAATGTAATTTCTCACATAGCGTTTTGCTTTAAAAATATTTACTACATATATGGCTGTTTAATTAAAGACTGGAAAGTTTAAGAATTGGAAAGCATGCCAAAACTGAAGAGTATGTCAGTTTTTCATTTGAAGAGAGTATGTAAAAATAACAATAATTGCATGGAAAGATATAGTTCTAGAAGAAATTCCATGTCAAAGTTTGTTTATTTAAGAATGGGAGAATGAGAGGGAAACAGTTTTGAAAAATCATCCTGATTTATAGCCTCTAGTACTAAAATACCCTTACATTGTATGATAATTTTCTTTCAAAGTCATAGTCCAGATCAGATCATAGTAATTACTCTCCTGCCCCCAACTTGTAGATCCTATGAAGAAGTTATCAGGCCCAGAATATTCCTGAGTGAAATGGGGAGTTGGTGAAGGTGTTATTACTAGAGTCAGGTTTATTCTGTGGCTGATGAAACATAACTTTAGGTTCTCATTAATGCAGGTGACTTCCAGGTTCCTGAGAGGAGCTGTAAAAATCTGAGATCCATAATCGTGAAGTCATTTTCTTAAAGAGGATCTCCCAAAATTGCATAAGCTTCTGGAACTATAACACTTGAATTTGCCCTTGGGTGTTACCCAGTTGAAGTCCACAGAGATAAAGGTTCTCCTTAGTAAATGTTCTGCAGGATTGCATCCTCCTCAGGAGAGAAAAAGTATCTTCTTGAGATAGGCTACATGACTCACCAAATAGAGGGAAAGGAGAATCCCTTCAGCGAAAACAGTGCAGAATTTCTAACAAGTCTTCCTTTACCTTCTCAGAGGAAATGAAGTACAGTTTACCAAGTATTACTACTGTAAGTCATTTGTAAACCTCATAACTTCTGGGTTTTTGTTTGTATTATATATAAACTATTTTTACATGTTGTTTCAGAATAAGACACCCACAGTTTGTTTTTTGTTTTTGTTTTTGTTTTGTTTTTTAAGGCTATAAGGAGCCAGGAAGTCTATGTCCTTCCCAGAGACAATCTTGGATGAATAGGACTAGAAAAGGCAGCGGCACAAACATGAAAGGAGAAAATAAAATGAAGTCTAGGGGTCTCTGGGAAGATAAAATCAAGGGCAGAAGAAGCAAGACCAGAGTGGCTGACAACCTTTGAGCCAGCATGAATGCTTTCTCTAACATCTCACACTGCAGTCAACCCATCAAGAAATCCCATTGGCTCTTACTCTAAATTATTTCCAGAACATTTTCTCTTGTCACCCCTTCTACCACTGCCATTCTGCTCCAAGCCATTATCTTTCTTGTTTTACTATTTCAGCAGTCTCCTAACTATCCTCCCTAATGCTACCCTTCATCGCACCCTCCACATCTCTGTTCTCTGCATAGCAGTTACAGTGATTCTTTTATAGAAGTCAGATCATGTCTTTGTCTGCTCAGACTAAAATCTAATCCTAAAATTGGCCCTCAAGGTCCTTTGTGATCTTCATTCTCTACCTCTCTCCTCTATCATCTTTCTACCTTACCTTTACTTTTTTCTCCCTTGATTGCTTTGCTCCAGCAATACTGGTCTCCTTGGTACTCTTTGACCACATCAGGGACGCTTCTACCTCAGGGCCTTTCCACTTGCTGTTCTCTCCAGATATCCACATGGGGTCATTTCCTTCCTCCTCATGTTTGGCTCACGTGATACCTTTTAACCAACACTCTGTCTGGGCATCATATCAAAAATTGCAGTTTTTTCTTCAACATTGCCTATCTTTCTTACCTGATTTACTTTTCACATTAACATTGATTATCATCTACACTTGTGCACTTTTTTATTTTATTTTAATTTTATAATTTTATTTTTGCTCATTGTCTGCTACTCCACATTAGACAGTCATGTCTATGAGGGCAGGGCATTTTGCCTTTTGCTTACTGTTCAACTCCCGGTGCCTAGAATGTGACTAGCACTAAGCAACTGTTCAATAAATACTTGTTGAATAAGTTAGTGAATGACTGAGCAGTAGAGCAATACATGTGGGAATCTCTCAGTTAGCTTCATATTGTCTTCAGTATAAATTTAAAATCTTTGGCAAGGCCAAAGTCGTTCAAAATTTTCCCTCAAATGGTTTTTCCAGGCTCTTTGCTTACCATTCCCCCTCTATACTCTGATAGTTAGTCAGGAAAAGCTTTCTATCCATTATTTCTTTAACACACCAGGCACTTTCATGCCTCATTCTCTTGCTCACACTGTGCCGTCTGCCTGGAAAGTCTCTTTATATCTTCTCTTCATTCTTTCCTTAGCTAACCTCTGCACATCTCTAGAGACCTAATTCCAATGCCTTTCCCTCTGTGAAGTTGTCTGTGACTCTCCTAGACAGAATTAATTAATCCCCACACAGTGCTCCCAGAGTAGATTTTGTGTGTCTCTTTTAAAACAATCAAATTATATCACAGTTATTTATAATCCCAGCATGGAATAGTGTCTGACACATAATAAATTTTTGCTGAATAAATCAATATCTAAGCGCTCCATTTTTCTAGGCCCAAGCCATCAGGTTAATCCAAAATGTTTTGCTATTAATTTCCTACCAACCTGGCTGTAACCATATTATTGTGGTTATTAATAATTACTATCCATTATGCACTCACTGTATGACTTACACTGTTTCAAACATTTACAAATATGATTTTATAGTATCATCACAAGTGCTTTCTTTATAAGTACTCATCTTATTTGTTGTTAAAGTTGAGGAAACTGAATCATGAAATGGTTATTAAAGTCTGCTTCCTGAAAATGCACTCTTAGCCATGAAGCTGTAGAAGCCAGGGGAATGGCTTACCCAAAAGACTGTGCTGAGTAAGAAACTATCCAACTATACAACATCGTTCACTTTCTGAATGTCATTAGTAAAACATGCCTTCACAAGGCATATAAATCTCATTGGATTAAAGAATATCAGATTAAATAGTGGTCTATTGAAAATTTGTTAGTGACACTAAAAAAAATGAGTATAAATTCAGGGATATTTATGGTATTAACTAAGAAAATACTCAAGTTTTAATAAATATTAAAAGAATGGAAAAAGTCTTATTCTGAATAGAAATTGTCATAAGAAAATTCCCTCCTACATAGGAGGTATTAGCTCCAATGAAAGAGTGAGGATTTTATCACTATACCCATCAAAGCCATCACCACCTAAGTTGCCCTCATTGATCTCAAATTACTTTTTAAAGGGCAGGGTTAATAAAAATACAAAAACAAAATCAGCACATGAAGCAGGATGATAGATCTATGAAGGGTTACGCTCTTAAGGGAGTTGTAAAAGGAAAGGGGAACAGTATCACTTACATTTAAAGGTTCAAAAACACTCTTAGATTTTAATCCCATTTTAAGGGGTAAGAAAATTAGATTTAAAAAGTTAACTGGAAATTTCATTTCCCAATCATCACTTTGTTCTAACAACAAATAGAAAACTGACCAAACCTGAATAACCCTTCTTAGATGTGTCAAAGAAGTAAGGTCACAATGCAAACTGCTGCCCTCAGAATTGGAGAGACAGGAGAATCCTGAGAATCACAGCTTACTATAGCAGAAACGTATGAGTAGAAATCTCTGCAGGACACAGTATCAAGACAGGCAAACCTACAGTTTAATTTATAAATTGTTTCAGGCTCAGTGTGAACAACTCTGAGAGTTAAAAACTCCAGGGGACCTAGTCAAAATGGAGACCACACACTTGGTGAATTTTACCTTCAGAAACTTTATCAGGTTTTCACAGTGAATATCAGAGAAAAATTCTCTCATGTTTCCAGCAGGGAGAAGGGCAAGGGAACCATTTTGAAATATGTCAGAACCTTCTGTTCTTCCTAACAAGGCCTGCCTTCAAAGGAAACTATTTTAAAAGGCCCTAAATGATTGAGATTTTTAAAGAGCCTAACCAACCTGGGGGAAGGACAACACTCAACTTTAGCCCACTTAAGCCATCCAGTACCACCTAAGGGTGCAGACAGACTGAAAAACACTGGTGACATCCACTCTGCAGAGACACAAACTCACAAAAAGAATGAGACCTAGTCATAGGGCTATAGAACACTTCCCCTCCCTCCACACTTTACCAACACATTACTAAAGGCCTGTTTATTGAAGTTCCTTTTATATTACGCCCAGCTTTCAAGAAAAAACAAAAAGTTACAAAGCATACTAGAAAGTGAAAACATGGTTTGAAAAGACAGAGCAGGCATTAAAACCAGACACAGATATGGCAGAGATTAGACTGGAAATAGACTGGGAATTTAAAACAACTATGATTAATATGTTAAGGGCTAATGTATAAAGCAGACAGAATATGAGAACAGATGGACCTTGTAAGCAGAAAGATGGAAATTCTAAAAAGAACCAAAAATAAATGCCAGAGATTAAAAAAAAAAAAAAAAGAAAAGAAAGTAAGAAAAAAAAAAAGACAGAAGTAACAAATTAACTTTGATGGACTCATTTATAGACTGGACCTCCTCTGATCTTGAGAATATCTCAATAGAAACTTTCAAAACTGAAGAGTAAAGAAACAGAGACTGAAAAAAAGAAAAGAATAATCAAGGATTGTGGGAGAACTACAAAAAGGGAGCCATGAACATATAGGGAATACCAAAAGGAGAAAAAAAAAAAAAAAGAGAAAGAACCAAAGAAATATTTGAGGTAATAATTTCCCCCACATTAATGTCAGATACCAAACCACAGAAGCTAAAAGAATACCAAGGTAGATAAATACCTAAGAAACTACACTTAGACATGTCATATTCAAACTTCAGAAAAATCAATGATTTTTTTGAAATCTTGAAAGAAATCAGAATACTAAGACATTTTACCTATAGAGTAGCACAGATAAGAATTACTTACTCCTCCTCAGACACCATACAAGCAATGAGAAGAGAGTGAAATAGTGTTGGGAGCAAAAACCCAGCAAGTTAGAATTCTACACCCTGAGAAATTACAGGTGAGAAACTCAGATCTACATTTAAAAAGAACATTAGAGAAGCAATAAGTGAAAGTAAAATAAAAATATTTATTTCTCAAGTTCTAATTGATCTAAAGATAACAGTGTTCAAAATAATAATAGCAACAATATATTCAATTAAGTATGCTACGCATATATGTGTTTGTGTAAATATGTAAATATGTATACATATACAGTAATACCTTGGTTTGTGAGCATAATTCTTTCTGGAAACAAATTACTCTTATTGCAAGACATCGTTTGTTACCAAGTTAAAATGTATTAGAAATGTTTGCTCATCTTGCGGAACACTTGCAAACCAAGTTACTCACAATCTAAGGTTTTACTGTATATGTGCATGTATTTATACATTTACACAAACATATACATACATAATATATGTATATATTATGTGTACATATATATTGCCAAAAAATATGTATTATGTAATATATACATAATATATGTATTATGTAATATATACATGTAATATATGTATTATGTAATATATACATAATATATGTATATATTATGTATATATATATTGCCAAAAAAATACACATTTTAAAGAAAAAAGTATACACATTTAAAAGGAAAAAACTATTAAAATTGTAATACTCAATATACACGTATACATACTGAAAACAAAAGATGAATACAAGTCACGTTTGACTTTTGGAATTACAAGAGGTGCTCCAAGTGGTTATCATCAGTGTCCAGACACTTCTGATTATGTTGAACTACTGCCTGAGCAACGCTGACCAAAGTGTCCACTTGTATACCTTTTTTGGCTTATATATAAGTCAAATTAAGTCAAATGAATAACAACAATGACATATAGGACAGGAGGGAGGAATCAAGAATATTTTATTATTATAAGGAGCTCACAGTACCCATGAAGTGACATAGTGCCATTTGAAAGTGGACTTGGATTGGATTTCAATGTATATTGGAAACTCTAGGTGAACCATCAAAAGTAGAAAAAAAAAGTATAACTGATTAGCTGAAAACAAGAAAAAATTGAGTCATATAAATTTCTCAATAAAACCATAAAGGGAAAAAAAGAAGGGAAGAAAAATTAGGAGCAAAAACAAGGGCAACAAACAAAAACAATAAAAAAAATGATAGACATTAATTCAACTGTTTCAGTAAGTACTTTAAAGGTCAATGGTCTAAATACACCAATTAAAAGACAAATGTTTTCATAGTAGACCCAGAAACTAGATTTTCATAGTAGACCCAGAAACTAGATTCAACTATATGTTGTCTATAAGAAACCCCCTTGAAATATAGGGGAACATATATATTAAAAGTAAATTCATAGAAAAAGTCATCAACTTTAACACCAATCAACAGAAAGTGGTGTAGTTGAATTAATTTCATACTTAGCAAATTTCAGAGGATGGAAAGTTATCAGGGGTAAGGAGGGACATTAAATAATGATAAAGAGGTCACTAGTATAAAAGTTATAATGATCCTTAAAATGTATACATTTAAGAAAAGAGTATAAAAATTTGTGAGGCAAAATATTTTGAATTAAATGAACATGAAAATACAACCTATCAAAACGTGTAGGTTGCAGTGAAAGCAATACGTAGAGGGAAATTCATAGCATTGAATGTATATATTAGAAAAGAATAAGATCTAATATTAATAACCTAAGCTTCTAAGTCAGGTGACTTTTTAAAAAGGCAAATTAATTCCAAAGTAAGCAGAATAAAAAAGAAAATAAAAGTTAGAACAGAAGTCAATGAAATTGAAAATAAGAAATCAATACATAAAATCAATAAAGGCAAAAGCTCGTTCCTTGAAAAGTTCAATAAATTAAAAAAGATTCTAGCCAGGCTAACTGGAAAAAAGAAGAGAGAAAAGACAAATTACTAGCATCAGAAAGGAAATGGGCCATCACTACTGATCCTACTCACATTAAAAGGATGATGAAAAATACTATGAACAACTTTATGTACCAAAATTGGATAACCTAGATGAAATGAATCAATTGATTGAAAAACACAATCTGCCAAAACTTACACAGAATATCCTTCATAAATATTAGAAAATCAAATCCAACAATTAAAAAAAAAGTACATCCCAACCAAGTTGAATTTATCCCAGACATGAAAATTTGAATCAGCATCCAAAAATCAATTAATGTAATCCATCACATCAACAGGCTAAAGAAGAAAAATCAACCATCACATCAATAAATACAGAAGAAGCATTTGACAAATGCAACACTTTCAGAAAACTTTTTTTTTTCCCTGAAATAAAAACTTTCAGAAAACTAGATATAGAGGTGAGCTTCCTCAGTATGATAAAGTACATCTGTAAGAAACCTACAGCTCACAAAATGTTTACTGGGAGAAATTCTAAGTTTTCCCCACTAAGATCAGGAACAAAGCAAGGATGTTCCCGCTTACCACCCTTTTTCAACATTATACTAGAAGTCCTAGTTAATAAGATGAGAAAAGGAAGTAAAAGATATGCATATTGGGAAGGCTAAAATAAAACTGTTTTTGTTTGCCAATGACATGGTCATCTATGTAGAAAAAACAGATCAATTAAAAAAAAATATGATCTCACTCATATGTGGAATCTGAAAACCTGTATGAATGAGCAAAGTAAACAGAAACTGTCTCATAGATATAGAGGAAAAATCAGGGTTGCTAATTGGGAGGGGTATGGGGATGAGGGAGAAGGGGAAGGGATTAGATAGCAAAAATAGGCAACTACAATATTGCCACTGGGATACGAAAAACAGTTTGGGGAATATAATTAATAATGTTGTAAATGTTTTGTGGGGTGTCAGATGGTCATAGGTCTTGTTAGGGAGACCATTTCATGGATGGAGTAGAGGTTTGATCGTTGCCCTGTATAACTGAAGCGGAGGTTGTATACCTACTGTAATTGAATATATATAGATAGTCACAGGATGTGGATTATACTGTGGAAGAGAGTCAGAGGAAGAGTAATAGATATATATGATATGGGAGGGGAGTGGGGTGGCGAATTGGGGGTGGGGGTTGTCACTTTGAGGGGTAAAATGTATAACTACTGCACTGTGTTGTACACCTGAAACTAATTAAAAATAAATAAATAAATGTAAAAGAAATACTCCTGGATTTAAAAAACGTGATTATAGAAAGGTTGTATGATAAAAGATTAAATACAAAAGTCATTTGCTTTCCTATATACCAGCAATGAACAAGTGGGATTTGAAATTGAAAACACCATTTGTGTTAGCACCCCCACACCCAAAAGGAAATATTTAGCATAGCTATAACAGAATATGTCCAAGACCTATATGATGAAAGAAACAAATTAAAATACATGGAGCAATATTCTATTGGGTTGTTGGAAAAGTCATGATGCATGCTTGCAACAGATAGCACTAGTTAATTTTTGGGAGTACTAGAGTCATTCTCATCTATGTTATTGCTATGTCATTTGACAGCTGACAGTTCTAGCTTCATTCTAAAAAAAATTGAGTGATTTGTTTGAGTTTTGGAGATTTTACAAGTTGAAGATGCAAGATCAAACTGTGCATTTTCACCACATTTAACTGTTTTACTTCCATAGACGGAAGAACATGCATCAAGCTTGTGAAAAGTTGCATAAAGTTTACGGTGACAATGCTCTACAAGAACGTCAGTGTCAATTATGGTTCACAAAATTCCATGCTGGTGATTTTATCTCGACTACTCTCCTCGGTCAGGGAGGCCCACCAAGGTTGATGACGACAAAATAAAGGCATTGATCGAGTCAAACTCATGTTATACGACACGAGAGATTGCAGGAACATTGAACATCCATCATTTAAGTATTTATGACCATCTGAAGAAAGTGGGATACTTAAGCAAGCTCGATATTTCAGTTCCTCATGAACTCAAAGAAGTTCATTTGATGGCACATATAAACATCAGCAATATGTTCATGAAACGTGAAGAAAATGATCCTTTTTTGAAGCGACTGATAACTGGTGATGAGAAGTGGATTGTTGACAACAATGTGGTGCACAAATGGTCTTGGTCCCGACGTGATAATTTGCCTCAAATGACATCGAAAGCAGACATTCATCAGAGAAAGATTATGCTCTCAGTGTGGTGGGATTTTAAAGGTGTCCTGGTTTTCAAGCTCCTACCAATGAACCAAACAACCAATTCAAATGTGTACTGTCGGCAATTGGACAGCTTGAATGAATCCATCATCCAGAGACATCCAGATCTTGTTAATTATAAAGAAGTTGTGTTCAATTGTGACAACGCAAGATCACACACAAGTTTGATCACCTGTCAAAAATCATTGAAGCTTGGATGGGATGTGTTGCCACACCCACCATACTCGCCTGAACTTGTGCCCTCAGACTTCCACTTGTTTTGCCCTCTTCAAAACTCCTTGCATGGTATAACATTCAACTTAGAGAAGGCTGTAAATCAGCACCTTGTTCAGTTTTTCACAAGAAAGACAGGTCCTTCTATGAATGACAAATTATGAAGCTCACTGAAAGATGGCAAAAGGTTATCAAACAAAATGGGCAATATATCATTGATTGATCTTTGTTCTCTATATAAATAAATGACCTTTGATAAACATAGACAGAATACGTCATGACTTTTCTGACAACCCAATATGGTAATGGATAGAAAGATTCAATATTGGTAAGATGTCATTTCTTTCCAACTTGATCTACAGATTCAACAAAATTCCAGTCAAAATCCCAGAAAGTTATTTGGTAGATATTAATAAACTGATTCTCAAATTATATGGATGGGCGAAAACCCAGAAGAGCCAACATAATATTGAAGGAAAAGAACAAAGTCAGAAGACTGACACTACCCAACTTCAAGACTTATTATAAACCATTTATCTTAGCACAATAATCAAGATAGTGTCATTGAAAGACTAGACAAACAGATTAATGGCAATCCACAGAGAACCTAGAAATAGACTGTTGTAAATATGGTCAACTTTACAAAGAAGTAAAGGCAATACAATTATGAAAAGATAGTCTGTTCAGTAGTGCTACTGGAATAAGTAGAAATATACATGCAAATAAATGAATCTAGACATAGACCTTATATCCTTTAAAAAATTAATTTAAATTGCATTATAGACCTAAATGTATAATGCAAAACTATACAATTGGAAGATAACATAGGAGAAGAGCTAAATGACCTCATTTATAACAATGACTTTTTAGATGTAACACCAAAGGAATCATCTATGAAAAAAGCCACTCATAAGCTGGACTTCATTAAAATTAAACCTTCTACCTTGTGATAGACACTGTGAAGGGAATGAGAAGACAAGCTGCAGACTGGAAGAAAATATTTGCTAAAGATATTCCTAATAAAGGCCTGTTATTCAAAATATTCAAAAGACTTTGAAATTTCAACAACAGAAAATAAACAACTCAGTTTAAAAATCAACCAAAGACCTTAACATCACCTCACCAAAGAAGATATACAGATGGCAAATATGCATATGGAAAGATATTGCACATCACATGTTCTTCAAACAACAATGATATATGACTGCATATGTTTTAGAATGGTCAAAATCTAAAACACTAACAACAGCAAATACTGGTGAGGTTGTGGAGCAACAGGAACGCTCATTCACTGCTGATGGGAATGCAAAATGGCACTGCAACTATGGAAGGCATTTTGGAAGTTTCTTATAAAACTAAACATAGTTTTATCATACAATCTAACAATTGTGCTCCTTTCTATTTACCCAAAGGAGTTGAAAACTCATATCCATATAACCTGCACATGTATGTTTATAGCAGTTTTACCCATTATTTTCAAAACCTGGAGGCAACCTAGATGCCTGTCATTAGGTGAATGTATAAATAAACTGGTATATCCAGGCAGTGGAATATTGTTCAGTGCTAAAAATAAATGAATTTGGGGCCATGAAAAGATGTGGAGGAAACTTGAATACATATTACTAAAGGAAAGAAGTCAATCTAAACAGGCTACATACTTTATGATTCCAATCATATGACATTCTGGAAAAGGTAAAACTATGGAGGCAGTAAAGGATTAGTGGTTTCCAGTGGTTAGGAGTCAGTGAGGGATGAACAGGTAGAGCAGAGAGGATTTTTAGGGCAGTGAAACTACCCTAAATGACATGGTAGAAACATGTCATTATACATTTTTTAAAACCCATAGAAATATACAATATCAAGAGTAAACTCTAACATAATCTATGAACTTGGGTAGGTCCATTGATTATAACAAATGCACCAACCACTCTGGTAAGAATTTTGATAGTTAGATAGGCTGTGCATATATTGAGGGGCAGAGATTATACTACAAATCTCTATACCTTCCATACAATTTTTCTCTGAATTTTTTTTTTCTCTGAATCTTAAACTGTTCTATATAAAGTTTATTTTTTTAAAAGTTACCTCTTCAGGTCAAATTTTTATCTATAAAACACAGTTTTTACTTTATTACCACCTGTTTTAAAAATAATCAAAAGAAATGGTAAGACTTTTTAAAGGTTGTTTCTTATATTAATTAATTCATACTTTTATTAAATGTTTTGTTTAGGAATGAATTTCTTTTACAATAATTGTGTTTAGGTATTGCCCACTTTGAACCAGAACTCTTTTTCTGTCCCCCTCTTTGTTTTGAGTTTGACAAAAACATTTAAATAAATTTTATTATATAGAGTGCATTTTTTAAAAGTAAAGAGAATTTTGTTTTTCTTTAATCTGTGCTAAAGTGTCTTTTTAAAAAATATTATTTATAGGATGATGGAAAAATTCATCTATTTTTCAAATTCTTAACTGTTCAAAAGATAAAATTTCAGATCCCTCTTAATAGCACAAAATGACGAGGTATTACCTCTCTAGAGTGTATGGATTTAGGATTATGTCATAGAAGATGACTTTTCCTTGATTGAGGAGAAAGATGGAACTAATCTAGGAGATGAACTCCTAGGTAATTCTATAGATAAACACTTTCAGAACAGTAAATGTAATTTTCTAATGAAAACTTAGGCTTTTTTTTTTTTTCTTAAAGTCTTCCAATCAAAAGTCATCTGAAAACTTCTGGAAAATGAATCTGGAAAATTGAGAAGAATTGCAGGAGAGTTCAGAGGAACAAGAGTATTGGAAAAGATTTAGAATTATTCTCCTGCCTGTCTTTATCAACCCGGCACACACAGTGCCTCAGAGAAATACTTCTAATCCATAATAATGAATGGGAAGCTATTGGTTAGCACCGCTCAGGTTGGCCCGGCCGAGTGGCGCGGTGGTTAAGCGCTGGCTTGGGAAGCCAGCAGCCCCGGTTTGGTCCCACATATGAGGGCCAGTGACACTGCCCTGAAAAAAAAAAAAAAAAAGCATGGCTCAGGTAAAATACAAACCCAAGCCCAAAATGCCGTTTACATTCCTTTGTGTTTGAATTTGGATTCAAATATTCTCCTTTAGGAAAAGTTGTGGCTACTATGATTTAAAATTTCCTCTGTGAGACAGATACGTTTGTAATAAATGGTATATGATTTATTAATGTTATAAAGACCACCTCCTTAACCACCTTCATGATCACTAGAGCCTTTTTTTTTTTAAGTTAGATAAAGTCAAAAATAAGTCATAGTCATTTGTGAAAGGAGTCCATGGTGACACAAATGTAGAAGCTATATTTCTTCCATTGTTTCTCTTTCTATGTACAGAGTTCATTTACTCCACATAATACAAATTAACCATAAAAAATAAGAGTCGGAAGAATCTCTTTGCAAATAACTATTCATTTTAAACACACACACACACATACACACAATACAGCAAAACCGCATAGAAATCAGTGTTTCATTTCAGGACCTTTCTAGAAACACTGAGTAATCCAATCCACTGCATTCTGAAGAAATCTTTGCTCTCGAATTAGAGAACTACTTATGCAGAAGCGCACGAATTATAAGGGTTTGAAATTGATCACTGTGAGAACAAACGGATATCTGTAAGAGTTTCCTTGGACTCTCATCCAACTAGGAGTCAACTGATCAGACAAAATAGTTCTGGACATGTGCTGTTGGCTTCATGTAACATAATGTCTTGCTATTCAACAGTACTGTTTAAATATGCTTTTCTCCCCATATTAATTGTTCCTCCAGTTGTGGCATACCTTGTGCACTTTTGCTTGCTTTTACTGAAATAGGTACCACTAGAGTGGGCTTTCTTTTAAAAAGTCCTATCATCTCCAGTCGCAATGAACTCATTGTCATTTCCAATCTAATTGTGATCTTAAATGATCTTTATGGCTTGTGTCCTATGGCGGGTATTTCTTTTTTCTGGTACTGATTTCCACAGCTACTAAATGTGCCAATTAAAGAGGTTGGGGATATGTAAGGAATCATATAAATTAAACATCAAAATGTAAAAGATTATGCCCTTAATAAGTGAATGCTTTAGGAAAAGATGCCATATATATACATATATATGGCAACTTCACTAAGAAAACATATTTCAATATTTTTTTTGACATTAAGTATCAGTAATTAAAATTCATAAATGATTATAAAATCATTTACCAGTCTAACCAGAATGTCAAGATTTTCACTGGGAAAAGAAAAACTACCATCTGTAGGCTCCTATGATAGGGAAATCTCATTTGCAAAGCAACATGAGAAATGTTTATTTGGTGGGACTGATCAAAATCATTATTAAATATTCATCAACTCCCCACTTCGTTCCTTCCTCTTCTTTTATTCTGTATTCTGCTAGCAACATTGACAGATAAGGTCCTTACATAACCAAATGCAAGCAAAAGTATACCTAATCTCATAACCACAGAGAATATTATTCAAAAAACTCAAAAGGAGGCTAATAGCTTAAAATTCTTTTAAATTTCTTCATGGATAAGGTACTACAACAAAAATGAATCTTATAGTCCACAATAGAGCATTTTCTCTTTGTTAAAATAAGAAATATTGGTCACCTCATGAATTAAGTTTTGGATTATTTTATTTTTGTTTAATTTTTTTTTTCTATCAACTCTACAGCAGACACTGAGATCATAGAGGTGTGACTAAGGAATTACATCTTCAGTTTCCTTCCAGCAAGGTGACCACTCTGTAAAAGCTCCAATTCTCAGAAACAGTGACTCATACCCCGATCAAGTGCATTAAAGGTCATCTAAGGAATGCCAGGAAAGGATGTGGCTCCCTGCCAAGGCTTCTCCTCTCAGCTTCTAAGTGGAAAGCACGTTCATGTTTCAAATGAATAAATGAAGTTTTATTTACAAACTTTAATGTTTTAGCCACCCGTAGGATTCATATCACAACTGAATTATTCTGAACTGGTTCAGCAGCATCTGGAACATCAAGAAACTGAGATTGGTGACAAAGAGTAAGCAGAAGCCTGGTTTGATATGTAACTAGAAGCAACAAATGTATCGGAAATTTCTATGTTTTTTTTTTTTGCAAAAATGCATCTTGACATCTCCCACATGTTCTGATGCTTTTGCAACATTTCCTGACGTGAATGACAAGAGTAAAATATCATTAACAAGTCTCTATGATTTAACATGGAAATACTCTTGAAAAGAAGGGAACATTGGCTTTGGTCATAATTCTATTACATACACCCAATTGGGATGATTGGTAAATGGTACCTTACAACTTCCCTGTCTTTACATTTTAGCAGCATGGTAGGATTGAACTTCTGAACTTGTATCTGGATGTTTTTTTACTGAACAGTCCTGTTTCACATTTAAATGAGTGCCTGGGATAGTGCTATGGGTTGGGGGGGAGGCAGAAATATTATTGACTTGGTGACTATTTCAACTAAAAGTAAAAAAAAAAAAGTATATCCTTGTTGACAGCTGAAGTCACCACTTGAGAATGCATGATTCAATTTACAGAAGGATCGAAAAGTAGAAAATAACAAGTAGGGACGACAGAATGATGGTTGCCTGCACAAGATCACAAACGTAACTGAAACTATACAGATTCAGCTATTGTATAGCCCTAGTACCCGTATTCCTTGTCTCTTTCCTTTTATCATCTCCTTCCAACATTTATTTTGTTGTCACTTTTCTCTTTTTCCTAGAAAAATCATTCCATATGTTAAAATTCATTATGGATCTGCAAAGAAACTAAAATGATTGCCCCTTTGGATGTTGCTATGAATGAAACCATTGGCCTAAATGCCTTTGTTCCTTTCAATTTTCATAGATCACTGACTTCCCTGCCTTTTTCTTCCTTGGCTATGTTTTCTGGAAAAATTCTAATTCTTAAGTCTATTTCTATACCTGCAGCCATGTTGCATGATTCTGGAGAAAGGCGCCACAGACACACAGGCTACATGTTTAAATTGAGTTTAAGGTCATGACCATAAATATTAAGGGTCCTCCTATTGGTGCCCAGCAGTCCTGCATTTCTCTTGTCCATTCACTAATCCACTCTCCTAGGTGACTATTCTGTAACTTCCCTTCCCAAACCTCCAATACCTCCTCTCTCATTTCTACTCTCAGGCAAAAACCCTGCTTTTTATTTCACTGAGAAAACAGAAGCAGTAAGAAGCTAACTTCCTTGAGCTCCAACTACCTATCTACCTAGTCCATGATCTGTACTCATGTATTTGCCTTTCTTCTTCTCACAACAGATAGACTCCTAGAGCTTCTATGGTTATCATCTCCCCTTTTGTGTTAGGCCTCAGGATTTATTGTTTGCTTGGGCACATTGCTCCAGGAATTTTCCCCTTTGATCTGCTTCTTCAATTTTTCTTCTTGCCCTCAGCCATATAAACATCCTGCTCGGGCCGGCCGAGTGGCGCATTGGTTAAGCGCTGGTTTTGGGATGCCAGCAGCCCCGGTTCGGATCCCACATGAGGGCCAGTGACACTGCCCTCTACAGCTAACAACAGCTCCACCTGGAGCTGGGCTGTGCGAGCCCCGGTGATGGTGTGGGCTGCAGTCCCTGCTGCAGTGGGCTGCCATAGGCTGCAGTGAGTGGCCCACAGCCAGCGTGAGCGGCTGGCAGCCAAGCGTGAGCTGCCAATAGCAGCGATGAGCGACATCCAGAGGCCGGCGACCGATCTGCCTCATCCAGGAAGAGCGCAATGACGATACCAACAGTGAAGCAACATCCTCCGCAACTAAAACTGAGGAACAAGAAGACGGCAACTTGTCTGTTCCCCTTCCCCGATTCCCCAACGCTGTTCCCCTCCACCAATTCCCCAATAAAAGAGTTATCAAAAAAAAAAAAAAAAAAAAAAAAAAAAAAAAACATCCTGCTCATTTTCTTAGCTCTATATTCCCCTCTGATTCCTTTTTCCAATTCAAAGCAAAATTTCTCAAAATAAATTGTCTAGAATCCTTCCCTAATTTTTCTTCTCCCCCCCCCACCCCGCCCTACCACCACTATACCAATATGGTCTTGTAGGTTGTGGAGAATGCCCTCAGTGCCAAATCTCAGTTCTCATCTATTTTAGCCATCAGAAGCATTTAACTCAGTCTTTCTGTCGTATTTAGTTTACTGCTTATACTTGGTTTTCCTCCACCTCAATGATAGCTTCTTCTCAGTTCACTTTGCTGGGACCGTCTCACCAACATCTTGATAGTGCCAAAACTAAGTCCTTTGTTCTTACTTCCAGCCATACTCTTTTTCTTGAAAGTCTCACTCATTCTCTTTGAAAATCTTATCCACGTTTTAACTACTATGTACATGTAGGTGAGTGCCTTATTATATGTTCAGATCAGACTTCTTTCATGAACTCTAGACTCTTATATCCAACTATTTATACAGCATCTCTATTTGGATGCCTTGTAGGCATCTCAAATTTAAAATATCCTAAACTGACTCCTAATATTTCTTCTCAAATCTACTCGACTCACAACCTTCTCATATCAGTTAATGACAGCTCCACCCTTCTCATTGCTCAGGCCAGATATTATAAGCCATTAACTCCCCTCTTTCTTTCACCCACCAAATCCAATCATGAGACAATTCTGATTTTTCTCTTTCAGACCAACCTGATAAGTGATCTTGATTCTTTCCTGTTCCCTTACAGCCCCTTTCCAACACAACATCGAAATTGTTTCTTTTAAGACTGGTGTTACATCCATCACTCTCCTGCTTAAATTCTAATGATTTTACATTAGCCCTAATAAGAGCCAGTAGTCTACAAGGTGCTATATTATCCAGGCCCTGTAATCTATGTGACTTCTGGTTCTCTTGTGTTTTTCTTGCTCACTCTTTTCCAGCAACACTGTCACCCTGCTGCTTCTTGCATGGAGCAGTAACTCAGTCTTAGAACCTCAGCTCTGTTGTTACCCCTGCCTGCAGTAATCAACCCTTTGGGTATTACATATCTGTCTTCTTATTAACTTCAAGTGCATGTTCAAATGACCCCTGATGAGTGAGCTCTACCTTGACTACCTTATTTCAAATTGCACCTGCTTCCCACCCTTCACTTACCTCATGCCCAATTCCACTGCCCTGCTTCACTAATGCTTTTATTTCATTGACTGTATTATCTAACACTATTTTTTCATTTAATTTTTGTGATTTCCTATTGTACTATTAGTATGTTAGAATATCTTCACAAAAGCAGTCACCTTTTGTCTATTATAATGTGCCATTTAACGATGAGGGTGGGTTCTGAGAAATGTGTCATTAGGTGATTTCGTCCTGTGTGAACATCACTTACACAAACCTTGATGGTCTAGCTTACTACACACCTAGGCTATATGGCATACCACTGTTGTATATGTGGTCTGTTGTTGACCAAAACATCATCATTTTGATTACTACTGTTTGGTCAGAGATACTTGACATATATTGGGTTGTCAAAAACTCATGACATATTTTTCCTAGTTTCTCATTGCAAAAATGCTTCATGACTTTTCTGACAACCCAATATTTGTTTAATAAACACATAATGTGTATTTATAACCTGAGAAAATTTATTTCCAAATGAAAGTCAGAGAAATAAAAGGAAAGGCCTGGGGACAGAAAAAGACTGAAAGTCTGTAAAATATTTTTCAAAAGAGTCCAGAAAAGAATAAAAAGGAAAATGAGCAACAGTAAAAGGGAAGGATAGAAGTTTAACTTGGGACATAACTGTGTCTCAAAGGATAAATTGTTTTCCAATTTGGTACAGAAATTTTTTAATTAGATAAAATAATTTTTGGGTTAAATGACATTTTTGAAAATACTTTTTTCACATTAATATACATCAATATATATTAATATAGAGTATATGTTAATATATAATTAATATACAACTTGATTACAAAATGTTAAAAGTAATTAATATGTTAGTAAATGTTAACTTGTAAATAACAAATTACTATAGCACATATAGTATATATATATATATATATATATATATATATATATATATATATATATATATATTATGTAAAACTGCTCTGGATTTTTCTCCACTAATGTTGTTGCTGGGATGCAAATAAAGCTGGTCAACAAATGGACCTGCAGTGTTACCAACTGTAATTATCCCATAAAATATACATTAAATTTCCCATTTCCCTACGTCCTTGAAAATAGCACTTCCTCAGGGACAAATTCTGTGATTTGTTTCATTCATAATATATACAGATACATCTGCTTCCCTCGGTGAGTTTGATTTTTTTTTTACGTGGGTTTCAACCTGACATTTTTATGGAAAGGTGTCTTTTTGTTTCTTACTATTGACTGGTCAGTCCACTGCTAGAGACTTCCATGACTAATTTGTGGAAATACACTGCCTACGGCCCTGATGTATTTTACCCATATTTAGAATTGCGCTATTCCTACCTGCTCAGGTTCATTTCTGTAATGTTTACCTCCATTTTCTATTCAAGTCACTAATACTTTGCTTCTCAATTCCTCTTCCTCATTGTCAAGCTGATGAGTTGGTTGGTTGTATTCTAGACTAATAAATATTCAAGTTAATCAATAGTACCGTTATTCCCCTGATCACTCAGACTCAACTTTTTTAGAGCCATTCATGACTTTTTCTTTCTCTTGAGACTTTTCCATGATTTAAATTGTTTCAAATTAAGTTGCATTGGGTTGTTGTTGTTTTTTGTTTTGTTTTGTTTTATTTATTTATTTATTTTTAATTAGTTTCAGGTGTACAACACCGTGCAATAGTTATACTTTTTACCTCTCAAAGTGACAACCCCCCCACCCCCATTTGGCCACCCCACTCCTCCCCCCCCATATCATATATATCTATTACACTTCCTCTGACTCCCTTCCATATTATAATCCACATCCCGTGACTATCTATATATATTCAATTACAGTTGGTAAACAATATTATACCACCTCAGCTTCAGGTGTACAGTGCAGTGATCAAGCCTCTTCTCCATCCATGAAATGGTCTCCCTAACAAGACATATGACCATCTGACACTCCACAAAATATTTACATTATTAATTATATTCCCCAAACTGTCTTTCATATCCCAGTGGCAATATTGTAGTTGCCTATTTCTACTGTCAAATCCCTTCCCCTTCTCCCTCATCCCCACCCCCCTCCCAACTAGCAACTCTGATTTTTCCTCTATATCTATGAGACAGTTTCTGTTTACTTTACTCATTCATACAGTTTTTCAGATTCCACATATGAGTGAAATCATATGGTATGATCTCTGACTGACTTATTTCACTTAACATAATAGTCTCTAGGTCCATCATATCATTGCAAATGGTACGATTTCATTCTTCTTTATAGCGGAGTAATACTCCATTGTATAAATCTACCACAGTTTCTTAATCCAGTCATCTACTGATGGGCATTTTGGTTGTTTCCAAGTCTTAGCTATTGTAAATAGCGCTGCTATGAACATAGGGGTGCATAAATTTTTTTGAATAAGTGTCTTGGGTTTTTCAGGATAAATACCTAGGAGTGGAATTGCCGGGTCAAAAGGTAGCTCCATTTCCAGTTTTTTGAGATACCTCCATACTGACTTCCATAGTGACTGCACCAATCTGCATTCCCACCAACAGTGCAGCAGGGTTCCCTTTTCCCCACAGCCCCGCCAGCACTTGTTGTTTGTTGATTTGTTGATGATAGCCATTCTGACTGGAGTGAGGTGGTATCTCATTGTGGTGTTTATTTGCATTTCCCTAATGACCAGTGAGGTTGAACATTTTTTCATATGCCTGTTGGCCATCTGTATGTCCTCTTTAGAGAAATGTCTCTTCATATCTTCTGCCCATTTTTTAATTGGGTTGTTTGTTTTGTTGGTGTTGAGTTTTATGAGTGTTTTATAAGTTTTGGATGTTAACCCCTTATCAGATATATCGTTGGCAAATATATTCTCCCATTCAGTAGGCTTACTTTTTGTTTTATTAATGGTTTCCTTTGTTGTGAAAAAACTTTTAAGTCTGATATAATCCCATATGTTCATTTTTTCTTTTACTTCCCTTGCCCATAGGGATGTATCAGTAAAAATATTGCTCCGGGAAATGTCTGCAAATATACTCCCGGCATTTTCTTTTAGGAGTTTTATGGTTTCAGGTCTTACATTTAAGTCTTTAATCCATTTTGAATTTGTTCTTGTATATGGCATAAGGAGGTGGTCCAGTTTCATTTCTTTGCATATGTCAGTCCAATTTTCCCAGCACCATTTATTGAATAGACTATCTTTACTCCAGTGTAAATTCTTGCTTCCCTTGTCATAGATTAACTGTCCGTAAATGCCTGGATTTATTTCTGGGCTCTCTGTTCTGTTCCACTGATTGATGTGCTTGTTTTTATGCCAATACCATACTGTCTTGATTACTGTAGCCTTGTAGTAGGTTTTGATGTCTGGTAGCATGATCCCCCCGACTTTGTTCTTATGTCTCAGGATTGCTGAGGCTATTCAGCGTCTTTTATGGTTCCATATAAATTTTAGGATTATATTTTCTATTTCTGTGAAAAATGCCCTTGGTAGTTTGATAGGAATTGCATTGAATCTATATATTACTTTAGGCAGAATGGACATTTTACTTATATTAATTCTTCCTATCCATGAGCATGGTAGGTGTTTCCATTTATTTATATCTTCTATGATTTCTTTCTTCAGTGTCTTATAATTTTCTGAGTACAGATCTTTTACTTCTTTGGTTAAATTTATTCCTAGGTATTTTATAGTTCGTGGGCTGTTTTTTTTACTAAATATTTTTTACTAAATCTTACTTCTACCACTATTTATTTTGTTAATCCTATTAAACCTATATGGTTTAAGTAATTTTGCCTCATATCTGGACTTTGAACATAATCTTTTAAATAAATCCATCCTTCATCTTACATCCTGCCTTTTCTGAAAAGTTCTCAACAGCAAAACCAGATTGTTCTTCCCATGTCACTACAGTCATCAAATCAGATAATATAAAAATTTCAATGCCTTTCTTTACATAGCATGATATACTAATCTCAGATTCTCCAGACTAGCACAAAAGGCTTTTCACAGTCAAGGCTCTTTCTCTCTCTCTCTCCCAAATATAAAAATGTATAATTTTATACAAATAACATATATAGTATCATTTATATATGTAGTACATACTTTTCACATATGTACTATTGTACACATGTATTACTGTATATATGTGTTATCCTATACATTATATACATATATGTACTACTACATATGTGAGTGTATATGTGTGTGTGTGTATGAGATATTGCATGATGTACCAAATTATGTGCCAGATGTGTTATTACCAGTGGGGTTAATCCCAGGCACCAGGAATGCAAGGTTTTTTCAACATTCAAAATTCAGACAATGTAATTCAATGACAATCAATATCAGTAGATTGAAAAAAAAAAAGCTGAGTCATCTCAGTAGATGCAAAAAATATTTTTCAAAATTTCAACATCTATGATAAAATTTTTTATCATTTTAGAAAAAGAGAATTACTTCAGTCTGATAAAAGTTTCTATTAGAAATATATAGCTAACATACATCAAACCATTTTTATTAGTTAAAGACAAAATGCTTTCCCCAAAGATCAGGAATAACATGATGAAGCCCATTTACACCACTCCTATTCAAAACTGGAAATCCTAGGAAATGCATTAAGAAAAAAGAAATAAAAGACATTTAGATTCAAAAGGAACACAAAGACTTTTTTTTTTTTAATTCACAGACACCATGATCATGCACATAGAAAACCTATACAATCTAGAAGAGAGTACTGGAACTAATAGATGAGTTTATCAAGGGCGTACTTTACAAGGTCAATTTTTAAAAATCAGTAGAATTTCTACATAGTACAATGAATAATTGAAAATTGAAATAAAATACCATTTTAATATCAGAAAACATTACTTAGAGATATAGATCCAAAAATATGTTTAAGATTGAACACTAAAATTTTCTAAACTTTTTTGAGAGAAATCAAAGAAGGATTTTTAAGGATCAGAGGACTTGATATTGAAATACTATTCCATTCCAAATTTGTGTATTTTTGATGCAATTCTGAACAAAATCCCCACAAGTTCTTTGTAAAAATTGATAAGTTGGTTCTAAAATGTTTATGAAAAAGAAAAGGACCTAGGATAATAAAAGTTATTATGGGGGGAAATGTTGGAGAATACCTAAATTCAAGACTTATTCTGAAGCTACAGTAATAAAGATAGTGTGGTACTGGGATGAAGACAGACCGATGGATCAGTGGAACCAAAGAAAAAGTCCTAAAATAAACCTGTATGTGGTCAGCAGCTTTTAAGATGGCTTGTGATGATTTATTTTCCTGATAGTCACACCCTTAGGGAATGTGTTCACTTATTGCTTCAGTTCTAGTTAATAGAATACAACAGAAGTGATGAGATATCACTTCCAAGATTAGGTCGTAAAAAGACTCTAGCTTCCATCCTAGGTGCTCTCTTTTGAGTAGATTTTTCACCTGGAGGAAGAAAGCTGTCTGTATGGAGTGACCTACCTAGCATGACAGTGATACCTCTGGTCAATACCCAATGAAGACCTAAGGCCTGCCAATACCCACAGGAGTGAGCTTGGAAGCTCTCTTGTTTGAGTCTTTACTAAAGCCTTGCCTAACAAATTGATTGCAGCCTTGTGGGGACCTGAGGTGCACTACTTAGCAAAGCTGCTTCAGGATCTCTGACCCACAGAAAATGTGAGATAATCAATGTTTAATGTTTGCAGCCACTAAGTTCTGTGGTAATATGCTATACAACAATAGATAGTTAATACAACATAGATGGTCAATTGATATTTAACAAAGGTGTTGAGATATTTTAATGGGGGAAAGTATGAGATTTTTTTCTATAAATCATGCTTGAACAATTGTAAATTTAGGAAAAAAAAAACCTCACATTATATGAAACAAAACTACAAAATATATCGAAGACCTGAAAGTAAAGCTTAAAACTCTAAAACATTTAATCTATATCTAATCTAAAAATATATCAAGTATATACTAAAATATATCTAAATATATACTAAAACCCAAAAAATCATCATTGCAACTTTGGGTTACAAGATTATTTCTTAAACAGAGTGCAAAAAGCAAACTTAAAAACTGGATAAATTGGTTATCATTAAAGTTAAAACATTTGCTCTTTGAAAACTGCTTAAAAATAAAAAAATAAAAATAGAAAGACACAGACTGGAAGAAAATATTAGCAAAACACATCTGACAAAGGATTTGTATCTAGAAAAACTCCCCAAACTCAATAATAAGGAAACTAATAAAATAACTAAATATTTTAAATGGGTGAAGATTTGAACTCTTCTATTCAGAGACATAGGTAGCAAATAGGTATATGGACAATCCTCCTAATCATTAGGCATTAAAGCTGTACATGTACAACATAGATGAATTTCACAAAGATGCTAAATGAAAACAACTAGACATCACAGGCTATATGCTGCATGATCCTATTTATATAACATCTTGGAAAAGGTAAAAAGAAATAGAAAGAGAAATCAGGCAAGTGGTTTCCAGGGGGTTGACAATCACGTACAGAGGGTAATAATTTTACTTCTATTGTGTGGTGACAAAATATCTTCATTGTGGTAGTGGTTATGCAGTTATTCATATTTATTCAAATTAATCTAACTATATACCTAAAGTGTATAAAGTAACAAAGTATATAAAGTAACATAACAAACTTGACAAAGAAAAAAAAGAGTAAAATAAATAGACTGAAATAAACAATACAGAGATCAAATCATAAGAAAATGTGAAATTTGGATATTTCATTCAAATGTTTTCAAGGACATACCCACCAAACTTCAAACTTCTAACAAAATACAGAGATGTGGGACTTGGAGAGGGTATTTACAAGAGGGATTTTTCTTTCTTTTTTTTCCTGTATATTTCTATATAATTTGATTTGGTTTTAAATCTATCATGTATTTCTTTTTCTTCCTAATTAAAAAACAAAACAAAACTGATAAATAACACATAGTCTAGAACTTCAAGGAGCTTATACCTCTAAGGTGTAGGACAGGCTTGTCAACCAACAATTAGAATGAGATGTGACATGTTTCTTGAGAGGCATAGGTATCAAACTGCTGTGGAATCATAGAGGAAAGGAAAAATTACATTGCCTTGAAAAACTGGAAATTATTACACAGAGGAAATACAGCTTATGGTTGAGGGTGAGTTCATTAGTAGGTAAAGAAGGGGAAGGTTATTCTAAAAATATATAATCAGCTACAGTGAATGAACAGAGACTTTTGAATCAGACAACATGCTCAAATCTTGGCTACCTTCCTTACTAGCAGAATCATTTTGATATATAACCTAACTTTCAAAGCAATATCTGTAAAGTGGATATAACATGACCATCTTAGCCAAGTTGAGGAACTGTGGTATAATGAAAGTGATAGTGCATAAAGCAGGAATAGTGGCTTTGAGGGTGACAATAAGGAGTTTGGCTTTTATCATGTGAAATTGAAGATTTTGAAGCTTAAAAGGGTTGAGGCTGGAAAATTGTGAATATAGAGGATATATTTAAATTCATGGCAGTGGATTAACTGGCCAAGAAATTGTGCCTACTGAGAACAGGGCCTGAGCATGGCTCCCTAGGCATCACCACTTAAGTATAGTCCATGGACAGGCAACAGGGGCACCTCCTGAGGAAAGTGAGCTTGAAATGCAAAATCTTGGGCCCCATCTCAGATCTGTTGAATCAGAATCTGCATATTAACATATTCCCCAGGTGAGGTGTATGCACAGTAAAGTAATAATCACTACTCCAGAGACCACCAAGTCTTGAGGGTCAATTAGAGCAAAAGGGTTCAGTATGCAAGAGAGATTTAAGCTAAGCAATAGCATATTCCATGATATTTATGGACAGCATGGCATGAGGAGCCATAAAAAGTCCACTAAGGACATACCTTTCTATTTTCAAAGAAAAATACTGATGGTGCTAAATATCAGTCTTTTCTGCTAGTCCACTCTAATCATGTTGATTGTGCTTCTGACACCTTTCATTATTCTTTCCACAGCTCATTATTTTAGTAGATATTATGCTGCTCTCTTCACATTGAACATGATATTGTTTCGGTAGCACCAGCAGCAACTTTGTGTTCATTCATATACACATATTAAAGAGTGTATTATCATTAATTATGCGCTAAAATGTTCTTGGCAACAGACTAAGTGACAAAACATTTGCTTTTGTCAGAGTTCTATTAGGTGAACCCAAGTTGAACCACGGAGAAATATGACACTTTCCTTTATTTTAATTTGTATCACAAGGTCAGGATCATGACAGTGACTCTATTTTGCACATTATTTTCTCTCTCATTGTAATGATGCTAATGGAATTCTTTTAACTAAACTGTTTTTATCAGGTCTCCAACCTATTTATTGAATATTAAGGAAAAAAATTCATGTTAGCATTCCTTAATCTACTGAAGGTTCTATTTATAATAAAATATGTTTTCCTGAAGGGCATCAAATGATGCTATATTTTTTAATGTTTGCAGCTAATTCAAGCAGACATTGGAACACATAAAGAAAATTATAATAATATGTCTATATAAGTTCCAATTATAGATCAAAGAAACACTTCTTTATAATAAACATCATAGGTCACAAGTTGCATCTAACTATGGAAATGATTGGAGACTTACAGCTTAATTTTAAAGTTTACATAAAAAGAAGAACCAGATTTAAAAAAAAAAAATTTCCAAAGGTAAAGCCAATGTTTCTTTTCATGCTAATGTAAGTTACATAATAATTTTTCTGTTAACGATTAGCTCCAGATCATAAGTAATTTCAAACAATCTCAGCATAGTGTCTCCTGGTACATGGAAAAATCTAACTAAGTATGTGGCACACTATACCTACAATATAGCTCCCTGGATAAAAATCCCTTGAATTAAGAAATGAATGTATTAAAAAACAAATATGATGTAGTTTGCTACCAACATTTTTGTAATTAAATTAAAATTTAGTTGCAGAAAGGTAGCATGAATAAGAGAACATGATTGATTCGTTAGCTCATTTTTCAGGGACAGGCTATGTATACTAAAAATGAACAGAAAAGACATCTATCTTTTTTTTTTTCTTGAGATCAGTGTCACTTGCCCTCATATGTGGGACCCGAACCAGGGCCGCTGGCTTCCCAAGCCAGTGCTTCACCACTGTGCCACTCGGCCAGCCTGAAAAGACATCTATTCACTCTACATTTATTCAGCCTCTATAATGTGCCATTCTAAGTTCCAAAAAAATATTATGGTGTGAGATTGGTATTCATTTATGCTTTTATTTTTCTTTTGTTTTACTTTATTTTTAAGGTATGTTGACCAAGTTAAAAAAGATTAAGCAGAATTTTTAGAGGTTATAATGAGGACAGAAATGATAACCTCTAAAACTAGAGGTTTTAATTAGAAGATAAACTAAAACATTTCCTGTATCTGAGTATAGTTTATTTAAAACACACAAAATACTATTTACTAAATTACTACTTTTGATTGGATTGATATTATATGGATATTCACAGGCACCTTACATGGGAATAATTAAATAGAGACTTTTTCCTTTAATTCTGCTGAACCGCAATGAATTTCTTGAGCTTTATGGGAGAGCCAGAAAAGGAGAAGATATTAGATCAAGTACCTGTATGCAGAAAACCTAGCATTAGGAATTCCAAGAATCCTCTGTCATATGAATACCTCCATCAGAGCAGACAAGACAGATAACTATCAAAAATGCCAAATGTCATACACACTTACACATACACACACACACGTGCACACACATGACATGCACACATGCATAACCTACATTGGGCATCTACAAGGTAGGTTGTCAGGGATATTGGCATATTGCTTAACCTGATTTATTTATTTGATAGAATATTTCTTTCATATAGTAACATGAAAGAAGCTGCCAGACTTTCCAATAGAGTAACAAGTTCAACACGTTAACATGGAAACAATCACTGATAAAGCTATGATGGGGGGAATGAATTCTAATAGAGTCACAAATGATTCAGATTTTCATGTGTCAAACCTATCAACAAGTAAAGAAAGCTTCTATTATGAATATGGGCTTTAATTGCTGATTTATAAATTACTGAGTAAAATGATAGGAAGTTGAATTTGTTTGTGCCAATCCCAGACTGGCCAAAGTCAACACAGGGAAGCCCTGAATTTGCTGTACTGTGTGACACTACTTTCTTTATTTTGGATATATACCTCCACTTTCCAGTAACCCCAGGGTATCTTAATATCTATCTCCCATTTTGCAAGATTCCCTCTGGTGGTCCAATGGAAGAATTCCCCTCTTCAGTAGCAGTAGGTACTACAAATCCCTTTCTCCTTGCCCAATGTTGCCACTCACATCCCATCAACAAGTACTGTACCAAATTTTACACCCATAGAATCAAACTTTATTCTTATATGAATGTGAATACTAGCATTATGTAAATAAGCATTGTGTAACTGCTTACTACAGCATTTATATTTTACAACATTGCTTATATTATTGGCTTTGGATATTAGAACAGTATTTTTTTCAGACTTCTAAATGCTCTTACTGAAATGCAGAGACTTTCAAAATTCTGCAAATGATAACTGTGAGATTAGCATCTACAATAGCAATATAGGAATGTACTCACCTTGTGTGAGTGCTGCACATAGAAAATAGCCTATTACTTTAACAATAATCGTATTATAATTTTACACCTGCTGATCTTGATTGCCTATCAACTGCAAAAATATATTAGGATGTTTTTCATTTCTTCCTGTATTCAGGCAGGTACAACCCAAATAACCCTTGGGACTTTTATACAATTTTCTCAGTTTTTCTACAGGCTACACATCTATTTTGGTTGCTTACTTTAGTTACCTATAGCACTGAGTTGAGATTACAGATTCTAACCCATATTAGCCAGGTTGCCAATCTTAGGGTTCTGAGCCAAACTTTCTCTTTTTTCCCCCCTAGTTTAATTGATGTACAGTTGACAAATAAAATTGTAATATATTTAAAGTGTATAACATGATGATTTGATGCATGTATCTGTTGTGAGGTGATTACCATAATTAAGTTAGTTAACAATTTATTACCTCACATACTTAACTCTGATTTTCATTTTTTTGGTGAAAATGCTTAAGGTCTACCCTCTTAGAAAATTCCACATATACAATACAGAATTATTGACTATAGTCACCACATTGTACATTAGTCCTCAGAAACTGTTAATCTCTTAACTTGGGCCAAGGCTTCCAATGTAGACCCATCACCACAAGCAATATGTCACAATGACAAAACAGAACCACATATGAAGATCTTATAAGTGAATCACAGCCCAGATCTGGATGACTGAATGTCAACTATATCAAATTTTTCTTCTCCATTAAAGGCATGGACAAATAAAAGTGTATTTTCATTCCACATTGCAGATCAAGGGTCACAAATTCCTTTGTTAACAGGTGTTTTCAGGTTATGAGGCCATTATCACAAAATTGATTCTGGAACTAAAAGCATAATTATTGCAATATAACTTCTGTGTCCCACTATTCCCTTTAGACAGCATTTAAGTTCTGGTTATAACACCTGTATGTAAAGCATTCGTTTTCAAAGTTTAAACTCTGGTATATATATATATATATCATATATATATATATATATATCATATATATATCATATATATATATCATATATATATATGATACATATATAACTCTGATATATGTATATTAGAGCTCAAACTTTGAGAACGCATGCTCTACATACAGGTGTTATAACCACCTGTATATCAGAGTCATATATGTATCATATATATGATACATATAGGTATCTCATATGTATACAGACAGATATATATAATATATATATAAGAACTGAGGAACTGTAGTGCATATTACTCCAAAGGGCAGCCCAGGAAGTGTGAGTCATGAATAGTTTAAGGAACACCTATAAGGAGGAGTGTTATCTTTCTGTGTTTCTTATGTAACACCAGGAACATTGCTATTCACTCTTTAGTCTATACTATTTTTTCCAAGGAGTCTATTTTCTCTACCACAGGCAAGCTAAGTGAAAGTAAAAGCTTACAGAATAATGGTTTCTAATTTGATGTTTTGGAGTAGAGCAAGCCCTCCAGATCACCTGCCTTTTACAAAGTCTCTTCCCAAAGCACTAACAGTATATTTTAGGAAAACTTTGACTGCTATTATAGCCCATATGCACAAGGCTCTATGGGATAGAAAGTTTTTAACCTACACGTGCATGTTTTACAAATAATTTCAGCATGATTTTGAGTCTTCATTATGTATTTCCTTTTGGCATTTTTATTTTAGCCTGATAATTTAAGGCATAATACTCAAAGCAAGACATAGAAACTATATCCTTTTTTTCTCTATATAAGGTGTGAAGCTTTCATAAAATGGTATTTCCGTGATGATCTTTGGCCATACATCTCCCCCTGCCCCCATCAAGGCTAAGAAATTCTTTCAGAATTCTGTTTACAGGTATGTAATACATTTTTTTTCCTGCAATAGTAATTTTACTTTGATCTCATACTCACCAAATCATTATCCATAAGGAAGCTCATAAGCAAGGTACAAAGCAAGCAATGTCTGTGATTTCCAGGAGAAGGTCATAACCCAGACTTTTTTTTTTTTTTTTTTTTTTTTTTTTAAGTAACTATTACAATGAGGAATGGGGTAAGCCACAAAAGGAATAGTTATAATTTATGCCTGACTTGCTTCAGCAGAATATAGTTTATTTATAAACTGCTTATGGCAAACTCTGCATGGCCCTGTTCTGTGCATGTGCTGAACTGTCTCCTGGTAAATTATTTAAATTACACCTAGCAGTAATTCCTGAGGACTTTCATACTTCATTTTCTCTATTAATGTAACAGGGAAAAGCTGCTTTGCAAGGATTGCTCTAAATTCCCAGAGTGTGAGTTCCAGACTCTGTATGTGTTGCATTATGCCTGTCAAAAAACTTGTCTTCTCCTGAAATTTATTACTGAAGTTTCTTCACCCGAGCTACTCATTGAAGCCTTACAGAAAGCTCATACATGATTTAAGCAGCTAACAGCACTGAAAGAAATAGGTCAGGTTAAAAAAAAAAAAAAAAAGAAAGAAAAGAAAAGAAAAAGAAAAAAAAGAAGCAGAATTTAAGCTACCTTTACTTATTACTTATGCAAGATTATGCATAATTTAGCACACTGCTGAATATGCAAGGACAGAATACTTGTTTACCAAAATATTTACTCTGAGTTCGTACCTGTGTCTTAGTGAGATAAGGCGACTTCTCAGCATTTGCTAATCACTTCTGAATTAAAAAACAATGAGTAAGTTTTTGATAGGGGTGATAAGTACACAACAGTATATGTAAACAGAGATCTTGTTTAACAGCTTCATTCAAGTAAAAGACATGATACTGTTGTGCAGACTGAGCAGTTTCATTAAAGTTATCCCATTTTAGAAAACATTTTTTTCTTTTTTTGCCTTGACTATAGTCCTATTGCATACACATACAAGTGTTACAAAAAAACCTCTCTATAAAATGAGCTAGATTTTTTTAAAATTTAAGCTAAATATTACATAACTCTTTTTCTAAAGTTCAGAAGCAGACCAACAGGGTAAAGATCCACTAATATGAAACAATTTGGGTTCAAAATAAGGTCTTTAAGTCAGCTAATTTTCCAAACATAAAATTGTTCAGTAGAATATAAGCTTATTTCGAAACAGCATTTTTATTTGTAGCTTTTCAGAACTTTTTTTTAAAGGAAAACAATCCTGTTCCTTACAAAGGAATGCTTGTCAGTGTTTAATTTACAAAACGAAAATCAGTGTCCCTTAAATCAAAGTTCAAAATTCTATAAAACCATCTTACTAAAATGGTTAAAAAGCTGAAAAAAAAATGTTTCAGGGATGTTATAAATTCAATAATCTGCATAGTTTGAATAAATCCAAATTTCACATCCAATATAATCTTTCATAGTTCTGAAAGAATCGTCATATTTTAACCCTTATGTTGAACAAATCAGGGTAATAAATTATGAATTTCTTTAAATAATGAAAGCTCATGGAAAAAACTTAAGCATGTTAGTCTTAACACATTTTATTCAACCTTTAGAAATAGCACCAAAGTAGATTAAATTAAAACTGTTATTAAAAAACAGATACAGAAATAAATAAAATACAAAGTTAAAAGTAGGCTCTATTGTACATTTATAAAATCTCAAAATGGAAGAGTCACAACATAATAGAAAGGATAAGGGAGGGATCTTTGATGTAGTGGTGTTTAAATTAACATCACTGAAAGTGGGGCGGGGGAGAAAATGTGGTTTTCTATAGGAGAGAGACACCAAAATAAATTCTAATTGTATTATGATTTAATATTTAAAATATTTAAATTGGAAAATGAGGAAAATATTTTTTTATATTTATAAGCTCTCTTAGGGCATGGCAATTTTAAACTTTGAAGTGATAGCAGAAATTAAAAAGCAAAACACAGACAGGATTTGCTATATAGAAATTAAAACCCTGTTTTCAGAATGAAAAGGAATATGGCCTGTATAAAAAAATACAGCAACTATGGGCACAGGTTTTAATTTATGTTATATATATCATTTAAAAAATTGGTAAGAAATGTATTCAGACACATTATAGATTAATATAGGCAAAGTACAAAATACAAACAATAATTAAGTGACATTGGTTTTCAAACTTAATTTTAAAATCACGAGTCACCCTAATGATGGTGAGGTGGAAAGAAAAATTAATGGCAGGATGATTTATGACATGAGAAATGTTAAAATATCCAAATACCAAATATAACTCATTACTTATAATTCGATATATTGACATTAAATATGAAAATTATGAAGTCTATTTAGCAACATGGATGTTGTTTTCATGAAATGCATTTTTTTAAGCTTAATACATTATTATAGCTATAGATGGTATGTCTATGTATGCATATAGGTAAGTATCGTGGTTAGAGAGAGAAAACAAATACAATTTTGGAGGGAATCATGTCTATGATTAACAGCCTATCATTCATTTTATTTTATTCCCTAATTGCATCACAATATTAATTTTAACATAATTTTCATTTAATTTGCACTACGACCATAGGAGTAAAAACTAAGAATGCCTTTCTAAGTGATTTGAAGAAACTAACTGTAGTGGATTGGTAGGGCATTAGCCTATTTAACAAAATTATATTGCCCAAAATACTTTCAATGACAACAAAAATAAAAAAATAATTGTCAAACAACAAACGTTTAGAGTAGGATGATATATTGTCAACATATTTCTATCATGTCCTATGAAATTAATATGGCTATAACCAATTAAGTGTGTTCATATATCTTTAATAGGGCAACACATAACCCTCCTGGGTAGACAATTTGCTAAATAGTCTGAAGTATACCACTGTAAAAAATGTGAAACGGGTTGATATTTAAATCCACATTTGTCTATTTTTCCAATAATTGTACGGACTTGAAAGAAAACAATTGTGAGCATCTTAGCTCAAAAAACACTACACATTAGTTCCACTGATTAAACCAAACACTGCAAGTTCAAAGATTCATTTTGAGGAATTGCAATGACACAAATTGCCAAGTTATGGACAAATAGCTGTATATGAGTATTAGTCTTGTAATTTTTCAACTAATGATAATTTGAAATAACTGTTTCTGATCATAGCTTAAGTAATAAATCTACACAAGGCCAAATGGTCATGAAATGTATGAACCTTAATGAAATATTTCACTTTATTTTGTGTTCACATAAAATATAGCTCAAAAATCACTCATATTAATTAAAATAGTTATGTTAAGTAAGCATATGTATATTATCATTATATTTCTTCACAGGCCAGGTGTCATAATCAAGAATTTTGACATCAATTTTAATATTTCCACACAAATACAAAATATATTTCTGTGATAGTTGACTATACTAAATTACTATAAATTTCACCTAATTCCCCAACCCCTTTTTTGCTTTCTTATTTAAGATATTTCCTCATATTTGCTTTTGCTCTTTGTTCATATTTATACAAAAATGTAACAGGGTAGAAAGGAGAAGTATTATCTACAGATATTAACGTAATGATAATATTTTATGTAATGATAGGAAATTATTGCATTTTTTTCTACAAGTTCAATTTTTAAAGGACACTTTATAGTAGTTTTTTTTTTTTTTTTTTTTAATGGAAAATTACAAACCAGCTATGATGTCAGATTTCCCACCAGGGACAAGTTGTCTTAGTGCAATGAATGCCCCTTGTTACTTAGGTGTTTTCATTAAAATTTTTTTTTTTTGCAAAATATTTGAAGAGTACCCTCTCTTTCTATTTCTTGTAGTCATTTAGAAATAAGGTAAAACTGAATAATTTTTTGAAAAAAAAAAAGAAGCATATGAAATATCCTAAAACATCCCTAATTTTCAACAGTTCCTATTGCATTTCAATTTCATTTTGCTGCCTCAGTACTGCAGGTCCCTATGTTTGTGTCACCCTCATCATAGTCTTTTGGGCTATAGAGTTGTTAGCATCCTATGCAAGAATTTTTATTTTTGCAAAAGTAGTCATGAAATGTGACGATTCTCATTTTTTCTTGTTTTAGCTGAAAACATAGTTAAATATGCACACAGAAATTGATTTTCTAAGATATTCTTAAAATAAGTGGCTAACGGATATAATAAACCAAGTTCAGTGTTTTCCCCTTATTACTTGAAGCCAAGTATCCTCTTTTGCTATATTTTAAAGTAGTATTTATTATGGATAATCAGCTAAATACTCATATAAAATAATGCCTTTTTATATTATGTACAGGCAGAAATATAAAAGGGAAGTTATTGCAGTTTATTTCCAATCTGTGTGCAATGACAGTTCTGTGTTATGTCCTCATTACAGACTGTGAATCTTAAAAATCACAGTCCTGTTTCCTGATTGGAAGAGTTGTCTGCTATTTAAAAGCCCCGTAAATCAAGCAGAATAATCCCTTCATCCAGTAGCATTTCTGAGTAAAAAGAATTTATTCTTAAATAAATAAATAACGGAGGGTACACTGTTCATTAAGACATTATTAACAATAATTTTTATGGAATATTATTTTTTTCCCAACCAAATTGGATAAGTGCATAGTTACCCAGGATATGGGGACCAATTGAAGCAAGAACACCAGGCTTACATTTCAGGGTTCTGGTGTGAAATATGTTGTTTTTAATCATGACTTCCATACTGGTGTTCTATATAGGCCAGGAAGCAAGGTTACAATTTATTTGAGGTTTACAATCTCCCCAACAAATATAGTGCCACGTCTTACTATTGTCTATCACTTGAGAAGTAATTTAAATCATATAACATTCCTCCCAACCAATATATTCATTTATCCTATGATTCCATATAATAACCAAATCCTTAGCTCCAATTTTCAATTTGAGTAAATTTTCAATTTTTTTGAGAAAATTTCAAATTTTCAATTTGAGTAAAGTAATTTGAGTAAAGAAATTTCCATTTTCAGTTTGAGAAAACAACCTCAGGTTTTTGCAGACTTTATTTTTCCATCTTCTTTACTATGAAGCACCTATTTGATAACTTTATATATAAAATCCCTGGATGCATTGGTTCATTGCTGCTTTATTTATTATTGAGTATATATATATATATATATATATATATATATATATATATATATATATATATACTGCCCTGTGCTAATGTCTGAAGACATTATATTCAAAATGAACACAACCTTTATCTACTCTACAGAAATTTACAATCTATTCAGCTGAGAAGGAACCTGGCTAGTCAGTGACAGGGTCAGTGAGAATGTCCCAGCTTGAGGTAATCTGCCCTTCAGACTCAGTTTTAGGAAGCTAACGGCAGACTTTCTGAAGGAGGGACCATCAGCTGGGATATGAGCAGGAATTAGACAAGTCAAGAGTTGAGGGTGAAGTAAGGTGGGGAAAGATGTTCTAGGCAGAGGGGGCAGCCTGGTCAGCAGCTCTGACTTGGGAGAAAGGATTTCTAACTGAGACTGCTTCTCTAGGTCAATATTTCCATTGGAACAGTAACTAAATCCACATATATAGTTACATAAAATACATAGTGGACACTCAATTTATGTCTCTCCTCCATTCAAACAGATACAAAGACATTTACTGCAGAACACCCACAATTAATCCCATTCCATATTTTTAGCGTTTCATGGAGGATTAGCTACTTTAAACATGCTAATATACAGTTGTTTGACAAACTATTGTTTTTTACATCTTTTGAAGCATATACAACTATCCTATAATTCTTCTTAGAGGTTACATTTTTCATATGTATCTCACCCACAGCATCTAGAAGAGTGCTTTGGAAACAGTGTACATTTATGAGTACTGATAATAATAAGTAAAAACAAATATCTGTTTTAGGACTCTGATTAAGAAATGCTGGAAATAATAGTTCTTCAGCATTTTATTGTAATTAGATATTATCTTACTAATGCAATGTTTTTGATTTTAAGAGATTACAAAATCAATATGTCATTGAATATTATTATTAATATATAGGAGTATATATGCCTTTCTTGGTACCAATATAAAGGCATGAATAATGTGCTTTTTAAATTGAATAACATGTTTTTTGTACTAATTGTTAATCACTAAGGCCCTTAAATAAATCTAGAAAGTGCTATATAACTTACACTATATCTTTCTATCACAAATGTCTATTTTTTTTTTCATTATTAAGTTTCTTTGAATTTCATCTGGCTAAAATATTTCAATATTTACAAATAATTTTCTTGTATTATTATTTTTTAAATATTGTTCCAATTAATGGAAATTAAACTGTTGTTAGCCTCACAAAAATGTAAGTATGTGTGTGTGGGTGTATGTGTGTGTTTGTTGGGGGTGGGTCCTGTCTAAATACTTCACACTTAAAATGAAAACCAAGACTACTACAGAAAGCTCAGGGATTGAGACTTCCGAGGCAACTGGAACCAGGACTTTTAATGCTTCTGGGACACTCTGTCTTCATTAATTTTCTTTGATTTTTTTTTTTTTACAGGCTATTAGTGTATCCTATCTTTGTAGACTTGCACTATTCATGTGGTCACTGACAGTTCACACATTACACATTATAAGGCATTAACCGTCAGAGAGAAAGAGAATCCTTTTCAAGTTCCAAATTTTCAGAAAAAATGCTATGACAAGCCAGGTTGTGGTCAAGTGTTTACGTCTGGAACAGCAATGCATATGGTAAGAGGTTACTATGATTGAATCAACTTGAGTTAGGGAGAGGGTTTAGAGGGGCATCATTAGGTGGGGCAATTCCCAGCTGAAAGTGGGTAAGCTGAGTAGCTAATTATGAGCCTAAATGCTAATTTCACTTATCTTCCACTCATAATAATAATAAAGATTATTCAATTGTTGCCCAGTGAATTTCAACAAAAGATTTCCATGTCTCTGTCTTAATATACAGAGGAAATGTCTTATGTTGAATGTACATTCTCTGTATCACATCGATGCACCTGTAGTGAAACAGATGGTTCATCACTTATTAGGATCCTAATGTGTGCTCATTTTACAGTATTAAATATATATATATATATATATATATATATATATATATATATAGAGAGAGAGATAGAGAGAGAGAGAGAGAGAGAGAGACAGAGAGAGAGAGACAGAGAGAGAGAGAGAGAGATCCAGTAAAAGGTAAAGCTGAAAACCTTCTTAGACATCATAGGTTCTGTATAAGAACAACCATGCAAAAAATCAGTCGATGAGGTCATCTTTTAACTAGCAAAACCTGTCACAACAGATGTCATTAGTCATCTGTGGGAGGAAATTGAGAGACTACTAATTCAACCTCCCACGTAGGGACCTTGCTAAAATGAGAAAAGAACTTTGGTTAGGCCAACTGGAGAATTCTGGACTGATCAACATTTGTCTTTTTCACTGTAAATTAATAAATCATCATTTGATGTTTAATGTAGCATTCTCTGTGAATGTTATAAATGGGTGTCCGGCTGTGTGGGACCCACGAACTCGTGGTGTGCTGCCCAAAACAAATTGCTGATCCTGAGAGGCTAAGGACCAGGCACTGGGACGTAGCAGGTTTACCGATGGAGAGAGTATGTTGGTGACCTCTGACTGGTTAGTCTGCATAACTCCCCATCTCATTATACACAGCCTTCAAAAGGCAAAAGATGCACTTAATTTGTTTCGGTATTTTTCTATAAATATGAACATTAAACAATTATTAAATACACAATTCCAGGAAAAATATTGGAGCTTTCCTGTCTACTTTTTCTTTGTAATTGATTTCTAGGGGAAAACATTTTCATCACTTTTTAAGGAGACCAGTTTTCTTACCATGTCAGCATCAGACCCCTGATTATATTTCATTCTGGGCTCACTGTGCACAGTCTGTTGGCTGCAAACATATATTTCTGCCAAGTTAAGTTTGTATACGTGTCTGCTTTGCTATATAATGGAATGTTTATGCCACCGAAGGGTTTCAAATGGCATAACTTTGGAATAAGAACTTGCAGATCCCCAAAGTAACTCTAAACAGGATCAGGCAAAGCTGATATCACCAAACAAATACTCTTAATCTCATTTTGTCTTTTTCCCTTTTTTTCTAAACAATGAGTCTTAGTAAAGATACAGAAAGCAGTACTGGCAGCAAGTTCATTGCTATGTTATCAGCAATGAAAAAAGAAACAGGAATCAGTCACTGATCATTAAATCTTCTTATAATCCATTAAAACACCACATAGCTGATTTCTTCAGCTCTATTAAGCTCTTATATTTAGGTTAAGTTTCTGTTAATAAAACACATCTCTCAATTACAGAATAATTTAAAATCATACCTCAATCCTAGAATGAATATTAAAATAATGTTTAGCTTTTATATAAATATTATGGTAGGCCTTACCTTTAGTTACCTTTCTTTGCATTGCACTGAATGCACTGCTGGAGATCTCCAAGCAATGCAATTTGTTTTCAAATGAAAACAATTAAGGTAACTATATTCATTGAAAATATAGTATTTATTTTCTATTATACCACTGAGATCAAATATATGCCCATTAAGGCAATATAGTATCTGTACATAATTGAAGTTCACAAGTTACTGACATCATGTCCTCTCTTCCACTATTTTTCCACCTGAAATTATCTCCCAGTCTTTCCCTATCAACCAGCATGTATCCTTTCCCCTGCCCCCAATAACCAGCTGAAACTTTACATGTTTCAGAAACCCTAAGCAACTCAGACCATCTATTGACCACAATGCATATATACTGTTTACGAAGCAGCTCTTACCAACTTGTCTCACACTGCGGTATACTGCTTTGCTTTATTCTCAAGTTGCTTCACACGAGTGACATTTCCTCCCAAATAGGTTTTAACTTTATTATCCAAAGGTGCATCCATATTTTCTACTTCTCCCTTCTCCTGTGTCTCAGTTGTATAGCCCACAGCAACTTAGTAATTTGTTATTGTCATATGTAGTAGCCATTTACTAGAACTATAACAGGTGAATTGAAGGTTTTTTTAAGTATTCTTTTTTCTAAATCAATTTATAATTTTTCCTAAGATTATCTGCATTCTATTCTTTCTCAATCACAAAAGGAAGATAATATGAAGAATCAGGTCACAAGACTAGCTCTTTTTGAAACAAGCAGAGTATAATATGTGATACATAAATAAGTAATAAATAAAATGGAGGGCCAATGTTTATTTTTATCTTGACTTTAATCCCCAGTTACAATGTAAAGATGTCAAAGGTTATGAATGTTTATGAATTAGATGAATAAAGTCAAATAGGTTTAAATCTAAATAGGTGATTGGTGAACTACAATGTTCACTTAGAGAATACAAACTACAGTTGCCTAATTCAAAAAAATGTCATTCCCATTTCTGCTTGTCCTATATTTTTGGAGTTTCTAATTTTTTTTTAATATGAATCTTATATCATATACACAAATGGTGGAATCCTGCTTTCATGTTTCTACCAAATCATTGAGTTTGTACACTTTAGGTTTTGTTGATATCTTGTTGAAATGTAGGTTGCAGAAAGTTGCTTTAATGTCATGTTTAAATGTATTGCCAACAAATAATTTTTAAGAATATGCAAAGTGAGTAGTTATCAAGAACTTCATCATAAAATAGACTTGGGCAAACACATAGGAGTCAATCTTTCAGCAGCATGAAATATGTCTTTTAATGTTCATTTTTAGGTTTAGAAAAGCTGTACCATTAAGAGGGAAAATACAGGACTGGGAAAACAAATCTGAACATAAGTTGTGTAACATAATCAGTTCAATGTTTCTGGATTTGGTCTGCAGGTTTGATTTGGCCTCTACTGTAATCTACTCAACATTTGGCCTCTACTGTAATCTACTCAGCATCTTATAAAGAGGTAGGATAGGAAGAGTTGGACTCTGCTGCTAGAATCTGGTTTGAATTCTAGATTTACTGTTACTTTCTAGCTTGTGAACTTGGGCAACTTCCTTAACCTCTATGGACCTCAGTTTTGCCATCAGTAAAATGAAGAGAATACTCTGAGAATTAATTGTCTTAAGGCATTTTAAATACTTAGAAGAATGTCTGGGATATAGTATGTATTAAATATATAATAAGTGTTTTGGGTATGAGAAATTTCACTATTTACAATATATTGGTTATGCTAAAAAGTTAAAATCTAATTGTAAAGCTGTAATTTAATCAGGACAAAATATTCCCAGATTTCTATATTTCTTTGCAACTACTTGGTAGAGGCTTTTCCAGAGAATATTGGGTTACTTTGACACTTTAGAACATTTTTTTTTAATGTAGAAAAAAAATTAAATACGTGACTATTAGTTTTAGATTCCATGGGATTTCAATTATTCCTGTTATTTCTGTTCCTTTTTAATGAAATAGCAAGAACTTCCCAACTAGCCTATGGAATTTGAGGAAAGAAAGCAGGAAAAGAAAATGTGTTTAAGGAAATCTACGACAGTGGAAAGCAAGCCACAGATATTGTGCTATAGATCCCAATATTCTAGGGAGTAAGACTTTTTCTCAGAAATTTACTTTTCACACTATCTATTAATATATATTATGTAAATTGCCCTATTGTAAATGGGATCTAGTAATAAGTATGTATGTGTTTCTGGGTTCATTTACATATAACCTGAACACTGATATACTTGGAATAATTGGGGCATGAAATCTGCTCTTCTCTTATGCCTACAGTTCACCTCAGTCAATCAATCAATTCTTAAGTACCTTGGGAAAATATGACTTCATATCTTCAAGGTACCTGTTAGCACAGTAAGTCCTCATTCAACGTCATCAGTAGGTTCTTAGAAACTGTGACTTTCAGCAAAACGGCTTCTAAGGAAACCAGTTTTACCACAGGCTAACTGATATAAACAAAAATCAAGTTCCCATGTCATATTTCTGGTCACAAAAACATCACCTAAGTTCTAAATAAAGACTTCAAACACTTCTAATATTCAACATTGAAATAAATAGTGAGCTATGTATGCATACATTTAAGAAAGATGAACAAAAGCAAGTAAGATCATTCTTTTCCTACCCTCTTATTCCATCCAGTTCAGGGTCATAGTTAGCTTGAGCCTCTCCCTGAAGCTCAGGGTGCAAGGCGGGGATCCACGCTGGACAGGACCCCCATTCACACACATATCCACACTCACTCACACTGGGATGATTTAGATACACAAGGAACTTCAGGTGCACCTCTGGGGTTTGAGGGGAACCCAGAGGACCTGGAGGAAACCCACTCAGATTTGGGGATAAAGTGCAAACTCCACACTGACAGTGGCCCAGGCTGGGAATTGATTTTTTTCACAACAATGTTAGAGCAAAATGAAGTTAAATGAAATGCTGGAGGAAACGACATTATTTAAGGACTTTCTGTATACCTCTCCATTTCTTTTGCATATTTGTTTTTCTATTTATCACCATTTCTTTAGTTCTAAGCAACTTCTCATTATTATATAACTTAAGGAGCACCAATTGAATGACGAAAACTAAGTGAGAAAAATGGCAAAGGTCAGCATTGTGCTTACCAACACAAGCTCCTACCAGAAGCCTAGTAGAGGTGACATTAATTATTAACCTTCAGGCCACTATGAGAGGGCAGGGGAGTGACTGTGAGCCCAAGAGTGTTCTAGAAAGGAAGTGAGCCTATATTCAAGTAGCATTTCTATTGAGCATGTCTAGTAAATGGTCTCAATGGTTCTTTAGAATAAGACCTATATCTTCAAGCCTCCAGTAATTTGTTGTGATTGTTCTCATTTTAAAGGATTCTTTACTTGTACATATAATTTTGTGAGTACAATTTTATACTCTTTTTGTTTAAGAGGGTGAGGGTCCCCCCTCTCAGCAATTGTATATGCATCTGGTCCCATAATATCTGGAACTATCCCTTTTTCTTGTATTGGCTAATATTTCTTGTCATAATTCACCTTCCTGCAACGGTCTGCTTTGCTATTTGAATGAAAAGCTTATTCATACCAGTAAAAATAGGAAATACAAATATTTAATTCGTGAAGTTTTCAATGAATGCAGTTCACATAGATTATGTGATGGGTCCTCACAATAAAATGTAGGTAAGGGGGCATATGGATATCACCTTTCTATTACAGATGAAAAACTTTAAATTTATATACATTAATTAATTCATATAGATGCCTTCTACTGAGCTCGAATTGAGAACAGGTAAAGAGGTGCCTAGTGCTCTTTTGACATATTATTTCATTTCTATAAATGAATTCTTTATTCTGAGAGAAACCAGTGAGAATTAATTTGAAGGAAACCAGGTACTGCATCATGTTTACCTATATCTTATATGAAATGAATGCAAAAAGAATACTAGTGGACTAAACGAAAGAATTGAAAAGTGAACATTATCAGGCTTATGAACATTAAATATATAGGGCTTATTTTGAATTTAAAAAAATGTAGCCACTATCTAATTGTTAAGGTTTGAGGGTATTTTTTTAACTAAATGACAATCATTTGGATATATGTTATTTTTAAATGATTTAAAAATATTTTATAGGATGATTGCTTTTATTTTTTAAAATAAGCTGCATAGCTACAGAGAGTTTCATGGAGAAATAGCAGCAATACCACACAAGGTGGTTAAACAGCTTATGAATTAAGCTCCATATAAGCAAATTTCTTTGTAAGTAATTTATATTGCATGGTAAACTTGTATCCAACTAGAACAGCAAATTAAAACATTAATCACATCTATAAAATTTAGGGCCTTGTGCATACAGAAAAAAATATTAGGGAAATACATTTTCTTGTATTGCTGAAATAAATATCCCACATATGGAAGGCAGCCTAATCCTTCTCATTATAGTACGGATGGAGATGAACATTAAGTCCATATAACATTTCTTCCTGAATTAGTCGATAGCTCATTTTGGTAGGTAGCACATATTTCCAAACCTGAAATGCCCATGTTCAGTCAGATTTGCAGTTCCCTTTTCCCTCACTGCTCAGGCTTTCCGTCACTGTTAGGTAGCCACTGTGATTATTCCATATCACATACTGATGAGATCGCAAAACAGTTACAAGCTTTCTTCCCTGCATTAAGCAGGTTGTAAGCCATAGAAAACGAACTTGCCCTGAAATTATCAGGCATTCCAGTACTCTAGCTGCACCAGTGCAGGCAGCCTGCCAAAAGACATTCACAACACCAGCCCCTATTCTCAAGCACATTTTAATCCAGCTGTTCCTCACAAAACATCCAGCATGCTTTGATTTACTGCTCTACGTAATTAGAATGTAGAGGATGGGAGACCATCTTATGCACAAGATAAGCATTCTGAATGATATTTTAAACTTTATAGAACACAGTGGGTTTTTTTTGTCTGTGTGCTCTTTATTCTCATAACCATATATTGAAATATGTGGGCTGCACTTCTGGCATTAGCCAATTGAAAGTAAAAATGAAGGGTGGCTGTATGCAAAGAAAGTAAAAACAGACATATTTCCAATCATCATTCTGCATACGATTAAGGTAGTGTCCACTTAAAGCTCTCAATGCTGAATGAAAAATACCACTAGGGGAACTCTGCTGAGCCTAGTGTGGAAAAGAAGAAACTAAAATTCTGGGTTTCAAATTAGGATTTTAGGGACCAAATGGGATTCTGAGGAAGTTTTATATAATGAAAGTGACTGTGCTACATATTCAGCGTTTACTCTGATAGGCGTCACTGAGAAACTAGATCAGAAAGGGGCAAGTAGGGCCGCCACTGCCATTGCATCCAGAGTACATGAGGGGTTTCTCATAAAAGAAATTTCAAAACCCAGCTTTAACTATGTGGATGACAGTTTTAAACACAAGCACCATAATCCCTCACATCTCTAGAAGATGGAAAAATGAGGATAAACATAGTGAAATACTAAATAATTTGGTAACATGGGGTGCTCTGGGCTCTATGATAAATTAATCACAGTATTTCACAAAATTAAGTTAGAACTTTTGCTTGTTATTCTCTAACTAGTTATTAAGAAGAGATATTAGTTTCTTATACAGTCCAATATTGATCTCCCAAAGGAAATAATATATTACATAGAACCTATACTTTATCAAAATATTACATAATCATAATTCAAGTAATCGATTGAATTTAAAGTTTTGTTGAATCAACAGAAAACATAAGATTTTCAGTGAGTTTCTAATCCATATACTTCCTTCAATTTCACATCTGTTTTTTAGGGGTTTTTTTTGTTTTGTTTTTTTTTAATGTAAACTGTACCAAGAACTATGAGGAAAAAATTTTTAAAATTTTCCCCAGAAGATATCATCTTTAGTATTTTAATATATTTGGGGTTTAAAATATTATAAAACTAATTTTTGTAATATAAAAATTAAACAGCATGCAGAATATAGCTAATTTATATTGTATACTAACATAACATTAAATTTAGTTATTATTTTTGAATGTACATATTTCATGACTAAGGCAGACATGTTATCTTTTAAGTAGCAAAAATGTCGAAGACCTGTTTTCAGCAGAAGCTATACACTCACTTCAGCTTATATTTAGCATTTTATATTTAGGCATTTATAGAGATTTGCATGGAATATTTTACTCCCAAATGTCCATTTCTGTTCTTTAATGGTTGATTTAGTTTCCATGCTACTTTTTGAATAATTATGTAAAAAGTCTCACTGAGTTGTATATATATGTGACACCAAAACAGTTTTGTAGAAAAATATTCAGCCAAATCATGAGTTGATATTACTTAAGATAAAATACCTTTCACGTTTTTTTTTTCTTAGCAAGTAATTGTTTCAGCACCAGTTTATCATTATCTGTGTTCCTATTCCAAAATTTATTCCTATCATTCATGGATTCCTTAATCAATAAATATTAACATATAAGTTCCCTAATATATACTGTTCATTAAGCAATAAGCATTATGGATGACACTGTTCCATAAATTAAGGCAAGAACTGCAGAAATTAGCTTTGAAGCAGAACAGTGGTTACCAAAGTTGGATCCAGAGAACGCTAGCTCTGTGAGCTGCTTAATGAGAACAAAACATATACGTTTGGAGGTCAAAAACTCTGGATGACACACACATATAACCTCTCTTGAAGTTTCATGAGAATTAATATTCCAATGCATATTAAAGTTTCTTCCAACTTTTGCAGGAAAGAAACAAGTTCAATTTTGTTAATTACTGTGTTAAGCATGAAGGTGCACTGCCCAGGTCTCCCCTAAGGAAGAAGCACATGCTCCCAGCTGCAAGAGCTGCATCCGTGGGCAACCCCAGCCGTCAGCTAAGGGGCAGCACCCATCTGTTGTTTGGACCAGGAATCCAGCCATTTTGACCCAACACACAATATCCTGACAAGCAATCCTTGCTCATGAGCATCCCTCCAGGTTTGCTGAGGCATCATCCTAACACTCATGGCTATTCCACTTATTCCTCTGCTCAGTCTTGCTTCCTCACCTACCCTTCACAAGTTTTGATCTCCCATACTCTGTCTCACAGTCTGATTCGACCCAAGCTGAAACAACTACCTTCTAAGAACTTAATTTGACCACATGATGCATTCTTCTGCACCTGCTTTGGGGAAAGCTGAATAAGGCAAAGCCCCTTTACCAAGAGTAAGTTGCACGGAATCTAACCTGAAAATACTTTGCCTCTTTACTTCTGAATCTCTGAATCCTCCAGTAGGGAAATCAATAGACTTCTCTTTTCTTGACTTTTCCCTTAGTCTTTATAATTTTGCTGCAAGTATTGTCTGGAATTTTTTTTTCTCTTGAATTAAATTATAGTTGCCATTGTGTGGCATGCTTAAGCCCTAACATGATAGAACAAATTGATTTCAAGAATCAATAAGTTTTCAGTTATTTTTCGTACCTATAGCTGAAGATCAGATAGGTGCTCTTTCAGTGATGGCATGAGCTCTTACACTATATATATATATATATATATATATATATATATATATATATATATGTAAAGAATATGTAACATATTCATCCTTGGTACTTTTAAAATCTCAGGAAAAAATGTGAACATTGATGAAAGCTACTATTAAAATATAAAATGTTCATTTCTACCAAATCCACATTGCAACCTTACATCCCTATCTGATCAGTAATTAGAATCAGATTTTAGGGCTCTTAAGTTCACTACATACAGTACAAAGCAATTTCCTGCTTTGATGATTAACTTTTGCTAACTTCATATTTCAGTTTAAAATATTTTTTATTTCAATTCTAAAAAATATAAATTCCAAGTATTAATATTTTACAGAGATAAATTATCATTAAATGCAGATCATCAAACATTTGACCTAGAGTTGAAACATTTTAATAGATGTGGAAAGAGTCCAACAGATAATTCCTTGTTGGAACAAATTAAAATTCTTGCATTCTGCTACTTTTCTATATGAACATTAATAAAGACAATAAATTCTTCATCTTTCCTTATTTTGAAATTTAGGTAGGTCGTGTTATAACAAGACAAATACAAGTCATAAACACACATCAAGTATTTATTTAGTGGATTTAAAACATGCTTGCACTTAAGGTTTGAAATCAGGTTAATTTTAATGGTCATTGTTTTAAGGATATGTTTGGTGATTTTCAATTCTGAGGTTTATTTGTGGTTATATATGAGATGGTTTTGTTTTTTTTTAAATGTCTAGTGAAATTTTTCACTAACCTATTTTGGCAAATACAATGGGCACCATTACCATTGCTAGGTAGTAATAGACAAGGTATATATGCATTTCCAAGGCATATATTCATTTATTAAGCATAAACACATTATGCAGAATATATATTGAGAGCTTGAAGCCAAAAATAAACAAAGAGATTAGAACAATGAAAGGGAAAGACTACCAATAAAAGCAAGCAAACAAGAAACATGAGCTTCAACCATGGTATCAGAGTAAGAAGGTAGGAAGGTGACAAATTGCCATTTCTCAAATATCAGTAGAACTTCAATTTCCTTTCATTTTTGGAGAAGGGTGGGCTCTCAAAACTTCTAACACATTTTGTCATGAGGGCAAAAAGGGATGCTAAATGGTTTTCCTCAAGCTTATAGCATAGTTCTCTGCTGCTAGGTGTACCAGTAATTCAGTTGCAAGTAAGCTAATGAAGAAATTAAATCACTTGCCTTTTTCTTGTCTCTTTCTTAAAGAGGTTGCATTTTTGTGCTGACAGTGCATAGCTGATAAAATAGCAATTTTTGAAAAGCTTGCTCATTTAGCTACTCTCAGAACCCCTGCTGACATCACTGACATTTTCTCCAAATATGCAAATACTGTAAGTCACTTTCTAAGATGCATGCATATATTTCCAAAAATGTTATTATTTTATGATCAACAAGGCATAAATGCAGAGGCAGACTAGTTTGCTGGCTTTGTAATGCCACACTCATGAAATGACTTTTTTTTCTAAATGAGATTTTGTAGGAATCTGTCACAGCCTCGTAGATCTTTAAAGGTGAGTTATTCCTTTTATATAGAGTGGGGGTTATTTTAAGGCTTCTCATTATATAAACATAAAAATAGGAGTAAAAGCCCATAAGCTCAGCAAACTTAAATACCTGGGTGACAATGGCAATATTATTGTTAAACTCAACACACAACTTTTGACATACAGTGCACATGCAGTAGGCACGAATACTATCTTATTTAAATGTCTGTATTAAGCACAACCACTCTCTGCTAAAAATGGGGAAAAAACAAACAAGTCATATTCATCAAAGTAATTGTGTAGGTACTTTCAGTACCAAAATGCCTAGAATGAAGGATTGAACTGCTAACGGCAGCAGTGACAGCCATGAATCATGGTAGGCTACTCCGGGGCCTTTACCACCATAAAACAAAAGATGTAGATGAAAAATGCTGCAATTAAGTGATTTGATTTCTGCCCCCTTTTTCCTACTGCATTCGTGCATGGCTGCACAGCAAAGATTGATGGGAAAAATTACTCTACGTGATCTCTGACAGAGCCTTGGAACAATTCTATAAGGGGGAAACATACAAATCAAACCAGCTTTCTTGTATTCAAACAAAATAATACATATAAAGCAAATACTTTAGCCTATATCCAAAGCACCAAAATTTGCATGCACACATAAATTGTTGAGAAATGCTCTGCTATCAAGACCAAACTCATGGATTTTCCAGCTAGTTGGCTTATACTGATATTTGTTTAAATAAATATTCAATCAGCACTGCCGAGTGGCATCCTCAATATGTCTGTGCACAGAGAACAAATTACAGACACAAATTTGTGGAGGTAAAACACTCTTATCTGTTATATCAATAAATTATTAATGAAAACACACACAAAATAAAATAATAGGAAATTTCACTGACTATTCAACTTCCCTGTCATTATAGTCATTTAGAAGGACATTTTTAATGGGTATTCAAAACTCAGTTGGGTTCCTACATACAAAAGAATCATACTTGAATGCCTGGGAATATTTTATTGTGGTTAGTATGTATGCTTAACAGATGCTAAATTTGCAACATTCACTGAATAAAATAAACAATACTGTTAATATGAAGAAAGGATAATTCTATTATTAGAGGCTAAAGTGAAATCATGGGGGTTTCATTTCCTGAGGTGAGAAGGTCATTCAATCCCAGTCTGCTGTAAAAAAAATGCACAGTAAATTTCACTTGAATTTATACAACAGAACTGTCCCTTCTATCAAAAGGGGGAAAAGCCTGTGTATGCTGGACTTTGTTATATGTATCAAGGCTGTATTTAAAGGCTGCTAGTATAGTAATGTCAAACTGGGTGAACTCTTGCATTCTATCTATAAACATATCTTCTTTCAAATACTGGGGTGATTTAAATAAAGAGTTACATGCAGTTTTTGTAAGACAGTAAATATCAATGCCACTACTGATTTCTGCATAGTCAGGACCCTTGAAAAACATGTCCTACTGAAAATAGTATTTTACTATAGTTTTTCAAAAATGAGCAACCATTGCTTATGTGCCTAATTGTTGTGGTTCTTTTGTTATCTATCAAAATAGTAAGCCTATGTTTCCCAGGGCCAGAACTTATTAGTGGATTCCTTTTTTAAAAAAAATAATGGGGACATTTGTGAAATACTAGCCTGGCTCGATGAAATATTACAGACTTGGAAATCAGGAAACCTGGGTTCACCACTAATTAATACTAGGTTAAACTACATGAAATCACTATTTTTGTAGGTCAAAACCAGTTGACTATCACAATTACAAGTGGTTCAACCTATATTACTTTGGTATAGGGTAAGCACTCAGCTTCCATATCCTCATGTATAAAGTAGGCAAAATGACCATCTCTAACTTTTAAAGTAGGTACTTACTATGTTTTAGTCAAATTTTATCTTCATCTCATTGGTAAATAATTCTTATACTTGACCAATAATCACTAAAAGTCAACAATTATTATCAAATAACCAAGGATCTTAAGATGTAATAAGATATACATTATCTTAAGTATTTATTTTGTAAGTAATCAAGGTAAATCTATGAGCTTCTTGGAAGACCGAATAAAAAAGAAAAAAAAATGTTAACATCTTTTTTGTTTCATCTTTTATACTTATATTCCTAAGGTCAGAAGGCATATTTTCTAATATATTTGGACTGTCTGAAGTTATCTCTTCCTCTTTTCACCATTTTTCTTCTTCAATGAGACTTTCTGCAAACAATTAGTAGGTCAGTGTAGAAAGCTATATTCTATAAAGAACTCTCATTATTACATTGCTCAATATTTTATATTTTTGAATATAGTAGTTTATGCGAAAACCCTTGAAACATAACCATATATTGAAGAGAGGGTCAATATGACCTTTAATAGTTAACCTTGCAATAGCGGTACAGTGAAGCTATTTTGTAGAAATAAGAAAATCACAGCATTATTCTAAGAATTTTAAGCTGTTCCAATAGTGTGAATGATAGCATCTACTAAAATTAAAAATGTAATATATAAAAATAACTATTTATCTATTCTTTTGATGTTTTTCAATAAGGTATAATTGACACATAATAAACTGAATATGTTTTGGTGTATAATTTGATAAGATTTGGCATATTCACATGCTCATGAAACTATCATCACAATCAAAATAATGAATACAGCGATCACATCTCAGATTCTCCTCATGCTCCTTTGTAATCCCTCTCTCTTGCCTCTCCCCTCCTCCTACTGTTCTGTTTTCTGTCACTATAGATGAGTTTGCAATTCTATAATTTGTCTGGCTTTTGTCATTCAGTATAATTATTTTGACATTTATCCATGGTATTGTGTTTATCAACAGTTCACTCCTTGTCAATGTTAAGTATTGTTCCATTGTATAGATATACTTTTTTTTTTAATCTGTTCACCTGGTGATAGACATTTGGGTAGTTTATAGTTTGGAATATTACAAGGAAAGTTGCTGCAACACTTCTGTTTTATCTTGATACTGTGAATAGAGTGAAAACCCCAAACTGGGAGAAAATATTTGCTAAGCAGATATTAATAATGGAAAATGGATTAAAGTATGTATAAATAACTGAAAATTCAGTGAGAAATTTAAAAACCAAACATTAAAATGGGTAAAAGATTTGAATGTTTTACCAAAGAAGTTATGCAGATAGCAAATAAGTACACATAAAGATGTTCAAAATCATTAGTCACTTGGGAAATGTATACTTAATGCACATTAAGATACCACCCATTGCAAAGGCTAAATTTAAAATGAATGGCCATACCTTGTGTTAGTAAGGATGTAGAGGAATTAGAAATTTCCATACAATGCTGATAAGAATGTAAAATGTTACAATCCCTTTGGAAAACAACTCAGCAGTTTCCTAAAATGTTAAAGATATATGTATCATATAATTCTGAAATTAACTGTTTTGGACCTAACTTTGTTAAAAGACTATTATTAATAGCCCGAGGCTAAGAGAGAAAAGCTTACCTTGTTTAGCATGATCTCAATTAGTACTTACCTCCCTACTCTTTTAACAATACAGGATTTAAATACCATTTATATGCCTTTTTCAGCAAACTCCAAATTTGTATCTCCAGTGCTTACTTGACCAGTCCCTCAAAAGTAGTTCTCATCTAGTTTTCCCATCTCAGGAAATAGTACTACTATCCACCTGGCTGCTTGACCCAAAATTCTAAGAATCATACTTGACACCTTCCCTCCCCGTATTGTCCCCCATATCCAATCCATCAAGATCTAGCATCTCTACCTCTGAACTATGTCCTGAATCTGTCCAGGTCTCTCTACTTCCATTAATACTTTTCTAATCCAAACCTTCATGATCTCTCCTTATATTGCTATAATAAATTTCTAAGTGCTTTCTTTATATATATTCAAAGTCTTAACCTTTACATTCCCTTATAATAGTAGCTAGAAAACTTTTTTAAAAAACCTACAGCAGATAATATCACTCCCCTTCCTAAAACCCTCCAATGGCTTTCCTGTGCATTTTCAAAAAAAATCCAAACTCCTTTCCACATCCTACATCATCAAATTTCTGGTTCTCTTATACCCAACTCAAATCTCTTACTGCTCCACCCACATTAGCCTTCTTTATGTTTTTTATGTTCACATTTGGGCTTTTGCACCAGATTTAGTGCCCCCAGATATTTTTTATGTCAGGATCCTTTTTGTCATTTATCATCAGCTTAAATATCATCTCTCTAGTGAATTTTGCCTTACTACTAAGTCAAACTTAGCATGCCTCCATTATCTCCTAATGCCATTGTCTTATTCCAACACCATGGTATCTGATTTATTTTCTTGTGCATTGTCTTTCCCATTTCCTCTAGGACTTTGTCAATATAATCAAAATATTCAAATCTTGTCAATATTGTTGATCTTACATCCCTATAATCCAGTATAGTGCTTGGCAAGTAGGGGGCATTCAATTAATTTTTAATGCCTGAAATATTTTATTTATTTATTTATTTATTTATTTATTTATTTATTTATTTATTTAAAAATATTTTTATTGGGTAATTAGGGGAGGTGAACAGTGTTGGGCAATTGGGGAAGGGGACCGGCCAAGTTGTTGTTCTTCAGTCTTTGTTGTGGAGTGCGCCAGTCACCATCTGGCTTCCCTAAGGCAGCTCGTGGCATGTAAGCTCAAGGTGCTGTGTTCAATCTTAGTTTGTGGGTGGGTGTAGCCACCATCCCATGCGGGAGTTGAACCAGCAGCCTTGTTGTTAAGAGCATACACTCTATCCACTGAACCATCCAGGCAGCAGCTCAGCTCCAGGTGCCAAGTTCAGTCTTAGTTGCAGGCGGGTGTAGCCCACCATTGAACAGGTAATCTTGTTGTTATACCAGCTGAGCCATCCTACCACCTGTTGGCAGCTCAGTGACAGCTCAGCTCGGACGCAGCATTCACTGGCCCATGTGGCAATCGAACCGGGGCCCTGTTGCTTAGAGCTCACCCTCTAAGCCAACCCTTAACCAACTGAGCCACTCAGCTGGCCCTGAACTCTTTTTGTAAGATATATTTACATGAATTCTGAAGGTAATATTACCCCAAAATATTACTTTTCTATGTATTTGTTCTTGTATTTTATTTGCTTTACCTATGAGAAAAAAATATTTGAAAGTGGAGGTTAAAAAGAAGAAAAAGAAAAAAGTATTAAATTTGAGAGCAAAATTTTGTTATTGAATAATAGTTCTTATACTTTTTTCATTTTAATTAACTGTATGTAAGGTTAGAGAACTGTCACTTCATATGGCAATCATCCTGAGGAAGAACACTAAAGCCTAAAGCAGGCACTCATACGACGCTCTTCTGTCTCCATTAATCAAGTTCATAGCAGCCACATGTAACACCACCAGATGCTGGAAATTTTAGTGCCTAGATAATCTTGATTTTGTACCAAATGCCCACTAATGGGGTGCAGAGGTGGATGGGGAGGGCACATGGGAAGTTACATTACTGCTGTAATCCACAAGGGATTAAATAAAAGCTCGTTGGTCAGTTCCCATAGCCCCAGAAATAAATACTCCCTTTGAGTAGTCCTAAAAGCTTTGGGTGTCCCAGAATTTTATCAACAAGAGAAAAATGGCAGAACCCAACAAAAAATAATTTTTCATTTCCATGGGTGATCATTCTTAGTGATGACACTATCCTAGGAAGTGAATCCCTTCTTTTCAAAATAATACTTAATGTGGCATTGAAAATAAAATAAAATGGTCCTATCATGCAGAAGATATGATAAATGGAACCAGCAAAAATCAATGAACCTAAGTGACATGTTGGCGATAGCGGAGGTTTTAAGTAAGAAAAAGCTTCCTTAAAGTACAGCCAGCAACAGAGCACACAAGTAGGAATTAAGAGGTGGGAAACACAGAGCAGGAACATGTGCTGACCACAGGAAAATAAGAGCAACATGGATACACAGAGATCCCAGAGACAGTGGCCTGAATGAGAGGCAGTGGTGGGACAACAACGCAAGACAGTCCATTTAGTGTGCCATTTCCACAGAGAAACTGTGTAGGGAAAAGTGGAAGATGATGAAGGGGCTAGCAGTGAAAGCGGCAAAGATCTTGAATTGTTAAAAACGGAACACTGAAAAAAGGCAATCTGTAATTTTTCCCCTACCCCATGGAAAAATGGGCTAAAAGAGGTTTATTGAGAAAACCAAGCATAATTCATTGTATGAGGAGAGTTTAAAGGAGAAATTAGAACCTCTACGACATACCATTATGTTTAACTTAATTGATTCATAAATACGGCCATTAGTTTATACACCGTGTAAAATCTGTTTATCCATTACATAAACCCAGTTTTTAATTTAAGCTTTAATTTATAAACCTTATCAGATAATTAGCTATTTCCAATATAGTAGAGCTTTGAATACCAATCAAGTGCCATAAAGAAAGAGCAGACTATTCTTGATTTGATCTGCTATAACGTAACTTTCCTGACAGAGTGGATGGAAAAGAGAATAAATTGGAATATTGAAAAGGCATGAGTGTGAAGGAACAAAATGAAAAGTACAAATTACAAATAAAGTAGACAATGTTTCTTGCCTTTAATATAAGACCAATAAGGAATATCTTATAGGAAGCATCAATAGGAGTAGAAAAAAGTGGATAGGTTTTTCTTAGTGGCACAAAGTAACCTAGACTCACTGGGAGATTAGGAAATGTTCTTTTTCTCCTGGGTTTTCTGAGTGCTTATAGAAGGAAGAAAAAAACTAATCTAGTCAGCCAGAATAAAAGAATATTAAAAGAAGTTTCAATCATTGATACAATATCTAGATAATAACACTTTAAACACACACAAAAAATCATAAATGGATTGTTATGCCTTTCCACCATAGTCTTTGAAACAATATTCCCAAAGAATAATCTGTGAGAATATCTTTTCTCACTCAGATTCTTCAGTAAATATGTTCTGACCTTACCTTTCAGAGAGGTCTTTTAAAAGGTAAGCAAGGATCTAAAATGCATCAATCATATCTACCTCCAACTCTAATTATCAATTTATGATCTATCTAAAAAAAAGCTTATCTTGTAGAAACCAGACAGCTGGGAAAACCCAGGGTAACACAGAATTTATTTAAATTTGTAGAACATGAATATTAATATGGGAATCATAAGTCAAGAGCAAAAGATTATCTTAATTTCTACAGTTGTCTACTGAAAACTCCAGATTGCCTCAATTCATTTTCTTTTTTCCTGTAGTAAACTCACAGCAACTCACAACCAATGACATAAAAACATTCAATATTCACTCAACAAAAATGTATTAGAAGTTTACTTTATAAAGGACATGGTTGGACCTATGCTCAGAGGCATCATTCCTTTTTCTTGGAGACCAAGAAAAGAACTTTGGTCACATTCTATATCCTATAAGCAGAAACATAACATTTATATTCCCAATGTGGATATGAAGCACCCAAGGCAAAATTAGAGTTTTGATCTCAGATTATCCCCTCAAAACTATTCAGGCTTTACTTTTTTTAATACATTCTATTATCTAAAATTTAGGGTCTTTGGTAGCTTTAAATAGATTTAATGCAAAAAAAATGTTATTGAATTAGTTTCTCTTAGTATATTTGATCTATGATATTCAGAGTTCTATTTAATGATTTTTTAAAACATAGAAACTCAGGGATTTCATACTGTGAAACTTCTTTTACTAAAAAAATCTGTGCTGTTTATTGTAATTTCATAGGTCATATGATATAATTACTGTTTTTAAGTTCAGTGTCTTAAAATCTGTTGTAAATGCCCTCAGGGAAATGATATTTTAACTTTTAAAATTCATTATTTTAAAATTTACTATACAATATAAGGAGTTAACCTGAAGATCAGCCAAAAATCCACATTTTTTCCAGTCACATAGCTTAAAAGTATGATAAAATGTAAAATGCTATTTTATCTCATTTACTGATTATAAATTACATACTAACCAACCTTGTATGAGTAAATGTATAGTGCTAAAATTTGACTACTTTATTTCTATTCTTTTTTTTTAGGGCAGTGTCACTGGCCCTCATATGTGGGACCCGAACCAGGGCCGCTGGAGTCTCAAGCCAACTCTTAACCACTGCGCCACTCGGCAGGCCCAAAGTTTGACTTTTTAAAACTGAATATATTTAAGTTGAAAGAGTGTATAACACTAAAGAGATCAACATTTTAAGATTTTTTGAGTTTGAATAAATATATATGAAACTTTAAGCTTAATTTTTACAACTTCTTAAATATACTTCTATAAATTAAACAAATTTCCTTTATTTAAAAAAAAGTGTTCGTTCTCCTTATCATCCGTTCTATAGGTACATTTAACTAGAGCCATAGTTTACCTTGGAAAAGTCACAAGTTTACAATTACTGTTAGCAAAAATAATTAACTTTCTTAAAAATAATTTCCCTTTCTTTCTAAATAAATTAAACACAAAGAACTCTGAATACTAGTCTACAAAATAAAATAATTAAAAAAATAATAATTATCTTTGTCTTCCTTTAAATGATGCAAGGACACAATGACTAAATTCATTGATTCTAGGATAATACATCTAAATTATAAAATATAGGTACATAATTGGCACAACTGAAATTGTGAGTGATAGATTAGCATTATTATTAAAGATTTACACATACCTTGGACAAGAAATATTAACAACATTAATAGCTACCATTTATTATGTGCATACTAAGTCCCAGGCCTTATCCGAGGCCCTTTGCATATATCATTATTAATAGTCACAACGCCCCTGGAAGGTATAGGTTATTTTTTTCATTTTTTACAGCTGGTGCAACTGTGCTTCAGTTCGGGTAAGCATTTGCCTGAGGCCGAACAAGTGGAAGAGCAGGAATTCAAACTCAAATCTCTATCACTTCTGTGTAAGATTTTAACTTTATTCTTCTATAATAAATTATAAGTAAGTATACTTCCTAATTTTTCAAAATTCATTTTTGATTAAAATGTTTGCAAAAGGAACATCTGACAATAAACAGGCCACAGGCTTCATTGAGGTACTGAGACATTCGGGGATGACATTGCCATTATCAGAGTGCCCCAGTTTTGAATTTTAAAACTTCATTGTTTGTAGTATAAACGTGTTAGATGAGATGGAAGTGATTTCGATTTCATTTTCAAACATCTGCTTAAGACTGCTTTTGAAAAACAAAGGGTAGCTATACTGTGATAATTGTTGTGTAATAACCCACTCCAATGGAAAGTTATACTTATGCTTGCTAAAAATATGCACATTTATTGAATACTTACTATGGGCAGCTAACTGCTTCAAATACATTATTTAACTTTTACAACAACCCTGTGAGGAATATTATTATCATGGCTTTACAGGTAAATAAACTGGAACACACAGGCATGAGTCAGTTTGCCCACAGCCAAGATGCTGCTGAGTTGAAGGGCTAAGTGAAGATTTCAAATTTGCCCGTGTCCAAAATCCAACAGTTGCCATTGTATTCTCTTGCCCTTGATACAGTGGTCTTTAGAAGCGGACTGCATTAAAATGTCCACACAAGGACAAAGGTGTACACCTGTGGACACATACATCAGTGGGCTGAGCCCACGGGAAGAAAGGCAATGGCTGCAGCTGTGTCCTGGCTTCTTGCCTCACTTAAACTCTGAGGGTTCATTTCTTCACTTTAAAAGTGAACTCCACTTCATCTGTAAGATCCAGTAAAGCAATAAAGTTATTAAGATCTTATAAATGCATTTAATTCATGTAACTGAACAGCACTACTGAAAATATAACTGAAGGTTTGTTGTTTTGCTATTATGTCTTTCCCTCCCCATAGGCATTCCTGAGGTTTTAAGTGTGACTAGAGTGGAATTCTGGGGAACTGGACTCCTAAAGCATATGTGACCTTGGGGAATTAGCCCACCTTATCTATGCTTCAGTTTGTTAATTCATAACATGAAGAAAATATGAACACCTACCCCAAGGGATTGCGTGAGGAAAAAAACAAATGTAAAAGTACTTGGAACAGAGTAAACTCAAGAAAAGTTAACTATTATTATTTTTATTATTATCACTATATCATAAAATGGAGAGATTATGTTATACAATTTATGTTAAATCACACAACAATAATTAAGGCAAAATGTTCACTGCTAGTATACTCTGGATAAATTTTAATATTATATTTATATATGTATATGTTTGCCTGTGTATTACACACACGTGTGGATGTGTATATTTGTGCACATATGTGCACATGTGTATGTATATATAGATGCACACATACACATTTACCCCTTTACCTGGTATTAAACATCTACGTAAACTTTCAATTTTTACAGGTATTTTGGTCTTTTTTCCCCCCAGTATTTTTAGATAGCATTGCTGACAGAATCAGCATCAGATTTAGATAGGATGATAATATGCAAAAGCACACAGAATTCTCACATGTATAAATGCTGTCTAGTTATTTTAAGACATTTTGTGGAAACTACTAAAGTGGTGGGGACGGGACAATGATGCATCAACTGAATTAATCACTATCATCACTCTTCGAAAGAAAAAAAACAAAGCAACTTCAGCACACTCAATCATAACGAACATGAAGAGAATGGAGCCGCATAAAAGCAAGGCTGGGTCCCCATTCTCTAGTACACGATGTGTTAAAAATTTGCAGCTGTTGACAGAAGGCTTGCTCCACAGTTCCCAAACTCTGCAATCCTTATTTTTAAATACCACGGAGGGGTATTTTGGTTTACTTGCTTGTCTGCTTTTTATTTGTGCTTGTTTGTTTCCTTACAAATACAAAACACAACTGTTTTATAGGACTATGGAAAACCCTGCAACCAGACATTTGAGCCTATCAATGAAGAACTTTATCTGATGGCAGGAGTCGAAATGACACAGATAGTATGAGTGTCAAAGACACACAGTGGAGAAAGGTGGCTTTCTTTTCTTAAATGCTGGCAGTTTTTAGGAGATGTGAGGCTAAGTTTCAGCAAAACTCAGACATAAATATAGGAGTAATTCTATGGCATCTGGTTTTTGCATTTCTTCCATAGATATAATTGCTTGCTACTGATCCAAATGCATTTCTGCCTTTGTACTGTAAACTCAAGGATAACTCAGATACCCAGACTATCTTTAAAAAGAGCTCTGAGGGATAAGGAATAGCCTCCACATTGACTTACTTCAGTAAGAACTAAATGGGAATGTGATCAGTTGATCTCCAGGGCTTACATATTCCCCTAACCATTTAATTAACCACAGTCTGATATTTTACACTGTGATTTATTTTTAAAAAATAGCAAAGTTAAATAGTGATTATATTATAGCTGAAACAAAATATATAATAACCAACACAGGCAACTTATAGATTAGAAATAAATGGCTGATACTGTGGATTTTTAAAATTTACATTTGGTGTGTGTGTGTGTGTGTGTGTGTGTGTGTGTGTGTGTGTGTGTGTGTGTTATATAGATGCCACATTACCTTATGAGATATTTTTCTTCTCATACAACACTTTGCAAATTTTATCCTGTAGATCAATGCTGGGCTCGCCACTACAGACCACAAACATAACACTGCAAAGATGGGATATGCTGAAGCAGCAGCTATTAGTAATTCCTCACATACATGTGTGCAAGGAGAGAAAGAAAAATGGCTTCATGCATCCTAGTTCATTCATAGAGCTTTGGGAATTAATTACACTTATACTACTCAATATACTAACAGTGAGAATTAGGAAACAAATGTCGAGGTATAAATATAAGAAGTGTACCTATTATCTTTGCCATCACCTAGATTTATGATATGCATGCCTTTATGATATGTGTACATTGCATATTCATGTATACTATAGATCTGTATTATATAGTATGTATATATTATAATTAAAAACTGTTTCAGTATATAGAATTGAGGAAAAATGAAGGCAAATAAGCTGCTTCTAAACAAAATCATCATCAAAATATACTGCAGACTTTGTTTCTGGGAAGTATGATTCAAATTATAGATATCAGAGATAGCAACGATTTTCTGTTTATACCATGTGAAACAACAGAGAGATGATCACTTAGCTTTTGTTTTGGTTCCAATTCATTTTTTTTTTCAAGAAGTGTAATTAAAAACTGCATTAATGCCACCAATTATGGCCTCCAAGGGACCAGAAACCCCATGTTACTCTGTGATGGAACACAACTGAGCTGCAAACATCCATTTACCATTATAATACTCATTAATCCTGCCAAAAACAACTCATTATGGGACTTCAAGGAAATCATCTCATAGGCAAACACAGCACAGAATCTGTCATTGCAGTCCTCACAGCAAAGTTGCAGAGGTGGAAACTATTCAATGTCAATAATTTCGGATGCTGAAAATTATGATTTGCTTTCTATCAAGCTAAGAGCTTCATGTGAAAGAACTGGGCTAACCTCTCACCCTTTAAGCAAAGTCTTAATAAAGAAGTGGCTTTGACTCAAAATCTCAAAAATCTAAGCCTGAATAATGTCACTAACCTACCCATCAAATTCTTCCAGTCCCAATCTCACCTCATTGAACATCAGCACCATCAGTATTTTTCCTCCCAAAGCAGTAAGACAAATCCCACCACATCCATTGTCATCTTTCTGACTGGATATAAAATGAAATATAAACTCTCTCTCACTGTTTGGTCAATTGAATATATTCAATTGGCTCTTTTTTCCATCCCCAGCTCCAAGGAGGTGCTGCACTCAGCAAGATCTCCCTGAATGCTTGCTGATGATTTGATATCACTGTTGTAGGAAAAGTAGCCCTAAAACACTCTTCAGCAAACAAAACTTTGAGTTGTCAAATATCATCTGATAAACAATTATTGCAAAGATAGATGATTACAGAGATTTATTTAAAATACATAAACCTATATTTCAAGACTAAAACCACACTATTCTCTTTTTCTTTTATATCATATGTCCTCTGATATTTCAGGAGTCTTTGCTTGAGCATTATCAATAAGAAGTCTGAAAGGATGTCCTAAAATAAGCTTAGATAAAAATCTAATAAGCTAACTTTAAAATATTTAGTTATGTTTAATGTCTTTTTATAGGATCTGGAAGAAAATAAGGAAAAGATTTTTGCAAGAAAAATTTTTCACAAAGGTTATATATTTTATCTTATAAAATTACTGGAAAGATGTAAAGAGCAAGTGATAATATAAAACATTTGAAATTTAATAAGTGGCCATCTTTAATCAAGATTGCTCTCTTAGAGTTTAAACTAAACTTATTTCATATATTTTTAAAAGGAGCTTATTCCACAAAATTCTAATGGAATTAATAGCAAACTTAGTTAAAATTGGTTGAATCAGTAGCAAACTGAGGCCTAACAGGACTCTCTTCTACAGACAAATTCTGAAAGTTGATACTTGGGGTAAAAGTTGAAGAGAAACACAATTTATAAAGTGATGAAACAAATGATTTACCTTATTGTTTCTTTTCAGTTTTCAGGTTTGGAATTTAAGCTTTAAGAACAGGTAAAAAGCAGATGCTGCGTGTTTTCACAGAACCTGGGAGCTACTTGCTCAATTGTCAACCTTATACATTATAGAAGCTTCCTTTTATATAAGTCCTGTGAGAACTTTGCCTTGTATACCACTGAACCTCATTTCTTAGCATCATGTGGAAGACAATCTTGCAATGTTTAGTGAATGAACTAATCATTGAATTTAACCAGGATAATATTCTGAGAACAGGCAAATATCAATGTTATGTCGCTGCTGTAGGTCTTTTTTTCTCTTATATCCCAAGAAGATGAATTGGCTTTCTAGTCTAAGTTCTGAACTCCTTTCCTTGAGGAAGTAAGGATGTTCTAAACCGGAAGGAGTTTTCAAAAAATAGTATAAGACCCTACATTCTATTTCTTTGTTGATACAAGAAAGTGAGAGAAATAGGAATAAGACAACTGGAAGAGATAAATGTCTTGGACTGATAGTCTATTCCTCAGGTTTTGGGGCCTCGATTTACTCACTGCATCTAGAGTTCTGGATTACTCTGGGCTTAAGTCTTTGGAGTTTGGAAATTTTGTACAGAGCTGGACATTATCAGAAGAGCTCTGAGGGCTGAGCTGAAATCAATCAGGCTGCCTGTGATGTTAGAGGAGCACTTCGAACTATGTCAATAGCTGATTGCCCTATTGGAGCAAGTAAAAGAATGCAAGAGAAGGAAATCTTGGCTTATTTTCCAACTCACTCATCTCCCAGTCTACTTGCCCCCTGATAAGACCAGGATCTTTTCATTATTCCATTGTAGGCCTGGACATTAGGATCTAAAATGGATTAAATATGACTTTCAAAAAGGAATATGAAATTTCTTGTACTCTAGTTTTTTAAACCAAAATTTGTACCCATACAGAATGAATGCCAAAAATTCTGTGCTCTTATATCTCCTTGCTGGTAAAGCTTCAATGTGGATCTTAGTTTATCAAACCAGAAATTAAACTAGTTGGTTGTGGAGTGAAGGCTGGCTTGTATCTCCATTTCCTTTCCCAAACTAACAGCAAATAAGGTAATTTTTTTTAATGACATCTTTGCCTCCAGGAAGGTATCAAGTGAGATGGGAGCACATATTATTCTTGTTTTGTCTTCAAACCATGAGAGGGATGAGTAGGGAATTCTCAGTACAGTGCTACTTATTTGGTACTATATCTTGAATAGATGTTATAGGAGATAAAACATGGAATCATGAAATGGCTCTAAATCTATTGTGTAAATAGGAGTGGGTCATGTTTGCCTGAGCACCATATTCACATTCTAGCACTTCTGGAAGCTACAAGGGTTTTTTTCTCAGGCAATTTTCTGTGAAATACATTTTAAAATAATTTCCATTTACAAACTTTTAAATGTCCTTTTCATCTTTTAGTTTGTTATTTTCAGGAGAAAACTTACTTCACTGTCTGTGAATACGTATATTCAATTCCAAGTTAATAGAGAATACCAATCATAATAAATAAAAATAATTCTTAATCTGCTGTATTTTACATGTTTCAAAAAGACTGATGTGTTGAAAGAAACTCATTTACAATGTGGAAGTGAGCATTCTTTGAGAATCGAATAAGCAATGCATGTGAAAGAGTTCAAAGAATCAAGCACAGTGTATTTCCTATGGTGCAGAATAAAGGAATTCCAAATCTCCTTGAGATGTGGAATCTACAATATTAAAAATGCCAGATCATCTCTCTGGATGGCCCAAACCAGGGTAGAAAACTACTGCACCTTAGAAAAATTTTAAAATGATGTATTCCCTCATTATGAAAATGAAGTGTCACCCTCAAGGTTTTACAGGAGAATGCAAACATGTGCATTTATTAATACAGATTAAAATTAATGTGTGTTTTCTATTAAGAGTTTTAAGAATGACAAGTAATTCCGATTGTATAAATATTAATATCATATATAGTAAATACTCCATCAGCATGCATACTGACATGCATACACTACCCAGATGGGGGTAAAAATATACCAAGAGAGAAGGAAGAAAAGTTTACCACATCTTTAAACAGCAAGAGCAAAAAGCTTTCTTTGAGAATTTGCTTCCTGAAGTTCTATAGAGGCTAGTTGTACTCTTGGGTCTACTGTTAATGTAAAATTTATATAGTAAATCACATATGTTTCAGAAATTGTTTAGGGTTATTCCATTGATGATAATTAATTCCAGAGTCAAGTTAGAACTAATGCACACTTTCATTTTAGGAAATAATTGTTAAACAATTGATGTTATTACATTTTCTAATTCAAGTAGTTGCCTCACACCCTACTCCCCTTCCACATTTCTCATGCCTACCCTCACTATGGGTTTTGTTGTCATCATTAAAGCAACCAAAAATAGATCAACAACCATCAATGTTGCTGCAAAATGTATTCAAAAACAGGTTGAAAAGTAATGATAAAATATTTGCTGAATTATTCTGTTTAAAATCAGGCCTTTTGATAATGGTGTACTGAGTTGTTCTGGACTGACATATGGAAAACACTCTTTAAGATTTTATGGCTTATGTACCCAGGACTTATTCTGATTGGACATTATTCTGGTTTTACCCACCCCTTTTCTAATTTCACACATTACTGTAAAATCAATCAAAATGTTTCCAAATGCTAGTTTCTCTTTCACCCTGGGACAATCAGCTGCAGAAACCATGACTATAATCTTCATGTTTCTGACTGACCTATACCTCAATAATATATTTTGAATTCATGTGGCATATTATTTCTAACAACATTATCTAGCTGATTTTCAGTCCTCAATGATTTACTGCTACAAAAGTGATAGCCCATTGCCTGATATTCGTTCGTATTGTTTTTACTCAACTATCAGCTTCATAACATGATAAGCCCTAACTCATTTCATAAACAAAGTGTTATAGGTTACTCATAAAATTTAGAACCCAAAACATAAATTAAGAATTATGGAAGAGAGGCTATAAAATTATAAGTTATTTTACTACAAAGGTTTATCTCATTAGCAAAAAAAAAAAAATAAGTTTATCACATGCTCCTGGAATGTTTCAGAATATCAGACGAAAACATTATAAATTAAGCCAACCCTAAAAACAATGGATGATCTTGGCTCTGTCTCTGAAAAACTTAAAGGTATAATGTCAAATTCTAAAAGCGTATGTCTACTCTAGACATACCCTGGTTTTGGCTTAACAGGTTCTATGATGTAAAACACATGAAGTGTATCACAAAATGATATCCAAACAATCTAAGGTTGTGCAAAACATTGTTTCCTAAATTCTGGAGATTTAAGATATTTAGTAACTCAAATGCTCCATCAACAAAAAATAATTTTAATTATTTAAAAAGTTTGTGGAATGAATGTTCATATTAAATGACTCACCTCCATGAATCTTTCGTGTTTCCTTTTGTACTGTGTATCAGGCACAAAATAGGGGCTCAATACATGCTGAATGGATTGAGTTGAACTCTAACGATGGAACACAATTTATTCAAATACAGCAGAGGCAGAATAACACTTTGGCAAAGAGTTGGCATCTTGTGGTTTGATTATTGGCTCTCACATGATTTAGTTGATTAAACTTTTTAGGTAATAGTATATTCATCTGTTAAAATGGGGATGATTATACTTTCTTCATTAAGTAAAGGATTTAGTGTGTTAATTTATATACATATCTCACATTGGTAAGAACTCAATAAGCGTTACCTAGAATCATCATTATTTTGAGGATCTGAAGAATAAAAACATAAATCTGAACTAGATTAAGAATAATGCAGTACTGAGGACATCTTGCCATAATAAATAAGATATAACATTCTTTATTTTGTTTCAGAATTAATATTTCAAAGTTTTTTGTATTGCCTAGTATAGGTGTACTATAATTTCAATCAACCAAAAAAATACTTACTATATCCTATGTATATAGAAAAAGCAGTCAATATTTTATAAAGTTGTACATAATTAAATTATCAAACAAAACAATAATGTTGGAAGACCATTTGAAGAAACATTATAAAGTATACTTTTAGAAGAAAAATAACATTAAAAATAGTCACCATCTAATATAGTTCATTTTGTAGAGTAATTCGACTATTGTTGATCATGTTGGCATCAAGTAAATATTAAAAGGATATAAAGTCTCAAAAATTGTTTTTGAAATAGCATGGAAAGGCAATGGCCTGATGCCCAGGAGTTAAGTGCACAGTTTTTCTCGAGTCTGCAGCATTAAGATAGTTTTACTGATCAGAAAGCTAAATGTTGAACAAGGAAACATGGTGGATGTTATGAGCAGGTGTGCCCTTTTACTAGTGTCTTTGAGATGACATATTAGAAGTTTAGCTGATATGAACATGGGTAGACGGAGTCATAGGATGTGTCACATCCACAGCAATGAATTGGCTTTTCCAAGCATGTCCCTAGACAGAGGGCTTAAATCATTTCCTCTGCAACACCACGGAGACTGGCTTTGTTTGGGAGAGAGCAGAAATAATTTGTCTCCACTGGGGTCATCAGAGAGATTGAATGAGTTCTCCACCCTGAAACAGATAATGCACTAGAGGATGCTGCTGAAGGCAGCTTCAAGAATTCCCTAAAAAGCACTAGGGGAAAAGGAGACAGTGGCTCAGCAATGGCAAATAGTGGCAGCTGGCAGCAGTGTGAGGGACCACTAAGCAAAAGGCTCTAGAGGACTTGGGAGGTTCCTGTGGTTCCAGAATTGATGAGGTATTCTAGGATTTCACCTACCCTTGGAATCACAGAATTGGGCTATACATAATAAAATTGTGAAAGCAGAAAATTTTTTTCAGCTTCCACGTGTAGTTACAACCTTCATGTAAAAGAACTAGATCTTAATCCAATAATGTTGTTTAATTTTTTTTCCAAAATTAAATATTATACCTAACATGGTCCAATCAGCGCAGGCACTGACACAAAACAAAGCCAACCATATTACATCAGGGGCTTTTCTTAGAGACTTTATATTACTTCACAGACTCAAAGGCCTTGCTTGGTCTGTTTTATGAGCAAAAGCTAATCGTTTCTCTCCAGTGCTCTCCAATTGTTCCCACTACACAGAATATAGCAAGAAGCTGAATCTTAATAATGTGTCAAGGTGTCTTAATAATTAAGAATAAGAAAATTGGTTAGTAGTACTTCTATGATGAAAAGCGACTGACAAAATTAAAGATCGAAAATAATAGCTGAACATAGAAATATATCATTTCTAATGCTCTTTTCAGTTGTGGGCTTTTGGACTAAAAGTTATTGACTTTGTCTAAATTTTCAAATGCTGGATTCTTAAGTTGCAGGGTAATAAGAAGTCTAATAGCTTTAAAGATCTCAGAAAGGCCTTTTGCCCGTGATATGCGTGGCACAGTGAGGTAACAAAAATATAGATCTGCCCATCTAAATGAATGAAACATATATAGTGAAGTTGTAGTATCTGATGCCAGATATTGATTACTGAGAACATAATGAATTGTATGATCTATAAGACCATAATCCTACTATTAATCTGCCTTTTAAGTCGTAATCACATACACTTCAAAAAGCTAAGCCAAATAGCCAGAGTTCTTCAATTGAATTCAAATTACTAAAAATATATACAAATTAATGTTCGCAATTATCCCATGAAAACTGAATGTTATTAAATACCCAGCATCAGATTGACTATAAGAAGAGAGAAACACCATTGTCTCTGTATTGATCAACTTTGTACAAATAAAAACATTAGTATGTTTGGATTTTAAAAGGTCCATCTACATTTGTTATCTTCCCCACAGGCACAGATGTGAAAAACAAAAATAAACTGTAATACTGATAATGTTCCCACTATGCTGCTCCCAAAGGACAACTTTTATTTACTGCACTGGAAGATCCTCAAAACTGATAAGTTATTAATTTATATAAGCATCCATTACTACCTAGGTGAAAGTGTGCTTTATCATTCATTTATAGTACTCAATGAGTTGGACATTTCATTTGTTTTTATGGATTCCATAGGTCTTCTGGTCCAACTCTGTGCCTTTAGCAGAGTTTCCCCCAAACCATAGAATAATTATTAAAGGAAATATTAGAGGAATATCTATTCTATTTCAAAGGTTTGCGAAGGTATAATTTATTGTAGTTTGATTATATTAAATGTTAATTATATTTGAACATAATTTTTCTTTTTTTCCTTTTCATGCTGTTATTCTCTCCTACTCTTCTGCCCCATTTTGGAATTAGAAAGTAAAAATTCAAAACAAACATCAAAATTCTATGGGGGAAAAAAAAACAACCTTTATTGTCATATTTTTCCTCTAAAATTTAAATGTTCATTTTTAAAATTTTTTCCATACTGTGTTTGATGACTTGCTCTCAGAACAAATAATTTAATGGCTCATTGTATTATTATTAACAGCCCATATTGCCTCATTTTTTTTCTCTTTCTGAAATACAGATACTTATAGGCAATTTAGTAATATTCACATTTTTGTCACTAAAATGGGATTTCCACAGCCTCCTATAACATAACAGCTGAGTATTGGGACCAATAATATTCATTGTGAAAATTCTCCAGTAGGCATCTTTTCCTGCATTTTAAGAATTATTTTCCCTCATTCTGTGAAGATATAAGCAATCGATCATGATAACAAAACTCCATGCATTTGAAGATCGAAAATATTTCAATCAGTTGATCTTTAACTGTACTCCATTTTTAGTTCCTTTATACAGCTCCTAGCCTAATTAACTTTTTACCTTGTGCGTTATGGAGCTTAACGTTCGGAAAAAAAATTTTCAATGAGTTTAACATATACTGATTACGAGAGATTTGTTTCCAGATTTCTGACAATGAATTCCCCAGTCAGTATTAAGGATTAACATGAAAATAATTAATGTTTCTATTTGTATTTTCTCCAAAATAATATATTATAAAATTAATTATGGTGTAACATATTTTATTTTATAGCATCTAAACTCATTCTTGGAATACTATCAGTGGCTAAAATTTTCTTTTGAAAATTGAGAGACAGGAAAATCAAGTCACACTTATAAAAAATACTGTAGGAGGAAATATATCAATGCTCATTAAATTAGAAAAATAAAATGATATCATGTTTTTATTAAATGATGAGTAATAAGCAAAAGTAAATATTATCTAAAATAATCATAGATCTTTTAAACTGATATACCTAAAGCAGTTAGAAGGTAAGAAAACACTTCATACTTCATTTATTGACAGATAAAACTATATAAGCATTAACATGTCATTTGTCAACAGAGAAATGAACATAAGCTTTATAAGATTTGGAATTTTGTCTAATCTATTCATTGATATGTTCCCTAGCACCTAGAACACTGTTTGATACTTTGCACTCATTTAACAAATATGTGTTTAATAAAAGGAAAGTATAATTTTCTAATGAAACATTTTCTATCTGCCACACTCTCTTCCTTTGCTTTCTCAGCTCTTGTATATTGGATTTATTTTATTTTCACTTTTCCATCCTTGAGCTTTCTCCATCCTCCTCTTCAACCTAGATAACTTTTCTTCACTCTTTAGGTTTCAGCTGTATATAGTTACCTCAGGGGAACCTTCCCTGACCCAACATACCAGAGTAGTTTCTTTCTATTTTTGGCTGCCAGATCATTCCTATTTCCATTTCAGTGAAATACATCACATTAGCAATTACTGCTTTAGAGCTTGTGCTCCTCAACCAGACTATCAGTTCCATGGAAGAATATATTATCCCTGACCTATTATGGCTTATTATGCTTATTTTCTGGTCTAACTCCAGGGCCAAATGCCTGAAACGTGGTGGGTAATGAACAAATACGTGATGCCTACAGAGAAGTAGGATGAAAGGAAAAAAGAAAATATCTCACACTTATCTTTCTAGGCTCCTGTGAAGACTTGTTTGGTTGTTGCTTCTGAAGATAGATGTTATAAAGAAGGGAACCAAGTGAAAAGCCATGTAAAAATCATCAGTAGGTTCCCAAACAAGTAGAAGAAAAACAAATTAGAAAAAAAGCTAAATTTAAATAATTTGACTACTTGGAACTGCACTGTTAGGAGTAAACTATGTGACCTATACTAAAATCTGCACATAATAGAGTCTGGGCTGGCTGAGTGGCTTCCCAAGCCAGCTCTGAGCAGCGGGTCCCCGGTTCGGATCCCACATATGAGGGCCAGTGACACTGCCCTCTATAGCTAAGGTGATGAACAACAACTCCACCTGGAGCTGGGCTGCTGTGAGTCACCAGCAACAGTGTAGGCTGCAGCCCCTGCTGCAGTGGGCTGCCATAGGCTACAGTGAGCGGCCGGCAGCCAGTGTGAGCGGTTGGCAGCCAGTGTGAGCGGTTGGCAGCCAGCGTGAGCGGTTGGCAGCCAGCGTGAGCTGCCAAGAGCCACCATGAGCGGCTCTCCAGAGGCCGCCGACCGATCTGCCTCACCCTGGAAGAGCGCAATGATAATATCAACATGGGCCAGTGAAGCGATGTCCTCCACAATTAGACTAAAGAACAAAAGGACAGCAACTTGTCTGTTTCCCTTCCCTGGTTCCCCAACGCTGTTCCCCTCCCCCAATTCCCCAATAAAAATCTTTAAAAATAAATAAATAAATAAATATAAAAATAGAGTTCAGAATCAAGGGAGAATATAGCCAATACAACAACACAAACAAACTAGATATTAAATTATTCCTCAAGCCTCTGTTCATCAAAAGCTCTTCTGTTGCCATACACCCAATTTAAGCTCCACCAGCTACTAGTATCTTATTTCATGATTCCATACAAATATCTAGAAAGGTTCTGACTCTTTGGACTCATAAAATACTTGTGATTTTCTTTAAAACTATCCATACTATGTCATCTATGATTATTTAGAAACATATATCATTGCCAATAGTGCACTTATTAATTCTTGTGGTCTCTTTGTCATGTGACAATCACAGGAATTATTTTGACCTTAATTTCAAGGTGGCTCAGAACTAATGATACAGTGCAGGTATACTAAATATACAAAATGTAAGAAATGAAATTAAAATGTATGTGATTCTTTGGAGTAGAATAGGTTTGGGCTTTTTTGGAAAAATATGTACCAGAAATTGTCTTTGAAAAATAATCTCCTCCACAGTATATCTAATAGAATCAAACATGTGATTTTTGATGCCTACTATGTGCAAAGCTACTCATTTGTGCTATCAATTTTAAATATTTTTATTTGCATACAACTTTCCATTTATAACTCAATAATATAAATACAGTTATGGGGAAATAACATTTGGTCAGTATATCTCCCTATAAAAAGTTGACATATAAATGGATATTTGTGGATATTAGTCTAAGTGGTAAAAATAGCAATAGGTACATATGTCATTCTATTTCATATGTGTTTGTTTCTTTTACCATTTAAATTAAAATATTTATGAAAAATAAAGACCCTAATAAATAACATGACCTAGGTGTGGCTAGAGCCTAAATCTGTGATAGGTATGTTGCTTCATTATACAGGGAAAATTATGGGCTTTCGCTTACATTTTTAAAAAATGGGTATAGCGGGAGGTCCAAGATGGTGTAGTAGATAAATACCATGCCTGCTTCCTTCTGTGAACACATTAAAATTAAGCTAAATTGTAGAACAATCAACCATCTGAAGTCTGGTTGAAGAGTAGTTTTATAACAAAGGATATAAAGAAGTCACATTAAAACTGGTAGGAGTGGCAGAGATGCAGAATGGGAACCGCACCTGCGTGTGGTGGATGGGAATCAGGAGGCATACCTTGACTGTGTAGGTTTTCCTCAGAGAAGCAAAGAACCCCAGCACCACTCCAGGCTTACTTGCTCCTACGCACTTACCTTGGACTCTGGTAGAGTGACGGTGACTTGGGAAGTATCAGAGACATAGGGGAGCTGACAGAGGTGTGTGGCTTTGAGGTATGTGGCTGGAGGATGGTCCCATTTTCCCTGTGAGGCATTCTCCTCCTGTGCCGCCAGCAGGCAGCTGCCATCTTTAAAGTGTTAAGCCTTCCCCCTATGCTTACTGACAACTCTGAATCTGATTGGTCTTGCTGACTCACTGGGACACCGCCCCACCCAATTTCCCCAACACCTGAGGTGCTTTCTTCATGAGCAGCCAGCCCTGCCTACATTGCACTCTTTCTTGGAAAACTATTGGAGTCCACATGCCCTAGGTAGGCAATGACTGGCCTCAGTGTGCTCTGAGACTTTTGCTAAGTAGCTCCAGGCTGGCACCAAACCAGAGTCTACATTAACCTGGTGACCACAACACTCCCTACTCTAGTGAATCCCTGAGACCCTAACTCATCCAACTTGTGTACCACACAAGGCTTTAAAAGTGGTTAAACTTAAAGGAAGCCAGCAGGTGGAAGCAGGCCTCAGGGTTTCCTGGTTTTTTGGAGCTACAGGTGGTAGCCATCCTTGGTTCACAGTGTGGCCTCTCTCATGTGCCTCCAATTTTAACACAGGCAGCAAAAAACCATGGATAACTTTTGAGCCTCCAGCTGGTCATAGGCAGTGGGTGACCTGGGCCTGCACTGGTGTCCCTCCCAAAAGGCTCCAGAATAAATATACCGAGTTAGCTTCAGGCCATAGCAGAGCACCAGCCAATTAGCTCCACAAGTGGCACCAGAGCCTGCAGGGACAAATCCCACTCAGTGCGGTAAGCCCCTGGAGAGCAGCCCCTAAGCTGTGGATGTGGCCACGTCCCACCCATTTATGTGCCAATAGCAATCAAGGCTAAACTGTGACAGAAGGGCACACACAACCCTCTTAAGGGTCACTTCTGGAGCACCTGGAGCAGGTGACCAGGGAAACTATGCCAGGGCTGAAAGGGGTACCCACAACATAAGGCTACCTAGCTAAGAATGGGAGTCATAACAAATATACTATATATATATATATATATATATATATATATATATATATATATGAAATAAATAACAGCAACAAAACAAAACAAAACACAACACAGAGAGGCAGCCCAAATGAGGAAACAAAGAAATATGTCCCAAATAAAAGAAGAGGAGAAAACCAGAAAAAAAGAACTGAACAAAATCGAGGCAAGAAACCTACCAGAGACAGGTTTCATAATAATGGTTATAAGGATGCTCAAGAAACTTACTGAGAACATCAACAAAGAGATAGCAAGCATAAAAAAGGACATAGAAACCATAAAAAAAGAACAAGTCAGAAATAAAGAGCACAATAACTGAAATGCACTAGAAGGAATCACCAGCAGACTAGATGAAGCAGAGAACTGAATCAGCAATTTGGCAGAAAAGGTACCAGAAAGCACCCAGTTAGAACAGTAAAAAGAAAAAAGAATCCAACAAAATGAGGATAGTTTAAGAGACCTCTGCATCAACATAAGAGTAACAATATCTAAATCACAGGGTTACCAGAAGGAGAAGAAAGCAAGCAAGGGATTGAGAACCTATTTGAAAAAAATAATGACTGAACACTTTCCTAACCTGGTGAAGGAAATAGACATATACGTTCAGGAAGCTCCAAGAGTCTCAAACAAGATGAACCCAAATGGGCCCAAACCAAGACACATTACAATTAAAATGGCAAAGGTTAAAGACAAAGCGAGAATTCTAAAAGCAGTAAGAGAAAGGTAACTAATAACTTAGAAGGGAGCTCTCATAACTCTGTCACCTGAATTCTCAACAGAAACTTTCAGGCCTGATAGGACTGGCACAAAATATTCAACGTGATGAAAACCTAGGAACTACAATCATGGGGACTCTACTCAGCAAGACTATCATTTAAAATTGAAGGACAGATAACGAGCTTCCCAGACAAGAGAAAGATAAAGGAATTAATCACCACCAAACCAGCATTACAAGGAATGTTAGAGGGACTTCTTTAAGATGGAAAAAAAAAAGATCAAAATTATGACTAATAAAATGGCAATAACTACATATCTATCAACAATTGCTTTCAATGTAATGGATTAAATTTTCCAATCAAAAAATGTAGGAGGGCTGAAGGGATAAGAAAACAAAACCCTTACATATTCTGCCTACAAGAGATTCACTTCAGATTGAAAGACACACACAGCCTGAAAGTAAAGGGATGGAAAAAGATATTTCGTGAAAATGGAAATGAAAGAAAAAAAAATACAAAAACGAAACTGGAGAGGCCATACTTACACCAGACAAAATAGACTTTAAAACAAAGGCTATCACAAGAAACAAAGAAGGACCCAGTAATCTCACTACTGGGTATTTATACAAAGAAACCAAAATGCTATTTTGAGGGGACATGTGCATCCATTATGTTTATTGTACCATTATTTACAATGGCCTAGATGTAGAGGCAGCCTGAGTGTTCATCGATGAAAGAATAGAAAAAAAGGAGGTGATGCATATATACAATGGACTATATCTTGGTCATGGAAGGGAATGGGTTCTTGCCATCTGTGGCTGCATGGATGGCCCTATAGGGTATTGTGCTGGGTGGAGTATGTCAAACAGAGAAAGACAGATGCAATGTGATTTTGCTTATATGTGGTATCTAAAGAGCAAAATAAACAAACAAAAAACATTAGAAACAACCTCATAAATACAGAGAACATTTTGGTGGTTGCCAGATAGGAGCCGAGATAGGAATGGTGAAAACAGGGGAAGGGATTGAAAAATACAAACTGGTTGTTATTAAGCAGTCATGGGGATGTAGGGTATAGCATAAGGAGTATAGTCAATAATATTGTAATAACTATGTATGGTGTAAGATGGGTACTAGATATTTTGGAGTGATAGATGGCAGGGGGGTGGGAGACAGGGTGGAAAAGGTGAAGAAATTAAGCACAAATTGGTAGTTACTAAATAGTCATGGGGATGCAAAGCATAGGGAATATAGTAAAAAAGTATGGTAATAACTATGTATAGCGCTAGGTGGGTACTAGACTAGTCAGGGGGATCACTTCTTAAATTATATAAATTTCTAGCCACTATGATGTACCACTGAAATTAATATAAAATAATATCGAACATCAACTATAATTGAAAAATTAAAGGGAAGAAGGTGAAGGGCAATAAGTAGTCCAAATTTCCAGGTATAAAACAAATAGTCATGAGGATGTAATGTATAGCATGTAGAATATAGTCAAGAATATTGTGATAGCATAATACTGTGTCAGATGGTTGCTGGACTGATCATGGTGATCACTTCTTTAGGTATATAAAGGTTGAACAACTATGGTGTACCCTGAAACTCATATGATATTGTATGTTAGGTGCATTTTTAATAAGAATCTTTAAAGAAATAAATAAAAATAGGTATAGCATTATGCTTCATATATGTTTGTTTTTACCATTTAAAATAAGACATTATGAAAAAAAAAGACACTGTAAAACAATATGCTCCTAGTGTGGATAGAGCAAAACAATATTCTAGATATGTTGCTCTAATCTATGAGGAAAGACATTTTCAGGATGGTATAAAATAGCCAACTTTTGTGCATTTCATATGGAAAGTAATATCATCAATGTATAGGCATCTTTTATGTCAAGAACTGGAGTCAGGATTTATAAAAGGAACCCTATTGTAAGGCTGTCAGTTGGCTACAAAAATATATTTGTCAAACTCATCAATGGCATTAACCCATAATCCAGTAATCATTTGAAATCAAATTTTATAAAAAATATGAATTCACTTTATGTCAT